>OU612059.1:20551336-21877639 GCA_914767635.1 Melanostoma mellinum
CTACTCGACGTGTATCTGCGGATGCGTATTATCACGTAAAGTAAACGTAGTGCGAAAACGATCCATCTTTAACTGAATTAATTGCTCTGATGGGCGATTATATCGATCATAAAATGGACGGAGCTTGCGGTAAACTTCGCGAACTGAACCATTATTTTCGAAATAAATTTGCACGATTTGCAAGCGTTGTTCTTTTGTCAACCTGTTCATGATAAAATGACAACCTAACTGAACATAAATGACATTAGAGTCGGCCAATTTGACCACAAGATGTCTGTTTTATCCCTATTCAAAAACCAATCTCTAAAAAAACACCTGATACGCCAGTATGGAATACGTTTTTGTTTTTTAGCTTTGAATAATAAAAATCAAAGAATCTTCCTTTTTTCTTCCAGCAACGACTTAACCTGACCTAACCTTTGATTTCTGCTCGGTAATAAAAGAAATTATTAGTAAAGGGGAGACTTCACCTTTACTTTCTGTCGAAAGCAGTTGAAAGAACTCAAATTCGATTCCACTTTTATCCAGATTGGCATTTAGAAGTAGAGCTCTTTTGTTCCCCTGCTCTGTTTTTTTTCGACTGATATGTCAAATCTTTTCATATTTCTAACTGATACCTCATTGAATGCAGGAGAAACAAGTGTCCTTGATACGAGGATGGGTCAATAAGTCCGTAACTTATTGACTTTTGAGAATACGTTGAAAAATAAAATAACTTTCTATACATTCAATACTTATTAATCATCAAAAATCACTTAACCGTTCGGAATTGATAAAAATTTATTGGTTCCTTTCATTTCACAAGTGTTGCTGAGAGAAATGCGCTAGGCAACGAAATCTCTGAGCTCTGTTGTGCTTCCTTTATTTTAATAGAAAATTCAATGGTGCACGCACGTGCTCCGGCCTAATTGGCAAATCTCAAAAAATATTTTAAAGAATAGGGAAAAGATATTTAGCAGAAACGTGTTATTGAATTTAAAGGTGGAAGATAATTTACTAACATCGTATCTTTTTAGACATCTATACTGATAAACTGCACTAATGAATCTTCTTCTTATCTTGGGGTATTTGATGTTTCTGCTGAAAATCATTTAATTTATAGTTTGTTTTATACACTACAGGTCATGTACTTAGCCCATAAAAAAAGTCATAAAACAAGTTTAGTTTTATGATGTGCACATGCAGGTTAATTTGCATAGGATGCAACTAGAATGATGTAGATGGAGTCGTATGAACAGAAATATAATTTGTAATATCTCATTAAAAAGAAGACGTTCGATATATTTGTTTTTAAAACATTCAATAGGTGAGTTTTTGTCGTAATTTAGCACTTAACACAAAAACATACCAATACTAAGCTCATATATATTTTTACTCGAGGAATTCGTTGATGGGTTTCATTTATATGGCTTTTGTGAATCTGAGTTTGAATCATGATCGTGTTCCTTGATCCTTCAAACTTTTGTTAAGTGTGTATATATTCATATCATCAGAAAAGCACACGTTATTGTTTGTTTATCGAAATCGAGAAAAGTTAAATGTCACAATAAATTATATTTTTTAAATGGTGTTTTTTAAATGTGTGGTTTTGAAGAAGAAACAAAACGCATATATGATTTAATGTTATGGCCAAAAGTTTAACTTTATTATAAAGATTTTGGACAAGAGACCTTTGTGATCTTTAAGAGGTCCAATTGTCGACCACTTTTTGCGGAGCCGTATATCCGCAAAAACGCCCCAAACATTCTCTTCCAAGACGTCAATCGTCTCGAGCTTAGTCGAGCGGTGTCAAATCGCTAAATCTTGGAGGCAACTCGTAGACTTAAGACTCCGAAATATGTTAAAGCTGCAGTCAACAGCGATATGATATTTCGAGACTATTTTCCGAACGTGCTGCGTACGCCCACATATCTAAAAAAAAACACCTTTTATGTATTTTGTGTTCATGCAAAGTCAACTCATACAATTTTACGTTACCTGAGTTGGTGACCTACGAAACAGAGCGTTAATCGCACTTGATTATTGTGAGTCTCATTCAAAGTTATTTAATTTTTATTCTTATGCTAATGTTTCTGTAATATTGGCACCTCAAATATATATGCATATGAAGGTATATTACGAATAAAAAAATCGTAAGTAATACAAATGCAATAAATAATAAATTGTGTGTTCCAAACACTGACTTTTTAATTGACTTTCTTTTTAAACTTCTCTGGTGCTTCTTTTGCATGTGCTTTTTTTGAATTATTAATTACATGTATATGGATGGCTAAATCTTATGTGATTTGGAGTAAAGCTAAAGAAAACAAAAATTTATATTTACAGACACCGACAATGACAAATTGTCCGGTCTTCCACATTCGACAACTGGTTCACTAAGCTCAATCATCACGACGTCAATAGCATCATCAGAACCTGATCCAGGCTCGGATAGGGGCGGTGCAGGTGGTGGTAATGATGGCGGTGGCAGCAGTGCTGGTATACCTGGTTGTGCTGATGAAAAACAAGCATTGAATCGACCTGGTGTAAAACAAGAGAAATGGACAACTATATTGGTGCAGGTGTCGATACCATTCTTTTTGGCTGGTATCGGTACCATTGGAGCTGGTATCATTTTGGGCAGAGTCGAGGTGAGTTATAAGATCTGGAATATAGTCCTTAAATGTTAAAGTTGGAACTGGAATTTTACAATTTACGGGGGTAATGCCATGGCGAATATATTTTAACTTTGCCTTTGGACCGCATAACTATAATATTCTGGTCAAAGACAATCCCCTTTTCTTCGACTGGGTGTCCAAATAGACTCACACACAGGGATTTAACCCACCACGTTTAGCACAGCAACCACGCTCTCATTTGCTGCAGAATTGATGTCTGCTCTTATGGCAGAATCAGGTTAATTTTTGTGTTTATATTCAAAGAACGTCCCGCAAGTATGTGTAGGCCCAAATGAAAATTGGTGAAAGGGGAAGTCCTAACCGTTAAATGTTGGCCCTAAGAACTTGAAAGCATTTGACAAACAAATATTTTTCTCTCCTGAAACAAAGAGTTCTACCGATCTTAGAAACTCTACCTTCAATGGTACTACTTCATCTAACCTCAAAACTTTAGTAAACTAAACGTTCAAAGTGTAAAGAACCTTAGCTTAAAGATCCTTCGGGATCAGCACCAAGCTGTGATTGCTTAAACTTCGCGTTATATATTCGCGGCAAGTGAACAAGTACCTTATGAACAAGGTGCAACACATGCTATCAATCCATAGAGTGCTCTATGAGGTCCCTGAAAAACTGCATAATCTTTTAAAGACAGGCAGTGTATAACTGCCGACAAATATGGTTCAAAATCTGTCCGTATGTACTTGCCGAACTCTGAATATTTTACAATCGTTTTTATTGAGCGACAAGAGTCAGAGATCCTTTTGTGAGTGCTTTCTTTCTGGCCAAAGGACTTGGTGTCTACTCAAATGACTTCTGCAGAAACTACATGGACGAGGAGGAAGAGGAGACAATCCAACAACTCCTTTGCTCATGCCCTGCACTTGCTAACAAACGGAAAGCTCAGCTAACTTTTTCAAAGACACCAGCGATTTAGCTCATAAAGACCCCAAAACATCTCCCTTTTCGTACAAAGTTCTGGTTGATTTGACTACCTGGTGATCAACTCGTTAGTCCAGGTTTTATTAGAGGGTGTTTCAACTCTTTAATCACCTTCATAGGAACCAGAGGGTGATCAACCTTCTGATATCAGTGGTATCACAATAAACCCTGTGTGTCGGTCTCCGTATATCGGCAGCCACATCTAACCTAACCTATAAATGGTACCAATTCTGCAATTTACCCACTTTATTTGTTAGTTTCTACAATCAACCGAAAATGAGGTGGTTTGCTTAAGTTCCAAGAAAATTCTGCCTATCAAAATAGTGTTATCATGACCAAAAGAAAATCTTATTCCATTTTTTCAGACGCCAAGCGCAAGCAGCCCTTAATTTACGCATCATATACTATTTTGTTACACTTTCTATCAATCTGGTTGAGTCCCTAAAATCGATAAAGCGCGGCCAGAGTGTCCTTGTCGTACAATTTAACTGATGTTCGAATAAAAAATACCAGCTGGAGCACTCAGACCTTAATACCGGTCCATTGTACTACCAGATAGCAACTTTCTATTTGTTATAGCTTTCCAGATGTTCGGAGAAAAACCAAAAGACGCTGCAATGATAAGGAGCCTAAGTTACCAGCTCTCAACATGTCTGCGCCGAGTATCTGTAACCTCATGCGAGAAAAAGCAGGACATTCACAGAAGAAGTGCTCTGCGGTGTCCTCATCTTCTCCACAAGATTCACAGAGTGTGGTATCACTTAAGCCTAACACGTATAAATGCTTGGCAAAAGAGAAGTGCCCGCTGGCAACGCCAATAAGCTTTCTACAGTCTTTTCTGCTACGATCTAGCAAAAATGTTGCAGTCTTCTTACTAACGTTGGGGAGCATACGCTATAATAAAGTCCTTACTCCGTAACAATAGAACTATCAAAAAAATTTAAATAAATAAAACCAAATGCACTTCCAGTTTAAAATTTAGTGCATACATTTAGGCATTGTATGAACTATGCACACGTACAAGCGTCAAGCAGTTAGCATTATTGTTTTTAGCTCCTCAAATATGTAATACAATTCCAAACTAACTTCATAATTTTTGTTCCTATTTTTTTTAACACATGTATTTTTCTCTTTAGAAATGGAAAGTATTCAAATCAATTTCCCAGCTGTTCATTCTGGTTCCGGCGCTACTTGGCTTAAAAGGAAATCTAGACATGTGCCTAGCATCTCGACTCTCAACCCAAGCCAATCTGGGAAACATGTCGTTACGCAAAGAAATTATTAAGATGATTGTTGGCAATATAGCTTTAGTTCAAGTGCAGGCGACAGTTGCGTCCTTTCTAGTTTCATTGTTTGCCATTGCAGTTGGTGCTGCCATGGATGGAAATTTCGATTTTCGACATACCATGTTATTGATAGCATCAAGTATGTTTACTGCAACATCGTCTTGCTTTGTATTAGGTGGGTTTTGTTATTTTACACATTTTTTGTTCCTTAAAATTTAATAAATTTTATTTCTTATAGATTTTGTGTTAGTGGCTGTGGTATTATTATCTAAGAAATTTCGATTGAATCCGGACAATCTTGCAACCCCTTTGGCGGCGTCAATCGGTGATGTAGTTTCAATTAGTGTTCTTTCGTTCATAGCATCTTTACTCTATGATCATTTGGGTAAGTTGTTTTTTTTTATACACTGAGTCATGCTTTTAATTGTTTTAATTTTAATTTTTATAGACACCCACCTGTGGATTACATTTGTCATTATTGCAATCTACCTTTGTCTTCTACCGATTTGGGTAGTTATAGTATACAAAAACAAATATACTCGTCCTGTTCTCACGAATGGCTGGATTCCTGTTCTCTCTGCGCTGTGTATTAGTGGGTAAGTGGAGATGATTAAAAATCAATAGCGAAAAACAGTATCAAACTAGGATAGCACTACCGTTTGTGTGTTTTTGGGTGTAAATGATTATGACCCAGTTCACGAACGAAGACGTAATAAACTATCCGAACTTGACTCAATGCCTCATTAGCTATTAAAAATGAAGCGTCATAATTTTACATTTGGGATTTGGGTTTTCTATGAGCATAGCTTAGGAAAAGTTAGACATCCGAATCAAATTACCTCCTAACAAAAAAGTATTTACATAACTAACACTCCCTCTTTTCTATTCACTTATTCCAGATTTGGGGGCCTTGTTCTTGATGCTTCTGTCGATGTCTTTTACGGTTTCGTTGTATTCCAACCAATTATCAATGGAATCGGAGGTAATTTGGTTTCAGTGCAAGCGAGCAAAATTTCTACAATGCTCCATCAAAGTTCAATAATTGGTATTATCCCACCACATGCCAAAATTTTCGAATGGCCATGGAGGGCACTATTCAAAGGAGGTAAGAAAAATTGTCACAAAGAAAAGCTATCAAACGTACTACAACCTTATAAATTATTTTCAGTACCCTATGCTAAATCTGCACGTATTCTACTCATGCTGTCCATCCCTGGTCAAATAATCTTCATTTTCGCAGCTGACTATATTCACATGTCTGAATCAACGATTTCAGTATCATTTGTTTTTGCGTATCTCTGTGCGAGTTTAGTTCAGGTAATAACACCGTAAAATAGTCAATCCTCGTTGGCAGTAAAATTAATAATATTTTCGTTTGCTTTAGGTGTCATTACTGTTGTATTTAGCCCACATTATCATTCATGCCATGTGGAAATGGAAGATTGATCCTGATAATTCTGCCATCCCATACTTAACCGCCCTGGGTGATCTCTTCGGGTCGAGCTTTTTAGCACTGGCGTTCCTATTCCTCTTGTCTATTGGTAAGCAATATGGTGGCAACACGGAAATAATTGATGTACCTACGTAAAAACAACAAGGAGTCTCCTCCTTTTACTTGTCGTCAACTACTCCTCAATATATATGTACCTAAGACAACACAAAAGCAACCTTAAGTAACCAAAAAACATAAGAAAAACCTTAAAAGAAAGAAAATAAAAACACATAAAAATTATAGTTTGTAATAAAAAATTTACAAGTTGTTTAGAGAAATTCTATAACACCAAAAACAAAATTAAGAGTATTATTAGTTAAGAGAGGTTCATTACAAACAAGGGGTAGAAAAAATATTGAAGCGAACTCTCTGCAAAAGATATTCAAGAGCAAAAGGGAAAATGAAAAACATTAATTTTCGACAGTATTTGAGAACAATAATTTTAGAAATAAAAAAATGAACAGGAAAGCATTGAGGAGATGGGTTGATTGTTCGTCTATTACAGGAAACTAAAAACGTAAAATAGTATTTTTGTTAATTTTATTATAATTTCGATTTTAAAATGTTATACATAGTTTCTTGTGTTATTTCAAATTAGTTCAGCCTACCATTTATGTTATAAGCAACCTGAGGCAATAAATTTATTCAAATGTCTTCTTTTTGAGTGAAAGCTTAATTATTTTTTATTATTATTTTTAATTAGCCAAACAAACAGATTCAATGTTTTTCTAATTTGTTTTTCAATTAAAAAAAAATTAAATTTAAAGGAGTCTGTAAACGACTGCTGATAGTATTATAATATTAAATTATTATTGATTGGGTTTGATTTTTACAAGCCGAGTATACAAAAAAAAATTCTTAGAATATAATTTAACATTATTATTATTTTCTATTTTATAATTCGTAGAACATTATAATGTACTGTTTTTAGACTTAAGAGATGTAACATAAAAGAAATGATTGTAAATAGATTTCATAATGAGATAAAAAGAAAGAAAAACTGTTCCCATATTTTTCACTAAACACCTTTCTCCAATTTTTCCATTCCTTGAAATAAACCGATAGAAAATACAACTTTTGCATCTTTTGCATACAGAGAGCTCTGAGTTGTGTAAGTTAACATACTATTTTTTTGTATTACCATAAAAAAAAAAAATAAAAAAAAGTAATAGTAAAAAGATGAGGACGGTTTGAGAAAATTAAGTAAGTGTAAATGATTGAAGACATTAAACAAACTAAGCAAATAGTAATATTTAAGCTATATGAAGGACTTGTGATCGATATTAATTATGTTATTGTTAATAAAACAAAAAAAAAAATAATTTATAGAATGAGAAAAATGGATTTTTTTATTTGTCCTAAAAACTGATTCGAAACTCGTCCATAAACTCGTCAAGCATCTAATGAGTTAAATCCTCTGCATGGGGAAATATGATACACCCAGTTATATGCATTTCAATTACTTGTACTAAACTGTCAATCAAACACCATGCTTTGCGAGCTATTGATGAAGTTAATTTATGGCCTTAAGTGATGGAAGGATATGTCTTTAAATGAATGCATAATGTTTCAAGAATATTGTGTCCAAATTTCAAGTCGATCGGAACAAAATTGATGACGTTATGAATATTTTAATGCCTGGTTAACAGCAGCTTTTCAAAAGCGTTTTTCTCACTCTCGTTTTCAAAGTCCGTGCCCCTCATAACTTCAAAACTACTTCATCGATCCTTTTGAAATTTTTAACACTATTTCTATATATCATTTAAAGAGAACACCTTTAATTTAATATTTTTATTTGCTATTTTAGGTACTAACTATACATAACATCGGCTTACTATTTATTATTATTTGTCAATTAGATTTTTTAGATTAGATTAGATTTTATTCAGTTTTTTTCATTTGTTCGTACAATCATTATTTTTACAAAATAAAAAAATTATAAAATCATTAAAGCATGGCATAGCCGTCTGCCGGATTGACAATTATATTTGTACATATGTATGTTAAGATAAAAATAGTAATTTATGAAACGGTAACTATAAATTTTAATATTTTGCCCCTTAAATATATTCATGTAGTGTAACGATTTATATCTACCTACATAAAATTTTTGAATTTTTCAGGTATTTATATTATTAGGTTGTTAAAAATCTTCGTTTTGAATTCTTTCTCTATACTTCAAGGAAATTTTGCAGTACTCGTAAAGGCGTGAAACATCCATCTCATTTAGTTGCATTAGAACTTGATCCTCCGATAAGAAATCGCTTCCGAAAATGCTCCTTCTCGTTTCTCTCAGCGTTGGACATTTTACAATGAAGTGAATGGTATCTTCTCTTTCCCCTAGGTTGCATATACTACACTACAATGGCAAATCAGGTCTGTGTGGTATATAAATTTAGGTTGAGCAATTCGCTCCGCAGCCTAACCATTGTACTAATGATTTCCACATTATTTGAGTCTTGGAAGTAGTTATGGCTTAACAAGTTGTGGTTGAGTCTACTGTAGATTGTTCTGTACAACGAACCAGTTGCTTCAGCTATGTATTCTTCTCTACATTGTTCGTCTACCTTTGCTATTATTTCGTAGAGATTTCTTCTACTTGTTCCATCTTCTATGTTGATGTTCAGGCTCATATTACACCCTTGCGCCAGAGCCAACCATTCACCATACCAGCTGTTTTTATCTTGAATAGCTTTGAGGACAAATTTCCTAATCAGCCTATTGATAATTTTTACCAGGAAGTCTGCTTGCATCTTAAGCGTCTTAATGAACAACGGTGATAGACCTGTCTCTAACATGATGACATAATTTGTTGTGTTTGGTGGTAGGTGGAACATCCTTTTGACGAAATGCCTTAAAAGTTGTTCAACTGCGTCGAACTTTTTACATCCCCAAGCCTGTGATGTATACAATAAAATGGTCTCTGCAACCGCTTGAAACACTTTGTATTTGCTGCTATGCGCTATGTTTTGGTTCACAAAGCAAGTTCGCCATGACACATTTATTGCTGTTTTTGCCTGCTGCAACTTTTCTTTGAAATGCTTCGTCATACTCAAGCTCTTGGAAATATATACACCGAAATACTTAAATTCATTGACAATTTCAATATTTTCTCTGTTGAAGTTCCACCTTTCGTTCAGAGTGTTTCTTCCTCCACATTTTATGAAAATCATTATTTTAGACTTCTCGATGTTGAGAATAAGGTTCCATAAACGGCAGTAGTCATAAACCCTATTTATCATTAGTTGCAAAGTCTCGGGGGAGTTTGCAAACAAAGCTACATCGTCCGCAAAGAGCAGTGCTTTTATCCGTACTTCCCCAAACTCTACGCCTCCGGGAAGATAATCAACCAAATCGTCTATAAAAAGAGCGAATAAAGTTGGGCTCAAAGAGCATCCCTGTCTTACACCAGATAAAGTTATGAACCAATCAGAGAGCTCAGTTCCATCCCATACTGCCGCTTTTGTTTCCTTGTACATCTCTTCTAGAACTCGTCCAAATTTGCGTGATAAACCATATAATTTGTATAGTAATGCTCTACGGTCTATCGCATCAAAAGCAGCTTTGAAATCAATAAAAAAAACATAAAGTTTTTTGTTTCTTGAGATAAAGTTCTCTGCCAGACTTCTCAAAATGAATATGTTGTCTACTGTTGAGTACCCAGCTCTAAAGCCAGCTTGGAACTCTTTTAATAAATTTTTTGATTCGATCCAAGTTGTAATAGTGCAGCCAATGAAGCATTTTAGGTCCGAATTTTTTTACTGTGAACCGATTTGCATGAAATTTTGGAATTAGGCTCATCTTATCCTTAACTTCAAAAGTGAAAATGAATTAAACCCCGCAACCGCCCTAATTTTTTTTTTTCTTAAAATAACCTCGGATATGGATAAAAGGCCTAATTTTAAGCAAAAAAACAAATATAAAGTTTCTCATTAAGTCCAATACTTTTCGAGTTATTGGCAAATGAAAATTCGCAATTTTTTCACGTTTTTCATCTATTTATTGCAAATATCTCCAAAACTATACGTTTTATCGAAAATTTTATAAAGAACAAAATTGTAGCAGATAAATCAATTAACAATTTGTTTTTTTTTAATGTATACTAAGTGTAATATTAAGCTAGATATTAAAGATCAAAGTAATTTTTTGTTTTGTCTGAAATTTAATCGATATGTTCAATGCCATCTAGCGGCGAGAAGATGCATTTTATGCATTCTAATATAAAGAGATAATTTGTAGTGCTTGAAATAAGCTTTAAAATGAGCACTATTTAAAGTCTTTTGCATGTAAAATAAGTGAGCTGTAGTGCAAATAAGGGGAGCATCTAATGTTTTTTTCTTTTAAATCAATGGGTTCCATAAGTGCCATTTCCACCAAAATTAAATTTAATCGTATTCCGCCTAAAATTAAGTTTGTTATGAAGAGTTTGATAGATAGTATCAGTTTGGCTGCTTCAGGACACATATTTTTCAAAAAAGTCACGATTTAAAAAAAAAACAAAAAATTTTCAAATTTAAAAAAAACCCACTTTTTTCATAATATCTCAAAAATGACGACAGATACGTATAAAAGTGTCAAAAGGAAAAATTTAGGTATTTTTTTGACAAACAATTTGGTTTTTTAGTTTCTTCTGTCAGACAAAAATTGACGGAGATATGATTGTTTAAAGAGCGCGTGGCAGCGCAATCGCCGCCTCTCTTAAGTCCTTTAACCCTTCACCGTTTTAGCAAAAGGTTGTTTACTACATATTGCAATAAAAGATGTTGTAGCTCTTTCAATTACCTTTACAATGGTTTTTTATAAGTTGTGATAGCATGAAAATTGAAGGAGTTATGGTCCAAAACCTCATTGATTTAAAAGAAAAAAACATTAAATGCTCCCCTTATTTGCACCACAGCTCACTTATTTAAATGTCAATAACTCGAAAAGTATTGGACTTAATGAAAAACTTTATATTTGATTTTTTGCTTAAAATTAGGCCTTCTATCGATATCCGAGGTTATTTTGAAAAAAAAAAATCACCCCCGAGAAGGCGTGGCAACCACCCCCAAGGTGGTTGCGGTGTTCAAATCATTTTCACTTTTGAAGTTAAGGGTAAGATGAGCCTAATTCCAAAATTTCATGCAAATCGGTTCACAGTAAAAAAATTCGGAGGTAAGGCCCTATTTTTCGCTTCATTGACTGCACTATAAGTCGAATTTGCAGCATAGCCGTAAAGATTTTATAGGTGGCATTTTGAAATGAGATTCCTCGATAGTTTGAAGGATCCGCCGCATTGCCTTTTTTGTGTATCGGGAATATGATCGACTCTTGAAATTCCTTTGGCATAATATCACCCTCTAAGACTTTGTTATAAAGTGATGCCAAGCACTTCCTCAGGTTTTGATTTGCTCCCGAAGCTTTTCCATCCTTCATACATCCCAGCACCATTTCTATTTCACCCGGAGTGATTTCTGGGTCCAGAATATCATTCTCAAAACCAGGAACTGCAACTACTTTGTACCGGATTTAACAGCAATCTGAAATGCTCCTTGAGAATATCTTTATCCGGCATTTTGCTTATGGTAAATTGTTTGCGATTTAGCTTCCACGCTAGTTTCCAGAACTGCGATGCGTCCTTGCATTTTGCCAACATATTCGCTTGCATTTCACCATAATTTTTCTTTTTAGTTAAGCAAAGCTGTTTGAATTGAACATCGGCTTACTATTTTGTGGGAAAACGCAAAACAATTTTTTTTTGTTTTCTTTAAACTCTTGAAACTTTATAAAGGTAACTGTGACTCTTTTAGATTTTTAACTATTTTTTGGTCAACTCTTTCAACATAAGCTGATTTTTGTTCTGGAAAAAATGACTATCTGAATTTGGTCAGTTCTTCCTGAATTTTTTTTTTTTTACATGAAGGCAGATAGCCAACCAACAATTAAAAGTACTTTGCATATTCTTAGGCAAAATATCAGATAGGCAGTTTTTACAGAATTTTCTACTCGATTTTTTATTATACTTGACATTAAAAAACAAATTTTGGCAGCGGTCAGTTTTGCTTGTAAACCGACGACGAGGCAAGTTTTGTAACCGTGCAGGGAGAAAAAAGAGGATCAGTCTGTCAGTGCAGTTCTGTCCATCAGTCTGTATGTTTGTATATCCGTATGTCCGTATATGGATTTACAGCCTCAACAGCTTGACAGATTTTCTTCAAATTTTGCAATTAGGTTCTGTGAATTGAATCTCTCTAAAAAATAAATAAATAAATAAACAGGGTGGCGCAACAGAGCGAGGAGCCCCTGAGCCCATGAGCCCAGCGCATTTCTCACAACCATGCCTTGTGAGGAAATGGAAGGGACCCACAATTTTCTGCCGGTTCCGAACGGCTAATCGTGAAAGCGCTTTTCATGGCAATGAATACTGACGGAGGAATTGCCAAATTCCGAGACGATACCCGTTTTGCCTCTGTTGGGATTCGGGATTCGAACCACGAACCTCTGGATTAAGAGGCGGACATGCTATCCATCACACCACGAGTACCACAATTGATGAATTATGAAACATAAAAATCACACTTAGATAAACCAACCAATTGTAATTATATCAACGAATTTGAATTAAACAAAAAATTATTTTAAGTTCTTGAACAATATAGCCATTTTATTGAAACGATATAAAAAATATTCAAATACTGGTGCTTAGCTTAGAATCCTCACGACAATCTTTTCAAGTGAATGATCAAGAATTTAATTTTCTCTTAAATTGTTTTTATTTTCTTATCCCATAAAAATTATATATATGTATATTCTTTTGTTAAACATTTAATTGAAAAAAAAAAAAACAAATAACAATTATTTTTGTAAATCGATCTGCTATGCTTCTGGCTGAAGCCAATATGAATTATCAGAAAAGGAATATTTGTTTTTCGTTGGTGAAGAAAGTTATGTAGACGTTGAGCTGACAGCTTTGCTGCTGCTCATTATTATGATTATTTTAAGTGATGTATGAACATACAATTTAACTGCAGCAGGTAGCTGGAGTGGGGTCCAGGCCGGAGCGCTTGGTGATTGCCAAACGAGTGAACTCCTCAGCTGTTGTGGGGTGAATTCCAACAGTATTCAGCAGGATTTTCATCGTAAGTCCAGATCTTAAAAAAAAGTTAGTTTTAGTATTTGAAAAAAAAAATCTAATATAACTTACTTAATAGCTGCAGCGAATCCTTGCATGACTTCCCCGGCAACAGGGCCAATATAATGGAGGCCTAGCACCTTTTGATCCCCAGACTGTTCAGCAACTGCTTTCAGGTAACAATACCTCACGCTCTTTTGAGGTACAAAGAACTCTGTGGGCTTATAATATCCATGGTATACTTCAACATTATCTTCGCCCAATTTGGCGATAGCATTTTCTTCGCTCAAGCCCACGGAGCTGTACTCCAAAGGTGAGAACACAGTTGTAGCAACATTGTCGTAGTCCATCAACTGAGTAGCATCAGTAAAAATACGACGAGACAGTAGTCGACCAGCATGAATTGCGACTGGCGTCAGCTCGGGTCTACCGTGAATAATATCACCGACAGCATAAATATTCGGTACGTTAGTTTCTTCTCTTTCGTTGACTGGAATCTTATCGCCCTTAATAGCAACGCCAGCGTTTTCCAATTTCAAATCTTCAACTAAACCCTTGCGACCAATAGCCCAAAGAACGGTGTCGAAGACATCACTGCCTTCTTCGTTGGTTTCGGTATTTACGTACTTCACTAACAAACGGCCATCTTCAGTCTTTTCTACAGATTTTGGGATGGTAGAACGCAAAAATGGAATGTTCCTCTCAACCATTGCATCCGCAACTATGTTTGCCATTTGCTGATCGAAGCCACGCAGAATAATTGAGCGTACCATTACAGTAGCATCGTAGCCTAAACCTTTAAGGAATCCAGCGCATTCCAGGCCAATGTCTGTGTAAATTCGTTTGTAAATACTTTGGTCATTAATGTATTTTTTTTTTTATATATCTCTACTTACATCCAGCACCAACAACCAAGGTCTTGCCAGGCTCTTTGCTCAAACTGAAAATGTCATCACTAGTGATACCATATTCCACTGCACCGGGAATGTTAGGGTAGCGAGGACGTCCACCAACTGCAATAACAATGTTCTTTGCAGTAAGCTCCTTCTCTGTGCCATTCTTCATGCGAGCAATAACTGTGTTGGCATTTTTGAAAGATCCCAAAGCGTTTATGTACTCCACTTTTCTAAAAAGAATAGAAGTCAAGATATAAGACAAGTGTGTCAAGAACTTATTTTAAAAAAGGTATCTATAATTATCTTTGATATTGATATTATACGAGTTCCATAATTGTTTATTATATTTTGTTCTCGTATCAGAACTAAGTTTTGAACCGTAAGTGCAGAGAAAGCTGGTGGTTTTTTATCTAAAGTCACGATTCATTCGCACTGCTCGATGTTTCTGCGGATGCGTAGTAACACATAAAGTAAACGTAGTGCGAAAACGATCCATGGTTAACTGAATTAATTGCTCTGATGGACGATTATGTCGACCAAAAATGGACGGAGCTTGCGATAAATTCCGCGAACTGAACCATTATTTTCGAGATGAATTCGCAAGCGTTGTTCTTCTTTTGTACACCTTTTCATGATGAAATGACAAACTAAACTGAACACAAATGACATTAAAGTTTGTCGATTTGACCACAAGAAGTCAGTTTTATTCCTATTCGAAAAATCCTAGCAAGAAATCTTAAGTTTTTGTAAGTAAATCACCCCCCTGGACAACATAAGCTCATCCACTCACAGAGGATCATTAACTTTTAATCAAATCCAGGAGCAAAATAACTGTTCTGACACTTCCCATGGGCTGGTATTGTTTCTACCGACGACTGCGTTGTGATTTTTGATCGAAAAAATCACCACACACACGCAATCTTTTCAAAATTAAGCTATAGTACACGTGAATGTGTGCTTTATGTAAAAAAGACAACATCTATAATGTTAAATCCAATAAACACTTACTTGTCTCTCAAATCCACTCTGGTCACCCAGTTAACTGACTTGATGTGATTCTGCACAGATTGCACAAGTTTTGACCAATCCGGTTTCACTTTTTCGGCATTTTCAACTTCCCATCCATACGCAACAGCTTCCTAAGAAACAAACGCAAGTTATATTTTTCTTTCAAGCTTAAAAAAAAAGCTTTGTATAGGTATTAGTCACTCACATGGATACCCTCGCCCAGAATTGCCGCTTGATGCATCAGTTTTTTTGGAATGCATCCAACATTTACACAAGTTCCACCGATTCCCCACTTAGTACCCCAGGTGGGTGTAGGTGTCACAAAATCAAGCACAGCAACCTTAGCACCATTTGCTACAGCGTCCTTAGCACAGGCCAAACCACCAGATCCACCTCCTATCACAACCAGATCATAGTCGTATTCGTCTAGAAACAAAAAAAAAAAAAAAAAATTATAGTAATAATTAGCACCGCCTAGAAAAAAAAGGTAGGAAAATTATTCCATTGTCGCTAACTCACAAAATTCTTCAGCCATATCTTATAAACTATTCGACGATGTAAATATTTCCTCTTTGCCCCCACAAACTATATTAGAATTTAATTTGTTATGGACATGTGATATCAACACTCCCATATAATTAAAAGAAGAAATCTTCAAACAACCTTAATAAATTCTCATAGGAAAAATTCTCTTCAAATTGTTCGCAATCTTCACTATGGGTGTTAATTTTTCCTACTGTTAGAATATTGTAATTGGTTTTGTGGTTTTGCACATTTACTTGGTATGGTACAAATTACCCAGGCAACAATGAGTAGTCAACATAAAACACAAAGAAAAGGTTTATTTATAAATAATGTTCGTCATCGACGGCGATAGAAGCAATAATTGAATGTTTTCATGTAATAAAGTGGAAGTTTTTTTGTAGCGTAATTCTAATCAACTAGTGAAACATGTTTTGAATAGTTTAGGGAATAAGTTTTGTGTCTTTAGACTTAGTTAGGGACTGTATATTTAATTTGATTAGTCATTTTTATAAGGGAAAATCTTCCAGAAAAATTTACATTTTGAAAAACATAGGCAGCCACTTCATTATTCATTTTTTCCAACACTACTGCCTATGAAATCTGGCTCTGGATGAGAAACTGTAGATGCAAAAGCACAGGTCGCTTTCCATCGGACGAAAAGAAACGTTCAGAGGCGTCCAGGAGCATTCTTAATCTGTTCCATTGGTGCAAAAAGATTGCTTCTCATGATTCTGAGAAGTGACAGCCACTTCTCGAATTATTATGGACATGTACGAGGGAGCAGTTACAAAAGTGAGATGCCCAGCTGGAGTCACCGAAGAATTCCAAATAACAGTAGGTGTACATCAGGGAAGTGTCTTGAGTCCACTGCTCTTTATTGCTGTTCTGGATTATTTGCTCGAAGGAAAAGTAACGGACAATAAAGTACAACAATTATTCTTTGCTGACGATGGAGCCATCATAAGCGAGGATCCTACATCCCTGCAACGAGCACTTGACGTTTGGATTAATGTTCTGGAAGGAAATGGTAACCGTATTAGCGCTAAAAAGACTGAATACCTGTGCCCTTTTTCTGATCCTGACAAGCCTATTCCAGACATTTATTTGAATGGAAATGTGCTTCCCAAGTGTGAAAAGTTTAAATATCTGGGATCTATGATCAATAGTGAAGCAACTTGTGATGACGACATCAATCATCGAGTAAGCGTAGGGTGGATGAAGTGGCGAGAAAACTCCGCTATCTTCTGTGATCGAAAAATGCCTCCTAAGTTGAAGGGAAGACTCTACACAGCAGTTGTCCGTCCAGCTCTGACATACGGTTCACAATGTTGGACAATGTACAAAAAGTATGAGAGCAAATTGACGGCAGCCGAAATGAAGATGCTTCGGATGACAGCAGGAGTAACAAAGCTTGATCGAATTAGAAGTACTAAGATCCGTGGAAGCCTTCATGTCAAAAGTACCATCTTGGACAAAATTCAGCACGACCGGCTCAGTTGGTATTGTCATGTTCAAAGGAGAGATCCGCAGAACCCCGTCCAAAAGGCAATATCGTACAACGTTTTAACAAATTCGCGACGAAAAAGAAAAGGCAGGCCAAAACACACCTGGTACAAGCAACTGCAAAAACAGCAGCATTTGGTTGGCCTCAGACATGGAACAATCCAAAACCGAGAGGCTTGCCGACGCTTTCTGAGGTCAACGCGGCGTACCCCACAGGCGGATCACTAGTGTGAAGCGGAAAAGTGGGAGAGTTGTGATCGCTTCAAGATCACTACTCGTAACGCCGGAAATGAAAAAGAAGAAGACAGCCACTTCTCGATTTGATGTGAGAATTCACTCAAGAACCACAAATAAATGTTTCTCAAAGGCCAAAAAGAAAATTTGTCTCAGGGTTTGAGAATGACACTCGGGGACGCTTCTTTTCGTCCAATGACCCATTTCATATGCAAAATTACTGAGTACTCGCCAGAAATTTAAATATTGGTCCAAGTTCCTTTTCGAAAATAAAAAGGTCTTTAAAATAAAGAAATATTTTGGAAGCAAATAATTAAATAGAACTATCTAATTCCCTGACATAACGAACAGTTCGGTTTGGATCCAAAAACTAAACCATAGGCGTGTTTTTTTTTATGCTAGTATATAGTACAGTAAAAATTTCCCTTGGGGAACAACAACAAATCATTTTACTGTCGTAATTTTCCACAGTGAAAACAGGGATGGCATTGCTGTGGATTGATAGTTTCCAGCTTTGAAAATAAGATGGCTCCACCAATGATTTCAGTTCATCAAAGCTTTTTCGAAAGGACGTGTTCAAAAAAATGTGGTATTCGCAAAGAAATTTTTTCTCTCGATTAAAAATTAAAGAAATAAAAACTATATTCATATTGAATTTTTGCCCTGTTTCTTACCTGGTGGTGTATATAATACAGGATTTTGCACTAGTTCTTTTTTGCTGAAGCTAATAGCTTTACTCATGGAATTATTTGAATTGAAAATATAGCCCAATGCAAGAAAAAAACAAATCAAACAAACAAACAAAGCAGTAAAAAATGGTCAAAAGGGAAAGATATATGTATGAAAATTAAACATTCTTCAATAGAAATCCAAGTCTTGCTAGTACGTGTTTCAACTTAATTTAATTTGGGTTGTGTTTATTTGTGCGGAATATTATAGTTCAATTTCACGGTTTTGTAAATAGAATCAACTTATTTTCTTTCTAAACCTATCGAAAAGACTGGTCAATAGTGTAAAATTGCTTTACCACAGGTTTGGATAAAAAATAAATTGATTCTGTTTGCCAATGGAAAATCTCATCAAAGATTAGTTTTTAAGATCTTTTTACATACTCCCCGAACATACCCGAAAGTTTTTTTCAACAAAACAGCTGACTTTGACATAGAGCTTTCTTCACTGCTGGACGATGCCTCCAAAAATAGCAAAAAAGAGCTGTAAGAGAGAATCTGATGTATGGAAAATAAGAAAAAAAAATACAAATTCATACCTGGCTTGGTATCGTTATTCATTTGATAGAACAATTAACGAAACAAACCTAGTATGAATTTGATTTTGTTTTATCTTGAATTTCATAGAGAGCTTTGAAAAGTAGCAGCAAGCTTTGACGTTGAGCTCCATCTTGTTGCTGAAAATAGTACTGAAAATACTGTGGACGGATCGTTTTTTTTTTAACTCGAATGCTGTACTATATACTAGGTTAAAAAAAAACACGCCTCATATAAGTGAATCCTTAAACGTCACGTTGACAGAACAAAACGCCCTCTTAGCCAAAACACCAACCCAGTTATAATACAATCCAAGTGAAGTGCACAACATAATTTTAACATTTAAGCAAAACGTGTACACAAAGAAACGAATGTAATGCGTTTTTGAATAGCCAGGGATTTTTATGTTTGCTTTGAATGTTTTGGGGAAAATGAAGGATTCAGGGGTTCAGGGGTTCAGCCTATTAAGGTCGAAAGTTAAAACCTAAATCCTCGGTTCCATTATGCAAATAATAAATAGCTCAATTGCTGAATACCAGAGGGGTGTTATTTTTATAAGATTTACAAAATTACTCACTGATCTAATCAAATATTCTTTCGTATGTATATTTTCTAATCAACATCAATGCTAGACAATCTTCTTTATCTTAAAGGGGCAGTTATTTACAAAACCCACCATTTACAATAATTGGAAACAGAAGTAGATGTCCAAATTATCAGAAAGCTTTAAGTTAAGTAGTTTTAAGAATCATTTTGTTGGTTATCAACTGCGTTAGCTTAGCCTGAAAATTCATTTATTCATTCATTTGCGCTAAGTCACAAAATGATTATAAAAGCAAAAGTTTGTACTCATTATCTAGATTTGACGTGGAATACTCTGTTAACAATTTTGATAAGAACTCTAGACGTTAGAGAAAAAATTATCAAATGAATACCTATAAAAACCAAGATATGTACATACCACGAGTGCTGTGTTGTAGTCCAACACTATTACAATGTCTTAAATCTTAATATGGAAACAATAATTTTTAAAACAATTATATTCTAGGTAAAAACAAGTTTGTTGCATTAATTAAAGATTGTTTTCGAGCTTCAACATCTCGTTGCATTTTGACATTGCTTTTTACAGTGTATCTATCCTCTTGAATCTCCACTGATCCTGATTCTTATTTTTAAACAACCGTTTTGATTGATGTGCATTAAATTCAAACCAAAACATAGAAAAAAATAAGTTAGTTCTTTAGAAAGATGAAAACCATTCACCTTTTTACATATTTCAGTTTAAATGAGAGTCATCGAGGCATTTCCTATATCGCTATTACGCATCATATCAGAAATATACGAATATACGTTAGTGTGTTAAAGTTATCAGGTTTTTTTTGGAACATGTTGTATTTTGATTATGTCACGCTTCAAGAGAAAACCAAAATAGACACCCACGTGGGAATTGAAAATAAAAAGCATGCAATTTGTAGTTGAAGATTACAAAGTTACAAGTCATTAAAGGTCGAATAATGTACCTACGTCAAAAATATGATGTCATACAGCTGTTATCGTAAAGTGTGACCTTCAGGATTCAGCCTTAATAAGGGAATTGCTTTTAATGTAGGTACATACATATAATGTCACACAGTAGTTATCATTTATCCAACAATTTGCTTAGCGATTTTTATCTTCCGATAGCGATAATTACAAAAATTCATGATAGGACTAAAGCGATTATGCTGAACGAAATCACAACAAATCTTTGCTAATTTGGTAACGTAACAAACCCTTTCCACGAATATTCATATTTTTCGATATGGAAAATGTTAGCAGCAATGTCCTATTAAAACACAAAGCTAAATAAATGCATCATCTGCACACGAGGCTACTGGAAAAAATGAAAATCAGACGCCTTCCGGAACATTATTTCTATTCATTCGGCATAGCTAAAGCATTTGTCATGGGAAACTCTGCAACTAAAGTAAACGTTAGTCGCCAAACGAGTCACCTGGCTTGAGCTTGATCTGATCTGTGAAAACAATTTGTTACAGGGGTAACTAAAAGCAGCAAGCGCGGTGTGCATTAAATGCCGATTGGTTTTAGTAATTTGCGCCACTCATGAGACTCTCTTTTAAATAACACTGAATTTAGAGGGGTTTAGCTTATTGAAGGTTTGTAGAAAAAATTGATTTTTATCAAATTTGTAAGTTGTGTTTTATAATCGCCGTCATTCGACAATAGTTGAATCTAGCTAATGTTTTCATTCGGTCGTGCGGAATATCTCTCCGAGTCGAAAATGAACAAGAATTTTTCTATTGGATAGGTCGAAGGTAAAACACCTTTACTAGCATCGATCTGAAAGATCTATTGTGTTGTTCATAGGTTTAAACATAGGTTTAAAGCGTAAAGTTGTTCATTCGAAGTTAAGGTCATTTAAAAACCTAAGAATATTCGAAGAAGGGGTGTTTCTTATATCAAAGGGACTAGTGAATCTTTTATTGAATATTTTTAGCCTGGATCTGGCTATGGCAGGACATTCACAAAAAAATATGTTCAGCTGTTTCTGTGTCTTCGAGACAGAGACAGCAGGTGTCATCCTGGCTGATGCCCGTGTTTTTTTTTTTAAGATGATATCTGAGAGAGCAGTTTAGAGTGAAAAAGTCCGTAAGTAACTTTGCGTCACGTTTGGTCATGTCAAGAATTTCTTCATACGTCTTTGAGATAAATCGATAAATAGTTTTGACTGCGGTGGCCATTAGAGTTATTCCTCACCTTCTGCCGTTCCCAAGTAACCATTTCGTGTTTGATGTTTCTGATTGGGAGGCCACAATAGGGTTCCGGGTATTTTAATTGGAATTCAGAGCCAAGTCTATCTAAGCGGTTAGCCTCTTCGTTACATTGTACGCCTTGATGGCCAGGCACCCTACACTACAATTTACACTACGATATTTGGCTGCTTCGATTGTGTATACGCTTTACTCGATGTTCTTTCCAAAATCGAAGAAGCTAATTTATCTCCATTTATGGAGATGGAAATTCATTTCATGAGTTCTCTACGACCAATCGAAAATGATTGTGTTTTCCAAAGCAAGCACTGATCATTTCCTTTGTGTAAGCCAAGAACACCGTTAGATAACGAAGACTGTAAAAGAGTTAACACACTTTTTTTAAATATGCTTTAAAGAATTAGCGTTTATGTCTTTTTCTTGAACTTTCTTGGGGTTGGCGGGGTTTTCTTTAACAACAAACTTCAGTTTTCCAATACTTTTTACTTGGTTCAAATTGATATTTTTAGTCACATGATTTCACCTACTTCCTTGGTCTTGTCATTTCATAAATTTTATTTATTGAATGATTATTGTATGAACCAGTGAATTGGTTATATATTTGGATAAGAAAACGATTCTGTTACGAGCCAAAAAATTTAATAATTAAGGCAGAATATTGACACTTCCCAGGGGTAAATTGAGGAGTTCGTGGCAAAATGGTTTGTTTCTGCATGTAACGTGAAAGATCCAGGTTCGAACTCCTAGAAAATCAAGAAAAAAAATGATTTTGTCGCCTTTTACAAGGAATTGGACACTTCTTTGAAAACAAATTCATGCAATAAAATAGCTTGATTAGCGAGGATCGGCTAGAATCGGCAAAAAAAAAATTGTTGCCTTCCATTCCTTCACACAGCCCCATGGCTTCTCCTATTCCCTATTCGCCCTTTTTGTTTTTATTTAGAAGTAAATAACGTAGAAAAGTCGCCCAGTAAACGCAGCAACTGGGAAAGAGCTGAGAAGTATCAAAGGCCCTGTACCCCATTATGAAGTACCTGCCTCTACCTATACCTATCCAACAAACATTGATACAAAAACTTCGATTTAGTTACAGCCTTCTAAAAAAAACGCAGATTTGAAAACTAATAACATACGCTTGTTAATATGGAACATTAATTAATAAATTGGAAGGTAGGTATAAGGATAGACTTCTTTTATAATCTCACTTATGTTACCAAAATAGAGGGAGATGTTTGTTAAATATTTTGTTTTATTTATAACATTAAATAAACAATAAATTACTTTTTAGTGTTAAAATATTTAGTAATGTTTTCTTCTCGCAAACAAACGAATTCTCTGAACAGGTGCTAACCCAACAAAAAGCAAATATAAACAATCCGAATCCAATTGAAGGCATTTCCAGCTTGAACTCATCACAACAAAACAACGAGAACAAAAAACCAATTAAATAAAAGAATAATTGATAAGATGACGTATTTAAGTAGATTTTAATGGCATCATCCCAATTTTTTACACCCCGGCAGATTCAATATTAAAAAGTTCGCGGTTCGCGCCCCGTACTTCAAAACCCCAAGCCCCAACCACAAGGTCAGCGAACAGCGATGAACAAACCGGCAAGCGTGAACCGACTTCCAGTTGTCAAAAGTGGTTCGCCCGTTTTCTTCTTTTTTTGCGTAAATGAACTGTCCTCCTCTACAGTTATGTGTAGATATATGTAAATAAAGAATGTTTCTGTGTGTGTACAATAGTATCAAAAGAACGATGCACAAAAATCTATTTTCCTAAATTTCATATTTTATTTTCTGATTTCAGTTCGCGATGTTATGTTAGAGGCCTGTCGAGTCCAGTCGCACTTTTTTCATCATCACAAACAAGTTACGTAATACAGGCGCTGAATGAAACTTTTAACATTTGATCGCGTCCATCTTGAGTTGTGAAATAGAAATCATATCGAATCGTCGTCGTCGTCGTGACGCTGCACTTTGTATACCCGGAAAACCTTAGCACCAGTTCTTTGTCATCACTTGTTCCCAACGGGATACTTACTATTGGTAGCAAAGCTTCGCGCATACCTTCCAGCACTTCGAAACGTTAACGTGGATCTTCGGCTCCAAATAGTTAAAATCGACATTTTTACGAGCTTTAGTAGTTTACTATACCGGATCTCAATCACAAAGACACCCAAATATACAGAACTAGACAGATAAGCTAGACCCGAGTGTTTTTTCAAGAATATTGTTCTCGACACTTCTACTAGTTTTCTTTTTTCTTGTATCAATTAAATTCGCGGCATTCACAATGAAATCGATTTTAATCACTGGTTGCAACCGAGGACTTGGTTTGGGACTTGTTAAAGCGTTCCTTAATTTGCCAGAGCCACCGAAATATCTTTTTGCAACATGCCGTAATGTCGAACAAGCTGTGGTGAGTGTACTTTTTCTACTTTTCACTTTTTCATATATTTTTGGTATTGTCTTCAATTCTGACGACTGATGTGATGATGATGACAAGAATGGCTGACGTGTTTTTTACGTGTATTTTGTGTGAAAATAAGGTTTTTTTTCAATCAGACTTACTGTTTCCAATTGGGGCCATGATGGGATTTAATTTAAAATGTAAAAATTCACGTAATTAATGTTCTAAAAAGCAAAATAAAATCGTTCAAATTGCCTGCAAACTGTGCAATCTCAAGATTCAAGAACTTTATAAGTTGACTGGAAGCAAGTGAATGAAGTGTAAAAGAATTTATCCGCTCTTCATATATTTCCTTTTGATTTGTTTTCTAGTGCTCATGGTGGAACGATAATTTCCTCTATTTGACTGGAAATGAGTGTTCATTTGAAGGTGGAAATGGAAAATTCAAATAGAATTCTCTTTTGTAGAGAGTGGCGATTCATGAGAGATGTGTGACGTTTTTATTTTTGTTAGTTATTATAATTATAATTATTCTTTCAGCGAGTCATCATGATCACTTATCAGAAAAACAACAATTATTTCGTCATTGTTGTGAACCTGTTTTGATGATTTCATATAGTCACACATATAATAGTGTTCTAGAAAATGCTATTTATATTTGCAAAAAGTACCTACCCTTAACGTACAACAACAATATATATTCAGTATTCATGTAATTTTCACGTATAATTTTGCACGAGTGGGACACAAGTCAGCTAGGAAAGCTAATCTGCAAAGCTTGCCTGTGTAAATGGGGAAACCATGTCGCACCATGACTTGTAATGCTATTTGAAAATCGGAAAGAAACACGACGAAGATCGATCAATGTAAATCTTTTAAAATAGACACCGCCAACCAGAAAATGCTGTAGGTGTAGGAGCAGAGTGGTGCAACAAAGCTATAGAAACCTCTGGTCTGATAACCTCAGTTACTGATTCACTGAATTATGCGTATTTCAGTTCAATAAGGCAGAGTCTGTATTATGTTTTTTCTATCTAGACCAACCGTCTATGGGGAGGACGTCTAAAGATTGTTTCATGTAAATTCGATTTTACCGATTGAAGTCTGGCTATTTTATTATTATCGCCCTTCAAATTTTTGTAACTGTTCAGTTTTCAAATACTTAATACCTACCCACCTACAACCTAGATCAACGTTACTGAATCCAGGCCCAACTCAATCGAATCCAATTAATTGCCGGACTTTTCATTTTCCAAATTAGTAGCAGTCATAGTTCTCTAGATTTCTAGACCTAAAAATAACATGTTTGATGGTTTAAAGTTAAGACCAGAGAAAATATTGGCTAAACGAAAGAACCAATTATCTCGTTTGCATCAAAAAATTGAGAGTCACAAACTCGACAGCGAAATCGGCTTTTCCTCAATTTGTTTAAAGCATTGTTTTTTTTTTTTCTTTTTTTTTACAGGACTTGAAAGGACTTGCTGCTGAAAACAACAATGTCCATATTTTACAAGTTGGTCAGTAAAATCAAATATGTGATCCTATCTTTTCATTAACGTTTCTTGTGTTATATCCAACAGATTTGAAAAACTTTGACAGCTATGCTCAGTTGGTTAAAGATGTGAGTGATGTAGTCAAAGATGATGGCCTTAATGTTCTTTTCAACAATGCTGGCATAGCTTCTAAATCGACTCGACTTAGCTTTGTGCAAGCCGATTCAATGATTGATAACCTCGTAACAAATACCGTTGTTCCTGTTATGATGGCAAAGGTAAGGTACTTTTATAT
Organism: Melanostoma mellinum; assembly: GCA_914767635.1. Lineage (NCBI taxonomy): Eukaryota > Metazoa > Arthropoda > Insecta > Diptera > Syrphidae > Melanostoma > Melanostoma mellinum. The sequence goes on from OU612059.1 coordinate 20,577,227, forward strand.
TTCTGCAGACCTGCTTAACATTCAGAACTGTGCAACACTTAGGCATTTGCTCCACTTATCAACAAAGCGTCTAAGGCTAACGAGTCGTTGCCGATTGGTTTAAAGAGGGCTGCCATTATTAATATGAGTTCTATTCTGGGATCAATTCAAGATAATGATTCTGGTGGCATGTACGCTTATCGAACTTCAAAGGTAGTATAACTTTTACAAAAAAAAAAAAAAGAAAACCACCAACTATTCTTTTCTTTACTTTGCAGGCCGGCTTGAATGCTGCCACTAAATCTATGAGCATTGATTTAAAGGAAGGAAAGGTGCTATGTGTTAGTCTACATCCCGGTTGGGTTCGAACTGACATGGGTGGTGGCAAGGCCCCACTTGACGTCGAAACCAGTACCACAACCATGGTCAAGACTCTGTTAGATATGAACGAGACCCACAACGGTGGATTCTTTGATCACAAAGGAAAAACCTTGCCATGGTAAAACTGTGGTGCTGAATTTCTGTAAAACTTTGAAAAGTCAAAATGTTTTTAATAAAAATATAATTAATTTTCTTTTATTTAAAATAAATATAACAGTAGTTGAATGCATGCATTTCCTTTCACGATTTTGTTTGTTTTTGCTTTCTGCTTTGTTAAAAATGAAAAAAATTTAATAAATGCCAAAACCAGGCTGTGTGAAGAGATTATGAAGACGAAACATCAAATGGCCGTTCAAAAAATACAAGAACTCAAGACTTTTCCAGCTGCCTTTGAGACAATCAAATATGTTGTACTGGATTTACTCTGTCGTTTGGGTTTGTGCGTGGCATTGCTGGAACAAAGACACAGTTCGTGGCTTGGGGACTGCTGTTGGTCGAGGCTGTTTGTTGTTCATCGACCGTTGGAAGCGGGCGTGCGTTATTCGGTTGTAGGGTCAAGATTATGTGTCGTAATGCTACCGCCCATGTAGAGCACTCATTGGAATGGCTGAGAACTAACGATGTGTAAGTTTCCATTGCTTCCGCCAAGCTGTTCGTCTCAACAGCTGGAACATTTGTTTTAAATAATCATCTGGTTAAAGAAAAAGAAAAATTAAACGTACCTTTAGCAATTTTAAAGATTTTCGCTTGAACTGGTGTGGTTAAATTTCCAGATTGCCAAAGCTGTTCCATCACACCAACACGCCGTTGAATTTCATCAAGACGAACATTGGGCGATTCTTGCACCTTAATCAGCTGCAAGCGGAGAATACCCAGGGCAAATTGTTGTGCGTCATCGGGTAGAGGCTCTTGCATAGGCGGTGGAGGCAGATGGAGAGGTTGTGTTGTAGCTGATGCTGTTACTGTTGGTGGTTGAGTTGAAGGTGGCGCATTATTGTTGGGCATTGGATGAACTACAGCAACTGGGTGTTGACTACTTGCCGCCCCTGATAATGGTGGCATCGTCAGGGGCAACGGTGAACTTGCTTGATTAGGTTGAACTATTGCCGTAGGTTTCGAAGTTACTGGCCCTCCTTGGAGCGGGAAAGCAATTCTTTTATTAAGATTGAGTTTAGTTTTACCTCCTTGAAATGCATTATATTGCAAATTTGGTGGGTCATTCCAACCAGGGGTATGTGTACCAGTTCCACCTGAAGATTAGAGTTGAAAGTGAAAATACTTTTTGGGTGCAAGGAAATGGGATGATTACCTGAAGCCGTTGGGGGTTCTTTATCAGCCATTAAATTTATTGGAATTGAAGAAATGTACGTTTATATTTGCTAAATCGGAAAATTTTGTTTCGCAAAATAAATCAATTGCGATTGACGTTTTTGTTAAACGTCAATTCGTTCAGGCGCACAAGTTTGACGTTTTATATGAAAAGTCGTATATACACTGGCGTAGGTAAAAAAATTGTGCGACCAGTTCACAATAGGATAAATTGTTTTAGCTTTTTATTCGCTTTTTTTTTAATTCCCAGAAAGAAGTCACATATCTTTGCAAACATAGAATTAAATGTGACTTAATTAAGTGAATGAAAAAGATTTCCGATAATAAATTTTTTATAAACTAGCCAAACCTCTTGATTTGAAGCATAGAGGAATAAAGAACAAGAGGGAAACCATTACTTCTCTTGCCCGTAAATTCCATTTGTTTGCAATTGTTGCTTTTGTAAATTGTAACACGAGATCTATCTGTGATACACGTATTCAGCTGAATATAAAGTTGTGTCAGTGAATTTAATAATACCAAAACCAGTTTGAAATCCAAAAAAAAGTGGTGTTTGTGAAGTCAACTTATATGAGACTGGCCTCAATAACATCGTGAAATCCCCGACTTAAGTCTTGCGCAAAGCAACGCGGTGAGTGCGTGAGATGCGATTGCGTTAAGTCAAATCTCTATGTAATCTTATGGACGTTTGACTTAATGCATAGAGATTTGACTTAACGCAATCGCATCGCACTCACTCACCGAGTTGGTTTCCGCAAGGTTTTAAACCGTACAAAAATGCAGTAGCAAAATGTAGAGTAAAAAGGCTGACAAAAGGCCAAGGCCCTTTGAACTCAAAACATTATGAATGGGTTAAACACTACGTTCCATTCTAAAGAGAGCGGTAGCGAATCATTGCGAATTTTACAACAGTTCGAAATGAAGATAATGTACTTTTACCAAAAAAACAGTTCGAATTCCAGTAAATTTTTTGTTCGCCAGCTTGTGGAATACGTCAAGAAATGTGGGTTGTTAACCTGATTTCGAAAATTCGTTGACGGACTATAGCTAATCGTAGGCATAGAAATGTTTCTTTGTTCAAACAAGCAATTATCGCAATTTAAAAAATATGTTTAGTTAAAAGCAATTGGTCTGAAAGTATTGTTCACGTTGCGTCTAGAGCGTCTCATATTAAATCTATCAGCCGCTATATGCAATGACTCGATATACGTCGCAGCCAGAAGCATGAAGCGGGAAAAACAAGGCGTGAGCGGGCAAAATTGCTGATAATGCCACCAAATTGTAGTAATCAAAAAATAAATGTCATAATAGTAGTAGATTTCGCCGGCACCGGCCAAGAGGTGAAGTTCTTCTGAAGAGGAATCAGTAAGCAAAGTGCAAGCTAAGTTGAAATTCTCGAGTAGTGACCAGCAGCAACATCAACTGGCAATCAGGATCAATGAGGTTTGAGTAAGTTGTGTAAGAACTAATAAACGTCTTAAGTATTGTGCCACCAGGGGCAGAGACTAGTGTCTGTGATCCCCCAGAGCTATATCCTTTTGAGCCTACCTACCGGGGTTTTCGGACGCCCGCTGTTTATGCCTACCAGGGTCTTCGGACGTCTGCCATTTTTGCCTACCAGGGTCTTCGGACGCCTGCCGTTTCTGTCTACCAGGGTCTTCGGACGTCTGCCATTTTTGCCTACCGGGGTCTTCGGAAGCCCGCTGTTTATGCATACCAGGGCCTACGGACGACTGCCGTTTCTGCCTACCAGGGTCTTCGGACGTCTGCCGTTTCTGTCTACCAGGGTCTTCGGACGTCTGCCATTTTCGCCTACCGTGGTCTTCGGAAGCCCGCTGTTTATGCATACCAGGGTCTACGAACGACTGCCGTTTCTGCCTACCAGGGTCTTCGGACGCCTGCCGTTTCTGCCTGCCAGGGTAATTTGCGGTGACGCAAAAAAATTGGTTTCCATTAGACGAAAATAACAGTCTAGGAGCGTCCAGGAGCATTCTCAAAAAGTTCCATTAGTTCAAAGATGGCTCTAATGTCAAACAACTAGGCAACTAGGTGATACTGAATAGAAAACCCGCTGAAAAATTGATTTATCGACATAAAGCTCGTAATTCATTATTCATTGCATGATGACTAGAAAGAGTGAACATTTTTCTTACCAACTAAATTGTGTTAGTAAAATTCGAAAACACCACTTTACTCATAGATTTCAAACTGGTTTTGAAGAAGTTTTTATCGGTGTCTAATTCATGTCTAATTTTTGTTTAAATTTTTACTTTGAAATATCTGTCAGTAGAGGAACACCGCAAGGCGGAGTCCTATCCCCCCTTCTATGGAATATAGTCGTCAATGAACTTCTAGTTGACTTAGAAGCTGAGGGATTCAAAGTGATTGCATATGCAGATGACGTCTCCATTGCGGTGTCCGGTAAACATGCTCACGTCCTTACGGACCTGATGCAGACCGCTCTAAATAAACTTGTAAAATGGGCGGGAAAATGTGATCTAGGGGTCAACCCTCAGAAAACTGAACTCGTTATCTTCACCAGGAAATATAAAATTCCTCAAGTAATAACTCCAAAAATAAATGGAATCTCACTTGTACTTTCAAACGAAGCCAAATATCTAGGTATTATCCTAGACAAAAAGCTAAACTGGAAAGCCAAAATAGAGGAAAGAATCAGGAAATCAACCGTAGCCCTGCTTTCCTGCAAAAAAGCCATTGGCACTAAATGGGGCTTCTCCCCCCAAATCACCCACTGGCTCTACACCGCAGTCATCAGACCAATACTCACATACGGAGTAGTGGTATGGTGGACCGCTCTTGATAAAAGGACCTACTGCGACAATTTAAGAAAGGTCCAACGAACAGCCTGTCTGCGTATAAGCGGAGCACTGAGATCAACACCCTCAGCTGCACTAAATACACTCCTTAACCTCACACCACTAGATATCTTCAGCAAACAAATGGCCACCGGTGCAGCCACTCGTATGAGAGCTATCTCCCAATGGACCGAAAACAACATCGGTCACGTTACAATCCTGAATTTATTCGGATCAATCCCCTGTCACTCCGACTACACCATCCCCCAATTTGTTTTTGATAATAAGTTCCAAGTCTCAATCCCACCGAGAACGACCTGGGACGACGAAGAATTTTTGAGAGATGATTCAATTCACTTCTATACAGATGGTTCAAAAACCGAAGAAGGGGTAGGCTGTGGGGTGTACTCAAACCGACTTAACGTAAGTCTCTCGTTCCGCCTTCCAAACCATTGTAGCGTGTTCCAAGCGGAAATTCTGGCGATCAAAGAGGTCCTATCATGGCTAAGAGAAAACGTGATATCCTCAACGAATATCCGGATTTTCTCAGATAGTCAAGCAGCCCTCAAATCACTCGGCGCTGTTTCTACAAACTCAGTAACCGCCCTTAACTGTCGCCTATCTCTTAGGGAGATGGCTGAACAGTTCAATATTCACATTATTTGGGTGCCGATGCCGGGGCACAGAGATATCGTGGGTAACTGCAAAGCCGATGAACTCGCCAGAGAAGGAACCGTTCTACCGATCTCAACCAGCAGGTTGAATATTGGTATACCAATCGCTACATGTAAACTTATGCTAAAGCTCGAGGCTATGGATAGAACAAATCATAGGTGGTACAATATCACCACGTGCGCGGCAACAAAACGGATATGGCCAGGTCTAGATCCAAAACGCACAAGACATTTGTTATCAATTGCCAGATTGCAAATTAGCTCCGTAATCAATGTCATCACCGGACATTGTCTGATAGGAAGACACGCCATAAGACTTGGCGTTCCCTCAAATGACTTCTGCAGAAGTTGCTTAGATGAGGAGGTGGAGGAGACAATCCCACACCTCCTCTGCTCATGTCCGGCACTCTCTTTTAAAAGAAAGCGGCATCTAGGAAAATATTTTCTTGATGATCCAAGCGATCTGGCACACACAGATCCCCTGCATATCCTTCGCTTTATTAAAAGCTCCAAATGGTTTTGTTAAGTGAGGTACTCCCTCGCATAATAACTATGGTATCACAATGGACCTAATATTGGTCTAAGTGTGTCAGTTTGTTTTCCTGACAGCCATTTTTAACCTAACCTAACCTAACCCAACCTACTTTGAAATATAAAGCGAACTGTGACTTCGCCTATGAAGTTGAAGTGCGATCACTACCCAAAACCCTGGGCTTATCGGTTTAAAATTTGTCTGGACTTATTACCCAAACCAAGCCTGTGCTTGGGATCTCATCGCTTTCAAAATAAGTCTATGTGACCTCACGGAGTGGCAAATATCGAAAACCGATTGGATTCGAGTGGTATCGACGCGACGTGTAGGCGGTAGGCGGTACACAAATCGCACTCGCAGGCCGACTGTTTGTGCAAGGCTATCTATCTCTCTATCTTTCTCCAAAAACTAATGGAAATTGCAGTATTTTTGATTAAAGTCAAGCTATTTGTATTAACAATTGCAGCAACACAAATTACTTTCAGTCACCACTACTGTAATTGATAAAACTATAGTTTTAATACACAATGGTCCAGTCGAAAGATTTTTCATGCCGAGTTGACGGTGGAACAATAACAAATTTCAACTTCAGCTCATCCACTATTCCTTACGAAGCACAATTAACTCAATCTAATTAGCGGTGGAATAAAGAAATTAGATAAAAATATAATTCAGAGCGAGGAGCCCCTGGGCCTAGTGCATTTCCCACGACCATATACCTACAATTTTCTGCCGGTTCCGAACGGGTAATCGAGAAAGCGCTTTTCATGGCAATGAATACTAACGGAGGACTTGCCAATTCCTCGCAAAAGGCGATGCCCGTTGAAAAAACATTTTTGCCTCTGTTGGGATTCGAACTCGAACGTCTGGATTAACAGGCGGACATGCAATCCATCACACCTCGGGTACCACAAAGAAATTAGATATGAAGAACAAATATTCAGTTTGAATTTCATAAAGAAATAAACTTCCATTCACCACTCCTAGCACTTCACAATTCCATTATACATCCTTTGCAGAACTAATCAGCTAATCGATTACACATAAGCGCATTCGGAACAAGAATGTTATAATAGTGAACGTTTCTTTATAAGTAGGTTATTTTCACTCTCAGATATCGTATATGTTTTCATACTGAAAATATACCTGGGAACTGGAAGGACAACATTTTTCATATATAAAAGCTATCTGTTTTCGCCTACAAACATCAACTCTATACTAGGGTTGCTCAAAAAACATCGATTAATCGAAAACATCGATGTTTACTATTCGATGTATCGAATAAAACCGATGTTTCGCACCCTTTCGATGTTTACTGATACATCGATGTATTTTTATTCGATGCATCGAATGAAGCAAGCATTGAAAAGACTCACTCAAAGTACCAAGTCTACTGTTGGAACTCAAAACTGCGTAGTACGCAACCATTTGGGTTTCATCATATCTTCATAAATTTTTTATTTGTAACGAGAGCTGTGATGTGAACGCTCAAGTCCGGACGTTCACTGGACGAAATACGAGTCTTGCGTGGACTGTCTACTCGCTTGCTGAATGGCCAGTTCCCACGATTCGCACGTTCCCACATCGCAGCTCATCGAATCTTACCATTTGTTTCGATTTATTCTTGCATTCTACTGTAGACATTCAAAGCGATCACATACCCAAGTGACTAATAAAGATTGTAAAGATTTAAATTGTGCATTTGTTTTTTTTGATTTATTCATTGGCGACCGTGACAGGACACTCTTCTTAAAGTTTTAAGTGTACCTGTATTAATTAGTGAAATAATTAATTTCATTGAAAAAAAAAAAAAAATATAATAAATCAGTAGAATCAGTGTACTGTTTAAAAAAAAAAAAAAATAAGTCAGTAGAATCAGTGTTCTGTTTAAAAAGAAAAAAAAAGAAAAACAAAAAGATATGTCGAACGATGAAGTGTTTCCAGAAGGTCTTGAAGAGCTCTCTGATCTTCAAGATGCAACGGGGAAAGAAATTTTGGATCTTGTCCGCAACTACGGTAAGGATGGCCAAACCCGAAAAACGAAGGATAAACTGTTACAGAAAAAGGAAAGACTAGAAAATCTATGGGACTATTTCGACACAAACGACACCCAAATCCGTGACAAGTATTCAGATAAACCTCATCACGAGTATTTCACGAAGGATTTTTACGAAAAGATAAAAGGCGCTTATGAAAATATGAAAGCGGACATCATCAGTCGCTTGAGCAGTCTGCCAGTCCTGGACGCAAACCAGACCATGGAGAAGCCACCAGCAGCAACTCCATCAGGATCATCGGTAAAACCAGCAGCAGCAGCAACAGAAGCAGACAAGATGAAGATGACCAGAGCACTTACGACAAGGGATAGGTATAAAATGTTGTCAAGGCATTTTCAATCCTCATTGGATAATTGCAGTACGGAACTAAAAAATACCTATCCCCATATGTTCGAAATTAAAGTGAAGAACCTAGTGGATAATTTTGAACAATTAAAATTAGTTTTTCAACGCGTGGATGGCGATTTGGAAGAAGAAGATGTCAACATCTACTTTCACCTTCAAAAACAGCTAGAGATTCGACTGACTGGCTTACCAACAAAAGGTACTACATCGGATCATCAAATGGCAATTGCTTCTTTGAAGCTACCAAAAATTGAACTTCCAAAGTTTGACGGATGTTACCTTAAGTGGCGTCAGTTCTATGATTTATTTAAACCAATGATCCTTGAACAACCGATTTCGCCGGCCCAGAAACTGTACTTTTTGAGGACTAATCTGACAGGTGAAGCACTCAGTTTGATTCAAGGATTTCCAGCGACAGACAGTAATTTTGAAGCAGCCTGGAAGACACTGATGGATAGATATGACAACAAACGGCTACTTTTGTGTGCACAGCTCGAAAAACTATTGTCCCAACAATCAGCATCGGGAACTGCTTCTAGCTTGCGGAAATTGCATGACAACACAAAGGAAGGAATTCAGGCCCTGATCAATCTAGGATTCGCAGCACATGACTGGGATCCAATAGTCGTCCACCTTATCCTGAAAAAAGTTGACAAAGAGAGCAGGACCCTCTTCGAACAGTCCCTAGATGACCCAAGGAGCAGTCCATCGCTATTAGAGTTGCTGAAATTCATCGAATCTAGGTTTCAAACGCTTGAAACCATCACGCATTCCGATGAAAAAAGGAAGACAACCGCCATAGCAATAGAATCCAACGGCTGCGTGATGTGCAGCTTAGGTAACCATAAAATATATAAATGCAAAAAATTCTTGTCTCTTTCAGGTGCTGATCGTGAGAAGTCTGTTCAACGAATCGGAATTTGTAGAATTTGTCTGAGATCGGGTCATACTCACAATTCGTGCAACGCAAGGGGGTGTTTTCTTTGCAATGGCAAACACAATACATTGTTGCACTACAAAAAAGAAAATAGATACAATTTAAAGGCAAAACCAATTTCTAACCCAATTTCTAATGCCAACACTGTATCTTCCATAGGTGATCGAAACCAGCAAATAAACCAAGGTCAAGGGGTGGAAGGTCAGTCGTCAAACGCAGCTAGCACTTCCAGATCCAATCACCGTAGCATTTATCTAGCGACAGCATTAGTTAACGTAAGGTCCGCATGCGGCACATTACTTCCCTGTCGTGCGTTATTAGATTCTGGATCACAAATCCATTTTGTGACAGCAGCCTTTGCACAAGCCTTAGGAATTCAGAAGCATCGATCCGAAACCTCCATAAGCGGGATTGGAGGGCATGGAACGCCAACACAATTTGCCATAGAACTCTCATTTCAATCGCGAAATGGAAGCTTCAAAGGCAATATTGAAGCAACGATCCTGGCTAAGATAACTGACTATAAGCCGCATGACAGTCACACCGAATTACGTGACCTACCTGCTCACATACAGTTGGCAGACCCAGGATTTATGACAAACCAAAAAATAGATTTGCTGATTGGTGCTGAATTGTTCTTTGATCTTTTACTTCCAGGAGAAATCTTTATTGGTCCTCAACTTCCACTACTTCGAAACACGAAACTGGGTTGGATTGTGGCAGGTGGTGCTCAAGGTACCAAACATAATGCTGTATGCAGCATTGCCACAGCACCATCTCTTTCAAAAATCGAAAAACTTGTAAGCAGATTCTGGGAGTGTGAAAGTCATGATTCTCCAATTAAACGGATGAGCAATGAAGAGCGTAATTGTGAAGACTTCTTCAACTCGACTACACAAATTCTACCCAGTGGAAGATTCATGGTAAGTCTTCCGTTCAAAAAAGATCCATCGTCCTTAGGAGCATCCTTTGAAAAGGCACGCAAAAGGTTTATTTCACTGGAACGTCGACTGGAACTCAACAATGAATTACGTCTGCAGTACACACAATTTTTATTGGAATATGAACAATTGGGCCATATGAGTCAAATAGAGAACTCGGATATTCCACAGACACACTATTTCATCCCGCATCATTGCGTTTTGAAACCAGAAAGCTCGTCAACAGCACTGCGTGTAGTCTTTGACTGTTCAGCGAAAACATCCTCTGGAAGTTCTCTAAACGATGTTCTGGGAATCGGACCAACAGTTCAACCTGATTTGTTTTCAATAATCCTTCGATTTAGATTAAAAAGATATGCATTTACAGCAGACATCAGCAAGATGTATCGACAGGTTTTACTTCGACCAGAAGACAGAGCTTTTCAACTTATTCTTTGGAGAACAAAAAATGATCAACCTCTGAGGACTTATAGGCTCAACACCTTGACTTATGGTTCGGCTTCCGCTCCATACTTAGCAACTAAATGTCTGGTTCAACTTGCAAAACAATACGAAAATGTTCACGTAAACGCATCCCAAACAGTAAGTCAAAACATTTACGTGGATGATTTACTTGCTGGAGCAGACTCAGTGTCAAAGGCTAGAGAACTCCTTGAGGAGATTATACTACTTCTAGAAAAGGGTAAATTTGAATTAAGAAAATTTTGTTCTAATGATGAAAACATTTTAAAGAACATCCCTGATGCACATAAAGAAAAATTGGTAAGGTTTCATCAGTCTGACGTTATTAAAACCTTGGGATTAATTTGGAATCCAACCATTGACTGTTTTGAATTTGGCTTTAATTCTGAAAAATTTAAAACGCCAGAAGCGACTGTGACGCGCAGAAGCGTGTTATCTGACCTCGCTCGTTTATTTGATCCCTTAGGTTTACTGAGTCCTGCAATAATGCTTGGAAAGCTTTTTGTTCAAGATTTGTGGAAAACGAACTTCTCGTGGGATGATGAGCTTCCTTTGGATCTCGCAAGTAAGTGGAAGGATTATATTAATCAATTTTTTGACCTTAGAAGCATCAGGATACCAAGATTTGTTATGTGTCAAAACCCAAAAAGAACTGAATTACATGGCTTTTCTGATAGCAGCATGTCTGCACTTGGAGCATGTGTATATGTCAGATGCATTGACGAATCAGGTAATATTTTTAGCAAATTACTCTGTTCAAAATCTCGAATAGCTCCGATGAAAACCACAACGATAGCTCGACTTGAACTTCAAGCAGCGGAGATCCTGGTAGAACTTGTCAGGAGAGTACTTCAAACTTTCAACATATATGTTCATAAGATTGCATATTATACTGACTCAACAACTGTGCTAGCTTGGATAAATTCTCCTTCTTATGTATGGGACACCTTTGTTGCAAATAGGGTAGCCAAAATCCAAGCTGAAACGCAGATTTCACAGTGGAAACATATTAAGGGAGAATTAAATCCAGCTGATTTAATAACAAGAGGCTGTACGCTTGAAAACCTTTCCATTTCTCTGCGATGGTTAGAAGGTCCAGCATTTCTCAAATTGGATGAATACTTGTGGGAAGAAAGTAAGTACACCATTCCACAGGTAATACCGGAATTAAGGAAAATCAAGACGGCCTTGCTAACTGCAAATAATGAAGAAGATATCTTGAATACTATAAAGCATAAAAACTCTTTTTGTAGATTACAGAGAATTTTTTCATACAGCATTCGATTTTTAAGAAACGTTAGACAACCGTATCTACTTAGAAGAACTGGTTTGCTGTCCGCTGATGAACTGCGTGAAGGAACTCGCCTCCTACTAGTGTACACTCAACGTACAACGTTTCCAGATGAATATAAGGCCTTGAAACATCATGTTGGTGTGAGTACAAAATCAAATTTAGCAACATTGACACCGTATTTCGATAATAAACTTAATTTGATTCGAGTTGGAGGCAGATTAGTCAATTCAATTCTTCTACCGGATGCAAAACATCAAATTCTGCTTCCCAAAAATTACGTGGTTACAAGGCTTCTCTTGGAACATTTACATAAAACAAATCTTCATGTCTCTCATAGAGCACTAATTGCAATTTCACGACAACAATACTGGATACTGAGCGTCGGTAGAGAAGCAAAATCAGTGATCAGAAGTTGCATTTTTTGTGCAAAATCTAAGCCCAGCTCTATTAACCAATTGATGGGCAACCTGCCATTTGAACGAGTAACACCATCCCGTCCATTTTATTACACTGGAGTAGACTTCGCTGGACCCATTAAATCTCATTACAAAGTCAGAGGTAAGATCCCCACAAAATCTTATCTGGCAATTTTTGTGTGTTTTTCAACTAAAGCGATTCATATTGAGGTGGTAGGAGACCTCTCCACAGAATCGTTTATAAATTCTCTTAAAAGGTTTATTGGTAGACGAGGATTATGCCACTCTATTTTCTGCGACAACGCGACTAATTTCGTCGGTGCAAGTAACCAACTTAAAGAACTCAAAGACGTCATGCACTCAAAAAAAATGGAAGCTGCCATACAATCTTCGTGTAGCCAGAGTGGAATAAATTTTAATTTCATTCCTCCCCGCTCCCCACACTTTGGTGGACTTTGGGAGTCAGCTGTGAAATCAGCCAAGAACCTGTTAGTTCGCCATCTCGGAGAAGCAGCGTTAACATATGAAGAGTTGACCACAATAACAATTCAAGTTGAAGCTATACTCAACTCGAGACCGTTAACTCCACTTACTTCGGATCCCAACGATTTAGAAGCTCTCACACCTGGACACTTTTTAATAGGAGCGCCACTTCTGGCAATAGCTGAACCCGATGTAACTGACAAAGGTATCAGCTCCCTCAATAAGTACAGACAGATCCAACACGTTCAACAGTCATTTTGGAAGAGATGGTCTAGAGAATATTTGCATCTCTTACAACAACGTGCAAAATGGAAAACAGAATCCCAAAACATCAAGCCTAATACGCTTGTTTTGTTGAAAGAAGCAAACATGCCTCCAATGAAATGGAAATTGGGACGTGTAGTTGATGTGATTGAGGGAAGTGACGGGCTTGTTCGTGTTGCTAATATCAAAACCCAAGGAGGTGTGCTACAGCGAGCCATTCATAATTTGTGCCCTTTGCCGGTAGAAGAAGCGAAAAAATATCCTGAAACTGTCAAGACAGATCATCCAATTGAGAAAGAAGAAATTCCTCTATTGACAGTTGAAGCAGACTCAACCAAACCTGCAATATCCAGGAAATCCCAAGGTGGAAAAATAACAAAGGGACTTGTGTTAATATCTTGTCTCTTTGCATTTTTTGTAGCACCAATCAGTTCGACAAACATAGACAGCCAAGTGGTAATAAGCAACCTAGATAAGGCCATTGGAATTTATTTTGAAGATATGGGAACACTGCGAGTAGCTGACAATTTTTGGAGTCTTTACGTTTACTACAATCTGACCAATTACTGGCTTGAATTGAGCGAAACGAAAGGGTATTTAAGGGAATTAGAAAAGGCTTGTATGGCGGATAAATCGGAGAGAATTTATCACTGCAACTCGACAATCGACATTCTTCGAAAAAGAATAAGAAACATTGACCAAAAGAACGATCTTATAAACGGGTTCAATACTACAACCCAGAGTTCAATGCGACATCGTAGATCTCCATTTGATTTTGTTGGAAGCGTAGCGCATAGTTTGTTTGGTGTGCTAGATCAGGAAGATGCTCAACATATTCAAAATCAAATTGAATTGGCAAATAAACAGGATCAACACTTATATTCTCTCATCCGAAAACAGAGCTCCATTGCAGACTCTACGGCAAATATACTGAGGCGCAACTCATTGGAAGTTCAAAATGACTTTAACACATTAAATACATATTTAACAAAAACTTTCAATACAATTGGAAAACAACAAAACGAAATTGTGAATAATCAACATTTTCTTGCGCTCACTACGTATTTAAGTATGATGCTTAATAATTACGAACGCACTCAAGATGTCCTGCTAGATGTTATCCTGGACTTAAATCATGCGAAGATCAACCCGCAGATAATAACACCAATGCAAGTAAGTAGTCAACTGCAACTGATTCAAGGAAATCTACCTTCATCGCTGAGGCTGCCCAGTGTTTCGGCCTTGGAAATGTTAAAACTAATAACAGTCAAAGGACGGACACTACATGAAACAATCGTGTTTGAAGTCTTAATCCCGTTAGCCGAAGATCAAGAATTCCAAGTTTTTAACCTCATTCCATTGCCAATTGTTCACAACAACATGAGCCTACTCGTCGATGTAACATCTCCATACCTTGCGGTTACATTAGCAAGAGATAAGTATTTTGGACTCTCCTATATTGAATTCAATTCTTGTAAACTAATAGGAACGAGAAATCATCTTTGCAGACAGATTGTGCCTACTAGAGTTCACTCCAAAGATTTTAAAGTGTGCGAAATGGCTCTATTAAACCACGAGGACAACGCTTTGGAAATATGTGATCTAAAGGAAGTGCCTCCACAAGATCATTGGTATGCGCTGAGGCAAACAGACTCTTGGATATTTTCGGTGATGAACAATGTAACAGGCCTTCTGATTTGCAATGGCCAAACAAGAAGCATTTCTCTATCAGGCACTGGAATGATTGGCTTTAACAACATATGCTCCCTTAAAATTGATACAATGATAATTAATGGTCATTTAAATTTAAAGACTATTATAACAAAGTCATTTGTTCCAAGTGCAAGGCTAAGCAATTGGATCAGAAATCGCAACTTGACAGACGACCATTTTTCCCCCTTGACGGTAAGAAATAATAATGAATCAGATGTTAAAAATCTTTCACAGGAAATAGAAGACCTTAAGAGAGCAATGACTTCTGATGAACTACCACCCGCCAACATACATGATTTTCATCACTATGGCTTGAGCTACTTGTTGCTGGCGATCACCATTGGAATGATAGTAATTTTTTGCCGATATCGAAAACATCAAGCCGCACTACAAATTCCAATTCGGAGAAGAGGTTCTCGCTTTCAAGCAACTATTTAAATTGAAGGTTAGGAACCTTCAAGGAGGGGTGTATGTTGGAACTCAAAACTGCGTAGTACGCAACCATTTGGGTTTCATCATATCTTCATAAATTTTTTATTTGTAACGAGAGCTGTGATGTGAACGCTCAAGTCCGGACGTTCACTGGACGAAATACGAGTCTTGCGTGGACTGTCTACTCGCTTGCTGAATGGCCAGTTCCCACGATTCGCACGTTCCCACATCGCAGCTCATCGAATCTTACCATTTGTTTCGATTTATTCTTGCATTCTACTGTAGACATTCAAAGCGATCACATACCCAAGTGACTAATAAAGATTGTAAAGATTTAAATTGTGCATTTGTTTTTTTTGATTTATTCATCTACAGTTAAACTTATTTCAAATGCTCTCTTCTTTTTCAATTTATGTATCAGTGGGAGGATGGTATATTTCATTAGATCAATATTGAATAAAGCAAGCATCGTACAATGAACACTCACAACTGACAGTCACATTACCTAACCGAATCGATGTCAGTGTTCTGTTTCTGTTTAATTCATGTCATACATAACATGCTCTCTTCTCCTTTACTTTATATATCCAGAGATAGACTACACGATGTGCAGCTGCACATGCGACGCGTACGCTATCAATGCTCGCGTTCGTCGCAGTTTCGAATCTTCGAAGTTTAATCTGTCAGTTCAAGACCGCAATCTAAGCTCTGTGTCAGATATAAAATGGTACTGTGATTCACCTCTCGATTCTACATAGTTAGTGGTAAAAGTAATTAAAAACATACAGATTTTCCTAGTTTAAAAATAGGGGGTTCGATTTCCAGGTATTTGTGTAAGGTAGTATGCAAACTAAATTCAATTCAATCAATTTTGATAAAAAAAATTTAAATCATACACCCTCAAAAATATATATTCGTGGCTTATTAATTCACTTTCAATTTCAATTTACAAAACAGAACATCCGAACATCAATAATAATCAATTTCAATTCAACAAGTAAGAGGAAACTAGTAAAACAAAAACTAACCCAAGAATACCAAGTAAAGTCCGATTGTCATATTCGTTGTTTTCCTTGTTTCGACAGTTAGATCTTTTTTTGAGAATTTTCAGACTGTTTTTTTTCCATCCGAAAATCTATGTTCGAAAATCTGAAAATCTAACAGTCAGCTGAATGTCAGCTAAAGCTTCTGACTTTTTTGACCAATCAGAGCGACGAAAACTGACAGTAGTTTTCGAAGTCCCGGTGCGAAGAACGCGAGCAATGTAAGGTTGCTCAAAAAACATCGATACATCGAAAACATCGATGTTTTTATGCGATGCATCGACAAACATCGATGTAAGGTTACGATGTATCACATCGAATAAAACATCGATGTTTTTTTTCCATGAGCATCCCTACTCTATACCTCTCCATATCTGGCCAACCAACTCAACCGAACTGAAGCTTAGCTATGCAAAAAATTTAATATATCTTCATCAGGTCGGTTTTGAGTTTTGGGTGGTGGTGAGGATATTCAGTCGTGGTAGTGGTTCTCTTTGGTGGTGTATTCCATTCGCTGAAACATACTAATCGAAAACACGGCAGCCATACGTATGACCGCGTTAAGAAGATTTAAAAAAATGAAAATAAAAAAAAAACGCCTGGTCGGTTTATATTTATATGGAAATCCACATAGCCCTGCATTTTTTTGGATTCCGGCTTCGGGGGCGTCTCTATCCGGACTATACCCCGGTAAAATAGACTCTCATTCACTCGACCAAAGGTGTATCCACAACAATTGATAAGCCACTTCATTTTTTAATTTTGTGGTTTAAACTTATATATAGTACGACGAGTACTTCTTGTTAAAACAAAGAACTAAAAAAGAAAAAACTGAGAGATACAACGTATCTGCCACAAAGCAATCAGATTCATTTTGCCTCCTTCTACTCTACCTCTGTGTGTTGACCTCGTTTGAACCAAAACCACATAGTATAATCTATCTATAGCGAGAGCCGAGAGGAGATGACGTGCTCTTGGAGTGAGCATGAAATCCTTATTTTCCCGTCATGATGCCTGTTCCTGGCCTGTGTTGATGAAATGACATACTTTTAAGGAAGATTAAGGATGGAAATCATTACAAAGGAGGCATAAAAAGAAGCCAGCAATTCTCTCGTATTGAAATAGTTTCCCATGGAATGGAAAATAATAATTAAAGGCACTAGATACAGTGTTTTCTCGGATTCTGGTTTGGTTGTTTTTTTCTCTTTTTGTTTTTGTTGTTGTAATTGTTGTTGTTAACAGTATATCTCTTACATTCGCTTAGCTCATTGTTATAACTGAGTGAGAGTTTGCTGCTTTAAAAATGATATTAAAGCCTTTTGTAGAAGCGTTACATTCATGCGGAAACGGATTCGCTCGAACGTCGAAGCCGAGCGTAATGTATCCGTCGTGTGTATCCAATTACACCTTCTTTTTGTGCTCCTATCTATGTCAGAGCCAACAACTCCACGAACGACAGTTGTATGGGGCGGTATATTTGAGTGGAAACATAGTTGCAGAGGAGTTTCCGGTTCGCAGTTAAAAGTTATATTCTAAGTTGTTGCTTGTATGTGGCGCAATAAAAACTCTTTAAATTGCATGCGGCTTTTTCTCTGCAAAAACCTATAAAAGCGGCAAAAACTTGGCATATATATCTCTTCTTCTTTTTACAGGGCATCCGTTCGAAAACTACTGCATAAAAGGTCCCTCAGTCAACTTAACACGCCTATCGCATCTGATTAACCCTCATAAACACATATTTTCTATGAATACAAGGTTTAACTGTTTTTTCTCTTTTTTTTTTCTTCTTTTTCCAGCTGAATACGTGCTGTGGATATAGGTAACGGGAACAGAAACAGGAGTACACACACATATAAGTGACTCGACTTTTAGAAGATCCATAATGGCAGAGGTTAATATTTAATTTTTGAAATGGGAGCATCCAAATGGATTTTTGAAATCAACAGAGTTGAAAAAGCTCAACATCTGGTCCTTCTCTGACGACAAATTCAAGGAATGAATTATTAAAAGTATTCTCGGTTGATTAGAAGGATGAAGTGTTCACCGGTTATGCAAATATCGTTAATTAATACCACATGAGAAGGGTTCATTTCCATTACAATCGGTCGTTTAAAAATTCTTTTTCAATGAGACAGTTGGATTCAACTTCAGCTGTT
Source organism: Melanostoma mellinum (assembly GCA_914767635.1). Lineage (NCBI taxonomy): Eukaryota > Metazoa > Arthropoda > Insecta > Diptera > Syrphidae > Melanostoma > Melanostoma mellinum. The sequence goes on from OU612059.1 coordinate 20,595,481, forward strand.
AGATAAAGCTATTATAATCTTTTGTGAGTTGAGACTTGAGTTGGAAAGTGCATTAACAGAAAGTTTTCTTTTTTTTTTTAAAGCGGATACTATGAACGTGCTTTCGATGAAAGAAAAAGGAAATCAACGCTTTTGTTTATTTCGAAAATCGTTAGTTCGTTTTATATAATAAGGAGGCATAATCTCACTCTGCTATTTTGATGCTTTCATTATGAAGCACGAGTATAAAACATTGACCCTTCAAAGTATAGTACAGTGAACTATCAAAAAGAATAAACTTTACAATGAAAAAGCTGTGCACAGACCAAGAAAAGGGAAAAAGTAATAATAGTAGACAAATATCTATGTATAAGTGATATAATTTTTTAATTTAATTTTGGTGGGGGCAAAACCCCCATTTATTAAGCTTAATACAAGCTATTAACTTACAAACTAAGAAACTTAATAGCTAAGACTTACTAACTAGTTGGACGGCTTAGGAGACGAAGTTTTAGGCATGGAGTACTCATATTGAAGTCAAAACAAGAGGAGTGGGAGCTGACATTCCTCAGCATTCGGGAGATGGATTCATTGGAGCCGTAAGAGGTTCGATGGGTGGGAAGATAGAAGAGACGGGGATTCCGGGTGTATCGAGGGTTAGTATTTAGAAAAATGGATTCGTTAAGGGCTGGACAGTCAATGGTACCTGTGAAGATTCGGTGAATGAAGAGAACGTCAAATATTTCTCTTCGATCTTTCAGCGTATTGAGGTTGAGGAGTTTGATTCCATCTTGATAAGGAGGTAATATCAAAAGATTACTCCAATTAAGACCTCGACGAGCAAATCGGAGGAAACGGCGTTGAATGCTCTCAATTTTGGCAATGTGCACTTGTTGGAAAGGCGACCAGACTTGACAAGCGTATTCAAGAAGCGGACGGACAAATGAAATGTAAAGGAATCGGGTTACGTAGGGGTCAGCAAATTCTTTGGACCATCGTTTCACGAAGCCAAGTGCTGAATTAGCCTTAAGGATTATATCGTCGATATGCTTGAGGAAATTCAGTTCACGGTCGCAAATTATTCCAAGGTCCCGGATCACCTCAACGGTGGAAATGATTTGACCGTTAAGAAGATAGAGACGGGGAGGAGATTTGATGCGTTTACGTGAGAAGGTTATTGATTGGCACTTGGAAACATTTAGCTCCAGGCAGTTTTTGGAGCACCATATTGAAAAATTGTCGAGGTCATGTTGGAGGTGGGAAGAGTCTTCAGAAGAAGAAATGACTCGGTAAAACTTAGTATCGTCCGCATAGAGAGAGATAGAGGAGTGTTTTATGATCATTTCAATGTCGTTAATACTGAGAATGAAGAGGAGAGGGCCTAAATGGCTGCCTTGGGGAACACCGGATGTAGCTAGAAAGCGGCTGGATAAGGCGGATCTGAACCGAACGCTGTAAAAACGGTTTTCTAAATAAGAAGAAATCCATCTCAACAGAATGGGGCCAGGGCCGAGGGTGGAAAGTTTAAAAAGAATAAGTTTGTGAGAGATTTTATCGAAAGCTTTACTAAAGTCAGTTGAAATTACATCGACCTCCTTTCTATTCTCCAAGGCTGAGAGGGAAAATGAGACAAAGTCAACGAGGTTTGTTGTTGTTGATCTGCCTTTGAGGAACCCGTGGTGTCTAGGGGAAATGAGAGATTTGCAACGAAGGATCAGACTTTAGCAATCAAGTTGTAATCAGGTATAAGGACACCAAGTTTCAAAAATTCTATCAAAAGCTCTGTTTGCTGTTGATGATTTTTGTGTTTTATATTGGCAAAACTTACTTGCCACAAATATTTGTGGCGAATATGTTGTCACTTGACAATAAATAGACTCATACTACATTTGTATGTGAAGTTGAACTAGGTTTCAAGATGGTTTGAACTAAACTAGAAGTGTTTTCATATGGCGGCTTGCTTTTATTTTTTCTGCTTGGTATTGTCAAGCACAAGAAAAAAGTCTATAATAGTTAAACTTTACCCAGTGTGGACCCAGGTTTCCTTAACAAGCCTATTAGGTGTCAAAAAACTGGATTTTTAGTCCTCAAAAACGCTAAGCCACAAAATCACCACACATCCCTGTCATTTGAATAAAAATACATTCCACTTGAGAACCCTCAACTTGCCCCAGCCAAAACCTAGGGCGAATTGAGGGAAAACCCATGTCAGCCCCAGGGATCTAAAACCACTCAGGTTGACATTCAGGGTGAGTTAGATTTTTCAAAAAACACCACAGAGCGACCACAGGACGACCCCAGGGCTTCAACGAACGAACCTAGAAAGTCTCGGACACATGACAGCAGGTCAGCAGGTGCATTACTATCAAACTTCTCACTCACTGGAATGTGGAAAATAGTGCGTTCAGCACGATATTTGTTTCCAAGGTCTTGACTTGGTTTCATTGAAGCCTAGCAACTTAAAATGGTTTTGTTTTGTATGGCAAACCGCGTACTTTTCGTGTAGGTTTAGGGTAGTTTGCTTTTACCTAGTTTAAGTGCCAGTTGGAAATACAGTAATACTTCAGAACAACGAACGCCAGCAAACTGTTTTTGCCGATACACGACCACAGTTGTTCGAGAAAGTGGTCGAGTTTTTGCAGTTGCGGCAGTGGCAGAAACGCTGCTGTCATCATTTTTGCCGTCGCGACAATACTTGTGTATGAAAACGCTGTTTTTTTTTGTCACTTGTCACTGTATAACTTTGTTTTGGCAACTGCGATTGCCGCTGCTGGGACTGCAAAGGCTTTGGCTTAGGAGGTCCTAAGCCTTGCGCAAACCAGCGAGGCCGTGATTGTGAAATGAGGAATGTACTCTTATTTGTATGTACCGCAGGCCAAGTAGATGTGTGTTTCATTTTGGCAGCGATTGGTTCGCAATTCCAGCCCGCGCTGGCTTGTGCAAGACTTTATTTAAATTGGTTTTTCATATCTTTTCACCGTGTTCCACTGAAACGGATTTTTAAAGACATTTCCGTTTGGCTTCCTCAATGCCTGATCTCAATTTTTGCTCCTTAATTTCAACATCGAGTAAAGCATAACTGGTTCTTTTCCCAAGTTCAAATTCATGGTTTGATGCAATTTTTGCTGCTAGAACGTCTTAGGGATGTTTCTAAGACAGTGATATAAGGAAGCTTGATTGAATATACAAGTCTATAACATGGTACCGAAGCAAAACTTTTATTTTTTCTGCTTTGAAATTTCCACATCTTTAATGCATCAGCTGATTGAATTGTTATTTAAACTCGAGCTCATCGAAAACTACCACCTGAAAAATAATACGCTGTTTCGCGAAGCGGCTTTCGACAATTTCTTTAGACGTATCTACTGATTGTTCTTCCAACTGCAGTGATTGATTATATTAATACATTTCGTCCAGTCCAATGATGCTATTTGCCAGGAAACCAGGATTGAATACTTTGCGTCAGGTCTCTGATCCTCTTTAATGAACTCAAGCAGTCAGTATGTCAAAGATAAAATAGAATTTTAGTAACAGAAAAACATTATTCGGAATGTGGATTTTTAGGATTTCCTCTGCCAATACGTGATCTCCCTGCACTTTCGGTTCAATTGGCCTATTGAAAATGAACGCACTAATTTGTATAACTAGCCCTTGTTGGTGGGACAGATTTTGTTTATAGTGCTCGAAGCCTAACTCATACATAGCTCAACTTTTTTATTGCAACTAAAAATACTTCATCAAACAAATAAACTATTGAATAGGGTGGCACAACAAAGCTAGGGAAGCTCCGAGTACAAAAAAATTTCTCTCAACCATAGCATTTGGTGGTGTGGCAAGTTTTTGTCAATTCCGAACGTTTGAAGTCGCCCTTCATGGCAGAGTGCTTACTCTTGGATTACTTGACCGGGAAAACCAATGAGATATTTATGGGGCTCGATTAAGCAAATATATGGTTATGCCCATTACGCCACAGGCACCACATAGGTCCAAACTGCCAACAATTTTAGCAATTACCCGTACAGAAATACACTATGCGAACACCAAAGCACTCACACACAAGTGTTTCTGCTCACTGCGAAGAATGGACTCCGAAGTGCGTTCATTTGTTCTTTTTTTTTTTAAGAAAAAACAATTTGACATTCTCCTCGAAAAGTTATAAAAAAATGTTTACCATTACAACTGCTCGTTATACCCTTATCTCTAAACAGAACTTTTATTTAATTTTATGCAAATCCCATACAAGACCAACGTGCAAAACAAGAGTCAAAGTTAACTCAACTCAAAGTGAAACTTGTGTAAGAAGATTTAAAATGCCAGGTGTTTCTATTGTTTTCCTTTCGCACACCGTCGTCTTTCTTATCAAATCCATCCTCGCAAAAGTTTCCTTTTTTTGGATCACTTCTTGTGTCGCTGGCATACACATTTCTCTTATCGTTACTTTACATCGAAACTTAATACAACGCCACACTTCATTCAAAATCCATTTTCCCCCCTAAGCCCTTACCAAAATGTTTACACCATTATTTATCGTTCCTTACCCGAACAGCCCCCAACTCCGGCATGACACTACATTAAGCAAATCAATTTTCGCGCCAAAACAAAAACACTACCCCACTTGTGTATCCCATCTATCTATCCCACAACAAAGGTATTTTGTTTCGCGGCTTTTTGAATTGATTTATTATGAGATTGTGAATTTAAATGTCAGCCGTCAGAATTTAAAATGATATTGCTTATCCAATCACTCAGTTATTTAAAAAGAAATCTCAAGTGCTAAGGTCGCAGGCACGAGTACCTTCACTTCTTGGTTTGTATATTCAAACGCAAATCACACCTTTTTTACCATCAGACTGTATAACGATGCCCTAAAACCTAACCTGAATATAGCCCATCCAACGATGAAAAGGAGATGCACCACCAATTCTAAGAGCATCTTCATTGCAGATCAAAAAAGTAAAAAAGAAATAAAATATAAATGAAGAAGAGATGCATCACTCTCAGGTGATGCAGCACTGGTTGGCCTTAAAAGATGGGTTTTTGAAAAAAAAAAACTGACTTATGAAAGTCTCAAGAGATAAAGTTGTGGGTATTTTCTAATACACCCAAGTGGGGCAATATCTCTCAAGTCTGAAGTGTGCAGTGCGTGTTATTGAGCACACCGCATACAATATACCGTATACCCAAGAAGAGCACCTTCTAAAGAATCTTCAGTCTTCACATTGGCTTGATTTAATTAACCATCTCTCATTACCTTCACTTTGTATACGAACCGTCACAATAGGAGAAGACATAGTGAAAGATTGCATAAGATGAGTGGAAGTCCTTGCCACACCTTCCCCATCAACAAGCATCAACAATTTTTTAGGGGTCACCAAGCCAAATAGAAAGGTTTGTAGGCATCGCATTTTCGTAGCTGTCATTGTCAACAATGAATGTGCATAATTTATTCCACTCCAATTCTGCAAAGTCATCATCATTTAAAATTTGAATTTGTTGTATCCACGCCACGGCTATATTTTCGTGTGCAACTGTTTTTTCTCCCGAAACTCATTTGTCTTGTTCTATACTCAGCGAAAAAACGAATGCAGTGCAAGTGCTCCGAAAAAAAGAATGTGGTTCTCCTTCTATTTGCATTACATTTTGTGCAGACTTTGCATTCAAAAATTTCTCAATCTCGTCCTGGTGAATGCATAATAAACACGCAAGGAAAAAAACAACACAAAACTCACATGCGTCCTGCAAAATGTTCCTTCCACGCCTCCACGTTTTTGGTTCTTCTGCAGGGTTGACCATGCAGAGCACACCGTCCTCGTCATCGTTGTCAGTGGGTACATTTCAAGGCCAGCAGCGCATAGGAATTTTTCTCTCTCTCTCTTCATGGTGCACACATTATCAAATTATTTCATTACGAGGACTATTGAGGAGATCCTCTGCAGTAGATAGAATGTGTCTCATTGTCGTTCAGGACTTGGGGGTTCGGGTGCTATGAAAGAACGCCATTCTGTCTGTGCGCAGTGTTATCAAGAGACACCTAGTACTCTTTCATAATGTGCAGAGCTGAGGGTAAAAGACCGGGAGCTATTATTGGTGGAGAAGACTTCACAATGCAGGGGCACATAAATTTCCCATTGGTGAAAACCTGGGGAAACTTTGTGGAACGCATTTCGGAGTTGTAATTGATCCCGTTGAGAGGGGGTTTTCAAAGGGCAATACTCTCATTTTCCCAAGCCTATATCACCAGTATGCGAACATAAGAAATTATTATTTATGCCTAACCAGCAGAGAGGCAAAACAATAGGAAATTGCATCGAAGAAGACCAGATTTGAGTGCACGAATGAGGTAAAAGTGGAATAAGTATATCAGCAAAGTGGGAAGTTGAAAAGCCCCCATTCAGAGTTGGAGACAAGGAATTAGTAATCTTAATGCGATTACACATAAATCTGATAGAGTTGGTTGACTGCCAGGAGATTCTGGGATCTCGTTTATCACAGACCAAAAAAAAAAAACAACAACTAGGAAATAGCGTAAGGACACACTCACTATTTGTACTTTTTAGAGATGTGGTTCCTACGCTATTGTTTTTTCAGTTGGTTTCTTTGTTTGTTTCTTTTCATTTGCTTTGCTACTAAAGGTACCCTACAACTACAACTATCTCTAGGGTAGCGTTAAGCTTAAAAGTTACCCACGCCCATTCATCGATTATGCAATTCTATCTAGTGACTCGGGACGGGACACTGAACACAAAATAGAAAAGAGTATAGATATTCAAAAAGGGATGCTTTTGTTTCTCGGCACATCAGCAAAAACTGACGCAGAATGGAGGAAACAACCATGAAAATTGCATACTTTTGGCAGTTTGACCAAAAATTTTCCTATTTCTTATTTTAAATTTTATTTTGCTTTTCATGGTTACTATGGCGGAATAAAAAGAAGAAAAGTCATTGATTTGAAATAACTCTTTGGAGGGTATAGAGTATACATTTTAATACCTCACCATGAGTAGGTTGGATTACTATTTTTTGTTTTTCACATTCAGCTTTCAAAATGGTACTTGAGTGGACTAATAACCGACATAGTATAGCTGGACAGTAAAAATATCGATTAATTGAACAGGGAACAAACTGAATGTGATGCCAATTGCCAAGTGCGAGTCGATAAGCCGTTGTTCATTGAGGGGAAGCAACGGAAATTAAAATGACACACTTGGGGATAAGAAATAAATTTTTGTTTTAAATTGATAAGGGTAAAAGAGAGTTAGTTACTAGCAAAAGCTGAATAGCTTTTGAAATTTGATTTGAGTTTTTTTTTGTTTAATAAATAAAAAAGATGTTTTTCTGAAGAGAGAAGTTTTTACATGATGCTTTGAATGAAACAAGGAAGATGAGTAGATTGAGTAGTTCACTGGCTATGAATCCTAATTCGGGATTGGAAACGTAGCTAGAGTAGCAAGTGGTACGAGTCCACGAGTTGGGAGAAACCACGCTCCAACTTGTCTGGACGTAAACAAAAAATATCAGCTCAACATTTTTAAGTTTTCAAAGATACACGTTCTTGTAAAAAAAAATATATACTAACTTTTATACGTTGATGTCCTAATGTTTATGGTATTAAAAACACTCCAACTTCCGTTTATACGGAATATACCATCAAATCACCAGTGGACCTATTGCAACGAAAGCCATACTGTCGGTCATTAAGAAGCTTTCGTTCTTCGAGATATTTCTTAATCTGATAACTGATCAGCGTTTCCATGACCTTAGAAAGAAGGGAAGTAAGTGCAATTGGATGGTAGTTCGAGGGTGATGAAGATTCGCCTTTTTTAGGGACTGGCTGGACAAATGCTGTTTTCCATCCACTCGGGAAGAGACCTGTAGTGTAGGACAGATGGAAAAGCTTCCGCAGTAGTTTTGACAGCGTGGAAGAACACCTCTTAAGAATTATAGCAGGGATACTATCTGGGCCAGCGGATTTATGAATGTCGAGATCTTTCAAGGCTTTTGCCACTGTACAAGTGCGAAAGTAGATTGGTCCCATGGAATCGTTCACGCGCACAAGTACTGGAGGAGCCATAACACTTTCTGGAAGCGTTGAGCTGGCGGCGAACTGCTTCCAAAAAGGTTAGCTTTTTCAAGAGAGCTAACAAAGGGTGTGTCGTTGGAACCGAAGATAGAATACAATGAGCATTATATGCAAAACTTAATAAAACAAGACTGCAGGTGCAGATGGCCTTGGTGCCAGGCTTAACAAGCAGGTAAAATTCAGTTGGAACGGAGCATGCACCAGCTGATCTGCATGATATGGTCAGAAGAAAAGACTAACGATGAATGGAACCTCAGTATCGTTCAACCGTTCCTAGAATATGGAAACCATCACTATTGCGGCAATTATAGATGAGTAAGTCTCATTATCGTGGCGTACGAGTCTTGTCTACTGGAATATGTGAAAGTCTGAAATCCCACATAATCTTTTAGATAGGTCCTTATCAATGTGGTTTTAGATCAGAAAGATCTAAACGACCAAACACTTGCTTTGCGGCAGGTCGTGGAAAAACCTCGGGAACATGATATCGATATACACTATCATTTTACCGATTTCAGTACCGCGTTTGACAGTATTTACAGAGAAGAACTGTACAGAGCATGCCAGTTTCAGCATCAACGTCAGGGCAGTTATCGAACGGAAAATACTCTTGCAGCTGCTGCTCTTTTGGGTTAAGAAAGCATTTGGTAAGTGAAGCACTCTCTAGAAAAATCAAGGTAATGGGTAATCCTTAATAAGACCTTGATCATCCCATCAGCTGCCTTACGGCGGAGTGGAAGAATAGGCCTTATCGGAAGCGGATGAGGAAAACCTTAGGCGTATGCAAAGACAATGGGAGAAGATAATACAACAACTAGCTGTATTAGCTGTACCGCGACTTGGGCCTAGCTACAAGAGCACGCGTCGCGACACTACATGCATATATCAACCTCGTTATAAGACCATTAGTGTTTCTCTTATCCTATTGCTACGCCTGGTATATAAAAATTGAAACAATTAGTTTGTTATCAATTCATGTATTTGCGCCTGTATACGCATTGCAAAGTTTTACAATAGCGCAAACGTGTGTTCTATTATTACTATGAAGTGAAACTTCATTAATTACTTACTTACTTAAGGTGGCGCTACAGTACGGATCGGACTAGGGCCTCAACCAACATGCTTCTCCAGAGAGCTCGTTCCCTAGCTAGCTGCCTCCAGTTTTGCACGCCAAGTTGGTTGAGGTTCTCTCCTACTTGCGTGCGCCACCTGAGTCGCGGTCTTCCTCTACTGCGCCGTCCCTCGGGATTGGATTCGAAGACTTTCCGGGTCGGAGCGTTGGTGACCTTAACTCGTTTGGCAGGGTCAGCGTCGCTGTACAGCCTTTACAGTTCGTCGTTAAATCTTCTTCTCCACTCTCCATCTATGCAAACGGGATCAAAAATCACCCGAAGAATTTGTCTCTCAAAGCATCCTAAAGCGTTCTCGTCTACCTTTGACATGGCTCATGCCTCTGCGCTATATATAAGAACCGGGATGATAAGTGTCTTATACAGGGACACTTTACTTGCTCGAGAGAGGACTTTACTACTCAATTGCCTTCTTAGTCCGAAGGAACAGCGATTGGCAAGAGTTATACTTCGTTTGATTTCAGCGCTGGTGTCGTTGTCTGAATTAATAGCGGCGCCTAGGTAAACAAAGAACTACCTCAAAGTTATAGATGTCTATCGTGACGTTCTGTCCAATACGTCGGTGTTTGGTGTAATTTCTTGATGACAGTAAATACTTGGTCTTGCCCTCATTGACCACTAAACCCATCTTCTTCGCGCTGCATGTGCTTGCCGGCATTTGTCGTCAAACCAGGGGCTTCGTTGTGGTGGCCGAAAGAAACCCTTCACTTCAGAGGCGGCATCTCTGATGGCTGATTGGCAGTGCTGCCACTTGTTCTCTATACTTGATGTTGGCGGCATAGGGCTTTTTAAGAGGTTGTAAGAGACTTGATCGGAAAAGGACTTGGCGATCTCTTGCGATTGTAGTCGTCTAACGTCGAATTTTTTCTCACAGTATTTCCCTGAAACCTCATAAGCACCGTCTAATATGAAAATGAAACAATAAAAAAAAAAACGACTTAAACAAAAGCGAAACTATATGTATTTAAAAACAATATTCTTTTTGGATAGAATGGGGTAGAATACAAGTAATTCTCATAATATTCGTCTCATAACATACTTGGTAGGGATGTTCGCAGTCACCTTTCCGGAAATTCACTTCTGCCATGTTTGAATGGCACGCACATACTTTTTTTAAAAAGCTTTTCTAAATACAGAATTTCCAAATCTAAAGTGACAGTTTGATATATCCTTCATAGATGATGGAAGAAAAAGATTTGTAATGGTGTCAGTAATTCTTAATGTGAGCAGGCGGAAAGATACATTTTGACTAGATTTTCACAAACCACTTAAGACAATCCCCAAAGAATAGTTTATGTTTGTTGGCGGAATTTAAGCAAGACAAAGCAGGAGCACAATAGTGGTGTGAGAAATTGTACTGGGAACCCTTTCAGTGAAAATATGCTAAGTATGTGCCAGTCATTTTGTCGTTGTAAATACAATGTTCATCAAATAGGACCGATATCTTGCCTCTTAATACTGTGGTGTGAATGTAACCTAGATTGATTAGCATTTTATAGCAAAATTTTATGAAATCTCAAGAGATAAGATGTAAAGTGATATTAGAAGAGGCTTTGACTGAGGAACACCGTCTTGGGCTGACAGAGTTATTTATGTCGATGCAGAAAAGAAAATCGAATAAAAAAGTAAGGACCAAGTGGTTCCATCTGTGTAAAGAAAAAGGTAAGCATAAGAATGTCATTTTAAAAAAATTACGTACCAGTCCATCATCGTTTCCTACAGGAAAATCACTTGGGACTTTACCTAGAAGGCCTGAAACCTGAGCTTGGATTCCCGTAACTTTTTAAACGATAATCGTGCAAGTGTCTATCTTCGACTGTTTCGTCATAAGATTTTTTCATGTGACTTCGCTTTCAGCGATTGAAAGTTAGCTACTTCACTATCGTCTTATAAATTTATAAGTACGTTTTTTTAGTACCACGATTTTATATGATTGACGTCAAAAAAGTTACTGGATCTGGAGGTTTAGTTAATGAAACTTAAGTAAACGATCCAAGAAGGAAAAATTCTTAGGAGATGCGTTCCCCGAAGATTATTATCGATGCTTAAAGATACCTGTTTGTGAAAGGTAAATATATGTTCTGCACATATGGCGACAATATTTTGATGGTGTTTTAAACAAACAGCAACGTCAAAAATATTTTGCGATAATTGAACGTAATTTAATAAAAGTACCGGGCAGAAGTATACGGAGTCAGATAGGATGCCATGGGCTTGTAACACAAAACTACAAGTACTTGTAAGACAAGTCAGTTTTGACAAGTTTCTGTACACGAAAGATAGAGATTTGCTTGCTCTTCTATACAAGTGCTATGGAAATAATCCTAAAAGTGGCTGTTAGCTTGTAGCTTGGTGTTACAAGCCAAAAATAGGAAACATCTGACTTAGATGGCTTATGGCTCCCTTCTTCATAGACCCCATTACCCACCAATTTAATAAACAAAAAAGTTTTATGGCTATGTGAAATGAGAAGAGAAGGAAGAAGACGTGATAGTTAGGAATTGCATTTTGTCTTAGTTAAATTCCATCACGCCATGGGTATCACCTCGACAACTTGACCTAAGGTAAAGTGTCAGACAACTGTGAACAGAAAGTTTTCTTTGCTGATGAGCTATCAAAAATGAGGATCTAACTTCCTTACAACGAGCATGTGACGTTATGGAGCACGATTTAGAAGAAAATGGGTAAAGTAATAGTGTGTTAGTCCAGAAAGAAGACGTCTTCATCTTTGTCTGATTCAGACATTTAATCGAATAGAAGTGTGATTCCCAAATGTAAAAACTTTAAATATCAAGGGTCTTTGAACAATCGAGGTCCTCAGGGAGGGCTTCAAACAACGATTGAATCTGTCAAGAGCACAACCATACATGGCATGCTTCATTTGGATGCAGGCAGACTAAGCGCATCTTCCCCAAAGTTGATAAGAAAACTGCTACTTTTTGTCTTCCTCTTAGCAGAAAAGACTGAAATTAAAGCTTATTGGCGTTGTAACGGGGTAATTTTCTTTAGCCAAGCCTTGTAGTTGTTAAAGCTGGTAAGCTAGGCTACATATCACGGCCGCTTTTGCCTTAACGTCTGTAAAGCTATAACAAAATATGGTTGCTAAATGGTAGTAGAATGGACCAGTATTTAGGTCTGAGTGCTCCCGCTAGTATTTTCATAATATCCGACAGAAAAAATATCTTTGAATAATGGTAAACGGTAAAGCAACTTGTGGTGAATGGTGATGAGATCATTCAGTGAATGAAGAGGGAAGGAAGAAGGAAATGAAGGAAGGCCAGACAGAGTGTGCGTACAAAAACCAAAATATCATTCGGCATTTCGATATAATTGCAATGAGGTCAAAAGAAAAACTATGTCTAAAAGCTCCTGGTTCAATCAAATGGAAATAAACAAGAAAGATGGTGAGCTCGAAAATGGAAACAATTCAAGGCCAGCTGATTAACCTACCTTTTCTGGGGTCACCGAAGGGAACCCCCTAACAGATAAACCATTTGTATGAATCAGACAAGTACGATACACAAGTACAAGAGTTATGATACCGTCAAAGGAAATTAAAGGGGCACATTGACATTTGAAATGGTGAAAAATGTGAAGACACCAAACTGTTTCATCTTTTACTAGATCATACAAAGCGCCAAAAAATTAACCTTGCTGTAAAGCGTTACAGAGTCATACAGTAAGTCATCAATAACGCCAACAATAAATATTTCTTGTTATCTAATGACAATCGGAGCAATTGATTGATTTTTGTAAATGATACTAGACATTAAAATACTGTAGCAAGACATGCATTGGCCCCAATCGAGTCATTTGCAAGGAACTTAAGACCAAGCCAAGCAAAGAGTTCAAGACAGATCAGCCGGTTGTCAGTGATTCAGTGATGAACGAATCGAGTTTTTGGAAATTATTTAAAAAACCATTGCAAAGAGTAAATAATAACTCAAAATAAGTCATCTATCCTTTATATGCCTCTTTTACTTACTCATTTGGATTTCCTCACTAAATCGCGACCCTCGCCACAAGAAGTGCTTTTCAAAAATGTTTATTTTATGTAGACGGACTAAATTTGCTGTGAAAAGAAAAAATTTAAGAAAAAGAACAAAAAAAATAACAAAGCCAAGTTACCATCGTCGTCATAACATGTCTTTGCATACATTAAATAAGTCCTTTGTCACCTAAGGGCGAAATTCCAACAAACGAATTTACTCAAATTTTCCTGAGATCCTAGCGCAAACATGCTTGGAAATTTAAATTATCAAGCCAAATTTCCTTTGCTCCTTGGAATTACTTGGCTCCCAGAGGCTTCAGGAAAAAAGAAAATGTACATTTTTAAAATTGCAAGGAAGAACTGGGGCACTCACAATTTTTTTTTTTTTTCCTTGAATTATCTCGAGTCTCTTTCTTAACTGAAAATAAGATCAAATTACAGATACTCTTGGTTAAATTTCACATTCAAGATTGTGTGCTTGATCTGTTTTAAAAAGAACACTCATATGCTCCTACCTGCCCTCAACTAATTAGTATGAGTTCCATGAATACTTCTCCGACTATAGGGCAAGTCTATTGACTATCAAAATGTTAGTGGGGTGTCTGACCGCCTTTGAGTTAGTAAATTTGGTATGCAATGGCAACAATTATATTTGGTAATAAACGCAAAACTCTTGTCAAAGAGTCATTTTCGTCGGACGACGCAAAACAAAGTGCCCATTATCGTATGGCAATGGCAATAATAACTTCACACGTTATACACAGTTCATTGGAAATGGGAGACCGGCAGACAAGTTGCCTTCAAATTACGAGTATGTGCCGGTCCCGAGCATAATTATAATTGAGTTTTCGACTGATACAATCAAAACTTGCCAATTAATTTAATGAAAATGCAATTACATGGACACATGCAAATGCAATTGACATATTGTTGAAGCCCGCATCCTAATTAAAGACAAATTCAATGGTTCGCTGGCTCGATTTAGGAGCCAAAGGTAAACCATAGAAAGTAGAAAAGAAAAAAAAGAAGAAACGAAGAGCATCAACAGAACATTTAGAAAAGAAAGGAAATCCCTCTGTTCGGAGATAGTGCGATTCTGATGATGATGTACATATAGGTTTTCATGGCATACCTTGACTGATAGAAAAATCCATGAGGGTGAACGTTGGGATCTAGGATGTTGTGTGTTCTTTTCAAGGACGTTAGCGAGTGTACTGGATGGAATATACGTTCTTTTTAAAAGAACAAATTGCTCAAAGGCTTCGGGTCGAGGTTGGAGCGGTTGTTTCTGAGCTTTGAAATCTGCAGATGTGGTGATGATGATGATGTTGCCATAAAATCCTACTTCTCTTTGGAGAAAGAGCAGCAGCAGCAGCAGCTTGATTAGATATTTTATAGCTATGGCAGGAAAAAAATTTAACAAAGACAAAATGGGGGCTCTAAATACCTACAGGTATTAGTTGATGTTTTTTTTTCTGTCCTTCTTTTTTCTCTCTCTCTCTTTCTCTCTCTTTCATAGCAAACAATAAATTATGTTGTATGCTAATTATGCGTATAATTTTGCATTTCCATTTCGAATTGTGTATCTAGCGCTGTTTCAATGATACGCTTGGGATTCATTTCACTTTGGAATAAAACTTGTGTAGTGGCAACGGTTTATATAATTTCTACCATTCACTTGAAGAGAGATTTACAATTGGAGTTGAAGTGAAACAAGGATGAAATTGTTTATGTCAATTCTTGAATTTAGGAAAGTTTGAAAAGTAACAAAGAGTGTTTTAGGTTTTAGCTAAAATAGTTAAATAAAAATAAATGAATAGAGTTGCGCAACAAAGCAAGGAGCCCCAGGGCCTAGTTCATTTTTCATTGTGAGGGAATGGAGGGGACCTTCAATTTTGTACTAATTCCGAAC
This sequence comes from Melanostoma mellinum, assembly GCA_914767635.1. Lineage (NCBI taxonomy): Eukaryota > Metazoa > Arthropoda > Insecta > Diptera > Syrphidae > Melanostoma > Melanostoma mellinum. The sequence continues at coordinate 20,610,573 of OU612059.1, forward strand.
GGTTTATCGAGAAAGCGCTTTTCATGACAATGAGTTTACTAACAGAAAAACATTTTTGCCTCCGTTGGGATTAACCTGGAGTTGATTTAATTAAATCAGAAAATTTGAAAAAGAAAATATAAAAGATCAAGAGATCAGGTGTAGATGATCTCAACTTCTCAACTGTGTCCTGTGGAAAGTCCGATATTAAATTCATTGCCACGAAAGGCGATTTCTCGATTTGGCAGAAAAGGTACTCTGCATTTACTTCAATCAGTCAACTGTTCTTAATGGTCTCCTCAAACTCAAAGACGAGAATAATCCAGGTCCAGATGGCATTCCAGCCATTTTATTTAAAAAAATGTTGATCCAGTTTAGCCCTTCCCATCACTAACCTTTTCAAACTATCCCTTTCAAATGGAGTTTTTCCGTATTTATGGAAAATATCCGTTATTTCACCTATCCAAAAAAAGGGCCCAAAACCTTATTTCTAACTATAGAGTATAGACCCATACCTAAACTCTCTCATATCCCTAAGTTCTTCGAGAGCATTCTGTATGAAATACTTTCTTTCCAGTGCAAATCAATGATATCCTCCAAGCAGCATGGTTTCTGTAAGGGAACGTCTTAAACCACTAATCTAGTTGAAATTGTCTCCTTCTCTCTTTCTGCGATGGGAAAAGGAAACGAAGTAGACGTCATTACCACAGATTTCAGCAAAGCTTTTGACAAAATTTCTCACACTTTAATCCTCTTTAAACTTTCCTTCCTCGGATTCAGCTCTATCCTACTCAAATGGATATCTTCATATTTGGATAACCGCCAATATAGAGTTCTATTCTGTTCTACTCTTTCAGTTCCTTTTGTGGCAACCTCCGGTGTGCCCCAAGGCAGCCATCTTTGACCCCTCTTTTTCATCCTTGCCATCAATGATGTCAAAAGATCATCCAATATTCTTCTATCTCACTTTACGCGGATGACGCTAAAATTTTCAAAGTCATCACTTCCGATCAAGATTCTCTCCAGCTTCAATATGACCTCGATTCATTCGTCTTTTGGTGTTTTAAAAACTTCCTTGAATTAAACATTGCCAAATGCGAGGCAATAACTTTTTCTCGTCAAAGTAACAAACTTCCCCCCGAAACTATCATCTTCAGAACATTTCTATAAACCGTGTGCATCTAATCAGAGATTTAGGAGTTCTCTGCGACAGTGAATTAAATTTTCGTTCTCATATTGAGGAAGTAATATGAAAAGCTAATTCCACCCTTGGTTTTATCAAGAGATGGTCCAAAGAGTTCCATAACTCTTTGTAACGAAATCCCTCTATATTGCATATGTTCGCCCTCTCCTTGAGTATTCATCGCAAGTGTGGGCTATATATCAAACGGTTCATATCTCAAGGATCGAAAGTATTCAACGTGGTTTTCTGCTCTTTGCCCTTCGGGATCTCTACGAAGTTAGAAACTTTCCCTGCCTCCTTACCGCGAACGTTTCGCAATCATTAGTCTCCACTCCCTAAAAAACAGAAGGAATGTCTTTGACATCATATTCAATCACCGACTTCTTACTGGTAACACTAACTGCTTCCTCCTTTTAGACCTTACCTCCTTCAACACTAATCCCCGAAACGTAAGATCATCCCGGTTTTTCCTTTCTGCTCATCGTAAATCCTATGGTCTCAACGAACCCCTAACCCGCTTGATGAGTAAGATTAATTCTGTTCCTTTTCTTTTCTACCTCAATTTTCCAAGTCCTTGTTTGAAAGTCCTCCTTCTAAACCATTTCTCATCCTTCTAGTTTAATTTAGCTTTAATAAGTTTTCATTAGTTTAAGTTTAGTATGTTTAAGTTATTAAAAAATGGGGCGGTAGCCCCACCAAAAATTAAAAAAAAAAATTAAAAATTAAAATTACCAGAGATGGATGCCAGAAATGCGCTAGGCATCGCCAACGGATTCACTGCTCCGTTACGCCACCCCTATATATACAAGATATTGTGCATAAGATAGAATGAACTAAATTGGTCAAGACTAGAAAATATCGTAAGGCGGTCTGCTTAGGCGGTAAGGGTAGTTTTATAAAAATCTACTAAGCCATGTCTCTTCTTAAGCAGCGTGGCGCAATCGAGTGGACTGTGACCGCAGCCGTCTTGAAGCTTAAAACTGGAGATATCGCACGAAATCGGAGGTGTTGGCGCAAGATGTTGGTTGAGGCACATTTTCAGCTGTAATATCTTCGAATGCTAATATCCAAGCCATTTAATCAATGTGGGGACTCCTCAGTGATCTTTTTTCCGATCAGGGTGAAGGTTAGTGCATTTTTTTTGGTGTACTGCAAAAGAATGTGCTTTTCATCTTTATGCACTGCTACATAAGCCCAAAGAATCTGGCAATAGTCTTAATATTTATTTTCATTATTTTGACGACTATCGTCCTTGCTACAAAGCTTTAGTCACTTTTATTTTGATCAGCATCAGAAAGTTTCTCAATCAAGGATTAGGTAGAAGAGGTGAATGGTGCTATAAAGTATATTTCATCTTCTTTGTCTCGCAACCTCCTGGATTGATTGGGCCTGGATTCTGTCACTTTTAAAGCGACTATCATCCAAAGTGCAGGCACAAAAACTGTATTATGAATGAAGTCAGTATTATAAGGCAATAAAAGCCAACCCTCCGGCTGGCAGCGGCGGCGGCGCGGCGCTTAGTTGCAATACAAAGCAGGGATATAAACAGTTTCAATGGCCTGTAAGAAACTCTGAAATGGTAATTAATTCCTTCACTAAGCAAATTAGTTTCCACAGTTGATCAAAATAAGCTTTGTGTAAACGCAGCGCGTCCAACTGATTTGAATCCGGCTCGAAGGACCAAATGTTCTAAAGAAAAACAAATATGTTAAAAAAAAGACTTGTTGAAGTATAACACGAGGTTCACCTTTCAATTGTAAAATTGAATGTATTTTTGTTATATGATCTAATGAAAATTCAATATGTAGGCTTGTTACAAAAAATTGTCTATGTGTTTTTTTACGTTGGTTTTGCTTATGTTGTACCTTGTACTTTAAGTTATTGTGGGTGGCATCTTTGAGGTGCGGCTGAAATTGTATAAACCTGATAATTCTTCATTTCCACAAGTTTGCCTACTTAATCCTTTAAATTTATGACACTAATATCCAACAACTATACGATACAAAATAAAAATTTATTATAAAAAAAAAGTGTTTCCAATTAATTGACTCGTAGTGTAACAACCACTACAGTTTATCTTCGCTTTACTCGCTTTACGAAATTTGTGCCATATTATAACCTCCCAATCATTAAACTATACTCTGATTGGCCTCATTGCAAATCTAATTGTCTCTTACAATCATTTTCTGAAAATGGTAATATCACTCAAAGTTTTCAAACAAATTATCTCCTCGGCCTCTTACTTTATCTACCACTGAAGCACCCTCATTTCTAGTCTCAAACGCTATTCGACTATAAAATGAAAAACCTCTGCTGCTGTATTACCATTTCTTCCATTAAACTGTCTGGATTTCCTACAGGATCCTTTCCCTGCATTCTATTTGAACTTTTGCAAAGCTCACTTGAGGTCACAAGGGTCCTTCCTTGCATTTAATCACCATTTGAGAAGCCATCTTTTACAATGGTGTTGGCGCTGTGTTATTTCTGTTTTGAAGGCTTCTCGAAGCAAAGAAAATCACTTCATACAACCACACAGGTACCCATGCCCGTGCCCGTACCTGTGGCTGTGCCTGTACCGGTGCCCAACTCTATCTGCTTTCTCTCTTTTGGAGTATCTGTTTGCCATACACTTCTGTGTAATGATGAGGTGCGTTTTAGGGTGGCGAACTGTGAAGTTCTGGAACAGGAACGCTTCGACTCCTGTACATGAGATACACTTGTCGATGCATTCCACCCCTATTTGGTAACGGTTTTTGCTTTTGAGAGTGAATAAAGTAGCTAATGGGATGCACCGCCAGTTGGGTTTCCACACACATGTGTGTGCATGTGGTATGCAATGCAGCAACACTATGCCAACTTTTGTTTTATTCATTTGTTTGTTTGTTTGTTTGTGAAACTGGGTGAGCATATACCGTATAAATATCAACTTCACACGAGAATGCTACCCACTTCAGAAACCAAGAGCTGAATCCTCCTGACGACGACGCCGAAGTCGGTCGTATGTACGTACGTAGTGCGACCTTAGATAAGTGGTTAACTAGAGGAACTATATGATGATTACCAGAATGCCGGCAAATGCGAAGTATTTTTTGTATTGAAAGCAACTCTCACATTACATGAGTAAAAGTTTATTCCTTTTTTGCACGAGAGTATAGTTCAAGAGAAAATGATTTATAGAAAAACTCCAGACGGACGAGAATGTAGGGGTATAAGTAAGAACAAGAAGAACAAAAAGCTGGCAAAGTTCCAAGGCACTAAGAATGTGTCCATTAGCACAGTTTTCATTTTGTCTTAAAAACTTTTCACTAAAACCCCACCCTTAACTACGTTTTGCTACTAATTGTTACTACCCAGGCCATGTTGTTACTTTTTCCTTTTCTTTTTGTTTTTTTGTTGCTTTTATTATTAACGCCTTTACAAAACTGTGTTTTTGTATTTTTGTATTTTTGTATTTCCAAATCCAAACAGAGAACATTCAAATAACTTTTATTGTTTGTTTGGATTTTTATCTGATTTTTGTGTTATATTTTTTAAGGTTGTTGGTTGTGAGCATCGTGATTTTGGCAGTCTACCATTTGATCCCGTTTTTATGCCCACTGCCTTCCTCCTTTTTTTGTGTGGTTTCATTTTGAACAGTTTGTGCTTTGTGGTATATTTGGCGGAAGTTGTGATTTTTTTGCCAGCCATTTTGAGTCTTTGACTGCAGATCCAATCAGTGACTCCCAGACTCACACAGTCAATCAATATCGGGAGTTAAAACTTTTTGCTAAAGAACAGAGAATGAGGCTGCTGTGTATTTTGATGACAACAGATTCGTATACACTTCACATATTGTAGACTCTCTATGGTATGAGTGTTGAAAGTTTATTTGTTTACTCTCTGTTTTTTTTTTTTTTTTTTGTTCTGAATAAAATGAAATTTCGTTGCGATGTTGAGAAATGTTTCAATAATGAAACTTTTAACAAATATTTGCTTAAAAACGTATGGAGAGGATTGGATTGGAAGGAACTTATCCATCAGAAGTAGCTGAGTGTTTTCATTCGAGCTATGGGATTGTACTGCCATGGATGGATATAATCAGAACTGTATATGTCTATGTTTATGTATTTGTTTTGTTATTTCAGTTCGAATCTGCCAAATATGATTTTATTTCTTTCTCTGAAAAAAAGAATAAGCCAAAATTCTGTTGTAAAAATTGGTTATGCACGGATTTATGTAATGACGCGTTCGTTGACCATAAAACAAAGCATGAAAATATCCTGAAATGGCTGATGCATTTGTGAAAAACCATATAAAAAGTGCGGTTATGTGGTGGTAACATGGTGAGCTTTATATTTTGTATTACAAAATGTATGCAACTACATAACAGTTTGGTTGGGAGGATGCCCATAAAATCATTGTGAAACATATTCACAAATTTTTTTACCAACGTGTATTGGGTAGCATTTTGGGTCGATGTGAAATTTATTTTCGAAACTGTTCAAGGCATCGTTTTTCTAAGGAAGAGGTTAATGCGAAGCTATCTGACTGAGGAAAATGAAAGGCAAGTACATACTTAGAGTGTTATGAAAAGAAGAAAGAACAGGGCAAAATGCAACTGAACAGAAAACAACTGAATATCTAAGGGGTCTTAATTTGAAAAATATGCATAGAACATGAAGAGAAAGGAAGAATCACCGAATTCTCAAAAAGAAAAAGAAGCAGCATGAGAAGCGCTCGTTTGAGGAAATAGAGAGGTGCCATGACAGGAACGATATTCGGAAGTTTTACCAAAAGGTAAAAAGTTTTTGCCAGGGTGGCAAACCCCGAACTTAAGCCTGTAAAGTTCAGCAGGGAAACATAGCTTATAGAGTCATAGTCGCTACTGAGGATCTGGAAAGATCACTTCTGCAGACTGCTTAACGGCGAAGAGGACACAAATTTTGCTGTCAGGCAGATTGCCCCATTCAGCTTGGACGATGATCAAAAATGCCGTCCACCTGACCTAGAAGAAGTTAAGCTTGCCATATGCAAACTTAAATCGAATAAGACTGAAGGTGCAGATGGTCTTGGAGACCATGCAGACGATATTGACGTAATGGGAAGAAAAAAGCTTGATGTCATAGGTGCTTTTGCGAGTATTGAAACGGAAGCAGCAAAAATGGGTATATGTTGTCATCGAACAAGGACACAGAACATCGACGAATTGGACAAAACGTCACAATAGACAGACATAACTTCGAGATAGTACAGGACTTCTTCTACCTAGGATACGCTATAGACATGGAAAACAACATCAGTACGGAAATCAAACGGAGAATAACTCTTGCCAACCCTTGCTTCTTTTGGGTTAAGAAGGCAATTGATAAACAAAACCCTCTCCAGAAAAACCAAGGTAACCTTGTATAAGACCCTAATCATCCCAGTCCTACTTTACGGTGCGGAAGCATGGACCTTATCGAAAGCGGATGAGAAAACCCTTGGTCGTTTCGAAAGAAGAATTCTGCGAATAATCTTTGTTCCGGTATGCGAAGACTATGTGTGGAGAAGAAGTTACAACAACGACCAACGATGTGGTCATGTAGAGCGGATGGACCCAAACGCTCCGGCACGACGGATTTTCAAAAGCACATTGCAGGGAAATCGCGGAAGGGAAAGACCTCGTCTTAGGTGGCGCAATCAAGTGGATGAAGACTTCAACCGACTTAGAGTGCGATACTGAAGAGAGCTCGCCCTAAATCGAAGTCGTTATAGAAGGATGTTGGTTGAGGCACAGGTTCACCCCGAACTGTAATGCCCACCGTAGTAAGTAAGTAAGTAAGCATACCCAACTTTTCTTAAGAATGAGTTTAAACCGAAATCTGATCAAGGAAAGATTTGTACCATCCAAAACAATAAACAATTGCATGCTGAAGATGGGTAACACCACAGTACAGTAACCTACTATCTATTTTGTCATCCACTTACTTGAAGACCAATGGCATTACAAGTGGGAGGTTAACCTGGGCCTCAACCAACTTCTTTCGAAAACATCTTGATTTCCGGTGAGCTCTCTCCAACTTGGTTAAGGTCTTCCTCTACTTGATTGCACCACCTAAGACGATGTCTTCCACGACTTAACTGCAATGTGCTTTCGTAAACCCGTCGGGCCAGAGCGTTGATATCCATCCGCTCCACATGTTTCAGCCATCGATCGTTGTCAATGTCGCGGTACAGCTCAACAATTCGTTGTTTAATCTTCTTCTCCACAAATTGTCTTCATATGCGGGACCAAAAATTACTCGGATTATATTTCTTTCAAAACTATCAAGGGTTTCATTATGCAAGCTTCCACGCCGTAAAGCAGGACTTGAATGATCAAGGTTTTATAAAGGGTTACCTTGGTTTTCTGGATAGGGTTTTGTTTCTCGATTGCCTTCTTAACCCAAAGAAGCAACGGTTGGCAAGAGTTATTCTCCGTTTGATCTCCGCACTGATGTTGTTGTGCGTGTCTACAGCGGATCCTAGATAGACGAAGTCCTGTACTACCTCGAAGTATGTCTGTCTGTTGTTCTCTGTCGTTCTTTGACAACAGCATATTTATTCTTCGATTTAGCCTCATTTACCATCAAACCCATTTGTGCCGCTTCTGTTTCAATGTTCGCAAATGCACAGTTATGACATCACGCTTGCTTATTTACATTACGTCACTTTCGTTCGTAACTAGCGAGTAATTATAAATTTTTAAAGATTACGCCTTTGGTGTTGAGGATTGAGTTTTGTACAACCCTTTCAAGTATGATATTAAGGAAATCGCATGGCTGTGTCACCTTGCTGTTTTCGAAATCAAAGCAAGTGAGCTCTTTTCGAACTTGACGGAGTAGAGCGAATACGCCGATTCATCCTGCATTGGATGCCAAAACTAGACATGGCTCTGTACAGATTGTTTCTGTAAATACTGTCCTAGGCGGCCTTGAAAACCATAAAGTGATGGTGAATATCGATATTATATTTTCGGGTTTTTTCCAAGATCTGCCGTAATGTGAAAATAAAGTTGGTTGTGAACCTTCCTGGTCAAAAACCACATTGCTAAGTGCCTATCAAGTTGTTGATTTGAGGTCTTGAACATGAAAATAAGGAGATGTTTATAATTGGCACAGTTCTGAGATTCTACTGTTTTTAGATTTGGACTTGCAATGCTGTGGTTCGATTCATCGGGAAGTTTTTCCTCCGACCATACTATGCATATTAGCTGGTGCATTCTGACAACTGATCTCAAGCTGCCATGAAAAGTTCGGCGTCAAGGCTACCTGCCCCGGCAGTCTTATTTGACATAAATTTGCATATGGTAAGTTCAAGTTGTTCTTGGCCGGGAGGGCGGAATTCTTGATCATCGTTTAAATTGAATGGGGCATTCTGCCTGACAGCGTCTTCACTAAAGCAGACTGCAGAAGTGGTCTTTCCAGATCCTCAGTAGCGACTGTGACTCTATCACCATGTTTCCTGCTGGTCCTTATCGGCCTGAGTTCGAGGTTTGCTACCCTGGCATCATCTTCTTATTTTTTGGTAAGACTTCCAAATCTCGTTCCTGTCATGGTATTTCTCAATTTCCTCAAACGAACTCTACTCATGCTGCTTCGCTTTCTTTTTGAACGTTCGGTGTTCTTCCCTTCTATTCTTCTTGTAAATTTCGTTATACTGGTCTTGTTCTCTTTTGTATGACCAATTGTCATCCTTTTTGTTTGGCAAGCCTGCAATCTTCGTCGAACCATAGGTTTCGTTTTGGAGGCCCATCCGATAGTTTGTTGGCTTCAATTAGTGGTGGTTGCATTGGATTCAGTGGCAACTCTTGCGATTGTAGCTTTTCGATGTCATATCGTTTCAAAGCCTGAGCTCGGTTTTGTGGTGAACAGAATATCCTCATTCGTACCTTGGCTTCAACTATAGGTAGTGGTCCGAATCAAAGTGGGCCCGTCGATAAGCTCAGACGTCAACAAAACTGGTGGACTGCCATAGGTCATAAGCCTGTAGTAGTGACGATGTTTAGATGTCGCAGTTTTCCATATTCTTTATGCCCGACCCATTCCATCGCACTTCTTGGATGGCAGTTATTTCTGCTTTGCAGATGTCTAGGACGTCCATTTGCTCTCCTACCTTACTAAATTCGTTTAAAAATATTAAGTTCCAAATGCAGATTAGACTTTCTTTGTTCTCCTTTTGTTTGCTTGGGTCGTCAGCGGTGAAATCATTACTGTTTTCTGAGACTGTTGAGTGTTTCGGAACTGTAGAATTTTTACGTACTTAGTTGGATGGGATGCCAGGTCCTTTTGGGATCCCCTTGGACATTACTCGCAGAACATTTTAGTGTTGTTCTATTTTTTATTCGTCCCTTTGTCAGCACTCGCAAACTGCCTACCGAGTAAAGATATAGTAAACACCGTTGACGTAACAACATCTGGGCACCGACCGGCCGCAAAGTTGACACTAATCAGAGCCTTTCCGAGTAGTATACGCCCAAACAAATGTGAATGATTTTGGCTTCTAAAATATTAATTCCACCAGCAAATGTAAATAAATTTTAAGAGAACTTAATTTAGGGCAATTTCCTTAGCTTCCTACTTACCTTACTTCGAAATCACACTCTAGGGCTATTCATCGCAAAACAAAAAAGAAAAATGTCTGCGTTGTTTAACTCAAAGGTAACAAATTGTACTAATCTATTAACTGGCACACAACTTCAACCACCACCAGCCACAGAACCTAACATGAAAAAGGTCTCTTTATGTTCTCGTATACGAAAGTTAGCTGAGATTTTTGTCTAAGGACACTAATCGACGTCGAAGACAACGTTTGTCCGTAAAACAAGTTGTTCCCTCTTAAGAAAGGACTTCCCTTATCCCTGCAACAACACCGAGGTCACTGCATGGAACTCTCATTGTTTGCATCGTTACTTAATTGCAGCACAATTTGTCTCCTTGTGTTCACCGTATACGACGACAGTCTTGTATTCCTTATTCATGTGTGTGTATGGGCTTTTCTTATAGACGACGACGACGACGACGACTTTCCCTACGGCAGTTTATCCAGCAAACGACGAGAGTACATAGTATATGAGTGTTTCTTAACAATGTGTAGTCCTGAGCTTACGCTTCTAGAACAGGCAGGCGGCTTGTCGTTGCTGCCGAAGGCTGTAGTAAGAGTACTTCACATTTGTTTTATACATGCGTCCTTCTGTGCTCGTTGTAAAGTTTAAAGTCTTTGCCACCTTGACAAGGAATTTCATTAACACGTGTGTCACTGCTCAAGCTGCTCTTCTTGCTGATTTTGTGAGCATAGCCACAATGTAAACAGAATTTTTTTCTTTTAAATTTATATTCAAAAAGCATTTCTAATTCTCAGAAAGAGTTTCGTTTTTGACGCCTTTTGGGCACAATGCTATAACGAGTCCCATCTATAAATTTGTGTACTCTCGTATATTTCCCAAAAATTAATTATCAGACATTGCATTCTTGTAAAAGCAATTTCAGATTTTCCTCTTCACATTGCATTGACTGCTGTAACAATACAATTCAATGGGATGGGATAAAATTGAACGGACATGTCCCCATTCCGATTGTTTGGCAAAGACCAACTAAATAAAAATAAATAAAAATGACAAAAATAAAATCGGCCTACAAGAACGAAATCGAGTTCCTAATGTAACCCAGATGTAAGTAGAGATTTCACAGGATATTTATATCCCTTGTACCACAAAGTTTCAACACCGAAAATCTTGTCCCTTGGTCAATTTTCTGTTATCCCTTTTGTTAAAGGCTGCTACTGGCCTCGCCTTCGCCTAGCAGTAGCCAAGTGCGGGCTTCTTTTTCTTTCACTGGCACATCGTCCTTCCTCCCCCTCCTTTGTACGAATTTATGATAACCCATTTTAAGGACACTGGTTATTTAGGTTATTTATTTCACTTAAAATGAAATGGATTTTAGTGGGAAACAAAACGGACACAAAATAGAAATAATAAAATCTTTTCTAGTTTATTTTTGTTCACATTTTGTGAGTTTTTTTAATTTTTTGTTTTTTTTATTCCTTTGCTTGTGCCTTTTTTAAGGAGTACACAATGACACGATGAGGACTATTCCCCAATGGGTACAATTAAAGCTCCTTAAGAAACCTATATCTTGAGAGCTGAATCGCAGAAGAAAAGAGAAGAGGACTCGTCGTCGGATGTTTAATGTAGGTTGGCATGGCACAGCCAAGCAGCCAAAGCCAGAGCCAAGCCCAGGAAAGGTATGAATTCGGAAATCCTTTCGCTTTTATTTTGCTCCAGTAAAATTCCCCAAGGGAAAATAATCCTTTTCATTTTGTGTGCAACCTACCTGCAATGGGTATACTACTACTATGCTCAATGCTATGCTGCCTGTGCCTGCTTTAGTGCCTTGCTTGGATATTATGATGGCGATGGGCTTCAACTCTGACTATAAAACTTGGATACACTGTGATTTTGTGTGTGAGGCAAGCAGCAAGTAGCATAACAGCGCGGTAAAAACGAGGAAAAGGATTTTGAGTTATGTAAGGAATTTGTTTGAATGTGTTTCGAAATGAAACCGTCTTGTTACCTCACGGATAAAATTTTTATATAACTGTTTATATTTCAATGGAGATAGAAAAAGGATTGTATTTGGAAGGATTTTACTTCTTCTATCTTTGTAAGCGGCCGAAACGAGGACGAATATATGAGACTGGATGTTGTTATTGCAAGAGGATCCTGGCCATTGCAGTTCATACATTCTCTCTTTCCTTTTTTTATATTTTTTTTGTCAAGATGAAATCTGTTTTTGTTTTTGTTTTATAATACTCGTGCATACATACTTATGAATGAATTAAGACAAATAGTTTTCTATTTCTGTTTTCGTTTAGTTTTTGGAAGTAAATGTTATTTGGCAATGGTAAATAGTTTTGAGAACTCTTGTAGATACGTTTTACAAGAAAAAAAAAAACGAGGGCTTAGACTTAAATGCACGATGGATTTGTTGATTGCATTCAAAAATAAGTATTTCTGTTTGGCAAATAATAAGAAGATGGATGAGCTTTCTGGAAATAGCGGGGTCACATAAAACCAATTTATTTTTGATGATGGTTCTGGTTTACCACTTTCGAGTTGAAAAGGTCTTTTAGAAATATTTTTCGTCATCTGTGGCTTTTACTACTAATACATACTAAATTATAAATATAAACCATCTTGGTCAAATAAATGCAACTGCACATATGAAAACTGTGGTATTCTCATGCAACAGTTTTAAGTTAAATAGGATGCGAGAAGCGGTAGCAGTGTCTATACAAACAATTTCTTTGTGTTATACTTACGTACCGTGGACACAACTCAATGTGATAATTGATCATAGCAGCCCAAATCAATCGTTTGAAATTTATTATTATAAATGGTATTTCAACAATTAGTGCAGTCAATGAAGCATTTTAGATGCTCACTTATTTTACGTGCAAAAGACTTTTAATAGTGCTCATTTTAAAGCTTATTTCAAGCACTACAAAACATACTTTTGTATTAGAATGCATAAAATGCATCTGCTCGCCGCTAAATGGCATTGACCACAAAGATTAAATTTCAGACAAAATAAAAAATGGCTTTGATATTTTCTATCTGGCTTGATGTTGTTCTTAGAATACTTTATAAAAAACTAAATTGTTCATTGTTTTACCTGCTATAATTTTGTTGTTTATAAAATTTTCGATAAAACGTATAGTTTTGGAGATATTTGCAATAAATAGATGAAGAACGTGAAAAAATTGCGAATTTTCAATTGCCAATAACTCGAAAAGTATTGGACTTAATGAAAAACTTTATATTTGATTTTTTGCTCAAAATTAAGCCTTCTATTGATATCCGAGGTTATTTTGAAAAAAAAGGCGTGGCAACCACCCCCAGGGTGGTGGCGGTGCTCAAATCATTTTCACTTTTGAAGTTAAGGGTAAGATGAGCCTAATTCCAAAATTTCATGCAAATCGGTTCACAGTAAAAAAATTCGGAGGTAAGGCCCTATTTTTCGCTTCATTGACTGCACTAAATGACCTCCAAGCTATGACAGTTGATAACAGCCATCTTGTTCAAGCTAAATTTTTCAATTTAGTTGTCGCTTATTCATTTTTTTGTTTTTGCCAAATCACTAGCATTCAACATAGTGCAAATAATAAAATTGTTTTCTCAAAATGGGTGCTCTCTGCTCTGTTCGGGCAACGTACCGCGTGTTTCGTCCATTTTGCCTTACTCCCTAATCGTCTTACCGAGAAGACTATTTGCAATGTGATGGATAAATTTCAGTCTGTCTGGTTCTATACCTAAACGATCGACCAATGTACCTCTACGACAGGCATGTTCTGTCGAAAACATCGCCACTGTCCGTGAGAGTATGCAGGAGAGTCCAAGGCAGTCGATTTCGCGTCGCTAACATGAACACGACCTATCGGTTTGGTGGTTTTGTGAACCCCGACGGAGGGAAACAAAGAAGATTTGCTGATTTGAGTCAACTCAACTAAAAAGGCACGGAAAGGGTTAGTATTTACATTTAAGTCTATTTGTTGAATAAAAAGAAAAGAAAAAAATAAGTCGGAATATCATAAAAGGAAAGCAAAATAGACGTCAAGTCTAGTCAACTCAACCAAAAAGGCGTAAGTAGAAATGTTTGTGGTGGTCGATTTGTTGGACAAAAAAATAAGGCTTCGCACTAAGTTACAAACAGTGGTTTTCCTTCTCTTTTTATTAATAACAAAAATAGGGAATCTTCTAGATTTAAGCTCCGTTAATCATTCATATTCCATGAACTATACAATCATCAGTCATCCGATGGATATAGATTCTATAATTTCAATCAATCTTTCTTTCAATCAATTGAATTGGTCGATACGACCGACCGAAATTGGAACCACTCAATTGCACAAGTGTATAAAATGAGTGTAATGAGGTTTGCTTCGGTTCGGTTCTATTATTCAGCTATCAAGTTCTTAAGACATGCATTTTACTTGAAGTCACCCCTTTCATGGCTTAGGTTAAGTTAGGTTAGGTTGCATGGGGGGTGCAGCCACAAGTGGCAGCACTTCACTCGGATCCCAAGGATCCACTGTACTCCCCGGAAAAATCAGGGGATGAGGAGATGGGAGGAATGGAGAGGTAGAGGGAGCCCTGAGTAAATTTCAGGACGTTGCTCAATGGGAGATTAGAGATGCTAGGACACTCACAGAGGAAGTGGAATGATCCTTCATCTGCCTCTTCATCTTGGAATTCTCTGCATAAGTCGGATGTGCTAATGCCAATTCTCATCATGTGGGTACCCAACGAGTTGTTGCATGTGAGATTCCAATCAACAGAGAGAGCCGAGGTCTGCTTAGCTGGAGTAGAATTTTTTATTTTTTTTTTTCTTGGAAATATCTGGCCAAAGGTTTCTGGAGACTTGGCATGTTTCTAAAGATGACCACCTGTCATTGGCGGTTTTTAGAAAATTGTGTTTGTTTCTTTTTTTTTCTTGCTTTTCATGGCTTGGACCCTTGCTACGACCCTGCCCATCGCCACCTACTACTTGCCGAATTATGCGTCGTGACTTGAGGTAGCACCCGTTCAAAATTCAACCGACCCAGGACGCGAAGGATGGTAAATGATGTGAGCTCAAATTTGAATTCAACTCATGAAAATTCATCAGCATAGTATCTCGAAAGTGCAACCCAATACCATTATCTCGAATGGTACATACAGGTACTTGAGTCCGAAAAGCCGGTATGTGTATCAACGATGGTCTGATTGGAATGATCACATATTTAAATTCGCTTAAAATCCGGCTTAATGCTTGGACTTATTTTAAAGTTGCAGAAAATTTTTCAGCCCTTCTGAGCTGGCTACTATTTATAAAGCCTACATTAGTCCCAAGTTAGAGTTCAATTCACCCGTTTGGTCACGTCCAAGAGAACGGTTTTTTGAAAAGCAACATTCTCGTTTATGGGTTATACAATTTAAACGAAATTTTATGTGTGAGAAGTCCGAAGCTGTTTAAATGAGATTGTTCATCTACATTTTTGAAATTTTCATTAATTTTAAGAATAGAATTGATTTATGTATTTGCATACTTTAAAAGCGGTATTTATATGGAACTTCTTTTTAAATATTTGGAAAACATCTTCTAGAAAGATCTTTAAACTATCATAAATGATTTATAAAAAAATTATGCTGTATCAAAATGATTCTGAGAAAAACAACAACCACGCATTCAGCCAAAATATTATACTGTACTCAGCACACAGTCGCAAGTACGTGCACATACTCTTTTTTTTTGCACACTTTTTCTTCTTCTTAAAAATAGAGAAACTTATTGTTTTCTTATTCTTTTGATTAGTATTTATTATATGAGCGGCAGTGGTTTACTGGTAGGATGTTTAGACGGACGCGTGGGCTCACATTTCAGTAATCTTCTTTTCTTGCCTTCCAGTTTCATCTGGGCGCTACTCTTAAGGATATAAATAAAATTACGACCATCTAATTTATCCACATCCACATAGCGCCACACAAGACACAATATGGAAGACTGCTACACCGGTAGTACAATGGACCGGTATTGGCCTGAGTGGTTCAATTTATCTCATCACCGTAATCCTTTTTTATTTGGGACTTGGGAGCGTCTTATTTTCTGTAGCGTTAACCAAAATGAGTTATGTTTGCCTTAAAAAACCGGTAATTGCTGAAGTCAATACGAACAATCATTTTAAGTAAGCAGGCCACTCAGGGAGCCTTTTAAGAAATCTATAGTTCAACTAAAATATAAGCGATTAGAAATTGGGGTTTTGTGCAGCGTAGGCTATACAGAGAAAGGTCTGTTGATATACATACTCTCATGTACATAATCATAGTTTTGAGTGAAATGCTTACAAAACTTAGAACGTTTCTCTGAACGGCTATCTATTTTTTTTCACCATCATTTTGGTGAAAAATCTTCTGTTCAAAGATGTACAACGAGTTAAGTCATGAGAATTCGGCTTGCAAGGACTGCGATGTCAATTCAAGTAAAGGATTCAAATTTTGTTCGAAAAGTTTTGATTTTAAGCTATATTCTGTTAAAAAAACATATGCAAAGTAAAGAAGTCGAAATGACTTATTTAATCGGAGATAACTGCCGTCCCCACACCACACCATCACTTGTTCAAGAAAGGAGGGCAGTGACATCATCTTTGATATTCTGAGTAGTCAGTACTATTCGCAATTAATCACTGGAATTTAATTGTAGACTTAAATGTTCAATTAGACTTAAAGCCTTAAGGCTATGGACAAGGACACTATGGTTTTAGTGTAGTGGTCAATGAAAAGGGTTATGCCATAGTTATCAAGGCAGCTCATCTCTGCAATTATTCACTATTTATGTATTCCCTTACCAAATTTAGTTGAACGCCTTCCAAGTAGGTATTCAACTTGACCGGAGGCTATTGAAAATTAAATCGGAAATTGACTTTAAAGCAATGTTTTTCGATTTCAACAGGCACTTTTTGAAATTATTCAAGGAAAATGTAATTTTCATGTCTTTGTTCATTCACATTTGAATACCTACAACATGTACTTCAAGGACAATTGTGCACTTTTGATTTGGAATAACGTTTTTTTTAGCTTAGTTTTGAGAAAAAAAACGCTTAGTCTATGGCCTTTCCTATCGAAGCCAACTCGAAGCTGAAGTTGCTGTCAATCGGAACCTTTACATCATCTCAATCTAAATCCCTTCAGAAAAAAAGCTAGCAAATGGGAAGTAGAATCATTTAAATATTTCAATATTCATTGAACTCAAAGCATATCCCTTGTGATTGATATGAATTATAAGTAAAATGAAATATGAGTGAAATTGAAAAACTTCAGACATTATTATTGTTCCCTCCATTTTATAGAACAAATTGAAAGAAAACCTTAAGCAAAAGATTAAGCCAATATGGAAGACTCCATTGTCACATAACTCCCAGTAAACCTATCGTTGCACAAGTAAAACTTTTTCATTTCCATGTGCTTATCTGATTCTTATTTGAGTTTCCGGAAGAATCTATTTTTAAACTTTATAATACCACAATGTATAGCGAGTGATATAACTGCCGATCCCACAACATCGCATGAATAATTTGAGATAAATGACCAACTTCGCCCAACGCAACAACGAAAAAGAGAATGAATGACCCATTTCGCTGCGTCACAATACCCAACGCTCGTAAATCAGAGCCAACCCCAGACATAAATTCCAAGTGTGTTGGTTTTTACTCCATTTTTTATTTTGCATCCTCTGCAACTGTATTCAGCAGATCATTCACCAAAAGTTTTCCATTTATTCCAGGATTCGGGCGAAAACTTGCTCCAGAATAAAGGAACCATCACACACACACACACTCCGACAGAAGGTAGACTCAAAAGCAAGCTCCCTAAGTATAAACATCGGGATTTGTATAAGGATTGAATTAATAGCCTGAAATAACAATAGAAAGATTGCACAGCGATTTTATTAATGCAAATGGAAACAGTTTCGTAAATCTCTTACGATAACTTTACCATACAGCACAGGCAGCAAGTCACCATTTTTCGATAACATCCGCAACAGTCCGCCAAAACATTAAAGCAGGCGAAACAACAAGGAGCAAGTATAGTACTTGGGTTTGAGTCATTCAGAGTTTTTGTTTTTGGTGCTTTTTAAATGAGTTTGTTTTTAACATTGAAAGAAATGTCAGAAATCAAAAATTAATCCATGTATATAAAGAATTCTTTTTATCATTTCTGCCCAATGAGCATTCATTCTCAGACGAGTGCCACATACACCAACCCCCCGGGCAGAACAGAGTACACAGGACACAGCATCCAAAGCCCAGCAAAAGGTAATATTTCAAAAACATTACTCCTTCATTTGCATTACGACTTCGTGAGTTCCAAATGGAGTTGGGTTTTTTATTTATTTATATTTTTGTTTTTATGTATACGAGGGTTCTCTTTTCCATCAAAAAAGTGAAAGTTCTTTTAATGCAATATGCCAAAAATTGTTTTCGTTTTGTTTTTTTCTTTTGCTTTCCTTGATGAAAAGCTGCAGTAATGCAGGTGTACTTACAATGTGCATTGCACCCATAGAGCTTGCCATAGTTGGGTTTACATTTTAATGGGGATATTTTGCGGGACAGAAATGTGCCGAATAATAAGTAAAGTAACATAACTTTGAAAGAGTCTAGCTAAAGGAACTGGATGCTAGGTTGGGAGTGGGAAAAATAATATCTGCATAAAACGAGAAACAAAACTTTTATCACATTTTTTTTTGAAATGATTTTTGCCATAAGGCTGAGGTAACTGGGGTTTAAATAAAGATGAGTGGGAATATTATTTTTCATTAAATTTAATTTATGCTTGAGAGTAGAAAGTCTTAAAACCTAATCATATGGTTTTCATATATTCACAGAACTGTGGTCATGCCTTCATATACAGCTATGGACAAAGAAATAGCACACTCATTCATTTTCTTATGAAAACTGCATTTATTTTATCCCTTTGAACTTAAATAGTTTATTTCCTATTTTATGACATGAAGTGACTTCTAAGGATTAATAATAACTAGTAATAGGGAATTATTTCTTTACAATTCAATTTTTAAAAATATATTTTGCAGTGATGATCAAATTTCTTGTGGACAAGAAAATAGCACACCTACCTATAATCGTAAAAAAAAATTATTTTTAGTGAAAATATTTATTTTTTCATAAATTTCGGTATTACCAAGTTAGTTCTTAGTTGGTTGACCACGATTTTATAAAGTTGCTTGGCACCTCCTTGGTAAGCTTTCAACTAACGCCCGGCATCTACTTTGCGGGATAGAGTACCAAGCTTCTTTGATTCCGGCCCAAAGATCGTTTGAATTTTTAAATTTTGTCTGCCCAATTTTGACTTTAACATCATTCCATAGGTGTTCTATTGGATTAAAATCTTGACTTTGAGCTGGCCAGGTTAGGACATCGATTTGTTCATCCACGAGCCAAGCTTTTACTATATTTGATGCGTGTTTGGGGTCATTGTCATGCATGAATATCCACTTAATTATATATATGGTTCCATTGCATTCTTCAGTATTGCAAGCTAAGCGAATTTATCCATTTTGACATCAATCCTCACCAATGCAATGGTCCCACCCCATGCCAGGAAAACCACCCAGACCATTAAATTTTCCACTCCATGTTTCACCGTCTTTAAAGTATACTTAGGATTGTACGCTTCGCACTTAGGACGATTCAAAAATTGCGGTACTCTTTAGGCTTGATAGACTGCATTTGTTTATCAAATCTACATACCCGAAGAAAAAGAAACATCACAACCATTTCACATAACGAAAATTTTGAATTTATGATTTTTCTTAATAGTGTGCTATATCTTTGTCCATAGCTGTACATCTCAATCTGTATAAATTACGTGTCACGTTGTTTGTCCGCGATGAACTCCTAAACTACTTAGCCGATTTTTATGAAATTTGCATAATGGTAGGTGGGTCCCAGCAGGTGCCCAAGGGTCTTGGTGGTTAAGAAACAGCAGGCGTCCGAAGACCCCCGGAGGTAATAAACGGCGGGCGGCAGAAGACCCTGGTAGGTAAGAACGGCAGCGGATGGTTTATTTCGCTTAATAATTGATTGTGGTACCCGTGGCGTAATGGTTAGCATGTCCACCTGCTAACCCAGAGGTTCGAGGTTCGAATCCCAGCAGAGGCAAAATGCAAAAATGTTTTTCCACGGGTATCGCCTTTCGCGAGGAATTGGCAAGTCCTCCGTTAGTAAATTAATTGCCATGAAAAGCGCATTCTCAATTAGCCGTTCGGAACCGGCGAAAAATTGTAGGTCCCCTCCATTCCCTTACAAAGGCATGGTTGTGAGAAATGCGCTAGGCCCAGGGGCTCCTCGCTCTGTTGCGCCACCCTATTTATTTATTTATTTATTTAATTGATAAGCATGTAACATAGTCAAAATGTTTCGTTACAGTATGTTTGCCTGTCCAGCATAAGCTCCTTAACCGCCCAACAGAGTTCAATGGTTATAATTTAGTCTAGGCACGGTTCCTGTCAAGGTTTAATCCCCATATTCTTTAGACTTTTTTTCTGTTGGAGGTTTTTAAAATACCGGCTGGAGCACTCAGACCTTATTACCGGTCCATTGCACTGCCAGTTAGCAACCTTCTATTTGTTATAGTTTCTAGATATTCGGAGAAGAGCCAAAAGACGCTGCCATGATAAGGAGCCTAAGTTACCAGCTCTCACCATGTCTGCGCCGAGTACCTGTAACCTCATGCGAGAAAAAGCAGGACATTCACAGAGGAAGTGCTCTGCGGTGTCCTCATCTTCTCCACAAGATTCACAGAGTGTGGTATCACTTAAGCCCAACACATAAATGCTTGGCAAAAGAGAAGTGCCCGCTGGCAACGCTAATATTCTTTCTACAGTCTTTTCTGCTACAAGAAAGCAAAAATGTTGCAGTCTTCTTACTAACGTTGGGGAGCATACGTTTGGTCTGTCTGTCATCCAATGGAGGCATGCCATCTACAGTTGTGCTCTCCACAGATCCAATCGTCGATTGAAGACCTCACTGAGGACGCTGGCAGACCAAGCAACGGTTCAGGTCCTGAGAAAGCTGTCTGAGATCCCTACCTAGCAAGTTCACCCACGGTCTCATTTCCAGTTATGCCGTGATGGCCCGGAACCCAAATGAGACTCAAGGAATTTAATCTTCCGAGCTCTTGCATTCCTGGATCACTTTCGAACTGGTTAGAGGGTTGATACGATAACAGTCCTTTCCAGGCTCAGATTCTGGAGCGAACCAGTCCTGACGCGAAGGAAGGTTAACTGAGTAATTTTGACGCAGTTTGAGCCTTGGGATGATCGTGTCAGACGGCACATCCATTAGACGTGAGTCAAAAGATATGCTGCTTGCGAGCTCCTCAAATCTGTAGTGCGAATTGTGACAGAGACCACATCTCTTTAAACGAGAAATGGTCTTGAGAGTACACACATGATGGAGGTATCAAGAGGAGAAAGATTCAGCAGTGCGTCGAGAGCAGCTCCCAGTGTGCGGAAGGCCCCAGTAACACCAAGACAAACTGTTCTTTGAAGTTTTTCAAACGAGGCAATAACGTACTTACGAGAGCTTATTCCACCTGACGCATAGGAGATGATTGGTCTTATCATAGCCGTATAGATCCAAATGACCCTTTTCGGTGGAAGACCCCATGTCTTGCCAAAGGCTCCTTTACATTGCCAGAAGACTGACAGTGCTTTAGTAGTTCTAGACTCGACATCTTTAGACCAAAGAAGCTTGTTATCCAGGATCACTCCAAGATATTTGAAAAGGGGATGTTGACGCCTTTAAGCGCAAGTTGGGTCGGACCAGTCAATTTTCTACGTCTCGTGAAGAGTGCAACCTCGGTTTTGAGATGATTGACGGAGAGACTGTTTCTGACACACCAGGTGTCAATCATATAAAGCGCAGCTTGTGCTCGGGAACAGACAGTTTGGAGGCTAGAACCAACCAAGAGCCCGCCGACTCTACGTCGTCTGCATATGCTTGGACGTGAACGTTAGAACCAATTGAGCATTACAGGTAGAGAGTCGATCAACATGTACCACAGAAGAGGAGATAAAACGCCACCTTGTGGACAGCCTTTATTCACTCCCGTTGCAATTGTCCACACTCCGCCTCAGCAATTACGCTTCTATTCACTAGCATTGCTTTAATCCACAAGACTAATGACTCGTCCACACCGTGTACTCTGGCAGCATTGCACATACCATCGAAGCTAGCATTGTCAAAAGCACCTTGAATGTCGATGAAAATGCCCACCGCAAATTCTTTCCTGTCAAGCGCGCATTCAATCCTGCTAACAAGATTTTTCTCTTTGGTAAGCATGTTGCATCTGAGACAGAGGGTGTAATTGGAGTGAGGTCTTACGAATGTAAATCTCAATCATTCTTTCCAGCGTTTTAAGCTGGAAGGAGGTAAGACTGATGGGTCTAAAGCTCTTGGCGAGTGAGTAGTCTTGTTTACCAATTTTTGGTATGAAGGTGACTCTAACACTTTGCCATGGAGTTGGTATAAACGCTAGGGCTAAACTACTGGTGAAAATATTTTTCAAAGTAGGTAGAAAAAGGATTATACTTTCCTGCAACATAGCTGGGTTAACACCGTCAGTGCCAGGTGACTTAAAACAGCCAAAAGATGCAACCGCATATTTGATGGCTTCGTCGGTAACAACTAACGATGACGTGTACCAGCTACGTTGAATTCTTTAGACTTAGAAACTAATTGAACCGAAGAGCTAAACCGGAATCCTTAAAACTACGGACCCGAGCATCACCGGGTGGCTCAGCTAGTTAATTATATGACATTTAGAAACATGCGACTAAGAGAGCAGAAGCAAAAAACAATTGCAACACAAGTTGTTTTCGTTAGTCCTTATGGAATCCTAAATAAAACACTTTCGCGACGCAATTACATTGCATTTCAACTAAATCAATTTTTGCACAGCAAAATTTCAAACACTCTATGGAACGATTCTCGGAGCTCATTTGAGAATTTCAGTTAATTCCTCGACTTGCATAAGTTTGGATATTTCAAATTCCATAAATTGGGTTTTATAGGGAAGTTAAAATGTTGCTATAAGACCAACAGAGATGAGATTTAAGTTAGACCTCTATTCTATTACCCAAAATCTCTGCATGTATTCATTCAAAAAATTTTTTTTTTCTTCCACAAATCAAAACTTTTAACTGATATCGTTTGAGTTTCTCAAAACTACAACTCTTAACAGCCCATTACATTTCTCCTAATGACATAGTGTAAAAGTTCTCAAATTTATTCAAAAATGAGAAAACGTATCAATAAACCCGACTTCAACACGATGAAACACATGGCAGCATGACTTTTTATTTTTGTTAATGGCTTTTGCAAACAAAATACGTTTATTTTATGAAAACGTTATTGAAGTTCCTTATGGAATAGTTTAACGACCCACTTAGCTCTGCCTTATAAACGTGTTTCAAGCTCAATAACTCGTTATCTAGGGATACCTTCAAAGTCATTATATTCAGTCTCAGGCACATGCTACCCCAAGAAAAGGATTGTGTTTATATTCAAATAATAAAAAAAAAACAATAGATATTCAGATCCACACGAACGTACATACACATGACAAGAAGTGTGACAGGTGTTTGAATTCAATAGAGACCGACTGTTGGAATGAATCTAAGGCGTAATGTACAATGAATAAGACATATACATTTGTGCTGAAATAAGCATATTTCTTAATTGCTTAAAATATAATCAAAAAATATTGTGACAAATGACTTTGCAGAAAAAGTCTTCTCCAACTCACTCAGAGTATGACACACTTCAAAAGGCAGAAAGAATTTAGAGTTAAATTTAGATGCGGAAAAATCAAAAACGCTTGAAGTGGGTCTGACGTTTCATTACCTTCTTTTGTTCACGACGTGATGGGCTTATCTTAATGTGTTTTGATTGCCCGTATTAAGATGTTATAGGTATGATTTTTTTCTCAAGAGAGAGGAGTGAAGTTAAGAAGCTGCGTTTGGATTTAAAAAGAGCAAATTTTCAAGACGGACAGAAGTAAAAGGAACTGGGTCATTTAACCCAAACAAAAAAGATTTTTACACCTTTGGGAAAAGTGGTTGTAAATTTGGGAGATATAAGTCGACCGAAAAGACATGCTTGAATGTATAACACTGAAAATTGCAGAAGGGTTCTTTTTAAAAGAGTTCACTCAATTGATTTTTACGATATAAAGTTTAGTGTTAGATTCAAAGGCCCGTTGATTTTGGACAATTTGTTTTTCTTTCGAACAGTTTTGTGTGCGTGAAAGAAAAAACAATAAAGAGTTTTGGAAGGTGGACAGCTAATACGGCCGGGTCATGGTACTTAAACACCCTGTGTTACTGACTGTACTTAATCAGCGTGAAAGACTTTATTCGCAAACACCCATTGGTACAAACTATTTTATCAATTGTTAAATGTCTTTTTAAGAAAAAACGAGCATGTTTATAACTTTAAGCTACGATAGAGAATGTTGATATTAATTCGCCTAAAGTCTTTTTTATTCATAAACAAATGTTAATAAAACTTTTCCTTATCCTTCTTCTTCTCTGGGAGGACTCTGGGAGGACTTTAAACATCGTCATAGTCTTATAGTCGCTTTCGAAAAAATTAAACAAGCCAAGAAATTGGCTTTAAGTATGAGATTGTTCTAAATTTTTTTATATACATATATTGTGAGCGCTCAGGAGGATATGGGTTCCAATAATTGTTTCAAATTAACACAGTCTGAGCGTTAGGAAACTGGAAGAGGTTTAAAAAATAGATATCTACACATATTAGTTTAAAATTTCTGAAGGCTATAATGAAGAAAAGAAAAATACAACTGGGTAATGAATTCTACATTAGCATGGTGCGAATGAAAATAAAATCTCTATATTTGACAGTACGTTCAAAATTACGGGCTCAAGGTTATCCTGATGGACAGTCTTAGAGGAGCGTATGTTTCGGCTGATTTGTTTGAGGGCTGGAATTCCACTGGCTTTCTCAGAAGAGCACTGTATGTAAAAAAAGGACAACGTAAGGAGAGACAAAAAGCATTACGACGATGTTCAAGTGACGTTAATGTTTCAATGATATTCCCATCTCCAATCTAATTCAAGGATCTACTTTAAATACTGTCCAAAAGATTCAAGTCAGTTGTGTCCATGTGGGAGCTTTGATTTATCTTAGCACAATGCTCTGTAGAAGGACGTCTGTGGTGCAGTGGTAGAATGTTCAGTAGATAGAACGGAAGCGTGGGCTCGAATAGGTTCGTAATATTTGAAATTATCACCATTTTATTTCCATCTACTGCACCCAAAAAATTGGGAAGGCTGCTACCCTGTTAGTACAGTGGACCTGCAATCAGATCTGAGTACTCCAGCTCAGCATAAGCCTCATCTTTTTTAAAGAGAAAGTTTTGTAGATATAATAGTAGGGGAGCCCGAGCCGCTAAATTTGCAGTTACTAAAGCGTCATGGGGACTTATTGGATTGTGAAGTTTACGTTCTAAAACGAAAAAAAGTGTATGGCAGTTTTTCATTTTAGTGGGGCGATGGGCGTGTATGAGCTTTTAAAAATGTAAAAAAAAACAGTTAAATTGAAATACTCGAGCGCGTCAGATTTTCATAGAGTATACGCGCTTTGTCTTTCTTATAACGGATATATATTAATCTGACGATTTACTGGGGGCAAATGGGCGTAAAGAGAGGTTAAAAAAACAAAAAATAAAAAGTTATTCGAGCGTGTCAGATTTTCAAAGTGAATGTTAAGTGTACTCTAAAAAGTGTATTTTTCAATAATCTGACAATTTGAGTGGGGCGATCAGTCATGGCTGATTTTTAAAAATGTAAAAAAAACACGTGACCTTGAAATACTCGAGCGCGTCAGATTTTTATACAGAGTGATCAACTTGATGTCTTCGTCCTCCAGGATGATAATCTGACAATTATATGGGGGCGTACTCTTAGTCTGACAATTTTAAAGTAACAATTCTTTGTTGTTTCTATTTTTTGTTACTGGATGCAATCAAAAAATATGTACACATATTATGTATTTAAAGATTTTGTATCGAAATTTTGTTGAAAATACTTTTAAAAAAAATCCTGAAAGTTTGAGCCCTTAATATTAATTTTAAGTGCTCGATCAAGAGGTGTGAAGATTTTCCATTGAAAATACACGGAAACTCTGATTTTTTATTTTTAAATTTCTATAACTCAGCGGCATTTCATGGGATCGCTTTAACCGAAGATGTTTTTTTCTCAGAATTGAAAGCTTTACAAAAATGTTCTTTTTGGCAAAGTCGTTACTCATACCGGGAAGGTGGTACGGGGCACTTAACCAGATTTTTGCATAAAATTCACGTTTTGTCGCAATTATCTCGTAAATAACAAAAGCTACAGAAAAATTGTAAATTACAAACTTGTAGAGAATTTAGTTTTCTACAAAAAAAGTCATATGGACCAATTGCTAATATCAATATTAACCGAGATATTAACCATCATAATTATACATTTTACTGACGATTTTACCTCAATCGCCCCAACCAAAATGTCAGATTATATGTTTTCTGTAATCCTGATAAAATTACCTTCAAAATAAAAAAAAAATTAATCGCGCTCGAGTATTTCGAAACATCGATTTTTTTTTACATCTTTGTGACTCGCCTACTTACGAAGGCCCCGCTCAAATTGTCAGATTATTGAAATATACACTCTTCTTGATGTAATCAACCTACCATCTTTTAATCTGACGCGCTCGAGTATTTCCGATGATCGACTTTTTTTTACTAATCAGACGGGCTGCTCTCAGCGAACGCCCCAACATTTAGGTTTAATATATGGTAGGAGTACATTACATGGTGCAAGGTTTCTCCCCATATGATTTTCTGACGCGCTCGAGTAACGCGCGAAATCCCCTCTTGGGCTCCCCTACTATAAGCCATAATGGAAGAAAACCTAAGCATTTAGCAGCAAATTTAGTGTAGTCAAGTATATGATTGATCCAGAAGAGATTGTCAGTAACACATGTTTTTTTCTGTTGGAGATTTTTAAGTACCGGACAGATATTCACAGAGGAAGTGCTCAGCGGTGTCCTCATCTTCTCCACAAGATTCATAGAGCATGGTATCACTTGAGCCTAACACGTTTAAATGTAAAAGAGAAGTTCCCGCTGGCAACGCCAATAAGCTTTCAACATTCTTTTCTGCTACGGGATAGCAAAAATTTTGCAGTTTTCTTATCAACGTTGGGGAGCATACGTTTGGTCTGTCTGCATCCAATGGAGGCATACCATGTACGGTTGTGCTGTTGACAAAACTAATCGTTGATTGAAGCCCTCGCTTAGGACCCTGGCAGACCTAGCGACGGTTGTGGTCCTGGAAAAATGTGAGATCTTTGCCTCGCAAGTTCATCATCGATTTTATTTCCAGGTAACACGCGATGGGCTGGAACCCAAACGTGACTCAGAGAATTAAGTCTTCCGACCGTCTCTTGCATTCCTGGATCACTTTTGAGGTAGTTAGAGGGCTGAGAAGGGCCTTGGCTGTCGCTGAAAACACAGATACTTCTCCAGTAATAAAATACCGACATTTTTTCAGCCTCATCGAGAAGAAGATGGTTAAGCTTAGCTTCAACAACAAGAGCGTCATTAAAATTTTGGAAATATAAAATTCCAAGTGGTTTCTTATACCCAAGTGAAAAATTCTATTAAAATTAGAATTTAATGAGGTCAATATATGATGCTACTATTGTCGGCCAAACGCCAAACAGTTTACCTAATACTCGTAGATTAGAATTTTAAATCGTTAGTGAAAGTGAGAAAAAAGGGTAGGAGAGAAAATAGAGCCTTGGGGCACACCAACATGTCTTTTGTGCATTTCAGATTTTTAAATGCGTTTTATGGAATTGTCTGTATACACCCTCGGTGTAGGTTGGTGTTGGTTCGTTTAGCACCGCATTTTTGAAAAATCTCTTAAGACCTTGAGATCAATATACTTTTTAGCAACTTTGTACTCCATTTTTAGTAATTTGAGTGGAAAAGGGTGGTGTTGGTTCGATTAGCACGATCATTTCGGATAGGAGACGGTTTCCTATTGGTCAAAAAGTTATGATTACACATAAACTTAGGTTGTCGCAACAGAGCGGTGAGCCCCGAGGCCTAGCGCATTTCTCACAATCATGTCTGTCTTGTGAGGGAATGGAGGGGACCTACAATTTTCTGTCGGTTCCGAAAGACTAATATTGTGACTTGCCAATTTGTTCTGTTGCGATTCGAACCACGAACATTCCGCGTAACAGGCAGACATCCTTGTTGAAAATAAGCAAACCAGCAACTCACACTGTAGTACAATCTACTGTACTTATATCAATGAAGTATTTAATATCAAATTCATGATTTTAGTTTTCAATATGAATTGAATGTTTTATTATTTTATTCTCTATTTAGCTCTTGAACAATAAACAACTGTAATTTTTAAAGGATTGTTTTATTTGGATTCAAATATAAATCCCATAGGTTATGTTCCCAGCACGCTTCCACTGCGCTGAAGAAAAGAAATTAGCTCGCTAAAAAGGCTAAACGAATACATACGAACATTGAAAACGAAGAAAAAGTTCAAGAACAATTGAAGAGCAATTAATTTTTGTGAAACTATAGAGAATCAAGTCAATCGAAAAGGACCATACCATGAGCTATACCAATGTGAAGATTGAGACGTTGGGAAAGGACAATTTTGACATATGGAAGATTCAAGTTGAAGCCCTTCTTCTAAAGAACGATGCCTGGAAGTATGTGAATGGAACATGCGAGAAACCGTCTACGCCGGAATCAGCAATAGCTGAGTGGGTAAATAATGATGCGAAAGCAAAAGCTGATTTGATTTTAACCATCTCTCCAACTGAATTTAGGCAAATCAAAAATTGCACAACATCTAGGGATATATGGGAAAAGCTGCAGAATCTGTATCAATCAAAAGGACCAGCGCGAAAGGCAATGCTATTGAAAAATTTAATCCTGCTCAGAATGAAGAATGGAGAAGACATGAGAGACCACATTCGAAATTTTTTCGATATTGTGGACAAAATTCAAGAAATGGATTTGGAAATCGTTGATGACCTATTAACAATTCTGTTGCTCTACAGCATTCCAGACGAATACGAATCCTTCCGAATCGCAATTGAAACCCAAGACAAATTATTGAATCCTGAATCTCTGAAAATTAAACTTCTCGAGGAATATGAAGCAAGAAAGCGAAATACATCGAATAGTGCTTCAGGTGCCATGTTTGTGAAAAAGAATAATGGCTCATCGAACCGAACGAAGAAGTATGAAAAACCAGCCGAAGAACGCTTTAAGTTTGCTTGCCATACATGCGGCAAAACTGGCCACAAAGCAAGGGACTGCAGATCGAAGAACTTCAAAAAGATCTCAGCCAATCGAAGTGAACAACGTGAAGAAGTCAACCGAAATGCAGCAGTTGCAATAAAAGCCAGCAATGAAAATGAAATTTGGTGCTTGGATTCAGGCGCATCGTCACACATGTGCTTCGAAAAATATAAATTCACTTCAATCAATCCTTCAAACACAAGAATGCTTAGTTTGGCCAACAATGAATCAACGAAAATTGAAGGAAAGGAAGATGTTTTGTTGACTCTTAACGAAGACCTGACCGTCAATTTAGAAGAAACTCTTTTTGTACCAGACCTTCGATCAAATCTGTTATCAGTTTCAAAAATAACAGAGCACGGTTTTAAAGTCACATTTGGAAAGAAGGAAGCCGTGATTTATCGCCCTGAAACTGGTGAAGAAGTTATGAAGGCTCATAGAATCCATGATCTGTATTATGTAAGAGAATACTCAGAAGATAGCAGAATTGCACAGAAGACTTCGTCGTCACTTCAAGAATGGCATGAAAGATTTGGACATCTGAATGGAGCTGACTTGAAGAATATCATACGCCAAAAGAAAGTTATGGGGATAACCGCCCGAGTTGAAGAGGAACTGCCAGTTTGTGAAACGTGCATCAAGAGGAAGCAATCTCAAAAACCGTTTTCAAGGTCGGAATCTAGAAGCGAAAACATTTTAGATCTTGTGCACACTGACGTTTGTGGACCAATGCGCGTAAGTTCTATCGGTGGTTCAAGATACTTCCTTACATTCATCGATGACAGATCTAAATGGACCGAAGTTTATTTCCTGAAGAAGAAGAGCGAAGTCATCGACAAGTTTAAGGAGTACAAGAATATGGTAGAGAAGAAAACTGGTTACAAAATCAAAACCTTGCGATCTGACAACAGGTCTGAATACACAAGCCATCAATTTGAAACGTTTTTGAAAGATGAAGGAATCAAACATGAACTAACTGTTGAGTATACACCGCAACAAAACGGTGTGTCTGAAAGAAAAAATCGAACGTTAGTCGAGATGGCGCGTTGCATGATGATACAATCAGGACTCTCAGCAGGTTTCTGGGCAGAAGCAATTCTCACATCTAACCACATCAGAAATAGATGCCCTTCAAAGAGCTTAGATGGTGAAATTCCATTTCAATTGTGGACTGGAAGAATCCCCGTTGTAAGCTATTTTAGAAAGTTTGGATCAACCGCATTCGTGCTCGACAAAACACCCGGAAGAGGCAAGTTCGATCCAAAATCCAAAAGATGTATTTTTATCGGATATTCAGAGCAGTCAAAAGCGTACAGGCTTTGGGACCCAGAAGCAAGAAAAGTTATCCGTAGTAGAGACGTCACTTTTACCGAAGCCTATCAGCCAGAAAACAATTTCGAAGATTTCATCAATGACGAAATACCTCAAGACCAAAAAAGGTAAGAAAATTATCAAATCTAGATGGATACTACGAACAAAATACACCGCAACTGGATCATTAGAGCGTCGCAAGGCCAGACTAGTCGCCAAAGGATTCACACAAACACAAGGTGTTGACTACAATGAAACCTTTGCACCCGTAGCTAAAATTGGATCTATTCGAATGATAATGGCACTGGCTGTGGAACTTAATCTTGAACTTCACCAATTAGATTTCGTAAGTGCATATTTAAACGGCGAAATAGAAGAAGAAATTTTTATGGGAATCCCTGAAGCATTTGAAGAAATTTTACCCAAAAAGGAGCTCGAAGAATAGGCGATAAAGTCTGTCAAGTCAAGAAGGCCCTATACGGATTGAAACAGTCTGGACGACAATGGTACAAGGATTTAGATCAGAAGCTGAAGCGACTCAATTTAAAACCTTCATGTGCTGATCCTTGCGTCTATACTCGAACACAGAAAGATGAAATTACCATTGTTTTAATCTACGTTGATGACTTGATCGTAGCATCAAATAACCCGAAGAAACTGCAACAACTTAAAGAAGATTTATCAGAATCTTTTGAAATGAAAGATTAGGGAATGTTGAATTTTTGTCTAGGAATTCAATTCAAACAAGATAAAGATAAAAACGAAATCACAATGTCACAATCAAGATATGTACAGGACATCCTTTGCCGTTTCAACATGAAAGATTGTAAGTCAGTAAGTAGCCCCATGAATCCTAACGAAAAACTTACGAAAGAAATGTGTCCCAAAATTGATGACGAAATAGAAGAAATGGAAAATATACCCTACCAAAATTTGATTGGATCTTTGATGTATTTGGCCGTGTCAACACGACCAGATATTGCAGTAAGTATCCTAAGTCAATTCAACACAAACTTCGGCAAACAACACTGGATTGCAGCAAAAAGAGTGCTACGCTATTTAAAAGGCACAGATAATCTTGGACTGAAATTTACCAAAACCGAAAAAGCCTAATAGGATATGCTGATGCAGATTGGGGTTCATGTGTTGATGACAGACGATCATATACAGGATACAACTTTAACTTGGCAAATGCAGCAGTTAGTTGGGAATCCCGGAAGCAACGTACAGTTGCTATGTCAACTACAGAAGCCGAGTACATGGCTATATCCGAAGCAACTAAGGAAACAATTTACCTCAGACGATTTTTGGACGAAATTTTAAATCAACCACAAGCAACAACCATTTTCAATGTCAACCAAGGTGCTGGACAACTAAGCAAGAACTCAGTATTTCACAATCGTACAAAACACGTTGATCTACGCCACCATTTCGTAAGAGAAGCTATAAGAGCCCGACCCATAGAATCCGTTGCGTCCGTTCGCTGCCGGATTCACCTGACAGCTGTGAGTTTTACCGTACACAACGGATTGAGGTGACCCATAGAATCCGTTGCGGTGTCTCAACTCAACAAGACCACTCATGTTAGCAGAAGAGAAAATTTCAAATTGGTTCTTACTGCGCATGTCATCAGAGAGAAAATTTCAAATTGGTTCTTACTGCGCATGTCTCTCTTTTGCCGGACGCAAAAAGTTAAAAGTTGGGCTACTTTTTGCGTTGCGTCCGTTGCATCCGATGCTTATGGGTCACCTCTCATAAGATCGTGTGTATTTAATCGGGCTGTCAGTTGAATCCGAGAGCGAACGGACGCAACGGATTCTATGGGTCGGGCTCTATAGAACGAGAGGACATCAAGATTGAATACATGCCTTCAGATGAAATGCCAGCTGATGTTTTAACAAAATCCTTATCAGCACCCAAGCACACTAATTGTATCAAAAACCTTGGTATGTGTTTAGTATAATTATTCGAGTTGCAGTTTGAGGGGAAGTGTTGAAAATTAGCAAACCAGCAACTCACACTGTAGTACAATCTACTGTACTTATATCAATGAAGTATTTAATATCAAATTCATGTTTTTAGTTTTCAATATGAATTGAATGTTTTATTATTTTATTCTCTATTTAGCTCTTGAACAATAAACAACTGTTATTTTTAAAGGATTGTTTTATTTGGATTCAAATATAAATCAAACAATCCTAACCCGTACGGGGTAACCATTAAGTCATACATTCGTTTTCATAGAAATTGCAATGATTTGAGGAGCAACCGTGTGCGCTTTATTTGATTGAAACTCAAATTTAAATTTCGTCTTTTTTTAACAATCATTTTGAAAACATTTTGAACAGAAATACAGCGAACACGACAAATACTTTTAGGTTCACTCTGGCGTATGAGTAACATGTTTTTTTCATTTTTCTTTTTCAAATTAATAAAAAAAATATCAACTAAGCGTATTTATTATTAAAGGAACAATTTTCTTAGTCAAAAACCATAGTTTTGCTCCTTTCATCTGCCTCATGCAGAGAAGTGATGTGGTCATGCCATGGTCAGGTGTCCTGTTCAGGCAGGTGGTCTTGTTTTACAAAATTATTTTGCACCCTGAAGATTTCACCAAGAAAACTGCACATTATGATACTGCCTGGTGCTTTGAGTGTATGGATAAAGACTGATACTTACTAAGATTTCTCATTCCACTTGAATTCATTTATGGAAAAACTTGTGGAGTCCAATCTATAAAATAAAAACTAAACATCTGTCCACAGTTTGGATTTTCCGAAGTGAGGAGTTATGATTCATTGGACAGGTGTTATTCTTTTTAAGAAGCTAGTGTAGCAATTTACAACCACTCGAAGTCATTAGAGCACTCGAAGTTTGATGTTGTGTGAGCAGAACAAATTGAATAAGAACATGAAGAAATAATGCACTGCTGATAGAGACAGTAAAGTGAAGAAGCACTATGTTCATGTTCAATCTAATTAAAGTGGCCCTAATTGAATTTTGAAAATTAGTTTAACTTACGCCATTATCAACCTCTGCTCCAACATCTCAATCTCCAACCAAAAAAAAAACCCCGACATTGACTCTGACTCATTGTGGCACATCTTACCGCATCTTGTCAATTTCATCAGAGTGCCAAAGTGCTACTGTGGGACATTTGCTCATGATCTCAATTCACGCCCACTTAATTAAATTTATTTCTTGGAACCAATGAAAATTATTATCTCATGGCTACACAGGCAACCCAAATAGAATAAGCAAACTGCAGCCACTATACTTACCATCATTATCAACATCATCGGCAATGGCACATCGCATCGTCTTCTTGTCACCTGACCCAATTTCCAATGACTCTGATGCAAATCCACTTCATTATCGTTTCCCTTTGATGCACAAAGTCACAAGGATGGCATTAAAATTTACCAGGTAGCAATAAGGTATTCACTACTGTTTGCCATCATCATTTCAATTGAAAGCAAATTGATATTGCCATGTTTTCATGCAGAAAAATGCGGATATTGCATATCGCTACTATATAAAGTCTTCAACTGCCGATGACGATGCCGATGCCAATGATGAAAATAAAAGAACAAAAAATACTATTAATTGAATGCCACTCGGCGCCCAGGGATCTGGCGCTTTTTTCCTCAAGTCTATAGAACACGCTTCTTACTTTTTGTGATGTGCTACTCGTATATATAGTTCGTTTGTTAGTATAGACACTATACAAGTATGACAACGAAAGAGTGATTCTTCAATCATTTGTCTTTTTGAACATTCTTCTGTTGAAAACTTAATAAATTTCTCATTCCTCAGTTTCAGTTTCATCTAGGCATCATACAGGACCAGCACCAGCATCAGCACCAGCACCAGCGCCAGTGTTAAAGAACACGATCTCAAGAGAATTCTTATAGTCATTGCATCCATTTAGACAAATGGAAAGATACAAATGACTGCACTCTCTGTGTGAGCAGAAGATTTAATATTAAACATTTTGCATTAAGCTTGACTTGGCTTCTTTCTTTCATTATCTTGCTTATTTCTTTTTTCTTTATCCTTTTCAAAAAGCTAATAAAATTGATTGCATTCATTAAGCTAACTATCTGTTTATATTTACACAACGGGTTTAGGAGTGAGGCTGAAGTTGTTTGTGGAAAGGATATATATACGGAAAGACGAAGAATTGTTAGCTTGTTTGTGAGTAGAAAAGCGTCGTTTGTTCCTTCCGTCATCATCGTCAGTCAGCCGCCATCTGTTTTGTCTTCCGTCTCCCATTTGCTTATCAACCAAGTGGAACCACTCCCACACACTTAACCGGACACGAACCAAAGACGACGATGACGATGAGGACGATGTAGTTGAAAAGGAGCATGAACATCATAAGGAGCTTCTGTACAATTGTTAGAACATGAGTCACACTCGCACTCTTGCAAACAACACAGCCTCCATCATCGCATCTTGTGTCGAGAGTACAAACAGATTCTTTTCTCTGCTTTCTTATGAGTGTAGGTTGCTCCTTATGCCGCTGCTGCCGCCGGCCGCCGCCGCACCGCACCGCCTTCAATAAGCTGAAGCGCGAACGAAGAATGGTTTTTATGCAGAATCACGTACTCCTTCGGGACATGATTTATACGCTTACTACTGCAGCTGATATTACAGCTTATCCAATATAACTCGCTCCTCCTGATGTTGCCTATAACATGCTATACGCAGATACACAACTATCAGGGACGGATTTATTTGCAATACTGATGGTTGCCATTATGAACTTTTATATATTTTTTTTTTCATTTTTGACTCTTGTTTCAGAAATCTTTCAATGTGCCATTTTGCTTGAAATTGATTTAAGAAAAATAAACACAAATAGGTTGATGTTTGCCACACCACTGTGGTTCTATAAAGTCCACTTCTGCAGAGTGCTTAGTGGCGATGAAGACACAAATTCCCGTTTCAGCAATGACAATGATCATGATCGTTCTTCCGACCTAGAAGAATTGAAGCTGACCATATGTAAGCACAAATTCTAAATAACCCAAATGCATGAAATATTCAAGTAAAACATCTGATAATTTGAAGGATATTTGTAATTTGTTTGCGAAATATTTCAAATCTTTTTATTGCTCAGAAAATATCTACAATTTTAACACCCATCATTCTAATTCTTCATCTGTTTTAGACATTGATTGATCATCTTGTAGTTACATCAGAGGATGAAGTTGAAAATTCTCTTAAAGCTTAAGTTTCCAATAGAAACCCTAGTCCAGATGGTTTTCCTGCAATAGTTTTGAAATTTTGGGCGCACTCACATGCAAAACCATTGACAATGTTATTTAAAATGTCCTTAAGTTGTGGCGTTTTTCTTAATGAAAAGCTCTTTTTTCTCGGCTATTTTCAAATCAGGTTCTAAACAAGAAATAACGAACTACAGATCCATTTGCAAAATGGCTTCAAATCCAAACATTTTTGAAAAGATTTTGTACCAAAAATTATTCTTTCATGTTAAAAAAAATTATTTCTGTTTATCAACATGGGTTTTTTGCTGGTAGGTCAACTACCACTAATCTGACTATATTGTGTAATGATGTTGTAAAGAATTTTGAAGATAATTGTCAAACTGACATAATCTTTACCGATTTTGCCAGGGCGTTTGATAAAGTCAATCACAAAGTTTTGATTTGGAAACTTTCTAACCAAGGTTTGCACTCAGTTTTTCTGAAATGGGTAGAATCCTACTTGGTAGGTCGCATACAATATGTAAAAAATGATAATTATGTGTCCGACCCAACTTTTGTGTCGTCAGGCGTTCCTCAAGGAAGCCACCTAGGGCCACTTTTCTTTCTTTTGTTTATTTATGATCTACCTCTTAACATTTATAACTCAAAATGCCTTCTATATGCAGATGACTTGAAAATTTATAAAGAAATTAAATGTGAAAATGATTGTTCTTTGCTTTAAGAAGATCTAGAAAGACTTTCAACCTGATGCAAAACAAATCATTTGTGTCTTAATGTTTCGAAATGCCAAGTACTGTCTTGCAATAGAAAGAACTCCTTAATCTTGTTTGGTTACAGTATTGAGGGTGATACGTTAGAATGAATTTTAGTAAAACAGATCTTGGGGTTATGCTAGACCCTAAACTAAACTAAAACTATATAATAGCAAAAGCTAACTCTATGCTTGAGTTCATTAAAAGAAATTCTAGAGATCTTACCGATCCATATGCATTAAAATCGCTATATGTCTCTCTCGTAAGATCAGTGTTAGAATATTGTTCCGTTGTTTGGAACCCAACCTACAGTAGCCATTCAGCTAGAATTGAAAAAGTTCAAAAGCGATTAACTAGGTACGTCGTATTTAAATTAAACTGGAGAATTGAGATGCCGACATATTCAACCAGGTGTGCTTTAATTAGTCTACAAACACTTGATTGTCGTCGCAAATATTACTCAGTCATAATTGTCAAAGATAAAGGGTTTTCCATTGGGGACTATCCATTTTGTTTCTCTTTAATGTAAACGCGCCCTTAAGGTCTTTTGACATTCTGTAAACGTCAGATTGCTCATTAAGGTCTACCATTTCATCATGGTGAGTTACAAGAATCAACAACGTTTCCAAATTATTAAAGCGTACTATATCAAAATTTTGAGTCAGTCGCTGCAACTTTAAGAGCGCTAACTCCGATTTTTGGTCGTTATAATCGTCCCACCCGTGCCGCAATTCTTAGTTTAGTGCACAAATTTGAATCCACGTTTTACCTGCACAATGTTCCCGTGCCAGTGAGACAAAGATTAGGACGGAGTGCTGAAAATATCGCGGCCGTGAGTGCATTCGTTCAGAACGACCCAAATCAGTCAATTCCACGTCGTTCACAGGAATTGGGCATCGCACAAACCACATTGTGGCGTTTTTTTTGGCGTCAGTTGCGTGGAATGTATATTAGTGACATGTGGTTCCAGCAGGATGGAGCTACAGCCCATACAGCTCATGCAACCTTGAACATTTTGAAGAGGAAATTTGGTCAACGTGTTATCTCAAGAAAATGACCGATCAATTGGCCGCCGCGCTCGTGTGATTTGACACCTTTGAATTTCTTTCTTTGGGGCTATGTCAAGTCGTTGGTCTACGCCAACAGGCCAGAGACTTTGGAGGAGCTTCAAGCCAATATTGAACGTGAAATTGAGTGGTGGAAAATTGGATTCAACGTATCGATCGCTGCAAGCGCGCCCGTGGAGGACATATGAACGAAATAGAGTTCCATTCGTAATGGTATTGGGTGTACTTTAATATGAAATAAATGTATTTTTGATATCTCAAATGGCTGGCGTTTTTATTTAAAAAATAAAATGGATAGCTCTTAATGGAAAACCCTGTATTAAAGATTATCGAATTAATTGTCCACATTTTCTATAACTTTTAAACTTTTATTTTCCTGTTCGAAGAATTCGCGAACGAACTCTGTTTCATATTCCTTTTCATAGCATAATTCTATCAATGAGCCCGTTTTAGTCGTTATTTAAATGAGGCTAACTCAGTGTCCTTTGCATTACACTTTTTTGCATTATGTTCAAGGCATAGTTTTAAAAATAAATTTCTTATTATATTAACTTCTTTAAATTAATGACCCCTTTTTGATGGAGTTATATTTTCCTTTTGAAATCTCATTTGTTTTGTATTATTATTGTTAGTATAATTATTATTAATTTGTATATATTTATTTATAATTTTTTTTAAAGATCCATGTTATATATTTTTACCTAATGTAATCTGTGGTGAAATTTTATAATTTCTGTAGATGAAATGAAATAAATAAATAAATAAGTAAATAAGTCTACTTGATGGCGAGCTTTTCAAAGTAGCTCCTGTTAATTCCTCAATTTTGATCTGTAGCCTCTAAGGAGTCCTTACCTTGCAATATTTATTTTATGACTAAATTTTATTTCTTTTCAAACAATCATAAGGTGATAAATCTTCTTTTTAGTTATGATTGTGAAAATGAAGAAAAACCCCGAAACAGTTGAGACTAGTACACCCCTGTGTCAGCTACTTCCATTATCCTCGATGGCAAGTTTATGCCCCTTTCAGTCCCCCTACTCCCTTACTACTTTTTGTAATATTTTTCCTCAAGCTGTTAAGAAGTGTATAAACGCAAAAAAGGACTCGTTTTCTCGTTTAGTTATACTCCATGCTTCATCTACCACAACGATGGCACGAACAGAGAAATTATTGTTTATTTTTTGCAGGATTAGCAAGGACATAGATTTTGCCATCTTGGTACGATATTTCTTCTTCTTTGATGAGATAATTGTACACACCACACTATGACGAAAGAAATCGAAAGTTCAGTATTATCTTTCTCAATGTTGAAAGTGATGGCCGGCGATGGTGACAGTGATGATGGTGGTATACCGTTCGTTTGTCCCTTCAAGGCTAAGAACTTTGTGTGTGATTAAAAGCTGTTTGCTTCACACCCGCCCCGGGTTGAGTCGCTGTCACTACCGTTGCCGTTGCCATCATTGGTGTTGGTTGAGCTAAATTGATAGTGAGGCAAATATAAATACGAGTACCTAATGATTTTGTCACACGATATTGCTCAATGTCACAACGAAGACAACGACGAGTCCTTTTCAACAAAACTTTCTCTCCAGATTCAGATGAAATCCGAAGCTGTGGAAGTAATATTCCCATCACGTCCGCCTGTTAAAGTCCATGCCGGAAAATCCTTTTATGCAGGCAAAGTGTACTTTCATAAATATAGAAGATGTTGAACGGCAACGCGCGCGACCTTCACTCCCATTGCGGCAAGTAATGAGAATATAATTCACAAAGAGAGACAACACTCCTGTTCTGGTGGCAGTTTCAGTTCCAGTTCCACTTCCCAGTCAGACAGAGCGATTTATAAAAATGTAAATCCTTTTTTCTGTTTCCTCGCTTGTGACAGTTTTTACTTTCCCTAAGTTCGCTCATTTCAATTCACTTGATCCGTTTACGTGGGGCCACTTGAGATTTATATGTCGTGAGCGTTGCGTTTGTAGCAGTGCTAAAGCTTGTGAGGATGATTGATATCCTCGAATTATTGGGAGGATTTCTTTTTTTTTTTTTTTTTTTTTTAAATAAATTTAGTCAAGCACGCGTTGTAAGCTGCTGTTTTCTTATTCTCATACAACACTTGATAGGCGGCTGTCAGTGAGTGTATTTATATTGTTAAGCACTTGTGATGGGTTTAAGCTGATTTGCTTGGTTTATTGTTTTTAATTATGCAAATGACATTGTTGAGTAAGGTTTTTACGACCTTTTTTGTTTTGCCTTTTATTATTTTTGTAAATAACAAAACCCAATTACTGGTGTTACACGCTTATTTAGTTTGTTGATATAATTCTTTTCCTATGGTTTTGGAGGCTGCTGGTTTTTTTCATTCTTATTTATTTGGTAGTATTTTGAATGTTCTCCACTTTGAATGAGCTTGTGGAGAGTGAAATGCTGGATAAGGCTATGTCTTTGACATTTCCTACCCCCACTACAATGGACTCCAGAACTTTGGTAAAGATTAATGATCTGATAAATTATTGTCTTGAAAGGAAAGGGCAGCAGCTATAAGACAAAGAGCCAAGTTTAAATTAGATATTTATCTGGGTAATGCCAAATTTTCTGTGGTTCTTAAAGAGAAAATGGTCCGTAAGGCGGATATGCGGTGGCCCATTGGAATATAAATAGAAAATAAAATTTAAATTGAATGCACGAATGGCCTACACGAAATTGGCCATTTGAAAACTTATACTCGAATCAATTTTAATTTGCCAGTTTTTGGGAAGTGTTATAAATAATTTATTTGCCAATTGCGATGGATTATACTAAACGGCCAACACGAACACACACATTTCAATACCTTGCAAGTCGAATAAGAATGAGATTAAGAGATCTTATGGAGTATCTTATTTAATAGCCAGAACATGTCTGGGAATTGCTCATAAACATATAATCCTCCCATGTGTTAATGTGTTACATATGAGGTTAACCTTGAAGGACACATAGAAGGACATGGAAGGCTTCTCTATCACAAAATTTTATTAGAAAAACTTGTGTATGCCATGCGTATGTAATATGTATAAACTTGGATCCCTAATATACAATTTATTTAATTTATTGAGATTAGTCCTCTGTGTTAAGAACCATCACTGTTATAAGTTGTCGAACGTTTAAAGGAACAAATAAGGGCCAAGAACTGGGGTGGTATTTTAGATAAGAGAGAGTTTCTTGTCGTTTGGATTAGATCTAATTCGAATTAAATTCGCCATGAATAAAGTAAAGCGTTGATTGAAATATGGATTTTTTATGTTAAACTATTTGTCGAGAAAAGTCTTTAAAAACTATAGCCCTCTTCGTTTTTGTGTGTAAAGTTATCATTAATCATTTCTCTTGAAACGAAGTTCCTTTTTACAGACTAAACTTTGAAAAAAGTTTAAAGAATAGCATGAATGTGCTTCATGTCTAAACACTTGAACACACAAACAAAAACCTTAAGGAAAAGACTATATAAAGAGTACCAAACTATGTTCCCTGTAATGAAGCAAAGAAAAGGCAAAACAATTTTCAAGACAGCCTCTTTGGCTGAATGCTTTCAGCTCCAATGAAGAAGAATGTTTGATTTAAGAATTCACTGTGCTCAGAATGATTATTGTGTGTACTTTTACACGATGACATCCTCGTCTTTTATTTGTTTTACAGTGTAGATATTTTGAACTACTGCTTGAAATGCAAATTAACTTTCTTTATCAAAAAGAACAAGCCACTCTATAATAAAAATTAATATGCACAACGTTATTAGTTGCGCTCAGTGTAGCAGAGCAAATTGTAACATTGAGTTGCTTTTGATGGTATTAACGATAAGCTTGATCTACCAACGGCATTGTTATATGAAAGACAAGAGAATTCGAGACAGGATTATAATATTTTAAAAATCCTCCTTGTGCGTTACTAATGCTTATCTGGAATTTTAAAGTGGCTTCCTGGAGTTTCTTGTTTACTCGACAATTGAAATCAATTGTAGTGACGTCAGTAACATTTTTTAGAGCGTATATTCATAACATGTGTAGATTTGTGCAAAGAAAGTAACTTCACGTTTATAGGTACGAAGTTTATAAATGCACGTGTGAATAAAAATACACGTGTTACAAAAAAGCTGTTTTCTTAGTAACTCACCGGGTTTCAATTTAGTTCTAAGTAAAAAATCATGAGCTCATTGGACTATTGCAAACATAAGAACAAACCTTGAATGAAAATTATAAAATTCTTGCCTGTTTAGTAGACTGCCGGCAGGCAAAATGGAAAACAAATGCGTGTGTGAAAAACTTGCTCTAAAAAACATAATTTTGGTGGGGGCAAAACCCCCATTTATTAGGCTTAATAC
Source organism: Melanostoma mellinum (assembly GCA_914767635.1). NCBI lineage: Eukaryota > Metazoa > Arthropoda > Insecta > Diptera > Syrphidae > Melanostoma > Melanostoma mellinum. The sequence goes on from OU612059.1 coordinate 20,652,407, forward strand.
AAGCTATTAACTTACAAACTAAGAAACTTAATAGGTTAGACTTACTAACTAGTTGGAAGGTTTAAGAGACGAAGCTTAAGGCAGGGAATACTCATAATGAAATCAAAAAGAGTGGGAATTGACATTCCTCAGCATTCGGGAGATGGGTTCATTGGAGCCGTAAGAGGTTCAATGGGTGGGAAGATAGAAGGGACGGAGATTCCGAGTGTTACGAGAGTTAGTATTTAGAAAAATGGATTCGTTAAGGGCTGGACAGTCAATGGTACCTGTGAAGATTCGGTGAATGAAGAGAATGTCAAATATTTCTCTTCGATCTTTCAGCGTGTTGAGGTTGATGAGTTTGATTCGGTCTTGATAAGGAGGTAATATTAAAGGATTACTCCAATTAAGACCTCGAAGACAAATCTCTCTCAATTCTGGTAATGTGCATTTGTTGGAAAGGTGACCAGACTTGACAAGCGTATTCAAGAAGCGGACGAATAAATGAAATGTAAAGGGATCGGGTTACGTAGGGGTCTGCAAATTCTTTGGACCATCGTATCACGAGGCCAAGTGCTGAATTTGCCTTAAGGATTATATCGTCGATATGCTTGAAGAAATTCTGCTCACGGTCGCAAATAATCCCAAAGTCACGGATCACCTGAACGGTGGAAATGATTTGACCGTTAAGAAGATAGAGACGGAGAAGAGATTTGATGCGAGAAGGTTATTGATTGGCACTTGGGAACATTTAGCTCCAGGCTATTTTTGAGCACCATATTGAAAAATTGTCGAGATCCTGTTGGAGTTAGGAAGAGTCTTCAGAAGAAGAAACGACTCAGTTTAACTTAGTATCCTCTGCATAGAGAGAGATAGAGGAGTGTTTTATGATCATTTCAATGTCGTTAATACTGAGAATGAAGAGGAGAGGGCCTAAATGGCTGACTTGGAGAACACCGAATGTAGCTAGAAAGTGGCTGGATAAGGCGTATCTGAACCGAACGCTGTAAAAACGGTTTTCTAAATAAGAAGAAATCCATCTCAACAGAATTGGTTCAAAGCCGAGGGTGAAAAGCTTAAAAAGAATAAGTTGGTGAGAGATTTTATCGAAAGCTTTACTAAAGTCAGTTGAAATTACATCGACCTCCTTTCCATTCTCCAAGGCTGAGAGGGAAAATGAGACCAAGTCAACGAGGTTTGTTGTTGTTGACCTGCCTTTGAGGAACCCGTGCTGTCTAGGGTATATGAGAGATTTGCAACGAAAACTTAAGTTTTCTAACAATATGCTTTCGAAAATTTTGGGTATATGCGATAGTTTAGCGATGGGACGATAATTTTTCACGTCGCACTTAGGACCTATTTGTGTATAGGGGTTATAAACGCCGTTTTCCAAGCTTGGGGGAAAACTCCTAGGGATATGAACAAGTTAAAGATTTTTGAGAGGGGAAGGGAAAGAGTGGAGGAGCATTTCTTATGAGATATGGCAGGTATACCATCGGGGCCAGGAATATACTCATCATTTAGATGATTTAACTTTTCTTCAATTAGATAGGGGTCAAAGAAACGTGAAAGGAATGGATCAAAAGAAAAATTCGGCAAAAACGAGAAATAAGCTGAGTCAGGTACAAAAGAATCACCCGTGAAAGACTGTTTGAAGTAACTTGCGAAATAGTTTGCTACGGCGAGTGCATCGGATGAAGTTTCGTTATTGAAGGAAAGGGAGGCAGGGTACCCGTCAGATTTTCTCTAAAACTCGTGATGTTTAAATTAGGTATGCATTTAAATTTTCTGTTTTGCATGTCTTTCAAAACTCCATAACAAGAGCTTCAACTGTGCTCTTTATATGTTTTTGTTTAAAATTCAAACAAGAATATCAAAATTGTGAGGGTGAATACACAAATTCGGTTAAAACAAAAGAAGTGTCTATATGCATCCACAATGTGAGTTGCGATGGGTTGTGTAACATGACCTTAATCGAATGGCTTAAAAAGAAAAAATAAATACAAATCGTGTAGCTCGTCTGGATTCGTTTAAATCGAAACATTTCTGCTAAAAAAGGTATGCAATTGATTGAAACACAATGTTGTGTTTAAGCCAAAAAATAGAAATAGAAATGGAAACAACACATTTCTGCTTTGTTAGAGTTCAAAAGATTTTTTGTGCCTTGATGCTGATGATCCCGGTTTCTTTCACGGCTACTTTCTAGGCCTCGAAATCTTCTCTCAATGAAGTCAAACAAATTAGATAGCTTGGGATTTCTTAAGATGTTTCTCTGAATTGTTGGTATAGCTTTCTTGACTCAGGATTCAGCTTCGGGGACTGGGACAGTAACTGAATTATGATTGGATTGCAGGAGCTTATGTCAACCCTTTGGTTTCTTATTCCATCTAAGATTTCTCTTGACGAATCCATAAACATTTTTAAGTCATTTTAAACAGATTTTAAGGTGAGCAATTTTTGTATGTAGTTGTTGACCCCAGGATTTTGAAGGATTTTAAAATCGCTTTGCAAGCAATTCTATAGCAGTTTGCAAGCTGTAGGTGGCAAATGGTTTAAAATTCAACACGCTTCTCCTTTTAGATTCGATTTAAATACTGAACCCGTTCTACATCGCTCAATAAGGCGTTTTGATGAACCAAACGATCAAAAAATTCCCAGAATGAAGTCCACTCTTCATACCTGCCGTTGAAGGATGGTATACAGATCGCTGAAAACTTAATTTTTCTATGGGTTATTGTTTGCGCAATTAAAGTGCCTTGATGCTGTCGCTGTTCTTTTGCTTCTTGAAGTTGAATAACTATGTATTTCTTGTACATTTGCTCCAGTTTAAGGAAATTGTGTGAATTTTTATTTTTACACCACACATCTATACATACTCCCTTGAGAAAATTTTTTCCGCCTCGCTGTTAGTTTCATTATTCTATCCATGAGTAAAAAGCGAATCGAAATTTCCCTTCGGGTAGAACGGGCTTCGCTTTGGGGTTGAACATAAAAAATTCACACGAACAGACCAGGAGAAAGTAGCTATGAGCAAAACAAACATTATGAAAGTAGATTTAATTAATATGTGCGCATAACTAAGGAAGTAGGAGACAACGTGAGCTATGAATTCATATTCATGGAAAGCTGAAATAAGTGTCCAAATTTTGGAGATTTGTTTTTCGGTACCTATGCATTTATGTATTTAGCGCATCCACTTTGTTCTTAATCCTTTCTAAGAAGTAGAACTAATTTTAAGATCCCATGTGCGTCAGGCTTATATAAATGCTGCTTTAAAATGGCAACAAAAAACATGAGCCTTAATTCTTTTCTTTGGTGGGTCTTATTACCTCTTCAAAGTGGAAACAAAGCCTGTGGGTGTTATTTCCATTTTTTGGGGAAAAAACCCTCGGGTCTTATGGTCACAGGGTGTTTTACACTGCAACGCTCTGGATATGCCTTCAGCATGACTTCCAAATAATCATTGTTCTCTTGAAACTATATCAAATGTTGTTCCAAGATATCAAGCCTCTTTGAGAAATACGCTGATGAGTTTCGAGACTCTCCATCTTTCTTCATTGTGATCTTATTGAGCTTATTACCTCATTTTCTTATGACCTACTGATTTACATTATGATACTTTAGTAATAACTTATTCCTTCTGATCTATTCATTATATTTATTGTTGTATTTGTTGAAATTGCTACACCGTAAGTTATCAGCTTTACGTTGGGTCGGCACCCTCTATTAAATCTTACGTTCGGAATAGTTACGAGTGTTGAATGCAATATACACTGCCAACCACTAGGATGAGGACACAAGTTTTGCAATCGATTTTCGCTTTTTTTAACTGGTGGAAGTTTTGTACCCGGAAAAGTTTTTTACCAATTAATAGATACGTATTTTCCCATAACAAATTCATCAAATTTAAGGGTTATTCGAGACGACCGTTGGAACTTCCCAAAATCAATTAATGAACTGCTGAAAATAGGTATAAAAAGGTGCTCCACTAGGATGACGCCACATGCAAAATTTTATAAAAAACCAAAAAAAATTAGTGAAATGCTTGCGTTTTATGGTTTTATAATATTCATTAATCACGTTTTTTTACATTAATAATGAATCATACAGTTTTTGTTTAAATAATCAAATTTGGGCACATCAGGCACTACGAATTGCATCAGAGATTTCATTTTTGGAAATGAACGTTCCAGCAAACATTTGTAGCTATTTTCGTTCAGTGTTGTGGACAAAAACTCCAACTCCAATTCTACTATTCGTGCCATAGTAGCTAATAGATAATAGCTCCTCACACCATTACAACTGATGTACTACTATGATGTCTTGTCAAAATAAGCTCATTCTTTTTAATATCATGGAAATAAAAGTTGTAACCATCAGGACCGTCAAGGTTAAACTTTTTTCACCCGAAAAGACAATGCGTTTCCATTCACTGCTCAAATCAACATGCTGTCTTCCAAAGTCCATACGATGCTCCTTGTGTACTGGCTTCAAAACAGGTTTCTTTTTCAGTTTCCTCGTTTGAATAGTATCACTTTTTTGTATTATTATTCGAGCCGTTGTTATTCTGGCTGAAACTCCGCTTTTGGCCCTTATCATGGTCGCTGGTAGAGTGGAATTTGAGGCAAGTCGTAGTATCAACCGATTTTCTCTTGGTGTTGTGACTTTTCCCGTGCGTCCTTTTTGATTTTTGCCATATTTATGTGGATCAGCAAGATAATTGTTTACAACTGTCGTGCTCCTGTTAGGTCTCCTTGCTATTTCACGGCCTGAGAGTCCTATTTCCTTGAAAGCATCTATTTTTGCTCTTTCTGTCGCTGTCAAAGTCTTTCCGGAACCCATGTGTGCTTCAAACTAACAGAACGGTTATTTTTAAAACTCTCTTAGATATTTTATACAAGAATTCGAACATGCGCACTCCTGCACGGAAATATTCGGAATGGCCTCATCCTAGTGGAGCTCCTTTTTATACCTATTTTCAGTAGTTCATTAATTTTAACCCTTTAATTTTATGAACTTGTGTAAGCATTGCTTCTGAAATGTACATCTGAATAAATATAAAAAGTGTTTTTTTAATTGTTAAAAACTTTACTAATCATTCCATTTAATAGATTCAAAAACACGTGAATTATCTCAACTAAAAAACTCATGAATTTGTTGTGGAAAAATACGTATCTATTAACTGGTCATAAACTATTCCGGGTACAAAACTTCCACCAGGTATAAAAAGCAAAACTCGATCGCAAAATTTGTGGCCTCTTCCTAGTGGTTGGCAGTGTATACCCCAAGAGCCATAATCACACACTGAAATAGTAGGTCTACTTTTCTATCAATTCTGTAAATTCATTTCTTGATATTATCAGTGACCCAAAGCACTTTTACTACACGAACGAACACGAATCACCCGAATTTTTTTTTGGCTAAAATAGGACGTATGATTTTAAAGGTATATTTAGTTTAGAAGTCTTCAATACTCTTTCCAGCACAAATGAAATAAAAAGCAAATAAATACATGATACTCGCACTAGTGCAGAAAAACAGAAGAAACTTCTTGGTTTTTCACCACGACAATTCTAATCCAAATTTGATAGTCCCACTGCATTTCAAAGAATTGTATTTGTATCAATTTTAGTAGTTTCAGAGTTTTTCAAGTTTTAGTTTCAGCTTGTAACTGACAATGCCTACTCAACCACAAATTGTCAACTAAACTCATATCAAACTTCGATAGGAGTCTGCCGCAATGAGGTCTTGTAATCAAATTAAACTTGAGTTTTTTGCTGTCACCAGTTGCACTACTTGCTTGTTTAAAAAAAAAAATTTTATTATTTCCATGTATGTTGCAAAAACATGGATTGGGAACCGAAGTGAAATCACTTTTAATTCATTTCATTTGATCTATTTTGGATATAAAAGAAGGACATTATTATTTTATTATTATTTGCTTTTTTTTAAAGCAACATTTTAATGTTCAAATAAATTAAAATAATGGCTCATATAGAGAGAGATTTATGCTGCTATTTTGAAAAATAATCGCTTAAACTACTTTGCATGGACCATTGTTTGCATACATACATATAAAAATGGGTTGCAAAGGATCATACTCAGTGAACAAAAGAACTCAATTTCAATAGCTTTGTAATCATCAATTTAATGACAGAGCTAAGATTCGTCTTATCATCATATGGCTTACCCTTATGATTTGTGAGGGATGCTCGCTTTTAAATTCAAATACGCTTATATTTTGTCTATCTTAAAAGCGCACATATAAAATTTACTGTCTCTTTTGGACACTCATGGTTTTATGATATGGTCTATTTCATTTATTGTCCTTTTTGTTCTGTTTTCTATAATTGACGAAACTATGGAGTATGTACTTCACGTAAACGTAAAAAAATACAAAATACCAACTCAATGCTTAATTGAGTCCACTTCATCCATATTTTTTTTCGTTTTTTATAGTTTGTTACTGAACTACACATGTGATGACAATGTTGTGTGGGTAGATATGCTTTGTCGAGTACATCCTTCACACAACTTAAAACTCACAGTAAAAAAAAGTGCTGTAGAAATGCATGTTTCGGACGATGGTGTCTCTTTCTCTTTTTTTTTAGCATAGGTAAATCGACTTGAAGTACTTTAAATGGCTTTTTTTATTCTAGAAAAAAATAATGAATACAAAACGGAAACAGGAATAAAGATACGTTGAAGTGGTTAAAATATGTAAGTGTTTTGTAAATGCTTAAAAATATGTTATTAGCTACAAACAAAAAAGTGGTACTTACTGCAGAACAATTTGAATTGAGGCTTAGAAAAACAAAAGCATATCAAATTAGTGAAATGAAGTACAGAGAATCAAAGCTGAAACAAAGGGGGTGTCTGTGCATTTGAGAAAAACTAATGTCGATGGACTGACGGAAGATTTTATGTTTGTCGAAATAATTTGGCATCAATTTGTGTCAACAAGTTCAAGCATTATTTCCACATATTTCAACTGAACTGCTTCTGTACTCAGCCAAATTAATTTGAATTTTTCGGACTGCTCTAAAGGTCCCAATAATTGAACGAATATGGCTTGACAGAACATCACAACTATGCGATACCAACCTAGGTTATCAATGTCAAAGACGCGACTTACCTCATTTATAGAGACTAGCTTTCTAGAGGAATGTCTATTTTATGAAGGTTACAATAGACAGGACAAGAAATTCCATAACGGTCGATAGAGTTGGTGTTATGAAAAAGGTGAGGTGATTTATGTATCTCCAAATCGAATGCAATATGCCCTGAACAAAGTCAATGACTGGTGCGATACCAATTTATTAGTTTGGCTTAATTCAAGCTTAATACAATTGGATAATAAACTTACAATTTTAATATACATTATATAGAAATTTTAAATGAAATAACTAACTTATCTTAAAAGTAAAAATATTAGGGGAAATTAAGGATCACGGGAGTATAAGCTTATATTAAAATCAAGGGTATGGTGTACACTGTTTACTAAGCGTAGCATTCGAGTGATAGGATTGAAATGGCCATAGTTTGTACGATGAATGGGAAGGTTATAGAGAGGAATTGATCTAAGGTTGCGGGGATTGGTATTGAGGAAGATATTTTCTAGGAGTGCGGGACAGTCTATGACACCAGTGATTATTTGGTGCAAAAATATAATATCGGCAACTATACGACGCTTTGCGTGGTTATGTAAATTGATTAAAAGTAACCAATCTTCGTACGGGGGGTAATATTAGAGGATTACTCCAAGGAAGGTGATGTAAAGCGAATCGAAAAAATCTTCGTTGAACGGCTTCAATTCTGAGAGAGTGGGTAATTTGGAAGGGAGACCAAATCTGAGAAGCATACTCAAGGATAGGTCTAACGAATGTTATATAAAGTGATTTGGTGGTGTAAGGGTTGGAGAATTCTTTGGACCAGCGTTTTATGAAGCCAAGAGAGGAGTTTGCTTTCGCAATAATTTGGTCGATGTGGAATCGGAAACTGAGCTCTTTATCACTATAAATACCAAGATCACGAATTGAAGACACTACTGGAACAGGTATGTCACAAAAGACATAAGTCCGAGGGAGTGAGAGGAGGTGTTTGCGTGAAAAAGTCATGAATTGGCATTTACTGACATTAAGCTCTAGAAAATTTTTCTGACACCAGGTTAAAAAGGAATTTAAATCTTGTTGATGGAAAGAGGAATCAGAAGGTTTGCATATAATATTTATAATTTTTGTGTCATCTGCGAAGATGGATAAATCAGAGTGGGAAATAATCTTATCAACATCATTTATAGCATGGACGAATAAGAGTGGGCCAAGATGGCTGCCTTGGGGAACACCGGATGTCGCAGAAATAGGAGTAGATATTCAGGCACGGAAAACTACCCTATAGAAAGAAGCGTTGCTTCAAGTACGAGCTAACCCATTGAATAAATAGCGTGAAAAACCAGCTTGAGAATAATTATCTGGTGAGGAATTTTTTCAAAAGCCTCAGAGAAGTCTGTAGTAACTACGTCAGCTTCATAGCCTTGTTCTAGAGAAAAGAGCGTCCTTGACACAAATTGAGTTAGATTCGTCGTGGTTGATCTGCTTTTTAAGAACCCATGCTATAGTGGAGAAAAAATTGACTTCCAGTGGTAATAAAGGGAGTCATAGACAATGCTTTCGAATAGTTCGGAAATAGAGGAGAGTTTGGCTGTGGGGCGATAATTTGTATCGTTTTTCATACCTTTTTTGTGGATTAGAAAAATAAATGAATGTTTCCATAAAATAGGAAAGACTGCTTGTGAGAGAGAGAGAGTTGAAATAAATTAGTTAGAGGCTTGTATAGTATGCATTTTTTAAGTAAGATAGCAGGGATGCCGTCAAGTCCAGGAGAAAAATCATCTTTGAGTAATTTCATTTTATTATAACACAGTATCTGGATCTACACCAAGAGACACGAGAGAGGTATGTGGACTGTTTGTCAGGTAACTAAAATAATTAGGGTCTGGGTCGATAATATCGACACTGTAAGAATGGCTAAAGAAATTAGCAAAAAGGATAGCAATGACTTGAGCATCTGCAGTTGAAGTATTTTGAAAATTGAACGTTGAAGGAAGTCCATCTGATTTTCTTTTAATATAAATGAATTGGTAGAATCGCTTAGGCTCATAAATGAGACAAGTCTTCATTTTACTGAGGTAATTATGATAAAGAACTTCACATAAGGATGAGAAATCGGAGAAAGCATGCTGATAATTTATGTAATCAGAGGGAGATTTAGATTTTAAGAAAATATTCCACAATTTATTTCTGAGATTACGAAGCGTTCGTAGTTCTTTAGTATACCATTTGGTAGAAGCTGAGCAATTTTTTGTTTCAAATGTGGGACACACTGGATGATGCATTCGAAAATACATGTATAGAAAAATGTGAGAGCAATGTCAATAAGGGTAGGAGCTTTAGTGAAAGAATTGAAATCAACCTGAATAAGTATGATATTTAGATGATCAATGTTACTTTTACGAAAGTTGAAAACAAGGGGAACTTCTGAATCAATGGTGGAGATTTAATGTTCTAAAGTGAAAACAAAAGAAAGAGGAGGGTGAAATTGGTTAAGGGTCAAGAGAAGATGGAAACTTTCGGTAACTACTGAGTTACAAGGATCCGAAGAGAAGATAAGGTAGAGTTGTCTCCCAAGGTTGTTGGCCAAAGGGCTACAGTCAACATTTCCTTCACCAGAAGACGTAAAATCGACTGTTTGGCTTTTTTTTATTTGGCATTCTATTTTTTCGCTATTTGTTTTTACTTGCATTAAATAATAAGTAAAGAAGCTTTGAAATTTCGAGCGAAATCTATTCCAATTAGCCACCTATAAATAATTAACTCTTTCCTGGGTGCCTTGATATGAAGGCTTTCGAAAAATCGTCAAGTCGGAGCGTTTGGGTCCATCCGCTCTACATGACCCAACCATCGTAGCCTCGCGATGCGTACTCTTCTGGATATGCCCATGTCGCGGTACATGTACATGCTCCTTGTTGTATCTTCTTCTCCACAAATTGTCTTCACATAAGGGACCAAAGATCATTCGGAGAATTTTTCTTTCGAAACGACCAAGGCAAGGGTTTCCTCATCTGCTTTGGATTAGGATGATTAAGGTTTTATACAAGGTTACCTTGGTATTTCAGGATAGGGTTTTGTTTCTCAATTGCCTTCTTAACCCAAAGAAGCAACGGTTGGCAAGAGTTATTCTCCGTTTGATCTCCGCACTGATGTTGTTTTTCCCGTCTATAGCGGATCCTAGGAAGCCTTCATGTCAAAAGTACCATCTTGGACAAAATTCAGCACGACCGGCTCAGTGGGTATTGTCATGTTCAAAGGAGAGATCCGCAGAACACCGTCAAAAAGGCAATATCGTACAACGTTTCAACAAATTCGCGACGAAAAAGAAAAGGCAGGCCAAAACACTCCTGGTACAAGCAAATGCAAAAACAGCAGCATTTGGTTGGCCTCAGACATGAAACAATCCAAAACCGGGAGGCTTGCCGACGATTTCTGAGGTCAACGCGGCGTACCCCACAGGCGGATCACTAGTGTGAAGCAGAAAAGTGGGAGAGTTGTGATCGCTTCAAGATCATTACTCGTAACGCCGAAAATGAAAAAAAAAGAAGAAGAAGAAGAAGCGGATCCTAGGTAGACGAAGTTCTGTACTACCTCGAAGTTATATCTCAAACTCTATGAAGGAAATTCTTTATATGAGCAAACTTGACGTAAAGTTACTTACGGGCTTCCTCACTGGACACTGCTCTCTCAGATATCATCTTAAAAACATTCGCATCAGCCAGGCTGACACCTTCCGTCTATGTCTCGAGGACGCAGCAACGACTGAACACATTTTATGTGAATGCCCTGCCATAGCCTGATCTAGGCTAAGAACATTCAATAAAGCATTCACTAGTCCCCTTGATATCAGAAACACCCCTTCTTCGAATATTCATAGGTTCTTACATTACCTCAGCTTTGAATGCACAACATGAATGATCCTAAGGGAACAGCACAATAGATCTTTCAGGTCGACGTGCTAGTAAAAGTCGCCCTATTCAATTAAAAAAATGTATCTCCCACAGTAACAGAATCCTTATCTTTCGAAGATTTGGCAAACCTTTAGAGGTAAAGAGAACTTAGTGCGCCTCTCCTTCTATTCAACGTAAGCTTTGATCTGATATTAGAAATGTCCAGTCGATGGCAGTAGAAGTATGAAAATTCCATTATTACTTTCTTTTTTGTTGAAAGTCTTTTTTTCTGCCCGCTGAAGCATAGCATCTTCTTCCATTCTCATTGTATAGTCTAAAGTCCCTTGAGTTTGGAAGGGATGGATGCTGGTGGTCAAATTTCCAAAAGCATTCAACAACTCTACCACAAGTTACCCTCTTCAAGCATTCTTTCTTACCAACAAACAATTTAACATTTTAGTGAAGAAATAGAGAGGTTTATACATATACTAGTGTAGATGTTATCAAGATATGATACCGTTCCCGACAGGCAAATTAAGTTTCTCACTTCCACATCCTATTATGACCAAAATCTTATCAAAATGAGTATGAATTACCTCTTCATGCTCAGGCAATATATCGAGATAATTTTGTCGCAGACATGAGAAAGCTTTCAATCCTCCTCAGATAGTGTGTCTACGTATAAAAAAAACTGAGAGAGGAACACCTCTCAAAAGATAGGATGGCTATAAAATAGAGTGCCAGAGGACATATATGTAACAACAAATTGAAGTTTTATTTCAACCACACACCGAATAACATTTGCACTAAATTTAATGCCCTGTCTGCGCTTCTATAAGTGTAGAAATTTTAATTTCCGTTTTGGGATTGTGTCTTTTGACTGCTACATATTTCGATTTATTTCAATGATATTATGTTCCTTTCTTTGGCACACATAGCGACTCAGTGGACCACAACAGTCACAGCCAGAGTATAGTTCAGGCGTCTATATGAACTGATTTGGCGGGGGCATTTAGCCTTTCGGTTAAATACAATAGGCATGGTATACCTCTTGGTGGCAACTAGCACATGGCACTGCAGATGCATAACACCCCCCTTTCAATGGCATGTGCGCAATCGAATCTGCCAAGGAAATGGTAATTGAATTTTCACGTGAGTGGACAAATTTAATGCAACTAATGCATTCAATTTTCAGACCGAGGGGCTATACTCTAAACAAACACTGCAGTGAAGAAAGAAACAACAAAAATGCATGTATACCTTTTTAGTCCGTGCCTAATAGAGGTCTTGTAGTCTACCTATGCTCAGTGCTCATATCAGAGGGTTTCAATAGGTGAGCTACTTGCTCTGGTGGATATTTGGAATACCGACTTTCGACTCTATGAACGAGCAAACTGGTTGGTAGGACTGGACCGTTTTTGTTTGTTCGCTTAGTTATGAAATAAACTCCTTATGGCAGAGTGATTATATGCTTTAATGGGCGCGGAGGCATAATGGCATTATGCCATTGAGATGTGTCCTCAACTCGAGGACGATACTATATGTGGGTATAGTGTGACAAAGCGAAACAGTCGGGTTAGGGAGAAAATGGGTTAATGCATCATTGATTGATGTTTGCTAATTTCATTTTGAATGATTGCCTTACGTTCAATGGCAGACAATGGGGCGTTAAATAATAATACAATTATTTTCCGTAGAGGGAAGACAGAAATTGTGGCCACATCGCTGTGAAATAGAGAGACACGCATTCATTTTTTATGATTTACCTGCGTATTCCTACAATTCATTATCTTGTTCTAATATTGACTTAGCCATTCGCTCGCTAAATAGGGTGGCGCAATAGAACGGGGAACCTCGGGGCCTAGCTTATTTCCCATAACCATGCCCTATGAAGGAATGGAAGGGACCTACGATTTTCTGTCGATTTAGAACGGCTAATCAGGAAAGGGCTTTTCGTGAAATGAATTTAGTATCGTAGGACTTCCTCTGGAAAGGCGATACCTGTAGGAAAAATATTTTTTGTTTTGTGTTGGAATTCGAACCGCGAATCTTCCACAGGGTCGGTAGGTCTGGGGGTGGTACTGCAATATATGAGAAAGAAGGTATAAAATGTCGAATAAAATGCGTTTCGCCAGTAAACAGTGAAATAAACTGGGTGTTTGTTGAACTTTTATCTCCTTCTGGTAACATTTTTACTGGCTCAATTTACAGACCCAACAGAAATGTAGATTCAACACCTATATTAGATCTTTTATCCAATATTACAACTTCTGCATCGAAAATTATAATAGCTGGTGATCTTAACAGCAACCTTTTAAAAGAAAGTTTAATGATCGATGGCTTTTGTACGTTCAATATGGTTCCTGTCAATGTTTCCTGTCCCACCCATTTTACAAGACAGGCAAATACCTTGTTAGACGTCTTCTTTGTAAGTAATTGTGATGATGCTATTTTTTATAACCAAATGTCTGCACCCGCGTTTTCTAAGCATGACCTTATTTTCCTAACATATAATTTTTTTGATTAGTAGTGAAATGGTAACTTACGAATATAGAGACTTTAACGCAATCAATTACAATGCTTTGGAACAGGATATAAGGTCTATTGAATGGGAACAGCTTTTGTATATGAACTCATCATCTTAAGGTTGATTTTTTCACGCAACATATTCAATTTCTTTTTAATGCACATGTACCAACTAGAATAAAAACTGCAAGAGATGGACGATGCCAATGGTTTACAAATGAAGTTCGACTTGAAATCGCCCGTCGCAATCATGCCTATAAAACTTGGAAAAAGTATCGGCTAGATACTCACTTACAAATGTTTCGTTCACTGAGAAATGAAGTTGTTAAAAAAGTCAAACAAGCTAAAAAAGCATTTTACAGCAATAAACTTAATCCAACGCTTCAACGCCGACAAATTTTTAAAAAATTGAAAGAATTTGGGGTAGAAAAACAGGTGTCTGTTCCTGATGAAAATATAGATCTCTATCAACTCAATCAAAAATTTATAACCACCACAACACCACTGTCCTATGTTAATACTGAGTCGGATATTTCTCGTACTTCATCTGAGCCTTTGTTTGATTTTATTTGCATCGATGAGGTCGAGCTTGTTTCATGTTTGTTATATGTTAAATCAAATGCTGTTCGATGAGGTTCACCCGAAATTTATTAAAATTGTTTTGCCAATCATTCTACCTACTTGCTCAATATATTTAATACTATTATCACGACAAACGTTTATCCTTCCCTGTGGAAATCGGCTAAGATTTTACCATTAAAAAAGCCAAATAGCAATGATTACAGACCGGTCTCTATTCTTCCGTTTTTGTCAAAAGTTTTCGAAAAAGCGTTACAAAAACAAATAAACTCGCACATCCATTCAAATTTTTTACTGTCTCCGTTTCAATCAGGCTTTAGAAAATTTCGCAGCTGTGTATCTACAACTATTAAAGTGGTAGACGATATCAGAGAATCCATAGATGAAGATAAAGTAACATTTCTAGTTCTGTTAGACTTCTCCAAGGCTTTTGACACAGTAGACTATTCAGTTTTGTGTAATAAACTTGCTTTAAAATGTCATTTTTCCAATTCAGCAGTCAATTTAATGTCATCTTACCTTCGCTGTAGAAAACAAGCAGTTTGCATAGGAAATCGTTCCTCAGATTTCTTACAGAATAATAGAGGTGTACCTCAAGGATCAATACTAGGTCCAATTTTGTTTTCACTGTAAGTTAATGAATTGCCCTCTATCGTCAAATCACCTGTACACATGTATGCTGATGATGTACAGCTTTATAAAAGCTGCACTTTAGGAATGATTGAAAACGGTGTATACGAATTAAATAAAGATTTAAGTGAAATTGCAATGTGGTCTGAAAGGAACGGATTATTTTTGAATCCATCAAAATCAAAATGTTTAGTAATAAGCAAGCATTCGCTTGACCTTTCGTACTTCCCGGATATTTATATACAGGGCTCCAAAATCGGATATGTAGATAAAGCTAAAAACCTTGGGATTGTATTCAACAGAAATTTAACTTGGAATGATCATATTAATGCAATCATTGGCAAAGTATATGGCGTACTGCGCAAGCTGTGGATAACGCACAACTTCACACCCCAAAAAACCCGCTTGATGCTCGCTAAAGCCCTAATTATTCCAATTTTAACTTACGGTGCGGAAGTGTTTAGAAACTGCGATGCTGTTAGCAAAAGAAAACTTAACGTAGCATTTAACAATACAGCAAGATACGTGTTCATAAGACCATATTTCTGCTCACTCTACTTTTCAACATGACATTTGATAACCTACTGGCCTATAGAGCTCTGATCCTACTTTCTAAAATAATTGAAACTGGTGAACCTGGCTTTTTATTTGACAAGTTACGTTTTGGAACCTCCAACAGAGCTAACCAACTTATCATGCCGCGCTTTTCATGTTTGGCATCTGAGCGACAGTTCTTTATAAGCTCTATTCGTTTTTGGAATTCCCTACCAAGGCATATACGGGAATTGGATTGCACTGGGCGCTTCAGAAAGGAACTTAAGTTATATTACTCTTGTTAAAATTTATTTTTTATATCTTGTTATTTTTTTTTTTTGAATTATACAAAGCGAAGATGTAGGTACATATATGCATTATTTAGTATTTATTATTTATTTCCTTTTTTTGTCTTATTCATCAATATTGTTTAATGTTTAAAACTGTAACTGAACGATGTAAATAATACTACTTTGTAGTTCAATGTCAATGTTTTTGCACCTTAAGGCTTCACTAACTAAAAGATTGTTGAATCTTAATGTGTAAGTAATCAATAAATAAATAAAAATAAAAAAAAAAAAAAATACTCCTTTTTCTAGATTTGATCTCTTATCTATTACAGATGAGTGGTCTGGGTATGATTTATTTGTTTTGCACTTTAAGTAGAGAAGGGACCACTAATCTAAAAAGGATTTAGGCCTTCTTTAAGTAAAGCGTTGTTACAGTCCTGGCAGCGGCAGTTGCAGTTGTTTGAAATTAAGTTAAAGTTACACAAAGTAGTGGATATAGCGACACAAGTGAAGCGTTTTTATTTCGCTACGCTGTCGAAAGCGTTTTTGTCGCTGTTAATACAGTGGTGGTCCAGTATAACGAATGCCGATATAACGAATGCCTATGTAACGAATGCCGATATAACGAATGATTGATATAACGAACACTTTCTTCAAGTCCATTAATTGTTCTATATAACGAAAAAATAACGAATTTCAGACAAAATGACACTGAAAACTCTAAAGTCTTATTTCTAAAAAGTTTACGGGAAGAGGTATTCAACAATAACATTCAACACCCGATAAAACAAATCCATATTAACAAATTTTTTCTCAAATTTGAGTTCAAATTGAGTCTTAACCTAAAGATTTGTATGACAGAAACGTTTCGATACAACTAATTTTCGATATAGCGAATTGACTCTGGACATTATATTGTTCGTTATAATGGACCACCACTGTATTTAGATTTTTTTTCTCATTTGTCAGTTGTCAAGTGGGATGAAGTTAACGACATCGAAAATTCTGGCTTCAGCGTCCACCCAAATGATTTCTCTGTTAATCTGGACAACAGCCGTTTCAATTATTCAAGTGACAACCACAAGTCTGCAACTTTTGCAGGACACCCGCTTGATTCAGAATGCAGGACACCCGCTTGGTTCAGAATGTCCTACTCACCAATGGTGGAAGTCTCTTTAGCAGATCCGTACCTGTGCGTTTGTGTACTCAGTGGACAACTGAAATTGCAAGAAACCAACGTTTCAAGGCAAGGACAAATAGTTAACCGATGAAACCCGGGGTGAACGATTTTTATGTCCTACCAGATCGAAAATTAGCGTTGTTTTGATATCGTCTAACAAATAAGAAATGACTCTCTGTATTTTCATTGTAAACCAATTGTCTCTTCACTTCAACATGGTTTCCTAAAAGGAAGGTCTACTACGACTATCCTTACCCAATTCGTATCAAAGACTCTTTTGGCCATGGAAGGGGGCAACGAGATCGATGTTATTACTACTGACTTAAGTAAAGCATTCGACAAAATTAACCATCAAATTATCCATCTCAAACTCAAAGCCTTTGGCTTCCCACCCTCAGTTATCGAACGGGTCAAATCAAAGAGAATTTTTTAGAAAAGCAGTTTCTAACCCAATATTTGCCTCTTCTGGCGTTTCCCAAGGTAGCCATCTAGGTCCACTCCTATTTGTGCTTGCAATAAATGACGTCGCTAGTACTATTTCTTTCTCTGATCTGTCTATTTATGCAGATGACATTAAAATTATAAAATACATAACCTCTTCTCAATTAAATGCTTTTCTTACTTGGTGTAGTAAGAACTTTCTTGAGCTTAACGTTAATAAATGTCAATCTATGACTTTCTCGCGTAAACGCTTACCTTCTAGTCTTCGAACGTACTACTTCAGTTAAGTGCCAATCCCCCGAGTTTCGTCTATTCGTGATCTTGGGGTTATTTGTGATAAAGAGCTGAATCTCCACTCTCACATAAACTATATTATTGCGAAAGCAAACTCTTCTCTTGGGTTTATCAAACGCTGCGCTGGTCTAGAGAATTTTCCGATCCCTATGTCACTAAATCATTATTTATCACTTATGTTAGAGCAATCCTTGAATATGCTAGTCAGGTTTGGTCTCCCTACCAAATAACTCAATCTCGTAGAATTAAAACTGTGCAACGAAGATTTTTAAGATTCGCTTTGCGTAGATTGTCTTGGTCGGATTCGTTCATTTTACCCCCACATGATAGCCGTTTGCGACTAATTGACATGGTCACCATTTCTAGACGTCGTCGTCGTATTTTCATCCATCAGATCATGACCGGTACCATAGACTCCCCGGAATTACTTGAGCTGATTTACCTGAAATCTCTCTTATCTCTCAGAAAAAATCTATACTCCTCTTCCCCTTTCAACCTAACCCTTTCACTTCAACTTAGAATTAAGCATTGTATATTTGTACACATACTTATTTGTTTATATTATAAGTTTAAATTTATGTTTTAATAGCTTGAAGTAAGCTAAATAAATAAATTTGATTCAATTGACTTTGAAGAGCGGGAACTTGTGACAGCATTTAAGATTGTCTCCCTTGCCTATGTAGGGACACCGTCTGAGCTTAAAAACGCATATATCAGGACAAAGCTTTAACTGCAGTGAGGACATTACATTACGAAGAAACGTTTATGCATACGGTATTATTGAAGTCGTCCCAGAACCCGATCGCAAATTTCAAAAAGAAGGGGATCTTCAAAAAAGAACAAAAAGGACCAGTTTCTACTATTGCTGATGAACATGGTTTTTAAATAACTTCTTAAACAGGAGATATATCAGTGACAGCTAAAGGACGACGATCTTATTGGAATGGCATCCATTGACACCCTCATTTATGTCCACCTTTTCCTCATAGCAGATACCCACTAGTCCGATCAACATTCTTCGATTCCAAGATAAAAATCAAACCCTGTCACCAACCGATGCCGCAGAGAATTCTATTGTCAACATGTACCAGCCAGAGTCCCGTAAATCCTTAGAAGAACAGAAACTTTACAGAGTTCGGAACGCTCAAGAGTTCAGAGAAGCTAGCAACTAATCCATGCCAATACATCGATGATGGGAAACTTATTTGGTATTACTTTTCGCTGTCACATACGCTGTCGATATCTATGATATGTCTTACTTGACTGTACCTCCTTTTTCGTATTGCACTGTTACCTTTTTGATTTAAAAGCATATTTACACTAGTTGTATATACACATATATATATGTTTATATTTACATCTAGTTGGCGTACCATACAATAACCTAATTTATGAACTCGTAGATCATTTCGTCCTCGCTCGTTGGCCAAAACTTTCGTACTTGAAAAGTTCATTTACATTCAAATAAATGTCCGGAATAGGGATGTGTTGATCAAAAAGCAAGTAGCACAAGTATTCGGTCTTCTTTGGAGTAATACAGTACCCACTTCTTTCTAAAACATCTGACCAAACGTTTTGTGGTAATAGGAGTCTCCCTTACTCCCTTGCTGCATCGTCAGCAACCTGCCAGTCCTCGAGGAATATTTTAATCTTTTCCTTAAAGCATACTACTCGTCCTTTCATTAAATCTACTTCACATGGACATATAGCGTTTGAGCACATTGAACTCAACAACATCCAAGATGTACGGGTTAAAGACGCGTTTAAAACGAAAGTAACATTTTCCCTTGTTTCAAGAGACTCAAAAATTGACAACATGGACAACACATATTGTTTACAACAAGCACTTCTCTCCCACAGGACTAATTTACCTTTGTCATAAAAAGAAAAACTTGTAACTCAAGTAGGCAAATGGATGTAAGCATGTTTGTAAACACCCTTTAGGTTTTGGAAAAGAACAGAATGAACAAGAAAATCAAACAAAATTAAAAATGTTCATCTCCACTGTGTACTTAGGTACTCTACGTTAGAAAATAAATACAAGTACGGGTGTAAGCATTCAGATAAGGAGTGATAAAAAAACGAGCAACAGCATGACTGAAATGCCTGAAAATGAAAGAACGACCAACACGAAAATGGTACATAATTAATTGATTACTTTCACACTTCCCTTAAGGGCTCTTGGCCCACTAAGCAAAATGCTGTTGAAATAATGATTCTAACACTTTTGAAGTAAAGTTGTTTTTTTTTTTTCTTTTCGAAACACGAATACCAGCAGAATCTGCGGCAAACGCAAAATAAAGAAGAAAGAAAAAAAGCTACCAACTATCAACTATAGGTATACTTTGGTAAGAGTCTATACTGGCCACTGGGGTATGTATTTATAACTTAGATGAAAAGTGGCCAGGGTCATTTGGTGCTATGAGTAAAGCGTCTTTTAATACAATTTTTGTTCTTAAACCCTAATGACTTGGCTAATGGATTAAGTTTTAACCTGATTGTTTAAGGTTTTTGAGTTTTGAAATATTTAATTTTTGAGAAGAAGTTTGGAACAACTTTTCCAATTTCTTTGCATTTTATATAAAGTTCCTTCAGAAGTGCTGGGTTAAGATTTGTTTAATGATATTACATTGTTGCCGTAACAGAAGTCTGAAGTTACTTAAGGGCAAATACAAAAATGACAAAGGTGTCATAAGGTTAAACGTAAGTTTTTAAATAAAATTAGTCTCTGAGCCGCTGAACAGCTCTGTGAAAGTGTCAATTGGGATTAATTTCAATATTTGGTTTTATATCACTTAGCCTTGTGGTAAATAAGTAAATAAATAGGGTGGCGCAACAGAGTGAGGAGCCTCGGGGTCTAACAAATTTCTCACAAACATGCCTTGTGTGGAAATGGAGGTGACCTACAATTTTCTACCAGTTCTGAACGGCTAATCGAGAAGGCGCTTTTCATGGCAATGAATTCACTAACGGAGAACTTTCCAATTCCTCGCGAAAGGCAATACCCGTGGAAAACCATTTTTTCCTCAGATAGGACTCAAACCACGAACCTCTGAGTTAACAGGCAGACATGCTAACCATCACGCCACGAGGATACTATGGTGCGTCAACAAAAATTGGAGCTCTAATTCTGTCGATCATAATAAGAATTCGAGCTTATGAACCGTTGAGCGTAACAGTCTCAGCCTCAAAGAACAAGAAAATGCTTGTACATATAATATTTAAAAGCATAAAAAGAAGAACAGATAGACAAAAAATATTGTAAGGTAAGTTTCTGAAAAAAATGACCTCAAGGTCAAAACTTTGTTTCGGGAAAAAAATTTGAATACCATTTAAATTGAAAGTCTGTCAACCCTTAGCCTATGAGAGCCCAACTTAAATGCAGTTTTTAAGGTTGTTATTTCTACATAAAATTAAGTCTAAAATTTTTACACAGGTCAGGGTACACCAAAGTTAGCCTCTTTTTTTTAAATTGTCAAAAAGTGATGTCAAAGTTGAGAAACGGACTTTACTATAGAACAATTTTTTCTTAGAATATGACCAAGAATCACATCCCAAAACATGTAACACGAGTTACCGGACACCCTGTATATAACAACCTATGTTCCCCTTTCGCCGTGCATTACACACTGTCTCCTACGGGTATACTCCTCAGTTATATTTCGCACACACACTGTCTCACAAGCAACTCCTTTTTACGGAATGTTCATTGACTGTACATAAAAATATTGTCGCTTAAAAGAGGGCTCTAATTTTACTAAATTTTTTTAAAGAAAATCGAAAGCATTTATTGAAACTAGGAAAATTAAATCTTTGTGTCGAAGGGCAACTTGACCATAGATTTCGTTAGAGAGGAAAAGGAAGAAAAGTGACTGAGTTTAAGCAATATTTTGAAAGAGAAATTAGCAAGAGAGTTTAATTTTCAATTTCGTATCTCTTTCAATTTATTGTGCTGATCTAGGACTTTCTTGATTCGTTGCATGGTGAGAGCATCAGAAGAGTTGAGCATGATGGAAAGTTTATTTTGAATTTCTTCAATTGCGGCTTTGTCCGGTATTTGCCTGGAGATAGGACAGTAAAAATGTATCAGATTCCAGACAATTTCCGCATTCCTGAAGTGGTTCTTTTTTGAAGAAGTGACAACTTGAAAACAAGGATTTTCCAACTCTCACTCGAAAAAGCGTTTCGCACTCTTGATGTGGTAAAAATTGATGTCGTCGAAGAAAAGCCTTATCCTTATCCAAGTCATCGTTTTTATTAACATTCAGAGTTCTTTTTATGAGTTTTGGGAGGTTTCGGAGATCTGTTTTTAAAGGATAGCTCGTAACTTCTTTAGCTGCACTATCTGCACTTTCGTTTCATTTGATACCTGCATGTTATATGCTTGTTGTAGAGGATACTTCGCATACATTCAAAGGTGAAGCAGTGGTTACTATTTCTTTAAGCCATTCAAGGCTAAAGTAAGAGCTTTTCGCAAAGCTGTAATTTCAGCTGGCAACATACGTTGGATTCTGTAAATTGCTTCGTTGTCTTTCAGTTCTACAATAGCATAAGTTGAATTATTGTCTTTGAATGAGCCATCTGTTTATAGAGTCCTTGTTGAATGAAGTCCTTGAAAAGTTTTTTATAAATACAACAACTTCTATTTTATTTTATTTTTTTAAAGCTGAAAAGACTGACAAGATGTCTTCTCGATGGTGGTGGTGGTGTGATATGCATTGTGGGAGCAGATGGAAAGAAGTCTGGCTCACAAGCCACAAACATAAAGCAGTAGATTTTAAGCTTATCAGTTTCAAGACTATCTGGAGAAGTTCAAAGCATCTGATATGACTGAGACTACTTTTTGAGCAATTAAAAGGGCAAACACAAGAAAATCCAGACAGCTGTCCCTCCTTAATTTAACTTTTTGTGTTTGATGAGCAAGGATGTCTCTTTAACCGAATGATTTATATTTGAAACACGTTTATTTTATTCATTAACCAATATGTATGTATAAGACAAAGCCTTTGTTATAGAAGACCTCCAATTATCAATTTAATTGAAAAAAAGAGCAAGTAAGAGCACAACAATGCAATAACCTAAACTACTTGTGAGTAAAGCTATACCAAAACATAAAAATTAATTTTAAAGGATTACCCTTGACGTTTTTTTACTACAAATAACAAAAATACATCTATGTACATACTTTGCTTAAGGCCCGCAACCAAGCCGCTTGTCGTGTTAACTCATGTAAGAGAAGCTAATTTTTAAAGACAATTTCTAACTGGCTGCTTAACAAATTATACCTCTGTCAAGGCTTCGCAAATGAATAAAATCCCTTCTGACATTGATTGTATTTGGGCATTGACCGAGGAAATCGTCAACCCTAATGCTCCACTTTCTCTTTAGTTGTTTCCCTAAAGGATTCCTATCATAACCCAGCTCCACATACCGCAACAACACAGTAGTGCACAGAGCGCACCACCACCGTTCGCATTTGCCTTTTTGTCCGCAACTAAAACTCTTAATACGCGCATCCGGTTGATGTCAAAAACACATCCCCCAAACCCATTACGGGACAAGTAAATGTACACACTATACTAGAAGGAAGCACTGCTCACTGCTTGCTGCTTGCTGCTTTTTGTATGGCCTTGCTCTACATTTTCCGTTCTCTTGCACCCTTTGTGACATTTTAACATTTTTTCCTGTTCTTCTTCTGTTTAAACATGACTTCATTACAACGTCAAACAATAAAACTCAATGTCACATAATATTGTGATCCGTTCTATGAGAGGAAACCTTTAAAATAATGCAACTTTGAGTTAGATATTACTTATATTTTTTATGTACAAACATATGACTTCCACGACATACTTTTTGCGTCTAGAAGAAAAAAATGCAATGCATCTGGAAGAGGATTTATGCAAACATTAAAGTTAAATAATGGTTAACCTTAATGCTGTTGTTTAAATATTCACTGATTTTGCAATCATGGAAAAATTAGCCTAAGTGCCGCTCTTACTTAAAATGAGACTTGAATCCATTTATAATTGATTTCAGTTTCACACTTTTTCAGAGTTACTCTAAATTTATGATCAGGCAACATTCGCAACATAAGGACATTCGTATAGTACAGCTTTTCTAACATAT
This sequence comes from Melanostoma mellinum, assembly GCA_914767635.1. NCBI lineage: Eukaryota > Metazoa > Arthropoda > Insecta > Diptera > Syrphidae > Melanostoma > Melanostoma mellinum. Next base: position 20,675,988 of record OU612059.1, read on the forward strand.
TGATGATAATTTGAGCTCTTGACCGAACAAATCCAATAAAGTTCTTGAAATTCCGAAGACACAAGAAACTGCCTTCATTTTAAAAAGAACTTGGTGAGCAACTGTTAAAATGTTAAGGAATTCCTAACTTTCTACTTAATTTTCTATCAAACTTACATTTCATATGTTTTTCCTACGAAGTTAAGACTTATCATTAATCCAAACAGGTTTCAATGAGATTCATCAAATGGCAAGTAATATTAAATTTTCCAGACAAATGTTTTAATTAAGATTCATAATCCCTGCTCACATTTCAACGAAGTGATACCAAAAAAGGTTTCTGGCTTTCTTTATTTGAAGATTGGTCGCTTCGTTTTTCAAAATGACATTGAAAAAATGGGCACGACGATAATTATGGAAATTGATTCAAATCTCTCAAAATATTGAAAAAAAGTCAAATTATTAATTCCGAAGATTTCAAGCGAAAACCTAAAAACGTCATTTTCTTGCAGTTTCTAATGCATATAAGCCATAAAAATTTAGTCAAAATCGTTAGTCAAAATCGTTGGAGCGGTCCAAAAACTCCTCTGTAGGCAACCTCAGAGACAATAACTGCAAACTTTGAAGAAAATCGGCCAAGTGGTTCAGGCTGTAGATCCATAAACGGACAGACAGACAGACACACACTTTGCTTCACTTTTAAATCTTATCCAAAAGAAAAGGTTACCTCTTTTGTATGTTTTCTTGAAATGACCTTTTGATAGCCCCCCCCCCCCCCCCTTTTTTGCATTTCAGAGTCTTAAGAGGTACTGAACTCAGAGCAGAAATAAAAGGATTGGAATTTAATAACCTACGCATGCGATCTATTCGCTTATGCACGCCATAGTTCGTTCTGTGGTAGGAGCAACGTAAAAACTCTAAATTACTTGGTAAGTGAGCCCATTCACGAAAGCTGACTCTTATTTGGGAGAGCAAATCGGGAGCATCAATTGAACCGCTCATTAAATCATGAAAAAATACTAAATCATTGTTGATTTAACCCTCTGTGAGATGGTTTGATTACTTAATAGACGAATATATAAAGGGGAAGAATGAAAGGATACTCTAAAGGAAGACCTTTGAGAGCGAAACGTATGATCTGTGTGTTATTGCTTCGATTTGAGATTCATGGATATGATAAAATGAAGGCCACACCAGAGAATCGTAATATAGATGATGACGTGAACATAACAGTTGCAAAAAGGGATGGTAACATAGTGCATTAAATTCCTTTGCCAATAATTGAATCTGCTTTGTTAACAAAGAAGTTCATAAAGGTGTTCGTTCAATTTTAGGTTGATACTAAAAATCGAATCTAGAAACTTGAGAAAGGGATTGTTGCGATTTTGATTGTTCTCCAATACCTAGCGATGTTTTGCGGAAGAGGGTCATGTTTTGAACTTGAAAGTGTTCAAAAATAGCCCGCTATAAGAACACCATACAGAAAAACTATCGATATCATTTTATAAGAAGTTGCGACCTGAAGCACTGTTGGTTGTCTTAAAAGTCTTCATTTCATCAGCAAAAATTAGAATATCGCTGTAAGAAACACAAGAAATTACATCATTGTAACAATGAAAAGCAAAGAAGCAATGAAAAGCAAAGAAGCAATACCACACAGATCATACGTTTCGCTCTCAAAGGTCTTCCTTTAGAGTATCCTTTCATTCTTCCCCTTTATATATTCGTCTATTAAGTAATCAAACCATCTCACAGAGGGTTAAATCAACAATGATTTAGTATTTTTTCATCATTTAATAAGCGGTTCAATTGATGCTCCCGACTTGATGTCCCCCATTAGAGTCAGCTTTTGAGAATGGGTTCACTTGCAAAGTAATTTAGAGTTTTAACGTTGCTCCAACCACAGAACGAATTATGGCGTGCGTGAGCGAATAGCTCGCATGCGTAGGTTATTAAACTTAAAAAAAAAAAATGGGGTGGCCCTACAGAGCGAGGAGCCCCTGGGCCTAGCGCATTTCTCACAACCATGCCTTGTGAGGGAACAATTGGGCCGGTTCCGAACGGCTAATCTAGAAAGCGCTTTTCATGGCAATGAATACTAACGGAGGACTTGCCAACTCCTCGCGAAAGGCGATACCCGTAGAAAAAACATTTTTGGATCTGTTGGGATTCGAACCACGAATCTCTGGATTAACTGGCGGACATGCTATCCATCACACCACGTACCACTACAAGTACCACAAGTTGTCTGGAAAATTTAATATTACATGTTATTTGATGAATCTCATAGAAACCTGTTCGGATGAATGAAAGTCTTAACTTCTTAAGAAAAACATGAGAAATGTAAGTTTGATAGAAGATTAAATAGAAAGTTTAGGATTCCTTAAGGTTAAAAACTAAGAACACATTCTACAGCTGCTTCACCAAATTCTTTAAAAAATTAAAGGAGTTTCTTGTGTCTTCTGAATCTCAAGAACTTTATTGGATTTGTTGTGGTACCCCAAACAAAGCATTTGAAAGCTTTCGACAAAACATCACGAAATTTAACTTCTTAAGACCAGTTTTTCACTGTTTGACTGTCAAGTGAGACCCCATCAAGAGTTCAATTTTTAATAATGGTCTGTTTTTATAAAAACTGCAAGCGCTTTCGGCTTCCCAAAAGCCTTCTTTAGCTGCTAGGTAAGCAAATGTAAACAAATAAACAATATTAAAAATATAAATTAACTAATTAATCATCACTTCAAAAACATATCTTTGATATATATTTTTTGCCAAAACAACTTCTGGCAAGATATTAACCCACGTATACTGTATTTCTATAAAACTTGCTTTTAAAAAAAGTGAATGAAAAAAACTGGTCCAACGATTTTGATAAAAAAAACTCAGCGTTTGTATGTATTAGCAACAGTAAATGAATTGCGTTTTTAGATTTTCGCTTGAAACCTTTGAGTTGTTTAATTTAATTTTTTTTTCAATACTTTGCGTGATTTTATTCAATTTCCGTAATTAATGTTGAGTTGGCAACCCTATACCACCAAATATATTAAGAGCGAATACTAAAACCTTTTGCTCAGCCTAAAGGTATTAATTAGTATTGTACTTAGCAATAAATCGCAAGCTCGTTCTGCTATAAAATACTTTTAGTTATCTTTGGTCCCGTTAGTGAAGACGATGTGTAAAGCAAACGATTCAGCAATACTTTGCATGAGCTGTGCAGCAACTTGAGCATAGCTATTCTCGAGACTTTGATGGTTGGACATGTCGACTGGATGGACACTAACACTGCAGCTCGTCGGGTTTCCCAAAGCACATTGCAAGGAAATCGGGGAACGGGAAGACCTCGTGTTCGGTAGCGCAATCAATTGGAAGAAGATTTCTTTCGACTCCAAGTGCAAAACTGGAGAGATCTCACCGGAACCGAAGTTTTTCTAGTAGATTTTTGTTGAGGTCCTGGTTCAGAAATGCCCGCTTAAGTAAGAGAGTAAGATTCTTGTGATTATCTTATCTTCGTCATATGTTTTGCAACAATTATTTTTATCCAATCCTTTGAAATTTGAGTTTTGCAACAGATAAGTAAAATGGCATTTTATATTAGCAGTGTTCGCACGTCCAAACTTGATGTTGCTTCCGAGCCGACGACCACACTTGAGGATTTACTTCAATTTCCCACAGAAATAAAAACGCTGCTGCTTTTGTTATGTTTAATAGCACGTAGGATTGTTGCATTTATTTTGCTTTGTTTTCTTTATAAACTTGTTTTGTTATCTTTATAAATGATAAACTTTTAATTTTCATTTAGTTCAATTCAAATGAAATTGATATATGTAAAAAAAAAGAAATCAGCTCAACCCAGCAAAATGGCAGATGGCCAAAGCTAGTTTTATTAAAATAAATGGTGTTCGGTGGTTGGCTGTCGAAATGATAAAGCCTCGTCGTCGCTATGCGACGAACCACTTGCAAGAAAAATGTAGTAGATTTTACAAAAAATTGGTTATGGGTTAATTAATTCAAGAGGGCGAACCATGAAATGGCACCAAACTCTAGTTTTTTGATTAAGCTGGGGAGTGGCACTGTTCACACTGGATTCGTGTGAACAAGCAGCATTCAAACGAAAACTATCCTACCCGCACCTCTCTTCTAATGTATTGTCCAAAAGGAAGTAAAAACTTTTGGTCTTTTCCTAAGAACGTTAAGAACTCGAACACGTCATCGGTCCCAACGCTCGTTTTCAATGACTCCCCGTATGTCAGCTCCATCTATAAAGCCAATTTGCTGGCATCTCAATTTGCTGCTAACTCGACACTTCCTGATAACACATTTGCCCCACCTGAGCTTGAGACAGTAAACTCTGCTATGAAGCAGATATTTTTTCGAACTCGCTCAGTAGCGAGAGTCCTCAAAGATCTCAATATACATAAATCCGCTGGTCAAGATGGTCCCCGTCGTTATTCTGAAGAGGTGTTCTTCTACGCTGGCAAAACTACTGCATAAACTTTTCCATCTTTTCTATTCTGTTGGGATTTTTGACGAGCAGATGCTTTTGTCCAGCAGGTCCCTAAAAAATGCGAATCTTCATCCCCTTCCAATTACCGTCCAATTCCACTAACGTCCCTTTTTTCCAAGGTCATGTAAACGTTGATAAATCGTCAACTTATGAAATATCTTGAAGAACGAAAGCTTTTTAATGACCGTCAGTACGGCTTTCGTAGCAAACGGTCCACTGGTGATTTGATGGCTTATCTCATCGAAAAGTGGAACCAATGCTTCGAAAACTCAATTCTATCTCTTGTCGTCGAAGCTTAACATTCCCCCATTGCCATTATCCAAGAATCGGACCTGCATCCAAGAAACCGAAAAGCTATCAGTGCTTGGTACGTGCGTAAACGATGATGATCTTCGTTGGAATGACCACATATTTGAAGTCGCCAAAAACGCTACTAAATGCCTAGGCTTCTTGAGACGCTGCAGGAAGTTCTTCGCCCCTTCTAATCTGGCTACAATTTATAAGGTCTTCATCCGCCCAAGCTGGAGTATAACTCCCATATCTGGTCAGGTGCTCCTCAAACATCTTTGCGCCTGCTTGAAAGGGTACAAAATAGAGCGTTAAAATTGATAGGTGATAGTTCAATCGTAGAATCGATTGATTCTCTTCAACATCGTCGAAACGTTACTTGTCTCACTCTCTATTATCGCTTATTTCACAAACAGTGCTCTAGTGAAATAGCCAGTTGCATTCCTCAACTGAAACAATTTAACCGCAGTACCCACCGTGCTAAGAATGCCCATTAGTTTTACCTTGAGCGTACAGTCAAGTGTAGAGATTCTTATTTTATTCGCACCACCCGAATGTGGAATGCTTTACCTGGCTCGTTATTTCCACTGCAGTACGATTCGCAAAGGTTCAAAATCAATGTGCATCGGTGTCTTCTATTAAATCCTCTCCTATTTTCCTAAATGCTCGCACTGTGTTCTATAACACTATTAGGGTATTTACCCCTTAATGTGCGCGCTAATTATAAAAAAAAAATTGGAAATAATCCGTTGTTCTTAAACTCAAAGATATATTCACTAGAAAATCGAATGCAGGTAAAGAAGGAGTCTTGTAAGTCTCACCAACCCGATATCAAGGTAGTGATAGAGCTCATCACACCAAATAAGAATCTGTTTAATTATTTTTGTCACTAATCAAGTTGATTCCTCGTCACTTAATCATTCATGCAAAAATGTATTCATACCTCCTCAACATACAACACACTCGACACACATTTACTTATTTTATTACCATCGTAGATCATACGGCTCGAGACCATTTCATCGTCATTAATTAGATGGCGAGCGAGTTTTTTTATTTTTCATACCGTAGCTCGTATAGTGTGTATATCAAATGCGCGCTGGCATATAAAACGCTCTTAACACAGTTACCAGGTAGTTTTGTTCGGCATTCCGATACATTTTTTCGCACCAATATAATGATGAAAACTAATGGCTATTGAGCTCCTGGATGTGACATTAAAATTGCTCAGCTTTGGGTAAAATGTATCAATAGATACAAATAATGTGTTGAAATAAGAAAAGGACAAAGGTCTTATCATTCGAGAGCACCGGTTCCCTTAGGATCACCATAACTAAGTAGAGTTGAGTGCTCTTAGTGGCTAAATCGAAACACGCCTGGCCCAACGCGTGTTGATGTGATTAAATATTTGTTTCTTTTTGGCTCCGTCTTATAAGTACATATGTCTCTCGTGGTGTTGTCCTTATCTCCGTGCAGGAATCTCCAAGTTCGTAGATTTATCTGAAGAATGTCTTTTTGCAAACAAACAAAAAAAAATATTTTGTTTGCCAAATACACAAGCCTACTCGCAATGTCCTCGCAAACTCCTAAATGTTGAACATGAACTGAAGCACCACTCCTGTTAAACGCCAGTTAAACTTGTTAGTCTGCTTATCACAATGGTGCTGAAATGAAAACTGATAAACGTGACGCGAAGTCACTTTAGTAGCATTTTACGGGCTACAAAAAACTTCAAAAACAAAGATAACAGCAATGTTGAATCCGGCCGTTTTTGTCCTCGAGATGCAGAAGCAGCGGAACTGACCACCCAGAAAAATCGACAGATATAACATAAGTTATTAAAATTGATTATTCTTATTCCATTAACCAGTGGCTGCACCGAGTTCGTTCCAAATTAAATGAACAGATCCTTTCATGGATAAATTTTTTCTCAATAAAATTTTAAGACAATGGCGTCCATGGGGACCGTTTTCTGAACCCTCTCTTTTATCACTTTTGATTTTATCTTTAACAGAAAGGTTTAATTAAAAAAGGGGCCTAAATGCAGTAATAATTAATGTAATTAAAATAAAGTGAGCCAAGGACTGTCTACGGATACCATTAAATACTTCCTCAATAGATTTTCTTCAAAATTATAGTATAAACTAGAATAACTTCAGCAATAAACAAACCCTTCTCCACAAAATAGGGAATATCATCCCTTCTATATATACACTTATACCATTAACTGTATTCTTAAACGTTTTAAGTTCATGCCGTACAATAACTTCTTTTGTTGGGAAAGAATCTTCTTCACTTCATTCTTGAATGCAGATGAATTAACTTTTCAAAAAAAAAGAAGCATTCTGTCTAAATAAAGTTAATATACCCTACTGTTGTGTACAAAATACAAACAAATTCTTCCAAAATAATTTGCCATGGCAAAAACTCATCATGGCCATGTGTAAGAATAGTGTAGGTGGAGTGGAGTACACCAAACACCATGGGTTATGAATGCGAACGGGGGGAGGTGACAAGTTCGGGAAGTTCAAAAGTTTTTCCATTTTATATAAAACTGATGCTCAGCGAAGTCCTTAGTTCTTATACATTGCTCTGCGCTGCACTTACACACGTATTTAGTTCTTCATTTTGGCATGACGTACATATCAAAGGACATCTCAAGAGTGCCTCGCGCGTTCGCTTAGCAAACTTAGTTTTGCGCTCTCATGCGATGCGGGGCCAAAAATTACAAATAAATGGAAATTTATCGAAAATGTTTTCCCTCAGCACTGTATAATATGTACTATGTAACCCTTGCACATCTATGAGACGTTCCTATTCCTATGAACATGAAAGCGGAAGCCTAGAACCATAAGGAAGGATGGATAACAACCACCCAGCGACCCAACTAACCAACCAGTTCAGGATATGTTGGTACATCATAGAAAATGTGTTAGGAAACTTTGAATAGGTTTTCTATACCGTTTGCATTTTCTCCTTTATTCCTTTTATTATTTTTATTTTTATTTTTTTGCTCAACATTCAACAATGACTGTTTTCTGGGAAAATTTAAGGACGTGAACTTATTTTGAATATTTCAGGGTTGCTGAGCGCGAATTATGCTTATTAGTTTTCCAAGTTTTCACTTTTTTTCTGTTCGTTTTTGCATGTGTGTTTATTTTATCTTACGGGATCGCTTTAGATATCGGATAAGCTTACTTACTTTGGGTGAGTTTGTAGCCATGTCATCGGGTTTGAGCTGAGTTCTTTGGAAATATAAAGCGATGGATGAAGTTTATATGATCAGCTGCAGTAAGAAGAAGTTGAATATAAATTTTATAGCGTAACTCTTAGAAGTTTGTTGATTGAGTTTCAAGTATCTCATGATAAGAGGCGGTCCTGATAGGATGCAAGATGCTTATATCGTTGAAACGAAGTAATGAACGAAGGGGGAGTTTTGTTTCGAGAATACAGAAAGTGTAAATTTAAGGATTTGAATAGTTGAAGTAACTTTTGATGCAATCATAAGGTAAGGAGTTTAAAAGTTTTATTTATAAAAGTATGTAAATGTGTCTTGTGTGTGGCTGGCACTTATATGAAAACTTTACCATATCTTTAAGAGTTTTGGAACCAAGGACACAATCTGTTCTTTAATCTTTATATACGATTATGGGGTTAGCTTTTTGTTTTATTGTTGAGGATCAAAAATTCATAAATTTCAATGCAAAAAATGAAATGATAGAATTTCTCATTGTTATTGAGTCAACTTTGCCATTAGAGCAGCTGTCGTCGAAGTATGTAGTCGCAGATATATTCTTAACTGGTTCTTATTTTATATTTTTCATTAAAAAAAAATTCCTTAGAGTCAATAATTCAAGCTTCAGAATCTTGTTTGGCGTCTCTTGAAAACAAAATTTTGATTAAATATAACAACCCGTTACTAGAAAATGGAAACCTTAAATTTTAGTCAAAAGTTTTTTAATTTGACCTTTTTAAATTATGTAAAGCAGTATTTAGGAAACCGGAGCTAGTAGACAACTGTCGCAGTAACCTAAGACTGCTCAGCGAAACAAACACAGTTAGTTTAACCTGGGTTCCAGGACATCGTGACATAATCGGTAATGAAATGGCGGATAAGCTGGCTAAAATCGGGTCAGCACTCGAATCCAGCGAAACGAACACCTCAGTTCTAAGGCCACTTGAACAAGAAAAAAACAGAATCAAACACAATTTTCTAAAAACCGCCAATGACAGGTGGTCATCTTTAGAAACATGCCGAGTCTCTAGAAACCTTTGGCCAGATATTTCCAAGAAAAAAACAGATTTTCTACTCCAGCTAAGCAGACCTTGGCTCTCTCTGTTGATTGGCATTCTCACGGGACACAACTTGCTGGGTACCCATATGATGAGAATGGGCATTAGCACATCCGACTTATGCAGAGGATGCCAAGATGAGGAGGCAGAGGAGGGATTATTCCACTTCTTTTGTGAGTGTCCTTAGCTTGGCCCACACTCGGGAAAAAACTCTCGGAGAATACTTCTTCGACGAACTGGGCGACATCTCCAATCTCCCACTAAGCAACGTCCTGAAATTTATTCAGGGCTCCAAGTGGTTCAACGGGAATTCCCTACCACAATAACCAACTGCCTCTCCAATCCTCCCATTTCCTCATCCTCTGAAATGGGGAGCACAATGAATCCTTGAGATCCGAGTGAGGTGTTGCCACCTGTGGCTGCACCCCCCATTCAACCTAACCTAACCTAACCTAGGAAACCGGAAAGATGTCTTCAAATATTATATTTCGCCCAAACCTCTTAAGTTTGGAAAATTTGTAAGAAAAACTAAGGAAACCATAAAACAAACAATAGGGAAAATCTAACATACAAATTATACTAAGATCAGTAAAGCCAATTTTGAGATTACACGATCGCAAAAAAAGACAAAGAAAGGCAAACCAAAATACTTATGCTGGAGCGGAAAACTTTCTCCCTTCATTCCGCTATCAAGAGAATTTGCATAGTTTCTTTTTTACTTGTAATTGCGCTATTCAGGCAAATTTTGCAATCGTACAGAAAAACAGTGTTAAAATAACAATAAACCATCACGCAGTTTCTTATAAAGGGCTTTCCAATAGGTAATGATCTTGCAGTGACATTTTGGTCATTTGTAATATGTCATGATCTCTCATTTGCTTTCTATTGCATTCAGAAGTGTTTACATTTTGCAAACACCGTAAACGTCGAGAACTTTCTGATTTTGCCTTGGAATAACTTGAAATCGATAACGATTTTTTTAAGAAAATCATCTTTTCCGAAGAGGCTTACTTATATTTGACTAGTTTAATAAACAAAACTGGCGAGGAAAATCCACAAAATATTCATGAAAAACCATTATATTCACCTAAATTGACAGTTTGGTGTGGTTTCTTCAGGAAGTCTTCTACTCTTTCGGCTCTCAAAAACCATAGCCTTCGTTTTTTGCGCGTTAATGTAAAGATCCCATGTATCACAATATGCCAGCAGTTTATTTATTTGTAGTTGCAGTGAACATGGGTTGTCCGCCAGCAGAACTAAGTCATCGACATAAGGTAAGACCTTGATAAGAGTTCAAAAAGTACACCGTCAGGAAGAATAGAAGAGACATCGTCAATGAATAGAGCAAACAACAGAGGGCTCGAAATGCATGCCTGCGGGACACCTGCAGTGGTGGCGAACCACTCGGATAACTTGGATTGAACTTATATGGTCTTAGGGTTGCCAGATCAACATTCTTATATAGCGTTAAAATTTTCTTCCCCGAACAAAACATTTTTTTCATAAAATGCCTGATAACGTTTCTTTATTTTCTTCTGTTGCACAAAACAATAACAAAAAAAATTCATTAATTAGTGCACTCGAAAACCGATGATATTTGGAATTTCTATTTCTTTTTTAAATCGTCGAAAAGAGATGTCGAAATTCAGAAGTGGACTATACTGTAAAACAATTTTTTACTTAGAATATGACCAAGAATTAAGTCCCAAATTATGTTACACGAATTACGGAAACCCTATATTTTTGAGCATCTTTGAAAAAAAATATCTGTAGGTACCTATCTTCTGAAACTACACCGAGAGGTATGAAGACCGGACGTGACCAACAAACTTTGTATGACTTTTATCTATAAAATGGATCGAAGTAACAAAGAGTTAAGACTTTGTCGTTACATAAATATGGTGGTACATCTATCGAAGACGCATCGAGAAAATTAATACCTACTAATAAACAATAAAGTGACAGTTCAATAAATCGCCGCTAGCTTTTCGAAACCTCTGCAAATCAAACCCATCGGTTCTTTTTTCTTATTGTCTTTGTCAGTAAGATTAAAGTTCAGTTCGTGGGAAACATGCCATTCGTTATCATCAAACCCATTTAACCCGCAACCTTCCAATAGCAAGCTGATGTTTTATGGTAGTGGTGAAATGTTGGCACGACGTGATGAGTCCACATCTGTTTTTGTCTCCTCGATGTCGAGTAAATCGGCTTGTGCTATCACAATTAACAGTTTTGTATTTTTATTTTTGTTTTTCACTCTTCGTGCCTTAAATGTCGCTCATTGAAAATCACGAGTACAGGCATAGATTCCACAAGCCAACTCTTTTTGAATTATGTACTCGTATTCTGCAACATATGAGAAAATAATAAATTAAAATCAGAACACCTTTTTGCGTGAATGGCATGTGCGCCCGCCACAATAATGTGAGATTAAAATATTAATCACCTCCATCACAAATTGAGATGTCAAAAGAATATAAATCACATATAAGTAGAGGTACCTACGTATTCTTTTAAGTTTCTAATATTGCTGCGTAGCATTTTCTCTACATACCGCAGTTGTGTCTGACATACTCGTACTGCTAGAGTAGTAGTTATAAAACATTCTTCGAGGCGCAACGACAGCAAACACTATGATGCAGCACCGCTCCGGCACCGGATGTCATATTCTGAATTTTAATATCGCTCACAGACGCGCTCGGCAGTGTAAAATCAAAGCCGCTGTAAGCAGTGTTAACTATTTGGCGTATCATGTTAACATGATGAGATAACACGGATTTGACTATACACCGCACGCATCATCTGCATAAATTCACTCCCTCAACCCTGATTGTTTTGTGGTGAAGACATCCCTCTGTATATGTCGGCTGTAATTTGAAACGCGCGCTGTTGACACAAGCTCACGTCTATGCAGCATGTCACTCCACTCTTGTAGAATCTGTAATCCCCAATCGCTTGTTGAAGCTCCATATAGCAAGTACATGCATACTACACACATACATGTCCCTGAATATTTGTATATGGATTTGGATCATTGAACAATAGCAATTAAAATGTGCAAATAACCAGAATTTGCAACAATGCAACTGTGGCATCAACCATCTCCACACTACGAGTATGTGAAAAGTTTTAGAATATTGACAATACAAAAGGGAGGGGCTCCGATTCAGAAACTATAAGTATAGGGAAGCGGCCGTTTCGATTAAGTGCAACAACTGTCATCGCGAGCTGGTGGCATGTGTGTCAATCATTAATCAATGTGTCAATTGGCATATGAAGAAAGTGCATCGCAATTTTGCATTTTGGAGAGATTTCCTTTCCACTTGGCTGCTGGCACTGGTGCTGGCTTTGGTCATGGTGCTGGCACTAGCACTCACCATCGCATCGCCATCGTGGCCCGGTATCTGGTTGCGCATTCATTTTGTATTTGATTACAATGATGGTATTGCCAGTTGACAACTACTGAATCATTAGCAATGTGATGGTTGGTAATTTGGTAAATGCCACTAAAACACGCACAAAATTCAGCACAATTTGTGGTAAGAAATTGCAGTATTCCCACAGGACTCAAAAGCGACTCAATGCGTGAACGTTGTCACAATATTGGTACTGGTCGGTGGTAGCGCGACGTAAATGGTGTGAAGGATCATTTTAAAAGCGACCTGATTCAGTCATGGCTGCTGTTTCATAACAAATTAGGCCGTTACTTATGCATGCATAGCCTGACTGTTTTGGGTGCCTTATTGCGGGCGTTGTTTCGCGAAACTGTACATGATGTATGTTGTGTTTTCCTAAATAGACGGTGCCGATAGTTCAAAGTGTGTAGTTTTGTGCTGTTCGTTGCAAGGGAAAATAATTTATGGCAAATGGGTAAATGGTTAACAACATACAGTCACCGGAGGGTTTACGTTGATTCAATGACCCCAATAGAAGAGGGTAAACGTTTTCCTATAAAAATCCATAATTCAATCACAGTCCGTCGCCGTCGGCGTCGGGGACTATACCGGAAACGGAAATGGATGTGTATTTTCATACTCATTGCGTATGTTTTGTTGTTATTGCCGCCGCTGTTGTTCCTGATCTGACTGCAGACTACTTAATAATTGATTGTGGTATTTATTATATTTGGTCAAAAACAAGATAATCACATGATTATGAACGAGATACCAATACCAATGTATTTTAATAAATATTTTCAATACAAATTATATTTGGATAGCAAGGATGTGCTTATATCAGTAATAATAATTGGTAATGTTTCCTTTGGGGAATATGTATTTTTGTATACATTTGGGAGTGCCATTAATTCATGTGCCATCTGTTGTGGGAACATACACGTTTTTATATTTCACTATTGTGTATTGCTGTGTTGTAGTGGGTGAGTTATTATTCTGTTTTTATCGTGTCCTGAATAGATTGAGTTGAAGCATGCTGTTGGAACAATAATATCTCTACGTCCCATTGATGAAAATTCATGTTGAAGTAGTTTAAATAAGATAAATTGGTTAAGGATGTTTGTCAATAATGTGAAGCTCATCCAGGCATGGCATGTTTGCTTACAAATGGTACAATGAGCAATGACTTTGATTTAATTAATGACAAATAAAACAAACTTTGTATAGGAATCTGATGAAAATGTGTGTATCTTTGATCCAAACAAAATGGAAAGAGTAGGTATCTCAAAAAGAAACAGCGAAAACCCAATCGGCTTGTCTTAATCACACTCTCATCATAACACCTGACGAGCTCCTCGGAGACTCCAGCGGAGTTTCATCCGAACGAAGAAAAAGATGAAGGTGTTTCAATTTAAAGGGTATAAGATTTAGTATTCAATAGTATAAAATAGTCAGTAGGTTACTTACTTACTTACTTAGGTGGGCATTACAGTTCGGGGTGAACCTGGGCCTCAACCAACATCCTTCTAAAACGACTTCGATTTCAGGCGAGCTCTCTACAGTTTCGCACTCCAAGTCGGTTGAGGTTTTCATCTATTTGATTGCGCCACCTAAGACGAGGTCTTCCCCTTCCGCGATTTCCCTGCAATGTGCTTTCGAAAACCCGTCGAGCCGGAGCGTTTGGGTCCATCCGCTCTACATGGCCCAACCATTGTAGCCTCGCAATGCGTATTCTTCTGGCTATGCCCATGTCGCGGTACAGCTCATACAGCTCGTTGTTGTATCTTCTTCTCCACACATTGTCTTCGCATACGGGACCAAAGATCATTCGGAGAATTTTCCTTTCGAAACGACCAAGGGTTTCCTCATCCGCTTTCGATAAAGTCCATGCTTCCGCGCCGTAAAGCAGGACTGGGATGACCAATGTCTTAAACAAGGTCACCTTGGTTTTTCTAGAGAGGGTTTTGTTTCTCAATTGCCTTCTTAACCCAAAGAAGCAACGGTTGGCAAGAGTTATTCTCCGTTTGATCTCCGCACTGATGTTGTTATCCGTGACGAAGACCTGTGCTACCTCGAAGTTGTCTGTCAATTGTGACGATTTGTCCAATTCGTCGATGTTTTGTGTCCCTGTTTGATGACAGCATATACTTCGTTTTGCCCTCATTAACGATCAAACCCATTTTTACCGCTCCTATTTCAATACTCGCAAAAGCCCCTATGACATCACGCTTTTTTCTTCAATATTGTCTGCATAGGCGAGTAATTGTACAAATTTTTGAAAGATTGTTCCTCTGGTGTTGACGTTTGAGTTTCTTACAATCTGTTCAAGTATGATGTTGCAGAAATCGCATGACAGTTTGTCGCCTTGCCTAAAACCTTTTTCGACATCAAAGGTGGCTCTGTACAGCTCGTCTCTGTAAATGCTGTCATACGCGACCTTGAAATCGATAAAAAGATGGTGAATATCGATATTACGTTCTCTGATTTTTCCAAGTTCCGCCGTAATGTGAAAAAAATGTCTATTGTGGACTTCTCTGGTCTGAAACCACATTGATAAGGACCTATCAAGTTGTTCACGTGGGCTTTCAAACGTTCACATATTACAGCAGACAAGATCTTATAAGCGACGTTAAGGAGGCTTATCAATCTTTAATTGGCGCAATTGTGAGGGTCTCCCTTGCATATCATGCAGATCAGCTGGTTCATGCTCCTCTCCAACTGGTCTCCAGCTGCCTTTAAGAGTTCGACATCAAGGCCATCTGCACCTGCAGTCTTATTTGATCTAAGTTTGCCAATGGCAAGCTTAACTTCTTCAAGGTCAGGAGGACGGCATTCTTGATCATTGGACGATGAGCTGAATAGGTAAATCTGCCTGACAGTGGAATTTGTGTCCTCATCGCCGCTAAGCAGTCTGCAGAAATGATCTTTCCAGATCCTTAGTAGCGACTGTGTTTAACTATGTTTCCCTGCTGGTCTTTACAGGCTTGAGTTCGGGGTTTGCCACCCTGGCAGGATCTTTTTACCTTTTCGTAAAACTTCCGAATTTCGTTCCTGTCATGGCACTTCATGGCGCTTCTCATGCTGCTTCGTTTTATTTTTGAGAAGTCGGTGTTCTTCACTTCTTCTCTCCTTGTAAATCTCGTTATACTGATCGTAAGCAGCCCTCGTTCGTGTTTGCAAAAGCATTTGTTGTGCTCTTTGCTTGGCTGCATTTCCTGCCTACATTCTTCATCGAACCTTGGGTTTCGTTTTGGTGACCGAGTGAAACCCAGAACCTCAGAGGCAGCGGTTCTGATGGCTTCTTGGCATTGCTGCCACTGGTCTTCAATGCTTAATGCTGGCGGCATGGGATTCAAGGATAATTGAAGGGACATTCGATTGGAAGAGGCATTGGCAATCTCTTGCGATTGCAGCTTTCCGACGTCATATCTCTTCACAGCGTTAGTTCGTGCTGGTCGTGAACAAGATATCCTCATTCGTACCTTGGCTACAACAAGGTAGTGGTCCGAGTCAAAGTTGGCCCCTCGGAAAGTTCGGACATCTAGCACACTGGAAGAGTGCCTTGCGTCGATCGCAACATGGTCAATTTGGTTGACGGTTATGAATTTTGATATGCGGGAAGCATGTACTACTTACAACAAGATTTAGCCCCGCAATCGATCAGCCTCAGTCCGTTTTCGGAGGTTTTGTCGTGGAGGCTATGCTTACCGATTGTGTTTCCAAAGATGTCCTCCTTCCCTAGTTTTGCGTTATAATCGCCAAGAACGATTGTCACGTCGTGTCTAGGGCACTGCTCATATGTTTCTTCGAGGAGCTCGTAGAAACAGTCTTTGGAATTGTCGTCTTTCTCTTCTGTGGGGACATGGGCGCATATTAGGCTAATGTTGGCGAACTAAGCCCTGATGCGGATCGTCATTATACGCTCATTAACTGGATTTTGGCTAATCACCTTATCCCTGAGTCTTCCTCTAACGACAAATCCGTACCCAAATAAACGCTGTTTCTGTTGTCTGTAGCAGTCGCCATAGTAGATGTCACAGTTTTTCATCTTTTTTATGCCCAGTCCACTCCATCGTACTTCTTGGATGGCGGTTATGTCTGTTGCAGCAGTCACGGGCGTCCGCTATTTCTCCAGCTGCACGTAGTTCGTTCCATGTGCAGATCCGGAGGTCGTTGTCCTTTTTTTGTTTGCTTGGGTCGACAACTTTGAAATCATTATCGTTATCCGATACTTTTGGTTGTTTCGGAACCATATTTTTTTCGGTGGTTGGGAAGTTAACCCTACGGACAACCCCCAACCTGGAGGGCCAGGTCCTTTTGGACCCCTTCGGACACAAAGGGCTGGAATATCCAGTGTCAGTACCCTGCTGCAGGGGTGTGAGTGCTGCCGTGGGCTCACCAGGAGCTCAACCGCCACCATCTCCACTTCAATACCCTGTCCTAGTATTGAAATACTCTGAAAGACCTTTTAACCAAATATGTTGGAGTAGCTCCTTCAGGGGTGTCTGCTTTTTTGACTGCTGAAGTCCACCGTTGCTTCTTTAATTCGAATTCATCCGCTGGGACATATACGCGAAATCTCTCGTAGACCACTGAGATTCGTGCAGTCAGTCATTGTTCGCAGAGCAATTATAGTGTTGATCGCTCACAATTCTTTTGTTCCGGATTCCTTTGTCAACACTCGCACTTACTAGTTTAGCAGGTCAGCTCTGGACGGAGCATCCCAGGTCCCAGTGAGGGAAGCACAATTAACGTGCACTATAAGTTGCAACATCTGGGCACCGCCAAGTTGGCACCAGTCAGAGTCTACCCCAATAGTACAACGCCCATCCAGTTAGTAGGATAGTTTAGGGTATTTTGGTGTTCGGTTTGGTAGGTTAGTTAGGGATTAAGTTTTCTTAACTTTTTCTTTTTTGGTAAATTTTATTTTTTTTTTATCGAAGCACCATCTTTTTGTCCTTGGATGAGACTCACGTTGTTTCTTCTTCAACAAGGCATTTGGAGTAATTCGAGACCATTTTCTTAGCCTATTGCTTTTGGTCAGTCTAAAATTCGCTCATTGCAGTCGTTTCTTTTGGAAATTGAATAAAACTAACAGCATCATCCAAGCTGTGCAAAACTCTAGCAACGCTAACAGATTTTGAACTGAAACGCCTGCTCTGAAGCGATTTAATATCAATAGGAAACCTTTTCTTATCAGAAATGACAATCGTACACAAGGATGAACGAACATTTTGGGGTGCATTTAAAAGTCCTATGTCAAAAAAAATCATTGTTCCTTTACGAAACCCAGATTTTGACTGGTTTGACACCACTCCAAGTAGAATGCCTTTCTGAAATGAAATCAAGCTTCTTTTGGCAATTAAAAATTAGGTCTGTCAGATGCCGCTGAATCCTTTGGACCTAAATGGCTATTAAAACACCAGTCATCTCTAAATCGCCAGTTGTTTGGTAGAGCCAGTATGTCATGGCTGGCTTGAGCCTTTACCAGCAGGAACAACTTGCCTGCAGCATTATTTTTTACTCACGTAAATGAAATGAGAGTCATGAAATGAGAGGTAGCTGTCAAAATAATGCACAAAATAAAACAGGTTTTGTGTTGTGTGTGGATGACTGAATACAAGTTCAAAACAAATCTTGACCACTGTTCAGTAACTATCGCATCGATAACTACAATCGAGAAACGTTGAAAAAAGAAACAAAATCCAACTTAATTCGTTGAATTTTGGTCCAGTTTCCAGTGCTTGTATGCCCTAATTTTTCTGATGTGTATAGTGTTGTAATGAAGTCATGTCACACAAAACTCGTACGGATTGTTATTTACAATTCAAAGACACTTTTTTCAGCTGTCAAAGGATTGCGTTTGTTGTCAGTTGTAAGCAATCGTATATAGCTTTCCAAATTCCAAATTATTAGTTCAAAACTGGCTATGTAATTGGAGCTTGCAGTCTCTTGAACTTAGGTTACCTACGTTCTCTAATTGACCTATCTATGTTCCCTTTGAAAGATTCTTTGAAAATCCAACCGAAACAAAAATGCCAACGGTCTAAAATTAATCAGTCTCCGAACTGTAGACCTCAATGTCAAAATGACAAACGACGCATATTTGTTCGGTTAAAAAAAAAACTGACTATTGATTCACTCAAGGACACTACATTCATACATAGGGTGGCGCAACAGAACGGTGCCCGAGGAGCCTAACACTTATTTCACAACCATGCGCCTAGTTATGGAACAGAGGGGACCTACAATTTTCTGCCGGTTCCGAATAATCGAGAAAGTGCTTTTCATGGCAATGAATTTTACAATCGGATGACTTTCCAATTCCTCGCGTGTTGAAAAACATTTTAGATTTCTTTTGGGATTCGAATCACGAACCTCCGGCGTAACAGGCAAACATGCTAACCATTACAGCTACCTCTGCTCAAGGATACTCTTTTTGTTAAGTTTGTCAGTCCTTTTTAACACAAAACTCACTCTAACTTGAATATGAGAAAGTCTGTACTCAAAATTTGTCCAACGCATTTCTACCAAAGCTGTTTGAATTCACTACAAAGGACTCTTAAAGTAAATTAAACACCACACAGATGGAACCTTTTCATATTACAATAAACACTAAACAAGCAGACAGTTTTATAACAAAAGGACTAGAAAATATAGTAAATAAAATAAATTGATGCAACCGCTTTTGTTTGGTTGACACTTTCGAAGATTAGAAAAGATGTTGGCATCGTGAATGAAGGAAGGTAGGTACCTCGTCCCATGATATAATTTTAAGGATTTAACATAAAAAAAGAATAGCATCAAGTTATTTTATCATTTTCAAACAGTTAAAAAGGATTGGTTTATCGAATAAACCATTAATCATTCAAATTCCCCTGTGCCATAGTATCACTTCCTTCATTCATTCTCTTTTTATTAAATGTATTTTCCCAGCTCATAGAAATCACATTCCCTAGATGAGTGTTACAAAAAACAAGACTGAAAAATATCGCAATAGCAAGCCACACTTTCTTCATGTAAATAATAATGGAACCATGAATTTTAGATTTAAGACTCTTATCCACATTTATCTTTCTAACCCGTTCATTGGTTAACCACACTCCATGGGCCTTATATTGATTTTCATTGTGTGCCTCCCTTTACGTTCAGATTTTAAGGAAATATATTTGCTCACCCAATGGGCGCATAAAATTATATAACATTGAAACGATTCAACCTTATAGCCACAATAGCTGTTGGTATAGATTGTTACCCAAATTCAAAAAAGGACTTGCACATCCCAAATCAAAGGTATGAGACGTGGCTCAGTGGCTCACTGTCTTCCACACCAAAACCCTTATTTCAATGAAGCAAGCTATCAATTCCGCCAAGGAATTCCATTAAGAATGCTTAATACACTTTCTTCTTCGTTTGGTAAACACATTACCTCCAGAAACTACTTAAAATTGCAGAGATATACGTCGTTCCCACGCCCTCCAACTGAACTCGAATCCGTCCATTGCATGTTATTGCACCAAATGCACTTGAACAGTGAAAGAAGCCTTCGAAGCAGCCGCCCGCAGCATTGGCTTTCGTGTTGTTGAATGTATTCGCGATGTGCTCTTCAACATCCACCTACAGAAAATGTTTTGGAAGTTCCTTACCCACATCCTGCAATCTACAATGCACATTGCCTTCCTCCCTTCCTTACTTTTCGCTCCTTCAACAAAGTCTTAAACAATTTCACATTGAAAATGTTGATGCCTTAAGTGACTGGGAACGAAAATCTTTGGTTTCTGTTGAACAGATCTCTAAGAAGTTTTTCCAAAGTTCGTCCAACACTTTAAACTGCCATCCTCACACACTTTCGATAAATTCAATTTTCATGATTATCTAACAAAATGCCGGCATCCTTAATGCTCTCAAGCGCGAACGACAAAGAATGGAAATTAACAGGCCCTTGGCGTACATCGAAGAAGGAAGGAAAACCGGCAACCGGGATGGTTGGTAGGTACTCTCCGAGATAGAGGATGCTTTTATTGATAATCGTTCTAGCGAAAAAATTCTGTTTATGGAGATGTAGTGA
This sequence comes from Melanostoma mellinum, assembly GCA_914767635.1. NCBI lineage: Eukaryota > Metazoa > Arthropoda > Insecta > Diptera > Syrphidae > Melanostoma > Melanostoma mellinum. The sequence goes on from OU612059.1 coordinate 20,696,515, forward strand.
GTGAAGCCGAGTGGCACTACAAACAGCATCCTTCAGTATGAAAACTTTATCCTTTTACACCAGAAAGGGACTAGACACAAGAAGAAAGCCATTGGTTTGGCAGGGGAAATTACCAAAAATGCTTCAAATTCCTCCGAAGCATCCTGTTGTCGTCGTCGCCGTCGTCCGTTGCTTGTTCTCGTCATTAGAAAGTCAAAATCTTTGCACATATTGATTGGAAAACGGTCTGTGGTTATTATGCTCACGAGTCTTGGTGTTATGCTTTGTTCACCCAGGACCGGCGCACCAGGAGGGTCGCTGGGATCATAAATAAATGTACTCTGAAATTCATTTTTTAATAATACAAATACCGAGCACAAAACTTTTGATGTTGTTATTGTTCCTATGGTGTCATTTATGACGGTCAAATATTTTGACCACAATCAGCAATGGGCTGTGCCTTCAATGGCCAAAATCAAATCCTTTTCTGTGTTGAAAGGTTACCCTCACATACACGCCCTTGCTTCGTATTTCGTGGAGGCATCCCAGAACTCAGAGATTTTGTATTTGCATTTTAGAAGTGCGGTATGATAATGGCTTCGGTTATGCTTATGGTAGATGAATGATGTTGGATAGGAAAAATGTTGACTGGCATATCCGTTTAATTAAGTTGTTAAAAATCCATTGTTTTCCTTTCATAAGACTAAACAACTCCTCCAGTTTGCGTAAAGTTTCTTAGATTGAAAAAATAAGCAAAATACAAAAAGACAGCATAGGCATCTATATGTACAAACAATAATCTCTTACCTTTGGGCTTAAGAGACTGAGGCAATCGGTAATCCCCACCTGGCTTTGTGGATTGGGGAGCTTCACTCTATAATAGGTTTTTGGTTTGCTGACCTGATTTCTAGGTCAGAAAATCATTAAATATTCAATTTTTCCAGGGAATCTCTGGCTCACAAATGATGTTTTGCGTACGACCAACCGACCGACGTGCATTCGGGTCGAGTTAGAATGGAGAGGGCTGCCACCTAACCACCCAGCCACCACCTTTGACCTATAGATACTATGTGGTAAATGGTTTACTTTTGTTTTGTTTGTTGAAGCTGGCATACAATAGAATGTGGTGAATCAATTTGATTAAAGGATTGTGTGCTAAAAAATTCAATAAGCAGTTCCTTTTGCCAGACACCCAACGGGTATAGAGAAGTCTCGCATACCGAAAATAGTTAATAGCCAATGAATGCCAGTGGGTCAGTTAATCAAATTCTAGATTCAAAAGCCGACCCCGACCCATGGCATGGTTACCAAATTTCACTATAGGCTATGCCCTGGTATTTGTATTTGACGTAATACATTTATAAATACATTAAAAATCAATTTGCCACTCGTTTGTAGTCCCCTGCGTGAAATTGAATTTACCAGAGAGGCATTATTGGATCCTTGAATGACTTGCAGCCGGAGGCCATAAAAACCGGTTGTTAAAAGCAGAGAAAATGCATGAAAATATGTTAATTGCATTGCCCGGTTGGTCTGCTGTTGGTAAAGGTACTTATTTGGTTTTGTGAGAGACGGATTTTTGTGTACGATATTCACTCGTGTTGTTGTTAAAGAGGTAATAAATTTAGGAAGTACTCATGACATGATTCATGTCGGTGTTGAAATTAATTTGATTTAACAATTGTTGACTCAATATCAGTTATGCAATTACAACAGTGAACAGCTGGTTTGCCTTTGTAACAGAATTTGAAGTAGCGACTGTAAGTATTTATGATGTGGCTAAGTAGTAGGAATTTTTACAGGTTCAATGATGTCTTTTACGAACTGCTCCATTGAAATATTACTCGTAATGTCTGTAAGACAAAGTTACCTGACTGTCTCAGGACAGTATAATGAAGGAAGGAAATCTGAGATTGGAACCAATGAAGAAACTTTCATTGGGAATGGTTCAACTGAGAACTAATATTCATTAGCTTTGCTTAGCACAATAACAGATATACGCCGTTACGCTCTATGTTTTGCGTTCTACACAGGAGCCAACACTAAGAACAACCCTAGTTCAAATCTTGAGATAGATAAAATGGAACTAAACATTCAAATATTGACTGCTTTATTAGACTTTTTTTGAACATGGGATGAAGCGGTCATAATTTTCCACCACTTCATCGATGAGCTAATGGAAACCTGATTTTGGGTACTTCTGAAACTAAACCTTGTGGTTGGCCTTGAAGAATGTGCTGGTTGAGCACTTCAAGAGTCTAGAAATGACTCTGCAAACGTCATCAGGGTTCGAAAGAGTCTTTCGGTGACTTTTATATCACCGCTAAACAGCCCAACGGCAGGCTCAGAGATCCGAAGACGGATAAGGAGATTATGGATGTGACAAAAAACCATGTTTATTAATAATTAACAACTTTTAATTGCTTTCGACACCAATTCTTTTGCAGAGGAGGTCTATGTTTGCCGCAAGGTGGACAAATTCATAACTAAGCAGGAAACAGTGACCCAAAAACCACACATGTGGCCCTTGCCACCTCCATGTCGAAGTACAATTTCGGAGCTGGTCGCTGAAAAGAAAGAAGAGAATGACCATTGCTTTCCCGACATATCGAAGCGTTGCACCCCTGAAAAGATTTTGACCCTAGTAGTTGCATTTGTTGGAACTGAAAAGGTTGGGGTTATCCTTAATTTTTATGTCCAGATCCTCAAACGGCCTTTTTCTATTTTAAGCGCAGATAGGAAAGCATTAAGCATCTCAATTTGACTTGTAAGTAAAAGTAGTAGACCGAAGTAGTAGACCGAAGTAGACACCATCAGCCAAAACCTCACCGAACAGCAATCGAAACGGTTATAAGATGCTATCTTCACATTGCATCATTTTTAGTTGAAATTTTGTTTGACAATAAAAACGACAAATGATTTGTTGATTTAAACAAAACAAACTGTCAAAAACAAATTCAATACATATGAGATGTGACAAACCAAACAGTTACGAACATACAAAACAAAGAATGGGAAATTTCGTAACCTTAAGCCCAGGACCAATTGAGCCATGAGGTAAAATGTTATGCTTCAAGCACGGTTCAAGCACGGGTCACACACGGCTGCTCACCAGCCGTTTCTTACCAGCGACTGGCAGTAGCAGAAGCAGGCAGCGGCTGGCAGCCCGGTCTCACTGTCGGCTACTATTCGCCAGCTTCTCTCAGCAAACAGTTGCTGAAAACCATGAAAAAAAATTGCCATTTGATACAAATTTCGAATGAACAAGTTACTAAATAGAAAGTGTATCACCATTTCTTTTATTTTGCCAGCCGCTGTTAGCAGCCAAAAGTTGAACATATTCAACTTTGCCAGCCGCTGCTAATTACTCGCCGGGTGCCAGCGAGTGTGGTGAATTTCGTGGCCACACAAACCTGATCAGCGGCTGGCAGTATCAGCTACTCGACTCGCCGCTGGCAACTAGCCGTGTGAAGATATACGCCGTTACGCTCAATACAATACAAACAACAACAGGTTTTTAAATTTTTCAAGTATTTCAAAGATTTTAGGTTCTTTTTCTGAAAGCAAAACCTTTTTTCGTCAGCTTTTCTGACAACACGAAAAGTTTAAATGAACATATGCAAAGGGGTTGTAATTTTTTTGGCATCAGCGTTGGCACTCTTATATACAGGGTGTTCCGTAATTCGATTGAACAGAAAAATGTTTCAGAACAATATTTTAGGAAATTTAATGCTCTACAAAAAAGGTATCGTATTTTTTTCGTAAGCCTCATCTTGGCTCACTTTGAAAGATATTAAGGATTTAATTTTGATAATTTTAAGACAAATTTCTGTTTTGTATTTCATTTCATCTGTTTGAATTTCTGAATTTCTGAGCAATAACTCTTGTAATTTTATTTTTCTTAAAAGGGAATGACCAATAATAGCATTTTTTATAGGAATCGGAGACCGTAAGGGAAAATATTCAATAAGTTTTGGTCAGTTTAGATCTCAGAAGCTTAAAATAAAACTCACAAAAGACAACAATACTATTGTAACGTGAACCCAACATTTAATACCAATTTCCCAATCGAAAACGTTCAAATGAAAACACAAGTGGCAACACTAGTGTAAGTGTAGAAATATTCTAGGAGAGAAAATGTTTGACAGGCAAAACAGTGGAGAGACCATGTGGAAACTACTGGAGAGTTCTAGATGAAATGTCATTCGATATAAATAGCCCGCCCGAGGCAACCAGAGGGCAGTTTTGATTATAGAGTGATAAAGTGAAGAGTAAATTGCCTACAAGTGATAGTCCAAAAGTCGAGTTGAGATCGAATAAAGTATAGATACTGAATAAAAGTGGTTGAAATAAATTGAAAAGTGAAGTTTTATTATTCGAACTAGGCGCACGTTACACTATTTTAATTCTTTATATTATACTAGCTGACCCGCCTGGCGTAGCTCAGGCCCTACGTTAATCGAATTGAGTAAGTTTAGTTAAGTAGTTTCCAAGTTTCCATTCTAGTGGGAGAATAGGGATAAAATATAGTTTATGTTACTCAGGAACAGTTGAGCACTCTAACGTGACATAGTTTTTGGAATTGGCCCAGTACTGTAAAAGTGAAATACGCATTAAAATCGGTAGAGTGGTTTTCTTTGGATTCCCCATCCCGTTCCTGTGGGAAAATGGTGATGAAATATAGTTTAGATTGCTCAGGGACAATGAAGCATTCTAACAGTGCAATAATTTTTGTAGTCGCTTCAGTACTTTCCAGTTTCTTGGTAATTTCACCATTCCCCGATTCCTGTTTCCGTAAGGAAATATAGACTTTAATATTCAGGAGCAATTAAGCATTCAAACGTTGAAATTTTTGGGAATTGGTCCTATATTTTCCAAGTTCCCGCTAATGTTGTTGTTCCCGTCCCGTTGCTGAAGATTGTGACACTGGTTGCGTACATCAAAGTGTCAGCATCTGCACCGTCCAACATGGGCACAGAGACCACCACGTGGTTTTACAATACCTTTATTGGGTCTGAGCTAAAATTTTCTGATTTTCTTCGAGTCTGTATTACTTTATTCATTTCTTCTTGTCTAGATAATAACCAAAGAACTTCCACTTCAGTGTACGGGTGCATGTCTGGTTGACTTGGAGAAGGCATTCAATACCGTTTAGTTAGACGGTCTTTTCTACAAGTTGATCAGATTGGTCATCAATCTTCAAATTAAGCTTTTTAAATTTTCTGGAAGCCATGAGTAAACCACTGCTATATATTCTTAATGACATGCTTCATGGTAGAACGTTTGTTGTGAAAAGTAGCAATATAACTTCTACCAGAACTTTTAAAATACAGAACGGTTTACAACAGGGGGCGGTGAATTCACCTATTTCGTTTAGCATTTTCACCGGCGATCTAATTGGTTCTCTTCACCATGCTATAGCATACGCCGATGACCTCATTGCGTACAGAACAGGTCCAAAGATCGAAGACATCAGAAGCCTCTTGCAGCGTGACTTCGATAAGATTCAGCAATATTGCGATGACTGGAAGTTGAAAATCAACTTTCAAAAATCGGAAACAATTGTGTTTAGAACCCCGTTGGCTCGGGCCTCATGGGATACGAGAAAGAACTGGCGCAAGCCGGTGATCGTTGATCTGTATGGTAATGGTAACCCACTGCCAAACAAAGTAGTAGTCAAGTATCTCAGCATCTGGCTAGATCAGTATCTATATTTTAACAAACATATGGATGCGGCTCTGGCCAGGGCTAGGGGAGCTTTTGCTCTGACAAGGCGACTGTTTCCAACAGTCAACTTGATAGCAGAGTGAAGGTGATTTGCTACATAGCCCTCATAAGGCCAATGATTGTCTCTGTGTGCTCCGTGTGGTTCAATGTTACAGCGTCTCAAATGGAAAAGATTCGGGTGTTTGAGAGACAGTGTCTGCGTACCTGTCTTGGATTGCACAGAACACCAGGGTCGGAGTACAGAAAATATAATCCTAATGGGGTCCTTTACAACGGGGCTCAAATAAACAGGATCGACAAACTTCATTATAAAACTGACTCGTGGTCACACTGCAAGAGCGATAACCTCGACCAATGGCCTGATATTTGGGGCTTATTACCCCAACACTGAATATATGGAGAAAACGCGCTTCAGTGGATTTGTCCCACCGGAGGCTTTCCTCTATTTTAAAATGGTAGGGCTGATTCAGGATAGGTTGGCGGTTCCGCTAATCTACCACGTCTGCCGTAAGTCCGTGGAACGACGGCTCCTTTACAACCGCGAAGTTACCGCAGTAGGCGGAGAATCTGAAGAGCTCCTCCGATTCAGTAGGGCGGTTTCAGATAGCGATCGTCGTGAAGTTGATATTGATATTGATAGCGAGTCGCCAATGGCTGGCTTACACAGGTTTAGCGTGTGAGTCTTAGGGTATAGGGGGTGGGCACAGTGGCAAAAAAAAAAGAAAAAAAAAAGCTACTGTGGGTGCTCTAGGTTTAAGCAAATTGAAGTAGTTTTAATAAGTTTTAATTAGTTTTAAGTAAACAAAAAAAAAAAAGATTTCTTAAACTAAGTTTTTTAAAGAATTTCTTAGTTTTACTTATTCTAGTTTTTGATTCATAAGTTATCTCAAGGCCGAAAGGCATTAGCAGTAAGATATTGAATAATTTAGAGTACCCGCCTAGGGTCAGTAAGTTAATTAAGTTATTATATAAGCTAGTTTTTTTTGTTAGCATGTAAGTAGATATAAGAAAAAGTAAATAAAAATGAATTAGAAATGAAATGAAAATGACTTCCACTTCATTTGCATTCGAACCCAATATCCTTCGAGATCCTTACCTTGTACCAAAGGCCTAGAAGACGCTGTCATAGCTTAGGTCAAAGTCTATAGTATCACATTAAATCAATTCCTTTTGTTTTGCGAACATAGATAAAAAAAAAATGTAAATCTCTATTTGTTATCTAATTAGCTGAGCCGCCCGGCGTTGCTCGGGTCTGTAGTTTTAAGACTTCCGTTTTCATTCCTGGTTCTATTCCCGTAAGATTATAGTGATGAAATCTACGCTAAGTTACTAAGGGATTACGTGGCATCCCAGTGCCGAAAGTAGTTTCTAAGTTTTCATTTTCAACCCCGTTTCTGAGGGAATCTTCCGTTCCCGTGGAAATATGTGAACTATAAGTCTATGTCACTGAGGGATAATGTAACATCCTAGAGTGGAAGGAATTTTTGGAATCTGTCAAGACTTAAAGGTTCCCGTTCCTGTTCCTGTTTCTGTTCCCATGGCGTTATAGGGAAAAATAAAAGCTTTTAAACCTTCCCTAGGCCTACACAAACATTTCAAGATCAAGAAAAGATAAATCCGTTCAGCAGTTCTCGAGTTTAAGCCAGATTAATGAACAACAACTGCAGCGTCATCTGCCGCTCATTTTAATCATTTAAATCGGTCAAGCCGTTTAGGAAGAGTTCGATGACATACACACGTACAGCAGAATTATATACATATATAAAGACTATTCTTAATTTTTATTTATATGCAATCAATCTATAAAGTGGGGTTTGAATGATAAACAACATTATTGAAATTCAAATACTTTGAGAAAAAAAGTTACAAAGTATTACTATCTAAAAAGCAAAAGGGGCGATGTTTCAATTCAATTCTATTTTTGAATGGAAAGAAGAATAAATTTGTTGCGGTTTGTGGATTTCAAAACATAAAAAAGTCTATCAATATATACAGCCAAAGTGTATACAAGTATATACATATGTACACATAAATATATGAAGAATAATTTCCTTGACAGGAAAAGAAGTTGTAGCTAAATTCATCTCAACGAAGGCCAATCTCACGTCATTGAATCACGAGTTGCTTAATAGAACTCGATAGAACTCAATTTTATCTATTTTTACGTCCGCTTAAGCTAATAAATCCAATACTGTGGCGTATGTGGAATATTTTTCTTCTTTGGATTATCGAAAATGCTGTGTGGTTTGTGTTACACAAAAGAACAACTTATTCACGTTGCGAACAAGCATTGCTTGTCATTTATAATCAAACAGAGATATTTATCATCGAAGGGTAGATTATATCATTCCAGCTTATGACCACATACATATGTTTGTTGGTTCAAGCTTACATCATTACTTTTACCTTTGCTCTGTTATTTGTAACAATATACGTGTGTATGTAGGTATTGACGGATGGGACGTACACGTAAATCCCAACCAACAATTCATTAGTTTCCATCAATCTAATTTCCACATAAAGGAATAATCTGAACTTTATTCGACAAAAGATTTGCTTAATCGTTTTCTATTTTCTGATAAATTTCGTTAGATGTAGCGAAACAAAAAACATACATCACTGAATACTCCTCCCAAACAAAACACAAAGAAAGCACACATAATATGATACAAATACGAAGAGCATTGCAGTTGTCAACTTTGACCTAAAATACCGCAAAGCCAACAAAGACCCATTCCCAACCTCGAAACTCGAATTGTTGCTGCTACTGCTACTGATGCTGCCTTTGCCATGTTTATTTTAGCAGAATATCTAAATACCTTGACTTCATATAAATTCGTAGTGTTTCCAACCAACTATCATACATAGGTGACGAAAGCAGGATTTCGGTTTCAGTTCTCCAAACCCCATTCAAGCTCACCATGCAGTCACAATGCCAAAGAGCACAAGATTCTCCCGGCATTAATTGAAAAAAAAAATTGTTAAAAAAAAGAAAAACAGAAGAAAAAAGCCAAACAATACACGATGCAGCAATTCATTTTAGATTCATTGAAATTGTATTCTTTTAATGAAATAAGAGATTGGAAAGCGAAGCAATGGTGGGCCGACTGTCATCCTATAAGGATAAGGATATAATGGGCGCGGGCGGTGTGAATGGGGCGAAATGGTTGCTTGAAATTAAGGTTTTATTGAGGAGCTGTGCTGTGAGTTGCTAGGGGAATTCCAAGAGAATGAATGGAAAACCCCAACCTCAACCCCAAGGGTGAGTATAGTTGCGAAGAAAAGGAGACAGGAAAAAACTAAGAAATTAAGAATCTCATTTCTTGTCTGCCTGTCAACACAAGACTTTCGAATTTTATCTGCTTTTTTTACTTTGCTTCTTTTTGTGCTATTTTCTATTCGGAAATATCTTGACAAAACTTGTTATAGTCATTTTAAGGTAAGTCTTACCCGCTCTCTGAATTGCATTTGCTAGCTCCATTTCAATAGTTCTTGCATATTTTTTTTTCGGAAAATGATCTAATTCTTCGTCGTTGGCCCCTTGGTTGGTGGGTTTTATAAATCTATTTTCCAAACTACCTCAAATGCGACGATGCTTGCCTTATGCTATAAATTTCCGTGGGGAATTCAATTTATCCGCTCAGCCATTGAACTTGACAAAAGGACCACTGAAACGATTTAGAGTCATCCAAGCACCGATGTACACGTATGTATGTACTGTACTTGTGTTTCTTCGTCGGTATTGTCTGGCAGAAGAAACCGTTTTTTTTTATTTATTTGTTTCGTGTTCAAACATTATGGGATTTGTTTAATGAGTGGCAGAAGCAAAGTGTTTTAATGAGTTTTAGGAGTTTGTTTGGGATTGGAAGGAAAATTCCATTGTTTTAAAAAAAGAAAATGAAAAAAATGTGGACATGATACGATAATCGCTTTCAAATATTTGCTAAAGAAATTTTGAAGAATATTAAAATAAAGAATTAAAACTACACAATTGCAATATTCAATCTTTTGAACAATAAGATTTAATTCACTGGTTATAATGGAATTTTTAAATAGTCATTATAATGGTTTTATCCTTCGGACTTTTATTACCTTGCTATGGTGTGTTCCGACAAGGTTTATTCTTTAAAAGTTGAAAAAACTTAGAAATAATTTAAATAAAACCGAACTTCATTTTTGAACAGAGAGTTTTAAATTATAATTTTGAATACTTCGTAATATAATTAAGATTTTAAAAATATATGAAACCAGCGACCCGCACCGGCTTCGAAAGGGCAAATGCTGATACTAAATACACTACAGAAAAAATACATTTTCAATTAAATTTATTGAACATTAACCATAACCAGCTGCCGAAAACAGAAATTTTTCATTTTTGACAAATAGTTTATATGTAGTTTTGTTTTGAAATATTTAACCGTCAAAAGGCTTTTCGAAGTTTTTGTAATGTTGCCAACAGGTGTCACGCAGTAATTATGTGTATTTTAAAAGCTTTTATTTTATTTAGTTTTTTACTTTTTTCACTTTGTGTTTTGATGCAATTCAGGCTTAAGGCAAACGCTACGTCCCAAAATTTTTAAATCTGTAATATCTTCGAAAATACTGATTTAAATCACATTCTGTAAAGAGTAATTTTGACCTACATGAAAAGCACAACGTATCTAATGTATTTAATTGGATAAGGAATGATACTGTATCGATTAAAATAGCTTGGTAAATAACCCATATTTTTTTTGTAATATATTAAAGATGAAAATGGTTTCTGTGGGTTATCTTTAGGAGATAAACATATGTTGTTGTGGAATTTTTTATTCATCTTTTTAAGATAAATAATTCCGTAGCACATAAAATTGATCTATCTCGTAAGGTTTAGCCAGCGTTTGCAATGTAAGCGCAGAAAAATATGTTTGTTAAAACATCATTACTTAGGTACTCGGCTTTTCTCTATTACGATTACAATATGCATGTATTATACATATAAACCTTCCTCTTGAGTCATTCTAATCATAAAAAAAAAAACCGCATCAAAATCCGTCGCGTAGTTTTAAAAATCTAAGCATACATAGGGACATAGATACATAGGGACAGAGAAAGCTACAGACGAAACGCTGGTGGTAAGGCTTTGTTGTATGAAGGCAATGTGTTGACAAATTAACCACTACATTATTGTGTCTTGTTGTTTCAGTGAATTTTCGTTGCAAAGTTTCCTTAAGCTATTAGTTTTGAATATTGCTTGTGATATCCGGTTAACATTGTTTTTTTTTTGGCACGATTTATGTTTTGTGATATGGTTTCCGTCTGTCGAAGGGACAAGATCCCCCCCTAATCCGGCGAGCTGAGCAAGCGTGCCAGGTCCCTTCTTCATGACACTTCCTTTTCCCTTCCTTTTCCAATTTCCGTTTCCTTCCTTTTCTTTTTACTTTTCCTTTATTCTTTCCTTTCCTTTTCCATATTCCTTTCCAATCCCATCCTTTTTCTTCTACCTGAACTTTCCCACTACCTAACCCAATCCTCTACCTATCCTAATTCTATTCCTTTATCCAACTACCTTTCCCAACTTTCAACCACAACCGTATTACAAATGGCGTTAAGTTTAAATTTATACTATCGATGAGTTTTCGTAGAAAGACTCCGGTAACAATAATGGTTTATTGTTTTTTGTAATTCATATTCTGATCCCGGGTCAACCAGATATCTTAGCATATGGAATTTTCTGTTGCCTTGACCTTGACAACGGCAGTTGCCAACAAGACCTTCGCCGATGCACAGCTGCCTTCTGATGCATGGAAGTTTTCAAATTTCTACCGTTTGAGCTATTTCTGCCGTCTACATGGAACTCACGTTTGGGTTGACGAAGACCTGAGTAATGTGAAAATTTGTTTGTTTCCTGTTGGACTATTGGCTAGGTTGTGATTGAATATTTATATGCAGCAGTTAATGATGTCACTTCGAACAAAACGTGCAATTTTTGTCGCCTGGGAAATTTGAAGCGAATTAATTGTACCCCCTAAACACACACAACTGCACAACTTCGCTGCCTTCACTACTAGCGCACGCCTCAGCACATCCATATTCAAAAACTTTTGACACTTCCTCAATGAATGCTGACTCCGTTAACAAACTTGGCAAACGAACTCGGTTTTATCAGCTGTCTTTATGTGGAACACCTTTTACACCTCTGTACCACCTGGTCTTCGTTCATCGTTCCTAAAAGAGCTCGGTTGACCGGCCCTGAAGCGTGCTTCCAAAAACTCTAGAAAATCGCAACAATATGGAAACTCCTTCTGATTCCATCTTTTCCTCCTTATAAATACTGCAGATTACAAGGAAATAATGTTACATATAGTGTGAACCAAGATAATTGATCCACGGGTACTTCAGGGCTTCTCACTGCATGGTCATACTCTTTGGGGGGAATATAATTTTCACTCCTTGAAAAGGAACTTCTTTATAAACAGCAGTTTAAGTTGCGCGTCTACCAACTTTCTCATGCCTTATCGAAATTCCCAGCGACGCAAGGTAAATGCTGTAACGAACGATCAGCCTCGCCCTGTAAACTTGTATTCAGGAAGTGCATTTTGTCCAGGTCGGCTAAGTTGAATTCTTGTTAGAACATACAAGGGAAAAACATCTGTCGTGTAACGACCGCCATTTAACTTGGGGAGATCAATTTTATGTAACTTCAACTCGGTGCGAACTGTATCTGACTGCTGCCAGGGCCGACGGACGTTGCAGGACCCGAAGACAAGCTCTCCAACAGTTCTGTTAAATCATACCTATAGTTCAGGTAAGTTAATTTTAAAAAAAATGTCTAAATAATCCCCTGTTCAGGTTTTTCAAAATACGTTTTTCAAAAACCAAATGTGCTATTTTTAAGATCTTGCCAGAAGATGTTTCGACTGAAAATTTGAAAAAAAAAATTTAAGATTCTGTTTTGGAAAAATTAAATACTCCAAAAGCTTGAGAGAATATACCAAATATGAAGTTTTGGAGTTATCTTAAGAAATCGAATTTAAAAAAAAAAATAGATCCATACAGAGACAGGCAGACGGATGGAACAGAGAATATAGACTTTGCATTCACAATTTTTGAACATCCATAGTTTCAAAAAAAAAAAAAAAAAAAGTATAAATGGATACTACTTTTCCATAAATCTTTATTGAACGATTAGAAAGGTAAATGAAAACTACAAAATTAGTTGAATATTTTAAAAAACAAAAAAAAATATTTTATTAATAAAAATCTAAAACAAATTTTGTTTTGTTTTTTTAACAAATTCAACTAATTTTATAGTTTTCATTTACATATATCACACAAATTGGAGACAAAAAATCCAAGAATGGTTATTTGAAAGGTGTTCAAAGTTCTTTCGAAGTGTTCTCCAAATGCTTACTTTGGTCTTAAAGTGCTGAGCAATTCGCTGTGTGAACAATATACATTGGAAGCCCTACAGTAGTGGAAAATTCACTCACTATAATCCGATCTCCTCTTTTTTGTCATAAGAATCAGAAAACTTTTGGACTTTATGTTCTTTACATCAATAAAGCGCAATTCGTATACGCGAGTTGCACACTTCGGTAACGTGCCTACAGTAAATTAATTATACTTTGGTAATAGTGTTTTGGTAAAGTCAATTTAATTCTCAATACGTCGCGTCGGATTCCATCTTACATCACAATCAATACCAAACTCCCTCCTAACTAGGAATGCAAAAAGTTCTAAAAAAAGCTATTTTCTATCTATCAATCGTAGTCTTCATCCACAGTTTCCTCCATCTTGCTTTGGCAAAACAAATTGGCATTGTCTCTTGCAATCTATTCGACAGACACTAATCGCTTTTATTGCCAAAAAATATCAATTTCAATTTTATATGACAGACAACCATCTCACTGCATTTAAAATTACATTTAAACTTGATTCCTGTCCACTATATATCATTTCAACAAGAATTCAATTACAATTTAAACACATTCTTCCCGTGTCCTAAAGGATTTCAGCAGTGCAGAACTTATTGCTGCGGATTATGACCTTCGTATTTCGTTTTTGTTATGTGCATTTTTATCGTTCACTTTGGTATTTGTGTTAAGTAGAGCAAGGTGCTTCTTGTAGGTCAAGGCTCCGTTCAACATTCACAACGTGACTTGAAAGACGTGGAATGAACTACATACTACCAACCAACTACACTATGTCAGTTGTTCTCCTTTTTTTTTTTGAAAAAGGCCACGTTATTAAGGAAAAGTTTACCGAACATGAGGGTAAATATGAAATCCAATTGCAGCCAAAATTAATCGGCACATAGCGAGTCGTCAGAGTTCGAAACAATCAGAAAAAGTATACATTCGAATCGAATTTCCATCCTCAGTCTCACTCTTATAATATACACCTACGAGCTACGTCCCACAACCCGAATTAATTAAATCTACCGAAATCCAATTGGAATTGCTCCTCCTAGCCACATCAAGTGTGGGGACTTATATGACTAGCATGGTTTGAAGTGGCTATTGTTGGCCTTTCGCCTGACCCCATTGCAAAATACAAATATCAATAGGCACTCAATTGGCAGGTTCAGTAAAGTGTTATCGAACCATCGACATCGGCCACTTTCCCCTACTGATGAACTGAAATTTTATGAAAGCACATAAGACGCCCATCAAATTAATTGTATTCAAACACTTAAATTCCCATAAGCAAATTGATATCTTGAGTGTTTACACCTACTTCAGACGACTCAGGGGACTCAGAGATTTGAATCGCATTGTGAGAACATCAAAAGTGCTGCTCGACGGATATTTCTCTCTGTTGGATGGTGCTTCGTCTTTTTGGGCTTAACAAATGTCGATGCTATCGACTTATTTAAGCAAACTGATTCCATAGCAAATTTGCTGAACCTGGTCCATTTGGCTGGCCTTTGTAAATATTTTCCATACCTCTACCATCTTCTTCTTCTTCTTCTTCATCTTTGAGTTGAGGTTTCGATTCTGATTTAATGTGATTTAGTTCAGAAAATATTTGGCATTTTTTCTGCAAAAATAGGGGAGATACAACCTAAGGAATGAAAATACAAACTGGTCGATATAAGGCTATTTGAAATATGTGCATACAAATGAAGATATGTCCAGGAAGGATTCAACAAAAGAAGAAACATGCAGATTGGATTTCACTCTTCATTTTAAAAAGGGGAGAGTGAGGGGGTACTTCGAAATGTGTTTATATTATAGACCTGTGGAGACTACACTTAGGAGTTAAGGTGACTTAACTTTTCTTTCTTTTCCACAATGTAAACCTTTTATTGATGTACTCAAGCTGATTGATTTGTTTTGTAGAAATAAAGCGACCAACATAAGGGAGTGGTGGTTAGAGCATTGTCAAATGAGTATCTGTAATACGATTTCAATGGCTTGTGCGATGGACAAAGTTCATTTGCGACTTGAATAGTCATACTTTGGAGAATGTTTCTTGAACATATCGAGTAATTGGCAAGTCCAACTGCAATACGCCACCCCATTTATTTATTTTAGCTTAGTTTTGTTTGTTCAAACTATTGAGTTTAGATATTTATTTTTAAATCTTATACACCATAAGATAAAATCTAATATAATAATAATCTGTTGTATCAATTATTGTCATTTATTATCAGTCAAACTAGACCAAATATTCACATTACGGCATATCTTGGAAAAAACCAGACATCGAAACTCGTGTGTCTATACAGGATGACTTTGGAGAATTCACGCTGCTCCGTCAAGGCCGGTAAAGAACTCACCGAGGCCTTTGATATCGAGAAAGGTTTTAGGCAAGGCGACAAACTGTCATGGCGATTTCTTTTAAACATTTTGCAAAACTCAAACGTCAACACCACAAAACACAATTAAGAGCCCGACCCATAGAATCCGTTGCGTCCGTTCGCTGCCGGATTCACCTGACAGCTGTGAGTTTTACCGTACACAACGGATTGAGGTGACCCATAGAATCCGTTGGACGGTGTTTAGACTGGCGCAAGTCAACCGTGCAATTTTGACATTCCGCCACCCCGTCGTGTTCAGACTGAAAGTAATGTGAACACGATGGAATTATTTTGACGATTATTTTGCCTTCAGATTTGGGAAGAAAAAACTCAGAAATTAAACTGAACTGAAAAAATAATTTATTTGCTTACTTATTTTTGCTTCAGGAACATGAAAAAAAGCATTTATTTTTCAAACAACAATCTCTTTACTCGAGAAAAAAAAAACACAAGTGTCAAAACAAGGTAATGTCAAAACTCCGCCAAGAAAATTTTAAAATTTTTAAAAACTTCGGCGCAAAAAAACTTCTCTTTCTTACAACTATGTGGGAAAGAGAAAAAACATATAGACGTCAATTTTGCACGGTTCACTTGCGCCTGTCTGAACAGCCTCTTGCGGTGTCTCAACTCAACAAGACCACTCATGTTAGCAGAAGAGAAAATTTCAAATTGGTTCTTACTGCGCATGTCTCTCTTTTGCCGGACGCAAAAAGTTAAAAGTTGGGCTACTTTTTGCGTTGCGTCCGTTGCATCCGATGCTTATGGGTCACCTCTCATAAGATCGTGTGTATTTAATCGGGCTGTCAGTTGAATCCGAGAGCGAACGGACGCAACGGATTCTATGGGTCGGGCTCTTTACTCGCCTATGCAGACAATATTGAAGAAAAAAGCGTGATGTCATAGTGGCTTTTGCGAGTATTGAAATAGAAGCGGTAAAAATGGGTTTGATGGTTAATGAGGGCAAAACGAAGTATATGTTGTCATCAAACAAGGACACAAAACATCGACGATTTGGACAAAACGTCACAATAGACAGACATAACTTCGAGGTTGTACAGGACTTCGTCTACCTAGGATCCGCTGTAGACACGGACAACAACATCAGTGCGGAGATCAAACGGAAAATAACTCTTGCCAACCGTTGCTTCTTTGGGTTAAGAAGGCAATTGAGAAACAAAACCCTCTCCAGAAAAACCAAGGTAACCTTGTATAAGACCTTAATCATCCCAGTCATGCTTTACGGCGCGGAAGCATGGACCTTATCGAAAGCGGATGAGGAAACCCTTGGTCGTTTCGAGAGAAAAATTCTCCGAATGATCTTTGGTCCCGTATGCGAAGACAATGTGTGGAGAAGAAGATACAACAACGAGCTGTATGAGCTGTACCGCGACATGGGCATAGCCAGAAGAGTACGCATCGCGAGGCTACGATGGTTAGGCCATGTTGAGCGGATGGACCCAAACGCTCCGGCTCGTAGGGTGTTCGAAAGCACATTGCAGGGAAATCGCGGAAGGGGAAGACCTCGTCTTAGGTGGCGCAATCAAGTGAATGAAGACCTCAATCGACTTGGAGTGCGAAACTGGAGAGAGCTCGCCCGAAATCGAAGTCGTTATAGAAGGATGTTGGTTGAGGCCCAGGTTCACCCCGAACTGTAATGCCCACCTAAGTAAGTAATTAATTTCATGTCGCATGGTTGCGTCTCGGTTATTAACAATGATTAGTATTGTTCTCTAGGTGTGAAAAGTGCAAATAAATTCATAATAAAGTGATCATTTAATTAACAACTAATGCAGATTTGAAATCAATTTTGGAGGATTGGTCAATAGTAAGGCACTCATTAGGATACACTTTGGTAAGTTTTATTAAATTACAGATCAAAATCAAAAGTTGAGTTTTTTCTTATGAACTTCCTTGTTATATTCTAAATACAAATAAAGATTTTAGAAAGTTCTTTCGGCCTTTTTACAAAATGGACCAAACTCGTTCTGAAATTTTCAACTACTTATCAAAAATTGTAATCACGATTCCAACTATGAAAATAGTTGAAAAATTGTCATAAATGGTAAGATATGTGCAATTGATAGATTTTGTCATCGAGCTGTCTTATCGAAAACGTCTGCTATGGGTATCGACGAGTATCATCTTCGTTAAGCTAGAAAGTACCTTTCAGACCGTGCAATGCTGGTGTGCCACAGGGCTCCATTTTGTCTCCGTATCCCTTCCTAATTTCAGTAAATGGTCTCTTGTCTGAAGCATCTAATCTTTTCAATTGTTTATTTAACCCTCAGCTTTTCATATTCACTTCCAAATTCACGTCCCTGTCTCTTCGGATGTGGAATTGGAACGCTTGCGTACGATTAACTCATTGGATTCTGACCTTGACAGAACTGTTACATGGGGACCTGTCTCACTCTCTTTTATTGCTTTTTTAACAAACAGTGAAATAGCCAGTTGCATTTCTCCCCTGAAACGGTTTAGCCGAAACTCCCGGCTCGTTAGGAATGCTCATCAATTCTACCTCGAGCCCAACTTCGGACGTAAATACAGTCAAGTACAGAGATTCATTTTTAAGTTTTTCCCCCACATTACGATTCACAAAATTCAAAAGCAATATGCATCGTTGTCTCCTATTAAATCTTCTACTATTTTCCTTAATGCTCGCACTGTGTTTAAAAACATTATAAGGGTATAACCACTTGATGTGCGCGTTAACTATAAAAAACCCCTACTTAGTTCAAAAATATTTTCAAACTAAGCACTAAAGTTTTACCGCAATCTGATAATTGGATTAGGGGCACATGCGGAACCCGGTCATTCAAAGAAACATTCATTTTCTACGTATAAAAACTAGATTAAAAAATCCCTGCATGGTATATCCTTTCTAAATACGAGTACTCAAACGGAACCTAATGACTGCATTCCAAAAAAGAAAAGATTTTTTGGAAATAGGGCACATAAAAAAAGGAAATAACTACTAACTAACGTTCAAAGCAGTAATGGTTCACCCAATGGAGCAATTATAGAATGCATTGAACTAGAATTTCTGGAATAAGGGTCTCTTGGGATACGAAATGTTAATGGAAGAAAAAAGCATTAATTAAACAATCGGAATCTGACCACGTCACGTATCCGTTTTTTCGATTACCATCACTTTAACTTCCATTTCCCATACGGACAAGAAAACATGGACGTAAAATTACGAAGCGCAAAAAATGCCATCGCAATGAGAATAAAGGTCATTCACACTCATCTCCACAGCTGCTCTATCTGACCATTGCAAGCAAACGTGCAGAGAATAGAAATTCACCATCTTGTGTGTGTCTGTCTGTCTACCCGAGAGTTCTATTAAAAAAAAATTCTATCCCCTAGCGTAAAAGAAGTCGGAATAAGATTGACATTCAAACAGAAAAAAAGAATAGAGATTGTGCGACAAAATCCCCAGGATATCGGAACTTATTTTTCTCTAACCTTAATTTATTATTCTCGAGCAGTCTATTGTTGTGTGGGGACATAGACTTACCATTTGATATCAATTTAGGACTTAAGGGATTCATATAATATGTGTAGATACAAATAGTCATCACTTTTACTTCCACATTAGCCCAGATAGCTAGAAACTTTTGATTTCTTTTCCATCTACTTGGGAGAAGATGACTCTACTCAGGCAACAATCATATAGTGTGCGCTCCAACTAAATGTGGCGTGATGTTGCCTCATTCAGGAAAAAGCTACGAAGCTACGTCCGTGCTCATTCTAGGTGAAAGTAAGTAAAACAGTAATCTGTCTGTGCGTGCTGAGAGCTTTAGTAAACTTAACGAGAAAATGAGTGCAGTTTTTCCCTGTGATTATACACTCAGCTCCTGAGGGCGATATTTTTAGCTCTGTACACAATATAAAAGTTACACAATGATGAGAAAATGAAAGTTTTAGTCATGCTAAGGATTTGATGAATAAGTTACAAAAGGACCTGGTAAGTATCACGAAATCAACGAAAGTTTTCTTCCATAAGGTTTTTGGATTGACAACTGGATCCGTAACAAAACAATGTCACAATCACAGAGAGAAGAACAAATATTTATTATTATTCATTTCGTGACCAAATAATTATTCAAATAACCACCGTTGTGTTGAGCAGAGCCTTTCAATTGACTTCCACTGGGACTTGAAAGGTAGTTGAAATAGGAAGCAAGCCACTATTGGCAGCAATAAAGTCGATTATTGGTTAGAGCATGCATGATTTGCATGATTTGGTTCGAACGCTGGATTAATTTGGTTTAAATGGTTGCTATGTGGTCAAAAAGCAAGAAACCGACTGACAGTCTTTTGTAAGGATCTCTGAGATTGGGACCACCACTTCAAAGCAGCCATTAGCTAATCAAAGTGATAGGAATTTTTTTTTTTTAAGTTACTGTTCCTTGAGCACGCCGCGCCGTTGAAAACGGTTGAAAACGTTTTGCTTGACATCGAAGATATGTAGCTTTTGGTACTCTTGAAGTTGCCTTAAAGAATGAGAGTAATTCTACATAAATAAACCACTTAGCGTCTACTTTAATGTCAAAAAACTCTCTTGAGCTCCAACTACATAATTTATTGCTCGCTAGCAAACGGAGGCTTATTTGGTTTTTAAATTGAATGTTTCTTTTCACACTAAGTTTAAGTACATCTGAAAGCTGCATAAGAAATCGCTCTTCACCTACGAACTGTGAACAAAATGTCAAAATCTCAACGATTGCCTACGTATAAGGTATGTAAGTGAACGAAAACTCAACGAAGTCGTGAAGTTCATTTACTATTCTCAAGGATGAGGATTGTGGATGATGACAATATTTAGCACGAGTAGCGATATATATTTAATGCCTTTTGCGCGAACAGTTTCCTTGAAAACACTTTTCGGGAGTTGAACCCAATTCAACGGGAATACCCCATATCACAGTCGAAGACAAGGACTCCCAAAATGGTAAAGATGCTGAACTAGAGATACCATTAAAAAATTTGGAAAAGATTGGAGACATCTGACTAATAATTTTCATCCCCAGGCTTAAAGGAGGGGAATTTTGGAAAAAAAAAAATTGGAGACATCGGTCACATAATTCTTAAGTTAAGTCTTAGGAGGTGAAGTCAGCAATTGAGGGGAAAATACCTTCCTACTTCTTTTTATATACTGAAAAACATCAAAATTCTTCCTGAAGCTCAATAGAAAACCCCAAAAAACTTGCAATGGACTATTCTTCAACACTGTTCTCTAAAGAAACATCTTTACCAATTAAATTTGGTTGCAGACCTTATCTCTGTATGTTATCGCAGAGTGTTCTACACTTTCCGTCTTAGGAAGCAAATGCTTGATTATGATATCATCCCTCCAAATGAAACTCTAACTCATTCACCCAAAGAAGATTGTTAGCTTCTGGTTCAATTCAGGAGCTGGAAATTGTTCTGGAAGTTCACATGGGTTACCACAATGAGTTGCATTCTGACACCGCAGGTCCATATTTACACAAGCTCAACTCACTTTATAATCTAGGTATATATCTATCTATCTATCTATCTATCTAATCCACACAGATATATGGAGTTGCCTTTCGATCGAGCTGATGTCCCACACCATTATAAGCCATTAAAAATGAGGATCGTTCTACAAGAAGTACTTGGATATATGATCAAAAGCAACTTGTGATGACGACATCAATCATCGAATAAGCGCAGGGATATGGTGGATGAAGTGGAGAGAAAACTCCGCAATCTTCTGTGATAGAAAAATGCCAATTAAGCTGAAAAAAGATTCTACGCCTGAGGTTCACTAACAGATAAGTGGGAGAGCTGAGATCCCTTCGACAAAATGTTGACGGTCTGACATTCGTGACCTCCTCTAAAAATTTCAGCAGAGACATCAAAAATTGTCGGAAGTGGTACTTATATCTAAAAAACCAAAAACAAGATTTTATGTTTAATAGAAAAATAACGAAAGTGCTTAAATCCATTATACGCACACTACATCATTCATTGCTAGCAAATTCGGTCGCAATATTTCTGAGTTTTCGTAAACATGAAAGATTCAACGTCATGGACATAGCGTCATGTGGACCAGCATAAGATAACGTATAAATAATAACTACTGCAGTGATTCGTTTACTGGGCCTCCAATATTCTGTAAGTCCATATCAAACACACTTATTATCTTTCGCCTTTAATATTGTTACGGCAGCGGATGGAACCTGTATGAGATACGAACGTGATCAACGTGATTGCAGACAGATTTAAATCAAATTGATTACCAGCAAGCCTTTATCAATTCGTATAGTATATTGAACCATAATGAAGTTGGATTAAAGAAGAAATATAAGTTCCACATACGCCACAGTGATCCAAAATTTCTTCTTCTTTCTTCGATACTTATTTCCTTATGTTTTTTTAATATTCCATAAGACCTGTGATGGTTTTCAGAGAAACTTCACATTATAAAAATATATTTATGTAAGTATTAATATCAAAGCCTTCTGCGATAGGTTTCAGCAATGGCTGTCATTTTTAACCAAATCCCACAGAGGCCTTTCAAAACAAGAAGCTTGTACCTGCCGAGAACCATTTTTGTGCTGATTTTAAACCTTTTGCTCGTTTTGTCTTACAGTTTTCCGAATAGTTAGTATCCCGTGTATAGCAGCGTTTTCTTGGAGTACCATACAAGCGAAATACTTCCTATCTCAAAATAATTAACTCAGCAAGACTTATACTTTCTTTGCCCGCTGGAGGGATAGCACTGACGCGATTTATCACAGAATCAAGAGGACTATCGTCTCAACAAATTAAAGGTCTTTTTTCCCAATAATTTCAGGAAGTAAAATCATAAGGAACATGAGTTTGTCAACTAACAAAAAAGTTTGGACTCGTGTGGAGCTGTCTCCAGCTCCTTCTTCAGTCAGATCAATGAAACGATGAGCTGCAAGTCAGTCTTCATTCCCATTTCAATTTAGTTCCCCGAAAACAAAACAGAAGGATAAACTTTGGATCTTCGATCAATCAAAATTATTTATTGAGGCATCAGGTAATAATCCTTGAATTTAGAGTGCCAAGCTACTTACTGATTCTATTCATTTTCACCGCATTTTATGTGAATATACTTCTATTGCTCGATCTGAGACCCGAAAGTAATAAATTAGGGAAAAAGTTTTTTAGCCCTTCTCACATCAAAAATGGCCGTAATAACGAAGCTCACACCTCACCGTTACGCTGCTTTTGATAATAACTGGTTCAGCACATAAAATCTTTTACGTCGATGTTTTTGCAAAAGTAATCCCATCATAAATCATATCACCTCATCAGTAGGAAGCAAATACTACAAACGATGAAATTTGTAACAAAGTTGTAAAGAAAAAATGAATGTCATTAAATCGGATTAGAAGGACAGAGAGGAATACGCAAAAAGAATTATTATTATTTCAACTTAATTCATTCAGAAATTCGCTAAAAACAATGAACACTTTCAATTCCACAATCAGCTTCATCGAGACAATTTCAAAAATGAAAACTGCAACACAAAACTTATTTCTTCAGATGTGTATAGTTTTTGTTTATGAGTTGAGTTTGAAGTTGGAAAACCAACAATCACGCTCCAATGATTGTTTTGGCAGGCTCTAATTAATAGGTGCACTTCTTATCCATCCAGTTTCTGGGATCAATTTAGTGAAGGCTGCGTCTCTTATGTCATTTTGTGATAAATTTTTGATTAGTATCCTTTTATATAGTTTTTATTTAAGGTTGTTTCGGGTGGACATAAAAGCTTTTTAAGGACCATGCACCAATTTTTGTGTTCTCAGAGGCCAACGGACAGGATGTGACAAATTAAATCTTCTTCAATCTCCAGTAAGTATAATATAATTACTTCTTACCTTCCCATACCTACTATACCTTCGGACATAAAATTTAGATACTTATATCACCACCAGCTCACAATTAGTATACTTTTTCATACTTCTCCTCTTTGCCGTTTCTTATCTCGACAGAAGACTTCCTATTAACACTTCCATGTTTGTTTAAGGAAAAACAACGAAATGAGGCTGGTCACGACCGCAAACTAGAATTATGTTCCAAAAACAACTTTGCTTCCCCAATTAGGTACAACCAATGAACAATAAGTCAACATTTCACACATGTCATGAAAAGACTAACACCTCCTTTGGTTCCGACAAGTAATTATGTTGAACTCAAGCCAAAATTAAGGTCACATTGCCAATTAATATATAAAAACATTAAACAATAAGCACGCTTCAGGGACATTAAATAACGGTCTCTACGATCTAAGAAAGTGACAGTGATGGAAAAAAAGAAAACAATCAACACATATAAGAAATGATATCTTCTTCTTGAGGGTCCTATCAGACAAGCGTAGCAAATTGAACATCCGCTATCTCATTTATTTCCTCCCACGTTCCACGTCATTCTTAAATATAATCAGTTTTAAAAACAAAAACCCAAGTTGTAGATTCTGTGGTTAAGGCACAAGCCGAGGCAGAGACCATAGCCATAGAAGAAGAAAATCGATTTCGATTTCGATTCCTCTGACAGCTAATTAGACAATTTGCAAAATGTTATTGCAGACTCATTATAACCACCAGTTTCCACCATGAGAATTACTTACGTTGGCAAGCCTGAAACTGAAGTACGAAGACAAGTTATTGATGATAACTCATTTATCGTTGGTGATTTTGATTTGTGGTCGTGTTTCGTTTTCGTAGTGGTCGCAAGTGTGTATAGAATTCTTATTTTGTTATAAATTTATTTCCAACACTTAATTACAATCTTGGAGGACCAAAATCAAAATGATTGGTCAATGGGTAGTATGAGAACGAGAGGGCTCCTCCTAATACAAGCTAATTAGGTAATTTCTGGATTTCAGATCAATAATTAAACATTAACAACTTGGCACATTCAAATTTGTTTTCATTTTCTTTTTTTTTCTTTTTGCTTTTTGCCATTTGAGAAGAGGTTGTGCTCGTGAACGGACACGTCATACACGCCAAATATAACGCCAACGGGATTCATTTCAGGCTCTGAATTGAATTGGTGTGGAATGTGAACATGCTTGGACGCTGGACATCCTGAGGCAGAGGGGTGCAATTTGGCATGTTGAGCACGTTTTGGATGCTCTTTTGTGCGAGTTTTTGTGTATGCTGAGCTAATGGAAGTCAGTGTTACATAGCGCAGTAAAAGAAATCGAAATCGTTGAATAAAACTCCTGCATTATGGGTAAGGTCCGTCCGAGGACTGTTTGTGCGGTGTTAATGGAAATAAATTAGAAACGTGTTTTTTAGAAATAGGATTTTCTCTTCACGTGTCTAAAAAGGATGGCAAAAAAATCCATCAAACAATTAGGTTACCGAAAAGTTTTTTATTGTTAAAGCCGTCTGCTTAATAAAGCGTTTCGGGATCTAGATATTTATGTTGTATATGCACTTGAAAAAATATGTACTTATAGCTCAATTTTGCCTAAACTGTGCAAGTTGCAAATACTTCACAAAGATGTGAGGTCTTCAAAAACCCAAGCATATTATAGACAAAACCAATGAACAGATTGATTTGGATTTTCGTACATAGCTTCCGCTGGTAAATTAACGAGAGTCAAAGGTTCCAATAAACAGTTTTGCAGGAACTTCTCACTAGCGGTATTTTAAGCCTAAAAAACACTTAACATTTTTTCATGAACATAACCGTTTACGAAATGGTGCAGTGCAATAAGGCCCGCGTCACAGTTGCTACTGAGGATCTGGAAAGATCATTTCTGCAGACTGCTTAACGGCGATGAGGACACAAATTCCGCTGTCAGGCAGACTGCCCCATTCAGCCTGGACGATGATCAAGAATGCCGTCCTCCCGACCTAGAAGAAGTTAAGCTTGCTATATGCAAACTTAAATCAAATAAGACTGCAGGTGCAGATGGCCTTGATGCCGAACTTTTCAAGGCAGCTGGAGATCAGTTGGAAAGGAGCATGCACCAACTGATCTTCATGATATGGTCGGAAGAAAGCATGCCCGATGAATGGAACCTCAGTATCGTATGCCCGATCCTAAAGAAAGGAGACCCTCACAATTGCGCCAATTATAGAGGGATAAGCCTCCTTAACGTCGCTTATAAGATCTTGTCTGCTGTAATATGTGAACGTCTGAAACCCCACGTCAACAACTTGATAGGTCCTTATCAGTGTGGTTTTAGACCAGAGAAGTCCACAATAGACCAAATTTTCACATTACGGCAGATCTTGGAAAAAACCCGAGAACGTGATATCGATATTCACCATCTCTTTATCGATTACAAGGCCGCGTATGACAGTATCTACAGAGACGAGCTGTACAGAGCCATGTCTAGTTTCGGCATCCCTGCAAAACTCGTACGACTATGCAGGATGACTTTGGAGAATTCACGCTGCTCAGTCAAGGTCGGTAAAGAACTCACCGAGACCTTTGATGTCGAAAAAGGTTTTAGACAAGGCGACAAACTGTCTTGCGATTTCTTCAACATCATACTTGAAAAGATTGTAAGAAACTCAAACGTCAACACCAGAGGAACAATCTTTCAAAAGTCTGTGCAATTACTCGCATATGCAGACGATATTGACGTAATGGGAAGAAAAAAGCGTGATGTCATAGGTGCTTTTGCGAGTATTGAAACAGAAGCGGCAAAAATGGGTTTGATGGTTAATGAGGGCAAAACAAAGTACATATATGCTGTCATCAAATAAGGACACAGAACATCGACGAATTGGACAAAACGTCACAATAGACAGACATAACTTCGAGGTAGTACAGGACTTCGTCTACCTAGGATCCGCTGTAGACACGGACAACAACATCAGTGCGGAGATCAAACGGAGAAGATCTCTTGCCAACCGTTGCTTCTTTGGGTTGAGAAGGCAATTGAGAAACAAGACCCTCTCCAGAAAAACCAAGGTAACCTTACATAAGACCTTAATCATCCCAGTCCTGCTTTACGGCGCGGAAGCATGGACCTTATCGAAAGCGGATGAGGAAACCCTTGGTCGTTTCGAAAGAAAAATTCTCCGAATGATCTTTGGTCCCGTATGCGAAGGCAATGTGTGGAGAAGAAGATAAAACAACGAGCTGTATGAGCTGTACCGCGACATGGGCATAGCCAGAAGAGTACGCATCGCTAGGCTACGATGGTTGGGCCATGTTGGGCGGATGGACCCAAACGCTCCGGCTCGTCGGGTGTTCGAAAGCACATTGCAGGGAAATCGCGGAAGGGGAAGACCTCGTCTTAGGTGGCGCAATCAAGTGAATGAAGACCTCAACCGACTTGGATTGCGAATCTGGAGAGAACTCGCCCGAAATCGAAGTCGTTATAGAAGGATGTTGGTTTAGGCCCAGGTTCACCCCGAACTGTAATGCCCACCTAAGTAAAGTAAGTAAGGTCCTCATTCACTAGATCTACGGTATCATTTTTCTCTGCAAATGGTCGACTTATAAGAAGCTGCACATCATCAGCATATAATTGAATCGTACAATTTTTTACATGTGGAAATTCATTTACATAAAGGATCGGTCTAACGCAACGGTCCAAGGATAGATCCCTGGGGTACTTCAGGACTTCGAGAGAACTTTTCAGCTTTTTACACAGAATTGGATGGCTGACAGTTTACAAAGCCTTAGAAAAGTCTAGTAGTGAGAGCAGTGTTATATGATCATTTTCCATTGCGATTCAAGAAGTAGAGATGATTTGCAACTACGTTTTGGTCTTAAACCAGATTGGCTGGAACTTAACAGGTATTTTTGTATCTGCTTCAAAATAGTTTTTTCGGACACTTTAGAAAGGAATGGGAGAATGGCAATGGGGCGGAACTCCATAGCAGCACCAGTTGTATAAAATTGTAGGTCCTTGAAATGCATTAAGCCCATTGTATATAAACTATAGTATCATCACGCTGCTATCGCCATCTATACTCTCGATTTGGCAGACGGCAAATGCCATGCTTATATGATTTTTGTATACCTAATTATGAAATAACTGTTAATTGAAATGTAAATCATTAAAAATCAACTATCTATCTATCTATCTATCTATCTACTCTCAATTTAGAGCGCCACCCTCTTAAATCAGAGAAAGCTATTCGTAAAACCTGTGGAATGCATAACTTTTCAATGTTTTGAGAAGGGAGCCATAGGGAGCAATGTTTCGTAAACGTTGTAGCGACATAAAAGCCAAGAAAAATATAAATGAAAACTAAATTATTATTTGCTTTGATTGTTAATTTGCAAAAAGTTTGTTTTCTTCTGCTTAACCTAACCTACCTATGTGAACAACTAAAGGAAAATTTTCAAAAACCGCTAAAGGGACAATTTGAGAGTATTGACGACGATACCAGTGTTTTCCCATCCATGATGTTACCAATACCATAGTTTGTATTTACAATGGTTGGGCCGGTTGCTTCATCCTATTTATATGAGACTACTTATCTTTGAAAAAAGCGCTTAAATCTATAAAATATATTCTTTATCATTTCTAAAAACTCTAAAGCAACTTATTTTAAACCCTAATAAAAAATTAAGAAACGCTCCTTCAACTCTATTCAACTGAATTCATTCAAAATTTATTTTGATTAAAATAGCTGTTATCTACAGCAGCGGTTAACCGAAAATATTAACGTGAACGCGAACACTTTCAATAGTAAATACCATTGTATATAATATAATCTATAATATAGTTTTTATATACAATGTAAATACTTTCACCATTGTATATATAATTTATAGTAGAACCATTTGCCGATTTAAGAATGTTTTGTTTTTAGGGCACGGAGCGCTGCAGTCGCCTGTAAAAAACGTAAAAAAAATGCGAGTAGTCTTGTGGAATGTATTTAAAAGAGAGCCAGATAAATGTTTTAAGAGACTGATCATATGGCAAAAATATTTAAGCGGGATTCCTGATGTTGTGATTTTGTTTTGGCTCTCATTTGTGGGTATGTGTAAAGTTCCTTGGAAAATTACATTTGCTATGAAGAAACTGGTGTGAAACATAAATATAAGTATATTTTTGCGTTTCTTCATTTCTTTCGATTGAAATTACTTGCATAAGGAGCAAATAGCAACGTTGCATTATTTCACTTTGGAAATTATTCCAATTGCTTTGAAATACCTACGTACCTTACTGAAATGAATGGAAGATATTTTTGCAGTGGAAATTTCAAATTAATGGAATTATTGAATTATTTCAAACACACTGTAGTAAATGCAAAGACCATTTATTTAACACAACCTGTTACAAATTCTAACAGAATTCAATGACAGGTGCGTAAAATATTTTCGAAGAGATATTTACCAGCACGGTAAAGCCTTTAAATTACTTTATAGGAAACAGAAACATTTTTTTTATTAGGCTACCTATAAAGTTCAGATTATAGGTACCTACTATTGAGAATCGTGATGTGGTGATTAAATTTTTTTGGTTACCTACGCGTAAGTAAAAATCCTTCAAAGATTTCTCAAATGCATGCATTCGAAAGAACTGATGTGAGACAAAGTCATAATATTTTTGCAATTCTTATTTTATTTTGATTGAAATGAAACAAATAGGTAGCAACGTTGCATTATTTCACTTTGGAAATTATTCTAATTGCTTTGAAATAATACATATCTACTGAAATTAATAAGAAACTAATATTTTCAATCTTATGTGTAATTTGTAACGTAATCTAATTCTAAAAATTTATAGTCATCGCGTTTTTAAGAGAAAGTGCCGGCTCTTGTTAACATCACCCTAATTTTAAATTGGGGTCATTAGCAAACGATTTATAAACATCAGACTAGCTTTATTATTTTGATTTAAATAAACTCCTTGAAATTAGAAGACGTCCGCATTTTTTCGAATTTTTCTGGTATACAGGTGTACACACCAGAAAAATTCAAAAAAAAATTTCTTTATTTTCCAAGACAAGAAAATAAAAAAATGGCGTTAAAGTAGACCCTTTTTCCAATACAGCCATCTATAATTTGAGTGAAAAATTGGAAATTGACAAAACTGCCAAATTTATAATTTTCATCCGATCGTAAAAATTGTAGATAGCTATATGTGAAAACATATGGAGAGTATGCAGTAAAGATTTTAAGACAATTCGTTAATATTTGCGTAAGTTACAGCGGCTGCAAATTTGAAATAAGCAGTTTTGAGAAAAACGCGTTTAAAGGTTTCAGAGCAGGAGTTCGAGCACTCGAGATGCTTCTCTTCTATACCCTGCCATTTCAAAAGTATCTGAGATATCTGTTTTGACGAGCCACAATTCATAGACGAATTGGTCTAATATTTTAAATTTCGCGCCCTTCCGGCCATATTTAATTACTCGTTATTTTGTTAATCAAAAGTAATAAGAAGAAGAAGAAGAATAACAATGAAATACACACTTCGTCTTGAAATTTGAAACGCACGGTTTTTTTCGCCCCTTTTCGTTTTCTCTTTTCGAAGTTTTTAAAAACTTAATTCAAGCTCGAAATAAGAGCTAATTTGTAAAAAGTCTTACAAAATTTTCAATATCATTCTAATATTTTCGGACATCATTTTTGAGATGTTTACCTATCGATAAATTTAAAAAATTTCGATTTTTTGAAAATGAGAAACTAGCCGAGCCCCTCATGCAAATATTTGAAAAAGTGAAATTGAATATTCCAAAGACAAACGCCATTTTTTTGAAGTTTCAAATTCATATAAGCCCCAAAAATTAAAATCGTCAGAGCCGTTTTTTCAAAAAAAAAATAAGGTTTCAAAAATTCAAGTACACAATTTTAAAGATCTTACTAAAAGATTAATTGACAAAAGAAAAATGAAATAAATCAAACATACCGTTTTGAAAAATTTAGAAAAAACTGATTGTTTTAAAAAATATTATTGAAAATTCCAAATAAACAAAATTTTTTAAATTATGACATGCAATCTCTTTTAAACAACTTTGCACTTTTAAAATATGAAATTTCGTCAAAATCGCATCAGCCATTAGCGAGAAAGTCAGCTTTGAAAATACGGTACTATGGGTGGTACCGTTTTTAGACTTAAACCAAAAAATATTCACATCATAAGAATAGCTATTCAGAAATGAAAACTCACGTAAAATTTTATCAAAATCGTTAGAGCCGTTTTCGAGAAAAACAGGTATTTTCATATGGGTTGTATGGCAGGTACCGTTATTTCAAGACCTAGAAACCCAATTCCAAAAGCTTCTCTGTTAACTACCACATAAATCATAACTGCAAATTTAAAAAAAAACTGTTTTTTTCAAACACGATGTTGACGAAATTTTGTATTTAAGAAGTTTTAAGTTTTTTAAAAATGATTATATATCAAAATTTGAAAAGTTCTAGCTTTTGAAATTTTAATTTTTTTTTTAATTTTGATTTCTTAAAATAATTTCAAAACGATATTTTTGGTTTTTTTCTTAAAATTTTGTCAAAACAACTTCTACAAAGATCTTTAGGTTTTGGATTTCTAAAAACCTCGCTACCTCTGTAAGCCTCCCCACAGACCAACCATAACTGCAAACTTTGAAGAAAATCGGTCAAGAGTTAAAGGCTGTCTATTCATATACGGACAGACAGAAACACAGGCAAAAAAAATTATTTTCTTGAATTTCGAAGCACGAGCCTCCCGGGTAACAAGCACACATGGTAACCATTTACGCTACCATATGATGTATCTATACTATATGGTATTACAAATAAGTTTTTTCTTCCCATACATTTAGCTTCGAACAATCAAAACGAGAAAAAGTAGGGTTAAAAAAAAATTTCATTTCTCTCCTTTATACGTATTTCAAAAATATTTTGTCAAAGTTTCTAGTCGATCGGAGACAAATTGAAAATGATATAAATATTCTTATACCTGCTTGATCTGAGCACACATTTGTTACCTGGCAGCTTTAAAGCGTTTTTCTTACAACTCACGTTTTTAAAGTTGGTGCCTACAGAAGGGTTTTTGGAATTGAGTATCTAGGTCTTGAAATGGTACCTGCCATACAACTGATATGATAATACTAATTATTCTCAAAAACAGCTTCCAGCACTTCGATAAAATTTTATGTGAAGGATTAACTTTAAATTGTCTTTATAATGTAAAAAAAAATTTGAAAAAGTCTAAAAATGGTACCTCCCATAGTACCTACGGCTCTTTTCAAAAACGACTTTCTTGTTAAAGGCTTAACATGTTGACGAAATGAATTTTAGAAGTTCTTAGATTTTTTTAAGAAAGAATAAATATCAACATTTTAAAAAATTTAATTTTTGAAGCCTATACATTTTTAAAAAAATTTTGATTTTTAAAAATAACTTCAAAACGATATTTTTTTTTTTCCAAAACAGCTTCTATCAAGTTCTTAAGCTTTGCATACTGGATTTCTAAAAACATCTTTTTTAAAAAACGTGAAAAATAAAAAAGGTTTTTTTTAGACTGCTCCAATAGTTTTGATTAAATTTTCACCGTTGATATGTATTAGCAACTGCAAAAGTGGGGTTTTTTAGACTTTTGCTTGAAGCCTTTGAAATATTTCATTTAATTGTTTTCAATATTTTGCGTGACTTAATTCATTTTTCGTAATTAATGCGTAGTTGGCAGCTCTGAATCACCAAATATATTACGTAAGTTTGTGCGACCCAGCCATGCTCAATTTTTTAAGTAAATTAACCCTATCCGTCTTTTAAACTGCTATAATGAATATCCAAAAAAGAATAATAGGTACAACAAAATATGTACATAATATTAAATGAACTAGAATTTTGCTTTCAAAATTTATTTTTAACAATATTCAATCAAAGTTTCACATGCAAAATTTACTATCTACTAAGCCCTTTTAAGATTTCAACGAAAATGTAGAAATCAAAAATACCTACACACAATGACTTTGCCAAAACTTAATTTTCATGTGCCTGCCACAAATAAATAAATTTCTGACCTACCTCACTAACGCACAAACGAAAAGGTCTCAAACATGAATTTCCTTGAAATGATTATATTTTTTGTCCTTACGAGCATTGTCTTGCATAATCTTCTTTGTCGTCCCTTATACTATACCAATGCCATACATTATACTTATACATACACCCGATCTACGAGTTCCTCTTTGAATTGTGCACAGCAGTTGAAAAAGAGAACTCAATGTTTATAAATTGAATTTCAAAGAGCAAAAATCTTAACATCCACAAATGTTCTTTTTCTCTCTGTAAAAATTTCATGTGGAACTTGTTAGTACGAACCGCAGGCTGGTGGTGCGCCACCAGTCAAAAAGTCTACACAATTCTACTATAGTTTTTATATACAATGATTCTACTATAGTTTTTATATACAATGCTTTCACCATTTCAGTTTCCGAAAAGTATAAATTCGAGTATCGAAATGAGTATTAGCTAAGACACGAAAATAGTGGTGACAGTTTGCAATACAGTGTCGAATAATCAATAGATGTCACTTCAATTTCTAAAGAGTTTTTAGAGCTCTCAAACTATAGTGACTTATCTCGTATATCTAATTCCAGAACCGTCCACCAGTGCCTCCATCAGAAACATTCAAAATACGATCTCAGCCTGTGTCGCATCTTGTATCTTCAACTCCCTGTCAACATATTGAAAAAAAAATTACTTATGTTGCAAACGAATTCGAAGAGCAGGAAGCAATTCTTTTCGTTGAAAAATGCTATGAGTAGCAAAACACAATCACAATTCACAAAAACAAAGGTTTGATATGGTATACAATGCCTATTTTATTTTTATTTAATTCAACCACTTCTTCCGGCTTTTCTTTGAAAATACCGCTGTAATGCTGCGTCGAAAACAGAGTCAACAGTTCGTTTTTTCCATATCAGATTTTTGTCCTTTTTTGGCTTCGGTGGTTCAACAGCATCTTTGTCTTCTTTCAAAATCTTTTCCGTCTTCACTCCTTCAATTTTGACATCAGCCACTACAGGCGTCGTGTTTTCAATCAAAGGGTTTTTGTCACCTTCTTCCGTTGGTTCAATCTTAATAGACACCTCAGTCATTTGTTCTTTCTTCTTCTTTCCTGCTGCCTCATCTTCATCAGATGACGAATCAATACTAAAATCTGAATCAGCGTCCAAATTCGAGTGAATGTGTGCCTTTTTTGCAGGCTCTGTGGCAGCATCCTTACTTTCTGCATCTTCTTCTCCTGATGATCGACGTTTTCGATAAGCCCGTGCTTTACCCGATTTAATAGGTTTATAAGTATCTTTTTCAGTTTCTTCTACTTTTTTTGAATCTTCTTCAATTAAATTTGACTGGTCTACTTCTTTTGGTCCTAATTTTTGTTCATACAAATGTCTATAGAAACCATCCAAATCCTTTTGCTTTGTTACATCTCCAATTGACTCAAGATAATCCTCACGCTTTTCCTCATCTTCCGCCTTTTGCATTTCTTCAAGTTTTTTTCTATATGCACTCGTTACAAAAGATTCTTTGTCCTTAAATTCCTCGCCTTCCAGCTCACGCTCTTTTTGAACCATACGCTCGATGCGTCTTTCGTTCTCTAATTTTCTTTTCTCCGCAAACTTAAGCAATCGCCCAATGTATTTCGGTTTTTTAACTTCACTACTTTTGGCTTTCTTTGCTTCATCGCGCTTCGATTCAATTTCATCGTACAGTTCATCATACTGAAACACTGTCGGATCTTCTTCTAGAGCTTTCTCTTGCAATTTTCGTGCCTATTCAATAGAAATTCAATTATGTTTCAAAAAATATCTTTCTTAATTTACTAACCATTCTTTTCTCTGTAGCACCAGGGCCAATAGGCGCATTTTTCATTTTTAACTGGGGAGGTCCATAATTGTCGTCTGAATCGCTGCTTTCGTCGAATATTGATGGTTTTTGGAAATTGCTTTTAGGTGGTTCCCTGGGCTTTTCTTTCCCAGGAATAATAAGACCATATCTGTAGAACAGTAAATGCAAATAAATATGGCTTTTTTAAAAGTTTACTTTTACTTACTGCTTAGCCATTTAGGTATTTATTTTCGTATTTTATTTTTTTTAGGGAAAACAAGAAACAAAACGTTCAAATGTCAAAATAGTGTAATTTTGACATTTAAACAAAATAGAGTTTGAGAGCCAGTGTGTTTCACTGGGGATATGCAACCCATAAAAAATGGACTAGAAATCAAAATGTGTTCGTAGAACCAGCTTTGTGTCACTTGTTTTCTGTATTTCGTATAAAGTTTTTTGGAAAGTACCTACAACCAAATTGTAATATAAGTAGCAACAGTCAATTACCTCGTTTCCACTTAGAATTGAATCACACTTCAATTCGAATTAGTGCCAGTGTATACCTTTATCGAATTGAAATAGGACAATCCGATCCAATACAGCTCTTGTAGCTGGATTGATTAAAAAGAATTTGTTGTATACCTAGATTACTCGATTCAGTGAGGTAAGTAGATACCTGTATCGAAATCTGAATCATAATCCGATTCGATTACTCGATTCTAAATGGAAACGAGATAAATTGTGGAGGCACAAATTGTAATTTTAGTGTTGAATCTCATCAATTGCTTAGACAATCAAAGTCAAGTGAGAAAAGGTGATACCAGAAGAAATGATACCTGTCACAAGGCCGCCGTAACCATTTCGGACCGCAAGCGCAAAAAAGAAATAACTGAAGATATCTTCGTAATGAGTGTTTTGCAACAGATACATATGTAGAGTACAACTTGTTAGTAATGTTATCAACAGTGACAAATTTCATATCAAAACCTTCCGTACGATGGCGTCTATGATGCTTCCTATTTCCATTCGTAGTCCAAACTTACTACGGCGGGCCTTGTGAGATAAGTAAGGCCCCGATTGCGGTTGTCGATTGACTAATCGATACTCGACTTTTGTCGTTTTCGATCGACATTCTTCGACCAGAATATTATGAACGAAAGCTGTCGACCGTCAAATCGAAAAATGTCGATCGACAAAAGTTGAGTATCGATGAGTTAATCGACAACCGCAATCCGGGCCTTAAGCCTTGCCCAAACCAACGCGGTGAGCGCGTGCGATGCGATTGCGATAAGTCAAATCCCTATGTAATCTTATGGACGTTTGACTTAATACATAGGGATTTGACTTATCGCAATCGCATCGCACGCGCTCACCGCGTTGGTTTGGGCAAGGCTTTAATATTTTAGCCAATTATTTTACAAAATTATCAACAACTCTTATTTTCACAAGTGTGTGTGACGGTGAGAAATGTCAAAAATTCACTCCCTCCGCTGTAAGGTAATCACTTCACGAATAGGTGAATAGTAGCCTTAACTTTGTATTAATTTGAACTTCACTTTCATATTTTTGGTCGATTTTGAATTGTTCTAACAGAAGGTATTCTTCTATTTTGTCAAATATTAGCTTTTTTTTGCACCTATTTTTATTGTGGCGTTACAAAACAAGAAGACAAGAGCTTTTTATGTGTTCTCATAGACATTGAACGCTTAAAAACATACCGACATTGAGAAGCTGTCGCTAAATTCGGTTCGATTCGTTGGAAGCTAGAGCCGCGCTGCTATAGAGTTATGTCTATCACATAACGAGTCTACTTAAAAAATTGTTTAACATCAAAAATCGATCTATTTACTAAGTTTACTTTTGTATCAAAGCGTCATGGTTTTAGTCAACTTTTTATTTTACTTCATGTTTTTTTTATTTTAAGTGACAATAATGATTGCCACGTGCAATTAAAATGTCAATTTAACGATAACAAAACAAATAATAATATGAAAATTATAATCACTGCCTTTTGGTAGGCAAATTCCCATTGTGTAATAATTTAATTATAGTCTTACATAAGGATTCTTACTCTGAGCACACGATATACAAATACGATCTAGTTTCCGGTTCACATTTTGTTTTAAAATTGATAATATATCTGATGTGTGTTTCAACTTAACGATTCAATTGAAATAAAAATATATATATTTTTCTTATACATAGGGAGGCTATGGGCTGAGCTGGGGCGTTATTGGTTCGTTCCCTTCGGTGTAAGAGAAATTTTTAAAATAGTTTCCAATACTGTATCACTTTGTCGTTTTTCGTTAAAAACATTGAATTCGGTCTTTCAAATGCTAAGGCATATTGTTTTGTCTTCTTAGCTATTTCTTGATCAAAGATCTGAAAGTATATCGTTTTGATAAATCTAATTTTTCATTTGATTAATTGCAAAACTTACATCATCTTCTTTGATTTCAAGCACAGATGATAAGTCCCATTCTGCACTTGGCAGTGGCTGTGATATGAACTTAGCGGCTGTAGCAACAGATGGTAATGCATGCTTTTGTAGTGTTACAATTTCCCAAAGTGAACTTTCCAGAGCATTTGCCTTTGATGGTTCTCTCTCGTCCATTACAAAGGGATCACGAGAAACTGCAATTAAATTATTTTTTTCATAAACGTCGCACATCGCAATCAAAAATCACACACAGTGTTAGATTACTTACCCTCAACAGCTCTTTCTGAACAGATCAATCTTTTAAGACCCGGGTGTCTTAATATAAGATTTCCAATAAAATATAAAATAATTATGGCATCCTGTGGTGGCGCGATCAAGCTTAGCCTAGCTAATCGCTTCACAAAAGCGGCCACCAGACTCTCTGGAAGGTGCGATGAGCTAAGAAATATGTCGGCCAGATAAAAAAGTCGCGCTTTGAACTTGGTGTGAAAGATTTCAGGTTCAAACATTGAATAAAGTTTCTCGTATATATTTGGATAGGTTATATTATGTTTTTGGATAAGTGTAAAGATTCCCTGCAAAGCTAGCAATCCTATCGGGCCACCTGCGAGTCAACAATTCCATTAAAACATCTTTAATGTGAACGACATTCAAATATACGTACCAAAATCCAAAGAGTCCATAAGGAAATCCGTTAGCAGTATAGGCTTCTCTAAATGTGGTAAAATTCTCTCCAACAGAACAATTAGAACCTTCTTGCGTATGGAATCCTTCATATCCCACTGCATGATGCAGTTCCAAACTTTATTAACAGCTTTACGAATTGTATTGTAATCATAGCTTTCTGGCTGCGGGGAATCCAACGAGCACAACAACTTAACATCATCAGGCATATCTTTTTTGACCACCAAAGCATCAATCAGATCTAAATAGTTCCGCGCAAATATTTCATTTTCAAATGCAGCTTTTGTCGCCAAAGATGGAATCATTTTCCAAGAGTAATACACAATATCCTGATAATCGGCATATTCTTTAAAACGTCCAACCAAATGACTGTTTGATCGCTCTGTGGAGAGTATTGCCAACATAATGTAGCGCAATCGAAATTTAGGAAAGCAATAAGTGTCATTTTGTTCGAGCGGATATTTGCCTTCCCAGGACATAAGTTTCATACTAGTGACCAATGCTTGAGAGCTTTCGTTGGGTTTGTCAACATTTATACAAGCGAGAATTAGTTTTATGGATTCTTCAAAACGTTCCTGCAGCCATTCTTTATACTTTGTCTCTGGGCTTTCATCTGCAAAGGAAAAAAAAGTTTGGTTTAAATAACGGTGATACCTGTTCCTGTTTTTTTTAGAAATATGATTTATATTGATTCTATTTCTACACACAGAGGTTATACAATAAAATCATTCAACCACAAACAATGACATGTAACCGATAACGCTTTTAGACTTTATTTATTTTATCGTGGATCATCACCACGCTTCTAATTCAGAAATGCCTATTTC
This sequence comes from Melanostoma mellinum, assembly GCA_914767635.1. Taxonomy (NCBI): domain Eukaryota; kingdom Metazoa; phylum Arthropoda; class Insecta; order Diptera; family Syrphidae; genus Melanostoma; species Melanostoma mellinum. The sequence continues at coordinate 20,734,706 of OU612059.1, forward strand.
ACACATTTATTTCAATGAAAATATGATTCTCAAGTGTGAAAAGTTTAATTATCTGCGATCTATGATCATTGGTGAGCAACTTGTGATGACGACATCAGTCATCGAGAAAGCGTAGGGTCGATAAATTTGTGAGAAAACTTCGCAATCTTTTGTGATAAACAAATGCCCTTTACTGAGTGAACACAATGAACTGCATACGCAGACGGAGCCGGAGCCGCAAGAGTTAAAATCAAGTTAACTTGTCCGGCTCCGTCTTGCGTTGGTTTTGTATTCGCTTGTATTTAATGTTTTGATATTTCTTGCGGCTGCGTCTCTGCAAAGACTTAACATCGCGGTTGGGCGTGCAGCACTCCACAATATAGTTCACAATGGTGGGCAATATACGAAAAATAAGAAAGTAAATTAACTAACTGAGATAAAGATACTCCGTATTACAGGTAGATAGGCAAAGCTTGATCGAATAAGAAGTACATACCAAGATAAATGGAGCCTTCAAGTTAAAAATTAACATCTTCTAAAAAATAGATATCGACAAGCTTAGTTTGTATTTTCAAGTGCAAAGGAAACATTTAAAAAGGGGCTGTACTTGGCTTACCGACACTTTTCGTAGTCAACGCGGCGTAAGGATCCGTCCTTCTAGTTTAAATATTCAATTGGGAAAAATGCTACATACATCTATGAATCGTCTTAAAGTGCAGGTATTGCTTTATTGGATGAAGTGTCTTAACCAAGTAAACTAAGACTTGATTGCAATGTAAAACTCAATAAAAGAGTTTTTTGAAAAATTATTGTAGTAAAAACTGCAATTGGTTCATAACCAACAAAGGAGATGCATCAATACAAAATCAAAAATGTTATGTATTCAATTGAAATATTTTATATTGCCAGCTTTACGGTCCATAGTAAAAGAGATTCTTTGAAGAGGGTGTATTCCCAGACTCTTGGAAAGAATCTATAGTTATAGTCCGATCGAAAAAGTTTCTAATACAAAAAAATGTGATTAGTTCCGACCGGTAAACAGTAGAGGAAGTTGGGGTATTGTGGTATACATGTTAGTTTTTAATACTTAACGAAAAAGTAGTGAAGCAAATGACCCTAATCTTTGCACATTTCAACAAAAACTAATAAGCATTAAAGTTATTTCTTTGTTTTGAATTCTAGCATCAATTAACAAAGATGTAAACAAAATGTTGATATGACCTCGAAATCATCGCTTTTGAAACTGTAAGGGTAATGTGGTATACTATGCTGTCTAATGTGGTATACTATACTATACAACCTAGCGGTATTTTTTTAAATTAAAAAATTTAGATAAATGATTAAATTAATTTTTGTTGAAAAGTATACGCATTTTAACAAATAGATCATGAGAAAAAATACAATTAACCAACTTTGGAAAGGAATTCAATTTTATAGTGGGTAATGTGGTATACTATACTATATGTGGTATACTATACCACATTAGCCCATGCCAAGTATACCACATTAGCCGAAGCTGTATACTTTCACAAAAATAATTATAAAAAATAATCTCAGCACATTTTTAGCAAGACTTACATGTATATTTCGTAGAAGATTGTTTTATTTCTTCGAAAAATATATTTTCACTGTTGAAACAGAAGTTTTATAGCCGCACAAACACTTTTTGTATAGCCCAAAAAAAAACTCAAATTCTCTGAACCACTGTTGTTGACTATTTTTTTGACAGATAAATACTCGTAAAGCACGCATTATAAGTTTCATTTATTTGTGCACCTTATAAAGTAGAAAACGTTGAAGTATGCTACTTAGTTTAAGAAAAAACTGCCTGTACCACATTACCCACCTATACCACATTACCCTAAATTACTCTACTTTTGAACTATTTGATAAATCCTTTCAGAATAATAATATTTTAATAGAATCCCAATCTGGTTTTTGGAAAGCTCTTTTGTGTGGGAGTTCTTGCAATTTGATTGTTACAAACTGGAAAGAATGTGTTTCTGAACGCAAGTATGTGTATAGTGTTTTTCATGATCTGAAACGAGCGTTTAAAACATAAGATAGTTCAATTCTGTTGCTATGAACTGAATTGGCTTAGATCGTACCTTGAAAAAAGAACACAGAAAGTTAAGGTAGATGGACATTTTTCAAAATCAAAGTATGTTGACCTGGGAGTTCCTCAAGGATCAGTGTTGGAGACTCTCATATTTGTCATTTATATAAATAATATTATATGCGTTGTGAAGCACTGTAAAATTGGACAGTTTGCTGATGATGCCTTCATCTTTACCTCTATAGAACACATTGAAGAGTGCCACAGTTAAGTACAAAATTTGGATAGTAGGCATTTATGTACGTTTGGTTATGTCAAAATAAACTTAAATCAAATACAATGGATATCAAATAAAATTAATCTGAATTTGAAATCAAACCTGATAATTGAGAATGAGGTAGTAGAAAGTTTTCAAAATAAAATACTTTGGCATTATGATAGGAACATAGCAAAATTGCATTTGAAAGTCATATAGGTAGGTATATTCAACCTGTAAAAAGATTTCCAAAAAGATAGGATTTCTAAAAAGGATCAGAAGAAATGTAACGATGTAAACTGCCTAAATTGTGCTTATAAATAAATATCTATCTGTATTATATTATAATCAACGACAGCCAATAAAAACCCAGACACCTTTCTTTTTTGCTTCATGTGTTCAGCACAATAATTCGAAACGGAGAAATATACACTGCAAAATTGATTTCGAAATAATCACAAATTTATTTGTAACAAGTATAGCTTTATGATGAAGTCAACACAATATGAGAAAAAACGTGTTTAAGACAAAAACAGTGACAAAAAAAATATTTCACAACCTATAAACCTGCCTCAGTACAGAAGGAGAAAACCATTACAGTCTAGTGGGTAGCTTAACTTACATAAAATATTTGATATTTTACAATTTTAAAACACGAATACAACTCCTTGGCTTACCTTTTGGTTTGAGTGGTGTAATAACTATGCACATTTCTCGTCGTTTTAAAAGTTCTGTGAATATCACTTCAAGTGTGAGAATGCATGACAAAACTGGTTGCTTGCGTGTTAAACATTGCTGGAAAATTTACAACAGCAAAACAAAAAATTAAATTTCTTTTAACATAACATTGATATTAAATTTTTTTTTTTTAATTATGAAGGAAAAATTGCTATACATGCGAGTTGAAGTAATTTTTGCACTACAAACCTCGAGGTGTCCTATGATATCCAATAAATTGTTCGCGTTTCTTCGCGAGTTGAGAAATTCGTTGGCCTTTAATTTCAATTCCTTCGAGATTGCTTTGTTGGGATTTTGTGTTGTGGCATTTTGGTCAGAAGACATCATTTTTTATTTTGAAATATTGGTTTATTAGGTCTATTTTTTACAATCAATCTGAGTTTTTATTTATTTTCTGTAACACGATGATGTGATGGCGATGGCTTCCGACCGTGCCTGCCTTGTCAAGAAAGTAAAACAACTTTCAAGTGTAAGCGCAGATTTAACGAAGAATTCTGACGAATTGTCAGCTGTCTGTCAATTTTAAGCGTTGCCTAACAAACTTTTTGTCTGATATCTGAAGTGTTTCAAAAAACAAAAGTTTTTTAAGAAATTGGACGTGAAGTCAGTTATAAGCAGAAAATGGTTATATCAGGTTTTTCTTTTACTTAAGAAGAATTTTTCTTGAAGAGCAACAAATCGACCAAAATGATTACATTGATCAACGAAACGACCAACAAATTGGTATAGCATAGATGGAGAACAAGAAAACAATCTCATTTATTTGAACGCAGCTTCAACAAATCGACCATTGTGAACTTCGTCAAGGTATAAAAGGTTGAGGTCGATTATTTGAACAATTTAAACAAATTGATCGTTTTGTTACTTCAACAAATCAGTCAATAAACTTCGTCAATGGTGTACACCTAAACGGGTCGTTGAAACAAAAGCTACACACCTTTAAATGACAAATTTGCACTCACTGCATTCAGAATTCATCATTCATACAAGTTTGAATATCTACTCAGTTTTGTAATAATAAGAACCAATAAGTCCGCCCAACATTTTCTTAAGGGTGAACTCCTCTCTAATGCTCGCGTTCTTCGCAACATCGAAATTTTCGAAACTACTACTGTCAGTCAAGAACGCTATTTAAGCTCTGTGTCAGATGTAAAATGGTACTGTGATTCACCTCTCGATTCTACATAGTTAGTAGTAAAATTAATTGTAAAACACAGATTTTTTCTGTTTGAAATTCAACAATTTGACTTCCAAGTGTTTCCAAACTAAGCAGTATTAAAATTACATTCATTTTACTTAATTGTGATAAAAATAATGAAAATCGTGTGCCTTCAAAAATGTATTTTCTTTGTTAATAAACTCACTTTTAAAATTGATTTACAAAAGGTACGTTTTTTTTCTCAAGCCTATACGGCTTAAAAAAATTCACGTGCTAAATACAACAAAAATTTAGCTATCTGGGCTTCCCTTAGCCTCATAATTTATTCAGTCTTATTTCCTTAGCCCGATAACAAAAATGTGCTACCAAACTATTTTTTGGAAATGTTATCGAAAATGGCGAAGGCTGTCATTGGGTGCGTTTGGTGTAGCTACAAATTCATACATTTGCTAACAATTGTCAACAAATTTATGTTACTTGACAAAATTTTAGTTAACAATTTGTAAGCTCACCGAACGCACCCATTGTACCAAATGACATTTCTCATTTCTCAATTCAAGAAATGACATCCCTCGCAATATTTGTGTGCTTTTTTCATAAAAATTAGACCTAGCCAAATGTACTCTAGACCATTATGTGATAGAAAAGTAAATATCCTACACAAAAATCACGAAAGACTATTTAAAAAGAATGATGTTTTGTGTATTGAACTGGTGGAAGACTTTAGTGACGACGGAGTAAAAGAACTTAAAATAAGTTCAAGCAAAACCACGATAGACCTTTTTGGGACACGAGTCAAACCAAAGGAGGTTAGTACAAGCAAGACTTTTGTTGCATAATTTGTCTGTAAGCAAAGTCCTAATTTACTTTCAGCCTCGTCCTAACCTTCGGCCGAGCCTTACATAATCGGCCCTACCGATGGGATTGCTTTTGGAAAGAGTAAGGTAGGTCAGCGTCTGCAGGCACTTGGAGCATTTGTGATGGACTGCGATGTGCTATGAGAAAATAGTTGAGCACTTCGGTGGCGAAAATGTCGGCCCCGAAAAGCGGATAGATCGCCTAAGACTTGGTCCAATCGTTTTTGCAAATCCATCCGAACTGGAAACTCTTAACTCTATCGTTTGGCCAGAGCTATTAGTTGAAGTAAAGCGCCGTTTACAATTGGCCTACGAGAGCAGCGGTACCAAGATCGTTGTCGTTGAAAAGCTGCTATTCTCCTAAAAGCTGATTGGGAGAAAGAATGCCACAAAGTGTGGTCAATGATTGTCTCACCCGAAGAAGCCGTCCGACGGGTTGTTGAAAGAAATGGATTCACAGAAGAAGAAGCGCGTAGACAAACTGCCAACCAAATAGACAGCCAAACAGTAGTTGAAAAGTCAAATGTGGTCTTTTCTTATGAGTGGAGTCTGGACTACACTCAGAAGCATGCGGAAAAGGCATGGACGATGATAACAAGCGAACAGAAGAAAGAAAGAAAAACATTCTGATATTGTTTTGTCAATTTAGTTTTATGTTTCTAAAAAAAAGATTTGGAACAATAAAAATAAATAAATTTGTTGCCTCGTTGTGGTATCAAGGATTTTAATGATTTTGTCCTTTTTTGCCAATCACTCGCTTGAAATCGCTCATCCTTGTTGTCATCAGAGGTGAGCCAATAAATCCAAGAAAGTTGATTTGAGTAACTTCTCCACAAAATGGTATTGTTGCGAACAACAATTCGGATGTTCTGCACGTTCTGCAACTTCACGTATCTTAGATTGATGGGGTTCCCTTCTAGGAACTTAGGAGTCAATCTAAATAAAATAAATCATAAAATTATGCAATTAATTCAATTATTTTGTTTAAAATTCAACGACTAACGTTAGATGCTGAACGGAAGAACTGGACTCGGCCATGTCTAAGTCGACGCTTCGAGGTTGGTTGATGAATAGTTTGATTTTCTTAGAACCCAACTGAGGAGGGTCTTGAACTTCAACGAATGAATCTTCACCATCTGATTAAACGTAACCGAAAGTATCAACTGCTCATATCAATCTGACTGCAGATAGCGAACAGCTGCTTCAAAGCAATGCAGCATTGGATGGTCATCAGATTCGTTTTCGCACTGCTCCTTCGATAAATTGTTAAGTTCCATCTTTAATTGAGATACGGTTGTATACATTCAAATACATTGAATATAAGTAGATTCAATTTATCTTACCAAACCCTGATGCAGTTGCTTCTGAGCCAAGTTCTTAAATTCAATTTCTTCTACAACAAATAAATATTTTTATTTATTTTGAAGTTTGCACACAAGTCATATGCCAAATACATAGTGCTACCAAATTACTAGATCGTGTTTTTTTTCTCTATTTGATGAAGCCTTTATAGTCTTGAGAAAAAAAACGCACCTAAAATAGAATATCCAAACACCAATAATTATCAATTTCAATTCAACAAATAAGCGAGAACTTGTAAAACAAAAAACTAACCCAAGAATACCGAGTAAAGTTCGATTGTCATATACGTTGTTTCCTTGTTTTGACAAGTAAAATCTGAAGTTCAGATTTTCAGCCAAGATTTTCCATCTGAAAATCTTATGTTCGAAAATCTGAAAATCTAAATGTCATCTGAATTGTCATCTGAAAATCTGAAACTTTTTATATGGGAAGTGACAGAATCTTAAGTTAAGATTTTCGAAGATAGGTGCAAAAAAACGCGAGCAATGTTAGCATTAGGCGTGTTTTTTTTATGCTAGTATATAGTACAGTAAAAATTTCCCTTGGGGAACAACAACAAATCATTTTACTGTCGTAATTTTCCACAGTGAAAACAGGGATGGCATTGCTGTGGATTGATAGTTTCCAGCTTTGAAAATAAGATGGCACCACCAATGATTTCAGTTCATCAAAGCTTTTTCGAAAGGACGTGTTCAAAAAAAAAGTGATATTTGCAAAGAAATTTTTTCTCTCGATTAAAAATTAAAGAAATAAAAACTATATTCATATTGAATTTTAGCCCTGTTTCTTACCTGGTGGTGTATATAATACAGGATTTTGCACTAGTTCTTTTTGCTGAAGCTAATAGCATTTCTCATGGAATTATTTGACTAAAAAATATAGCCCAATGCAAGAAAAAAACTAATCAAACAAACAAACAAAGCAGTAAAAAATGGTCAAAAGGGAAAGATATATGTATGAAAATTAAACATTCTTCAATAGAAATTCAAGTTTGGGACTAGCAAGACGGGTTTCAACTTAATTTAATTTGGGTTGTGTTTATTTGTGGGGCATAGTTCAATTTTACGGTTTTTTAAATAGAATCAACTTATTTTCTTTCTAAACCTATCGAAAAGACTGGTCAATAGTGTAAAATTGCTTTACCACAGGTTTGGATAAAAAATAAATTGATTCTGTTTGCCAATGGAAAATCTCATCAAAGATTAGTTTTTAATATCTTTTTACATACTCCCCGAACATACCCGAAAGTTTTTTTCAACAAAACAGCTGACTTAGACATAGAGCTTTCTTCACTACTGGACGATGCCTCCAAAAATAGTAAAAAAGAGCTGTAAGAGAGAATCTGATGTATTGAAAATAAGAAAAAAAATACAAATTCATATCCGGCTTTGTATCGGTATTCATTTCATAGAACAAATAACGAAACAAACCTGGTATGAGTTTGATTTTGTTTCATCTTGAATTTCACAGGGAGCTTTGACGTTGAGCTCCATCTTGTTGCTGAAAATAGAACTGAAAATACTGTGGACAGATCGTTTTTTTTTAACTCGAATGCTGTACTATATACTAGCTTAAAAAAAAACACGCCTATTATCAGGCGTGTTTTTTTTTAACCTAGTATATAGTACAGCATTCGAGTTAAAAAAAAACGATCCGTCCACAGTATTTTCAGTACTATTTTCAGCAACAAGATGGAGCTCAACGTCAAAGCTTGCTGCTACTTTTCAAAGCTCTCTGTGAAATTCAAGATGAAACAAAATCAAATTCATACCAGGTTTGTTTCGTTAATTGTTCTATCAAATGAATAACGATACCAAGCCAGGTATGAATTTGTATTTTTTTTTCTTATTTTCCATACATCAGATTCTCTCTTACAGCTCTTTTTTGCTATTTTTGGAGGCATCGTCCAGAAGTGAAGAAAGCTCTATGTCAAAGTCAGCTGTTTTGTTGAAAAAAACTTTCGGGTATGTTCGGGGAGTATGTAAAAAGATATTAAAAACTAATCTTTGATGAGATTTTCCATTGGCAAACAGAATCAATTTATTTTTTATCCAAACCTGTGGTAAAGCAATTTTACACTATTGACCAGTCTTTTCGATAGGTTTAGAAAGAAAATAAGTTGATTCTATTTACAAAACCGTGAAATTGAACTATAATATTCCGCACAAATAAACACAACCCAAATTAAATTAAGTTGAAACCCGTCTTGCTAGTCCCAAACTTGAATTTCTATTGAAGAATGTTTAATTTTCATACATATATCTTTCCCTTTTGACCATTTTTTACTGCTTTGTTTGTTTGTTTGATTTGTTTTTTTCTTGCATTGGGCTATATTTTTTAGTCAAATAATTCCATGAGAAATGCTATTAGCTTCAGCAAAAAGAACTAGTGCAAAATCCTGTATTATATACACCACCAGGTAAGAAACAGGGCTAAAATTCAATATGAATATAGTTTTTATTTCTTTAATTTTTAATCGAGAGAAAAAATTTCTTTGCAAATATCACATTTTTTTTGAACACGTCCTTTCGAAAAAGCTTTGATGAACTGAAATCATTGGTGGTGCCATCTTATTTTCAAAGCTGGAAACTATCAATCCACAGCAATGCCATCCCTGTTTTCACTGTGGAAAATTACGACAGTAAAATGATTTGTTGTTGTTCCCCAAGGGAAATTTTTACTGTACTATATACTAGCATAAAAAAAAACACGCCTATCATCATCCATCAAATTAAATTTTTCTAACAAGATCCAAAGTGTGACCCACACTTTGTTAGTAATGACTTTAGTCGAGTTTTTGCTGCAACTTAAATTGAACAAAAACCAGCACGACTTGTAATTAAAAGGAAACTTCATTGTCAACTGCTACAAAAAAGAACTGTATAACAGTTATGTTAAAATGTAGATGTCTGACCTGGTAACTCTCTTCTTCTCGGTTGTCACATGTCACTTTTCACTTATTTTGACACTTTAAAAACACGCACGGCGTGTTTATTTATTTGCTGCTCAGATTAAAAGTTATGTTACTTTAATTTATAGAAAATCACTAAAATAATTTATAAAATGAACGCGAATAACACTTTGAACATTGTGCCTACTAGAGCCGCATTACTATTGAAAAACAAATCCGAGTTTTCAGTAACAGTTTTCGAGGAGCCAAAACAGTATTCAAGTAAAATAGAACCCAAAACCGAAGGCTTGCGAAAGCAACCACCAGCGAAACCTTTAATTTCATTAAATAAAAAGGATGACCAAGAATTCGACATCAAAAAGGCACGACATGAAATTATAAATTTCGCTTTAAATGGAATGCAGGCGAAAAATAAAAAGAAGATGCAAATAGTTCAAGCAATAAAACTTGGTGCAAAACCTCCCAAAAAAGCATACAGAAACTACAAAGAACTTTTAGGTGAAAAAAAGAGACTAAAAAACATTCGCGAAGAACGCCAGAAATTTCATCAGTTAGGTAAGAACCAGACTGGTGCAGCTTCGGTTAGATGTAGTAAACGTAAGAGTGTAGCCGCAAGCAATCAAAAGAAAAAGGCGCCAGTTAACCAAATAAGCATGCACTATGGAGTTGTTAATCCTAGTTTTAAGAAAAAGAAGTGATAAATAATAAACAAGGAAAATTGCAAAAGTTTTTTTTTTATTGAGTAAAATTTGATCAACGGATTGGTTGTTTTTTTTTAACACCTGCAGCAAGTCCCATTTTCTGAACAGAGGGAAGATAAACTACAGCTATAATACACATTGAGTCATGGATATGTCTTCTGCTTATGCTTTCAATAGACTGGTGTAGAATTTTCCGGGTAAACTTAAATCTTAAACCTCAGTTGAATTCTTCTGAAGTTTTATTCCCGAGATTGTTAAACGAGCAGCAAACATGATCTGTAGTAGTAGTCTATAAGTCTGCCATTTGTGTTTTCCCAAGGATTATGTCATTAGAAAACTAAGTTTGACTATAACCCTAGTCAGAGTTGATCGGACGTGCCTACCATTCTAAAAATTGGAATCTGCAAAGCTAATTCAAAAATAAGTTTTTTGCCAGGGCCAAGATTCGGTAACTTTTGAGACGAATATCGTTCAATCGTCTATCGTAGATTCCGTCGTCAAAAGATTGTTTCATACAATCATGATTTCAGTGGTAGGGTGGAAAGCTATTTTACTATAGTCTTACAAATGTTGGCAACTTTTTCAGGGTCTTAAACGTTTTTACTGCCTAAAATTAAGACGATAGTCATCTAAAACGTTACAGAATCCGGCCCCAGAGATTTGCATGTAAGGTTCATTCATTGAAGCCCTGGGGTCGCCACAACGCGTTTTTTTGAAAAACCTAAACCCTTCCTGAATGTAAAACTGAGTGTTTTTTGATCCCTGGGGTTGACCTGGGTTTGCCCTCAACTCGCACTAGGTTTCTGCTGGGGGGAGTTGAGGGCGGTCAAATGACATGTATATTTATTCAAATGACAACGATATGTGGTGATTTTGTGATTTAGCATTGGGCGCGTTCGGTGCTAACTATTCTCGGCCTCTGATTGGCCAGACGTTAAGTTTTTCAGTTGACAACTCATCAGCTGTTAGTTTTTACCGATTCAGTTTTTCAGTCAAGAAAAGCAGGCTGAAAATCTAGATTAAGGGTGGTATTCACCAAGAAATCTTAAACTAAGTGCCTCATAAACCTATTCACCGACCACTATTAGTGCAGATTTATGAGCGCTCATAACACTTAAGAGTGGTCGCTACCACTCTTAAGTTATGAGCGGTTGTTGTTTTAAATAACTTCGAAAATTCGAAATTTACTGACAGCGTCATTTGTGGTTGTTATTCAAAAATCATAAATAACTGTTGAAAAAAATAAGAAATTCGAATTATGGTTTGCAATACAGAGAATGAATTAATTTTACGTTCTATCTTTTCTTAAATTTCCGAAAATTTTTCTGTTTTTGGTTTGCTTAACAGCTGATTTTGACAATTGACGCTGAAATTTTCGAAGTAGTTCGAAAAGTGTGCGTTCAGAGGCTCAACACCCTTATTTTTCGAATATTCGAATTAGCTTAGACTAGACCCTATTATTGCTTGGTGAATAGCACATCCAAATTTAAAACTAAGAGCCTCTTAGCTTTAAGAGCGCTCTTAAGATTGTTTGGTGAATACCACCCTTAGTTTATTAAGCTGTCAGATGCGATAAATAGCCTACATGACAATTGAACTTTACTTTGTATTTTTCGGTTAGCTTTTTGTGGAAACATTTTTGTAGTGAACTTTTTCATTAAACTGAACTCTAATTTATTTTTAGGCAATTTGTCGTATAATTAAAGATTATTAATGGAAACCCTTACAAAGGAAATAGATTTTTAAGAAAATTATTTGCTACATTTTCACTCGAAGTCTATTCAAATTGAAGTTACACGCATATTTCTAATCACAAATATTGAAGAGAAATGCTTTGGACTATAAGTTAATACTATTTTGAACCAACTACAAGAAATTATTTATTTCTTATCAAATCTTTCCTAGCAGAATTGAAAGGTGAATCCCAATACCATTCAAATCTGACAAAAAATTTAGAAGACCGTTCGACGCAAAACTGAATAAGTTTTTCAGTTAATCTTAAAATCTGAATTGCAACGAACGCGCCCATTTTTTGATTACTGGAAAACACAGGCTTTTTTGACAACTCAAAGGGCTGTCAAGGAAACCATGGTTAACCCTGGGTAAAGTGCAACGAACGAACCTATTAGGTCTGTTCGTTGAACTTTCCCCAGGGTTGACCCAGGTTTTCTTGACAAACCTATGAGTTGTCAAAAAAACCTGGGTTTTCCAGTCCTCAAAAAACACTACACCACAAATCACCACACACCCCTGTCATTAAAATAAAAATACAAGCCATTTGACAGCCCTCAAATCGCCACAGCAAAAAGCTAGAGCGAATTTGGGGAAAACCTATGGCAAACCTATGGCTCAAAAAACAATCAATTTGACATTCAGGGCGAATTTAGGTTTCTCAAAAAACGCTTTGTGGCGACCCTAGGGCAACCCGAACAAAGCTTCAACGAACAAACCTATTTTTATGAATGCGCTCATTGAACGCACCTGTAGCAAGTGTCAAAATAGTTCGCCCCTGGAAAAAATGAAATCATGAGTGTAATAAAAATATTTCTACCAAATAATATTTTTTATACAAAAAGTGAATGCAAAATATTCGGAGAGATACAAATAACTGAAAAAAGCATATCTTATTTTGTTATCTCGAATGAAAGCCAAAATGAACTACGCCACTTGGGGTTCATAGCACCGGTGGGCAAAAACATCAACAAAGATGTTTCTATCAATTTTTCTTATGATTCTACCAGCTCCACGATTTCTTTAACAAAACTCAACATCAAAACATCAATTGCAACAACACCAAATATAATTATTTATGAACCCAATAAAATTGAACTACTGTACTGTTGTGATGAAAGGATTTGCAAATATGACCAAGATCCAGATGACATTCGAATGTTGTACCAACTATTGGTTTCTTTTGGCAAAAAACCAAAACAATTTAACAGCAAACAAGAAATCCTTTCTGCTTTGTTAAAATTTGCTGGCGAATCTGTTCATAGAACATTCTCAATTGTGGAATATCAGCCGATATCATGGGGCTTTCAAAAACTGGAACTCTCAGAGCACTACTCGCATTGGAAATTATCCAAATCAACACGGTGAGTAGTTTTCATTGATTGTTAAAAAGTTATTCAAACTAGAAACTCGAATATACGTACAGCAAAAGAATGGGAAATATTGTTTTTGACAAGTTTCTTGGGCTTATTGTGATGATCACTTTGTTACTTTTCATTGCAAAACCAGGTGACGATCTTATACAAGTTTCACATGTAAGTTTTGTGTTTATTTTGTGACTTTGACGATTAAACTAAACTAGGAATTCATTTTTCTAGTTTGTCATCCAACAACTGAGACAGCTTTTGGGATCTTTAAAGGGAAGTCCAATCGGCTTGAAGTTGAATGTTCATTTAAATAACTTCTTTTTGGACTGTTTTACATATCACATAGATCTTTGGGAAACATTTTTGGGTGAGATTTAAAAAAATATTCAACAAAGATCAGTTCGAATTATTATTAATTTTAGAACTCATTGAACCGATTGTGAGACAGTTATTCGTACCGATGGCCTTACTTGGTTTGATGGGATTTTCATTTCAACTCGCAATGTTGGCAGATTTGATTTCACTTGTTGGTTTGCATGCTCACAGTTTTTATATTTATACCGCAGTGTAGGTTGTTATTATAATCGTTATTTATAAAAAATAATGCACCTTTGCTTTTTCAATAGGTTATATAAAATTGAAATTAAAGGCCTTCAAGTTCTCTGGAGAGTTGTGTTAGGAAAACGTCGAAATCCACTCAAAAGTAAGTATGTTTGTTTTACTTAAGTGTATATAAAACTACAGTTTTGATATTTGGCTTTTCTATGTAAATATTTTTTATTAAGAAACATCTCTAGAGCGTGCCTCATGTTTTTGTTTCATTTACGTGATCATAAGTTTTGTTTTAAATAAATAAGTTCCCCTACTATGAGTAGCGAATCGAACGTTCGATTGGAAGCGAATGTTTTTGCGAGCTTCTTTTATAGCAGTATTTTAGGTTGTAGAAAAACAAAAACTTTGTGGAAAACTTTTTTTTTCGACGTTTAAGGTATGTCAGATAAGAGAATGGACGAAGTTTAATGATAATAATCAAATAAATGAAATAAATTTCGCTTCCAGTCGAACGTTCGATTCGCTACTCATAATAGGGACCTAAATTTTTTGAGAGCAACAAACGCAGATTATGCGTTATCGCTTTTCTCTTTACCATTTTGGTGAGAATTTTCTGCCAATGCCGAAGTCTAAGAGCTAGTTGATGAGGTGTCGTTAATTTTTGGGACTTACAAGTTCCTTGCGATAGACGTTTTTTAGACAATAGTATTGCAATTCAGTTTCCATTGTTTAATAAACTTTTACCCAAGGTTCTTAACCAGTGAGTAATGAACTCTTGGGTAAGAACGTCCCACAAGGGTCTGAACTTCGATTTGACTGAACTACTGTTTTAAGGCTTTTACTTTTTTTTTTTAGATAGAGTCGAAGCTCACGAATACATGAACCGTCAAATGTATTTGGCTACCATATTTTTTGCATCATTGGTTTTTCTACTTCCGACTATTCTGGTCTATTACATAGTTTTTACATCGGTAAGTTTAATTTTTTTCATTAAAACAATTCAAATTATTCAACTGATTGAAACTTCCAGTTACGTTTGGCTATTTATCTGGTGACAATACTAATTAAAAGTTTACAACGAAAAATCATTGAATTTCCTCTAGAAACTCTAGTAAAGTGGAGTATTGGTCATTTCTATGAAATCGGTAAGTTGAAATTATACGTCCCATTCAGATATTTTAATCAGATTTCAATTTTAATAGATAGTCTCCACATTCAGCACGTTGATTTACCTCAGCGAAATGACATGAAAACGTCCGTGTTTCATATAAATGTTAAATCATCTTCCTTAACTAGAGTGTTCCTGTGCGAAGCTGGATATCTGAAAGAAAGCAAAACAAGGGAAAGCACTGTATCTCTTAAGAGTACATTCACTAAAATTCTTAAAGGAACATTTTAAAAATGTTTTTGCTCAATTGGAATCAAAATAATAATAATAATTATAATAACAACAATAACAACTCGTTTCGTTGAGGAATGGTTAAGCGTTTCATTTAATACCTTAAAGTACAAATTACATTATGTATTTATTAAAAATAAAAAGCTTTTTCCATGATTGCTGGTTCGTAGATATCATCATTGACATTTTCAAGTGGTGGGTGAAAATCAAAAACAAACGACACGGTAACACAGAAACACACACAGCACAATTCACTTACTATAAAAATTTTATTCAAATTAAAATTCGTTTGATCTTATTAATTGTTTTGAAAAGTTCCATTTACTATACCGTCGTTCGATTTGTATCGCCTCCGATTTTTTGAACAAGCTGAGAGAAACAAATATTTTTTTTTTTTATAGTTTTTGCCGTTGTTATATGTGATGCCAATAATTACCTTGTTAATAAACGGAGTGCTGAGAATACTTCCCAAAACGGGTACCCTTCCAAGGAAATTCACTGCGACTGGGAAGAAGCCACTGCAAAAAAAAAAGAAGAAAACTGCATTAATTTATGATCGAACATTAAAGAGGTAGATTCGTGATATGGGTTGTTTAAATTTTTTTGTTTGTATCAGGGCAGTTAATTCTTTTTAAGCTGAAAAACGGTTTCATATGCGGCTACCTGGATGCATTAAAAATTTATGAATTAAATTTATAATTTATTTTAGTAAATAAAAAGTATAATCAGGTTTCGATATTGCTTCTAACTTGGGTAGGGTCTCATGTTTCAGCTTCTGATTACGAATGATGGTGAAGGAAGCATTATAGATGCGCTCATAATAAATGCTGAGGATCAGATATTCATAATTAATAAATAATTTTATTAATTGCTGGAAATATTAAATAAATATTTATGACGATTCATTTTGGCAATGACTATGGCGCAAACTTAATTAGGCTGCCATTTTCATATTGATAGGCATTCATAGCTTCCTATCAACTATAATTTCTTGAAAGTATACGCTACACAACCGTAACATATAACAGAACATTTGCCGGATGTTCTAAAAAATCATTCACTGGGCTAAATCGGAAAATGTTCACATAACAATTATGAGATTTTATATGAAGGATTGTTGTTTTCTTTAAATTGTGAACAGTTGTATAGTGTCAAAACTCTCTCTCTCTATAAAAGGGAAAAGTGATGTTGAATAAACATTGACTTTTTTGTGGAGAATTTTGTATACTTTAAAAATTTATTCATTGGCATATATGTAAATGTAAATAGATATTAGTTTTATTTTATACTATTTTTCAAAAATGGTTTTACCTGAATAAGACGAAAAATCCATAGGATTCAATAACCATTCCTATTATTGGGAAGCCCAACAGAACAACTGTGATTCCGCCAAAAAACGCCAAACTACCTTTAAGCTTATGCTTTTGAAAGAAAAACCGAAAAGTTCTCTCAATTCCAATAACACAACCCAAACCGCTCAAGAAGAGTATCTAAAATTAAATCTCAGTTAGTTATAAAATTAAACTAAATGATTGAACGAACATTGCCAATTGCAAGAAGCCCTTTATCAAAAAGAAATAGCACACCTAAAAAGAGGAATGATACTCCAAAACAGGCAAGGCCAATTCCGATTTCTGAAAATGATATAATACATAAGATTAAATGGATATAAAAGAGTTTCTTAAACGAAGTTCATTACTTTGAAGGTCTGTTACTTGTATCATTTTATTTATTTTCTTTCAAACCATTTAATTTAAGTAAAAAGTTAAGGAAAATGTGTGGCCTAGGTCCACCGTCCACGTAAACTTGAAAATTGACAACAAACATCTGTTTTGAAACGCCAAATCACGCTTTCCAGTGTCATTTGGGAATTGCTTTCCAAAAATATGCACAAATGGATGCGTTTAAAGTTGTTCTTTTGTAAAGGGGGTTTCTATTGGTAAAAGGATCAACTTTCTTAATCATAATTTAGAGTTCAATTAAAAAACAATTATTTTATCGATCAAGTAGTTTTTCAAAAGGTTATCGTTCTACTCTCCATCCACGGTAACTTCTTCAGATTACAAATGTCAATTTGTTTTACTTGGTGACATCTACCGACGTCTTAACGCAAGCTTCCATGGTTCCTCAAAGGTATTGAAGTTTTCTATTGTCAGGTAAAATTGATGAACAATCGCAATGAACAAGTTCTAAGAACATTGACAATTTTTTTCTTGTGTAGCTTATTCCTAATCGGACTACATAATGACACGAGTGACTGTGAAAATTGATGAAAAACAAATCAGATTTGAATTTCGTCAATGCTTCAATTTTACTTGACAGTTACCTCGTTTCCACTTAGAATTGAATCACACTTCAATTCGAATTATTGTCAGTGTATACCTACATCGAATTGAAATAGGATTACCCGATCCGATACAGCTCTTGTAGCTGGATCGATTCGAAAGGTATGTGTTGTATACTTAGATTACTCGATTCAGAGAGGTAAGTAGATACCTGCATCGAAATCTGAATCATAATCCGATTCGATTACCCGATTCTAAGTGGAAACGAGGTAAGTAACATTGAAGAGCTACAAACGATCAAATTTACTTGAACAGAAGCTTCTTCAAGTAATATTGTCAAGTAACATTGATCGTCTGTAGGGCGCTTAAGGTTCACATTCCATTTGTTCACCGGAATAAATATACAACGTCATCACTGGACGCATCCATTAGGGGTGTTTACATGTACCTCGTTTCCACTTAGAATTGAATCACACTTCAATTCGAATTAGTGCCAGTGTATACCTAGATCGAATTGAAATAGGATTACCCGATCCGATACACCTCTTGTAGCTGGATCGATTCAAAATAGTGTGTTGTATACCTATATTACTCGATTCAGTGGGTAAGTAAATACCTGCATCGAAATCTGAATCATAATCCGATCCGATTACCCGATTCTAAGTGGAAACGAGGTAATGGATCAACATGCTCGGCAACCATTGATCTTTGACCACCTAATTGCAAAAACAACCATTGAAACATGTTGAATAGATATTATATCAATTATGTGAAAACTTGGATTGTTAGTTCAAACAGCCGTTTTATGTATGGAAACAGTTGCTTACTATTTTTTATTGCATTTTTTTGTCTTCCAATCCCTTTTTTTTTTTACTTTTTTATGAATATATGTGATAAATATCAAAGCGAAACAATTAAGTTAGTTAAAACACATATCTTACTTACAAATTATTAGAATCAAGATACTCAAGTAAACATTTGAGTTGTTCTTGGGATATAGTAATACATGTCTTATGTTTCGCTCATGTTTACAAAATTTCAGATTTATGAGTCCACTTGTTTCAAACATTTGAAAGCACTGATATCAATTACCACGTTTCCACCATAGAGGAATAAAAAACAAGAGGGCAAGCCTCACACACACAACTGCATCCGTCCACAAACTAACTCTTACTTCGTTTACACTTAGAATCGGGTAATCAAATCGGATTATGATTCAGATTTCGATACAGGTATCTACTTACCTCATCGAATCGAGTAATCTAGGTATATACACACTCTTTCGAATTGATCCAGCTACAAGAGCTGTATTGGATCGGATTGTCCTATCTCAATTCGATCTAGGTATACACTGGCACTAATTCGAATTGAAGTGTGATTCAATTCTAAGTGGAAACGAGGTAAGAGTTGGGAGTACAAATATTTTTTCAGCCGAGCCATGTTATTGATATGTGTGAAGCCTCCTATTTTATCTCCAGTTGGCACATTCAGCGACATAAAAATGGAACAAAACAGAAACACGAACACGTTCTTTTGCACGTTTGTTCTTCTGCATGCAAAAAGAGGACGGCCAATGGAAAATGGCTGCTCGACAATTCTGCAGCTCTTTTGTCTGACAAATTTTTCATTCGATATTTTCTGTTATTGAAAAAAGAGTTCTTTTGAAGTACATATTTTTGTTATTTTCTTTAATATTAAACTAAAATTAAACTTTCACAATTGCAGTGCGGCTCGGCACAAAACGCAGTATTCCGAAAATCAATTTCGGATACTGAAATCCTCCATTATTGCGTATCGTCTGTTGTTCATCAAACACATTTTTTTGCTTTCACAAATTTTAAATTTCTTCGTCTTTTCTTAAACCTTAATAAATAAGTGCTTCTGCCCAAATGTTATGTACTACACTGATTTGAAATAAATCAATTTTCCCTCATTTTTGACTTTATAAAACTCAAATATTTGTTCGCACGGAATTAAAAAAAAAAAAAAACACTAAAAGAAAAAGTCGAACTGTTGTCCCTTTCTTATCAATCGAATTTATATTGACATACTCGTTCTCCCGTGATTTCGTTTGCGATTTATATAAAAAAAAATTGTCTTCGAAAAAAGTGGCACACGGAAAACAAAAAGAAAACGGGAGTAACTTCAACAATAATTTTTTTTTTCTTAAAGATAAATTTCTTCGTCAAAATTCTCTTCAAAAAAACTCAAATTTAAAGAAAATTTAAACAAAATGGAAAAGCTACGCACGATGAAAGACAGCAGAAGCTCCGAGATCATCATCGGAGGAAAATACAGAGTTATCCGGAAGATCGGTGAGTAATTTTCATATTTTTTTGTTTCTCGTAATAAATCTTGCAAAAGAAAACGGAATACGTATTTTGAAAGAATAGCATATGATTTACCACTCGGACTGTGAAAATGATCATTTTGGAGTCATCAAATCGCCATGGTTTGTGGTGAAATTTTGAAAATAAAATTCCAGCTGGTTGGTACCTATATCGAAATCTGATGTGTGTGATTTTTTTTTTTTGTATTTTGTATAACAAGGGCAAACTCGTTTCTGCAGGGCAGCCCACAGCAAGTGTTCTGCAGCCATTTTTTACGACTCGCATCTAACGGACTGCCGTGAATTTCTGGTTGCATTTGCACTTGCATTGTGTTGTTGGGGCTGTCTTGCATCGGGCAATGCTTCAAATCAAAGTGTGTTGTCACTAATTAAATTAAACCGAACCAAGGTTATTGTTTTCTGATTGGGAAACAACAGCTGCAGTCTCTAGGTACATATGAAAAGCTGGACACGTTTTCATTAAGAGTTTTGGCCAGCAATACGAAATTGTAATTTACCCACCCAGTACCCACCTCCAAAATTATGCATTGAAAAAAATAATCAAAGGGAAAAGTTGGATTCGTGTTGGTTTGCTGTGCGTTTGCTTAAACCTACAGGTTTTTGTGTTTTTGTTGTGGTTTTTCTTTTTATTTTGTTGGTAGGTAGGTATAGAAAAGTTTGGTATTTTTTTTAGGCAAGCCCTTTTTGATTTTTTTCTTTTGTTCACTCAACCGTGATTAACGATGAGGGAATGGTACCTGCTATATTTGACATTTGACACACATTTAAGTAGGTAACTAATAAAAGATTATAAATCGATTGATGTCTGAAATTGGTCAGCTACACATAATGATAAAAATTAAAAGTGTATAAAAAAGTTGTGCATTGACATTGTGATGAAAAAGTGCATCACGATGACTACGACTTAGTTGGCTATAGGCAGGGTATGTGTTTTCATCGATTTTTTTCTAAGCTTATCTGATGTGGGCTTTACATTTTTTATATCTCAAATCTTCAGATCTTGGCAAAATACTGAAATATGTAACAGACAATTATCAGTGAAGGTCAAACTTCTTTGCAAAAATAAAATTTGTTGGGCATAACTTTTAGCTGGTTTAGCACGTTTTTGTTTTGTTTTACGTTGAAAAGAACTAATGGGCATCAGCTATCGTCATTTTGCATGAGTCAGTGAAGTTCAGATTTACTTTCAAGGTACGTTCCCAAATATGTACCTACCTAGGTATTTGTTGGTGTCTTCGAATTCAACTCGGTTGGTACCCGTCATTACCAAGAGTCGTTGGTAAATGTATAACTATCAACATGGACGATAAAGATTGATGGTGGGCAGTTTTCAGTGTTAAGGAAAACCTTTTTTTTTTTGTTAAAGAATGGAGTTAGTTTTTCAAAACCTATTGGTATTGTCTACAAATCCAAATAGGCAAATCGAATTTGGCAGTCCGCAGATTTGCAAAGTTATGGGAATGAAATGCTGCCTTTTCAATTAATTTTGCAAATCGTTTTAAATAATTGACACATGAAGTGATTTGAAGGTTGGTTGCGCATTATATTCGTAGATCGTTACATTTATTAGCGCCAATTTATAGTCATTTAAAGTCGCCTGAAAATGAGCCTTAGTACCATACCAGCTTTAAATGACACTTGAATCGAATTATAATTATTTTTAATTTCACAATTTTTTAGAGTCACTTTTTAGATGACATTTGCTTCACATTTTATGTGATTTATTTCCGAACAAATGATATATTGTTCTGAATGAAGTATTTCTCTACAAAAACAAAACTTTCATTACATATTTTTGTTAGGTCTGTTACTTCACTTCATTTGCCTAAAGCCTAAACTGTTAAAATTTTGGTACTGTTCACATTCATTTTAACCAAGTCCATTTGAAAGTTGTTACTAGTTAGTGTGGTGTTTATAAATTGTTTTTATTTAATGACGCCATTTTAAAGTTAGAGCGATGTTAACCAGAGCCTTTCTCTTAAAAATACGATGACTATAAATTTGGGCTATTTTCTTTTTTATTCATTGACGACAATCAGAGCGCTTTATAACGGGTGATTTTTTAGCTGGTTTGGTTTTGGCAACACTGGGTTTGACAGCTGACGTCGGTTTAGTACCTTGTGTCACTGTCAAACAGCTTCAGTTTGGTTTGCAATTTAACCATGGATCGTCTTACAAATGAACAACGCTTGCAAATTATTGAATTTTACTATCAAAATTCGTGCTCGGTTCGAGCACGCTTTTTATCGAAAAATTGTGTTCAGCGATGAGGCTCATTTTTGGTTGAATGGGTACGTAAATAAGCAAAATTGCCGCATTTGGAGTGAAGATCAACCAGAAGCATTGCAACAGCTACCAATGCATCCCAAAAAAGTCACTGTTTGGTGCGGTTTATGGGCCGGCGGCATTATTGGGCCATATTTCTTAAAAGATGATGCGAATCGCAGCGTTACTGTCAATGATGAACGCTACCGAGCGGTGATAACAAACTTTTTTTTTGCCCGAAATGGAAATTCTTGACTTGCATGATATGTGGTTTCAACAAGACGGTGCCACATGCCACACAGCACGCGAAACAATGGCGCAATTGCGAGGCGAGTTTGGTGAACAGTTAATTTCACGTTTCGGTCCGGTCAATTGGCCGCCTAGATCGTGCGATTTGACACCATTAGACTATTTTTTGTGGGGGTAAGTCAAGGCTAATGTCTATAGGGACAAGCCCGCCTCGATTGACGCACTGGAAGCCAACATCCATGCATTCATTCGTGAGATACCGGCCGATATGTGTGAAAGAATATGCCAAAATTGGACTCAGCGGATGGACTACCTGAGACGCAGCCGCGGTCAACATTTGCATGAAATTATCTTTAAACATTAAATTGCAAGGTTCAAACTATCGATTCAAATAAATATTTCATTCATTTTTTCAAATTTTTTGTGTTTTTTGAAAAAAAAAAGTTCTAAACCTCTTAAAAAATCACCCGTTATGTACTTCTTTGTGTTTTTTGAAAAAAAAAAGTTCTAAACCTCTTAAAAAATCACCCGTTATGTACTTCTAGCTCTAGTTTTTAATATTGTTTTCTGCATTTACAATAAAGTTTAATACACTAGTAGGCACTTGCACAAAAATCAAAAAAGAGGCCGTCTATGATCGTTTATTTTCGGCAATCGGCATTCGTAGGTAGTCCGAAATTGTTACGCATTGAGATAAGGGCCAACAATAAAAATTTCTAAACCCTGATTAAAAGTTTTATGAAACGTCTTGAGTTCCTATCCATTTTATACTTAATTACAACAGAGAAATTAAGGTCCCTATTATGAGTAGCGAATCGAACGTTCGACTGGAAGCGAATGTTTTAAGAAACTCATCACCTGTTTAGCGTTGGTTTAGTTCAAGTCTCATGCCACGCTTTTCTAAATTGTGTGACTGGTCAATTTTTTTGGTTTAATCCCCAGCTTTCAAAAGAAATTTATATATCGAATCCAAATGAGATAAATATTAAAGCTACCGTTGAAAAAATGTGTTGGGAACGATATTGTTCAAATTGATTAAAACCAGAATCAACATCAATAATGGTTGGAAACATAATTGCTTTAAAGTGACAAACTGATTAGGATAACACATAAAGCCCTTGCCGCTAATTTATCGCAAGCTACTTTTGTTTGTTCAAAGAACTGCGGTTTTGTTTCTTTGTTAGCAACGAAACCACGTGGAAAAGATTATTAAAAGTTTCAGTGTTTACTAAATTATATTTGTACATTGCACATATACCTCGCTAATAATAATAAATTTATCTTTGAATCATACGCAGCTTACGAAATTTTATATTTACGTCTTAGGGTTGAGTGGCGATACTCTGACATATTCCAAAATAAATAAAAAGAATGTTTGGGTCAACAGAGCGCAGAGACCCGGGGCCTAGCGCTCAACCATGCCTTGTAAAGTAAAGAAGAGGACTTACAATTTCTGTTGATTTCCATAGGCTAATCGAGACCACGCATTTCATGGCAATGAATGTACTATCGGAGGACTTGTCAGTTCCTCAAGAAATGTGATACCCATGGAAAAACATTTTTTGATTTCTTTTAAAATTGGAATAACGAACCATCCGCTTAACAGGAAGACATGCTAAGCATTACGTCAAAGGCACCACTCCGGTACAATTATTATATATACTTAAATTTAAAAAAGAAAAAAACATGTTTTATAGATTTACCAAAAAAATAAATTCATAGGTATATTTTGATCTAACATTCATAAGAGTATTTTGATCTAACATGTAATATTAACTTTTTTTTTTAAACAATTAGGTTATTCTCAGTCTTAAGTTCATTTGGCAAGGAATTAAACAATTTGAAACCTTTATAAAATAATATGTTTTGAGCTCTATATGTTGAGAAAAATGGTAATCCAAAGTCGTTTCTACTTCT
The DNA here is from genome assembly GCA_914767635.1 of Melanostoma mellinum. Classification (NCBI taxonomy): domain Eukaryota; kingdom Metazoa; phylum Arthropoda; class Insecta; order Diptera; family Syrphidae; genus Melanostoma; species Melanostoma mellinum. The sequence continues at coordinate 20,758,840 of OU612059.1, forward strand.
TAAATTATAAGGCTGTACATCTGCAACATAAACAACTCGATTGAATAAATAAGAAGGTAACATGAAATTCTTGATTTTGAAAATAAAAATTAGGACATTCAATATTGTTCTTTGGTTTATAGTAAGCCACTGAAGAGCATTTAACATAGAATGAATAGGCGTTAGTATATTGCACAATAGAACACATCTCATACCTCTATTTTGCAGTTTTTGCAAACGATTTGCCATTTGGTTATTTCCTAAAAATAGTATTGTTGAACAATATTCAAAATGAGGCTTTATCATAACATTATATATTTTTATTGCAGAAGCCATTGATAATCTACGCCTTATTCTTTGAAAAAAACCAATTTTTTTTTGCAATTTTATTAGAAGTGTAGTTAATGTGCTGTTCAAAACTAAGCTTTTTATCTAAAATCACTCCTAGATACTTTATTTCATCAAACTTGTTAATTACTTCATTATTAATAATAATATTATCTATTGAGTCTCCATTGAGCCTTCGTTTTAGACGTGTTTAGCTTTAATTTGTTCATCTTGAAGTACCATTCAATCCTTTTAAGATCAGCATTCAATAGTTGAATACACTCCCCAGCAGAATCACCAGCAATAAAAAGTAACGTATCGTCCGCGAATAACCTAGCTTCGGTATGTTGTAGCACTTTCTCCAGATCGTTGATGTATGTTATGAAAAGAAGTGTTCCCAACACTGCTCCTTGAGGTACACCCAGTTTTACTCCACGAACTTCCGAAACTTCATTCCCAACTTTTGTTCTTTGCGTTCTGCTCGACAGATAACTTTTAAACCATTCCAGTTCCACTCCTTTAATACCGTGTGACAGAAAAATGAACCCTAAAGAGCCCGTCCGTTGCGTCCGTTCGCTGCCGGATTCAACTGATATCAGTGATTTTTATCGGACACAACGGATTGGGGTGACCCATAGAATCCGTTGCGCTGTGAAGAGAAAACTTCAAATTGGGTTTGACTGCGCATGTCATCAGTTCTGCCGGACGCAAAAGTTAAAAGTTGGGCTACCTTTTGCCTCTCATAAGATCGTGTGTATTTAATCGAGCTGTCAGTTGAATCCGTCAGTGAACGGACGCAACGGATTCTATGGGTCGGGCTCTTAAGGTGAAGCGAATACTCTACAAAAGCTGTGCGTCCAGCACTCACATGCGGCTCATAAAGTTGGCCGAGAACGACCAATAATAAGAACGCGTAATGAACAGTAGAACGAAAAAAAACAGAAGTTAAATAAAAAACATTGATCCATTGTTGGACCTAAAAAAAAACTTTTGAAACGGTTGACGGAACAGTTTTTTTTTAAACTGGAAAAATATGGAGTGCGTGGTAAATCGTTGTCTTGGATGTAGGTAACAGATAGAAAACATGAAGATGCTCCGTATGACCACAGAAGTAACATACTTTGTTTTTAATTGAAGTAGAAAGTAGCAAGATCAGTGGAAACCTTCACGTCAGAAATTACCAACATTCAACGGTCAGTAACGATCGCAAAGGAACAATTGCGTACCTAGTTGATTTAAGAATTTGATATTGTACTTACACACAGTCAAGAGGAGTTATTGCGACCCAATCGTGCCCCATTTTTTTCAGGTCGTTATCCACAAATTTTTGTTGTTGTATTAATGAGCACCGGAATACGTTTCTCAATATGTCCGGGAGCCGTGATTCATTTTCCAATTGCAATGTTGAACTCTTGCAGTTACACTCCAGTCTTGCAGTGATTGACTTCAGCGTTTTTTTTTTTTTTTTGTAAGATCTTTTCATCAAATTGCATTTTTGCTACCCAAGTCTAATATCGAACAAGTGCAATATCACTGGTCAATATATACATACAGAATACCTCTTACAGTTCTGAACATGGTGGTAGGCTTTTAATTTGTGTCTATCAAAATATGTCTGATTGCTCTACAGAGCAAAGTGGGTAAAAAAAGAAGATTGTTTCTTAACATAAACCAACCAAACTACTAACCCAGAAGATCAAGAAATGAAAATAACGAAAACAAAATGACAAGTACATGCATACATTTATAAAAGAGGCATACCAGTCTTTAAAAAACCTTTGTTGATTACTTAACCTAAATCTGTTTTAATTAATTTTTTTTTTGTTTTACAGGTAGCGGTTCTTTTGGTGACATCTACCTTGGCATGAGTATACAATGCGGTGAAGAGGTAGCCATTAAAATAGAAAGTGCCACCGCCCGGCATCCCCAGCTGCTATATGAATACAAACTGTATCGGGTTTTGAGCGGTGGTGTTGGTATACCACGAATTCGATACTATGGCCACGAAAAAAGCTTTAACACCTTGGTTATGGATCTATTGGGACCGTCCCTGGAAGATCTGTTTAACTTTTGCACACGTCATTTTACAATTAAAACCGTTCTTATGCTTGTTGACCAGATGATCGGTCGCCTGGAGTTCATACATTTGAAATGTTTCATTCATCGTGATATTAAGCCCGACAATTTCCTAATGGGCATTGGCCGACACTGTAACAAATTGTTCTTAATCGATTTTGGTTTGGCTAAAAAATACCGCGATCCTCGCACTCGTGTACATATTCCCTATCGCGAGGATAAGAACTTAACTGGAACAGCACGTTATGCATCGATTAATGCTCATTTGGGTATTGAACAATCTAGACGCGATGATATGGAATCCCTAGGATATGTTATGATGTATTTCAATCGTGGTGTCCTCCCTTGGCAAGGCATGAAAGCAACCAACAAAAAACAGAAATACGAAAAAATCTCCGAGAAGAAAATGTCAACTCCCATAGAGGTCTTATGTAAGGGTTTCCCAGCTGAATTTTCTATGTATTTGAATTATTGCCGTAGTTTGAGATTTGAGGAACAGCCAGATTATATGTACTTGCGTCAGTTGTTTAGGTAAGTGAATGTATTTAAATTTAATTTTTAAAGTAAGACACCTTCCCTTGAGTAATGATGTATAGCGGTACAGGGCATAGAAAGAAAAATGAAATGAAAATGAAAACAAGTATGTAATAAAAAAAAAAAAACACAATGTGTTCCCACAGATGTCAGAACATAGTCAATTATGTATGACTTTTTAGGTCCTTTATAATTGATGACCGCGCACATATAAAATAATGTAATCCTTTTATCATAACATATTCATTCATCATCATTAAAATCACAACAAAAATAAAGTCACACCAACATAGAAATATCCACCCATAAAATGTATGAGTATGGCACAAACACAAATTTTCTTCTATGAGATGAAATCAATATTCTTACGGAAAATCCCTACACAGTAAAGTATTTTTAGTTCATACAAAAAATTCGCTATACGTCAAGATAATCAATAAGAACAGATATTTTAAATAGTAATCAGTGTCTCCGGTGGTAGGTTGATATATATGTATGTTCACCATAGTTTTTTTTTTTGGGTGAGTCTAACGGGCCATATAACTCAAGTCTATAAAAGGTGTACTGAAATTTCAGAGTATAACTTTAAAAACTGTGTGTGTTTAGCTTTATAGCTTTTTGTGTACTCTAACCTTCATTAAAATTGTTTTAGTTGTTTGCCAAAAAACCTATCCATTTAAGGTTGCGATTATAGGTACTATAAAGCAAGTTACGCATTTGTAATAATGCAAGATAATGATTGAAATGACAATCCAACATAACATTACGATGTTAAAATAGTGGGTTTCTGTGAATGAGTTTTTTATTCCCTCTGTATACCGGTCTGTCAGTTTCTCGGTTTATCTGTTGGTATATGAAAAGAGCCTTAACTGCGTGAATGATTTTCCTCAAACTGGCCACTTGAACTTTTAGTTTTAAATATTGTTAGATGTACAAAAGGCATTAACTTATCTTTTCGTTACAGAATTTTATTCCGCACCCTTAATCATCAATATGATTATATTTATGATTGGACAATGCTTAAGCAGAAGACCCATCAGGGTCCAGCGAACGCAGCTATACCCCAAGGAACGGCAGAGCCTCGCAACGAACGAGACAAAGAGAAAGAGAAACAAAGCGGAAAAACAATGCTTTCTGATTAAATTAGATTTAAAAAACTGCAATTTATTTGTTTAAAACGTTATCTAATTGAGAAAAAAGAAAAAAAAAACAATACAAAACAACAGAAATAGTTATTTTAAACTAATTGAAAAAAAGAAAAAAATCTAATATAAAAAACTATAAAATAATAACGATAATTTCGCGCCGAGTAAACAAACAAACCACACGATGACATTTCTGCAAAGCAAGTTTGCACCACATTTTTTTTAACGTCGTCACTCTTTTCTCTCTCTCTCTCTTTATATCTCTTTGAAACGTGTAAACAACTGAAACTAAATACAAAACAACAGCAAGGATTTATTATATGTATGTTTAAAACATTGTAAATTTATTTTCACAAAATCTCTAGATTTCATTTAAAGATTTTGTGTAAAAAAGAAAAATTGGAGTTAACAATAAAAAATTTAAAGAAAAAAGAAACATACATCTAAACACTACCGCCCTTGTTCCCATGTTTTTTCTTTTGAAAATGAACGAGATATTTTTAGTCTGTGAAGTATAATTTGGCGAAAATTTATTTCAAGTTAAAACAATTTTTTTTATATATAATACCGCTCATATAAAAACATAACTTTAATTTAGATTTTTAAATGACTTTTCATTTTGTTTCTGATATATCCTTAATATTTTTCTTTGTTCTTAGAATATAGGTACTATACTAAACAGCTTTTTTTTTTGTTTATTACCTTTTAGTTAAAAAAAAACATACATACATACATTTTTTCTTATAGGTCCTAAAAAAATATATATGTGTAATTGATGCAAAAAACAATAAACAATTTTTGTATGTAAGAAACCATAATCATTTCGTAGAATAATATATAAATTTAACGAAAAAGTCTACAATATAAAAGAAAAAAATGAAACAATTTCTAAATGCATACATAGCTTATGTGAACCTGTATCCGATTATTGGTTTATTGATAAGTGAATAAAGCATATTAAAAACAAAACATACTGGGATGACCCTTTAAACTACAATACCTTTCGATTTTTTATTTTATTTGGTTGCTACGCTTTAAATTTGAGCCATAATTTATGTCTTTGTTGTAATGAAACATTCCAACAATGAGTCCTTTTTACAAGCATGTGCTTATGTTTTTTACTGTCTACCTAACAATACTAAAATTGTGTTGAGAATTTTAGTTTTTGGTTAATAGACCAAGAGCTGGAAGCAAATTTTTGGAGTGGAGTGATAACCAAAAATATTGCACATGTATGTGTAGATACACGCACCATTATATCAGATTCAACCGTCTGGCAGGTTTCTTTTTCAGCCGTGGGCGGGGGTGGGCGTTCGAAAATGGTAATTTTTCAGATTTTGAGGTCGAAGTGATAACCACATAAATGATACATCAAAAAATCAGAAAAATTCCCCTGATTACAAAAAACTCGGTCCCAGACGATTTGGTTTCAGCCTACTGCTTGCCAGACGCATTTTAACAATTTTCAAGTGCATTTTTCAGCTTTAAGCATTTATAACTTTTTTCCTATTACATATAACCAAGAAAGTGGTACGCCAAAAAATAAGAAAATTTACCCTGATTTCAAAAAAGTGTATTTCAGATGATTTAGTTTCAGCCTACTGCTTGCCAGACGCACTTTAACATTTTTTTAAACGCACTTTTCAACTTAAAGTATTGATAACTTTTTTCTTACCACATGTAACCAAGAAAATGGTACGCCAAAACATCACAAAAGTTCCCCGACTACAAATAAGTGTGTCCAAAAGAATTTCGTTTCAGCCTTCTGCTTGACAGACGCATTTCAACATTTTTCAAATGCATTTTTCAAATTAGCTGATAATTTTTTTCTTATCACATTTAACAAAGAAAGTGGTACGCTAAAAGATCAGAAAAATTCCCCTTATTACAAAAAACTCGGTCTCAGAAGATTTGGTTTCAGCCTTCTGCGTGCCAGACGCATTTTAACATTTTTAAGTGCATTTTCAGATGAAAGCACTAATAACTTTTTTCCTATTACATATAACCAAGAAAGTGGTATGCCAAAAAATAAGAAAAGTTACCCTGATTTCAAAAAAGTGTGTCCCAGACGATTTGGTCTCAGTCTACTGCTTGCCAGACGCTCTTTAACATTTAATAAAATGCATTTTTATACTTAAAGTACTGATAACTTTTTTCCTATCACATATAACCAAGAAAGTGGTATGCCAAAACATCAGAAAAGTTTCGCTGATTAGAAAAAAGTCGGTCCAAGACGGTTTGGTTTTAGCCTTCTCCATGCCAGACGCATTTTAGCTTAAGCATGTTTATCAAATTCAATGAATAATTGCTGGTAGTATTTCATTTAAATGAAATTTTTGATTTTCATTGAATTTGATAAACATGCTTAAGCTAAAATGCGTCTGGCATGGAGAAGGCTAAAACCAAACCGTCTTGGACCGACTTTTTTCTAATCAGCGAAACTTTTCTGATGTTTTGGCATACCACTTTCTTGGTTATATGTGATAGGAAAAAAGTTATCAGTACTTTAAGTATAAAAATGCATTTTATTAAATGTTAAAGAGCGTCTGGCAAGCAGTAGACTGAGACCAAATCGTCTGGGACACACTTTTTTGAAATCAGGGTAACTTTTCTTATTTTTTGGCATACCACTTTCTTGGTTATATGTAATAGGAAAAAAGTTATTAGTGCTTTCATCTGAAAATGCACTTAAAAATGTTAAAATGCGTCTGGCACGCAGAAGGCTGAAACCAAATCTTCTGAGACCGAGTTTTTTGTAATAAGGGGAATTTTTCTGATCTTTTAGCGTACCACTTTCTTTGTTAAATGTGATAAGAAAAAAATTATCAGCTAATTTGAAAAATGCATTTGAAAAATGTTGAAATGCGTCTGTCAAGCAGAAGGCTGAAACGAAATTCTTTTGGACACACTTATTTGTAGTCGGGGAACTTTTGTGATGTTTTGGCGTACCATTTTCTTGGTTACATGTGGTAAGAAAAAAGTTATCAATACTTTAAGTTGAAAAGTGCGTTTAAAAAAATGTTAAAGTGCGTCTGGCAAGCAGTAGGTTGAAACTAAATCATCTGAAATACACTTTTTTGAAATCAGGGTAAATTTTCTTATTTTTTGGCGTACCACTTTCTTGGTTATATGTAATAGGAAAAAAGTTATAAATGCTTAAAGCTGAAAAATGCACTTGAAAATTGTTAAAATGCGTCTGGCAAGCAGTAGGCTGAAACCAAATCGTCTGGGACCGAGTTTTTTGTAATCAGGGGAATTTTTCTGATTTTTTGATGTATCATTTATGTGGTTATCACTTCGACCTCAAAATCTGAAAAATTACCATTTTCGAACGTCCACCCCCGCCCACGGCTGAAAAAGAAACCTGCCAGACGGTTGAATCTGATATATTGGTGCGTGTATCTACACATACATGTGCAATATTTTTGGTTATCACTCCACTCCAAAAATTTGCTTCCAGCTCTTAGACTATAAATATTTCTAGATTGTAACTGCAATCATTTGGGTAGAAAAATCCCCAAGCGAATCTTTCGTCGTCATACATTCGTTTACAACAACGTTCAATAAACTTATCAGCATAAAACAATTTCTGTTGTAGCAGAGTTGGGAAGTAATGATTACTTTTTGTAATGAATTGCAAGTTCAATTACAATTACATGTAATGGTTAATTGAAATTTTTCAATTATTGTTACATGTAATGGAAAAAAGTAATGCATTTTCCCAAGTAATTGAAGAAATCACGCTAATTACTTTTTTAGTAATTGATAACTTCAATAATTGTAATGCAATTTCAATTACGTTGATCTTTTGTTTAGAGAATTTCAGTTAGCAGTGTTTCTTAAAACTCTTTTTACTTCAATGCATCTTTTTCTTAAATAGGTCGGCATCATCTTAGTAAGGGTTAAAATACAACTTTGTCATGTTGTATCATACAGCATGCAGAAATTTAGTCAATTTGGTGTTTTAAAAAAAATATAATAATTATAAAATTTTTTCAGAATCTACATTTTGACCGTGATAATCGCAAAATCACACAATCACAATTTTCTGACAGTTTTTCACCAATAACTTTGTATTGTAAGTAAGCCAAAAATGTTTCAGAACAAATGTTTTAGAGAATACCCTCTCCAACAAAACAAAAGAAAACACAATACTCTACGAAAATTAGTAAACGAAAAAATGACTTTTAAGAAGTGGTTTTTTTTTAAATGGCGGACAAAGCAGAAGATTTTGATTACAAGTAATTGTAATTGAATTTTTTTTTGTAATCATTAGTCAGATCTGCTCATTGTTCATAGTTAAGACATATTTCCTTAATGCTAATGTGCCGGATGTGTTGACAATTTGTAATAAGTGCTTTTGGCGATAACCGTGATATACGTGATGATACCCGTGACGCAGCAATCGGACAACGAAATTGGCTTAACCTTTGCCAAATTTAAACGAAAGTGTTAAATAAGATCTTGCGATACCTTACTCCATTTTCGAGATATCGATACTTGAATTGTAAAATTTATTTTTTGCCTTATTTTTTCGATTTCAAGTAAATTTTATTTAAAATTTTTGTCTTTATTTAATATAGCTGCTTATTTCTTCAAGTCTCAATAAAACCAAATCCGAAATTCAACATTTTCGTCATCAGATAGTTCTGAAACTGAAAACGAAGATTTCATGGAAATAGGAGACTTACGCAAGAAAAAATTACTAAAAACGAACGCAAACTTTGAAATGTAAGATAACAATTTCTCAAATTATTTGCTTTTGTATGAAATTTTTTTAAATTTTTGTTTTTTACCTTTTAGCTAGTTATTCATACATAGTACAATAACATTAAAAAAAAAAAAAAATACAGATGTTATTACGTCAGTAAAATGATGTGCTTTTTCTAATTTCAATAAATGTTTTGAATTTTCAAAAAAAAAAAATAAAAAATCCTCGTCCAAACAGTGGCCTAAAACTTTTTTACAAGGTACACCAAAGTTATTGAAACTAAAAGCCAACTAATATGAAATATTTCAAGCCATCCGAGATGCAATTTCAGTAGCCAACTTAGGCCGGCCACTGACTACACAATATAACTGCGCAAACTGACTTGAACAAAAATCAAATCGTTTTGATTTTTACACAGTTAACTGCACAAACAACCCCATTCATAGCACAAATGAACTGCCCAAACTCCAATTTGCGCGTTATATTGTGTAGTCAGTGGCCGGCCTTAGTCATGTAGCAGCATGAACAATTTCATCAAATATCTTTCGGAAGTAAAAGGTGAAGATCCAAAAAAAACTTCTTTCAAAACAAATTTTTATTCATCTACCGGTATCTGAATAATTAATAATAACAAATCATATCCGAAACACGAAAAAGAATTTGATAGATTCTACGAAACTTGGGGCCGAATTGCCGCACCAGTGATCGAGTGAGTGATAACTTTTTTTCTTTCAAAATTCGTTCCGTATTACGCTACACAAGTTTGTTGTTTTATGAAAGAATATCGAATTGTGGTACTATAAAGTCCTCGATAACGTGAGAAGAAATGCCAAAAACACATAATTCAGTAACGTATTACTCGATCACGTGCTCGGTAATTTGGCCCCTGTTGATGGCTTGCCATATCTTGGCCGTGGCTGGCTGAACACAATGCATACGCATACGCATACGGAGCCGGAGCCGCAAAAGTTAAAATCAAGTTTACTTGTCCAGCTTCGTCTTGCGTTGTTGTTGTTCGCTTGTATTTAATGTTTTGACATCTCTTGCGGTTGCGTCTCTGCAGCCATTGTGTTCACGCAGTGAAGCCGGAGGGTAAAATATGAATTTTATGTTTCGCAGCTTTTGTCGGTACTAATTTAGAGAACGATATCTGAACTATTCAAAACGGTATCTGAAGATATGAGTATCCGAGATAGCATATCCGATAGGTTCGGCCTTTAGTTGACTTTTTCTTTTGATTTTTTTTTTTTAATGATAAAGTGAAAGAGAAACCAAATTCGAACAAGTTTTTGCTATTTTTTTTTTTTTGAACTAGCGTAAGCAAAAAAGAATTCGAAAAAAACTTGAAACACTCGCATTTTGGTGATTTCACTTTCCTTGTTCATTATTTTCGAAATAAATAAAAAAAAACTTTAGTAGCTCAAGAGCAATATTACTTCAGGTGCCAGTTATATTGATCAGGAAAAATAATAAGAGGGTAAGCCTTTACTTCTCTTGTCCCGAAATTTTTATTTTATTTTAAAATGTGCTTTTTTGTCGCAACTCAGCAAACAAATAATCGGCTCAGCATTGAACACACAAAAAAAAAACAATTATTCGCACTACCTGAATGTGGATTCTGTTTTTTCGCTGTATTACGATTCACGAAAACTCAACAACAATGTACATCGGTGCCTCCTATTACATCCTTTCCTGTTTTCTTATGTTTTATAACAAAACCAATTTGAAATCCGAAAATAAAGTGGTGTTAGTAATTTCACTGACACAACTTTATATTCAGCTGAATACGTGTTACAAAAACAACAATGTAAACAAATGGAAATTGCGTGCAAGAGAAGTAAAGCCTTGCGCAAACCAACGCGGTGAGTGCGTGCGATGCGATTGCGTTAAGTCAGTCAAATCTCTATACTATTATTGTTCTGTCATTCCGTGTCGCAAGTGTTATTATACGATGAAATCCAGTTTCATGAAACTAGTTTCACATTTCTCTTTATCTTTCATTCGCTGTTTTTATTTTTGGGGAAAAATAGTTATCTAGTAGTGCCTGCTTGCTTCAAAACCTCTTCTATTGGCAATTGAAAAACAAAGAAGTCATTATTATTAGTATTATTACTTATTTTTGAACCAAATGAAACAGAATAAACAAAAACACGAACAAAGGCAAAGAGAATAGTGATGTGTCGGTATCATAAACCGAGTCAAATCGAGTTGAACCCAAACCGAGTTGACTCGGTTTACATTTTTTCAAACCGAGTTGGCAAACCGAAGAAAAAACCGAACCGTCAACCAAATAATTAAAATGAAATTAATGCAAGCAGACCGAGTAAACTTGAACATAATCAAAAGTACCCACCTTTAGTTGCGGTCTGTGCCAAACACAATGCACTTATACATAAAAGTCCATAGTTGACCGGTAGTAGTATATAAAGCATCAAAGCAAGTGAGTTACTTGCGCAGGCATACAGAAACACACACATCTGTTAAACTAGATGTTTTATTGTTTTTTTGATTGTCGTCTGTTAATAGGTAGACGGTTTGAATGTTTTCGGTACATATTGCTACTCGAGTTAGGAATTAATTGTCTGTAAATATCCAGAGTCAAGTCAAACCGAGTTGGACTGCGCATTGCTTTTCTTTCTTGTGTGACTTTTTTTTTTAATTCATTTTGATTAAATCCGTTTATTTTGATTGAAAATTTTGCTTTGTTTCTATTTTTCAAAACATAGTATTGAAGGAAAAAGCGCAAATTAATTTTTGTAAACCGAGTTAGCTAACTCGAGTTACAACTCGGGTTAATCAAAATCCAACTCGGGTTAACTCGGTTTGTAAATTTTACGGTTTGGCACATCACTAAAAGAGAAACGTCAAAGCTGTTTCACCAAACCATAGCCCATGCGACACAGGGTAGCTCATTGTCCATCTCTCTTTTTCGAATTTTCGTTCTCTTTTGCACTTATGGTGTTCGAACAGTTTCATGAAACAAATTTCTCCGTATAATAGCAGACTAAGTCAAACGTCCATAAGATTACATAGAGATTTGACTTAACGCAATCGTATCGCACGCACTCACCGCGTTGGTTTGCGCAAGGCCTAATGGTTTTCCCTTTTGTTCTTTATTCCTCAATGGGAAAGACAAATTAGATGAGCAGTGTAAAAATGAAAAGATAATGTCGTTTTCGTTTGTCAAAAATTACCCTCAAAGCAAGTTTTCCTACTCTAGAAATTTTTTCAGAGTAAAAATCAGATACTGTAAAAAAGGGTACTCTTGTTTTACCAAACGAAAACGGCATAAATAAATTGAAAAATCTTTAGCTTGGTAACTCTTTCCTTACGAGATTCATTCCGTTTCTCACTGGAAATTGAAAAGGAACAGACTGAAGTTGGGTGCATTTCTCGTGTCAATTTGCCAGCTGTTACAAATGTCACCACAAATTTACAAATGTTTACAAATTTCAATTTTGGCCTTAATTGCAAATAATTTTGTTTTTCTTTTAATATCAAATAATAATGATCGCTGTTCCAAACACCAGGGTGTTGAGACATTTGATTTACTTAAATTCATTGATTAAGCGACGTGCTGGAAGTCAGGATTGTTTGCATCAACTCGATATTAGTCCAAAATCAAGTTATGATGCAACGCTTCAAAGCGATTTGAATGAATTTGAAAAAAATTCAATATTAAGAAAATATCAAAACAACGTACCGGTAATTCGGTCAATATTTGAAAAGCTGAGCACCACCCCAAAACTAAGTGAAGAAGAAATTCAGAAATTAAGGAAATGTCTGCGGGAAGAAATGAACAAACTGCCTAACAAAACTCATCCGAGAATACTAAACTACGGTGATGATCCAAAAGAATTAGCAAGGTACAATAAACCAATAGAGCTCAGATTCAAGCCGAGGGATTTTTCTGAGTTGGCATCCAAGGCGAATTTACTTCGTATGGATCATCTGGGAAACTACACGGGGCACAAAAGTTATTACTTAATGGGAGCTGCAGCAGAAATGGAACATGCGTTGACTCAATATTTCTTGACAAAATTAAAGTCAGTGGACTTTAAACTGATTTCTGTGCCAGATATTTTGCCCAAAGAAATTATAGAAGGATGTGGAATGCAAACATCTGGAGAAAGAACGCAAGTAAAAATTGGTCTTTTTCAATGCATCCATTTTTAAAACTAAAACAGGTTCTATACCATAGGTTTATAAATTGAATTCTGGAAAATGTTTGTCTGGGACATCCGAAATGGCATTGGCTGGGTACTTCTCCAACAAACTATTTACAGAGGATGAACTACCAATCAAGGTTACATCAGTGAGTAGATGCTACCGTGCCGAAACTTCAGGACTGCATGAAGAAAAAGGCATGTACAGGTAAATAGATTTGCTTCCAGTCACAACATAGTGAGATTGACTACATATTCAATCTTTTTCAGAGTTCACCAGTTCACGAAAGTTGAAATGTTTTCGGTCTGCGCCGAAGATAAGTCGGAAGAAATGCTTGAGTCGTTTAAAAATATCGAAATTAGTTTATTTGAAAAGCTTGGAATATATTTCAAATTGCTGGACATGCCTCCATCAGAGTTAGGCGCTCCGGCATATCAAAAATATGATATAGAGTCGTGGATGCCTGGTCGACAGATGTGGGGAGAAATATCCAGTTGTAGTAACTGCACTGACTACCAAGCAAAAAGACTTAACATTCGTTATAAAAGAATGAATGGTGAAATAAAATATGCTCACACGGTAAACGGAACTGCTGGCGCTATACCTCGACTTTTGATCACTTTGTTTGAAAGCAATCAGTTGGAGAACGGTGCAATACAAGTTCCTAATGAGTTGAGGAAATATATGAGAAATATTGAGCAAATAAACAAAGAGAAACGCATACCGGAAGTTAAGCTAGTTAAGCACATAGCATCGCCAAATACATTTGAGATATAAGTTTCCGTATTGTTTTTTTTTTTTGTATTTTTTCAAAGTCAGTAATTTAATAGTTCCGAAATTCACCTCAAATTAGTCCAATCCTACTCCAGTAAAGCGTTTTTTCGTAGTTGCTTACGAGACAATAACAAATTTCTCCACAATTCGAATATCTGCGATCAAAATTTCTGTGGACAGAAATCGTGCACAATCAATGTTCATTACTCAAAAGGAAGGTAAAGAAGAAGGCAAAACCAGACCACATTAACCATTTATGAATACGACATGTGAGATAAAAATTTGAAGTGAAGGTATGTTCTTGTTCATATATACGCATAGTTATTTGACGAAAGAATCAACAACTATTGTTTATGTTCTTACAACAACATTATTCTTCTGATGACTATACCAATACTAATTTTTTTTTTTGAAGTATACAAAACTATAGGTTCGTTCGAAGCCTTGGGGTCGCCTTGTGGTCGCCATAAATCAATTTTTGGAAAACCTATGCTCTACTATACTATACCATTGAAAAATTATATATAGAAGCTGACACCCGACCTATACGACTTTCTCAAACACGGCATAAGAAGCTTCACCCTGTTTATTATTATTTATGTTTATGTCTCTGCTTTACTAATTTCATACACAAACTATTTTCAAATGAAGGAAATTTGGCAGTTTAGATTTAAAAATGTGTTCCCTAAGGAACCCTAAGGGATTTATTGTAATTGATTATAGTCAAATACATAATACTCAACCCCCGTTATCATTTCAAACCCATTTTCAATCTTAACAAACTCTTCCGTGACCTGCAAAACAATAATAAAAAAAAAAATCCTTTGGAGTTAAATTTGCAAATAGGTTAGTGAACTAACTAGCTCCAATATCGATACTATCGGCATAAGAACTCCTGGTGGCGATTTATTCCGGTGTCACTTCTATATATAATTATTCAATGACTATACTATGCTTGAACTGAGTATTTTTTGAGCCCTGGGTTTGCTCTCAACTCGACCTAAGTTTTTGTTGATGCGAATTTAGGTAATGAAGAGGGTTGTCAAATATCATGTATTTTTTCATGGTTCATGATTTTGTGATTTTGTGGTAAAATTGTGAAATTGAGATTAAAATAATTTAATTCAATTGGAAACCATCAAATCAATTCAAATACAATAGCAGGCATTTGTCCTTAAGGTGGTAAGTTGAACTATGTAAATTATGTGGATCGTGCATTTAAGGTTAAATTCACCAATTCAGACAATAGTCCAAAATGCCAAAAGTAAGATGTGCGAGCATCGGCCGCCGCACAATGTCAACTATTGGGTTTGTTGGAGAAGGATTCTCATTGAGATTCTCAGCGGATTCAGTTGTTTCATCAAATGCATACCAAATACGAACGCTGCTCGCAATTATCATCACCATGTTTCCCTTCACAATCAATTCAGTTATGGAACAAATACAAAGACGACATATGTGAAGATATCTTGCATCGCTTGCGCATTCGAACGAAAAATCCTGACATGCAAATAACCGATGAAATTAACAATGAAGGAGCAATTCTCACCATTCAATCAAAAATCGATGGCGATTTGGTGGCATACAAACCCGTTGGTTCCATAACAAATCCCGATGATGTAGTAAATTATCCAACGGTGTTACTGAATCTCTGGAGTTACCAGGATTTCCACCACATAACTTACAACTTAAAGTTGGTTCAGTTATTATGATATTGCGTAATTTGAATCCACCCTGACTTTGCAACGGTACTGGACTTGCGGTGAAAAGACTTATGCCGAATTTGATTGAGGCAACCATTATTAACGGAAATTACGCAAGTGAAAATGTATGTATTCCTCGAATACCAATGATTCCGACTGATCTTAAGTTTGACTTCAAACGATTGCAATTTCAATCCAATCGCTTAGCGTTTACCGGATAAATTTACAAAATCACTGTTTCTTACATGGGCAGCTATACGTTGCGTGTTCACGAGTTGGGAAACCATCCGCTTTGTTTGTGTTAACGTCAGACCAAAAAACAAAAAATGTGGTTTACTATAAAGCACTTCAATAGGTCTGTATCTTTACTCACCCGCGGGATCCCGTGGGATCCCGCGGGATCCCGAAACGTGTATCTTTACTTTTATTTGACGTAAAAGTGGCAGAGCTTTTGCTTTTTTGTCACTTCCCCTCCAGTAAGAATTCACCCGAACAATTTGCTCGTGCACTTTCTTGCTTGTCAAATCGGCTTTTTGTGAAATCAGCTGATCGAAACATTTCGATTGAATTCAAATTTACATATATTTGAAATTAAATGAAAAATGGAAAGCATAATCTCCCTTTGTTGGTTTGAAAATTCAAAATAATGTTAAATATGCAATGCAATATTGCTTTCAGCTCATTTTAACACGTTTCTGAAACAAAATTGTTTGTATGTTTTTTACATCTCTACGGAGAGTGCATGATAAATGTCATTCAGCAAGAAACATCCCAAAAGGTGTATCTTTACTTTTCATTTTCGGATGGAGATTACAAAAACAACATTAAAAAGCTCGAGCCCGAACTTTTTCCCGGGCTTTTTCCCAAACTTTACACGAAAAGTAAAGAAACAGACCTAATGAAATGGATAATTTGCGGACACGTATAACTCCTAATTTTTTTCACTTACATTTTTTACTTAGAGAAGTTCAACTAAATTACAATTCATTTTTGTAAACGAAATGAATTCATTACTGTTATAAAATGAAAAAAACAAAAAACCAAGCCATCTGGTGGCGAAACGGAGTTCGCCGGGTTTGCTAGTAATATTATAAAAACGGTTTAGAAATTAAATTTTAATGTTCATTAAATCTGTTTGCTGATTTAGTACATGATGATGTTAATATAGTTCACATGCATATCAATAAATAGTGTTTTCAATAATTCATCAACCGAATTCAATTCCGTAAAGTGATAAGCGAATTGAGAACGTACGAATTCGGAATTGAGAACTGCAAAAATTGTAAAAAATGAGGATATGGTATCCGAACGAAAATGAGAATAGGAGCCATACACCCCTGTTCTGATTTTCGTTCGGAAACCATATCCTCCCGTTTTAGAATTTTTGCGGTTCTCAACTCCGAATCCGTACGTTTTCAATTCGCTTATCATTTTGTTAGCGGAATTGAATCCGGTTAATGAATTCTGTAGAGCATTATTTATTGCTAGAAATGAAAAACAATAAACTATATTAGCACTAACATGCAATAAAGCTGTAAATAGTTCCAATAAACACAAAAATTTAATTTCCAACACGTTTTTGTGATAAAAAATCAGTAGTGAATCCGTTCGGAAATAAGAACACACTTTTTAAATCCGTACGGATTCAATTTACGTTTCCGTTTTGAATCCGTACGAAAATCAGAACAGCCATGATAGAGTTTTTTTTGTTTTATTGAATAATATATATATAAATAAATAGGCTGGCGCAAGAGATCGAGAAGCCCCAGGGTCAGCGCTTTCCTCACAACGGCTAATCGAGAAAGCTCTTTTCATGGCAATGAATTTACTAACAGAGGACTTGCCAATTCCTCAGGAAAGGCGATACCCGTGGAAAAACATTTTTGCCTCTGTTGTTGTTTTATTGAATGTTTTTCATTAACTAAGCCTCAAAGTCAAAATTTTTAAAATTTTGACAAATGGACTCGATTTAAAATGAAATGGAAATGATTAAAATTTAACTTTCGGAAAACACTCTAGTATGTAGTAGTAGGTTGCCTAGTTTATTTTCTATAATTAAGTAAATCCTCCATAAAATTTCTTCTCCCGCCTTAAAGCCCATACCAGTTCTTGTCTTATAATTACCTACCCGTTCTGAGCTTTTGTTGCATTGTATTTAAAACCAAGTGCATAGACCTCAAAAAATGACTACAGATACCTGCAACTTGTAATAGCAGTTTCGATCTCCTCGCCGAACAACTCTTTCCACACTCCTTGAACCTAGATATACCCCGCAACCGACTGTCTCAAATGACTTTTGAGTTTGGGGAATACATTTTCTAAACCAAAATTTAGAGTAAGAAGGTCAAAACAAACGGATGCTGCGTAGATAACAAGTGGTAAGCTTCTCATCCGAAAAAATATTTCATAAATTAACTCGTTAGTAAATGTGATTGTTTATTTGAATAAATTTTCTTTGCTTTATAAACAACACAACAAATTTTCTTAAACAAAAAAAAAAAAAAATACGAACAAATTGAAACTTAACTTAGAAAAGACCTTTCCTTTTCCACCTACAATAATAATTGTACGTACAAATTTAGTAGCGAATAAATTAAAACAAATTTATTAAATTACCCATCCGTCTTGATTCAATTAATTACGTTTCCATATGTAGACAATGTGAATTAAGCACAGAAATATGTATATGTTTACAAACAATTTGATACGATTAATTTTGTGTGAAACTTGTAGATTAGTAGGTTTAATAGCAATTGTATTGTTTATCCAATTTTCTAGGCGCCCCTATTTGGTTTTAAGTAATGGGTGCGTGGGTAGGACATCATTAGGCTTTTCTTGGCATCGCACTCATGACCTTGGTGGCTTGATTATCTTGCTTGACGGAGGAGGTATCTTACAGAAGCCAGCCGCATCAAAGACCGGAAGTAATTCACGAACACGCCCTGGAATGCTGCCGTCTAACAGTCTGTAACAAAAAAATCAAATCAATTCAATTTAAATAGGATAAACGTTTTTGCCTAACCTTCGCTTGTATTCAATTTTTGCGCCTTTTAGAGGAATATTTGCTTCGGTCGGGAAGAAGGTTGCGTCATAGAAGTTCAATCCGTTCTGAAGCAAAATATTGTATTCATCCATTGAAGCCAAAGTTACACGGATGACTGCCGGTGCTAATTCTCGCTTAATGTGACGTTCGGTTTTTTCACCTATTACCGGCTCTGGTTTGGGTGTGGCATTAGCTGTTGAAAAGCAATAAAAATGTTTAATGTCTTCTAACAAAGAACAAATGAAGGAAAAAGTGTTTAAAGCTTATACACTTGCCTTCGGAATCTTTTTCAGTTGTTGGGGTCGATGATGAATGATGGACATGTATCCGAACTACTTCGACGACTGAATCGAAGCGGTAGAGAGCATGTCTAATGTCCTCGACTGGTAAATCCTCAGGAACATCCATAACGTATAAAGTAAACGTTTTTCGTGGTCGGCAAGGTATGGATATCTAAGGAGACATTATTTTAAATTGAGAGTCTTCTGCATTATGATTAGTGTGCGTGAAATAGTTTTCGATTATATTTGTGCATTTTTCCTTTGGGTGATATTAGTTGGTGATAGTTTTATTATATTTTTAAGAAAGTGTATTTAACAATCTTAATGCTTTTGAAATAACATCTGTTTTCTTCACATTACCCCACCCAAGGTTGGCATTAAACGAATGCTAAGAGCATGAGTATTGATATACAATTCAAATTATAAGTTTTTAGGTGAAAGGCTATTGATTACTTAAAAAAAACTAGGCATAAAAGGTCGAAAGGTTATTTAAGAAGGAAGGAAAAACAGCAGAGGGTTATGAAATAAGAAGTTGAAAATTGGATGTGAAACTGTATAACCTCGTTTAATGAAATAGACTTTAAAGAAAAAACAAAATTTTAAAAATTAACAGACCCCTCCTCAACTACAATTTTTTTTCCATCTCAACGGAATTTATTCCCTCTCACCTTTTTTTGCATACTATGCATTTTACGATATATAAGAGGCATTAAAGCAAAAATGCTATGTATGTTCAAATGGCCATATCTTGCTAAATTTTTGAAAAAACATTTTAAAAGAAAGTTTTGTCTGCCTTACGATTTTTGCTCATAAAAAAAGTTACAGACAGTAAAAATGAATAATGAATAGGGAGGCAGAACAGAGCTCGTGGAGCTTCGGTGCCCGTCGTATGTATCTCAACCTGAAGGTGGGATACCTACAAATTTTTTAAAAATATTAAAAAAAAAAAAATAGACAACAACATAATAACAATGAAGAAATAGACTCCTGGTACAGACAAATACTACGACACCCCACGATCAGATAAGTATGAGAGCTTTGATCGATTTGAGATCACGTTTCTCTTAATGCCCAAAAGAAAGAAGAACAAGAAAAAAAACAAACAAGATGAGGCTAAAAAGCTCGGGGAACTTTGGGCTTAACGTTTTTGGGATTCAAGCCAGGTATGTGCTAACTACTACACCACGGGTACGTGTCTCAAAAATCTCTGCCAAATAAAAGAAGTGAACTTTTTTTCCGGTTTAAAAAGTTTCAGAGGTATCCGAGACATTTTTTTGGGACGCGTAATAATAATTTTTTTGGTTGCTTATATATTTGTGATCACAGAGTAGATAACACTGAAGGTCAAATCGTACCTTCTTTGCCTGAAACACCCTCAAATTTTGTCTTTAGTAAAATCAAAAAAATTTCTAACGGCTTCATCCGGCTTCAATTGAGTTTAACTATTTCCACTTTTTTTTAAATTTAGTTTTCACTTAGATGGCAAAAATGAAGTTTACTGCAGGAGTTTTGAATGAAAATTCCAACATTCTCCACCGTAACAAACCCAAAAGTATCGAAAACACCTTCGATTTTTTTAAATTGATTTTAAACCAACTGACAAAAATGTTGACAAGGGCTTCCGGTCCAATTTATACAAAATATATAAACTCTGGTGCAGTTGACTCTCTGGTTCTACTTGTGCTTGTGATGTTTGGACGGAATCGGGCAACGAAGTAAGTAACCATGATAAGAAAATGAACCACAATGTGGATTAAGGCTCTCTCAAAACCAAATCGACAGCATTGCTGCTGCTTCAACTTCAAATTAATTGAAATCCGTTTAATTCTTGTAGCGTCGGTGTGGCTACTCTCATACACCGTTGTGTAAACATAATTAGAAAGCTGAATTTGTCGGTGCCGCAACTACAAAATCGTTTTGGTTTGGTAGTGCCTTTGAGGTCTTTGAGTTGTATCTAGGCAATGCCTCGAGTAAAATTGTTCCATACTTAGTACAAATGTTTTGCTAACCATCACCAGTTATAAAAGTGTAAGCATATATTTGCAATTTGCATAAATTTTGAATTTGACACACTCATATTGTTTTGTGGATTGTTTTTTTTTTTTCATAGATTTAAAGCCGTACTATTTTTTTGGTGGTCTGTTTAGAAAACCAATTTTAGTTTTCCTCACAAAAAACAGAAACGAATTTAAAACTTTTATATAGCCTCTTTATTTTTGTGAAAAAATCGAAAAATGATTTACTAGACAGTGAAGTAAAAAGAATACGGCTTTTGTTGTTTGTAGTAAAATGTGATTTTTTGTATTTAGAATGGCACACTTGAATTGATTTCGCTCAATATACTTACACTTTTGGAATAATAACTCTAAGAGACATGAAAAAACAAAAAATTGATTAGTATACGTAAGAAATAATTTTTTTTTTTAAATCTTACAACTAAAATCGTGCCGAAAACAAAAAAAGCTACGTATGGTGATTAAGTTGTTGAAAGAAATTGAATGTTGTAAAATTTTTTGATGAAATAAAATTTCCAATTCACCTTAAACCTACATATACACTGGTACATATAAAAAAATTTGATAAGGCCTCGGATTTTGTAACTTCTTAGACGATTATCGTCGATTTTTATATGTACATTATGTCCAAAAGATTTGTCAAGTAACTGCGCTTACAGCAATTGAAGAAAAGCTATAGTTTACTATTGTTTCACAAGTTTAGGTAACTTTTTCTGATTCTTAAACTCGTTTTCTTAGTACTCCAAATTTAGACGATAGTCGTCTTAAACGTCATGGAATCCAGGGCAAGGCTTTTCAAACTCCCAAGGAGTTCTTAGTAACAGAAAATAATATTTATTACCAATTAGAAATTGTAAAGCTTGATTATATTAAAATACAACAAATCGGCGTGTGTAGGTTGCGGCGAAAAAAAATAGCAAAATTCAATAGAAAAAAATAGGTGTCGAAAAGAGGAGTAAATCAGTAAATTTTTTTTCCACTACAAGTCACAATCATGCTATACATTTTTATTTAAACTTGAAATGCATTATTTTCATTGAATAGTTTTAGAAGAATTACTCTCCAAATTCAGAATTTTGAAAAAAAAACTTACATATTTGAAAATTAAATAGTACTTCAAGTTCAATTCAATGCAATTTTTTTTATCAAATGTGGTAAAATAGTAAAGATGCATGTGTTTTTGTAATTATAGAAATATAAAAAAAATTCAGAATCACATTTTTGGAGGTGTTTTCAAAAAATTTCGTTTGTTTTTGTTTACTAAGCATTACACATATTTGATATGTTTTGATGACAAATTCTAAATAAAAGACCAATAAAAAAAAAATTGTGTAGGGCCAGAAATGCAATCCTATGATGAGATAATTCGATTTAAATTGGTGCTTTAGTTTCTTAGTACATTACTTGTTTCTGTTTAACATCACTAATTTCAACTCTCGAAGCTGTCGGGATTTTCTTAAAAAGAAAGAAGAAGAAAGTCAGTGACAATTGTTTTTACACCGACAAAATTCTTTTATTAAATATGTTTAAAAATCTCAACCCACCAGATACCACCAGAGCTGTAAAAGAATGCATTCTTTTTTGTATTGCAGCCAAATGATGAAAAAGACTTATCTTTTGCATATTTTGACTTCATGTTAGTACTTAATTTCAATTAAAAATTCCCAGTTAATTTTGAAGTTTTCTGTAAACCAATCGTCTTGAGCAGTCAAAAGACAGTCAAAAGAATGCAATACTTTTTAACTGGTTGCAGTCTTGGAAGTCTTTTAATAGTCTGACATTCATTGCAGTCTCGAAGTCTTTTGATTGCATTGAAAGTAATCCAGTCATTTAGTTGCTTTGTAGTCTTTTGATTGCTTGAAGCTTTTTTTCTGCCTGGAGTCTTTTGACTGCTTAAAGTTTTTTTTTGCTGCTTGAAGTCTTTTATCTGCATGAGTCTTTTGACTGCTTGAATTCTTTTTTACTGCTTGAAGTCTTTTGACTGGTTGAAGTTTTTTTACTGCTTGGAGTCTTTTATTTGCATGGAGTCTTTTAACTGCTTGAATTCTTTTTTACTGCCTGGAGTCTTTTGACTGCTTAAAGTATTTTTAACTGCTTGAAGTCTTTTGATTGCTTGAATTCTTTTTCACGGCTAGGAATGATTTGACTGCTTTAAATTCTCTTAATATCATGTTCCTTACGACTTACAGTATGTATTTACGTTGCTCTTATGCTTTCATTTCCTATTATAAGTTGCCTTACAAGGTCTGTTAAAATTTTAAAACTCAAGCAGTTGAAAGACTTCAAGCAGTCGAAAGACTCCAAGCAGTAAAAAAGAAATTCAAGCAGTCAAAAGACTATATAAAACAGCCAAATGACTGCATTACTTTCAATGGAATAAAATTGCTTCACGACTGCAAAAAATGTCAATGTCTTCTAAAAGACTTCCAAAACTGCAACCAGTTAAAAAATATTGTATTCTTTTGACTTCAAGTCTTTTGACTGCTCTAGACGATTAGTTTACTGAGGACTCCAAAATTGGCTGCGACTTATTTTTGTAAGTTGAAGTACATATTCCTTATCGCAGTGTGAATGCATTCCGAATATTCTGTTAAATGAATGGAACTATTTGCAATGCATTACCAAATAAATGTATTCTTTTACAGCTTTGCCTACCACCCACTCCCCTTTAAACTCGTTTCTTTGATAAATTTCTTAGAAATATGGGGTCTTTGCATCGCTTACATTTCATAAAAACATTCATTATATGTGGTGCATGATTCCCACAATGCTATATTCATCTTTGCGTCTTTTTTTTCAAACGATTATCATTCAATCGTCTATCATCAATTGTATTCCCAAAAGATTGTCTGATTTCAGCGATTGGTGGATAGCTGTTTTACTATCTCTTGCAAATTTTGGAAACGTTTTAAAGTTTTTAAACATGATTTTTTTAGCACCTAAAATTTAAACGATAGTCCTCTTAAGCTTTGCGGAATTCAGGCCCAAGGATTTTAATAAAAATAAGCCTAGGTATCAACAGTTTAAGTAAGTATGTAAAAGTTCATTGAACAATTGTTGCTGACTTGAGGGAAAATAACACTTTTTTCACAGACGCAGACGGTAGGAAAACGAATAAAAAATCGACGCACTAATGCAAAGTTCTTACAATCGTCCAAATTGTTTTCATATGAATCCATTGCATGTAGTGGTGTCTTTCATGAATCCTCCAATTGATTTCTAATTGGTAATTTTTTTCCTAAAGTAGTTATTTTAGAGTTGACACTGCGTTCAATTCAACGATTTGTTGGTAGGTTGACCTTAATGAATCAATGTAACTTTTTTGCCACTTCGGTCACTTTCGCATAAAAAAAGCGCCTTCCTTATACATTTTACACAGGTATCAGCCATTGATCAAAGGCACGGACATCGTGATTGTGTTTCTTTCGATGTAGGATCTTCTGGATCTTCTGGTACCCGTGGCGTGATGGTTGGCTTGCCTGTCCGTCAACCTGGAGGTTCGTTATTTGAATCCCAAAAGAAGCAAAAAATGTTTTTCATGGGTATCACCTTTCGCGAGGGGTTGGTCCTCCGATAGTAAATCCATTTGCATGAAAAGTGCTTTCTCGATTCACAAGGCATTGTTGCGAGAAATGCGCTAGGTCCCGGGGCACCGTGCTCTGTTGCGCCACCTTTTTTATTTATTTAAAAAAAAGTGTGATCAGTAATTAAACTTTTACAGTTCAGACAAGTACAGGCCCTACAACACGAATAAAACTACTTTTTTACAATCAGATAACCCAAGGTATGGTTCCAATTCCCCCAATCCAGAACTACAGTGCACAAAAACAACCTACGAAGTTGAGAGAATCTACTAACTAAAATCTGCTGTTCTATTATGATACTAATGTATATATATAGTAGGATGGTGTATACTTTTGGGACATTTGGTGTGTCGTGAATCTATAATGTCTCCGATCCAACCTAGCAGCCTCCATTCCAAGCTATTGGTTTCAACATTGTTTTCATTAAATCGGTTGCTACGATATCGGTGTCCTCCAGTCCATAAGATTGTTAAATCGCCTTTTTGATTTATTATAGTTTACATTTATAATGATACTACTAAATATTTTCTATCGAACGAAGGACATTTTAGAGCTGTTTAGTAAAAACAAAAACTAAAAACTCCTCCCTATCTCAAAAAAAGACCAATGCATAGAGAGAGGATATATCATTCTTACATTAAAAAATAATTGAGGAATCTCAGCTACAGGTATAGTCTTACAAATTATTAAAATTTGAATTTGAAAATACTCGAGGGTTGTTAAAATTAATTATTTAACGTACAAGTTCTTCTGGAATGATTGACGTCAATGTAAGAAAATGCTTAAATGATTTGAGGCAGTATATTGATCCTTTTACTAAGGAAAGAAACATGATCATTTCTGGGAAGTTTGTAGATTCGTAGAAATTACATCCAGTGGGCTCATTTCAAAACAAAAACCATCCAAGCTTCTTAATTTGCATTCACCACGACAGTTTTAGTATACGTATTTAAAATAACACCCATAGACCCCCCATATCTATATACATTACATTATATAAAAAAATACATGCCATTTGACAGCCCTCAAATCGCCACAGCAAAAAGCTAGGGCGAGTTTGGGGAAAACCTATGGCAAACCTATGGCTCAAAAAACACTCAATTTGACATTCAGGGTGAATTTAGGTTTCTCAAAAAACGCTTTGTGGCGACCCTAGTGCAACCCCAGGGCTTCAACGAACAGACCTAATATCTGTTGACTAATGATACTGAAGGTAGCGAAAAAGCGTCAAAACAAAACGTCAATTGAAAACCTAAGAAATTTACTTATCTGGAACATCATACCTATGTACATCCACATGGAAAAACTTATACCCGAGTCAACATCTCGCCGATGTGCAGATTTCATGAAAGTAAGAGGAGGTCATAAAAAGTACTATAGACAGAAAATGCTTCTGACAAGCAATAAGAAACAAAAACATTGCACCAACAAGTCAATTTTTT
The DNA here is from genome assembly GCA_914767635.1 of Melanostoma mellinum. NCBI lineage: Eukaryota > Metazoa > Arthropoda > Insecta > Diptera > Syrphidae > Melanostoma > Melanostoma mellinum. Next base: position 20,784,621 of record OU612059.1, read on the forward strand.
TTTAATCCTTAAAAATGGGCAGGCTCCTACAAAACTCATTTTCTTCTTAAAAGTTTGGTAAAAAATTTAACACTCTAAATTAGTCTCAATGTTTCATGAAACGATTCAAACCAAAAAAAAAAACACGTAGATGTTTGCAAAAAGTTTGATTAAATTTGAACAAAAGAGATTAACTCAGGTTTTTTTAAACAGCACTGTAAATGTAATTAATTTGACTACTTTATGCGTCCACTTTTCGAAAGTTTAAGACAAGAATATGGGTACACGAATTGAATTCCACTTCTTACATAAAATAGCGACATGCATAGTCTTGAAATGTTCACTAAAATAGAGGATACTATGATCCATGTGTTGTAAACTACACTTTCGAAATAGAAAGAAGAACTAAAAGAGAAAAAATGAGTATATAATAATAAAAAAAAAAAAAACGTAGCACAACTACGATCAAGGTTCCAAAAAGTTTCTTTTATAAAAACTGAAAAAAAGGGACCCCTACTACACACTTTCGTCATCAAATAAGTCACAATATATAAAATTGCTAAAATATTTTTTTAAACGAGCTTGGTCTTTTTAAGCTTGGAAAAACTTTAAGGATCACAAAATTTATCACGTTCAATGCAAGATTTACTGGTTTTCTTCAGTATGTTTCGTGAACTTTTAACCGTCCCCTTTTAAAGTTAGCACGATATGAGATATAAACTCGTTAACAACTTTTGTACATCCTTTAAAAGATTATCGCAGATCCTTTCAAGTATTTATGTGCATTTTATAAATTTATCTTCATAGATTGGTGCAAGAAAAAAAGTATTAAATATCACAGTTGTTTCAGATAGTAAAGGTCACAATATTGTAGATTACTTTTCTATAGAATCTGGCTCCGGTGACTTTATGAAATCCTTTCTTGAATATCGACTGATAATCTTCCGGATGTGAAAACTTGAAAAGGATACCAGTTGCAGTTTTGGTCAAACTAAAACATCCTTTAAAAGTCATCTTTTCACATATCATAGCTGCACGCTCCATAGACAGTTCATATGATGGTGTCAACAAAAACGCTCCTAAGCACGACCATCAGTAGTTTAAGGACAGCATCGAATTTTTTTGATAAGAGTTTAATTCAATTGATTGGAGCACCAGTTCTTTTAAACGCTTGATAATTACCTTTAGCCAAGAAATTATCGTTCATAGAAACTTCTGAGTCAGTATCCTCGTCTCTTTTGTCATTCCATTTTGGTTCCGAGGACAACTTGTGCGCGGCCATCTTGCTTATTAGGCTCGATGGTTGTCGATTGCGTGGAAATTCATTCTTTTCCAATTCGATATCCGACGTATTTCCTCCCAAGTACGACATTTTAGCACTCACGATTAAGAAGAATTCTTATTTAAGTTCAACGATATTTTTAAAACCCGAACTGCGAGAGAGACCCGACCGCACTGCAAGTTTCAGAGTATGATGGTTGATCAACCTTAAAAAGCAATCTAAGAACTTTTTCAAAAACCACTCGGCTTTTATAGGAAATACGCAGAAGAAAAACAAAATCCGTTACAAGTACACAAAGAACGATCTAAAGATACATTTACTTGCTTTGCTTGATATAAGTATCTTAACAAACTCTCCAACTGAGACAATACAAGTACAATGTCATCGGCATTTGATTTGAACTTATTTTAGCAAAAATTGTTACAAATAAAGAGTATGAAAAATATAGGAACAGAACAGATGAACGTGAATTGTTTTCGCTTGATTTGTTTTTATGACTTCTCACGACATTAATAAAATTGGCTTGAAGATGATACTACCTCATAAAAAGAAAAAAAAATATATACACGCAATTTATTTCCTAAAAGAGAACAAATTGGGCTCACCACTTATTGTATTGCCATTTTGAAAAACAACAAATTAAAAAATATTATAAGAAAATCTTATGTAAGGTCAAATAAATAGACTACATCCGTTGCACTCCCACAATGTTGTACGAGCTTGAAGTGGCTACATTTCGCAGACTCCAATTAGGTACAGCTCATTGGGTGAATATAACTCTACTGTATGACTTGCTGCTCACCCATAGGTATATGTAGGTTTTTGTAAGGCAGTCGTATAGTAAATATAATTTGAAACTTTATGGGTTATTGGGACAAATGGAAGTGCATTGACATCTAAATAATTCAGATCCTTATCTAAAAATTTTATATCTGATGCTACAACTAGAGGGCATTGACTTTTGGCACGCCCTGATAGCACGAGACTGCTTTGAATATAGAACTGTGATAAATAATAATGAATATAGAAGTGTAATTGGGGGTGTAACCTTGAAAAAAAGGAGATGTTACATTATCAAATTAAGCTTTGTGAATTGAAGTTGACACATGACTGCTGGCCGATGATTTTTTGCCATTTTCTGGGGACAGAGAACATTAGTTAGAAGGAGGTCATATGTCATATGTGTTCGCGGAGCTCTGGAAAGAACATGTCATCAAAAAGTAATAATGTACTATTTCACTCCAGAAAATAACTTGTTATAGTAACCAGTTGGCAACAGCTTTAGATGGCTGCTTTTCACAACGGCATTGAAAGTTGGTTCATTGGAAACTTTTATTCTTGCACAAGCCAGAGCGGCTTATCTCATAGATACATATATGCAATATGCTACTTTATAAGGTTACATGTGCTTTATTTTGTCTGCGATTTTTTTTATTTACAATTTAAGTTTTTACTGAAAGGCTCATTTGTTTTACAATACTTGATATACAGCTGCGGTCAAAATAATAGTAGTATAGAGCTTCAGAAACATCAAAATTGAAAAAAAACTTATCCGTCAATTCTAATTTAAAAAACCAATAACGTGGTTTTCAAAGTGGGGTCTTAAGCTTTTATTTACAAAAAAAAAAAAACATTAGTTTAATATTACTATCCGATAGTTGCAAGTTTATTGAACAGATCTTGAAATTTAGCGGTCAAAGAAATAGTAGTGATAGGAAAATCTACCTTGAAATGTTACGAAATCGAAAAATTAGGTCAACATTTTTATTACAATATGTGGCTGAGTGTTCGTACCTTTAATTAGTATTTAGTTGCATGTCCCTTGTTAGCTATAACAGCAGTACAAAGACGTTAAATAGAGTTTATCAGGTTTCCACACCTTCCTGTGCTTATCGACCTCCATGATTGCTGTTGTTGCTTGGTTTACATCTAGAAGCATATTTTTTTTACAGCGCTCCATAGGTTTTCAATGGGATTAAAGTCCGAAGACTGTGCGGGCCACTCCATCACATCTACTTTACTTTCCTGGAACCATTGCTTCTTGCTGAAAGACCCATTTCAGCAGAAGCAACTTCATATACGGTAGCATTCAACTTCAGTATACGGTAGCATTACTTCCTGCATTATCCTAACATAGAGATGCTGATCCATAATGCCTTCAATCCGCATTATGGGTCCAACTCCGTAGAAGAAAAAACATGCCCATACCATCATGATTGTAAAGTGTGGATTATATTCGGTGTTTGGAGGGGTTCTTACATATTGACGAGATCCTTTAACACCCCTTAAAACAATTAAAGTGTAACGGGTTTTCACTATCAACGCAATGCAAAGTGAAAAAATACCAATCTGTGCAATGCTTTTACTCACACTACTATTATTTTGACCGCAACTGTACACAATTATAAGTTCTTAGACTTGCATTTTTGTTTTAAGATCTGCGAAGACAGATGGGGCTCTGCTTTGTGAAATTGGCGGGTTTTATACATTTTTATTAAAAAGATATCTATGTCTTACATTTACTTGTTTTTTTAAATAAATAATTGGTATCTTGTCGTCGGCTTCAGCAGTGCTGATGGTCGTTAGAACATTTTGTCTGCGATCGGTCGCTGGTTTGCACGAGGATTTATGCGGCAGAATTCTGAGTAAGGTTTTTCATTAAAGTACCTACAGCTCTTAACTATTTAAAAGCCTTTGGCTTCAAAACAGTTTTTATTGTAATGAGACGACATATTGGGTTCGTTCGTTGAACTTCACCCAAGGTTGACTCAGGGGTCCTTGACAACCCTATGAGTTGTCAAAAATCCTGGGTTTTCCAGTCCTCAAAAAATGCTAGGCCACAAAATCACACACATCCCTGTAACTTGAATAAAAATACATGCCATTTGACAGCCCTCAACTCGCCCCAGCAAAAACCTAAGGCGAGTTGAGAGAAAACCCACGTCAACCCCAGGGCTCAAAAAACACTCAGTTTGACATTTAGGGCGAGTTTAGGTTTTTCAAAAAACGATTTGTGGAGACCACAGGGCACACCAGGGTTTCAACCATAGAGGAATAAAGAACAAGGGGCCAAGCCTCACACACACAACTGCATCCGTCCACAAACTGACTATACAAACATCACTTATTATTTTCGGATTTCAAAGAAGTCCGAATGGAAGTTCCAAAATAAAGTGGTGTTGGTAAATTCACTGACACAACTTTACATTCAGTTGAATACGTGTTACAAAAGTAACAACGTGAACAAATGGAAGTTGCGGGGCAAGAGAAGTAATGGTTTTCCCTCTTGTTTGTTCTTTACTCCTCTAATGTTTCAACAACGAACCTATCATTTCCGACTTAGTGCCGTTATGACAACTTAGAAAGTCTTCACATCAAAATAGTGTTCTGATACTTGAGTATCAACTTATAACCAACGACGACGGATAACAATGAGTTTTGCATGTTATGCGAAAACATTTTGTTAAGCACCTGAATTCTTTTGGATGTTAATTTTTGCAACTGCAATCCATTGTTTTGAGTCGCAATTGCAGAAAACATAATAAATATTACTTTAAATTAAATTTTTTTTTAAACTTATTAAATTGAAAAAGAAAAAAAAACTAATAACGTTGACCAAAGAACGGCCATATTATTCACTCTTTAAATTAAAACCCAATAGAAATAAACCCAGTTGTCAAAATTTGATCCCAGATTTATATTTTGATCCCGGATTTAAAATAAACCCAATTGTCAAAGTGAGAAACGTCAAATCGTTGAAAGTGTTCCTGGTAAATAGATTTTTGTTTGAAGAAATTGTAAGCAATACTTTTCATTTATATCTTGCATTGTCGATTAAATTTATATTCTATCTTTTTCATGATGTTGCAGGTTCAACCAACAACCAACCAACAATCAACCAACAACCAACCAACAACCAACCAAACAACCAACCAAGATTTTAAATTTGAAGAAATTGTAAGTAATAAATTTCATTTATATTTTGCATTGTCGATTTAATTTATATACTACCTTTTCCATGGTGTTGCAGGTTCAAGAAATGGAAACTCCACCAGCTACTTCAGGTGTTGCTGAAAAGGCAGCAAGAGCCAAACAACAACAAACACTTGCCGTGTTTTTAAATTCTATCTTCTGAATCCAAATTCGATAACACCCAATCAGTCAAATGAGAACAATATATTTTAACAAAATAAAATTCTTTTATTCTTCTTCTTCGTTCGACACAAAAGATTGCATTTAATTTTTTTCTTTTATTTTTTCTTTTATAAAAAAAACTTTTCAGGGGATGCTCGGGGGATGGTGAAAAAATAATGAAACAAGAAAATAAACAATTGAGACCTCACAGAACAAAAATAAGTGTGTTTTGTTCTTCCCAGTTTAGACCAGTTTTTTCGCTTCGAAAAAGCTCTTCAAATGTCGCATTTGCCAGAATCCCATCAGAACTAAGACAATAGTTTGGGCAAGGGACGACCAAAGGGCTCTCACATTGGTACTCTCACTTGTATGCCTAAAACGTTCTTCTTTGTAACGCTGGTAGTTTTGTTCCTTAGTGATTTGTTCAACTTGATCTAGCAGCTGGGGGATACGCAACTGAAGTTCGGTTAACTTTTCTTTTTGGGCGACGTTGGCGTAGTCGATGGCATGTTCTCCCACTTGAATGTCCAAATGAACACGTAACTGTGATCCACTGAACCAGGCTGTGCTGTTGGAGTACATGCAGATAACATGCTCTCCAGGCGTATGAGATACAAAAGATATACGGCCTTCCGAGCTGTAGACACGGGACAGAATCATTTTGTCGTCACTGTCACGGACTTCGACATGCATTCCTATATTTGGTGACGATGGCATGAAGCCATTGGATCGTGGATCATAAAGTTCAACTTTGTAATTCGCTAAAATAGAATAAAAATTCACCAATTAACCAAAGCCGAAAAAAATAAAGATATAGTAGATTTTACCAATGACGGTGGAGGTGGTTTCATCGGGTACTTCTTCGATGAAGCATTTTCTTTCATCATCTCAACATATTGTAACGTGAACCCAACATTTTATACCAATTTCCTAATCGAAAAACGTTCAACCGAAAACACAACTGGCAACACTTTAATGGAATGGTATAAATGACAGGCGCTGCTTGTAAGCCAGTGTGTGTGAGTGTAGAGAGACAGACAGACAGAGAGTAGACAGCAAATGTGGCGACAATGTAGAAGTTACTGGAGAGTTCTAGATGGCGTGTCATTCGATATAAATAGCCCGCCCGAGGCAACCAGAAGTCAGTCTTGTTTATAGAGTGATAAAGTTAAGAGTAAATACAAGTGATAGTCCAAAAGTCGAGTTGAGTTCAAATAAAGTGTATATCGAAAGTAGATACTGAATAAAGTGGTAGAATTAAATTGAAAGGTAGAGTTTTATTTTTGCGAACTAAGCGCACGTTACATTGGTGTCAGAAGTGTAAATAAAACTTATTTGACTAGTAAAGTGTAAAAAAAAAAAAAAAAAAAAAAAGTAAAAAGAAAATAATAATTATATACAGTGAAAATGGGTAAGTTGTTAGAAGAGCTCACTTGCATTGAGCTTAAAAGTGAGTTAGGTAAGCGAAATCTTTCTAGAGCGGGATCGAAAAATGAGCTCGTCCTGCGCTTGCGTAACTATTTGGAACAGCAAGGGGAAGACGTAAACACTTTTGTTTGTGAAACAGAAGTGGAAGAAGAGGAAGTAAGTGAAAGTATAGATTTTTCTAGCATGATGAAACTTTTGTTAGAACAGCGAAACGAGCAAAAGAAGGAACAGCAGAATGTTCTCGAAAGACTCGAAGTACAACAAAAGAAGCTGATTGAAGAGCAACAGCAGAATATTCTCGGACGTCTGGAAGAGCAACGAAACGATCAAAAGAAGGAACAGCAGAATGTTCTCGAACAACTTGAAGCACAACGAAACGAGCAAAAGAAGCTGATTGAAGAACAACGAAATGAACAAAAGAAGGAACAGCAGAATGTTCTCGAAAGACTCGAAGTACAACAAAAGAATCTGGAAGAGCAACGAAACGAACAAAAGAAAGAACAACAGAATATTCTCGAAAGACTTGAGGCGCAACAGAATGTTTTGGAAGGTCAGAAAAACATTCTAGAAAGCAAATTGGGTAACATTGAGAAAAATGTTTGTGGCCTAGAAAAACGCATTGAATGTGTTGAGAAACGATTTTCCAAGCTTGAGAGTCAATGCGAAAGCCAGCTTGCCACTTTGGAGAAACGAATCGAAAACATGGCTAAGGAACTAGACCAGATGCGGAAAATTGAGCTACGGAAAACTTGTGGAGATTGTCTAAAGCAAAGAGAAGTACAACCACCAACATTCGACGGACAGTCGTCTTGGTCAGTTTACAAGAGACAATTCGAGGCAGCTGCGACAGCAAATGGCTGGGTTGACGAAGACAAATACATAGCACTGACTCTTGCTCTTAGAGGACCAGCAGCTGATTTACTTCAAACTGTTCCAGCTGGTAAGAGCAACGATTTCAGTTCTCTCGTGGCAGCTATAGATAAACGCTTTGGTGATAGCCACTTGAAAGAAGTCTTCCGAGTCCAACTCAATAACAGAGTCCAGAAAAGGGGTGAAAGTCTACAGCAGCTCCAAGCAGACGTCGAAAGACTGGTTCACCTGGCATACCCGGATGCTGGAGAAGAAATCATCAACCATCTGGCTGTTGAGTCCTTCGTTCGTGCCATTTCTGACAAACATCTTCAGAGATCTGTGCGAACTGCTAGAACACGAACTCTTTCTGAAACTCTAGAGTTTGCATTAATGATGGAAGCATCTGAGCAAGCTTCTCAAATGGTACATTGTCAAAGAGAAGCCATATTCGAGGCTGGATCGTGCCCAGGAGTTAAGCTACAAAGGAACCAGCGGAACGGACTTGCCAGATGTTGGAATTGTAATAAGACGGGGCACTTACAGCGACAATGCCGGTTGCCACCAATTAAAACTGAAACTGCTTGTCGGCGTTGTGAAGTCCAAGAAAATCAATCCACGAGCTGTAGAGTAAGACCGCAGACTTATCAATACCGAATTGGACATCAGGTAGAAACCCCCCAATGGAATTGCTGGCGGAAAGTAGAGACCAAGACTCAGCGTATGAGAATGGAGCCCATATTTGGATGGAACAAGGAAGAATTGAGGTCTGCTCAAACGAAGGATCCAGACATCGGACCGATTCTCAAATGGAAAGAGAACAACACGAAACCTGACTGGAACGACATTTCTGACCAAAGCCCTGTTGTCAAAGCCTATTGGGCACAGTGGGATTCGCTTCGCGTGCAAGAAGGCGTACTCCAGCGCAAATGGGAATCTCCTGACGGTAAATCTTTTGTAATGCAGCTTATTGTTCCTCAATCGAAAATCAAGGAGGTTTTACAAAAGATGCATAGAAGCCCTACAGGAAGCCACCTGGGAGTCAACAAGACGCTGGAGAACGTGCGAAAACGCTTTTACTGGCTGCATGTTAGAGGTGACGTGGAGAAGTGGTTCCGAAATTGTTATGTCTGTGATTCAAACATAGCGGTGGGTAGGCTTACAGATAGATTTAATAGAACAGGGACATGGGCCACAGTGTATGGCGACCGGATGAAGACACGGTATGACACAAAAGCGAAAACGACAGGATTCCAAGCAGGTGATCGTGTGTGGCTTTATAATCCTCATCGTCAAAAGGGATTGTCACCGAAACTTCAGCAAAACTGGGAAGGTCCTTATACTGTTGTCACGAGGATTAACGACGTGGTCTACCGCATCCAAAGAGGACTAAGAGGCAAGTTAAAAGTAGTTCATTGTGACAGGCTGCATCGATATAATGGCGAGGCTGCAGATGGAATTATTCGGGACGAACAATCCTAAGGAGGGGGCAGTGTAACGTGAACCCAACATTTTATACCAATTTCCTAATCGAAAAACGTTCAACCGAAAACACAACTGGCAACACTTTAATGGAATGGTATAAATGACAGGCGCTGCTTGTAAGCCAGTGTGTGTGAGTGTAGAGAGACAGACAGACAGAGAGTAGACAGCAAATGTGGCGACAATGTAGAAGTTACTGGAGAGTTCTAGATGGCGTGTCATTCGATATAAATAGCCCGCCCGAGGCAACCAGAAGTCAGTCTTGTTTATAGAGTGATAAAGTTAAGAGTAAATACAAGTGATAGTCCAAAAGTCGAGTTGAGTTCAAATAAAGTGTATATCGAAAGTAGATACTGAATAAAGTGGTAGAATTAAATTGAAAGGTAGAGTTTTATTTTTGCGAACTAAGCGCACGTTACAATATTCTAGTTGTGAGCTAAATAGATTACTAGGGTTGCGTTGTGGTTTTGCAGGGATCCAGGGAGGATTTTTTTGAATTTTCACATTGAATTATCACGATACTTTTGGGATCTGCTGTCAAGAAACCATACATATCTTCGGCCACTGAAAACATTCCATGCAAGTGTGGAGCCTTCGACTGGGGACAAGTGTAAATAGACCCTGCTTCTACTGTTCGGATAGGTGGTGGTAGACGGGGACAGTTGCGATTGCCGAAGTTAGATGCTAACTTTTGCAGGTGGATTGTGGTTTGTGGATAGTAAAGTATGCATCCTAATGCCAGCACATCTAACTGCGGTCCTATCACATGATAACACACTTACAGTTAACTGCAAAAACAGCACAAACAACCCCATTCACAGCACAACTTCAATTTGCGCAGTTATATTGTATCTTCAATAGCCGGCCTAACTTTGCTTTCGTGTCGCTCTATCGTCTCGTTTATCGTTAAAAATGTGCTATGAAATTTTTTAACGAAACTTATTGTGTCTTCAAAAATTTAATTTGGATATTTTTTTTTCAATGTGTAAGGAAGTGAAAAGGAATTTGATGTGTCTTTGAGTGTCCCATCAAAAAATAAAATGCATTTCAAGAATATAGATTTGCTTCATTTTACGTTGTTCGAACACAAAAAAACCCTATCGTCTCAGGCGATAGGCAATAGACATTTTTTCGTAACATTTTTAACTGTCAAATTGTGACGATAGGACGAAGGCGATTGTTCATTAGCAAATTTTGCTATAGTCTCATACATTTCTTTGGCCAAAAATCAACTTCTTGCATTTGTCATTAAAATGGAAATTACGGGGCAATCGAAGAAAAAGTTACGATTTTATATGTATATTTTTTATGACATGGTCGTTAAAGTCAAATTCATTTGTTTTGTTTTATTACTAGTGAAAAAAAAAATGAAAATTGTAATATAATTCCTCGCCGTGTCTGAAATTCATCAGATGCACCACTTTGACAGATTTGAATCAAAAAATTTTAATTCTTTTTACCTATGGAAAACCACAATAGATTGTTCAGCTGAACGCGCACATCGTTCAGCTCACAAACACTTCTTGATTTGACACAATTTGACATATCAGGTCTGTTTCTTTACTTTGTGCACAGAAATTCACAATCTGTCAAATTTTAAGGAGTGGGGGTAAAATTCTCTCAGAAATGCTCAGAAACTCTCTGAAAGAGCGTAATTGGGCGCGTTCGGTGCAATTCAGATTTTCAGATTAACTAACTATTCTCGGCCTCTGATTGGCCAGACGTTAAGTTTTTCAGTTGACAACTCATCAGCTGTTAGTTTTTACCGATTCAGTTTTTCAGTCAAGAAAAGCAGGCTGAAAATCTAGATTTAGTTTATTAAGCTGTCAGATGCGATAAATAGCCTACATGACAATTGAACTTTACTTTGTATTTTTCGGTTAGCTTTTTGTGGAAACATTTTTGTAGTGAACTTTTTCATTAAACTGAACTCTAATTTATTTTTAGGCAATTTGTCGTATAATTAAAGATTATTAATGGAAACCCTTACAAAGGAAATAGATTTTTAAGAAAATTATTTGCTACATTTTCACTCGAAGTCTATTCAAATTGTAGTTACGCGCATATTTCTAATCACAAATATTGAAGAGAAATGCTTTGGACTATAAGTTAATACTATTTTGAACCAACTACAAGAAATTATTTATTTCTTATCAAATCTTTCCTAGCAGAATTGAAAGGTGAATCCCAATACCATTCAAATCTGACAAAAAATTTAGAAGACCGTTCGACGCAAAACTGAATAAGTTTTTCAGTTAATCTTAAAATCTGAATTGCAACGAACGCGCCCATTGTCTCAAAAGTAAAGAAACGGTCTTTAACAAACATTCGCAGCAACGCTTGGAAAAACGTCTGTTTGACAGTTGTTGTATTTGTTTTGGCTGTGCACGATTTCTGCCCACAGAAATTTAGGTGGCAGAAATTCGCAGGGTGGGGAAATTTTTTACTCTCTCGTGAGCACTCTCTTTTGTGCACTGCTACGAAAAATCGCTGTGCTGGAACGGCATTAGACTGACTTTCACCGAATTTCGGTGCATTTCGTGCGAATTTTCAGTAAAGAAACACACCTATCAACTGGCAGAACGAGGAAAAGTTGATTTGTTGTTTTCTCAACAAACAACAACTACCTATTCAAGATTTTCGCACTGATGAGCAATGATTTCATTACGAAAAACATTACTTTAGAATAAAATAAATAGTTTTGTTTATTTTTATTTCCTTTAAATATTGAATTAAGCCCTACGTTTTTGAGTCTAATTTAAATCGGCCGATTCTAATAAATAAACGTACGTAGGTGAGTATGCATGACCACATAAAAATAAAATACAAAAGTGGTTCAACAACCGGTGATCCACATCTCATTTTTTTGCTTTTCAGCATTGTTTATCTTCTAGTTTTTGAAAAAATCCCCTCTTGACCTTACCAGCTGTGACTAATGCTCAATTATTGTTGATAATATACAATTGCAAGCTCAATTTTTAAACCAAAAAAGCTCAATCTACTGAAGAAATGGATAGAGAGAGGTAGGTCTGTTGCTATTTTGTAATAATGTATCAATTTATTTGTCTTTTGAATGTTAATAGATTTTCCCTGCTTTTGCTGGATCCCAATGAGATTTACTTTGAAGACTTCTCAGTAGATCTTTTACCAGAAATTACAAAAAATAACGATGAATTAAATAACGAAGATAACAATCCGATCCAAGGTCGCTTAAAAATGTGTTCAAAGTCGTTGCTTTTTGAACCAAATAAGAAGCAACTACCACTAATCAAAGTATACTACAATAAATGCTCAGATATATCTAGTGATGTTGAACGAAATAATTTATTGAATATTAGGTAAGTTCTTATTTTTGATAAAAATAAATGTGAGACATGTAATGCCTTTACAGGTGCAGTCAGTTCGTTGAACTTCTCGAAAACAATGTGATAGCTCCATACAAATTCATTATGTGTGATAGGTCTTTTCAATTTAGTTTTCATTATATTCAAGTGGACGAAAATGTGGTACCTTTATGTCTACAACTGCAGCGTGCGTCTAGTCTTCCCACCCTTGAACAAAGTAGCATGGTAATATTTCTTACAACATAGTCATAATTCTATTTAAGCTTGCACTTCTTCCTACCTTAGATAGCAGCCATCGTGTACTCTCGACAAAAGAGGATTAAGTTCGATCCGCTGTGGTTAAACAAAATTTACGAAAATATAATAGTCCAGTACAATGTTAATGAAGTGAATCCGTTGGTATTGAATCCCGGTCGGATCCTTCTGACAAATGCTTACATCTATCTACAGCATTACAACAATGTCCAACCGGTAAGTGTTCTTTGTTGTTTTTCAAGAAAGCTTTGCATAAAAAAGGTGCTTCGTTTAATATTAAAGGAACCTGTGATCAAAATTAAACTAGACTGCGTTAAAAGCTTTAAAAAACGACGGTTCTTGCTGAGGCACATAGTAAGTCAATCTAAAAGGTAATAGTTGTGTAATACTGAAAGGCTGTTATTTATTTCAGGGATTGGAAATATACTGGAACACTAACCAACATTTGTACGTTTCATTTGAAAACGTGGAAGAGCGCAATCATTTTATATCGTTGGTTGAAAGACAACCTACTTTTAAGTCAACAGAAGTGGAGCAACACAGTATGACGTTGAAGTGGCAGAATCGTCTTATATCTAACTACGACTACTTACTTTATTTAAATGGGTGAGTTTTTTTGGTTTTGTTTTTGAAGATTTGACTATGTAAAGTTGATTTATGTTTTTAGTTTGGCAGACCGATCTTTTAAGGATCTGACTCAGTATCCGGTATTTCCTTGGGTCATTGCAGACTACACATCGGAGTCGCTTGATTTGACCAATCCAAAAGTCTTTCGTGATCTAAAAAAACCTATTGGAGCATTAAATGTTGAACGTTTAAAACGGCTACGTGAGCGCTATGCGGAGATGGATGAACCAAAGTAAGATTTTTTTGATCATGAGTAATCTCTAATTGTTATCAGCTAACAACTTAGCTCTTTCTTCATCAATAAAAAAAAAGTCTAGTGAAATTGACTCTCTCGCGGCTTATCTGTGGCCCACATTGAACTCTTACTTTAAAAAGCATAGTTTTCGCTTATTTTCAATGATTAATCATTTCATAATATGACTCGAGATCATATCATTTAGTTCATCGTGCAATGCGCTGTAGTAAATAAATAAAAACAATGGTTTCGATTTAGATAGGAAAAAACGTAAAGATGCTTTTTCGGTGCGTAGGTATATTTATAAATAGAGTTCAAAATAGTAAACAAATTCCTTAAAAAGCTTTTAAAAATGCGACGAAAATTTTTATATGAATTTTGATTTTGTCAGACAATGAAAAGTATAAGAATTGTAGAAGAGAAAAAAGACGAAAAGTGGAAATCTACATAACTAGGCATTAACGTTGAGGCTTATTTCAGTTCGAAAATGACCTGAGAATCTGTTAAATTTTATGAAAGTAAAGCATCTATAATAATCTTGTTTTGATTAAGAATTTTGGATGTAGTTCGAATTTCACGAATAAGTAAGTTGTTCGAGATTCTCTTCCACTTGCGCTCCTAAGTGGAGGCCCGCTACTTCCGAGATTTCCCTGCCATGTGTTTTGAAACCCGCCGAGCGAGAACTGGTTTTCGTCCGCTCTACATATCCAAGCTTTCGTAGTCTCGCAATGCATTTTGTTGTTGAATCTTCTTCGTCCGACTTTGTCTTCACAAAGAGAACCAAAAATCTCTGGAAGTATTTTACTTTCGTAGCAACCAAGTTTTTGCTCATCCGCTATAGAGAATGAGGGAACTCTGCACTGCATATCCAAAACTGGGATGATAATGGTTTTGTAAAGGGTTACCTTGGTTTTTTGTAGAGCAAGTTTTACTTCTCAAATGCCTTCTTAACGCAGTGTAGCAACGATGGGCAAGAGCGATTCTGCGTTTGAATTCCGCAGTGATGTTATTCGCCGTGTCTATAACGAATCTTAGGTAGACGAAGTTATGTACTACCACGTATTTTTGTCTATCCATTGTCACATTTACTTCAATTTATCACTGCTCTCTGTCGTTGTTAGATGACAGCAAATCTTTGTTTTGCCCCCGTTAACCATTGCCGCTTCAATGACAACACGCGTTCTTCTTATTACGTTAATATCGTGTGCGTAGTCGACAGACTATTGAAACATTATACCTCTAGTATTGACCTTTGAGTTTTGCACAGTATTTTCAAGTATGATGTTAAGAAAATCGCCTCATCGAAAGCTTTTTTCGGCAACCAAGGTCTCACTGAGTTCTTAATGGACCTTTACGGAGCAGCGTGGAAAGTCAAGCTTATTAGTCATATGAGTTTCGCAGGGATGCCAAAATTAAGCATGTCTCGCTATACAGGTAGTCTTCATAAATATCGTCATACGTGGCCTTGAAATCGATAAAAAAGATTGTGTCAGTATATCGCTATTGTATTACGGAGTTTTTTCCAAGATCTGCCGTAATGTGAAAATTTAGTCGATTGTGCACTTTTCTGGTTTAAAACGATACTCAAGTTTTTATATTAGATGTAAGCTTAAATATGGCAATCTGTACTTCTTTCAGGTCGGAAGAACGACATTTTTAGTCATCATCCAAGTTGAATGGCGTTCTGCCTGACAACGGAATTTGTGTCTTCATTACGTTAAGCATTTTGCAGAAGTGGTCTTACAAGAACCTCAGTAGCGACTGCGATTCTATCATTGCGTTTCCCTCTACTGGTCTTGTGAGGCTGTCACCCTTGCATGATTTTTCTTTTGAAGAAACTTTCGAATCTCATTCCTATCATGGCATTTCTCAATTTCTTCAATCTTCATCGAACCATTGTTCTCGTCTTTGGTGCCGAATGAATGAATTTAGAACTTCAGAGCCTGCTGTTTTGATTGCTTGTTGCTATTGCTGCCATTGGTCTTCAATATTTAATGCTCGCGGCATAGGATTCAAGGGTCTCCTATAATTGTAAGTCACCGACCTTATATCGTTGCACACCGTTACGTCAGTACTAAAGCCATTCAATTACTAAAGATGATTAGTAGGGTGGGCTTATGCGTTCTCGTAACCTTTGTGTGCTGGAAGTAGAGAGTAACATAATTGACTCCTGGGCTTATTTGGATCTTATGATAGATGAGCTGAGCTTTTTGGGCAAAATAGTTGTCTGAAAAAATTAAAGTACATATGAAGATAAATTAATGTTAGCTGTGGGTTTTAATGCAATTTAGTGTCTTGTACGATCCAAAATTATTTTTATTCGTTAGAGAATGACTATGTTTTAGCGTTGATACCTATAGCTTATTGAAACAAATATGTGCCCAGATCTTTTCTACTTTGAACATTGTCGTAAATGAAATGCGGTGATCATCCCTGTTACAATCAGCGTTTTATTCAAACTATAGCAAAATCACATAGCTTTAGGGTTAACAGTTGGCGTTTGGGTAAAAATCTTTGGAAAAGTAAGCAAGAATAATGATGAACAAGGCTGAACTTAAATTAAAACACAAATCATCATGCCTGGAGCCCTCTCGTTTTCGAAGCATTTTAGTATTGTAATAAGAGCGACTATTTAGAATATCAAGTTAAAACTCAGTACATATATATTCTTTTACTGTGTAAAACGATCATACACTTCACATCATATTCTTTTAGATATTTGTATGGATCTCACTACTCGACTCCAGGATTCATCTTGTTCTATTTAGTAAGTATGTAAAGTACATGTTTCCAAAAATGGCATTTATGTATCGGTTTCTTTAGATGACCGGAAAACCTAACAAAACTAACAAACATTCAATTTTTAGGTGCGCAAATATCCTCATTTGATGTTGTGCCTGCAAAATGGTAAATTTGATCATCCTGACCGAATGTTCAACTGTGTACAAGATACTTTCAATAATTGTATTACTAATATGGCTGACTTTAAAGTATGTTTTTCTTATTTTCTTAAATTTTTATTCAAAACAAAATATTTTTATGTTGATTCTTTTGAAGGAATTAATTCCCGAATTTTACGACACGACTCAGAATGGTGACTTTCTTTTGAATTCATATAAAATCAACTTCGGCCAACGGTCTACGGGGGCTGCGGTTAATCATGTGAGGCTTCCAAACTGGGCAAAGAATTCCCCCTCTAATTTTATTTCAAAACTAAGGTATCTGCCGTTTTCAAATATGAATATTTATAGTGCGAAAAAAATAAAGTATTGTTTGTGTACTTTTCAGAGAAGCATTGGAATCGGAATATGTTTCCGAGAATTTGCATCATTGGATTGATCTTATTTTTGGTTTCAAACAGAAAGGACCTGAGGCTGTGTTAGCTGATAATGGTGAGATAATTTTACTTAAAATATGCTATGGCTTAACCAGGGCTGGCCAGAATAATAGTAGGGGCCTGGTGACATTTTTTATTTTGCAATATTTTGCATTAGATTCTGTTTTCAATTTGCGGCAGTATTCGTTTGCAGAAGTGAAAATTAGTTTTTCCTTAGCTTGATGGCTTATTTGTCAATAATATTTTGTTCTTCTTTTTTATTACTCTTACCAATGCGCCAATAGGGTTGCCTTGGTGCAATGGTTAAGTGTTAATTAGGTAAGGTCAGACCATTGTAATATAAACTATGGTTCCGTTCGTTGAATTTTCCCCAGGGTTGACCCAGGTTTTCTTGACAACCCCATGAGTTGTCAAAAAAACCTGGGTTTTCCAGTTCTCAAAAAACACTAAACCACAAATCACCACACATCCCTGTCATTTAAATAAAAATACATGCCATTTGACAGCCCTCAAATCGCCACAGCAAAAACATAGGGTCAACCCCATGGCTCAAAAAACTCTCAATTTGACATAGAGGGCGAATTTAGGTTTCGTAAAAAACGCTTTGTGGCGACCCTAGGGCAACCCCAGAGCTTCAACGAACAAACCTTATAGTGGCGTCACTGAGAGAAAACGCTTTTATCGCCACATGTCGTCTCTATTAAAGGCTTTAGCGGTTTTGAAAATGTTACTCTAGTTGTTGACCTAGGTATATGGATGGTATTTTCATTGATGCTTTAATACTAGTTTTTTGGTATAATTTTTTAAACAGCTGACAGACGAATTGTTAGTTGACTTGATTTTTTTTTTATTTTGGCTTTTTATGTTTGTGTGCTGAAATCTCATCCTTAGTAATTCAAAGTTGAAAAAATAAAAACCAACCGTTTACCTGTTTTTAGACGTTGAATTTTAAATTTAGTCATGATTAATGAGCATGTGCCTCTGCTGAATGTTAAACACGAAAACAACAACAAAAGGCTATACGGATACGTTAATTGAATGCCCTTTTTGAAAGGATTTTCCTCTCGCGGTCGCTCTGTTCTATTATTATTTAATTTTTCGTCGTTTATTTGTACATTTTCAGTTTTCTACCATTTGAGCTATGAAGGTTCAATCGATTTAGACTCTGTAAATGATCCTGTGGATCGTCACGCTCTAGAAATACAAATTTCTGAGTTTGGACAAATACCAACTCAGTTGTTCGATAAACCTCATGTTTCCAGAAACTCGAAAGCCGAGGAAAATCTCGAAAAGGATGGACAGAAAGGTGAGAACTAAACTAAAGTGACTATGAGTGCGATTGTTTGAAGATGAATACTTTTTTATTTTCAGAAACTCAACCCCACCTAGAGCTTAAATTATTTTATTTTGCTCATAAGGAACCAATAACATCAATTTTAGTTGATGGCGATACAGTGTTGTCCACAGGTAAAGATGGTCTCTTAAAATGCTTCTCTCTCAAAAACAAACGACAAACAAGGTAAACTACTACTTAACTTTTATTCTCGGTATGATAATCTAGTATAGACACCATGGTATGAATATTATGGCTTGAGGAGGAAATATCAATCTGTTAGCTGAAGACATAGATATACCATGTGAAAACCCCTAGTATAGATATCATAATAGACTAGTATTGTTTTGGTATAGCCTGAAATACGATGCGGTGCCACAGTGTCTATACTAGTGTGTGACAGGCATTAAATTTGAATTAGATTACATTTTTTTTACTTCTAGGAGTATTTCCTTTGGGAAACTACCAATAAGTTCATGTGTGAAAATGGCGGAATCGAATTTGTTTATTGTGGGGTCCTGGGACAATAATATGTGAGTAGTGTTGAAGTTATATACGTATGTGTATTTTAAGTGTGAATATGAAAGACTCAATAATCAAATTAGTTGGTTTAGCAAAGATCACACGTACAACTTATGTAAAAAAATCTTCAAATATTCCATTGTATTTGTTTCTTTTTGAGATAGAAGCTTGTACAAGTGCGATTATGGAAAAGTGTCTGATGTGATTCCTGCTCATGAGGATTCTGTGTCTTGTC
The DNA here is from genome assembly GCA_914767635.1 of Melanostoma mellinum. Lineage (NCBI taxonomy): Eukaryota > Metazoa > Arthropoda > Insecta > Diptera > Syrphidae > Melanostoma > Melanostoma mellinum. Next base: position 20,803,663 of record OU612059.1, read on the forward strand.
TTAGCCTTGATGAAGACCTGGGAATTCTTATTTCAGGAAGCTGGGATTGCAGTGTCAAGTGAGGCACATAATCATGTTTTTCCTACTCTTCTTCTTATGATATAGTTTTTATTTACAGAGTTTGGAAGGGTTTTAAGGATCTTGATGATAAAATGTATCGACTTTCAAGCTCTATGATCGCTCATCACGAATTTGATTCAAATGTGACTTGCATTTGCACCAAAAAGACGAAGGATATGTTTCAAGTGATCATAGGGACAAACAGCGGAGATATTTGGATTTGGAATTTTAGTTTGGAAATCTTAGTTTCGGCTTTATATAGCAAACTTGAACCAACTCTTTTCCAAAATCATACCGACAAAGTTTACAGTGTTTGTTTGAATAAAAACAAAACTAAACTCGGTTCATGTAGTGCTGATGGATTGATTCAAGTAACCGATGTAAAAACCGGCATGAATCTCTTTAAGAAAAAACTAAACTCAACACCAATGTCGTTGAATTGGAGCCACAATGATTATTTGATGAATGTTAATGATGATGGATTCATATACATTTGGGATTTAGTGCAAGTAAAATTGTATTTACATGAGCAGATATTTCAAGGTTTGTATTGTCAGCTTATTTGCTTATTTCCAAAGCTTTGAATTTAATCTTTTGTTTGTTTAGGTCCAATAACAGTTGTGACTTCGTCCGAAATGCATGATGGACTCATCATAACTGCAGGAAAAGACGTAAATGAATATAAAATCAAATGCTGGGTGATATCTACATAATATTTTATTTAAATTTAAATCATTTTTTTTTCAAATTTTAAAATACTATGGTGAGGATATGTATAGAATTCTATTTTAAATTTATAAAATGAACAATCGAGTTTCTTTTAACACTACATTCGTGGCATCTACGGGTACTTTTCTCTTCCAATCGAAAATGACTTGCCAAACTTTTGTGTGCAAGGGCTCACCAATAAAAATTTGGGACAATATAATGAGTGGCTATTAAAATTGTGATGTCAACTATTGCAACTGTTACAAATATCAGAAGATGCTGATTTGTCGTTCAAAGTAATGTTAGCGACCAAGTCTTTAGTAATCTGCTGGTAATTCAGATAGGGTTCAAAGCGCCAAAGTATTGAATAATTACATACACACAAACCCCCATCTAACCATTCACTGCTCTTCAGCAACCGAAACGGTTGGCGAGATCTTTTTGTTGAGGCCCAGGGAAACATGTAATGCCCTTCAGAGTAAGTGGTTAAGCAAGAAGCTAGTTGTAACTGTAACTGTCGCTAATGGTTCTTTCGCTTTTTGTGAGCTGCTATTGGTTGATTGAAATGATGTTTTTTTTTTTTTAATTCGCGCTTCGATCATCTACAACCTACAAGGTTTTTTTTTTTTTTTTTTAATAAAAAAAGAAGAGGCTTATATGCTAACCTGGAGAACTCAGACTTAATTACCGGTCCATTGTACTACCAGGGTAGCAGCCTTCCCTTTCTTCTGTGTAGCAGTAGTGGAAATAAGGTGTTAGTTATTTCATATATAACCTCAAGGGCGGCGAAACTAGGAGGCTGAAAGAAAAGTAGATGCCCAGAGCGGGATTCGAACCCACGCATCCGGCCTACCTACTGAACACTCTACCACTGCACCACGGCCGCCCTTAAAAAAACTACAAGGTTACCAACTAACCATTTGTCAATCATACAAGCACACAAATCAGTTGATAATACATAGCAAGTTAAGGCCATATCACATACAAGAGCATGAACCTTCATCATACTCACCTTGATCGTAGAGAAATCGCTCGTTGCAGGCAATAAAACACAAAAAACAAAACAAATCTTTTAAAAATAAAAATGTATATTAAATTAAAATCAGGCGATGTACAGTTATTTCTATCACTTATGCTTAATCATGACAAGTTTGAAATATTGACTAAAGTTAAACTAGAGACTAAAACTACAATTAAACTAAAGAAGGTACATTTCACTGTCTGGCGAGCACGCCAAAGGCTGGAGGCAGATATTCTTTTCTAAAAGCAAAACAAAATTTTTATATTATAAGAAAAAGATAAACTTTTGTGTAAAAAAAGATATACTTACGTTGGGGGAGCATAGTCGTAGCCATCTAACTTGTGGCTTTCATTTAGATCAACTAAGTCTTGAGTAGAAGGAGCAGATCCCTGCGAGGAGTGTGGTGCTTGAAGCTGATTGGATAAAGATAATGCCGAATTCTGCTGGCCGTATTTGCTAGATCCGCCTGCACCAGAACCAGACCCAAATCCTGATGCTGAGCCTGAACTTGAACCCAGGCCTGAACCTGAAGCTGATCCTAAACTTGAACTAGAACTCGAACTAGAACCTGAACCTGAACCTGAGCCTGAGCCTGGTCTGGAACCAGAGGCTGTGCCTGATCCTGAGCCTGGTTTGGAACCAAAGGCTGTGCCTGATCCTGATCCTGAGCCTGAGACTGAACCTGATCCTGAGCCTAAGTCTGAGCCTGAACCTGAGCCTGAGCTTGAGCCTGGTCTAGAACCAAAGCCTGAGCCTGAGCCTAAGCCTGAGGCTGAGCCTGAGGCTGAGCCTGAGCCTGAGCCTGAGCCTGAGCCTGAGCCTGAGCCTGAGCCTGAACCTGGCCTAGAACCAAAGGCTGAACCTGAACCTGAGCCTGAACCTAATGCTGAACCTGGCCTAGAACCAAAGGCTGAACCTGGTCCTGAAATTGAACTGGAACCCACGCCTGAGCTTGAACTTGATCCTAAACCTGAACTTGAACCGAAGCCTGAGCCTGAGCCTGAAGCAGAGCCTGAGCCTGATCCAGATCCTAACCCTGGTCTAGTACCAAAGCCTGAGCCCGAGGTTGAACTTGAGCTTGATCCTAAACCTGAACTTGAACCCAAGCTTGAGCCTGATCCTGACCCAGAACCTGGTCTAGATCCAATGCCTGAGCCAGATCCGAAACCTGAGCCTGAGCTCGATCCTGAACCCTTATTCAATCCCGATCCTGATCCAAAAACCGATCCTGAGCCTGAACCTGAATTAAGTTTTGATCCGGAGCTTGAACTTGAACTTGAACCAAAACCAGATCCTGAACCTGAGCCTGAACTAGAAGCTTGTCCTGAAGCAAAACTTGAACTTGAGCTTGAGCCCTTGCCTGCTCCGGGGCCTTTTGCACCCGAACCTAAACCAAATCCTGAAAAACCTGAACCAGAACCTGATCCTATACTTGAACTAGAACTTGAACTTGACCCTAAACCAAACCCTGATGTTGACCCCAAACTAGAGCCTGAACCAGATGCGGATCCGAAACCAAAACCAGCACGCTGATCTTTCTGTCCAGATGCAGATCCTCCACTACCAGCTCCACCAAATCCTGCACCTTGTTGCGAAAGTGCGGATTGTTGCTTATCACCTTCTCCGAATCGTGAAGCAAAATTGGGTTTGGAAGCTGCTGGTTTCTCAGCTTTCTTAATAGGAGCAAAAGTTATTGGCTTGATGAAGAAATCCTCAGTGTTCAATTTTTGATTCAAAAACTGAAACTTGTTCTCCTTCACTGGTATTTGTGTTGCAAAAGCTTCGGGCATATCAATGTCAAGTTCTGTCATTGGATGATAACCGAGCTCATCAGCAGTGTATCTACATAAAAATAGAAAAATATTTTATTGAGAACTTGTATCAAAGATATAACTACAAATCCCAATCTTGCATTACCTTGTCTTGTAACGTTTTCCATCAATTCCGGTGAATGAATACTGCCCGCTGACAACAAACGTCATATCGTCTCTCAACTTTCCTACTTGTTGGATGTCAATACCATTCTGTGTTTTAAGTCTGGAATGTTAGCAAAAGATTATGATTAAATAACTTTCATAAAATATAGACAATTAGCAAAAGTAATCACATACAAAACTTAATGTTGATAAAGTCATTGAAAAAAAAAATTTTAGTATTAAATGAGGAACATTTGATGCAAAAATTATTTTTGGTTTCATAAAAAGTCTCATAGTTAATTAGATAACATATTGAAACAAAGCTTGCGTCAAATCAACTTCCCTTAGAGCTACACTGCATCTCTTGAAGCCACTATGCTATAAGAAAGGTCATATACTTAGCTTATGAGCTATCAAAACAAACATTCTACGATGCCACCCGTGGCTTGCAACTTTTAAAAACTCATTAAAAATAAAAATTAATGAATATTTATTTTAATTTTAGCCGGTAGTCAGAAAAAATATGTCTTTACTTTATTTTTAGCTCTAAAACAAATTAGTTAAGGAAGGTTATGAATATGTGTACAATCAAAAGAAAAAACCGGTGAGTCCAAGCCTTGGTTAACGTTTTACGGTTGAATTTTGTTTGACCACAGATCTTTACTCCTACAACTTTAGTGTTACGATGCATGAATAAGTCATAAGCTAATGTATACGAAAACGCGTCAATGAATTCATAATGTGTTTATAATAAAGAAACAGCACAATAAAACAAACAAAAACCACACAATATCTTTCTAATGGATACGCGGAGAGCTTGTCTGTGTTCCAAAAGATTTATAACCGGTGTCTCTCCGGGTGACTGCATTATCTTGAGGTACTATTTTAAATATTTATGTATTTATATACATTATATACAAAAGTAACAGGTTTTTAAGTCATAAGTCAACAGACTCAACTTCTGAGTAAGTTACGAACAAATATTTGTACGGTTTTCCTGTATAGGAAAGTTCTCAATGAAATCTGGTTACAGTGATAATGTTTCATGACAAATTAAAAAAGAAGATTTATATATTTAATGGATACAATTAAAAACTGGTCACCATAAAGTGATTAGTTTGTTTTTAAAAGTATCACTAACCGTTTGCCGCTCCCTAGACGCTATTTTTCAAAACTTGATATTCACGTTTTATTTTATTTCTTAATTAATTGTAATAAATACAAAAAGAACATGCTACAGGATACAAGGCCCATTAGACTGTCTGCTGAACTATTAAACCTTACATAAAATGTGTTTTTAATGATTGTTTGGATTTGATTGTTGATGGGTATAAAGCCCTTATTATGTATAACGAATCTAAAGCCCTTATTGCGAGTGTCGCCTAACATTCGATGCGACAAAAGTCGACAGCCTCGATAAATTTTCCTTTTGGTATTGCGTATATCTGTCGACAAGGATTTCTTTTACTGTGAATAATGAAAGTAGTCATTGTGAATTAATCCTTTAAATTGACATTGGAGTTATTTTCAGTGATAGTCGAACACAAAAATACCGACGATAACGTCCAAATTCAAAATTGAAAGTATCGAACAATAAGAATACGCAGTGCCAAATGTCATTTTCGATGTTCGACTATCGACAACCGTCGCGTCGTGTACCGACAGCCAAACGATACTCACAATAAGGGCCTAACTTAAATTCGACAATTTCATTAGTAGCGATAGATTCATAAAAAATTCGGTTCAAATGTGACTAAGTATCGACAATTTTTTCTTACCCTTATTTCAAGCAAATGAGGAAGTTTGCTATTGATAGTACTGCTAGGAGCGAAATCCGTTAATATATTCAAATTTAGGTGAACGTTCGATTCGTTACTCAAAATGAGTTCTATAAGTGTTTAGAATGAAGGGCAATCATAAAACACTCACATTATTTTTGATTTTTTTTAAGGCGGAGCAACAGAGCGGCGCATTGTAAAGAAATGAAAAGAACCTACAATTTTTTGCCGATTCCGAACGGCTAGTCGAGAAAGCGCTTTTCATGAGATGAAATTACTATTAAATATGCTGTCAAATCCCCCGAATGATTATACCCAAAACCACTTTATTTTTCCTTGACGTTTCTGCTTTTCAAACTTCAAACTTAAAAAAAAGTTTAGACATTGGTTTTCGATTTACTTTGAAAACATTACTCTTTTAAGGTAGGTACCTGTTGTTGATTTAACAAAATAACAGAAAAGGTCTCGCTTAACGGTTAAAATTGTAAATTAAGTACAGCTTAAAAAGCTACTACGATCTACGACTAGGCTGACTATCATTTGGTTAAATTATGTTTTGGAGTTTCTACTAAACTCGTTTTGTTAATTGGCGCTGCTCTTTCAAGGTTGATAAACACCTCACCGGCACTTTTTATGTCCATAAAAAGTTTAAGACGAGACGACGCGACGCGACGGCGCGGCGGCTTATGATTGAGTTATGACTGAGTGTCTTAATCTTAGTGGGGTGTCGGAGGTACCATATGAAGAACGAGTTTATGAAACTGAGACATCGGCACTCGGACTCGGCAGTACAAAAGTAGAAACTCTTGACTGAGGTACTCCGATCTATTCGTTTTAAAGGTCTTTTAGGGTCTTTCAATACTAGACCGAGCTATTGTAATAGAGATGGTAGCAGGATACTGACTCCAAAATATCTGTGGCATCTTGTGTACACACGGATCCAAAATGGCCTAATCCTCCAGATTGAGGGTTGTGCGCGCGGGAACTATTTACGTTAAAATGAAAATTTGAAAATAAAAAAAGTTGTGGTTATTGTTGAGCTCTTCTTGAATACCCCAACATGTTCAATTTGGTAGAAAAGTTACAAGTCTTGTGATTTGTGGCCTATGAAGTTCAAAAACTAACAAGTAATTACTAGCGTTTTTTTTTTAACAAAGTTTGTATTTTTATCTAAACTTTGTTTACTAATTTAGAGTTTGATTTTAACAAGGGGACATTTGTAAAATACTTCCTTTTCTGTTTCATCAACACAAAATTAATGTTTTAATTTAGAAGTAGGTACGAAGGCGGTTTGATAAGTTCGTGAATTTTAGATTTCTTCACTCAATTATTTTAAGTGGTGCACTGCTCCTGCTATTTATTTAGAGGCTACTGTCACATTTTGGGAAAGCTTTGACTTTTAGTTTGTGTTTTACAGTCATTCAAAGTAGTAATCTCATAAAAACTAATGAAAATGGATAAAGACTAATTTTTATGTGTTGGTTAAGGGGTAATATCCACAAATTTTTTTTCCATTTTTTTATTGGCTTAAATCATGTTACAACTATCCAAGAATCAAAATCTACAACACCCAAGTACTGATCTAAACTCAAAATTCGCTAGAATCAATTTTTACCGAACAATTTATAATATTTTGAAACTTTAGACCAGTTTGTCTCAAAACCATGTTTTCAAAATTGGCGAGCAGTAGAACTGAAAAAGCTTTTTTTTATAATTAACGTCAAGGGGTTATGACTACCCTTATAATGTTATTAAAACACAGTGCGAGAATTTAGGAGAATAGGAGAGGATTTAATAGGAGACACCGATGCACATTGCTTTTGACCCTTTGCGAATCGTAATTCAGGGGAAATGCAGAGCCAGGTAAAGCATTCCACATTCGGGTGGTGCGACTGAAATACGAATCTCTATACTTGACTGTACGTCCGAAGTTGGGCTCAAAGTAAAACTGATGAGCATTCCTAACGAGACTTACATCCGAATGACTTGAAATTTTAACTGTAGCTTCTTCGTTGGATTATATAGTGAAGTAGATACGATTTCAGCGATTGAATAGCAACAAAAAAAAGTTGTAAAAAATTAAAGTCGATCCAATGATATAGACACATATTATTTACATCTCAAATGTCCTTTAAAAAAAATCATGAAAAAACCTTGCTTTCTGAGCATTTGGTAGATATTACCCCTTAAGCATTATTTTTTGCGTAAAGAACCATTACCGAAACCAAGAAAAGACTTAATAAGTACTATGGGATCTCTGCACCATCAATTTCCATACATATTTAAAAAGTGGTTTAGGGAGTTGCGTTGTGGTCGTATCAGCATAAGTGAATTCAAACGTCCATGTCGCCCAAAACAGGTCATCACACCAGAAATCGTCGATAAAATCCATGGATTGATATTGGACGATCGGAGAATGAAAGTGCGTAAAGTGGCTGAGGCTGTAGGAGTGAAGGCATCTCAACTGAGCGATTACATCAAATCTTTGGTCACCATGGTAAAAATCCATAAATTGTGAGAAAACCAATTATTTAGAAGGAATAAATGAAAAAGGAAAAACACTGATGTCTAAATGTATTTAGCTGAAAAGAGATTATGTTGAAAAGTAATGTCTTTATTAGAGAAAAAGTTATTTTTTTTTGTGTATTCAAAAAGTCACTGACTTATAAAATCCCCCTGTTCCCTAACAAACGTGTTAAAATATAACTAGTTTGTAAATTTCTATTTCACTACACTCTGGCGTATGAGTAACATTAAAAACTATCGGAAAATAAAAATCTAGAAATGAGTTATAGAAATCAACATTTTTATGTCTTTAAAATAGAAAACAATAATACCGCTGGAAAAATGAGTTCTCTGAGTTAGAAATATGAACTCGTAACCAAAATCGATACATGATCTGAGCAAAGGTAAAGAAATGTGGAAGAATCTTTGAATGGAAAGCTATTTAACGGTTCATATATAATGGACATCGAATTGGAAATGCTTTGAAATTTCGTTTTAGGGCACAAAACCTTTCTACAAAAATAAAATTAGTGAAATTTTTTTTAAGACCAAAAGAAACAAAATTACCACTTTTTCAAAATGTGGTTTTTGGACATTCAGTGCTAAAAATAAAAACTTATGTGTAAACACAAACTGCACCACTAAAAAACTTTTTGGGGTTACTGTTGATGTTAGTTACGTACAGAGTGGCACACATCGAAAAACTACACTCTAGAAACGCTGCATATACTCATCAACAAGAACACACAGATCATCTCTTCGGTGTACTGTTCCTTGGTTTCAACTAGCAAATTCCAAGGAAATAAATAGTTTTTTTGAGTGACTTGACTTCCACCGAAGTGGTTTATTTTTCACAATTAATCATTAACTTTGTTTCATTGAGTTTGTCAACTTTATTTACTTTTGTTTATTCTTAAATCTAGTGTCAATAATTTCATAGTTTCGCCTGAAATGTATACTTAAGTGTTAATAAAATTTGTTTTTTTTTTTTTTAAACAAAGAATTTCCCCTGAACAAGATGGCAACCACTATCGAAACTTTGGGACATTAAAATGGAGTAGATTTTTCCTTTTTCATTTAAATCACTGGGAACGAAAAAGCCGATGAAAAACAATCGTAATTGTTCTCCTAATAACTTTAATAGTACATGACATTAAAAACCTTTTCTTTATCTAAATGGACTTTCCTTAACTTGCATATCTTTTCCATATCCAAAGCAAATTTGCCATAAATAAATCAGTACATCTACATAATATGTATGCATTGGCATACACCAGTTCAAGCAACATTAAACTTTGACCGTTCAAGCTAATGATAATGAAATCAGTCTATTAATAGTAACAAATCTTTACTCAATAAACGAGCCAATATTGTTACCTTCACTAAAATTGTTATCCATTCTTTGAAGGCATTCAATTCTGTTTAAGGTGTTTTACAAGAACCATGACCCAATAAGTTTTTGGGCTTCAACTAACAAACAATTCTAATGAATATTATGTTTTAATTAGTCAGATCAGCCACACTTTTATGCACGTTGTGGTGTATACTAATGATGTGAATCGTGTTGAACCGTACTATGAATTTGATATCTGACGAACAAGAGGCGATAAACATGCTTGAACAACTGAACGGCTATTTATCTTCTCATACAAGAACAATCAATAATACGAGTATATATGGAAAACGAATTTTATGTTAATGTTATTCTGAATGGCGACTGCTTGTCTCCCGAATTGTAATTAAAAAACGAGATTTTATATCGCTTAAGTATAAGAATAAGATTTTTTTTTGTATAGTGTTTGGTTATTTTAGAATCAGTTAATTTTTAGTGATAATTAAACTTTTAGCATAATGTTCTAATGATTAATGGATGATTTAGATTGGCAATTGGAATATTCATGAAATTGAGTTGTTTACATTTAAGCGAAAGATTTAAAGTGTTTTCATTGATTTTGCTGATTTGTTTGATGGATTATTAATGAAATCGTTGCAGCAATCGCACAGCACGCGTAAGATATCAGATCCTTTGTGTGGTTTTATGCAAATTGAAAATAGACTTCCTAATTTAAATTTGAATAAAGAAAATGACGCAGCTTATTTTCAGCTGTCGTATAAGTTTATCTCAAGTAAAAGGTTAAAATGTTTACAAATGCAAACTGCAGCTTATAATATGAGTTCGCAATTATAACCCTTCAAAGTACTTATGGCGTGATATTTGGCATGCAAAAAAACATAAAATTGTTTTATGTTTTAAGAGTTATTACCGCCATGAAAAGGACTTTCTTATAAGATCGTTTGAAATTGGGATGAAATTGTAGGTCCTTGCAATGCGTTAGGAATTGGTGTTCCCCGAGTTTTGTTGCTCCACCATATTTATTTATTTATTAAAGCATAGTCCTTTTTTGCAACTTCATTAGAGCGTACTGCAGTTTTCTATTCGTAACGATTTTTGCGATGTTTTGACTCTAGTCGCATGTAAATGCGAAAGAATAGTTGCTACTAAAATTCTTTGGCTGTTTACTTTTAGTGTGTAAATGGTTAGTTGAAGCAAATCTTAAGATCACAATGATTTATAAGGCCTAATCTATCCGACATTTGGAACTCAATTGTCGCAACATATAGTCAATAAAGAGGTACACTAGCGGTATTCGATTACTTGCGTTTTGGCTGCGCGCGCACATGCGACTTCAATTCTATTGCATAAACTAAAAAAATGTCACAGCGACTGTGCTAGTCTTGTTTGCCAAGACATAACTACATCCAATCTAAGTGAGCACATGGAATCTAAGTCACTGATTCGATATCAGTCTCAACCAAGAAAACATTTTTTCTCATGATTTTGTCGAGCACATGCTGTCTTAGTCACAATGGTTAAAAAAAAAATAACTACAAAATAAAAACAACATGCGTTGGCGTTGGTTGGCACACTTGCTTCTTCATTTGATTAGGCTTTTATTTCTTGATTCCCGAGCATTGGAAATGGAACTGAACTTTGGACAGGAATATTAGATTTCATAAACATACATAAACAGTTCGAAACAAGCTCAATGCTTAAATAGGTGTCGCCTTTGTTTGAAACATCAAAGCTTCTACACTCAAACCTAATCTAGCATAAGTTTGAAAAAGACGTCAAAACAAATAATTCCTCAATCCCTCTGTTCTAAAATTAATTTAATTGCTTGCATAATTTATTTGCTTATTAATTTATGACTCTTTCTATCAAAAATGACATTTCCTGAGTAGTTAACTGGTCCCACACAAAACCGTGATTCCATTAACTCAAATTGAATTCATCTAAAAAAAAGGATCCTGTTTTGTTTGCGTGGCTCCTAATAAAGTAGTACTTGATTATACTCATCATTTTCTATCTATAGCATGAAACCTGTATAGTGTATATACAGCTCAACCTTTTTTTTTTTTGTTTTGTCTAAAGAATCACGTTTCACTTTTGCATACAAATTAGTTTTGTTCTTGTTTTATTTATTTTTCTAAGTCAGATACCGAGATGTATGTAATTTCTTTTTTAAGAAATTTTATAAACATACATTTGGTGTTGCTAATAGATGTGAGATAAGAAACATGTTAATTATAAAATCAAGAAAGAACTTGTGGTGGGTGAATACAAAATTTGCAAATACACTGAATACATTATGAAGCTGTTTCGAAAGACTAGTTTTTTTTTGTCTAGTGAAAATGATTCTATGGTAATTAGGTTTACGGCTTTATGTTGGTGGCTAGTCTCTAAAAGAGTAACCATTCGTATATATTTATATTTTATAAGTGAATTTATTTGACAAATAGAATTGGTTTAGTTTTGTTTTTAAATAAAACACACCTACCTTTTATAGCTTGCCATGGCCTAGTGCTTTTAGTTTAGAACTAGATTTCTGAAGACTGGTCAAGGTGGAAATAAATGATTTGACATATCTACGAGTGTCTAAGGATTTTGTTTGAAAAATTAAGTTGTTCGTTTAGGGGAGTAAAGTTTTTTAATAAAAGAACTAAAATTGTTGGTAATAAACACTCCTATTACATTTCTGTTCAATTAATAAATAGGCGATTAAACTTCTGTGAATATAGATTTGGCACCACTTTTTCCTGATTCTCACCAGTGAAGCTCAATTTTATGACTTGATTCAAAATTTGCTTTGATGAAAATAGATAGAAAATCAAATGAAGCGTGAATCAGAAATATATCTTATTTTATACGACTCACACTGCCAATTCTACACCGGTCTACACTGTTTCTGATACTTTACAATACCAACTCCATTACAATTTTTTTTTGGTGAAGCTAATAAGCTCATATAAATTTAGCATAAAATTAGTTAGATCTCTCAACTCACTGGTATTTGAACTTTTTTCCAGAGTTGTAATTTTCTAGAAGTTCTGTTTTGGCTGCTGTATTTTCTCCACCAAAGACTATTGGGGGCTTATCCTCATCAACGTCCTCGGTTAATGTGTAAACGTCACTTGGAGAATATTTGAATAGATCGACAGTGTCTTTTGTTCGTTGGTCGAGTTTAGCCTGTGTCAAAGCTATTAGACTTACAAATATTATCTGAAATGAGAAAAGAATTAAATTAAGAACGTTGAATATGAGTGAGAAGAAATTATGAAACAATTCAATATTGAAGTAGTTCGTTTTGTTCAGTGAGAAAAAAGGCAGTTCGAAGCAACTTCAGTGCAGAGCAAGAATCATGAAAAACGTCAGGCAACTTAGTCCAAAGTTAGCTCTTGTCAAAAGTCAGCTGCTTGTAAAAAAAACAACAACATTGGAATCAAACCTAATTTATCATCTGATAGAAGTTCAACTGACTTCATGTTAAGTTCGATTTCAAATTGTAGTACGTATGCCCCAGAAGTAAGGCAGCTAATATTCGTTAAAAAATGGCAGGGGAAAGACTGTGCGATATTACATCATTAGTCATTAAGCAATGCGTGACCGAATGAGCGCCATCACACATACAGCTTGACAGTAGTTCAGGCGCGTATTACTCGACTACTGATGCGGCAATTCGAATTCGACCTCAGCTGTCTGTCAAACGAGTTCAAGTTTGTTGAACTTTCAACGTGACGTGTTGTTGTTTTAAAAAGAAGAAAGGAAAGACAAACACAAAGGAAATACTTTTAAGTTTTAAACCAATGATTGAGATGGATTGTAAACATCCGACTAATAAATCATTTGAAATAAAAATGACATGGCGGATCTTTGAATTACATTTTAGCCGCACCGCGCCGTATAAGACTAATATAACGTGTCGGATTAAGCGCGTGGCAACGCAAAATCCACTCAGCTATGAATTTAAAATTAATGTTCATCCGATTAATTTTAATCCTCGGTTTTCCGGCTTTGTTGATTTTCTGACGTGATATCAAAACAAACACCAATACCAGTTAAATGATTATTTAAATTTTATGCACACAAAATTAGGAAAAAAATATATTTTCAAATAAATCAAAAATTGATATCATGAATGAATGTTTATAGGTGTCAAGTTTTTTTATTTCCTTGTACGAGAAAAAAAGGACTGGATAAAATTTACCGGTTGATGAGCCACATTTTTCAAAATGAAGTTTTGTTTGACTTGAAGAGGGTTTTACGTTATATTCTGTAATTATATGCTTAGAATACATGCGAAGTAACTGAGATTAGATTATAAAGTGTGTCAGTAGAATCGGGACAGAGATGTTTGTAAGCATTTTCCTTTTGACCAGAATTTAAAAAGATGAAAGCGTAAAAACTGGGCTTACGATTTTTGACATATTAATTTCAATTTCCTCCGTTCTTACAAGTGCAAAATAGTCCGATATTTTTTGAGAAGATTCTGCAGGTTGGACACATTTCAAATTTAAAAACTTTAAGCTTTTGACTAAAACCAATCAATTGTGTCTCATAGCAAGAACCAAAAAAAAAAAAAACTACCACTTATTTACTTTTACTTTGCCCGTGGGGTACGTCGCCTGTTTCAGTCAAACACATAAAACAGGGAAACAAACTCAGAGCTACCAGCTTCACAGATCAAAGTATTAACGTCTATAGGCAACTTCCTATATGAATTCCTCACATTACTTCTTTTGGTACTCGTTGTAAACGAAATCCTTAAAAAGCTTAACGCAAGTGAAGTCAGCTTATGTTGATTAAATAATAAACTATTTCTGGTCTGTTTCAATCTTAATTGCTATCATTTGGATAAAGAAATATAGCTTAGCGGTCAATCAAAAATTATAATACTGATCCTTTTTGGTCAAACAAGGTAAAATAGCGTCTTATTGAATGCCATATATTTAAAGGACTTCACTTAAGAACTAACACCAACTAACAACTGCTGTGTAGTTTTTGATAAAAAGAATTTAATTGAAGTCTAAACGATATACCCAAAGATGGAGCTATGAAGACAATGACAGCGTTCCATACTTGCAATAGGATAATCGCCGTGAAATGCAAGATTAAGTCTCTAAATTATTACTTGGACTTACATTTACACTGTTATATTTTACCTGAACTAAAGGGTTTCAAGCAGAGTACGAAAATGAAGTCTGGTATGGGGTGATTGGCTGCACTGGATGGATGAAGAAGTTAACAAGAAAATTTCGCACAGTTTTGTCTGTGTCAAACAGCTAGCACTTTTCATATAAAAACCGATCACAAGGAAGACGATTTTTCAAGGACTTGAAAGGAACTTGCTGCCATTCAATAAACCCCGAAATCATGCAATTACAATGAACGCATGTAATGACTCAACTGAATAGAGCTCAACGTAAATCACATCCTCGATTGAATCGGGTAAGCTAGATAATTTGAGTGTTGATCTGCCGGGATATTTCGAAGATACCAAAGTTATAGAGTTTCACTGTTCAAAACCATCGGAGATATGTTCCTTAAATCCAAGGGACTCCACTTTAAAAGCTGACGTTATGGCTCTCGATCTTAAGTTCCTAACCTTGGCTAATAATTCAGTGATCCTGCTCTAGAAGTTGTGCAAACTGATCGAAACGCAAGTTGCTAAAAAGTAGAAAGTTTCTAAATCCTGAGACAGCTTAAAATAGCTTTCGAGTTCAATAACTTTCAAATAATATTTACCATCCCATCATTAAAATTGAATACAGAAAAGCAGTTGGTGTAACTTTCCACAAAAAAAAACTAGTTTTTTGAACTCTAGCTTGGCCTTCAATTAGCCAATATTTGGCTTGAATGAAATGTGTTGTGGTTGTTTTTTCTTTAAAATATAATTTTTTTGAAGCATGAAATCACTTTTTTCTTTATTTAGGAATATTTTTGACGTTAATGAGAAAATTGGATTCACTAATATTTCGATAGTTTTCAGGACATCACTTTTCATAGGGTTCCAACCAAATCACTACTTTCCATTCAACACTGAAATCAACCGGGCTTTATATTTGTTCTGCTAAGGACAGCTGTGAGAGGAAAAGTTAACGATTACGTGAAAGTGAAATACCAATAAATTTAACATAACTTTGTCCTCGCGATTCAAAATCCACGGTAAATAACTCAAAGAATCAGAGTGAAAAGGAAGTTTTTTTTCAACGGAATTAATTATTATTGACGACCATGTATGCACTTTAATTAGTTTTTCAAATATGAGTTTGGAAAAGTTATGAGGCAAAGAGAAGTGTTGCTAAAATGAATGCAATGATCGCTTACAAGTGATCCTAGGACGACTTTTAAATAAAAACAACTTGAAAGCGACAATTTAAAAGAGTTGACAAGTCGCGCTTTTTTACTTGGCCGTTTAGATTGGGAAGCATTTTTAAGTCTTCTCCTTCCTTCATGTTTCTTAAAACAACACATTTCTTATCTTCAATTTGAAGCAAATTATTGCATTTGCTTTTGAAATTAAAAGCTATTGGCACAGTCAAAAATAAAGAATAAGCTCGCCAAAAAAATCCTAAAATAATTTTTAGAGCCTTAAGTTGGCTCTAAAAAATCTCATTTTAATGATTATACGATTCAAGAACACTTCACTTCATTCCTCTTTTTTTTTTTTACAATGCAATGCTCCAATTGGGATAATGTTTCACTTTTTATAAAAAAAGTTGTCATTTATGATTTTATTTTGTCTGATTATTTTCACATGCCTTTACTCACTAAAACTAATATGTCACTTCAAAAGAAAAAGAGAAGAAACTTACAATTTTTTGCATTTTGTGTAGCACCTTTATAACTCACTAATTTATTTAAAAAAATTATAAAAGTCTTAAGAGCCTGAACTTGAAGTGAACTGTTCAAGTCCTAAGTAACAAATAGTATACCCATCTTCTTAAGTCTTTTCTTTTATATATATTTTTTTATTGTAAATTATTTGATCAATGCCCCCACCTTAATTATCATAAACTTCAGTTTCAATGATAAAACAAAAACAAAATAGGAATAGTAACTAATATTGTCTACATATCATATAGCACAACATATTCTATATTTCTATGCAAAGCAAAATACAACAGAACACCATATGAGTGTGGTGAAGATGGTACCAGTTTGGACTCACCAATAACCAGAAAACCAACTAAACAGCTTTAATCATTGTTGACACTCTAGTCTGCATCCCTTTTAGTGGTGATAATAGCTTGTGAATGTTGTTTAACATTTCAGCTGAATTCAGAGGCTTATGTACGATTTATGTTGTAGTTTGTTTGTGTAATGAATATTCGACTTAGTTTAACTAATAAAAACATAAATATACTATATTTTTAACAGATCAGAGATCTAATTGGTCGCAGAGTTTAAGGAAACTTCTGTTTAGATCTAAAGTGATGAACATCATTCACCTATATTCAAAGTGTCGATTCTTATATAGAAACTGGTAAACTTGACGAACGAAAAGAGAACAAAACTAATGCTCTAAAATTATAATCAATAGACAATTAAAAAAATTTATTTAAACACGCGAACATGGTGAGGCTGTCTTTTTCTTCAGCACAGGCGCAGGTGGTTCACTAATTTTATTTAAGTTTGGGTTTGATTAACCTGAATTTATATTCCATAATCTACTAATGTGAGGCATATAGAACGATTTATTGTCTGAATAGACCTTTTTTCAGACTATATTCCGTTCGATATGGTAAGACCAATGGACTTACTCGAAGCTTCGCAGGTGTTGTGATCATCCTCCAAATTTAAAATTGACAAGACAGAGTTACTTATGTAGGTAAGTCGATTTGATGAAAAGAACGGACTAGATTTCCCGCGAACTTACTCCTTTATCAATATGTATAATTTAGAATGTTTTGGCACTAGTTCAGGGGTGTATTCCTCCATGTAGAAGAAGTTACATTTGCAATATTTTGATATCATTTCCATAAATCCTAGATAAATCCAAGCAAGATCTCTATACCTTATCGCATATTAGGCAGCTGAACATAAAAACAAAGTCACCATGGAGGTGAAAAAGGTGAATGTTTGGAAAATAATAGCCCAGTTTCTATAAACATAATACACAGAGGCCAATATATCGCACATCTGAAATGAGGACACACACAAAACTCCATATAGCGGTGGCTATAATGAGGAAATGCGGAAATCGTTAAGTTTCGTTTAAAATAAAGGAGTGGGATCAAAATCGATATTCGATGTTATATGATTCAATTTTCAATTCAAATCAAAGCAGTTATAATGCTTATACGAGGAGTGTTTATGGAAACAAAAAATAACATTGCCTCCGACTTTTGATGTAGAATATTGTGTCTGTTCTGCTACATATGTCGATATAGTTGAGTAATATATTATTAATAGAAACATATTTGGAGAATATTCTCATGATGCACTAGAAAAGTTTTAGTTTGTGAATTTACGCAGCGATGCATGTCTTGAACCATGGCCTATGTATATGATTGAAAGCATTGCAACCAAGGTGACACAGTGGTTATTTTAATAATGCAGTAGTACGTGTTCTTTTACACAAGTAGACCTAGTTGAGTTGAAAAGAAACTCAAAACTAAACTGAAGTATCTGAACTTCGTAAAAGGTAAAAGTAATCATTTCTTTTAAGATTCAGAATAACGACAAGTGGAACAGTTACTTTAAGTTGATTCTGTAGCGGCCAGGCTGCGGTTATTAGACTGTTTAGTGCGCGCCGAGTCTTATAGCTAAGTTGCAATATAGAAATGGTACTAGAACACAAAATGTTATAAGGAATTACTAACTGGCTTAATTTTTGTTGTGGTACCCATGGGGTAACAGTTAGCATGTCTGCCTATTAAGCGGGAGGTTCGTAGTTCGAATCCAAACGGAAGGCAAAAAAATTGCACAAATTATGCAGAGCAAACAGTTCCTAAATGCCCACAAAAAAGTAGAATGTCCCAAAATGTAGTAGATTAATTTTTTCCGCATTCCGTGAATTTGGGCAACTGTCAAAAAATACTTACGAAGTTTTAATTGCATTGCAGATGTTGTTTTGAATCTTTTTGCTTAGCATGAGACTTGCTCAGCAAGGCTTTGCTTTTAGGAATTCGCCCTCTCTTTTTCTATGGGTGTCACATCCGCGAGGAATTGGCAAGTCCTCCAATAGTAAATTCACTGCAATGAATAGCGCTTTCTCTATTCAGGGTTATCGGGAACATTTTTCCCATGGAATTTTTCCAAAATCGAAAAATTGGTATCGGGAACTTCTTTTTGAAATTGGAAATAAAATTCCTAGGGAAAAGTACCTATGGAACTTATGTACTGTGGGAAATATTTTTTTTTTTAATCTCAAAAAACTTGTTCCCATTGGGAAAAAATCCGTGGGTAATTCCCGATAGTAGGAACTTGTTCCGGGGAAAGAAAATAGTTTTTGGAAAAAATATTTCCCAAGGAATTGCCGATAAGGCTGATTAGCCGTTCAGAATCGACAAAAGATTGAAGGTCCCCTTCATTTGCACACAAGGCATGGTTGTGAGAAATGCGCTAGGCCTAGGAGCTCCCGGTCCTTCTGCACCACTCTGTTTATTTATTAACTCAACTTATTTTTGGCTTGGTCAGCCCCAAAAAGTTATTTCCTCGGAACATACACTTATATCAGTTTGTTTTTGTAATTCTCTCATTGGTAGACCCCTGACGTCATATCTAGAAAGTAGGATTATTAAGTGGTTGAATGAGTTTCAGTCGCCACTGCTATGTTCATTATTTTCAATGTACACAGACGGTCTAGAGGATGGTCCAAATACACTACCATGAAAATCATTGTGTGATATTGTTTGACAGTTAAAATTTTTGTCAAATGACTTCTCGTCATTGACGTCGTTAACTGTCAACGAACAGTTTGTCATTTTTTTAGGGGAGAAGCTCTCTGTGTCAGTTCAATGATGGTTTTTTTACCATTTGTTGTCATCCTGAAATTTTCACTGCTTATTTTAATTATTGCATTGATTGATTTTGCTTTGCTCTTTGATTTTTTCGTCATTTGAAGTCACCAACATTACAAACATTAGTCAAAGGCAAGACATTTTACACGATGCCAAAAGAGGTTTCAATGTCAGTGAATGATGAATGGATATTTCGTTTGTCAGTTCACTGTCTTTCGATGATCAGTGCTGACAGTCTGTCAATGACTCAATTTCCTATTTACATTTGCTTCAATGACGTGACATAAGGGAATTTTGAAAATGGCTTGAACTAGATATTTGGAATCGATATAAAATGGAATGGCTTACAGACACTGTGTATTTTTCTGTAATATTCCTGTGAGAGATAGTTAGGAGGAACTACTGATCGAGAAAGGACTTCTCAAGGTAGTGTTACATTTGTAGACTTGCCAACTTCTTCTGAGAGTTAATTGCATGTTATCACAGAAATCAAAATTCATAAAGATGAACTATTTTAAATTAATTCATAATGCATTACATTGAAGTCATAGTTACCTTGTCATTTAGTCACTTCGACAGTACCTAAAAATTCTCGTTCGAATAATATATTTCGATTAACATATTATTCCAATATTTACATCTTACTCTACATAAAATGAAAATAAGTATCCTAAATCTAGTTTAAGAATTAAATTCATTCTGCACACTTTGAATAACTTTGTATACGATGTTTACATTTTTTTTGCATTATGCTAATAATATAAATGATATTATTTCCGATTGTGCTTTAGTGAAAAACTAATTTTGAATATGTATCTGCCTAATTTTATGGGTGAAACAGAATATCATTTTACGCAAAATTAATTTAAGTCAATTAAAAAGTAACGTTGCCAAGTCCACACGTGGTTAGTTATTCAAACATGTATTAGTTCGGCTGTTCATTCGAATTTGAAAAAGTGGTCAAGTAAGAAAAATAAAGCACCCCACACAACGAACTTTTTATATTGGGAATAAATTAATGCTTCTTATTGATGTCTTGTGTCATGATCATAGCATCAAGTCATTAGTGTTTTTATGTAAAGATTTTTCTTTGAACTGAGGATAACTTGCATGGAGACAAGATTGTTTCACCAGTTCTTTTTGACCGAGTTCGGTTCTAAGATACATATGGAAAGATTAAGACTAGATTGGGTTCACACTTGGTTTGATCGAAATGATGTTGAGCGTTGGACTTTTATTTTGTAAACTTGAGATTATTATAATAAATTGAACAATAGAACCTTGTTCGGAGAAGTTTGATAGGTTTTGTGGTCAATGATTCACATTATTGTGGAATAATGGCACCTTGTTGAAAGAAATTTTACAGACACAACGGGTTTCGGTGGTCAATGATTCAGTCTATTTGTGGTTTCGTTATTGGGTTTTTTTATATTTATTTAAAATCATTATTTACAAACTAAATCTGAATTTATTAGGTATCGATTCTAGAAATTTGTTTGATATAATGGGTGCAGTTTTTTATATAGATTTGATTTGAGCTGGGAAACACCAAATCTTTTTTGTATTTTTACTATGCTTTTTTTTTTTTTTGCATAAGTTTAGCTGAAAGTTTGCTATATAGTCTAGCACATTTCTTTTTTAAATTTTGATCTTAGTGAAGTATGTAGTGGGCGAGGATCAAAGAAAAACTTTGCATTGAGGTGTTTATAAGTTTGAACTCGCATTTTTTACACAAAGGAATCAATTCTTAAAGCCTATTCACCCCGGGAAAGAAACGGGGGGTTCAATAGCCTATTCACACCGAGACTTAAACGCTGTTTTAACAAAGATTTTTCTCATAATAGCCTATTCCCAACGGGGAAAAAATGTGGTTTCAGCAAAAACCTCAAAACCGAATGAGTTTTCCAATAAATTTTTCTCAAACCACATATTTTCATACAAGAGATGTTTTCGGTGCAGTGCAATAAGCCCCGCGGGAATAAGACAAGTGGGCTATATTGCTAAAAAAATGGAAACAACACAAACGGGCTTTGTTTCCACTTTGAATAGGCAATAAGACCTGCCAAAGAAAAGAATTTAGGCCCATGTCCTTTGTTGCCATTTTGAAGCAGCATTTATATGAGTTTGATGCACATGGGATCTTAAAATAAGTTTTCCTTCTTTGAAAGGCTTAAGAACATAGTGGATGCGCTTAATGTATACATGTATTCTAGTTTCCTTTTCATCCTCACAACATTTCGAGGTATCGAAAAATAAAGCTCCAAAATTTGGGCACTTATTTCAACTGTCACTTCGTGACATAGGACGATGGAAACTCAGTCCACTTTCTTATGCGCACATAATAACTAAATCTATTTTCTTAATGTTTGTTTTGCTCTTAGCTACTTTCTCCTGGTCTTTTCGTGTGAATCTTTTATGTTCAACCGAAGGGAAATTTCGTTCGCTTCGATTCGCTTTTTACTCACGGATAAAATAATGAAGCTAAAAGCGAAGCGGAAAAAATGTTCTCAAGGGAGTATGGATGTGTGGTGTAAAAATAAAAATTCGCGCGAATTTTTGTCCGTGAGTAAAAAGCAAGGCGAACAAATTTTACCTCCGGGTAATACGGGCTTGTTGTTGAACTTAAGAAATTCGCGCGAACCGACCGCATATATTTATACTATACTAGCTGACCCGCCCGGCGTAGCTCAGGCCCTACGTTCATCAAATTGAAAGTTAAGTAAAGTAGTTTCAAAGTTTCTATTCTAGTGGGAGAGTGAGGATTAAATATAGTTTATGTTAATCAGGGACAATTAAGCACTCTAACGATGACAGAATTTGTAGGATCGGTATAGCACTTTCCAAGTTCCCGAATATGTCCCAGTACCCGTTCCAATTCTCGTGGGAATATGGGGATGACATCGTATTATAATAGCGACAAAAATTACAATTCGTTTCAGTGGTTTTTGAATTTCTGATCTCGTTCCCATTACCTTTCCTGGGAGAATTTGAGGATGAATCTAAATACTCCCCCATTACCATTATCCATGAATGGTACCTGCATCCAAGAGACCGAAAAGCTGTCTGTACTTGGTATGTGTGTAAACGACGGTTTTCGTTGGAATGACCACATATTTGAAGTCGCCAAAAAGCTGCTAAATGCTTAGGCTTCTTGAGACAATGCAGGAAGTTCTTCACCTCCTCTGATCTTGCTACAATTTATAAGGCCTTCATCCACCCAAAACTGGAGTATAACTCCCATATTTGGTCAGATGCTTCTCAAACATCTTTGCGCCTACTTGGTAGGGTAGGGGCCAGTTATAGCGATCAGGAAAACGAAACAATTTGTTTTTCAATTGTTACGAAAACATAGTTATTATTCCATTTGAACATTTTTCCTGATTCGTTTTCCTGATCGCTATAACTGGCCCCGTACAAAATAATGCGTTAAAACTGATGGGTGATAGTTAAATCTCTTGAACATCGTTGAAACGTTACTTGTCTCACTCTTTATTATCGCTTTTTTCACAAACAGTGCTCTAGTGAAAAAGTCAGTTGCATTCCTTCCCTGAAACAATTTAGCCGCAACACCCACCTTGTTAAGAATGCCCATCAGTTTTACCTTGAGCCCAACTTCGGGCGTACAGCCAAGTATAGAAATTCTTATTTTAATCGCACAACCCGTATGTGGAATGCTTTACCTGGCTCTGTATTTCAACTACATAACGATGTACAAAGGTTCAAAAGCAAGCTGTATCGTTGTATCCTATTAAATCCTCTCCCATTTTCCTCTATAACATTATAAAGGTAGTCATAACCCATTGATGTGTGGCTTATTATAAAACAAACAAAAAATTTTCTATGGTGCTCAGGTGCAATAAATTAAAAAAATTTAAATCTTCATTCTTATCACATCAGTCAAAAAATTAAGTGCTGGAATCTATTTCGTTAACTGAATTTGTTCACCAAAAACAGCTGTCATAACATGTTTTGCCTTCACTTCAAGCAAATAGTTTTTAAGTATTGAATGCTAAAATTCTGTGGTGCCCGGGGTGTAATGGTTAGCATGTCGGTATGTTCCGCAGAAGGTTCAAAACGAAGACAAAAATGTTTTTACACGGGTTTTGTCGTATTCTCATGAAAAGCGTTTTCTCGATGAGCCGTTCAGAATCGACAGAAAATTGTGGGTTCCTTAGGTTATGAAAAGTGCACTAGGTCCTGGGGATCCCCGCTCTGTTGCGCCATCCTAGCTTATTTTTTTTTTTAATTTCAAGTTCATCACTATTATATTTACTTTCAAAGCCTCCTCGTTTAGATGAGATATTAGAAGTTAGGACGATCAGTTCGTGGCATATTTTTTAGAACATTGTTATTAAGTTCAGTTTAACAAGTCTGACATTTGTTTTTGTATTCAGCCTACTGAACTCACACAAAATTTGATTCATTTTTCGATTAATTGAAGTTTTAGGTTTTATGTAAGGTTCCATCTTTGTGAACCGGTTTTTGTTCATTATTTATTTAAGTGACTGTGGCGTATAGTCACATTTTGTATATCCAAATAATATTTAAAACATACTAAGGAAAAGAAGAAAATTGTAACAAATAAATCTTTAAAACGTATCATTCTCTTTTCATTTGAATCAGTCGCACCAGTATTCCATTGTCACAGCTATCTTTTTCGTCTCAAGATAGATGGGCTTGTTTCTCACCATCGCTCGTACTCGTGACATTGAAATTCGATTTGCTCCGATATCCTTATGATGACCAAACATACCCTCATTTCAAAAACTAAATTGCTCTCTCAACTACAGTACCGTCGCAACAAAATTCATCGCTAACTTTTCATTGTTTTTCAATTTTCTATGAAAGAAAAACCGAAAATGGAAAATACCATACCAAATTTTTAAACCCTTTTATTAATCTGTGAAGATTTCGATAAAAACTGGCAATAAGAAATTTTTGAAAAAAAAAAAAAATTACCTCTGCATAGCGGGCGTAAAAATATTCAGGGAAATATCGTTCGTTTTTGATCAGTAAGCAACTTTCGAAAAAAGGTTGCTCATACGCCACAGTGAACTTTTTAAATTGGCATGTAAGGTTTATTGAACTATAATGAATGATTCGGATTTATGCATGCAAACTTTTTTTTATCACGCATTCGTATTAACATTGGTCCAAAAAATGTCAGGGACGTGCGACCTTCATTGAATTCTCAAAACATTTGCCGAGCGCAAGGAAGAGTTAAAAGAGAATATTACACAGTAAGTCTCTGGTTTTAAGTTGGCTATTATGTCGATATTTTTTTAAGAAAACCTGAAAAGCTAACTCAAACAGAAAGTAAAAAGGTTACATCCTTTTTAATGTTAAAGATTTCTGCAGTTCGATTTCAGGCGAGCTCTCTAAAACTTTGCACTCTTAGTAGGTTAAAGTCTTCTTCCACTTGATTGTGCCATCTAAAATGAGTTTTTCAGGGATGCTGAAATTGCACATGGTTCTGAACAGCTCGTCTCTGCAAATACTGTCATAATACGCAGTGAATACTTTCATTAAATACTCTTCAGCGTAATTAGTGTATTCATCGCCGTTAAGGAGTCTGCAAATCGCAGAACCTCAGCAGCGACTGCGATTCTATTACTATGTTTCACTTCTGGTCTTTGCAGGCCTGAGTTGGGGGCTTGCCACCCTGACATGATTTTTTACCTTTTGTTCAAACTTCCTAAACTCATTCCAATCATGGCATATATTTTTCTTTTTGAGTTTTTTGGAATTCGGTGTAAATCTCGTTGCACTGGTTGAAAGCAGTTCTTTTTCTCTTTTGCTTTTTGTTTGGCTGTATCTGCCTGTCTGCATGGTTCGATGGGTTTCGTTTTGGAGGCCGAGTGAAACCCACAACCAAAAAAAAAACAGCGGTTATGTTGGCTTGTTGGCATTGCTGCTACTGGTCTTCAATGCTTTATGCTGGCCGCATAAGATTCAGGGATAGTTGGAGGGACACTCGATTGGAGAAGGCACTAGTAGTCTCTTGCGATTGCAGCTTTCCGACGTGACGTCATATTGTTTCTCAGCGATGGTATGCACAAGTCGTGAACAGGATATTTTCATTTGTAGCGTGGCTACAACAAGATAGAGGTTCAAGTCGAAGTTGGCCCCTCGGAAAGCTCGGACATCTATCACACTGGAAGAGTGTCATACGTTGATCGCAGCATGGTCAATTTGGATGACGGTCGATTGGTGTGGGGATCAAATGTTGGCGAATTTAGTCCTGGTCAGTATACTCTCTTTAATTGAATTTTAGCTAGTAACCTAGCCCCTGAGTCTACCTTGAACGACAAATTATGTCTGTAGCAGTTGTAGTAGATGTCGCAGTCTTTCATCTTCTTTATTTCATGATTAACATTTCAGGAAGTGATGAAATTGAAATGGGAAGCGTAATGATCAACACAATAGCTTCAACCTTGACACAACTAAACAAGAAAGCGCCATTTCCTTTTCAAGTCTCTTTCTTTCTGCGCATGTACTTCACCGAGGCACATAGTTGTTTGAAACTAACTACAATCCCAACATGTGCAATGCGCTTTCTTGTTCAGTCAGTTCAGTTTTTATCACTTTTTGTCACCGAGCTGGTGTTTCTTATTCGACGTTAGGCCCAATATAGTTTTGTAGCATTAAGGTTATATATATATAGTTCATAATTTTTAATTTTTAGCATATTGCCTAAATTATAGAAAATTAAAAAAATTATGTTTCTTCCAAAATCTGGTTTTAATCATTTTAACATAGTGATTCATTCAAAACTCTCTATTGTCAAACCACTGCCATTCTTCCAAATAGTCTTGGTCCACAAGGTATGTTTGGCATCTTCTTCGAAACCTGTAGACAGAACACAAACAAATGTTTTTCAATTAAATTTTAAATTACAAGCCATATCCATAAGATACTACCATCTCAGACATGCCAAAATTGGAAAATCTTTACGAAAGCATTGTGGCCTTAGTAAGTTGAAATATGTGAAACCAACTTTATTAGCAACGAAGGAGTTAGTTTCCTTAAGGCAGTAGTAAAATCTTTCATCACAGGAGCAATGTGATCGTGTAAAGTATCCCGTATTTCTCAGTCCAAACCTTTCAGCCCCAGGAGGTATTGTTAATCGACATCTGTCATGAATCCGACAACAATTGTCGGTCTTAGAGAAATATCCCAAGACTTCACTATCTCCAGCTAAATTTCCGACTCCACACCAGACCGTTCCTATACAAATGAATAATTCAATAAAAATATGAGTTATGTTTGTAAATACTAGTAAGTTAGAATATTAAAACCTGGAAAGACTGCATACAATTGGGCTTTTGACTGAAACATTTGCGGTGAGGTTATGTCGAGTCCTTGTTTAGTGGACTTATCAGAGAAATTCATTCTGCTATTCAGCAAAAGAAAGGAAGTAAAATCTGAGTTGTAGAAATCAAATCATACAAATTGTTATTGGAACATTATAAATAAACAAAAGAAAATAAAAAGTACTTGAGTCCTCTGGAGAAGAAGAAGGCAAGGAAATGCGGAACGTCTCATCATAGATGGTTTCACCAAGGACCTATATGAAAAAGAAAGCAAACAATCAATACTTTGGAAAGCTTAATTTTTGATTATTTTAAAGTTGGTTAAAACTTGTGAAAAAATATAAGAGTAAGTATTCACAGATCGAATTCAACTTATTTTTGTGTGATTGTTAAATATTTTAAATTACTTTATAGTACAA
Source organism: Melanostoma mellinum (assembly GCA_914767635.1). Classification (NCBI taxonomy): domain Eukaryota; kingdom Metazoa; phylum Arthropoda; class Insecta; order Diptera; family Syrphidae; genus Melanostoma; species Melanostoma mellinum. The sequence goes on from OU612059.1 coordinate 20,830,687, forward strand.
GTAGGTTTGTGTCTTTGATGAAAATAGTACATCTGTTGATCAGAAATTGATACTGTTCAAAACCTTCCAAATACTGCATGTAACTAGGCGCACACTAAAAAGTTCGAACTGAAATATAAAAGTCCGTTGAAGATTTGAATTTCAAATTAGGTTATGGAAAACGGCAGACTGCTTTTGCCATGTCATAAAAGATTTGTTAACTGAATTTGTAAACCATAAGCTTTTATAATAAATCTTACTTCTGCTACTACTTATGGAAAAATTAATGTGTCTGTTTTTTTTTAATTTGAGTATATAAAAGTAAAAACATATTTTGTTTCAAGAACATTAGTGAATGGAATGTCAAAAGCGTTCGATAAGTGGAACTGCTGGCTACGTTCTCCTACCTTTGGGAAGCCGAGCTGTTAGGAAAAAACTCCCCGCATACTCCAAAACAAGGACATAATATATATGTAATTGCATCATTGCTTAGAGTCTTTTTACTTACGAACTAGTTGACTAACAAAAGAAAATATTTAATATATTTATTGAAGTGTTCAAGAAATATCAAACGAATTCTTATTTTTTAAATTTAAGATTGAATCTTTGTTGTAACACCGGCAAGAAATTTCTTTAGAGTCAATAAAGAATATTAGCTTTCGCAAGAGGCCTGTTATACCGTTATCTCTGGTTAGCATGTCTGCCTCCCTAAGTTCAAGAATCGAATCTGAGGAACATCTAGTTGTTTTCAACGGGTAATACTATACATCCACCTAATCTATTTACACTTCCTCAAAAAAGAGATACGCTAACGAAAACATGTTCAGCTATTCAGACCAAAAATTTATAGGTCTTTGTTTGAGATCTCGACCACTTTCCAACGTTTTGCTACCGGTTTGATCAAATTCTGTGAAATCTTGATAGGTCTGGGAAATTTCCCTAAAACGTTGTTTTTATCCCGGTGCGATTTGGCTATACAAACTAACTGAACTCAAAACTACTCAATCGTTTATAAGGCTTCAAAGAAACCCATTGAAACTTTTTGTGCTGAACGACCTATTTTCGATATTTCAGTGAGGTTGATGTTTTAAAAAGTGGAAGAGAAAAATAAATAAATGAATAGGGTGGCGCAACAGAGCGAGGAGCCCCAGGGCCTAGCGCGTTTCTCACAACAATCAATTTTTGAGGGAACTGAGGGGACCTACAATTTTTTGACGGTTCCGAACGGCTAATCGAGAATGCGCTTTTCATGGCAATGAGTACTAACGGAGGACTTGCCAATTCCTCGCGAAAAGCGATACCCATGAAAAAACATTTTTGCCTTTGTTGCGATTCGAACCACAAACCTCTGGGTTAACAGGCGGACATGCTATCCATCACACCACGGGTAAAAAAGTGGAAGAGAGCGGAGAGATAATGAAGTGTTTCGTACGTCGCGTCGGTGACATTTAGTTTATATTTTATATGATCTCTTTCATTTATTTAACAAAAGACAAAAGCATCCACTCAAACCTTATTTTTTCATAGTAAAATACTTTTCCAGAGGATTCCGATGGCCCGTACACCGCACTAACTTTGGATTGGTAGTGAGTGCTTGAGCCAATCAGTTCAGTTTTAAATTCATTTTTATTATCTACTAGCTGAGCCGCCCGGCTTTGCTCGGGTCTGTAGTTCTAAGTTTCCCGTTCTCGTTTTTACTTTTCCGTGGTAATTTGGGGATGAAATATAATCTTTCTTATTGTGGGACTCTGTGGCATCTTAATGCTGAAAGAATTTTTGAAGTCTGTCCAGTAGTTCCTACCATTCCTGCTTGAATCTTCTTATCCCGTGGAAATATGTGAGTGAAATATATGTATACCTATTTCACTGAGGGATAATGTTACATCCTAGAGTTGATAGAATTTTCGAGATCGGTCAAGTAACTTTAATGTTCCCGTTCTCGTTCCTGTTTCTGATCCTGTCGGATTATAGGGATGAAAATTATAGCCTAAGTTACTGACAAAGGGTGAAGGGGGATAATGTAGCACACACTTATGTTGAAAATTTTTTTGAAATCTATCCAGTAGTTTCTAAGTTTCCGTTCCCAAACCCGTTCCTGTGGGAATCTTCTATTCTCATGGAAATATGTGAATGAAATATAAGTCTATGTCAATGAGGTATAATGTAATAAAGTAGAGTTGAAAGAATTTTTGAAATCGGTTAAGTAACTTTAAGGTTCCCGTTTCTGTTCCCGTGTTATAATAGGGATGAAGTACGCGCCAAGTTACTAAGTTACTGAGGGATTATGTGGCATTCCAGTGCTTAAAGAAAATTTTTGAAATATGTCCAGTAGTTTCTAAGTTTCCGTTTCCAACCCCGTTCCTGTGGGAATCTTCCGTTCCCATGGAAATATGTGAATAAAATGCAAGTCTACCTCACAGAGGAACAATGGAACACCCTAGAGTTGAAAGAATTTTTGAATTCTGTCAAGTAACTTTATGGTTTCCGTTCTCGTTCCCGTTTCTGTTCCTGTGCGATTATAGGGATGAAATATAGTTAAGTTACTGATGAAGGCAGATAATGTAGCACCCCTAGTGCTGAAAAAAATTTTGAAATCTGTGGAGTAGTTTCTAATTTTCCATTCCCAACCCCGTTCCTGTTGGAATATGGGGATCAAACCTTGACAGGAACCATCCCTGGACTGAACTATGTCTACCCTGTAAATTTCATAAAATTCCGTTGGGTGGCTTAGGAGTTTACCCCGGACATACATACATACATACATACATACATCCTATTTTATATATATAGATAGATAGATAGATTACTTATATCTACTTACTGCTAACAAAAATGTTTAAACTAGCTTACATAATAACTTAATTAACTTACTGACTGCTTGAGCCAATAATTTAGTTGCAAGGCAAAAACTTACACCGGTCAACAAAAAAAATATGGTGAACATCGCAAATCCTTACCTTCTAAAAACCAAATATTTTCGTTCTGTAATCGCATTTTTTATATAGATTTGCTTATATAATCAAAATATATTAGGTAAAACCCATGCACAAAAATGCTGCTGACCGGTGTTATTCATAGTTTTGTTCGCTTACACGTTCAACAAAATTGTGAATTAAATTTGTAAATTACAAGCGCCGAGCATAAATGGTGCAACAGAAAATTGTAGGTGATCTGTACAATTTGTAATTCTCATCACAAATTTGTCAATTCACTAATTGGTAGTTCGTGCAACGCAATAGGGCCCTGGTGTTGAAATCCGAAAGTAAGATCAGCTTTTTGTTATGTAGTTGTGTATGTTACTCTAACCCTCTTCTTAAGGTACGTTCATACTATGCCTAATCAATGAACGTCGCGATCGGTCTTCATCCTTACCGAAAGCGGACCCGAATTCCAACCGAATGAAAATGATCCGATTGCCTGCTGGCGTAGTGTGATGGCATTTTATGAAAGAAAATTCATTTTGAGAAGCCATGTGCATCGGACTCACAGGTCTAAGTGCAACTTTAAAGTTCTAATAAAAGCCATGCTTTTTCTTTGGTGGCTCCTATTGACTTTTCAAAATGGAAATAAAACCCTGGGATGTTATTTCTTTTGAGAAATAATCCCTTGGAGCTTTTTGCGAAGGGGTTTATTATACGATGTACCGTTGTGCTACCATTTCATTTTTCAAGTACAAGTATTTAATGGCTCAGAACATTGTATTACTCAATAAGGGCCATATGGCTCACCCCGGTTGATAAAACGCAGCTTATGATTTCGGACATGTGGCTATAACGTTGATCTAGACTTCTAATTTCATGCACAATTCATAGCGATTGTGACCGTATTTCACTAGACGCTGAGTATACGATTCTTTTCTTCTTTTGTTGTCACTTTTTTCTCACACTTAAACATTCCCATGCGTTATTCTTTGCCTTTATTTGAATTTTTTAATGCATTTTTGTCCACAGTGGTCAAACGAGAAAAGTCAAAGGTCTTAAATTTTTTCCCATTTTAACTCCCCATTCATTGCTTTTCACCCAGCAAGTCCATTAAACGAAAGAGGAAATATACAAAAAAAGAAATAGTGTAATCTGCGTCTAATTGGCTTGACTTTCCATTCATTTAATTTTTAATGCAAATGGAGACACTAAATTGTGTCTACTCCGTTTAACACATTGCTATTTTGTGAGTAAAACTCGAATGGCTTTCAAGAATGTTTCTTAAGGTAAACTTTATTTTTCACATTTGAGATACATCGATTGCAAGCAGCGAACTTTTTGCACCAATACAACGTTAAGCGACATAACTCTCGGAATGTAGAAGAGTTAATCTATTCATTGTTAAATGGTAAATCAAACTTACCACAAATTAACTGTCAACTGTTAAATAAGTTTTCAAACAAAACGTTTCTGAAGAATTTTTGAATATAAATACTGCAAGTGCGGGAGGAGAAATTAGGTCATTCTGAATCGGCTGGAGATTTTTATCAGCTGATTGCATTTCGTCAAGCATTTTTGATTTCGAAATATTTAAGCTCAAACCCAAAATAAACAACGATTTGCAGTCGATTGCTTAGTTCCATTCTATCATCGAACCAAATCATGCAGAAATTAGTTTATTTTTGGCAATCCTAACGACCCTTATGTGTATAAATCATACTCACCTCGTTTAGGCTGCTTGGATCGTAGACCACTTGGCTTGTTACCAACCATGGCATTGCACTACTTAAAACCAAAATGAGTAAATCAAAACTTTCCATCCAAAAGAATTTCATTTCAGTAAATTATTCCTCCACCACAAGTATAAAATTTAGAACATTTAAAAATAACAACAGCCTCTATCGTCTGAATGATAAGGTTTTCACGTTTTCAAAACACACCACGGTTTAACTTTCCTCCGCATAAAAGATGGTCACTAATTGTTTATTTTTTATTTTATTTTTTTATATTAGTCAAAATTCTTGCGTAGCGATATGCCGTGAGCACACTCACTTTCAGACTGAGGGCAACTTCAGTTAAATGACAAGGTGATACACCTGCTGATCTTGGCTTAAGATTTTTTTACCCACTGATCTAGTCAAATAATGTTTGTAAATGAGGAAAAAGAAATTCGTCTTGACCAAAAAGAATTAATATAAGAATTTGGAGGGTGTGAAGATAGCCAGTTATTCACTAACGAACAAGAATGCCAGTTCGCGCCTTCTTCTCTTTCGGTAGACTGGCATAATAATGGCCTTTTTGTTTTGATAATAAATCTTTTGTGGCAGAGAAGTATTTTGATAGTAAACGAATGTCTATAAGAAAACAAATTCAAGAAAAACAAAGTTTCATTAAATTTTTATTGTGATTCATTTGTACATTTGTATTTTCTTATAACTGGGGGGCTGGTGGCCTGTAGAAGGCTCGACCCCTTTAATGGAGAGGTACAATTACTTTAGCAAAGTAGTTAGCAGGTTCGATAATCTGCATATGATAACTATACACTCAACCATAACAGTATACGACTCGTATTTTAAATATATCTTTTGAAATAAAAAAAATCATGTGCCTGTCTTCACGTCATTATGTTCATGACATTATGTCGCTCCTTGCTTGGAAAATTCAGTGAGGAAACGATTGAATATATCTTCAAACGACATTATATTGAAATGTACATCCAATGAATAGTCCACAAAAAGTTGTTATATGTGAGTCAGTGTGTGTGCGCATAGTAATATAAGTGAAGAGTATTCCAGAAGGAAACAGTGTGTAGCTGCGAATAGGGAGACCATATTGGTTTAATTTTTTGAGCACGTCCTCAAACTGGGAAAATTTTGCAAGGGAATATCAGAAAAAAAACAAAGCTGTCAAAAATGTTTTGTTCCTCTTCACACGACGAACCAACGATTAGTGTGAGCGTTTTTATTTTAAAGAACTAAGGAGACGAGGAAAACAACATTTATAAGTTCTGATAGTCAAAGAGAGTGTTTTTTGAGCCCTGGGTATACTCTCGACCTGACCTGGGTTTACTCTCGACCCACCCTAGAATAGCATTAGGTTATGGGAATGAAGAGATTAGGTAGCAAACAGTGATGTCAAATCGCATGTACTCTCTTCAAATGACTAGGCATACTACGGAGTGATTTTGTAGTTGAGCATTTTTGTAGAAACCGATTCTTTTTGACAACTCATGAGATTGTCCAGAAAACGTGGTTGTATTCACTTTCAGTGAGAAAAAACATTTCGAGTATCGTGAAATGTAATCGCGGCGTAACGATAACGAGGTTTTTCTTGAGAGTGTCGTTATTTGTAACACGGTCAGATGTATTTTAAAGGTAACTTAAGTTGTCGGTATGTACCTTGAACCGCACTATCATACTACCATACTGGTGACTTTTGATTTTGTTCGGTGACAGTTTGATTTTTTAAACTACCAACGCAACGCTTTTTGATACTTACTTAACGACGATAATAGCCCAGACAACTATTCAATCTATTTCCAAACTGAACTCAAACGCATTTAAAACAGCAGAGGGGTAATGTCTGATCCCCTTATCGCGAATCACTCAATAGTGACGACATGGTTTCTGCTGCTTCGCGTTACTGAATCTGATACCATGACACAACTAAACAAGATAGCACCGTCGCATTTTAATTTTTTATCGCTTTGCGCATGTACGTCATCGGGGCACTCAATTGTCGATAACTAGAAGCCCTACAAGCACAATATGCACTAGCTTCTTTAATTGTATCCTGTGCCTCTGTTTTGCCTCCTATGGTCTGAACGAACCCTTAACCCGCATGATGAGTAAGATTAATTCTGTCCCTTTTCTTTTCGATCTCAATCTTCCAAGCCCTTGTCAGAAAGTTCTCCTTTTAAACCATTTCTCATCCTTGTTGGTTAATAGTTTTAGTTAGTTTTAATTAGTTAAGTTTAGTATGTTTAAGTTATTTTAAGCTTGTATTAAGCTAATAAATGGGGCGGTAGCCCCACCAAAACTAAAAATTAAAAATTAAATTAATGTAACTAGGTCCGTTCGTTGAACTTTCCCCAAGGTTGACCCAGGTTTTCTTGACAACCCTATGAATTGTCAAAAAAAAAACCTGGGTTTTCCTGTCCTCAAAAAACGCTAAACCACAAATCACCACACATCCCTGTCATTAAAAAAAGTATATGCCAATTGACAGCACTCAACTTGCCACAGCAAAAACCTATGGCGAGTTGAGGGATAACCTAGGTCAACCCTAGGGCTCAAAAAACACTCATTTTGACATTCAGGCTGACTTTAGGTTTCTCAAAAAACCCCTTGTGGCGACCCCAGGTTGACCCTAGGGCTTGAAAGAACAAACCTTCTATCGCCTCCATAAAGGCCGTCCATAAACGGTGGAAAATGGAACGAAATTCTTTGAATTTAGTAGGATTTCGTTCCGATTCTCACTGTTTCTCAATCGATTTTATCGATGCGATAGTTACAGAACAGGGGCACTGATCTCAGATAATAGATGCTCCGTCCTCCGTGTGCCATTTGATCAGAATGTTAAACGACAAAGGCCGATACCTCATCATCTGCTGCTTTTTTTTTATAATCTTGTTCGTAATAAATCAATAAAATATTCAACTATCGCTTGGATTTTTCTTATATAATTTATCACTAAAAACTTTTACTGTAACAGCTTTGTTCTCTTTTGGTATCCGTGGCGTGATGGTAAGCATGTCTGCCTGTTAACCCAGAGGTTCGTGGTTCAAACCCCAACAGAGGCAAACAATTTTTTCCACGGGTACCACCTTTCGCGAGGAATTGGCAAGTCCTTCGTTAGTAAATTCATTGCCATGAAAAGCGCTTTCTCGATTAGCCGTTCGGAACCGGCAGAAAATTGTAGGTCCTCTTCATTCCATCGCAAGGCATGGTTGTGAGAAAAGTGATAGGCCCTGGGCTCCTCGCTCTATTGCGCCACACTATTTGTGTATTTAGCTTTGTTCTTAAGAGGGTTATGAAAGTGACACTCACGTAAAAAGTCAGCGCGGGCTGACAAGGGCTGAATAATTTAATTTCTTCTTAGACCGTACACGCTGGACGAGACAGGACGAGTCGATATCGTCGACGATGGAAGATATATGGACGATCTTATTCTTGAAAGGTAGGTAATAGGATGAAAGAGGACTTCATTTAAATTAAACTTAAATTTTTTTAATTTTTTTGTCGAAACCGAATGACTAAGTGCGAAAATCATTTTCTCCCTTACAGCAACAGATTTGCTATCATTGTCTGTTTGTATTCTTCTAACTAATTGACAACTAATTACGCAAACCAAAACAGCCGATTGTGAACTATGAGAGTCGATCCATTAAAATGTCAAATCGATAACAAAACGACCATCAAAAGCAATCGTAAATAACGGTAAGTAGCAAGAGGTTTTTGTGGGTAAACGAAACACAAAACCATGACAGCCATGAATTAAACCGATCATAATTTGCTAAAGTGAAAAATGTGACAACGATAACAAAAATATCGCCAACTTTAGCCGTAAGTGACAGTGAGTGTTGTAAAATGTGATCATAACGTTAAAACATTTACGTGAAATACAATTTTTACAATTTAAGTTTTTATTGAAAAGCTCGTTTGTTTTACAATATTTGATATATACAATTATAAATTCTTAGACTAACATTATTGTTTTAAAATCTGCGAGCACAGATGGGGCTCTGCTTCGTTAAATTGGCGGGTTTTATACATTTTATTAAAAAGGTATCTGTGTCTAACATTTACTTGTTTCTTAAATAAATAATTGGTATGTTCTCGTCGGCTTGAGCAGTGCTGACGGTCGTTGGCTGTAATGTTGGTGGGCGAGGAATATTAGTTGGATGGTCGCTTCGGTCCTGGAAGCTATTGTATTTCCACTTTTTTGGGTCTCTTGGTGTCTTCAACCTCTGTTGTACTGCGTTCCTCTTCCTGCAGCGACGTAGAAGTCTTCGAAGCTGTCTTCTTGCGACATTCGGTATGCTGGATCCATTATGGATAGCACCTGGAGATATCGGTCGTCGGGGGCTGCGTTACCTGTAATTATATTAATAAGAGGGCTGGGATGGGATGGGATTTTCCTCAGCATTTTGGTGCTGAGGTTGTGTAGGTATTTGTCTATAGGAACAATTTTAGTTGTCTCGTAGAGTTTTTCATTGCTGTAGTAGCGGACTGAATTTGGTTTTCTATACAAAGATGTGCAATAGCGAAGAGCCTTGCGCTCGAATAATTGCACTTTCTTCATATATGTTGGGCTTATTGTGTACCATATAGGAAAGCAATAAGTTAGTATAGGACGAATTAGTTGCTTGTAAAGCAGAAGTTTCGTTCGTGTTTGGAGACCACCTCTTACTTTCATAAGAGGACGAAGGAGAGCTAAGGCACCGTTTGCCTTGCGAAGAGTGTGTTTAGCATGTTGGTTAAACTTGAACCTTTCGAAGAAATGAACTCCGAGGTATTTAACGCTTTGCTTAGGTGTGATAATTGTGTTATCGGGGAGTGTCAGGGACAGGAGTTTGCATCTTGTGGCTATGCCATTACGTGAGGGATTCCTAAGGCAGATTAATTCTGTTTTAGTGGGATTGATTTTAATTCCCCATTGTAGGTAGTACTCCCAGAGCCTAAGGATGTGTTCCTTCACACTACGGAGAGCTATTTCTGGGCTTATGGATGCACTATAAGTGATGGAGTCATCAGCATATAGTAGGGTTTTTGTCGTTGGCGTGTTTGCTGGTTGGTCGAGGGTGAAAAGATTGAAGAGGTCAGGTCCAAGACGTGAGCCTTGGGCAACCCCTGCAGAGATGTTTTTGAATACAGACTTGGTATTTCCTACTCGTACGTAAAACTTACGGTTGGTCAAGAAGCTGTGTATGATTGTGATAAGATGTCTAGGCAAGTGAAATGATTTCAACTTGAAAATCAGACCGTCTATCCAAACGGTGTCAAATGCTTTTTGAATATCAAGCAGACAGGCTACTGTTACCTCTTTTTTGTTAAGAGCCAGGGTTGTATCTGCGTGAAGCTTTAACAACGGGTCGAAAGTGGAGTGGAATGCTTTGAACCCAAATTGGTTATGCTGCACTATACCCATTGAGGAGCATAGTGAGCGAAGTTTGTTGAGAATTAGCATTTCAAGTAGTTTGCTGAGGTTTGGGAGGAGCGAGATAGGTCGAAAACTGCTTACAGAATTCGCATCTGGTTTCTTAGGAATTGGGAATATTTCCGCTATTTTCCATTTACTTGGGAAATAACTGTTGTTAAGACAGTTATTGAGAATAATCGTAAGAATTATAATCGCAGTCGGAGGGAGTTTCTTGATAACAAAATTGGAAACCTTGTCAGGTCCCGAAGATTTTTTGGAGTTACCGCATTGGATTGAACCGTAAAGGTCAAGCGGATTTGTGAAAATATCATCGGTTGTTGTGAAGACTGATGAATTTTCTTCGTTAAATGTTGTGAGCGGCTCCGGGTTTTGTGAAACTAATAATGAGACTTCATTGCTGACGTTTGAGAAGAACTCAGGCAAATGAATAGGTGGAATGGGTTTGAAATTGCTTTCGAAGAAGTCTGCAAAAGCGTTAGTTTTCTCTTGGTCGGATGCAAGAGCGACGTCATTGTGTTGTAGTTGCCCAAGTATAGGAGATTTCTTTCGTACAATTTGGTTAATTTGCTTGAATGTATTCGGACCAGGTTTTATGACGTTAAGTCGTTTTCTGAATTGGGAGTCGATATAGGTTTTGGTGTTTTGATCGATGAGGGTACTGAGACACTTGAGTTGTGATAGAACACTCTGGTACTCATCCCCGTGGGTACTTAAAGTACGGTGAAAAATTCTCTGTAGAATTTTCCGAAGTTTTTGCCTATATTTATACATACTTTGTATGTGTTCGGGTAAGTCTTTATACTTGGACTTGAGATCTCGGGCTTGGGCCTGCTCTGCAATTGTACTGGTAATTGAGCTTTCAATGGAATTGATTGCAAGATCAATGTCTTCATTGGTCAGGTTGGCTGAAGTGCAAGGCGTACAGTTTTGTAGCTTTTCCGTTAAGGAATTCTGAAAAACTCGCCAATTGATTTTTGCGTAATTAATATATTCTTGCTGAGGAGTAGCTAGAATATTAAAATTTGTCCGAAGACGAAGGTTTAATTTTACAGCTAAATGATCGGAGTCAGATACAATTGCAGTGCAGAAGAAGTTAGTTAGTGTTGGAATTCTACAAATTAAGTGAGGTGAGCACATGAAGAAGTCAAGTGTCGAAGGGGTTCGCGGAAATGTTGGTATTGGTTGAGAGACAATCTCGAAAGAGTGGTCGTGAGAATTATCACATAGCCAGTCAGATATAGCAACTCCTTGGGGAGTACTCAAGGTATCCATCCAGAGTTGGTGGCGTGCGTTGAAATCGCCTCCAATTATGAATTGGGTGTAATTTTGGCAGAATGCGTTAAGCAAATCAAGGTCGTGTCTTATGTCAGCACGGGACGCAGCGCATTGATTGTACAAAGATATCAGAAGGATATCTTCGTTATTTTCGAGGGGTATGACTACACAGGTTACTTCAAAAGTAACCAAACCTTGAATAATGACCTTACGGCACTGAAAAGAAGATTTTACTAAAACGGCAGTGCCTGTTTTAGCGAGATCTTTGTCTGTACGGAATATAGTGTACTTTTCAAAGTAAAGCCGATGTCTCGAGACTAATCTAGTTTCAGAGAGAAAAACGGCGTCGGGTTTATTTCTAGTAAGGAAGTTTTCAAAGGAAATCCGTTTAGGATGGGATACTAGAGAGCCAACGTTATACGCGATAACGTTAAAGTTGTTTATTGTCCTAGACATATTTTAAAGCAGAAGTCAAGAAACATATGTTTCTTGCCGGTTTCGTCTGGACATGCCTCATAGAGGGGAAGAAAATCAGAGATTTTCGAAAGGAGTGTCACAAAGTTGCAACCAAAGAATTTTTCTGAGTCATTCAGGAAAGAACTCATTGTGGTTTTAACGCCACTGGAAACGGTTGGTTTTGAGGGCTTGGGTTGCTCGGGACGAACAATGGGAGTTGGTTTAGTCTGGGGCTTGGTGTTTGGTCGAGGTTGGGTTATGGGTGCAAAATTATTGGTTAATTTTTTGTTAAAAGATTTGGTTATATCGGAAAAAGACTTACCAGGGATGATTGATGACTTCATTGGTGTTGTTGGAACCCTTATTGCCTTTGTCGCTGTTTTTTCTTTCTTGGCTGCTACCACCTTTTTCCTGTATGGGCATCCTTCATAGTTGGCCGGGTGACCGTACTGTTTGCACAGGACACAGAAAGGTTTGCCGACCATGGGATCCGTTCTGCTGCACTGGCCTTTCTCGTGTGTTTCACTACACTTTACACATCTGTGCTTCAATTGGCAGTTCACGCTTACGTGCCCGAACGCTTGGCAGTTCCGGCATTGGGTGACGATGTTTGGTTGTAGTTTTTCCCACCTTACTGCTTCGCCAAGCAGGGATCTAATGCGGCTCACTGCTATCAGGTCGGTTCCTTTTTCAAATTCAACAACAAAGGCGTTAAAGTTGGAAGCTTTGTCCCTTTTGGAACGGAAGTTTGATGCTTTCGTTGGCTTGAATTTGAGGGTTTCCAGTTCACCCATGATGTCTTCTGGCTTGTGAGAATGATGCATCTTTTTTAGAAGGATGATGCACTTCCTATCTTCCTTCGATGTATAGGTATGATGTTGCACCTTTGTCTCGGCCAGGTATAATTTGATGGCTTCATGGTCGTCCTTCGATGTCGTCTTAATAATTGTTTTAGTTTTGTTGACGTTGACTACCGTGTAGCTGGGTTTCTTCGGGGCCATTTGGTAGTGGCGATACATCGCCGCAGTTGCCAAGTTGTAGCACACGATTGGTGGCTGTGCTTTACCTGTATTGGTCAGTTTTTCGGTTGGTGCTGCCGAGGTTGATGGTTTTGGTGTAGGAACTTTTCTCTTCGGGGCCACTTCAGTGAATCCACTCAAGTCCTCGGATACTTCCTCTGTTACCATGGTGAGCTTCTGCCTTTTGCTGTGATCAGCTTCAGGCTCAGGCTCCTTTGCCCGTTTCTCCTTTGGTGGTATTGGTGCTGCTGGGGTTGTTTCCATCATGCTGTCGTCTTCTTCAGCGTTGTTGGGGCCTCCTTCAGCGTTGGTGACTTCGGCTTCCGGCGTGAATTGTTGCAGGATTACGTCGACATCGTAGTTCAACTTTACTGCAAAGTCGCAGGATACATCATTCCCGTACAGGTCGCGCAGGTGCGTAACCTCCCTCTTGATAGTATTCAAGAGCTGTTCCCTGGCGGCTTTAACTTTTCTCGCTGACCCATTGGGACGGAGATAATAAATCACTTGGGTTTTTTTATTTTTTCCACTAATAATCCGGTGGTAAACACTGGATTAACACTTGGGTTTTTTCACTAATCCAGTGGTAAACACTGGATTAACACTTGGGTCTTTTTTTTTTTGCTTTCTTTTGCTACCTGCAGGTAGCAATTTTGGGCAATGGGTAAGGGGTAATAAAATTTTATTACTTTATTTTGTATTCGGTTTTAAAAAATATTCCGCGCACGACCGTTCACTTTGACTGTTCGCACAAGACTCGACGTGAAATACAAATCCCAATCGAACGAATGGTTTCAAACAGTTATTAAAAGTTATTTAAAGACCTCCTACTAACGTTATCAGAAAAAGTTGTTTTAAGTGTAATTTCCAACCATTGATTTCAAATTGAAACAAAAAACAAAACGTTTTAAGAAAAAAGAAGCCAATAATCAGATTTGGTCAGTGTTACATTAAAACCGATCAAAGAGTTTGATTTCCATAAAAAATTTAAATTAAATAATTGAATTTAAATAAGGTGTAATCAAAGGATATGAGAACAAAATGTCTGATGAATAACTGCTGGAGCTGACGGAAAGAGATGGAAAAACTAACTTCTTTCTCTTTCGTAGTGCCCGTTGCGCGCAATGGTCAGCGTGTCGGCCTGTTATGTGGGAAGTGCGAATCCCAGAAACATCTAGGAAAAATGTTTTTCAACGTGTATCGCCTTTCGTCAGGGATGGCAATCCCTCTGATATTTTCAAGCCATGAAAAGATCTTTCGCTTTCTCGAATCGACAAAAAATTTAGGTCTGTTCCATTCCTCACAGGGTATAATTGAGAGAATTACGATAGGCCCCGGGGCTCTTCGCTCTGTTGCACCATCCTGTTTATTTTTTTTATTCCTCTTTCGAATTTTTTTCAACTACTAAAGATTTAAAAAACTTACGTAAGTAGTTAGTCTCCTCTACTTTATAAAAGTAAACAGACCAAATTGGCTCTATTGCTGTGAAATAAGTTTCTTGCTTTAATGGACTTTTCCTCTTCTAGATAATTATTCCTTCTGTCTTGGGAATGCTAGGCACATTTGACAGAGTCTTGCCTAAAACTACCTCTTACATTGAATCTAGACTAAAGAATCTTTCTACCAAAATATAAATCCATTCATAGCCATAGCCCCAAATCATTTACAAACTGAAAGGACATAAATGTTTCTCAAACCTCTAAGGGTTGTAAATAAAAGACGATAAATCTGCCAATTTTATGTTATGTACATTTACATACATGCAATACTAGAAATTTTGTTTTTTGTTTTGTCGCATTTTTATTTCCATTATGTTTTCTTGTTTTTACTTTGTATTGATAGCAATTATTTGATAAAAAAAAGGAAAATTTTAAAAAAGAAACGATAAACACTTGTAAAAAAAAACTAAAAGATAGCAATAATAAATTTTGTGATCATTTTTTTGTTGGTTTTATTGTTATTACAGAATTTAAATAGAAACTACAACTTTTACACACGTTTTAAATAGTTATAAATAAATATATATATGCATATTTAAATTCACATATAGTTATGTAATGTATTAATCATATATATATATTTATATATACCTAATATAAAAAGTATAGTCATCTGATTCTAATGTTATGTGGTTGTTGTTGTTGTTGTTGTTTGTCTAAACACAATAGATGAGGAAAATTGGTTCTTAATATTTATACAAATAAAATTAATAGTAAATATATAGTGTTGTGTTTATCCAGTTAAATAACTATAACGCCTCATTTTAAATTCCATCTAAAATAATAAATATTTATTCTTTTTTTTTTGTTTTAACTTTTTGCTTTGTCGTGGGTGTGTTTTATAAGTGTTTTTGTTGTTGTTGTTTTTGTTAATATTTTCCATATAATCTTTTAATAGTTTTTTGTGGTTTAAATAGTTTTTGTTATAGTGTTTCGTTTCTATTGATAATTTTCTGTTTTTCTTTCTTTTCTTTCCTAACTAGATGCTGTATTTTTTTTTTAAAGATATTTCTTTTTTTTATATTCCAAAAGTAAAAATAAATTATATTACTATAATATATATAAAGAGATATATATATATCATATATTTATAAACAATTAATATATATTTAAGGGATAAATATATATAATATACAAAATAAAGAAGCAAACTAAGCGAAAATAAATGTCATCTTTTTACAATGTCTACGTGTTACACAATTAACTGTTTTTTTTTTGTATTCTTTTGTTGTTGGTTTGTTTGTTTTGTTTTTAAATAATTTGTTTGATTGAATAATAAATTACTATTTCTCTCGTCTATTGAATAACACAGCAGCCCTTTTTTTTGTTCTTTTTATCGTCAATGACTACGTGACTAGCTGAAGTCGGACCTGGTACCACCTTGTTTGACACTTGGGTCTGGGTGGTGGTTCCATTTGTGTCGGACACACCGTTTGCTGGTGATGTTGTTGTGGTTGTTGTCGTCGTCGCTGGCCGTAATTGCGGTGAATTTGTACCATTTTGTGCTGACTGCGATTGCGCAACCTGAAATATTTACATGTGGTGACAGTTAATATGTAGTTGTAATTTGAGGTCTTAATCGCTATGCTAATTTTCTGGTATTTATTGTTTGTCACCTGTATTTTTGTCGCTCCATCTACTACAGCCGTTCCATTTTCAATTGAATGACTTTCTTTTTGTGCACTTCCATTTGATATTGCATGGTTAATATCACCGGTTGGTGTAATCGGTTTTCCGCCTGAGAACGAGAAACAAAATGTTAGATAATTCCGATCGTGTTAGCGTTGATACGTTTTTGTAATAAAATTAAAGAAAAGAGTAATGACATGATGATGTGAAGAAGAGAAACTATCATTTGCTTACCAATAACATTGCTTTGAAGAATTATATTAGCAAATAGAAGGCAGTGTGCATGGAAGTTAGATTCTATTAGATACTAAGCCAACCAGATACCTCTTGTGTATTATCATTAAACTAATACATGAACACCGAGCGGTGCCTTATTTGGACTAAAAAACAATTGGTTATAAAATTAACCGTAAGAAAGTGGAAGATACGGAATATAAGTATATAGACTTTTTCAAACTTTAATTTGAATGTATTATGCTGAGTTCTTTAGCTGAGAATAAAGAAACAGAACAACCAATACGACGAACTTGAAGGAAACTAAATGGAATGTGAAACGGAATCATTTAGTTTATTTTTGTGTGTAAACTGTGGCGTATACGCACTATTTTGGCAGAAATTTTTTTACCTTAAAAGGCAATACATGATATATTTTTTACCCAACTTCAAACTACACCCTAACATCTTTTTTGCAACTCTGTCACTGATTTTAATTTTAAGATAATGTTCGTTTTAGAAAGCCATTGCTTCAAAAATTAATAAAAACAAATTTTCACTGAAAAAACCAAAAAGGGATAATTTGCGCTGAGATTTAAAAATTAAAATTTTCGCCGTTCTTATTGCTTCCTCAAAACTCCTAAGCCTTGGCAAACATAAACCAAGAAAAGGAGCCAACAATAAAAAAAATTGAGTAACGACTTCACATGTGCCGCTTACATTACTACCCAATCGTGCATTGTATTGCTATGCTTCTCTAACTGTGTGCCTTAGCTGTTAGGAAATTCCTACAATTCTATTTTGCTATTTATTTGAAACAAATGAGTCAACCTTGTGTTTTGGAATTGAAATCATAATAATAATTTACTGGTCGATGATAACACATAATTTCACGTATTAACTTTCACTTACTCAGTCAACATGTATCAATGGCCTACAAATTCATACTCCATGTCGGAGTGATTTACTCTTGCGTTGAACTTAGAATACCTATCTCTACATTACATAAATCATTGATCATTTAAAAGCAACGTGCTTCTGGTTATTAATTCTGGTTACGCATGAAAATCATTTGCACTGATGATGAGACTTATATTTTCCGCAGTAGCTATACTTAAAAATTTACGGTTCACCTACTTAAAAAAAAAAAAAAAAACAACATTTCCAACACAAATTGGGTTAAGAAAAGGTAGCGTAATGGTTGGGTTTCAAGTCTAAACATTTACTATTTCTATTCACTTAGCTTAGCTCTTAGGGTTCCCTATCTGATTTAAATTTTTTTATGACTTCAAAAACCTTACTTCTGTTTTCACCAAGTCTAAAACACTATTTCAAATAGAACTACTTTTCAAAAGTGCATTAAGAAGGAGCAACGAGGTAAACTAAATTACAAGTACCCAAACCAAATTTTCAAGCAAAGCTTACCAACCGATACAACAAATACACAGACTCCTTTCTGTTGTCAATTTAATATTATTTACAAACTTTTCCAAAAACACAAAAAGATTCACACATTTAAACAACAAAAGATCCCAACAACTATACAAAAACATGAAAAACTTATTTGTGTGAAAGTAAAAATACTATTTTATTAAGTGAAATATATTCATCGTAATTATAAAAGAATAATATTTTTATATTATTGTATTAAATTTATGAACTTAAATTTTATAGGAAACATTTATTATGTAGGTTTTGTTTTATAGGAATACAGGAAAATACATTTGCATATATGAAATAGTGACACACATAAATGTTGAAAATTTCTTAATGTTTAATGACAAGTAGTGCATAAACGAAATAGGCAAATGAAATAGTTTTACTTTTTAAAAAACATACCTTTTATCATATTTACAATTTCATCAGCCTCTCTTGATAAATCACCACCAGGCCTGAAAGGATTATCCCAACCGGAATCGGTACTGAAAGGACAAAAAGAAAAGAAAATGAATTGGTTGTCACAGCTTCAAAATTTCTCTGAAATCGAATAACTAAATTTTTTGTTTTTTAAAACTAATAAATTGTGCAAAAGAATGTTTTTTTTTCAGTTGAAGTAATGATGTGACAGACAGTACGTTCAAACCCCAGCAGAATAATTATACTACATACACTCATAAGGGACTTCGGGAGAAAACACTTTAAATACGCAATCATCCACTGAATTTAACAAATGTCATTCACAACGTTGAAGCATTTCGAACTTTGATTCGACAAATTAGTTACTAGTTATTTCCTTATTGTTTTGTTATTATAAAGAAAGCTGTGCCTTCAAGACGTTCTCGTAGCAACCAATCTCTGTAAACTGTGTAATTGAATTAAAAAAAAAGAAGAAAGAAAAAAAAAATTCATTAGAAGAAATATTAAGTTTATTTTTTCATGCAGTTTGAAACTTTTCTAAAAAAAAATTTGAAATAACTGCTAAAAGTAGCGATCTTTTAATGCATCTTTGTTTGTTTTTACTGAATAGGCTCCAAAAGTACTGAACCTATTTGAATTAAATTTGGAACAGAAATGGTTTCGAAGTAACATTTAAGCTATATTTCGTTCCAATATTCCCTCGGAAACGGAAATGGGAACTTGGGAGCCAGTTATAGCGATCAGGAAAACGAATCAGGAAACATTTCCAAAGGGAATAATAACTATGTTTTCGTTGCAATTGAATAACAAATGTTATACCAATCGATGGCAAATCACTCAAAGAGTTTTTTGTGCCCCAAAAGATAAAATAGAACAAATATTTTGTGTTTAATTTGTGTTTTTCTATTTTCCTGTTCCAATTCCATCAGGAAAATAAAAAAATTCAATTTTTTAAAGATGTTCTCAGCAGGTCACAACGTTCTTATGACTTTGGGCAAGATTCGGGCTGTATATTTCAACCTCATATTACCACAGGGACAGGAAAGGGAATTTAAAAACTACTTGACCGATTTAAAATTTTCTTTTCACCATTACAAAGCGGTGTTAAACATGAATAACATTTAATTTACTACATTCCCCTATTCCCACTGGAACGAGACGGGAATGGAAACATAACCGGGAACTTAGAAAATACTGGACCGATCTCACAAATTCTTTCACTGTTAGAGTGGTTAATTGTCCCTGAGTAAACAAAGACTTTATTTCATTCCTATTTTTTAGCTGGAATAGAAAGTACTTTACTTTATATACTCAATCCGATTACCGTAGGACCCATGCTACTCTGGGCGGGTCAGCTAGTCTTTAATAAAACCAAGATACTGTCTGGATAGATTGGGTAAAAACAAAGCTAAATTTAGACAAACTTACAGGTGTGTACAAATGAACATCACATTTGCACAAAATCTTCGCCAACAACAAAACCTACATGTGGTAAGAAATGAGAAAACAGTTTGCTGTAAACAAAAGTATTTGCAGCACTAATTTTCCATTGCTCTGTTTACGTGTTGGCATCCGCTGTTTCAGTTGAATATTGAACCAGCACAAAACGTTTTCGTAAGTAAATTAAAAGATTTATTAATCATAAGGAACATCTCTCACTTTGGTCTTTCACATAAAAATTATAAAAATAAACAAAATGCAATCCAACGTATTGCATCAGGTAAAAACTTTGACAGAAAATGAAACAACAATAAAATAAACTGAATAAAGATAGCGGGTTTCCAATTATTTCAGCAGATGAAGCATCAACGAGTTGTTAAATATCATGCATTTTTCTTCCAACGACAGGGATGTTTGGTGATTTCGTGGTTTTGCGTTTTTTGAGCACCGAAAGCAAAGGCTTTTTTTACCATTTCGTTGCGTTGTTAAATAAATTTCAACTAACGAACTCATAAACTAGCCCCAAATAAAATTTGAAATAGCAAATACATCAGAATTGATACTATGCAACTTAACGTATAAAGTTAAAATAAATAATTTCTTGTTAGAATTTAGATATTTATTACTCAATATTCCGTCTACTTTCTTTAGTTTCAAATTCTAGGATGGAATGGCGCAAGATGAATTGCGAGAAACTACTGTCAAGGTGTACATTTTCAATTCACGTAATGTGACTGTCATACATATGGCATTCTGTTGACGTTTTTAATCACCATCGTACAAAATAATTTTCAATATTTCACTTTTAAACAGAAATCGTTTTTTGAAAATGAGTCACAGTTTCATGCAGTCTTTTTTCGTATAGATGCTGTGATAGGACTTGACTTCTATTTAAATCCGAATTGTGAAAAAACAAACTGCGCAGTGATGGTTATACACAACTTTAGAGGTGAATGGTATTATCAATCAACAGCAAAAACAAACATTTAAAAACATGAACAGATAAAAGTGTTAAATGAAGTACGTAGGTACCACTTTTTAGCACATAAAAGATCTACTGGAAAAACCAAATCTTTGTAGGTAAGGTAGTGTTCAAAGATGTGCCAAAATGAAGTGACGCAATGGAGTACTGCATTCAAAAGTTCAGTCACAGGCACAGTTTACTAAAACTGACAGAAAAACTTAAAACTACTACATAAAATAAACTTCAATTTAAGATTATGTACGAGTTTAATAACAACATTGTTTATTTATGCCATAAGAACCTCTTTAAGGAAGGTTAACAACAAGGGTGGAATCGCACATCTGAGCTTGTGCGGATGGTTGCGCTTCTTACACAAATGGATATTTGACATTTACTTCGAGCAGAAAATGTGTTTCGCATGAGACGAACCATGTCAAATAGTGATATTTTCCTTCAAAGGTAGATTATTACAGAATAAAGACCGGCATTTGGTGATTACAAGAAAAAGTCATCACAATGTAAAATGACTCGTGAATAACTTAAAGTTCTTTTCTATCACCAGAAAAGTTGAGCAAAATAAGTTTTGGGGTATGTACTATGTTTTCAGGGAGTAAAAACATATGTGCGGATGTCGATAGAAAAGAGAAGTCAAGAATTAATAGCTTAAAGAAGACAACGCCCACTATGCTATTTGAAGGTGAAAACGAAAGACAACGATTTATGGTATCGCGTTTCATCCGACACATAGAACACAGCATTACTACCGAACCAAAGTAGTCAGGAATACAAGGTGAGGCCACCACAGTTAAAAACTTGTAACTTTGGATGTGGAATATCTTTCCAGTCGCTTTTCTGCAATCATTGGAAATAATTTCGTGAAAAGGAATGGAAGTATGCAAGGGAGTGTAAAAAGAGTAAACCGGAAAGATATTTTACTATCAGTTGATTTAAAATTAATTGATAAATATTTTTCTCGTGACGGATATAAAATCAATGACATTTTGACCAAAATGGTCACCGTCTGACATAAAATAAATAAAAAGGGTGGCGCAACAGAGCAAGGAGCCCCGGGGCCTAGCGCATTTCTCACAACCATTGCCTTGTGAGGGAATGGAGGAGACCTACAATTTTCTGCGTGTTCCGAACGGCTGCTCGAGAAAGCGATTTTCATGGAAATGAATTTGCTATCGGAGGACTTGTCAATTCCGGGAGAAAGGCGATAGCCGTGGTAAATCATTTATGTGTCTGTTGGAATTCGACGCACGAACGTCTGGGTTAACAGCAGACATGCTAACCATCACACCGTCTGACATCTTGAATATTGATAAACCATTTTCGGTCTTTTTGGCATCCAACTCAGCTCATTTTAATTCATTCCGAAAGTGCAATTTTAAGGAAGTTTTTCTATCATCCTATTTAGAGCTCGACAGAAATATTTACCATTAAATCTGTAACTAAACTAGATTGTGTATGCTAAACAAAACTGCAGGCTTTGCGGAACAACAAATCAATTAAAAGTTCGTGCAGAAAACTATTCACTATAAAGTTAAGTCGAAAAGAAGTGATGTTGCAAGGCTAGATTTCAGATAACACATATCACGTACGAATACTATTGTAGAACTTGTCTGCTTATTCTTTTTTTCCAATATGATTGGTTTTTCCATTCTACATATTCTTGAAAACGTCTGCAAGCACTGCCACTAACAACGATTAAAATGCGCATGCCGTTTACACAGTCAGTCACACAAATCGTTTGAGTAATGAAAAAGGTATTTTAGGGACAGTTACTTTGCTTGTAGTTGAGTCTCAAAATTTTTTATCAACTTTTCTATTCGAATTTCGTCATTCGAACCCGAAGATGGGAATCAAATTTTAAATTCTCTGAAGTGAAAATAAGTTAGGTCAAATTCAAACTTTCTGCTTTTTGAATTTCCGAAAACAACAGCTGCTGATGTCATATTGAAGAAAACGGTTCCGAACAGACTATGAAATATCAAAATCAAGCAATAAAAACAGCAACACAGGCTTGTCGCTGATACCTTCTTTTCTGCAACAGAATACCATGTCTATTTTATTGTTAAAATCCTTGAAATCGGTTCAAATTGTAAACTTATTATACAAATGATGCACATATGATAGATAAAAAGATCGTTTGTTATTGCAAACCTCTTTAACAGCTTTCGCGTAGGCTTTATCGAAGGAAAAAAAAGAAAGATTGACCAAAGCGCTCATGTTACAGACAAGTGCAAAAAAATGTGCATTTGGTTGGCCTCAGACCTGATACAATCGAAAACCAGAAGGTTTGGCGACTCATTCAGAAGTAAGCACGATCCCCACCAGCGAAACACTGGTCTTAAGCAGTTAAGTGGAAGAGCTGTGATCCCGTCGACATCCCGATGCTTGCAACGCCGAAAAAAAGCGAAAATAGGAACTTTGGCGAATTTTTTCAAATAAGACCGGCGCTGCAATCTGTAGCAGTTTCCAAAATGAACTTTTTCTCTGCCGACACTGGCACCAATAAATCGGAATTGCTTGCATACTCCAACATTCTTCTCACTCACGTTTTCAATTCCATTCCTCAAACCAACAATATACAAAGAGTTATCTTCCTGAGCCACTAACATTAAAAAAAGGAGGTTTTAAGGAAAAAAAAAAACAACTGTCACTTTTAAAGGCAGGAAAGCCATGAACGACTTGGTGACTTGCACCCCAGGAGCCAGGACACAATGGTGGAAACAATTTACATTGTTGTTCAAAGTCACATTCTTCACAAATTAAAGCTTCAGAACATTTTTTTTATTTGCGCTTCTTTTTTGTAGCTTATCAATACCTAAGTTGACAGAGACAAAATCTGGATGTTTGCCAACGACGCCGTTTTGAATATCTCATTTTCGCAAATATCTTAAGGACGGTAAACCCTAAAAAGCATAAATTAGTTCGTGAGTCCCTTAAACACATTCATTAGAATTGCTCAAAAAAGTATTCAATACACACACTCTTGAACTTAGGTTATCTTCCATATCAAAAAATCACTGTTACTGTTTGGTATCAGATTTTAATAAAACTGATCGAAGCTAACCATTTCGACGTGGTCGAAATTTTAAAAATCAAATTCGTAAAAAATACAATACAATTAAACACAATTGATCTATGCACAGTTTGTTTGCCAGTTCTTTGTGGTAGAGGTGAAGCCGCACAGCCCATTGAGCACTCCGTAAGGTCAGATTCGAGATTTCTGTTAACACCGACATAGTTTCGAGATTGAAACTTGTGAGCTACCTCCAAGATCGGTCGATAAATAAACTATTTTTAGTGCAGTTATGTCAAGTCGCTTGTCTACGAAGATAATTCCAACAGCATTGACGGTTTGAAAGAGAATATTCGGTGAAATATTGCCGACATAAGGCCCCAAATGCTGCAAAAAGTAGTCGAATGCGTCTTGGCTGGAATTTGCGCGAGTCAGCCACCTGACCGAAATCATTTTTAAAACACAATGACAAGCCCTGATCTTTGAAGTTAAGCTAAGTTCTTGGCAATATCGTTAATTTATGTATAAGCGTTTTATTTCTTCTTGAAAACCACATGTCAAAAAAAAAAACACTTTATTTTCATGATATAGACGGGGAATCCTAAAATAAATAAATACTCTTAAAAAACATTGCCTACTAGTAGTAACTTTATTATTTTCAAATCTACCTTAAATCTTGTTTTACCAGGTCAAATTCAAGACGGGTCAACAGCTCCAGCAAAGTTCATACAAAAATTTTAGAATCAAAATCATGACCTTCTACAAAGCAATCCCAAGGGAAATTGTTTGAGTTTAAGTAAACGACAGATAATAAATGCGATGTCAGATGACAGATTATAGATGATTAAAGCCTTGCGCAATCTAGCGCGATAAGTACGTGCGATGCTATTGCGTTAAGTCAAACCTCCATAAGGTCACATCTATTTCATTTTGACAGAAATCGCATCGCACGACGATATCGCGCTGGTTTGCGCAAGGCTTAATGGTAGTAAACAGGTGACTTTTGCAATATTTTTGAATTTTTAACTAGTGGATGGCGAAACCAAGTAGCTACCTACATCACCACTGCGCTATCATTTGTTTTAGTTAGTATCTACAAAAACACTTCAATATTCGTTCCAAACTCGAACAGTTCAGATTTCCTGTCAAAACTACGTTTCCACCTTCTCATTTGCTTAAGTATAATCCTATTGACTTTGTAAAATGTCTTTACTTTCGACTTGAATATTTCTTATTTGAGCTTTGATTTATTCCTACATTTAATCACTTCGAACAATGATAATAACAGGTTTTGCTAGTTTTTTTTTAGAAACTAAAGCGCTTGTTACAATCTAAGCGCAACATTTAAGAGGCCGTTCTACAAAACTCATTACATCCGTTTGACTGATTCTTTGTCATTGGCGTATTTAAATAAAGAAATGAATAGGGTGGGGCAACAGAGCGAGGACTGGGACTTAGCACATTTTTCTCAACTATGCCTTGTGAGGGAATGGAAGGGACCTATAATTTTCTGCCGGTTCCGAATGGCTAATCGAGAAAGCACTTTTCAGTTTACTAACGGAGGGCTTGCCAATTCCTCGCGAAAAGCGATACCCCTAGAAAAACATTTTTGTCTCTGTTGGGATTTGAACCACAAACCTCTGGGTTAACAGGCGGACATGCCACGGGTACCATTGCATTGGCGTATTTGTCGAAGGCAATGGTTATTTTCACCATAACCCATATATTGTTCTTAGTATTTGTGTAACTTTTTGTCGATTCAACAATCAGTCGGGTGCTAACTGATTTAGAGACAAAAAGGAGAAAACAAAACGGCAAAACTCCACTTCGTTTACAGTTTGAGTTGTTTATGGTTGTTTTTTCCAAATGTGGGTTAAATAGGTCAACGCAACTCATTATATTCTGTTCGAGTACGAATCAAACAAAAATCAATTAGAAGAAACCCTCCGAAAACGTAGTAGCAAAGCTTAGAAGAAATCAAAATGATGCAAAAATGAATTTAAAATATGTACTGCAACAAAAATTCAATCTCAATTGCTTTGCATTCGCCCCTACAGGATACAGCCACTCTGCACAGCTCGTACATAGATAAACAACCCAGAAAACAGCAGGTCACACTTCATCAAGTGCCACTTTGACGTTCGACTTAAGCATCGCTCTTGTCCTTTGAGAGGGGAGAAAAAAAAAACACAACTTCATGGTTCATATTCATCTACCCCTTCACAATGCAAAAATCAGTGCAATGCAAAAAAACAAGGCCAACCATTCAAAAAATTCCCATTAGCGAAAACAAAAGCCAGACGGTAGACTGACTGTTTTCCAAGCAAATGTCCATGAAATTTAAACACTTAAATATTAATGTGTATTTCCTTTTATTTACTCAACCCAACCATGCATATACAGCAGCGGCCACTCCACTTCAGCCTAATTAATTCAACACACTAAGTTGGTATTTTCTTTGCCATCAGCATCCTTTCTTTAACCTGGTTGTTTTTACGAACCGTTCAAGCCGTATTCCCATTGCAACGGTCTGATGATTTTTCGATGGAAAAAAGGTTAAATTTAAATTTCCTTCTAAAAATCCACCTTGAAAAACACCTTGACACTGGCGCTGATGTCACGCATGGTGAGTAACTTTTCTCTTTTAGTGGGTAGAAACAATTGCAATGCAGTGCAATGCAAAAAAAGAACCAGAGTGCGGCGTTTTCACCCTGTTAAGGAAGAACGCCACAGCGGAAGGGGGTTTGAAACAACAGAAGCTTGCGGCAGGGTTCATTTAAAATGCAAAATGAAGTTTCTATCGATTGTTAAATGAGAAGTTTTTTTTGTTAGAATTGAAAAAAAAAAAATGTTTACCTTTCATATTGATCCCGAGGAACTTGTACGACATAATACAAAGTGCCTCCATGGCTTTGTGATGTTTTGACAGCCTCTGTTACCATTTTTATTTCTTGTTTTGTTTTTTAGTTTATAAACTGTTTACACTATTAAATATTCACTTCTGCTTAAACACAACTTTAAAAAATCACAGTCTTCTCAGTCCACCTTCATTTTGTTTAGGGGCAAAAAGAAAAGGAAACTTCAAAAAATGGACACAAAACTTCAGCTTCGACGATAGAATAAAAAACTTGAAAGAAATTTGGTGGACGAAACACTTGTTCTTAATGACACAACTTTTTAATTGGCCAATTAATCGAATTAGCCAAAAAATAAATACAAAATTGCTTTGAAGCTACACAAACACGCGAGCCTCCTACTCGGTTTCGCGGCTCTCACATGGAACTATGATTCCAAAAAATTTTAATCACTTTTAAATGAATAGCATCCGCCCGAAACTAAGGGCGATTCAACAGCAAAAAAAAGAGAATATCTGTAAAAATTTTGGCAGAACTAACGAGTTTTCGAATATTGGGGAGCTCCCTTTAAGTAGCCGAACTTTCCGGTACACCAAAATTTAATGTGTATTTGTATATTTATTTGCGTTTCCGTGTTGGTATCGTCGTAGTTCAAGGTTAGAACAATATTCGTAAGATAAACACCACATCGCATTTGAAATTCGATCAATAAATACACAATCTACCAGAGTATTGGTCAGTACTTTTCTCACACGAATATACAAATTTCCATTTCACTAAATGAAAAAAAAAAAAAAAAAACGTATCCTAAAAATATAAATGATGCACTTTGGAGAGAGCTACGTAGATTGTATATATCCAAAGGCGTAGTATGGCAACCATTCAGTTGGTTTTTTTTCTTCTTCCATAAACAGCATTCACTTAGATTATTCGATATATGTAGTTTTTATGAGCGCACACAGAGGAGGCCTAAGCAAACTCAGCCCCATTTAATTGCAAACAAATTTATATGACCTTAATCATAATTTATTCCAAAACGAAACACCACATCATCTATCTATGATATATCAAAACGAATTTTGATGAGTCATATATATGGAAAAAACTAGATACACAGTCGAGGAAAAAATAGTATGGAGAATAAGGAAGGATTGCTTGAGCTTGGAACAACTAGGAACACAAGGAAACCCACTTGAAATGGGTCATTAGGTCACAGAGCACTTGCACTCCCGTTTCACAAAGCTTGCACTCCACTACAGGAAGGTACACTCGGGTACACCCTCTAACAAGACAACCGCCCAAGTAACTTTGTCGATGAATTCACAGAAATGCACAAAAAGCTTTCAAAGTAATCGCCGAGTAGATTTTCAAAAGCAAAACCACAATGTCACAGCACAGTTTCATTAAATTATTTTGTTTATATTTTTATTTATTTATTTATAGGTTGTTTCAAAAGAAAAAAAAAATGAGATTCAAAAATATACTTGGAGAAAATAAAATTTGTTTGTTCTGAAAAATGATTTTATCTCAATGTTTTCATTTTCGTTCGAACTATTTTAAGGCGCGCACTCGACTGAAAGCTTTTTCCATCTAGTATCTCAAACGAAGTACACTCGCTCGCTCTGCGGCAAATTTTCTGCCTTCTTTCATATATCGTGTCGTGTCGGTCGACGTGTGTTGTACGCCTGTGCACGCTAGAGCAATGGAATTTCTATGAAGTCATCCCTCAGTTACACAGCAGAGCCAGAGCAAAGCATCATTTATCTAGTAGAGGCTAGTAGTAGAGACACTCGATATTTTACAGTATAGGCATTTCGTTTGGATACTCTTTTTTCTATACTTGGGTTTCGCTTAAGCGTATCTATAAACTATTTGGGAGTTGGGTGTTGTTTTTTTTTTTTTTTGTGTATTCACAAACTTAAAGAGATGTAAGATGTTCTTTTTCTTTGTTTTCTATTTTAAAATAGCGGAGATTTTCAAAACCATGTAGTGGATTCGACAGATGCATTCCATTTCCAAATGAATAAATTCCACAGATACATTGCAACAGCAAGTCTTTTGTAGACAGCATGGGACGTGTATAAATGACTTGTTTGATTAGCGGTGAATAGGGGAGCCTTTAGCGGTGAAATGAAATGCATTTTTAATGGCATCTAATAACAGAAATTAGACTCAATGTGCGTCACGTTAAGTAGGTCTGTAGTTGACGTTTGTTTTGACTCCAATGTGTCTCAAGGATTCATTTGAAATTGACACTGAACGTACATTAAATGTCAGAATTTATTCTTTATTAGAATAAATATATGCAACAAATTGTGCACATTTATGAGCAAGATGGAGTTTTAGGCAAGGAGTAGTGAGGTTGAAGTCAGAATAATCAAAACTTTAGTTTACATTACTCAGCATTAACCTATAATTTGAGCCATATGACGTTCGATGAGGGGGTAGGTAAAAGAGGTGAGAATTTCGAATATTACGAGGACTCGTGTTAAGTAATATAGAGTTGTAAAATGCTGTGCAGTCAACGGTTCCAGGAAAAACTCGATGAATGAAGAGAATGTTGAATATTCTCCTCGATCTTTCAACGTACGTTGGCAAGGAGGTAGCATCAGGGGATTATTCCAAGAAACATCTCTCAGATAAAGTCGAAGAAAACGTTGCTGAATATTTTGAACGTGTTGGTTAGGGAACCACACTTGGCACGTGTATTCAAGGAGCGGACGAACAAAGATAATGGACAAAGATCAGGTTACGTTCTGGTTACGTGCGGAGAAATATTTTGAAGAGGATAGTTTTGCTTCAAAATAATTCCGATTTTTCTTGATGACATAAAATACACGTGGCAGTAAGTTTATTACGGTTAAAGATGAGCTACAGGAGCGTTCTCTGGGTGACAATTCATCAAACCTTTTATCATATTCAGACTGAGTAAAGGTGCTCAAAAACCTATCACATAGGCTATTTCGTATACCCATATTTAAACGAATATCTTTTTTAGACTGTGCCGACTACAAAAACAGAAAAACAATGAAAATAACGTTGCCAAACGAACGAAGTCTACTTTTTACGATTATCTTTGAGATTATATTATATATTGATCTTTCTTAAAATACCAACAGTCGTATTTATAAAATTTGCTTAGAACATCCTTAGACAACTGTCCAACTAGACGGTGTCTAAAGAGTTGGACAACCCTTAGCCAATTTCGTATTTATAAATGCATTCCAACAGTTGTCTAAACAACCCCTCAAACTGTCAACTTCGAATGAAAAACTATCTGATGGCGTTCATGATGTATCCGTGCAGTACCATTTTTTGTGTCTTGATATACGAGTGCAACAACAAAACGACTCTGAAAAAGTGTGGCGCAGCACTTGAACCAGACCAAAAAAGCAGCTGATTTGACTTTGAGTTACAGCTTTTCCAAGTCTCATAAAACGATGAAATTTGTGCAATTTATAAATTAAATTGTTGAAAGTAGTATTTTTGCACCTCAAACTACTTATTTTTTCGATCTTAGAGCTCTCAACGGTGTTTTATAACATGTTCATCAAAATCGTTTTTTGCTGTAGCAAATGCCACTTTAGCCATAGTTTAGACAACCAATTTCGGTGTCTAAAGTTAGACGTTCCTTAGACAGCGATGAAAGTGATTATAAATACGATTTGGAGTTGGACACTGTTCTAAGAGCTGTCCAAAGTTAGACATACTTTGGAATGGAATTATGAACACGACTGCAAGTGTTTAAAGCCACGGTTAACACATGCTTGTGTTATGGAGTGCAGGTTTCCGGAGTCAACCGAAGCTGTTCAAAGATTTTTCTTTAAGCGACTATTTCGATTACCAAGCGCAACACCGACCTTCTTCTTCTTCTTCTTCATTTTTCGGCGTTACGAGTAGTGATCTTGAAGCGATCACAACTCTCCCACTTTGCTGCTTCACACTAGTGATCCGCCTGTGGGGTACGCCGCGTTGACCTCAGAAATCGTCGGCAAGCCTCCCGGTTTTGGATTGTTCCATGTCTGAGGCCAACCAAATGCTGCTGTTTTTGCATTTGCTTGTACCAGGAGTGTTTTGGCCTGCCTTTTCTTTTTCGTCGCGAATTTGTTGAAACGTTGTACGATATTGCCTTTTTGACGGGGTTCTGCGGATCTCTCCTTTGAACATGACAATACCAACTGAGCCGGTCGTGCTGAATTTTGTCCAAGATGGTACTTTTGACATGAAGGCTTCCACGGATCTTAGTACTTCTAATAAGCGCAACACCGACCTATGCTATGCATTTGGAGTCTGGTTTACCACCCTTTTACATCCAAAACCTCAAAATTCACTCAGATTACTTAAATAGAGTGATGAAGAGAAGTAGCTTCAGTCTCCATAAAAGAATCATGAACAGATTATTGCTAACAAACGCTCCCCTTTTCAGAGAATGGCACCAGCTGGCGTTATCTCAAGATCTAGCCTTAACGCTGACAGAGAACAACGTTTGTGATTGGACGGATATATTTGCAAGGATCATATCTAGAATAGATGACAAGTTATATATTCAATATTTAACAAGAGCTTCAAAATCAGATTCAAGATTAATTTATAAGAATCTTAATCATAAATTAACCGAAGAAAGCTGTTTCGCTTTTAAATACTCTTCAGAAGTTATAAGCACCATCTTCAGAGCTAGGGTAGAAATTCTAGGTCTGAACTTCATTCCACATAGAAATGATCTTCAGCAATCTTGTAATCTATGCCACAGAAGACGACCTGAAAATATTTTTCATTTAATTGCAGTGTGTCCAATTTTACAAGAAATTTGACGTTTGTATTTCCGGGAAAGTTTTCTGCCTCTACAAATTCTTGAATGGAAAGAGTGGCTAGTTGTGTTTGTTCAAATATTGTAAGCATGCATTAACTTATCGCAATAGTTTCTAAAAAAAAAAACTTCTCTACCAGTTGTTGCCTTAAATCACCCTTCAAGTTTGAAATCAAGCCTATAGAAGATCTCAGAACCTCGTTTTCTCATTTCAGCCAATTTTAGAAATTGTATTTGCTTTCTTTCAATTTCAGTTACTTACGCAATTCTTTCCATAACGAACATCGAATAATAAATCTTTTTTATTCAATCATAATAAACGTTTCTCTAATTTTTATTCTCGCTTCAATTGAAAGTTTTTTTTTCAAAATATTTGATGAAATTATCATTAATATTGTTTTAAATACAAATTCTTTTATGTATATAATTTATTTTTACAAACTAATAATTCTATTTTTTACTTTAACTTTTGTATCTTTTTTTATGGAAGGTCTTTTCGGCAGACGGCAGAATTGCATGTTCGTATTCTTGAATGTTCAACAACATTGTAATTTATCATAAAATAAAGAATCTATCTATCTATCTTTTTATAAGCTGATTACTTGGATAACAGGGTATTCCAACTATTATAATGAACACCTTCAGATAGTTTTCTATTGGTAAAGGATTTGGCCCCCTACTAAGCGATTATTGAACACCTCAAGTGTGTAAAGCGTTCGGGTGCATACACAATAGCTCTAGACAGGTTATATGATGGTCTCTGGAGATTGTTATTGAAATTTAAAACACAAAACTTACTATTGAATTAATTAAATTAAATCAAGAACTGTATAAAACGAGTATTCATCATTGTTCGAGCTTAAAACAGCATTAAAATAATGAAGATTTTAAATTTCAGACAAAAACTGCCAAATTTCTAAGACCAATGACATTTTCTAGTAATTTAAATGGTTTTTAAATTGTCAATTCAACGTATAGTAGGGAGCTGAACCTAAACAAGTGATAAGAAAAGGTACATATATTGGATTTGAGTTGTTTTAACAACAGATGTTTAATCACTCCACTAAATTAAAACGTGAAGCCCGTGTCCAAATTTTTTTACATGAGAGATTGAGATTCGAATCGCATAAACTTATTATAATTGGTTTTCAATGGGTGTCGCCTTTCACAAACGATTGCCAAGTTCTCCGAGACTTCGCTTCCCGGAATCGGCATAAAAATACAGGTGCTTCCGCGAGCACTATTTAGTCATTTATTAAATTGTGGTACTCATGGCGTGATTGTTAGCATGTCTGGTGTAAACCAAAGATTCTGGGTTCGAATCTCAACAGAAACAAAAATGTTTCCTACGGGATATTGGCAATTTCTCCGATATTTAATTCAATACCACAAAAATCGCTTTCTCGATTAGCCGTTCAGAATCGGCAGAAAATTGTAGGACCCCTCCATTCCCTTACAAGGGATGGCTGTGAAAAATGCGCTAGGCCCTGTTCGCTCTATTGCGCCATCCTATTCATTTGTTTATTTTATTCAAATTAAAACCTCAGATTATACTCGTAATGAAAACACCTATATGCGATTCGAGTTGTCTTACACAATAAAAACAGCCAATAATTGCCCCCTAAAGTTGGCAAATCATCAGAAGCTTTGCAAATCCCATTTTGCAACAAATAAATGCATACCGTTTAGCAACCAGTGTATAGTAAATAAATTGTTTTACTGAGTATTTAAAATTAGAATAATTTATTATCAACAAAAAGTAATTTAAATGAGTTCTAATCTTCCAGTCGCATCGATAAGACACGATTTGTGCTACCGCTATTGCTGTTAAAGCTTAACAAGATAAAAAAATGAAAATCAGCACATCCAATTAATTATATCTATTATCTCTATCTGTTTATACTCGCAAACAATCACATTTACAACACCAAGCACATCAAATACTAGCGAACAGTTGACTAAAAAACGTGACTTTTCTCGTTGCATCACATTTTATAATTTGAAATTCTTAATGTGAATTAAATCAAGCAAAGGTAAACACATTGCTTGTTTTCATTCTATAACTTTCCATAGCCACATCAAAGTATAGAAGTATTTATGAGTGTACACATAGTTTGTTACGAAAAGCTAAACTAAAAGTGAGTTATTTTTGTTTGTGTATATAATTCACGAGATCCAATTATTCTAATTTAACCAAAAAAGGTTTATTCATTGAAGAACATCGTTTGATATTGAAAGATTTTGTAAAGGAAACGACGCGCCGCGCCAGTTTATTCAGAATTTATGATCGTACCAAATTTTTGTGTATGTTAATTTAGAATGTTGAAAGAGTATGTAAAATCACCGGAACAACGCTTTCTAATTTCGGAAACCCTAAGCTTTTACAAAATACTGAATCAAAAGATCATCTAATCAACAATTCGATTCGGACGAGCAAAAAACCAATGACTGATTTTTCGATAGCATCTTTGTGGAAATGATTACTGCCACGCAGATTTACCAATCACATCCAGGCTTTTTATGTCCGATTTCTTTTCGATTCCCCACAAAAAACCTTATTCCAACGCTGAAATTTATTGCAGGAACATACATACATACATACTTTTATTACTTTTGGAATGTTTTTTATTTATGGTTCCAAGTTTTACTAGCAGTAATAACAGTATAGGGAATGTAATTTGCAATGTAATCAAATGATTTGGGAGCCATTAAAACTGATGGAAAAGCTAACGAAGGGAGCAGGTCTTTTTCGACTGTAGTTCATTGAGCAAGAGCTCAACGAGGATATGAATTATAATTGGTGTGTAGGAAACACGTTGATTTCAAAGGTACCAGTAATTGTGAGACATTTAACTTTTGATTTAAGAAGATTCAATCATTGACTACGTGTTATTTCGCTCATTTAGATGAAAATCGAAGGGGAATAAGTTGACCCTTGAGTTTATTTTGTTTTAATCAGGTTGACTGTTCATAATTGAGTCTTTGAAGCCAGACGCCATACTGCCATTTTCGAGAAAAAAAGGGTACAAAACAGACCCCGGGATACTCGGTTTCATTAGAAGTGTTTTCCAAGCCAGTAGATAGTATAAGCCGTGTTTTATTGGGAATTTATATTCACTTCAGCAAAACATCGCAAAACATCGTTCATGGAAAAACAACAACTCTAAAGTGAATAGCGTAAGTGGACAAAAATAACTCACTTGCAGAAGTGAACAACAGGGATGGTTGGTAAATGGAGTTTATGTTAAAGTGAACCTGGTAAGTGAATATAGCCAAAAAAGCGTTTTTTGACTCACAAGTGAAGTGCATATGGAAATTCCCAACAAAACACGGCTATAGTAAAAATTTCCCTAGGGGAAAAAGAACAAAACATTATACTAGCCGAGTTTCTTTGGAAATCTGTATTCAATTCAGTAAAACATCGCAAAACATCGCACATGGGAAAACAACAACTTTAAAGTGAACGTAAGTGGACAAAAATAAGTCACTTTCAGAAGTGAACAACAGGGATGGCTGGTAAAAGGAGTTTATGGATCAAAGTTACATAAGTGAGCACAGCGTTTTATTGAGCGCCTAAGTGAAGTGAATATAAAAATTCCAAATATAACTCGGCTACTGTTGTAATTTATTATAGTAAAAACAGGGATGGCATTACTGAAGAGAGAGCTGGCAGATTTTTTTTTGTGGAAAGGAAGCGTTCATGAAAAGTGATTTGTTAATAAACATTTTTGTTCTCTACGAAAAATCAATCGCGATCTGCCAAAATAATTATGTGTACACAGCCGTGTTCATAAATAAGGCTAATACCTCAACTTTCACTTCACCAGAATAATTAGTCTCGAGGGCTCACCTCCATCTCTTAAATTTGAGCAACTTTTATTCAATTTCGGTCAATTGGATATTCTCCATCTCAATCAATGGAAAAGACAAGTAAATAGTGTAAAATCAGCTTTTTCACTTATTTGAATAAGGAATGCATTGAATATTTTTAATCTTTTTACAGACTCCCTGAACATACTTTAGACTTTGACATAGAGCAATTTTCACTGCTGGACGATGACTTCAAAAATTGTAAAAAAGCCTGTGACAAAGAATCTGATATATAAAATGATGATTTGTTTCATTGTTCTTTTCATCAAATGAAAAACAAGTTCGAATTCGTTTCTACTTCAATATGAATACCTTTGAAAAATGACAACAACTATTGACTCGTAACAGCATTGAAATACAAAATAAGGAACTTTGGAAGAGCACTTTTTCTCAACTCGAATACTGCACTAGCTACTGGCTTGAAAATAAAACACCTATAATAACACCAACAATAGGGTGACCTTTTATAAAGGGCATTAGTGTTTACTTTAGTTAAAACTTTGAATTTGACAAGCATAGCATACAGCATTGAAACAGAATCAACAAGAAATTTGATGTCAAATAATGGTTCTAAATAGAATCAGTACAAAGCAGTCAGATATCCGTAAGACCCTGACATATCACTTGAACAGTGATCTAGCGTCTACAATAGTCGACGACTGCAGTAGAAAAACTTTCTTAGGGCTCTTCATTTGGTTAAGAGAAGAATAAATTGATTGCCACTTTGTGTGAAGATGATTGTAAGATGAGGCTTTCTCGGAAATGGCAACAAATAAAACTGACCGTGTGCAATCCTTACATAGTAAAAAGCATTGAAAGCAGATTCTAGTTGAAGAATCATATCGATGCAGTTAAAAAGAGTTTTCAGTACGCCTGATGACTTAAAATTTAACGGAGACATTCCATAGGAGTAATGTCATCACTCACTGAGCGTAAAAGGATAATTTGTACGATTGATCAGGCTTTAACTTTAATCCTTTACAACACATCTTAAAGTGATTAGAGTGACTCAAGATCAATGTAAGAAATCGCGTGTTATTGGAGAACGAAATGACAGCAGTGAGAAGCTAATAGACTACTGCTATACACAAATCATCTTGTCAATGTCACTATATTAGCTAGGTTTCTCCTGACCTGCCTCACGCCGTTGCCAGGGTTAGAAAGTGTGTTTTTTTTTGGTTGTCGAAGCACGGGAGGAAGAGAAAGTATGATCGCTTTTAATGTTCAAAGCGCCACGCAGATCCAAACAAAAACTTGTGAAGGGCTTTAACAACTCTCTGCTTCTACCGAATGAGGATCAGCTCAGGAGATGAAAAGAACACTTTAAGAAATAGCTTCTTGAACCTAAATGAGTTATCTCGGTTACCAAATTCTATGGCTAGTATTGACTTTTCTGTTTACTTGCAGCAGCTAAAAAAAAATGCAACACATGAGCCAGAGCTTGCAACAAACTTTGACTAAAAATACTTTTTACTATTTATTTGAACTTAATCGATTAGAAAGTCGATTATTTTCCACAACTTTTTTTATTTGAAAATCATCGTCCCATCTGAAGTCGGCATACAACTTGATTTCCTATTTCAAATTAACACGCTCTCGAGACCTAGATGAACAAGTGAACTGTAACTCACTAGTTCACAAAACCAAGTTTAGTGATCTAGTTCGTTTGCTAAGCACGAAAGCCTAATGCAAATCAAGTTGCTCATTTAAAAAAATCAATTCAAAAAAGAAACAATCAAGAGATTCGTTCACTACAGATTACCAATGAAGTTCAGGACAGCTTCTTATAGGCCAAAACGAAATTCTTCACATGCTAGTGAGACTTATTATTGTAAGTCTTTTGAATTTCTTCACTGAACCGCACTCTGCAACAACCGCACCTCACTTCAGAAATATGTAAGGCAACAAACGAAGAACGTAATTGAGGCAGATGTCATACCATATGAGCTTTTGAAAAAGGCATTCAGTTAATTAAGTTTAAGATGACTTCTGATTTTTATCATCCCCAAGCTTCGAAAGTTGACGAGCTTCTACTGCTTTAGAAAAGTTTTTGTATATCAGGTTGGATTCTGAGACACTGAAGCTCAAAACATTGAGGAAAATAATGTAAACAGAAACAGTCCGCTTCTGTCCTCCATTTTGCGCCAAAGACGTCGTTTGAACGCATTGTTTTTATAATTTCATTTATCTAAGCTTTCTGGTGGCTTGAGCGTTGAATTAAAAAAAAATTGTACAAACATGAGAAGTGCTTCCTTGTTTTGCTCAAAATAAACTAAATTCAGATGCACACTAGGCTTTTCTAGTACAACTGGTTTAATGACTATTACGTAAAATGTTTTTTTCCTAGCGAGGAATTGGCAGGTCCTCCGTTAGTATTCATTGCCATGAAAAGCGTTTTTCGATTAGCCGTTTGGGACCGGCCCAAAATTGTAGGTCCCCTCCATTCCGTTATAAGGCATGGTTGTGAGAAATGCGCTAGACCCTTGGGCTCCTCGCTCTGTTGCGCCACCCTATTTTACTATAGTTCGCCACCCTTGTTTTACGTAGAGTTCGATGTTCGCATCCTCCAGAAACAGGAAATTATGTTTCCACAAAAGTCTTTTTCGAGGAACTGACAAGTCCTCCGAGAGTAATAAGAGCTACTCATTAGCAGCAATGTTATGGTTTTCGAATAAGGCTGGAAAGCTTTCTGACATTAAAGTTCAATCAATTATCAATTTATTCTTCCCGAAATAGAAACTCACTGACCTTTATTGAGTCCCAAAACGGAGTTTATATTTAAAGCTGATTATTGTTTAAAATAACTTCGGATAACTGAATGTTCACTTCTCTTAAGCCAAAAATAGCCCAAAAGATTCGATCACTCACTTAAGTAAGACAGAAAAAAAAAAAAAATGCAAACCCTTAAGCCTTCCTATTCTTCTGGATTTGTATAGAATCTCTTTTGCATCATTCAAAAATCCTCAAGGAAAATAAAAATTTCATAAACTCAACTTGTGCCTTTTTATAATCACTCCTTCAGCGCAACACCATCTAACATCAGTGCATTGAATGGAACACTAAATTTGAAAAAAAAAAAACAGTTTTTCTTTTTATATTCCTGATTTTATTTTTTGTGTGAGGAAACCTCGGGAATATAAACAAAACTGATTGCTTCCTCGTTATATTTCTTTGGATTTACTACAAAAT
Organism: Melanostoma mellinum; assembly: GCA_914767635.1. Lineage (NCBI taxonomy): Eukaryota > Metazoa > Arthropoda > Insecta > Diptera > Syrphidae > Melanostoma > Melanostoma mellinum. The sequence goes on from OU612059.1 coordinate 20,868,849, forward strand.
GCACAAACTTTGAACTCGACGATAGTCATTTGCATGGGCAAGTTACAGCGAGGCATGCATATACATATACTAGCCATCAGTTCGTATGCAGTCTATGACCTCATTTCAACACCACACATATGTTTGAGTTTATTTTCATATCCGTTTGTTTCTCTTTTCTTGATCTATTTTAGAACTTGGGTTACATCACAGAGAGTCTTTGCGAATGCAGAAGAACACCCCGGTCTATACAAGTTGAATGAACTGTGCCGCAAAACAAAGGCACAGATACATTACAGCACAGTGATAGTAAACAAAAAAAAAAAATTAAAAAAAAAAAAACGAGTTAGTAGGACACATGTATTGAAAACACGAACATTAGAAGCACATCCACCCGCCACTGCTGCCGCTGCGCCTCAGCCAGCTGCTTTTGCCACACTCGCTATTCGACTCGAATCCATTGAAATGGCACTAAACACCGATGAGGACGAGCTAGTCGAGGACGAGGAGAAACAGCGGCAGCAGCACCAGCAGAGATCCGTCAATGGCGATAGTGTAACTTAAAATGGGCTCATAATTTGAGTATCTGTTTATTCGAGAGTTTCTATACAGTGTGCATAACGATTTTATGTTCAGCTTCAGCTTTATAGCATGGAACTGACGGAAAGGCATTTTCCAACATAATGCACATTTACACGTTCGATGAAACGGGTGCAGGGGACAGATTATTATGTGACCGCATACAGCGGAGCATCAGACAATAGATACTTTAGGTAGGTACATACATGGTACATCACAAGTGTACTTATATTCTCATGTAGTACAAAGCTTTCTCCCCTTGCAGAACGGAACTGCTCTTTCAATTATGTGCAACCTCGATAATTTCTGTTCTGTCGAGTCTACGAAAAAAATATTAACAACAGAAAAAAAACTGAACTGAAAAGAAGAACGGATACGGATCCACTTGTATGTGACACGAAGATGAATGACAGGCAGGACTTATTGTGATGATGTTCTCTACGTTCAACAATAGATACAAATATCATCCTTTAAAGGAAAACTATTCGATGGTGCGGTCTTAGTTTTGTTGTGCGCATCAGTTCAGTGGTATATGCCGTGCATATGACCGAAAAGTGGGCCAGTCCTGTTCTTCGTTTTGATTCAATCCATCAAAACGCTTTCATCTAAAGTCGACGAACCTAAATTGAATGAAGGACAATGTATTGTGTGTCGTATTCAAAGAATTTCATAATCTTGGCTGTCCTTGTTGAGTACTGTTTTTCCTTCTGGCAATTTCAACATAGAAAAAGAAAGGGGATTATTGTATTGCGTGAGCTTAAGCTGAAAGGGTTATTACTGTGAGATTCCATCTCATGACCTCTGAGAAATGATTTCATGGGAAGTAATTTTCTTATGCAGTTGTGAGGACCTCTTTTCTCTTTATTCAAGGGTGGGTCTTTAGCAAAACCATAAAAAGAAACTAATGCCTATGTCTTCAAACGGAATTATTTAACTCTGAACTGAAGAAGAACTTAATCTTTTTTACCATTATGTATGTTCGCAATAATTGAGAAAATCCTTTGGCCTTGAGAAAAGTATGATTATACGGGCATTTAGAAAACTAGCTGTGCCCGGTTTTCAGAGCCTAAGATGCAGCAATTTTGTTTGTTAACTTAGCTTTCGAGATCAAAATGTACCTGATCCGAAAAGATGATTTTTTTGCTCAAAATTGTTATTGTCAAATTGTCGAGCTGCTTTATGACCCAAACTGCGAAGCGATAACTCGCACCTTCAATCACTGAGTCATTTGAGCCTCGTAAGCGAATAATCTAAGTTCATTGCGCAGAATTCACCTGAGGCTAGTGCCTGAAATGTTGAGCTGTTGAGATCGATGGTTGATTGAGTTAAACACTTAACAGCAGCCACATTCAAACTTTCGAACTTTTTGCACAGACTTGAGTACAGCAGGCGCTTCTCATTAGTTCACAAGGCGCGAGTGTCGTTCAACACAATCGCCTTCTTTTTATCAACGGAAGAAGCCCTGAGAGTAGGTACCAAATAATAGAAGGAGCAGCACTCCATGTGCTGATGAATCCATTTAATTTTTTGGAGGTTTTTAAAATACCAGCTGGAGTACTCAGACCTAAATACCGGTCCATTGTACTACCAGTTAGCAAACATCTATTTGTTATAGCTTTCCAGATGTTGGAAGAAAAGCCAAAAGACGCTGATGATGATAAGGAGCCTAAGTTACCAGCTCTCACCATGTCTGCTCCAAGTATCTGTAACCTCATGCGAGAAAAAGCAGGACATTCACAGAGGAATTGCTCTGCGGTGTCCTCACCTTCTCCACAAGATTCACAGAGTGTGGTATCACTTAAGCCTAACACGTTTAAATGCTTGGCAAAAGAGAAATGCCCGCAACGCTAATATGCTTTCTACAGTCTTTTCTGCTACGTGCTAGCAAAAATGTTGCAGTCTTCTTATAGTAGGGGAGCCCAAGAGGGGATTTCGCGCGTTACTCGAGCGCGTCAGAAAATCATATGGGGAGAAACCTTGCACCATGTAATGTACTCCTACCATATATTAAACCTAAATGTTGGGGCGTTCGCTGAGAGCAGCCCGTCAGATTAGTAAAAAAAAGTCGATCATCGGAAATACTCGAGCGCGTCAGATTAAAAGATGGTAGGTTGATTACATCGAGACGAGTGTATATTTCAATAATCTGACAATTTCAGCGGGGCCTTCGTAAGTAGGCGAGTCACAAAGATGTAAAAAAAATCGATGTTTCGAAATACTCGAGCGCGATAAATTTTTTTTTTTATTTTGAAGGTAATTTTATCAGGATTACGGAAAACATATAATCTGACATTTTGGTTGGGGCGATTGAGGTAAAATCGTCAGTGAAATGTATAATATATGATGGTTAATATCTCGGTTAATATTGATATTAGCAATTGGTCCAGAAGACTTTTTTTGTAGAAAACTAAATTCTCTACAAGTTTGTAATTTACAATTTTTCTGTAGCTTTTGTTATTTACGAGATAACTGCGACAAAACGTGAATTTTATGCAAAAATCTGGTTAAGTGGCCCGTACCACCTTCCCGGTATGAGTAACAACTTTGCCAAAAAGAACATTTTTGTAGAGCTTTCAATTTTGAGAAAAAAACATCTTCGGTTAAAGCGATCCCATGAAATGCCGCTGAGTTATAGAAATTTAAAAATAAAAAATCAGAGTTTCCATATATTTTCAATGGAAAATCTTCACACCTCTTGATCGAGCACTTAAAATTAATATTAAGGGCTCAAACTTTCAGGATTTTTTTTAAAGTATTTTCAACAAAATTTCAATACAAAATTTTTAAATACATAATATGTGTGCATATTTTTTGATTGCATCCAGTAATAAAAAATAGAAACAACAAAGAATTGTTACTTAAAAATTGTCAGACTAAGAGTACGCCCCCATATAATTGTCAGATTATCATCCTGGAGGACGAAGACATCAAGTTGATCAATCTGTATAAAAATCTGACACGCTCGAGTATTTCAAGGTCACGTGTTTTTTTTTACATTTTTAAAAATCAGCCATGACTGATCGCCCCACTCAAATTGTCAGATTATTGAAATATACACTTTTTAGAGTACACTTAACATTCACTTTGAAAATCTGACACGCTCGAATAACTTTTTTTTTTATTTTTTTTAACCTCTCTTTACGCCCATTTGCCCCCAGTCAATCGTCAGATTAATATATATCCGTTATCAGAAAGACAAAGCGCGTATACTCTATGAAAATCTGACGCGCTCGAGTATTTCAATTTAACTGTTTTTTTTTACATTTTCAAAAGCTCATTCACGCCCATCGCCCCATTTAAATGAAAAACTGCCATACACTTTTTTTCGTTTTAGAACGTAAACTTCACAATCCAATAAGTCCCCATGACGCTTTAGTAACTGCAAATTTAGCGGCTCGGGCTCCCCTACTATTACTAACGTTGGGGAGCATACGCTTGGTTTGTCTGCATCCAAGGCATGCCATCTACGGTTGTGCTCTTCACAGATGCAATCGTTGATTGAAGCCCTCACTGAGGACGCTGGCAGACCTAGCGACGGTTCAGGTCCTGAGAAAGCTCTCTGAGATCCCTGCCTATAGCAAGTTCATCGGCGATCTAATTTCAGGCTATGCCGTGATGGCCCGGAACCCAAATTAGACTCAAGGAATTTAATATTCCGATCGCATTTAGAGAGCTCTTGCATTCTTGGATCACTTTCCAAGTGGTTAGAGGGTTGAGAAGGGCCTTAAGCACAGCTTGGGCTGTCGCTGCAAACAAAAATACTTCTCCCCGTCCATCCATTGTTCGTTACGTGGCTCAAGGCCATTAGGATAGCATATGCCTCCACTTGGAAAACGGATGCGGATGATCCCAAAGATGTGTGCAGTCGTATGTCGTCGTTTTCCACAAAGACACCAGCACCAGAACCCTCGTCGGTTTTGGAGCCATCTGTGAAGATACGATAACAGTTCTTTCCAGGCTCAGATTCTGGAGTGAACCTGAACCGAAAGAAAGTTGACTTAGTAATTTTGACGCAGTTTGAACCTTGCGATCATCGTGTCAGATGGCATATACATTAGACGTGAGTCAAAAGATATGCTGCTTGCGAGTTCCTCTAAGCTCCAGTGCGAATTGTGGTAGAGACCACATCTCTTTAACACATCCATAGTACATAATTGTTATTGGAACTTTGATTTAAGTAGTAACGTGTTAACGAGCAATGCAAATTTAAGCAATGTCTCAGCATAAGCTTTGCTTACTTTGCCACAAGATGGACGGTTTACAGTTTTATAAATATAAGTATCAATAAATAAATAAATAGGGTGGCACAACAGAGCGGCGGCGCCGGCGAGCCCCTGCCCCTAGCCCATTTCTCATTCTCCTTGAGGAAATGTAGGGACCTAAAATTTTCTGCTTGTTCTGAATGGAACCTTTCATGGCAATGAATTTACTATCAGAGGACTTGACAATTCCTCACGAAACCCGTGAAAAAATATGTTTGGTTTCTGTTGGAATGCGAACCACCCGCGTACATAACAGGCAAACCATTACACCACGGGTACCACCTTGATAGTCCCAAGATGTGTGACTTTATTTGAGAAATTCCTGCTAATACTTTTTTAAGTGCAACTTTGTTAAAAAAAAAAACAATTAAATTTAATATATCTCACTAAAGCAAAGAGAACAACCTCAGTTTTGAGAGAATGTATAGAGAGCCAATTCAAAATATACGCCATCTATTAATCGTATTCAGAAAAGTCTATGAGCTCTGAAGCACACAAAAAAGCACGGCAACATCAACATATGCCTGCGAGCGTAGACGTTTATTTATGGATCTCGTCAAGTAAATGTCATGTCAACAAACATGCACCATAGGAAAGGTAACAGAATGTCACCTTTTGAAAAGTCATTATTCACTTTTCTCATTACATACTGTCAACAGTCCGCATCTGGCATCAAAACTTTATTCCTTAGCCGCGATTCTATTCTACTTCACACAACAAATGATTTGTTTACACTGAGTGGCTTTTCTTTCGACTCTAAATATAGCGTTTCAGTCCTTTTATTTTTTGAGATGATTAATTCAGTTTCTTTAAAATCGACAAAAAGGCAACTCCCTCTCTCTCCTTTGCAACGAATTAAAAAAAAAAATAGTGCGTGGAGTCCCTCCGCGCGGTAGAAGTGAAACTTCCCAATGTGGAAATGAAAATAGGAAGAAGTAGAAATTGATTTTTAGTGAACTCATATTGTTTCTTTAAAAGAAAAAGAAAAGAAATGGATCGGAGTTAACTTTCACGGGATAGGTACTTAACACCATTTCATAGAACAATTTTTTTATTTTTTGGTGGAGATTAGAAGGACTTTGAAGATGTATGTATGTCTCATGTATGGTATTGTATCCATAATTATGATACAATACCAGGAACCTTTCTGAAACCGTTGATTGGCTAGTGTAAGTGGAAGCTGACTGACAGACTAATGAAGACCGCAGTCTTAACACCTAAGTCGAAGATGGAGAACACTTACATACATGTTTAGACATGATCAAACATGTTTAGACATGATCAAACACGTTTAGACATGATCAAACACGTTTAGACATGACCAAACATGTTTAGACATGACCAAACATGTTAATACATTAACAAACATGTTTGGACATGATCAAACATGTTTAGACATGATAACATGTTTAGACATGATAAACATTTTTGAGCCGGGCTTAAATGGAAATTGCTTATATATACATGATTATGCCTCCACTAACTACTATGTACATACATATATACTCACTAATATCTTAAAATTCGAATAACATCTTACATCTTATCACCAAAAGCTCTGATTTGTGTATTGTCTTCCAAATAAAATTACGCAGTCAACACATTCGAGGAGAAGCTTCACAAATTATTTTTTGTTAGAATAATTTAACTTAATCGATTTACACATTTAGTAAGCACTTATCTACGTACATCATACATACATACATATATCAAACAAATTAAAAAAAACTGCAGTAAATATTTTCTATCATTTCATTGGAGAAGAAAACACAACACTGATCGATTATTCACTGAGCAATTGAAATAATTTTCGCACGCACAGACATGATTTTCTTCAAAAAATTCCCACCGATAAACATAATTCACTACAATGAAATCGTTGGGATGAATGGCGCGGAATGATGACAGCAACTTATTAGCAGTGCCAAAGTGTTTAAGTGTAACGCTTAAGTGTAACGCGGAAGTGTAACGTTTAAGTTGTAACGCGGAAGTGTAACGCTTTCATGTTTGCAAGTCGCATAAGAAGTTTCACTTCAAAAAGTATGCAATCGAACACGGAAGTGTAACGGGGAAGTGTAACGTTTAAGTGTAACGCGGAAGTGTAACGCTTTCATGTTTGCAAGTCGCATAAGAAGTTTCACTTCAAAAAAAAATGTACACACCTCACTTCCGAAAGTATTGGCATTAATGTCAAACCACCTCATAAGCATATTTTCACCGCTTAAAAGGTGTCATTTAAAATGTCAAAACACCCTGTACGCATATTTTCGCCTGTGAATTGATGTAATGATCAAAGGTTTTCGTTATGACCAAAGGTTTTCGTTACACGTGTTGGAATGGAGTTTTAGGTGTTCGCTTACTGTGAAAGTTGTGAATAAAGAGGGAGACAAGGCTACAGTTTTTAAAAATTCAATACCGCAATTGAGATTTTGCTAAGTACTAGATTATCACGCAAGTAGCCTTGCTAATTTCAACAAATGAAGGTGGAAATCTAGTACATAGCTTATACTTAAATTTACATATATGCCTTCAATCGCGGACACAAATGAGTGGAGTACTAACTCTTTTCATTTGAAAAATCGAAAAAAGGATGCTTGAAGCGTGATGCAATTGACATTTCCAATCAATGGTAGCCAGAAAACATGTTCCCAATTTGTAGAGAAATGAAAGTATTACTCATCTAATTAAATATATCCATACAGTCTGTAGTAGATTGCTACAAATGTTCTATTCACACTCATACTCATTTCATCAGCTCGAAAGGAACACAACCAACTTACAAGACTGCCCATTGGTTGCAGTATTTTTTTTAAAACAAAAAGTCTTGAACTCACTATAATTACACCGGCGTTAGACCATAGACAAGAAAAGAAAAGTTAGTCATTTCACTTCTTTCGCAATTGCGCTTCACATGCAAATAGAGCAAAACCTGCAAAAACCTATGGCAATCTTCTGTAATTACAAACTCTCTGACTAAGCAAGCCTAATCGCGTTTGAATGTAGAACACAAATCGACGAATGCACCTAAAACAAGGTCAGCCATGATGTCAAGTGATGATACAATTGCAAAAAAAAAAAAAAAAACAACAACGTAGCTGAAAACAAAAGCAACAACTCAATTTGTTTTATACCCCCACGTACTACGCCTTCTTCGAAGTCTTCACAGATGAACAATAGCACCAAACCTATTCATAGACATGACTTAATTTCTTTTTGAGTGTGTTTGTAGGAATTTTTTTCTTCTTTTTTTCTGCACGGTTATGTAGTACATGTTATGAAGTTGAATTTAAAAGAATTCAAAGTTTCTGATAAAATTAACAAGTACATGCTTGACTTACCTTTGTTGCCTATCGTAGGATGTTGGTGTTGCCGTTACAGCTGTCATGATGTCAGTTTCAAAATCACTTGGCTCGGTGCTAAAGGTGTCTGATATTAGGAGGTAGCTATTATCCTTAAAGTGGGAATAGCTTTCGGGCGGACTGACTTGCTGGGGTTGGCTACTTTGGTAAATTGATACACGAACTTTGGAACGTTCTAATCTGAAAAGAGAAAAAGGTTGTTGATGGTTAGTGTCAGAAATTAAGGAAAATCATTCACAAGCGATTTATAAAGGTTCCCATGATAAATTAAAACGGTTTTAGGACCAAATAATGTGGCACAACAAATTTCGGAGAGCCTCACATTTCACGGACCGTAATTTTATGCCTCTAATTTAAGGGACCTTAATTTTATGCCACATTCGAAAGGCCAATTTTAGAAACTGCTTTACATGGCAGTGTCATTAATTTCGGAGAGCTTGCCAATATCCTCGTTAATGCAGATAGAGCTTAGAAATACTACTGTTACTTTCTTACATATAGTTTTTTATAAGAATTTGGGTTTAAGAAGTTCTAAAAATTCCAAAGGCAGTCGAACTGAAATATTAAACAAACAATAGACGACTTGTTGGTACTCGAGTTTGCAAATTACTTTTTCCACTGACATTTCAGGAATCATAGATGGAAAAAACGGATTAAGGCCCCTAAAAATGGACGTCAACTACCTTCTGTTCTGTGACAACAAAACAGAAAAGATGTTCCTGAGATGGAACAGGTTATTGACTCAATTTCGACATTAGTGTCAAGCGCATTTTAGTAAGCAAACAAAGCGAGGGCGTTTACTAAGTTTTTATAAGCGGTGGCTTATGCTATCCTAATGGCCTTGAGCCACCTTACGAAAAATGGATGGACGGGAAGAAGTATCTTTGTTTGCAGCGACAGCCAAGCTGTGCTTAAGGTCCTTCTCAACCCTCTACACATTTCGAAAGTGATGCAACAGCTCCCTGAATGCGATCGGAAGATTAAATTTCTCGAGTCTCATTTGGATTCCGGGCCATCACGATATAACTGAAAATGAGATCGCCGATGAACTTGCTAGGCAAGGATCTCAGACAGCTTTCTCAGGACCTGAACTGTTGCTTGGTTTGCCACCGTCTTTAGTGAGGGCTTCAATCAATGATTGGATCCGTGAAGATGGCATGCCTGCATTGGATGCAGACAGACCAAACGTATGCTCCCCAACGTTAGTAAGAAGACTGCAATATTTTTGCCAGCTCGTAGCAGAAAAGACTGTAGAAAGCTTGTTGGCGTTGCCAGCAACCACTTTTTTTGCCAAGCATTTAAATGTGTTAGACTTAAGTGATACTACACTCTGTGAATCTTGTGGAGATTTTCAGGACACCGCAGAACACTTTCACTGTGAATGTCCTGCTTTTTCTCGCATGAGGTTACAGATACTCGGCGCAGACATGGTGAGAGCTGGTAACTTAGGCTCCTTATTATGGCAGCGTCTTTTAGCTTTTCTCCGAACATCTGGAAAGCTATAACAAGTAGAAGCTTGCTAACTGGTAGTACAATAGACCAGTATTTAGGTCTGACGGCTCCAGCTGGTATTTTAAAAACCTCCGACAAAAAAAAGTTTTTATAGCCAAATAAAACTAAGTCATTTCTACTAACGGGACGTCCATACGACGACGGCGACGCTAGTTCTTTATTTGACACAAGGGTTTAATAATAAACGAAAAAAAGTTTTACAGGCAAAAAATAACGCGGATTATTGATCTGAACTCGCAGAAACATATCTAAAAACTCCCAAACAAACCTCAAAACCACCGAGAGCTCTGAAATTGGTTTCACAGAAAACACACCACCCACAATTGGAAATTACAGTAAGTCTACAAAAAACCAAAGAGTAACAAATAGTGAGAAATCAGTATCTGAAAAAACACCTCGGTAGAGGAAATGACACTTAAGAACAGCTTTTGTACACAACTCAGACCACAATCTACACGGTAGTTGAACGTAAAACATTTACGCTATGGCTAAAATCAAATAAATTACTCCAAGGGAGAACTTCAAAGCGCTGTACATCGTACATCACGATCACAATTATAGGAAAACAGATGTCAGCCACTTATGAGGAAAGCTCCTGGCTTTACCTGAAAAAGTTTCTGTGGTTTTTGAAGCCTTGCGTTTTAGCTGAAACCGGTCGCTGTAGCTCTTCTGTACAATATAATTTCAAGTGCTGAATAAATTCGAAAAATAAGATCTAGCCGAAAATTTAAAAAAATAAAGATGGCGGATATTTTTTCCAAAATGGCGGTTTTTGTCTAAAGAGAGTTGTGGCAACTTTTCTGGTATCAGGGGCAGTTTTCTAAATTTCTAAAAATTTTGGCACCACAGCCGTTGTTGTACGGCAGTTCATATTCTTTTTGCTAAGTAACTAATTCGAAACAAGAAGCGATACAGACAAGAAAGCATTTCGAATGCTGCTGGGGCCTCTAACACAAAGCTACAAGTCTATAAGTCAAGAGGCACTTTTAGGATTATGTCCGTTGCACTGTGTTACAGGCCCCTTTATGTTACATACAAGTGCTTGTAAATAAAAATAAATAGGGTGGCGCAACAGAGCGAGGAGCCCCTGGACCTAGCGCATTTCTCACAACCATACCTTGTGAGGGAATGTAGGGGACCTACAATTCTCTGCCGGTTCCCGAACGGCTAATTGAGAAAGCGCTTTTCAAGGCAATGAATTTACTAACGGAGGACTAGCCCGTGAAAAAACATTTTTGCCTCTTCTGGGATTCGAACCTCGAACCTCTGGGTTAGCAGGACGACATGCTTACCATCACGCCACGGGTACCACTGGTATACAAGTGCTTGTAAAACAATTAAATTATTACAAGTTTAAAAAATTTCTGTAGCCTAAAACAGCAAGTATAGTTGAAATAATAATACAAGTGATTCTTGGCTTGTAAACTTATAGATTAGTGCAGTTTGAATTCAGTCTCCTTAAATTCATACTGCGTTACATTCCGAGGTTCTGATCACGACGAAACAACGAATATTTGAGAACATCTTTGAATTTCATGAGACAGCTCTTGGTAAAACTAGAAAATGTTATACAAAACGTCGCGTCGTGCCGGTTTAAGCAACAAGTAAGGAACCCGTGGCGTTTTTCCATCGTTTTCTTGAAAATTCCATCCTTCTTTTATTCGTCTTTCGTTGGTTGTTCGCATGTAAATAGTTTTTAACCACAAAGAGTGGAAAACTCACAAACAAAGTCAAATTAGAAACTTCTTATTCAGCACTTGAAATTCTTTTGTATGTACTATTCCCAAACTCGATTTCAGTCAAAACCTGAATTAAAAGACGTTCACTTCAAGGACCATTTAAATTCAATTTTTTTTAGAAAAGAAAAGAAAAACCCTAGCTGCTTCTGAAATGGTAGTGTACCTGGTGTTGATTTGTTTAAAACGCAATTGTTATAAATGAATAAACATCAAATGCCTACCTACTTCAATTTAAGAGCACCGGTCACGTTTAATAACATAAAAAGTCACAAGAAAAAAAGGTACACTTTGACAAATTTCTATTCCAATTTAACTAATGGCTTGCTCTTTAGCCCCTTTGTATCCAGATCCAGAAATCTCTCATCCATACCCACACTAGGAACTTTCACTTCTGATTATATGTCATGGCATAATAATTGCTTCTCTCACATAAATTTAAATACTGTCAGTGCTCGCTATCTGCTGTACAATGAATAACATCCGCGACGCGAGTCTATGACGCTTTTTTTTGAATAGGCAGGTACTTTTTGTTTTTAAAATATAAATAGCGAAATAACACGTAGAATCATTACGTAATACGACGAAGGCAAACTTAAGAAAAACTATCTCACGAATGAATCAAATCAGAGTCATATTTCCCACAAAAAAAAAGAAGTAATCCAACTAACTCGAGGATCGCGTTTTAACTTTTCAGAACAATTCGCACGGAATGGCATTGAAAGACTTGGACAAAACTTCAATGACCATTTCGGACATTCGGGCCTACAACAAAAAATATACATAAACTCAATGATAAGAACACAAGTAGTGGTGGTGGTGTTGGATGGTGACCTTGCATATTTAGAAACATCTCTCATCATCACAAAGCACACAACTCGAACAACCAGTTTAATTTAATTGACTTAGTGACTTGAAGCGACGACGATGGCGATGGCGTCATCTCTAACAACAAGTGTGGTGGCTAATGAGCCAAAGTGTTTTTTTTTCCATTCGACTCAAAATGGCACAAAAACAAAAACAAAAATTGAATCTCTTTTGATAAGCGGCCGGTAGTTCTCTGAGAGGCGTCGGCGCTAGTGTGGCCAATGGAGTCATGCACTGACGATTTCCAAATTGCTCAAAAGTTTCTAGCGCAAGAGGGCAGCAGGCACTTACAAAACAAGTAAGAAAAAAACAGAGTTTTCGAAAGAAAAAAACACATTGTCACCTCGAGGTTAAGTTAAATGTTAAACAGTTAAGGTTAACCTTGGGTTGGTGCTCTACAGTGTCGAGAAATCAACACTAAAATCAGAACTTAAAATAACCTGTTTAGTGTTGACAAATGAATTTCGTAATAATACTGAATAAATTTCGTCTTGTTAACTTTATACACACACATGTGTGTGTATCTGATAGTTGGTGTCAATGATGTGGGGTAATTTAATTGTCTTCAATTCGATTGACTCGATTATTGATTTGTTGGCGAACGGCGATGCGTTCGGCACTCGTTGAAATGCAAATGATGTCACAAATTGTATTTATTTTATTTTGTCTTGGCATTTACGCGGCACTTTCTCTTAGTCGTAAATTTCAACTCAAACTTTATAAAGACAAATTGAGTTTAAAATGATTCGATCTGGATGCGACATTTTCTTGTTCTCGTTCAAGTGATTGTGTGCCAAGTTAATTGCATAACACATAACGCATTTGTGATAATGTGAATCACACGCCTTTTTAAGTTTGAAAGCATTGACTGTCAACTTAAATTGATTAATAAAGAGATAGTTTGTTTTTTCGAATTAGTCGCTGACGACTTACATGAATCAAGCAAAATTGATTGGTGTACGAGTAAGTAGGTACCTACTGACATGCAACATTATCAGTAAAATTTTAATCAGTTGTAATTTTTTTGTTTAAGATAACAGCGTTGATTTATGCAATGAAATAATTTATTGAATTGAGTGATTGCTTTGGAACTACTATTCAAATTATTGGTCACTATATTAAATGGTGGGTTTATTTGAATTGGGTTAAGAATTCAAGAAAAGAAAAAAGATAGTGGCGAATGAGATCAGTTTTGAAATTAATGTGACCTCTAAAATATTCTGTGTGTGTGTGGAGTAGAGATCTATTTAACGTTGCAATATAGTTGGCTGAACAAAAAAGATAGATCGAGCACTGCGTCTTTGACTGTTTCGATATTTTTTAGGACTCTCTGGCTTTCGTTTAAGTAAGTGTAGGTAGGGATAAAAGAGTTGATCATACGGGAGAATTGAGCAACCTTCAATAATTCACTCAAATTACACTCAAAACATTCATGAGTAGACTTAAACGTTGCAATCCGCGATCTTCTCTTGCACACAAAAATATTTCTAGATAGTCAACAGATTTCAGCTTGTTGAATGTGAAAAAGGGTTTTCAAGCACAAAATGAAAATTTTTTTTTGTTTTTTCATGACAAAAACTTTTTTTAGCTCACGCCTCGCAAAAGTAATAAAAGTAACAAGCTTTATAATGCAACGGAATTGGGTTTTGAGTCACAGAAAAATTATAACTTCATTGAAACTGGTTGCACTCATGTTAGGTTAGGCTAGGTAGAATGGGCTGACGGTTGATCTTATTACCGTCACACTTTGATCAATGTAGATCCATTGTGTTTCCTTGGAGTATTGTTAAACCTATGAGCTTATGTCTGGTCAGTTTTTAACCATTTTGTGGCCTTAGTGAAGCTTAACAGGCTGCTTCTTGAAGTGTCTGATAATTCTTCTAGTTCATTGAAAAAGTAATTGCATAGAAATTTTTTCCTAAATTGGCAGATTGCTGGGCATTGACAAAGGAAGTGAGTATGGTGTCCACATGTTCATCTTCGTCATTGCATCATCGGTGCAAAGACCCATTTTCTTTTTGTGGTAACCTAGTAGGTTGTGTCCAGTTATGATACTGATAAGCATTCGTAATGAAGGTCTATTCAATGATAGCAGCTTTTCAGATCCTTTCTTATCATATTTCGGCCATAGTTTCCTGGAAGTAACACAGGAATGTAGGCATTCCCATCTTTCATTGGATTTTCAAATTATTTTGTATCCAATGATCTGTTTAATTTCACAGGGTGGAATCCTGATTGATTGATCAATGAGAGAAGGATCAAGTGCTGATCCCTTCCTCGCTAGTTCGTCCGCTTTTTCGTTTCCCGGTATACCACTATGACCAGGAACCCAGCAGAGTCTAAAGTTATGTTGCGTCCCAAAAACACTTAGCTCTTCGCGACAGAGCTAATGATTTTTTTGACTACGTGTATGAAACAAAAATTAGTTCTTATTGAAAACGAACTGCTAAAATATTTCGTTTTTAAAATTTTCGTTGTTATACTGGAAGAATTTACGTATGATCAAGTCTCCCCAAAAGGGTGGTCCCAGCTTAACAGGAAACTTCGGCCAAAAATTTGTTCGCTTGTATTTATCGCTTGGCAAAAATCACTTTTTACTCTTAATATAAATAACCGTATCTTTAAAATGATGAATCCAGAAGTCAGCTTAAATGAATGAAGAAAATATTACTTAATGAGTGATTTAACAAAAAGTGGCCTGCCTTCCCCCTATTGTACATTTACTGTTAGTCATCAAAATCGAAAACTTCAGTGCTGGTCTTATGACAAAGAATGTAATAAGCTATAAAAGCTAAAACAACGACTTAAGGGGGGACGCTGGTCTAGAATTTTGAAGAAACCGAATTTTTTTTTTTGTCTGAAAATGTACTTTAGGGTCTTAAAAATAACATACCAAAGGATGGATGCCGGCAAAAATGTCTAAATGCCCAAACTTTCCATTCTGCGGCAGCGCCCCTCTAGTATGCCGTATGATTTTATAGTATTTAAAACTTTAAACGCGTTTTTCTCAAAATCACTTTTTTTTGACTGGCCGAAAACATAACTTGAGCAAATCTTCACCGATCTATACGAAATTTTGACAGTACATTCAAAATACCTTTCTCCAGAGCCGTACGTAGGATTTTTTTTTCTATGTTGCATAGTTTTTTTTTAATCAACAATTTTGTCGCATTTTTTTATTGAAAATTTGAATTTTTTGTTCAAACGTACACCATTTCGCGAAAAAACAAAATATCGAAAAAATCCTACGTACGGCTCTAGCTGTTATTATAAGGAAACTAAAAAAATTCGGGATTTTGTTCCAGGATCAAAATTAAGGAGGTTACACTTTCGGCCATGGACTCATCTAAAAAATGAAGTGACTCCGAAGAAATGCTGAACAGCCGCCATTTTGAATTTAATTGACAGGAAAAAATTTGTATTTGTTTATTAAAACTTAAATTAAAAAACCTCTTTCACAGATTTTCGATTGATCTTTTTGTTGAGTCACAAAAAATTCATAAATTATGCCCATTTTTTCACGCTCTAGACCAGCGTCCCCCCTTAAATATAAAAATAACTTTTTTATTTTGCCTTTGGAGAAATGGCTTACGCGAGGTATGAGGTCTGGCAACCTTGACAAACCGACCAATAATTCCAAGACTTCCTCGCTCTAGAATTCCTCATTTTTTCAAAAGGGGCTCGTTGTTAGGTTGCGAGTTCTGGTTCTTCATCCATCTCTTCGTGTTTTTTTGTTTTCAAGATCTGCGTCAGATATGTGCGAATTTGCTTCCACTGCTCTTCATCACAAAGCATCTTCTGGATGACGGAGAGATTCTCATCTACTAATATATCTTCGTACTGCCGCGAAGTTCTTCTTTTTTTTCTTCAATTTTTTGCAGAAAGGCATTGAAGTATCAGTATCCGACGAGGAACTGTGACGTATAATTCAGTTTAGCGTGTTTCCATTTACTTTCCTTGTACTCCAGTGCCCTCTGCTTTCCAACTCATATCGTCCCGTTGTGGAAGTGGATAATCGTGGGAATTTGTTATGATAAATACTAATAATGCGAAAGAGAGTGTTAGCAATAGAACTCCTAATTTTGTCGAAGAATAAAGAGTCTTCATGCTTGGTCTTGTGGTACCCGTGGTGTGATGGATAGCATGTCCGCCTGTTAATCCAGAGGTTCGAGTTTGAATTCCAACAGAGGCAAAAATGTTTTTTCCACGGGTATCGACTTTCGCGAGCAATTGGCAAGTCCTCCGTTAGAAATCATTGCCATGAAAAGCGCTTTCTCGATTAGATTAGTTTGGAACCGGCAGAAAATTGTAGGTCCCTTCCATTCCCTCACAAGGCATGGTTGTGAGAAATGCGCCAGGCCCGGGGGCACCCCGCTCTGTTGCGCCGTCCTATTTATTTATTTTTAAGCTTGGTCACGTTTTTGAACTGACGTGTTCCCGAAATGACAATTTACAATCAAAGAGCTATCAACCTCTTTATTAGCGGAGTTCCCACTGTACAGTTTGGTTTGAACGACAGACCCTCAGACGACCGCTTGCGCTTGCCGCTATTAGCGGAGTTCATACTGTACAATTAGTTGGACAGACTTTAGCTTGAACGACCAATGCTTGATAATGTGAACCCTCAGAAGACCGCTTGGCCAACATCTATCAAACGAAGTCTGTCCAACTAATTGTATAGTGTGCACTCGACTATTAGCAAAGCAAATCCCATGCTGAGCTTTATTAAGAGGTTGGGAAGGGAATCAAGTTTGCCTTTTATTGGTTTTCTATACAACTGCTACAGGTTTGGTCATAGTCACACCTATATAATGTTCATGCGAATTCAGTACAATGCGAATTCACACATTTTGATTTATGAATATGGTATTCAAATTTTAAATCTAAAAAGCCTCTCACAAAGACGTTATAGCAATGATTTAATAGTTTCATTCATTTTTTCACTTGAAACTGGTTCAATTGATGCTCCCGACCTGCTCTCACACGGTATTGAAACATCGCACAGGATCTCATCAACTGCGTTGTGTAGTTTAGAGTTTTATTATTCTTTCCATCGTAGATTATATTTTGAATGAATTTTCCAGCCGTCCGTCGTCAACTCACAACAGCAACAACTTTTTTGTATCTAATTTGAGTCCCCCTAAAAATAGGATGTTAAATAGAAAAGGAAGAAATCAGTGCTTCGCATTTATGAGTTTCAGTATTTGATTACCTTTTTATATTTTTAGGTATTCCTATTGAAACGTTTTTCTATGAACTAATGCATCGATAATTTTGGTAAATTTTATTACGTTTTGCAAAATATAGTAGAACAATGAGTGACATTGTTCTACTATATTTTTGTATACATATGTGTTCACGTTGTTTACTAAACCAGTAATACCAAGTTTTTTTTCCATCTCAATTTTAAAATATGCAATGGGCTTACTTCAGATTGCGTCGTAAATAATTTGACTTTTTTTTTTTAAATTAAAGTAATAGTGCAGTCAATGAAGCGAAAAATAGGGTCTTACCTCCGAATTTTTTTACTGTGAACCGATTTGCATGAAATTTTGGAATTAGGCTCATCTCACCCTTAACTTCAAAAGTGAAAATGATTTGAACACCGCCACCCCTTCTCGGGGGTGATTTTTTTTTTCTTCAAAATAACCTCGGATATCGATAAAAGGCCTAATTTTAAGCAAAAAATCAAATATGAAGTTTTTCTTTTAGTCCAATACTTTTCGAGGTATTGGCAATTGAAAATTCGCGATTTTTTCACGTTTTTCATCTATCTATCTCCAAATCTATACGTTTTATCGAAAATTTTATAAAGAACAAAATTGTAGCAAGTAAAACAGTAAACAATTTGGTTTTTTATAAAGTATTCTAAGAACAATATTAAGCTAGATATAAAAAACCAAAGCCATTTTTTATTTTGTCTGAAATTTAATCGTTGTGGTCAATGCCATTTAGCGGCGAGCAGATGCATTTTATGCATTTTAACACCAAGAGATGTTTTGTAGTGCTTGAAATAAGCTTTAAAATGAGCACTATTAAAAGTCTTTTGTACGTAAAATAAGTGAGCTGTAGTGCAATTAAGGAGAGCATCTAATGTTTTTTTCTTTTAAATCAATGAGTTTTTGGACCATAGCTACTTCAATTTTCATGCTAGCACAACTTATAAAAAACCATTGTAAAGGTAATTTAGAGAGCTACAACATGCTTTATTGCAATATGTAGTAAACAACATTTTGCTAAAATGGTGAATGGTTAAAGGACTTAAGAGAGGCTGCGATTGCGCTGCCACGCGCTCTTTAAACAATCATATCTCCGTCAATTTTTGTCTGACAGAAAAAACTAAAAAACCTAATTGTTTGTCACAAAAATACCTAAATTTTTCTTATTAACACTTTTATACGTATTATAATATAAAAAACCAAATTGTTCATTGTTTTACCTGCTACAATTTTGTTCTTTATAAAATTTTGGATAAAACGTATAGTTTTGGAGATATTTGCAATAAATAGATGAAAAAGGTAAAAAAATTGCGAATTTTCAATTGCCAATAACTCGAAAAGTATTGGACCTAATGAAAAACTTCATATTTGATTTTTTGCTTAAAATTAGGCCTTCTATCGATATCCGAGGTAATTTTGAAGAAAAAAAATTCACCCCTGGGAGGCGTGGCAACCACCTCCAGGGTGGTGGCGGTGTTCAAATCATTTTCACTTTTGAAGTTAAGGGTGAGATGAGCCTAATTCCAAAATTTCATGCAAATCGGTTCACAGTAAAAAAATTCGGACCTAAAATGCTCCATTGACTGCACTATAAATACATCCAGGGCTTATGACTACCCTTATAATATGAGCATTTAGGAAAGTAGGAGAGCATTTAATAGGAGACACCGATGCACTTTGTTTTTGAACTTTGTGAATCGTAATGTGGGCGAAAAGCAGAGTCGCGACTAAAATAAGAATCTCTGTACTTGACTGTACGTCTGCAGTTAGGCTCAAGTGAGACCCTTTTGGCACCCCAGATAAAGCAGTATTAGCCAAGACGTAACATTTAACCAGATAAGATTAACTTTTGAGGGCATATAAGACAGCATTATAACTAATTAAACGAAAGCCAATTTCCATACCAAATCTCAAAATTGACCTAGCCAACAACATGTCGAGTTCATTCATTGACAGTGAATGCAAAAACAGATAAATTGCTTTTCATTTTTACTTTAACGTGTTTGAATGAAATATTCAAAAAACAAATAGAGTGGCACAACAGAGTGCAGCCTAGCGCATTTCTCTCAACCATACCATAGAAGACACCTTAAATTTTTTGCCGATTCCAAACGGCTTATCGAGTAAGAATGTTTCATGGTATGAAATAACTATTGCCAATTCCTTGGTTTTTCCTTTGATTTTTCTGGGGTTTGAACTTTGGACGTACGCACACTGCGTGTACAAATTACAATTATTACATAAGATTCATACCGATATCTACTGATGAAAAAAAAAACAGTTTCTAATAAACTATAACTTTTCAACAACATGTGGCACAGACAAGTTTTTCACACTTTTAAGAAATCGGTATGAGCTATGTTGGAGATTGGAGTGATGAAAGTATCTGTTCGCAAAATATTACATAGTTCCAAATCTTACTCTTCAAAAGACTTCTTTGAAATCCCATTGCTTCTGCCAACACTTTTTAAAGTCTTACTTTTACAATAATTATGTTTTCTCTCACACGTTTTCCAATATTCCGCATTTTATATTAACATAAGATATTTCGTTATAGAAATCGATATTTTGCTTTGCTCTTTTCATAGTCCCGTTTCCAAAATAAACACTTCTTTAAACTGGGTGCTTCAAATCTTTTAGTTCAAATTTGAGTTCAACCATCAATTGGGCTTCAAAATGTTACTTGATCTGAGTTATTTTAATTGAGAGTATTCTGCCATTGAAACTTTAGACTGAATACTTACTTCCAACTTTTTTTTCATAGCCAATATTATTTCGCGGCTTAAATATTGCGTACAAACAGCGAACAGTGATGCCAACTTACATTTCTTTCATAATTATGTAACCAAGCTTCGCTTAGTTCAATAAAGGCTAAGTTAAAACCGTGATAACTTCGAACATTTAAACTTAGGTTCCGGCTCACTTGAACTTCATTTAAGAACTGTTCGGATTTGGCAAACATTTGTAAGTCCCTTCCATATCTTTTAAGGTGTAGTTGAGAAAAGTACGATAGGCCCCAGGGCTTCCTCTGTTGCGCCATCCAATTTACTTACTGTATGGCTTATTGGCTTATTTTAAATCAAATTAAAAATTATGTGATTGTAATACTTTCAATCTGGAACGCAACATCTCAGAGACGTCAAATTTGATTTTCCTCCATCACATTCATCAATTGGTTAATCAAATATTTCCAAACCAATTTTCATCGGTTTGGCTTACAAAACGTCAAACCCTACCATCACCTACACCTTCTTACCCACTCAAAAAAAATTACCTACTGATGAAACCTATGCCACACCTGTAAACAGAAGTCCCTTCGCCTGTCAATTTCAACTCCCACCGATATACCGACAAGTTAAACTTTCATGAGATTTACTTCTTGTCAATTGAATTTTCCCAATTTAATTCCAACCAAAAAAAAGAAAGAAAACTTCAACACTGTGCACCATCAGCCAATACATTAATAGAAAGTCTGTGAAAGCAAAGTACCTACAAAATGCCAACTCATTTGTACCTAATTGAAGCGGTTGAATGCGTCAATAAATGATGAGATGGATTGTGTTGGCAATTCCATTGTTACTTGTCGTGCCTTCTGAGAGTGCAACTGTTTGTCTGGGCTGTTGCCCACTTTTCAATCCAACTAAAAGTTATGTATTGCTCTGCCATGAAAAGACTACCTACAGATACTGGGGAAAAAAAGTTTAAATTAACAACGATGCAGAGTAATTTGCAAAAGATTTATTGCATTCCGAGCAAAGACTTTAATTCAAAAGAATGTTATGCGTTTCAACGTTTACTGCTTATAAAAAGAAGGCTAAATTTGTAGCAAGATTTTTTGTGAGAGTGCGTAAGCTGGACGTTCAAAATGAATGAAAGGAACTATGAGAGCGTAACATGACACAAGAAAAAAATAAATAGTTTCAAACGAAATAGATAAGGAGGTCTTTACGAAGTCAGTAAGTGCTTACCATAAATCTTGGTAGAGAAGCAATAAAGTTGGTTCTTGATTATCTGCGGGAACTTAACTCTGCCCTCAACTTTTACTCAAAAGAACTTAAATAACTTTCGTTTTATCAAAATTAAAAACAAAAATTAGAGAGTCATAAGAACTCAGGCCAAATAAACAAGTCAGGTAATGGAGCTATTTGAACTCCAAACAAGTAGAAAAAACAATCGAGGCGGTTGTGATCGTTTGCAAGATGGCCAACCAAAGACCAACTTACCCACACAAAAGATCAAACCAACAGCTAGATATGTAATCTCAGTAACAATAAAATTTATTGTTACAGTTTCACTTGGAAAACCTGACCTTATTCTGTTTACTCAACCCAAGTCTTGCCGCTAACTTCATGATCTGATGGAACTGCTTGATAGAGCAGCTTCCATTCATCAACATCTCTTTCTCACGAAAATAATCTTAGAAAACTTCTTATCGTTATACAATCGACAGCAATGAAGCATGAACACTTTAAACATCACTCATTGCGCATTCACACTCAATGGGGTTTTGGGCTAGCGCACGAAGGTTTCGCTCTGTTCAATGTTCACAAAGAAGGCCTTTGAGGCAGAGATAAAAGTTCTCTGTCAGAAATTTAAGCTTCTTCCCACCTAACTCGTCCACCTTTCAAAGCACTTCCGTCGTCGTCATCTCTGGTATGACAACAGCCTCTCACGATCACTAGATCGGTCATTGAGATCAAAAATCTTGTTCAGCTTTCTGCGCTGTCGGATCGCTTGCAACTTACAACGAAAGCAATCAAGCACATGTGTGGTGATTTACAGAGAATGTTCTCGCATAAGAAAATTATTATGCGTGTATGCTGGGGATGGGGATCTAGTGTAATTTGAGTTTCCTTTCCATTGTTCTACTCGCATCACGGAATGTGCACTTAGTTAGTAGACCAGGTGAATTCGTGTCATCGACCTATAAAAGCCACAGAATTATTCTTTGCTACTTTTCTTGATCTTGTTCTCTATTCGCACGCCATTTGATATAGAATAAATAATAAAAAAAATTGTTCTATTGTTCGTATTCTCTGTGGGTCGTACCTTCCGAACGATGCCGCCGTGTATCAGTGTGTAAATGAGAAAAGCCAATAGTGTGGTGAAATTAGATGGAATGCAATAAGTGAAGAAAAACTGCCGGAACAGAGGAAAATTAATGATTTTCTTTGTTTTTTTATGAGAGGAACATTCAATAACACATTCGCATTCGGATGTGAACAAAAATTGTTTTGGTTGTCAGAACTGACGCGCGGCATTCAATCAAATTATTTGATTTCACTAATTTATTTTTGAATTTGATTTACGCAAATTTTCAATAAACATTGGCCAATATCCAATTGATAAATAAACAATAGGAATTCCAAATTCCATGGCTAAGGCATATCCGCTGGCATTTTTGTTTACTCAAATGGCGAAAATAGAAAAATGTTTTTCCTCTTTTTTTTGTTACTTTTTTTTACTCAGTTGAAAGGAATTTGAAATTGGTTTTGGATCGCAACGAAGTTTTGAGATTTTTGAGAGTTATTTTGTTATTTGTGTTCTTATTTGTTCGCCATCTGCTTGACGGGAGGAAGTAAGGTAGGGTTTGTAACCCTTCATGTGGTATGCGATCGGAAAATACGCTTTCTGAATGCATCTCCCACTCACGTTTGTGGAAAATATCCACAAAACAGAAAAAATCAGCATGTGAGTCTGAGATGGTAAAGCAGTTGAGTTAAAACTTTGGATGGTTGATATTTTACCACAACTCCAGCAAATTTATCTACAATTTCGTTGACTTTAGTTCTCTAGTGGTCATGTCCCAGTTTTTTTTATCGTTTTATACCATGGACCCAAAACGCGCAGACCCGGATATAGGGGAGGACAACCAGAGCAACAGCCCCGGGCTTCCACAAAAGAGGGGCCCCGACAATAGAGACTTCAGAGATAAAATTTAAAATTGAGACTAGTAAACATTAGTAAACAACTTTTGCTTTCATCAAGCAGTCAGAAAAAAAAAATTAAAATCTCAAATGGCCCTGATAAGCACTCGTAATTTTCGATGACGCACTTGCACGTCGGCCGCGCGACGGATAAAACAATCTCAGCTCTCTGTATGCGTACATAAGGTTTTTTTTAGTCTATTTAGCAGATGCAGGGATGCAGGCTCTTATTTTGGAGAAAAATCATTTATCGACCACACGGTACGTTGTGGTCATTCTTTATTCATTAATTTAGTTGAAAGGCAGGTGTCAACTCTTGACCATCAGCTGTTTAATTTTTTGATTTCGTTCAGAACTAATATACGTTTTTCACAGCAAGTACAGAGCGAAACGGTATTCTGATCAAGAAATTATCGAAGAAAAAAAAACGGACAGTTTTACGTTTTGAAAAAGCTTTGAGACACTTGTTGGTATTGTCAAGCTGAAGCTACGAAAGCCATAGTTGATGGCTATTCGAAGAAGCTCTAACCAGCATATCTTCCGATAAATAGCAAAAAAAAAACATCGCGAGGAATGAAGCAGCGCACCTTCTAAAGAAGATGCGTGGTCTCGAAACTGCTTTATTTGCAATCTTTTGGAACGACATCTTGGAGCGATTTAACGCTACAAGCAAGATGTACAAGACCCAAAAATGATTCTTGAATCAGAAATGCGTGGCATTGGAATCATTGAAATCATTCGTGGAATCCAAAAGAAACTATTTATCTTCGAGGAAGCTGCTAAAAAAATTTCTCAAACTGACGAATACATAAATCTGTCACCGAAGGAAAAACACAAAGTATCCGCCATTATCCCAGTGGTCGACCAGTTATGTGTTTCTCTTACCAAAATATTGCATGCCTATGAAGCTGTACGTTCGAGATTTGGATTTCTTAATCACATCGAGAAGTTGGATGCTGCAAATTTGTCCGCTGCAGCAGAGCCATTGGTGAAAGTTTATCAGGATGATCTAGAACCTAGTCTTGGTAGTGAGTTGGTTCAATTTGTATCTTTGATTGACTCATATACAAAAAGACTATGGTAAAGTCCAATCTCCGGAACTTTTTTACTACCAAATTCCCGAAAATCAAAATTTCAGAACTGCAATCCCAAACCTTGAAACTGCATTGAGAATGTATTTGGTTTTGATGGTATCAAATGCAATGAGCGCTCAGTTTCAAAAAAAAAAAAATATTAAAAACAGGCTTCGAACCACGATGTGGCAAAACCGTCTATTAAAGCTCTCTCTCCTGCTTCGGGAACTGGAGTTCAGCGAAATCATCAACGATTTTTCGGCGAAAAATGCTCAGATAGTTCCGTTCGTTAACGCTTAAATTTAATTTGAGATAATTCTTGTTTCCTATTTTATTTATGCATTCCTTAAATAATGAAATAATCTATACTTGGTTTCACAGTAAATTATTTATTGCAAAACTAGATTGAAAAAAATTGTTTATTTTATTTGGAATATAATTTGGGACCAAAGGGCCTCCACTCCTTTGTTACCCGAGGCCTCCATACCTTTAAATTCGGCCCTGCAAACGCGTCTTCATGCATTCCGCACGAGCTTACAAGGTTCATAGAAAAATGTCGTATATCACGTGGTTTCCAGGAAAAACAGCAGATTATGTGATTCGTGTTGGTTCGTTTTAAACGAAACAATGCGGTTATTTCTGATAAAATAGGTAATTGCGATTCCTATTGGTCATAATGAACATGACTGCAATTTTTTTTCTCATTTTTGATTGAACAAGGTGGAGCTTTATCTTCAGAAATGATGATAACACGAATCATATGATGACCTTTTTTCCCCCAAATGACTCTTTTGATGTCGTGTTACCCAACCAAACATGACCTACACTCTGGTTGCATATAAGCCCTCTCCATAAATCACTTTCAATACTTTTTGCTCCTATTTATGGATTCTTCTGGAACGAAGCTATGTATATCCTTTTTCCTTCTTCGTGATTTTTGAATATTGTTAAAAACTTTCCTTCAAACTTTTCTTTAAACTTAGCAGGTTTGTTCTAATATAAAATATTGTGCATAATGATAATGGTAAAGCCTTATGCTGTAGCCTTAATTGATTTAATGATTCCACACTTCACACTTTCCACAGTTCATTATGGTAATTGCTAGACCGACCGACGACAGTCACGGCGACGGTAAATTTGTTTTTGTGGTTACTATGCCTTGAAAGCATCGAGATAAAACATGAAATTCTTGCATTCACCACACGTATGCATGAACTTGAGATGAACCTTTTTACTAGTGACACAAATCTATGTTTTGTGATTTGTTTTGGTACTATGGCTTTTAAATTGCTATCAAAAAACAACAACACTCTTTTCTTTATATTTGAACGTTATTTGTTATCATTTTCTCCTAAACATGGAACCATGTTTTGTTATTTAATGTTCTCTTTTTATAAAAACATATGAACTGTGGTTAAAGTTATGTGATGAGATGATTTAATTGATATCTTTTCTCAGTTTCAGTGTTCAATTTCATCATTACACGAACTTGTCAAGTCAAAGCGCCATCAATCGGCCAGTCACGCAAGAAAATTGTGTAATGATTAATGGTGTTTGGTGTACATACATTTCCTACCTTAAATAAAGGTGAGGTTGTCATTAGGGATATCATTTGGAATTCAAATGAAACCTGAAACCTTCTCCTAGATCATTGATAACCAAAAATCAATCTAGCGAAAGGTAAGGATAGATTTGGATTAAAATAATTACTCATAGTAGGTACTGTAAAAATTAAATGAATTTGTATTTCTTGTCCATGTTCTGTTTTTTAATTTGGTTCACCACATTCTATGTGAATAGAAGTGGTGGTAAACCTTCATACAGAAGCTTTGGTTTAAAGAAGTTTAGTTTAGCTCAATGGAAGAAACAAGGAAAATCGTTTCTTGTCTTAATTATTCTTCACAATCAAGTGAATAAGTTAATACATTATAGGTAGGGCAATATGTAAACAAATGAATAAAAAGAGTACTAACACAGCTGAGGGAGCTTCGGGGTCTATCACACTTTTCTCAACTAAACCCTTTTCTGCAACTTAGAGACTAGGTCGCACTGAGCTTAAAGCAAGTTCACATGTACGAACTTAGCAACACTCTTCAAACTAATTCTGCTACTTCCTGAGATGAAGGAAGTATTATGCAGTATTCTGCTTTCGAGACAACCTCTTTAGCGTTTTGTTACATCGAAATTACTTCGTAACAACATATTTTAATTTTCGTGGAAAGAAAAATCACGTGATTTGTTCGATTTATCCAAATCAGAATTACGAAATCTTAAACCAAAAACGATTAGTTACCTTGCGTCACACCGGAAGTTGCATGTGTTCTCTGGAAAACTGAGAACTTAGATGAGCCACATGAGCGAGGTGAAACCTCAGAGTGAAATCATTTCATTGACTAGAACCCTACCACTGGTTGGGGGTTTTAGTGATGTTAAAGAAAATAGTGCAAAAATGGCGAGAATCAGTTTAAAAGCTAACTTCCTAAAAACATGTGGTTATTATACGAGACAAAAGGGTATCATAACAATAGAAAGTTGAAGGTTGTAGGTTGCCTCAGAGAATCGTCTGCATATGTTTTGATATTACTTCGGATAAACACATCAACGTTTGTTTTTTCCAACAAAAAGGCCATAGAGAAGTGGTCCATTCCAGCAGAAACCCTTCTTTAATTCAAAAGAAAGAAATACTTAGGTTGATCTTTGTAATGAGCTGGTTAAAAAAAGTGACAGTCAAAGTCAATTAAAGATGCCACCATAGATAACTAAGAGATAAATTTATCTAACAAAATGAAAATTGAAAAAATGCAATGAAATTATAAAAGCTTTTTAAACTATGTTTTGATTTTCTTTTTTTTTTAGTTTTTGTTTATTTACTCTTCCTTCAAAAAAATATATTTAATTTTTGCTCTCCAGAAAAACCAAGGTAACCTTGTATAAGACCCTAATCATCCCAGTCCTGCTTTACGGTGCGGATGCATGGACCTTATCGAAAGCGGATGAGGAAAAAAAGAAAAATTCTCCGAATGATCTTTGGTCCCGTATGAGAAGACAATGTGTGGAGAAGAAGATACAACAACGAGCTGTATGAGCTGTACCGCGACATGGGCATAGCCAGAGGAGTGAGGCTACGATGGTTGGGCCATGTAGAGGGGATGGACCCAAACGCTCCGGCTTGTCGGGTTTTCGAAAACTCATTGCAAGGAAATCGCGGAAGGGGAAGACCTCGTCTTAGGTGGCGTAGTCGAGTGGATAAGACCTCAACCGACTTGCAGTGCGAAACTGGAGAGAGCTCGCCCGAAATCGAAGTCGTTATAGAAGGATGTTGGTTGAGGCCCAGGTTCACCCCGAACTGTAATGCCCACCTAAGTTAGTAAGTAAAATGAAATTTTAAAAGCTTTTTAAACTATATTTTGATTGTCTTTGTTTTATAATTTTTTTTATTTACTTTGATCTCTTTCTTCAAAAAAATATATTTAATTTTTGTGGCACAAGAAAAAAACAACAATAGCGCTCTGAAGATTTCGAAAGCATTTATTATATCGGGAGATAGATGATGGAAGAATGTCAAGCATTGTAAAAATGGTTGTAAGAAATCTACTACAATTTTCCTCCTATAAAACCCATTTGCAGAGCAGCAGCGCACTACACAACGAAAAACAGATATTTCATTTTGAAGTTTTCGAAAACACATCGGAAACATCTTGATTCATAGCATTGAGCTTCAACTACCATTTGTTCGTATCCAAACGTATTTAACAGCAAAAGTTTTTTAGAGAATTTTTAAACTAGTTCCGATTGACTTTACTTTCATTTAAGGCTGTTTTGTAGAAAAATTTTACAGTTGTCTATCCACTTAGCAAGGTGCGTGAGTGGCTTTATCTTTAAAAGAAGGAGTGAGCTGAGGATATGAGCATTATGCACTAGGGGAACTAGATTGAACTTAAATTCAGTAAAAAGAAGGATAGGAGCCCGCTTACCAAATGACAATACACCTAAATTGAAAAAGAAGGGCAAAATAGACTAAAGTGAGGCCGTTTAAAATAACTTTATTTTCATCTATTGCACAAAAAAAAGGGGAAAGGATCCTACTCTCACTCTTACAAAGGACTGGTAATTGCTTTGAGTGCTCCAGCTTATAAGTGTAAACCTATGTTTTTTGTTTCTATTATTTATAGGAGCTTTTATTCACTCTAATATTTAAATGTTTAAATGATGTTCTCTTTGTGGTACTGACAACAATCTCCACCAACCTCATTTGGAAGGAAGGCAAATCCATGCGAAGTCAGCGATTCCTTTTGTTGAATATTTCAGTGAATATTGTGATTTGTAAAAAGCACACACAGAAATTTCGTTTCACTGAGGAAGCCTGGCTACCACCCTGCAAACCCTCTAAAAACCGTTTGCTTGAACTGCTTTAAGGCGGATGTAACTTATACTCTTTTGTGTCTAAAGTATGACTGTTGCACGAATAGAATACTAAGCAAAGTTCTTCATGTTTTTGAACATCCTTTAATTATTATGTTTCCTGCATTGTTAAATTGATACGCGGTTCATATTTGAACCTGCATTTGAATTCCTTTAATCATAATCTACTGGTCACGTTATATTGTTTCAGATTTTGTTCATTTGCTTCGCGAATGTAATCAAATATGGAGTTTTGTTTGTAATCACGGTATAGCCGAGTTACCAAGTAATAAGCTGCTTTTTTTTGGATACCCAACTCTTTATTGAAATTGAAGAAGAATAATTTTCACGTGTACGTAGTTAGAGAGTGCTCCAAATCCAAACTGTTTGAGTGCTTGAGCGACCTTCAACACCAGTTGAGTTTATACAATGTCTAGTCTATTTGGCTTTCTGCCAAAATCTTATAGTCGACATAAATTTTCAGCCTAAAGATTTCTCTCGAATCACCTATACCTACTGCCCAGTGCCAACATAACAAAACCAGACACGAGGATATAAACTGTGCATGAGGTAGATAAATCGTGTACACTAAACGACCATGGAAAAAAATTCTTGTTTATCTCTCATAAAAAAAAAATATATTTAAAGGGCTTCTCTTTAAACAGAACAAAAAATAAAGACATTCTTTTGGCAATGACTATTTTAAAACGTCTCGATCGAAGAACATGCCAAAAGTCAATGACCCTTTTTTTCTTTTGATGGGCTTTCTGCATTGAAAGTGTCACTTACGTATTTGCGACACAATTTAAATCTAAATCTACCTCAAATGAGAAAACGAGTGGACGAAAACGTATTTGTAGTTTGTCTACCTTTCCCGCTCTCGATAAAAAAAAATTTAATTCAAAAGGCAGGCCAACAACCTTTTGAATTTGGTTGGAAGATGAATAGGCATGAATATCATCAGAAGCTTATTTTTCTTTGAAAAAAGATTTGTTTGGCAGTAAAATGATGTATGGGTTTTATTAAAAAATCAAGTGAGTGGGCTAAAAAAGCGACATTCTGCATCAAAAGACAAAGCCTATATTCACATTTTGTTTGAAGAAAGAAAAAAATCATAATATGCTAATGTTCAAATGATTAATCGTGTTTTTGGGGTGTCGATAAATCAAATATTTTGATTAAAAATAAAGAGATTTGAAAATTCTGCTTGAAATATCTACCTTTAGGGAACTCCAGGCGAGTTCTATTCTTATCCTTTCCATTCCTCATTCCCCCTAAGGTTTTAAATTTCTGTTTGCTAATCGGCATTTGTTTGTTTGGTGCCTGATAAAATATTGATAATGTTTAATTTATGTAAGATGGCATAGGTCGTCAACCATCCAGCTACTGTTAGCATAGGACAGGTATGGAAACAGAAAGAAAACATATTGTAGATGTAAAGATGGAGCAGTCTTTTGTTGATATCGCACATCATTCATGTTTTTTTTTTCTCTGTGTGTGAAGAATGAATAGTCAGTCAGCTACCTACGATTTGTAAAGATGAAAAATTGTGTGTCTTTTTTGATAAAGAGTAAACATGCGTGGTTCTGGTTTGTTTCGAAAACAAGTTTTTATAAACACTTGTTCAAAGAAGTCGAAGAAAAATGATTGAAGAACGTCTTTTCCACAAGGAAGAGGAATTACATGCATTTTTAGTTACCTACTTCTACATAAGTTTTGAACGATTACTCAAATCCAACAGAGCTAATGTGGCTGTCAGTTTCGACAGTAGGAAGGAACGGATTGGAAAATGGACCACGGGGGCGAAACCCCCATTTATTTGGCTTAATATAAACTATTTCTAAATCTAACTTCAAAACCAGGAAACTTAATAGCTAAGACTTAAGTAATCTAGTTGGGGGGGTTTAGGAGGTGAAGCTTGAGGCAGAGTCCTCCAGTCAATACCGACAAATCTGGGGTGAGATTCTGTAACTAAAAAGCGTACAAACGTTTTCGTGTGTGCGAACGATTTCTCTATGTTAACATGAAGGAAATCGTTAACACACACGGAAACGTTTGTTCGCTTTTTAGTTACAGAATCTCACCATTGGGTAACAGAGAAAGAGATAAGGAAAACAGTCATTTTATTCGCACGAAGTTTCAATAAATCGACCAATATGAACTTCCTCATGGTGTGTACAATGTTCTTGTCTAAACTCCAAGTGTATGTTTTTTTGTACACTCAAAAACTTTTGATGCACAGATTTTTGAGCTTCTTTTAGAATATGCACAAACCTAGATGTTAAAAAAAGTAAATAAATAAATAGGTGGGCACAACAATCAGGATTCTAGCACATTTCTATTAACTATAACTTGTACTTTTTGTGGTCTAGTCAAACCCTCGCGGAAAGCGATATCCTTTGAAAAATTGTTAGATGTTCAGACTTGCTGTGTGTTGTCCATTACACCACGGGTACCACACACGTAGTTGTTAGCTATAGAAATTTTACCTTAATCTTTGCCAAGAAGCATCTCAATATTAGGTGAACCAATCTACCTATGAAGAAAGATTGTCTCGTTAAGTTAGCGAAGGACTACTCAGAAAAACTTCCACAGGAAAGACAAAAATATTAAAACGATCTAAAGTAGCCTATTGAAAGTTCACTTCCCAGCTTCGAATATTATTATATCTGCTGTATCACGGTTCGTTTGATTTTCTTCAATGCAACCACCATTGATTTAAGTCCTGTTCTCCCATAATGAGGATGAGGTACGTCTAGGTATATGTTTTATAACACGTTTACTGACTGCTGATAGGTGTGCATTTCTTCTTTATGCAACTCTAGTAGTATATGTTGCAATGTTAAAACTAGTATCAAAAAGAGCCATTTCTCGTTCCATTTATTTATGAGAATTAAATGTAAACTCACGTGAATCACTAGTTTTTATCCTTAAGTTAGGTTTAAAATGGCTGTCAGGGAAAACAAACGGACACACTTAGGCCAATATTAGGTCCATTGTGTTACCATAGAAATTATGCGAGGAGTATCTCACTTAACAAAACCATTTGGAGCTTTTAATAAAGCGAAGGAGATGCAGGGGATCTGTGTTCGCCAGAGCGCTTGGGTCATTAAGAAAATATTTTCCTAGATGCCGTTTTTTTTGTAAAGAGAGTGCAGGACATGAGCAGAGGAGGTGTGGGATTGTCTCCACCTCCTCTTCATCTAAGCAACTTCTGCAGAAGGCATTAGAGGAAACGCCAAGTCTTGTGGCGTACCTTCCTATCAGACAATGTCCGGTGATGACATTGATTGCGGCTCCCCAGCTTTTTCTTCCTTCTTCGTAAATAAATTTGTCACTGGCGACTTATCCTCTTTCGAGGCCAAGCCATTGCCGGCAGTCGCGGCACCTGCCAACTTTTGAACGTATATCCCCTTTCGATTTTTATTTCGTTTATTTACTTTTTCCGTTATTTTCAGTTTCCAAGTTTTCCAACATTGAGGTTTTGTTTTGAGTTATGTTGGTTGGTCAGGTTCTGCAGCTGGATTGCTGGAGAAGAAGCCTTAAGCACCCCCACCACGACAAGGTCAACTCATAAGGGGTGCAAAACAGGAAAATTAAAAACTCAGCCATTGGGCTTCTGCTGAAGTTTACCAATCGAATTCAAACTATCCCGCTGATGTGTTTCTGTTGATGATGTGCTCTCATTAGATCGTTCCATTTTTAGAAAGCTTTATGTTGTAATTTCTTGAAATGCTTCTATGCTGTGGCACCCAGAAAAGAAAAATGTTGAACAATTCGTATACCAGAGTTTCAATGGTAGCTTAGCTGTCCGAAAAGATGATTACAATTAATGATCACTTTTCCAGATGTTGAGCATGATAAGCACTCGCTTTCCTGCAATATGATTGAGTGATTTCCTGAAAAAAAAAACGAAAACTTTAAGGACGGAAGTCCATAGACGAAAGTGTGTGACAGGAATCAGGCGAGGCCATTTTACTGAGTGTTGGTTCAAATTAAATTTAGTCGTGTACGGCGAAAAAAGCTTTTTGGACCAAAGCCTTGCACAGAATCCTTTAGATTTTATTTTATTTTCGTCATAAGGTTCTTAGGTTGTTTTCAAGTCAGTTGTAAAGTACTCCATGAATTAAGCCTTTTGCATGATTTAAATCTCGTGTCCCAACTTTTTAATAAGTCCATAGAGATTACTTTTCTACTAGCAAAAGTTTCCACTGTCATCCACGAATAAAAGGGCTTCGATACAAATTCCAGCAAACTCAATGCAACACGAAAGAAAGTCCATGAGGTCGTCGAGAGAAAAAGTGAAAAAAGAAGAGCCCAACTTACATCCCTGGCGGAAAAAAACTCCCATTCGAAGCTAATAAATTAAACGACTGCACATACTTACATTGTCTCAATCACAAAAAAACTGACACAACCGAAAGACCAATAAAGGCCTACGACAACACCCTTCAACCACTATACAATACACCATATACCGCTATGATGGTGACAGCATTGTCCACAAAAATAAAAACAACAAGTACTGGCATAGCACTCCTCAAGAAAAATTCAGAATGTATGGGGGACATGTGAAATCGAAACTGTAATAAACGACTCGCCCAAGTTCTAGAACAGAGGAAGTAAAGGTATGACGCCATATGCGAAAACCAACAAC
Source organism: Melanostoma mellinum (assembly GCA_914767635.1). Classification (NCBI taxonomy): domain Eukaryota; kingdom Metazoa; phylum Arthropoda; class Insecta; order Diptera; family Syrphidae; genus Melanostoma; species Melanostoma mellinum. Next base: position 20,902,420 of record OU612059.1, read on the forward strand.
ACTGCCAAACAATTGCTCATTTACCCTACATTGCCAAAAACGCAAGCAAGTAATGTACATACACAATTTTGCGATGGCAACTCTATAATTACGAACCCTCTTGTAGATTCCAACATGCACACACAGAATGCCCCAAATGCAAATTATACCTACCCATATAGACGAAAATAGATTAAATAAATGTTTGTTTTATTACTACGTACCTACCAAAAAAGATACCTGAACCGCTCTACATTCATAATATTTTCGATTTAGAAAGAAAGAAGGAAAAATAGAAAAAACGAAAGTGGAAGGGTATGAGACAAATATCAATTGACCTTGTTCAGTGTTCACAGGAAACAATTTAATTGAGTGCTTTGTTTTCTTTTCTTTTTTTTCGTCCAATGTCCACATAAATTGCACACTTTAAACTACAAAAAGCATTACACACAAATACTTACTAGATTCCAATCCAATTTGTTTGTATTTGCACCTTTTCTTAGCACTTCCTAAACTTCAAACACGGTAGTTTTACGGAACACTGTTTTTCTTCTATTTTTTTCCTTTTCTTTTCTATAATCCCCTTTATGTAATTATCTTCTTTGATTCATGAGCCAAAATACTTTGTTTTTTCCAATGAAGGGTTTTTATTTGATGAAGGGACAATATTGCAACAAGGTGTTCAATTATTGTGTCCGGAAAAAAAAAAGAAATGGTCAATTGACTTCGAAATGTCAAAGGACACGCGCGAACAATCACAGATGCGGAGGACGACAATTTACGAATATCGGAGTTCGGAGAGCGTAAAGAAAAACAACACGATTGGTTTTCCTTTTCAAAAACAATTCATTTTCACGTTCTATTCGGCGCGGTGGTATGTTTTTATTTTCGATTTCGTTATTATGTATGTATCTATGTATGTAGTTTTTCTTTTAATGTTTTATTATTGCCACTATGACATCACCCTGGAATGGAGGAAACAGGAATCGAAAGATCTGTGTTGGTTTTGGTTTGGAATCGCACACACAACTTTATGGAACGAATGAATATTGCCAAAAGTATAAATTGACGACAATTTAAATGGCGATGGCGAATATAGCGGAGATTATATTGAACGAAGAACTTAGAAGACGAAGATTACGATTACGAATTACGACGAATTGAAGTCATGCGCGTTGTTGTTGATTTTGTTGGAATTGGAATATATCTACGAGCTACGACGAGGCGATGACAATGATGACAGCATTCGTTACGGTGAACGGTACAGATAGCACTCTGCGGCGAGAATGAATATGAGAAAATGCAAACATAACACACAACTGTCAGATAGTTTGGCCGTGCCAGTGCCACTCGTGTGTATGTATCTATTACTGGAAGTCCAAGTCAGGCTAGGCGGCGAAAGGCGAGACGGCAGACGTTTTTCTAACTGGAGTGAAGAACAAGTTTAATTGCATGCATGTGTGCGCGAGTGAAGTGAGAGTGTAGTGGTTAATCCGTGAGTGTTCAAGTTTATATCTCTTGTCTCTTCTCTTTTGCAAAATGGGATAAGAAAAAAAAGATAAACGTATAAACGATTTCGGAGCAGATAGAAGAGTCCTGATTGAAGAGAGATAGTAAAACGAAAGAGTGTTGTTTGAAAGTGTTTGTGTTTGTTGTTTCTCTTAGTTTACCGGTACCGTTATCAAAGTAAACAGGTCGATGTGGGATTTAAGAGAGTGAGCGGAGCGCTGTCATCATTACTTCATTAGGTGCAAATCAAATCGGTAAAACAATCCCAAGCTCGAAATGATATGAAATATGAATGACGTATGGTTTCTTTGCGCCACGTTATAGGGTATGCTGCGTTCGATTGTTAAATGTTTTGCAACAAAATATCTTTTCAGTTTCAGTCAGAAGAGCTTCAAATTACAAAATTTTGTAAACTGAAAGAGTGAGAGCGAATTTCAAGAAATGTCCATAAATTGCCGAAGTCAGCTAAAAATCTCAATAGAATCCCCGTGAGAGTAATGGCGATAATTACCACTGCACAGTGTGTAGGCAACCTCAACCTCATTCAAGCTATAGAATAGCTTAGAGAACCCGTGAAGGGCCAGTAAGTTAGTAAAGTTGATGTTTAAGCTGGTTTTATACAGTTTTGTTGGCATGTAAATAGATATAAAAGCGGACTGAATAAGAAAATGAATTTAAGATCAAATTGAGTAGCTCCACTCGCTTGTGATAACACAACCAAAGCACAATCAACTTCAACAAAACATTGAAGATTGATCGTCCAGTAACGTTTTGGAGGTTTTGTTTGCTCTGCTTCTAAATATAACGTTTAAATTTATTATAAGCAAATATGTTACTAGTGAAGGGGAGACTTGTGTAGTCTGACTTACAATTTATTATAAGAGAATAGTTAGCAGCTAGTTAGCTTGGGATCAACATGATGCTGGGCGCTGCTTATACGGTGGTCGTCAAAGATCAAACTCTACCCCTGATATGTTTTTATTCAACAATTTCACAGTACTCGTTTGTCAAAATTTATCGAGTACTCGATGCCATTGATTTTAAAGAGGAGTAAGCTAATCTTCTGATCTAACGAAAAGGTTTTTTAGAAGTTGTCGTTAGAAATAAACCATACCACGGTTACCGGTGAGACCCAAGCGGCATCAATCGGCACATGCTGATCGACAATACCTCCTTACCGAAAGCCGAGCCGAAATCGAACCGAATGAAATGGATCCGTATGCCGGTCAGCAGAGTGTGGACGCCCCTTAGGGTTCTTTTCTTTCTCACACTATTGATCAAAGATAATGAACTTCGATAATGAATCTGACGAACTTTCAATGGAATAAGAATATGAACTTCTGGTTTCTAGTCAATAGCAAAAGAAAAAGAACTTCTGTGTTCTGTAGCCACGAGACCATTGTAGGAAGAACAGTCACAGCACACAATACAAAATGCAGGTAGTATTGGTTGATGAACTCTCTACATGTATTAAGGCTTTGCTAACTAACTATGTCCAGGAAGCCATCAAAGCACTGCTCACAGAAATGGTGCTCCTTTTTCTATCGCAGAGGAAAAGAGGAGTAAAATGAGACAAAGATCTTTCGTAGCTTGTGCTTTGCACAGATCAGCAATTACTTACTGAGTTTAAGAACTAAGCCTTTATCTGCTGAGCACATTTACAGAAAACCTAAAGGTCACACTTGAAGAACAAGTCTTTGCATTGAATCAATTAGAAAAGATCTTATCAGAATCCTGCCGAGCATATCATTAAAACCCGTTTGTTCCAATTCATGACTGATCGGTAATCAAATACAAAGAACTGCAGAAGGACATTTCCTCTTTCCTGTTGTCGATAATTAAGACTGGCGAAGGTGCTTGGAACTGGCACTAAACGCTAGTTTACCGGAAAGGTTTATTTGTGCAGGTGTGCTTGAAGAGATACAGTGGACCGTGTGAGTACCAATAATAGACCACTGCAATACTTTGAACCAGCTAACGTAACGTGTACAGTACAGATTAAAAAATCAATTCTATTGTGTTTACTCCTCTGGTATAGCGTTTATGGTGACTTTAGACAGAGAGGAACACAACAATTATCTTCCGAAAATTTGGAAAAAAAATTATACCTTTGAAAACCGAAAGGTAAAATGTGAAAATATAGGCTTAAGTAAGTTACAGGAATCTTAAATGCTGAAAAGTGCAAAATGTTTATTTGTTCTCTTTCGAAAGGAATGTGTAATGATTCAATGAAAAGAAGATACTACAAGGATTTTACAGGCAGAGGAGAATACATTGAGCTCTTCCCGCAAAATCATCGTAAGCGACATTTTAAGCAAAATGGTTTTTTTATACAATTCAAAACTTTAACTGTTTCGCAATTTTCTGCATTTTTAGTCTTACATTATAACTGTTTTACGACAAGTTACAGCGAAAATAAATTTTATCGTAAGCGACTGACCTCTGGTACTTTTCCTTTGAATGCTTGTGATAAAAACAAACAAAAAACGTCTTCCTGTAAAATTTTCTTTTTGTCGCTTACGATAAAATTGCCTGAAGGGCTCGATATGTGCGACACATTAATGATTGAAACTAAGGAGAAGAGTATCGCTAGCGTGAGGTGGTGGTCAAAGGACTTACCTTTAAATTGTTGGCTAAAGGCTATTTGAGGCATTTGGAGAATATAATTAGAAATTTATACTTTCTATGTGAAGTCATAAATAAAATGGACCAAATGAAAACCATTCCTTTTCAGAATTAACAAATGTACAACGTGCCGTTCGTGAAAGAAAGTCAGCAACTCAATCAAACCAGCGTTAGTGGTCCATTAGGTAAGAGAAGGGCGAGGTCTATTTCGTTACTGGTGGCGCCCAACGTGGGGCCCGATTGTCTAGACTTTTTTTCATCTTTGTGGGATTTCTTTTTTTACCTGAAGCTTTTCGTAATGTAGACGAAAGAGATTTTCGATCTTGGATTCATAGCTTTCGAGAAATAACTCAAACGCTATTTAATTTTTTTCGGGTTGCTATCGTCCGGTAAATGGGAACGTAAGTTGCGTATATGCAAACAAAAAAAGGGAGAAGTTTGGTTGAGTGATAAAGCCCAAGTTAGATGACAGGGGCAGTAGTTCATTTTTTGGGAGTAGGGGCTACCGCATAGCTATGGAGGTAGTGGTAGCTATGGCAGTGTCCCAATGAATACAAGGGTGAAAAATCTACAACCCTACCCTACCACTACTGGCCGACATATCGTCCCACGACAACTTCACACTGCAAGGGCGATGTCTTCGAACAATGACCTAATATTTGGGGCCTACTACCCCTACATAGAATATTTGGAGAGTACACCTTTCAGTGGATTTGTCCCACCAGAGGCTTTCCTCTATTTTGACATGATAGGTTTGATTCAGGACAGATTGGCGGTTCCGTTAGTCTATCACGTCTGCCGTAAGTCCGTAGAACGACGGCTCCTTTACAACCGTGACGTCGCCGCAGTAGGCGGAGAAGTTGAAGAGCTCCTCCGGTTTAGTAGGGCGGTCTCAGATCGCGATCGTCGTGACGTTGTTAAAATGCCAGATATATTCTGGTGGTTGTCCGAGCAACAAATTGTTATTGATGATGATAGTCAGTCGCCAATGGCTGGCTTACAAAGGTTTAGCGTGTAAGTCTTAGGGAAGGGGGTAGACACAGTAGCAAAAAAAAAAAAAAAAATACAAAAAAAAAATATAAAAAATTTAAAACCAAAAAAAAATCATAAAAAACAAAAAAAAAAATTACAAAACATAAAAACTCAAAAAAAAAAAAAAAAAAAGCTGCTGTGGCTGCTCTAGTTTTAAGTAGTTTTAATTAGATTTAAGTAATTTTTAAGAACATACAAAAAATGATCTAGAAAACTAAGTTTTTCAATTTTTCTTAGTCTTAACCATATCTAAAGTTGTAAATTAATAAGTTATCCTTAGGCCGAAAGGCATTAGAATTAAGATATTGTTTAATTTAGAGTACCTGATTAGGGTCAGTAAGTTAGTCAAGATATTATATAAGCTAGTTTTATACATTTTTGTTAGCATGTAAGTAGTTGTAAGTGAAAATGAATAAAAAATGGATTAAAAATGAAAAAATGAATATCGTCCCACAATGAAATCGTTTCCTTTAATTTTTTTTACAAATTTAAAGGCATGAAAATTCGTAACGAAATCCCAATGCTGCGGCTCCAAGAACTCACCGTAACGACGAGCTAAATCACAACTATAAAAGCATGCCAAAGGGGATTGTAAAATGATTAGAATGATCGAAAGCATGGCTCAAATGAGGTCAGTCGAGTATCCGACGCTCTCTGTCGTGTCAGCTTACAGTGAACATGAAATTCTTCTACAAACATTTATCGGAGAGCCATTAGCGATGGCAGATCAAAGACAAAGACAACAATCACAACAATGGCAGAATATTTTTACCATGTGTTTTTTATTAATAATTCTATTTTTTATTAATAAAACATGTCAAGACGTAAGGGCGCATTTAAATGAACATTTTCAAATTCAGAACTTAAAAAAATTATGGTTTTAGTAAAACCAACCTTAGAAAAAAATCACAAATCATTTGCTATAGCAGAAAGGTCAGGAGACTATTCATGAAACAGTAAAGTAAATACTTACTCCTCTTGAAGTTCAATTCCACTGTCGTCGAGTGATGAGTTTATTCTACTGTTGAAATTATTATTACACATTGAATGGACGCCGCTGTTAAGTGCATTTTCCACAGAAAATCCAAATTCACGTTCGGCATGCTCCGGGAGAGGAGTTGGAGTTTCAAAAACTAAGGTTTCCACCATGGATCCCTTTGACGATCCAAATGATACTCTGAAAAAGCAAAGAGAAACAGACACTTAAGCATAATCCATTGTTTCTGGTTAGTTTTTCTCATTAAGTTATACAAAATATAAATTAAATTGGCTTTCTAAAATACCTATTCACTTCATTCTTAATTGCAAACGGTTTTTCCGACGTGATTTTCTTTCTTCGTTAAGTAAACGATTTAATTTATGCATTTGTCATTTTCAAATCTTTTTCAGTAACAATGCTTTGAAAACGACGCGACGGTCACAAAGTCAAGTGATTCACTATGCATTTCCTTTATTTCTCAATTTAATTTGGTTGATTTTATTGCCCTTTATACTTACTTACTCTGGAACAACACACTATATAATTTAAATTCTATCGTTAAGTGGATGACTAAAGACTCGTTATGAGTGCCGGCCGTTAGGGTCCGAAACATTTCAAAAGATTTCCTTTCGTCTTCCAGAGCCAAATTGATGGTCAATCTCATGTACAACGTTAGATTTGAATAAAATATGATGTGCACGTACATGTGTCATATAAGCATGTAGACAAAGCACCGACCTTTGCCGTTAATTTTCCATTTACATCAAGTAACGAGTTAGAGAAAAAACATTTTTGATGATGCCGAAAAGTGTATGAAGGGCCAACTTAATGGCGCCGAAGCGGTACTGTATTTCAGTTGTTCAAATATCCATTGAGTCGGTGTTTATTTTTATTTGGCGTGTCTGACACACCATAATTGTTATAACCCAATTATCAATTAGAAAATATGGCATCTAATTAGTAAAAATGATATGGTGTGATAAGTTGCAGTTAAAGTACGTTTTGATAGTTTTAAGTCATTTTAAATCACTTAAAACACGTGCTAGTATTTAGTTTTTATGAGAGTAAGCAACAGCGGATGTTCATTGCTTTGATCGTCCAGTTTTATTTTTCAGATTTGTTGAGTGTAGAAAAACTGAACTGTAATATAATATTGATGTTTTCTGGTTGTTTTTTATTTTATAACTCTTAATGCAATTAATAAAAATGTCTAGTCAATAGAAAAATTCATTAGTTATCTTCGAAACTAGTTGTTTCATCAGCTTGAGATACCATAGAAGGAAGCATAAAGTGAGTTTTAATATTGGGGTAGTACTATTCCTTGACCGTATCAAGTTAGCACCACACAAGTTTGTTTCCCAATAAAAGCGACATTTTTTTTGTTTTTACGTTAGAATTGATCCAAAAAAATTTAAGTGGTAGTGCTAACTTTAAGCACATACAAAATCTGAACCGGAAACCCCTCCCCAGGTAAGGGATACAAATTCCGAAGCACATTTTTGTCTAGATGTGCAGAAGGGTGAAGCATTTAAACAATTTAACTTTTGTAATAACTTAAAAGGACATTGTTTGCGCTTTTAACAGCTTCTTTCTATGTATTCCAAGGTCTAGCTTCATTTTCTATTATTATGCGCTAAGAAAAACTGCTTCTGGGCCTACCGACTTCATCGGTAGGAACACATTCATGGAATCATTGGAAATCATTGGAATCTCCACCTGCCAAATTGGTTATAAGGAAAAGCATTCGTTACAGCTGTCGATAAGAAATTCGCAACTTCAAAACCACTTTAATTTCGGAGAGCCTTTACTATCTTTTTGGATTGATCATAAATGGAAGAGTTTCATCAAAGCAGAAGTATTCACATCCACATCGACTTCTCAACATCGTAAACTGGCCATCAAAGAACTATGGAAAACTTCTCAAACCAGGCCGCTATCTTAACCCTATCGTCTAAAGCTTAATCCCAACCTTTCGGTCACATAATTTCAAATACATTTTTTTAAGCAATGAAATGGTTCAAGCTGACGAACTCGCTACTTGAGATGGACAAGCTTTTTAAGACTAACTAGTAAAAATTAAAAGCTTTCCGATTGCAGCTTGAAGCTAAGAAGAAAAGTTTGTAGAACTGTAGAAAGATGTGGTCTGCATAGAATGAATCCCGATCAATTGGACTACAAGACTGCAACGCATGACATCGTTAGAAATCGTAAAGTGATTGGACATTGGAAAGCAAGCAATGTCATGATGGCCTGCCGAATCGAATCAAATCAAAAACCCTTGTGATCTTGTTAAATAATCGTCCACTTTTTTTCAAACATTTTCATTATTAGAATTACAGAATAAATAAGGGCGTGAAAGCTGCTCAGTCCACGTGAGCCTTCTTCAAAAGGTCACAGTAATTCAATAAAACTTTCAATGATTTTCCATTTGTTTATCAAAGTATGGTGAATCTCCTTATCATTGATGTAAGGGCTTAGGGCATCCTTTATCTTTAAAAAACCTTCTAGTTGTTTCTATAAACCGGGGTAGAATGCTAACCAAAACCGCTGCGGAAAGCGAGTTTACCTTGTGAACAGTACAGTCGCTGGCTGTCGCATGAAAATCCAAATTGAGTATTGTGGTTGTAGATGCTGATGTCGGCCTATACTTTCACTAGGTCACGGAACCAATTTCTTGAGGAAGGCCATGTCGCCTACCTTGATGAGCACTTTAAAGAAAAGTTCAAAGATTTGCTTCTTTTCTCAACGCAAGTAAGTGGTTGCGACCAAGGTTTTCGTTAGCAAATTTCCTATCTTGTAACGCGGTAATGATGAAAGCCCAAGGAAGGCTTTTCCTTTTGACCAATTCCAAAACATAGGGACATCATAAGAGCCCTAGACAGTTTCACTGTTGAAGCGGTTCTCACCGTATGTAAGGATATGAGGCCACTTTTAGCATTTTGTGTGTTATAATATTTTGAGTCCATAAGTTGATTGAGTATGGTTGGCTATTGTGCCTACAAACCACTAAATGAAAGTGCTGCAAATACTCTAAGAGAACATGCCGATTCCTTCACGAAAGGTGTAATCCGTTGCGATGCTTCTTTTTCAAAGGCTGGGGTTTGACTTAGCGTGTCCAGGGTCGACAAAAGGAAGCTTCGTAAGACTTGGGTCTTGGCGGTCCAACTTCTCAAAACGATACGCGGAACGGCGGGTTTGAATTTTAATTAACTCTTAATTTATTACAATATCTTCTCTCACGATTAGGTTTACAAATTATCAAATTTTATATTCAGTTTTACAAAAAAGCAAGTGTTATTATTTCTTGAGTAAGGTCTACTCTGGTCCACGGAATAGCTGGTATCGATCTTCCCTGGTTTAGTGGCGATGGTTCCTCTGGGGATACGGTGGTATACCACGGCAGTTATTTCCTCTGTTCGGCGGCCGGCGGTGAGCTCCTATCTAGATCTGCGTTAGGCAGGGCGCTCTATCGGCAGCAGCGGATTTCGTAGTAAAGTTCTGCGTTGCGTGAAAGGCAGAACAATTTATCGGTGGCGGCGGACTGTGTAGAAAGTGCCTGCGTTGTATCAAAGGCAGAGCAATTTATCGGCGGCGGCGGACTTCGTAGAAAATTTCTAGGTTTACTAGGGGCATAACACTCTGTCGGCAGCGGCGGATTTAGTAGAAAAAGTCTGCGATTACGTACCACGAAGAAAAACATTTTTGTGAAGACGCAATGCCGGCTCCGGCTGGATACAAGCCACAACGATTAAATTTCCTTTACTGAGGCGCAAAGCCGGCAAAGACTGAGTAAGGAGAGTCCACACGCCCCTCTGGAAACAAGCCACAACGATTTAACTTCCTGAACGGACTTTACGGCGACGAAGTGTCAAAGGAAAATAACTAGGAAGAATTCAAACGCCCGGCTGGAAACAAGCCACAACGATTACACCTCCTGCACGGACCTTACGGCGACGCAGTGTCTAACAAAACTAATTATGGAGAATTTAAACGCCCGGCTGAGAATAAGCTACAACGATTAAATTTCCTTCACAGGAACGCAACGTCTAAAAGTAAGGAGAATCCAAACGCCAGGCTGAGGACAAGACACAACGATTAGATTTCCTTCACGGGAACTAAATGTCAAAAAGGTAAGGGGAATTCAAACGCCCAGTTGGAAACAAACCACAAAGATCAAATTTCCTTTACGGAGACTTCAAAGGAAGATGAAGACAAAATGACATGACTTTTTTTATGAAATGATATATAATTCAGTTCTTCTTCTTCTTCTTTTGCCTTTTCGTTTTCGGTGTCACAGGTATTAAGAATGGATCTTAGCACTCTCACTTATCTGCTTCACAATAAAGACTTCGCCGCGGTAGGCAATTGATTTAGATGTTAATCTAAATTTATTGCACAAACATAGATAGTACACCTCATTTCTTAAGCAATTGATTAAGAGAAAAACTGAATTCAATATAAAAACAGCTGAAGCAGAAAAGATAAGGACTTCTGACTCAACCATTTCTTTGAGCACTTTCAATAAGTAAAGGAGTTATCTTATCTACATTTTCTGCCAGATCAGAACTGCTAATTCTCAAAAACTCATGGAAGTAACTGCTCCCAAAAGAGTTGCAGGCTCTTCATGAGAGGTGATACTGATGTGGTTCGAACTAATAAATACCCAGTGATTTGCACTAAACTATAAAAAAAAATATCAACTGGAAAAAGTACTGGTCCTCAAATCGGACCATCCCTTTTTTTGCGAGAACCACTGATCATGCCTGACCCAAACATACTTAATTTTCTAAAACTGCTATTTCCAATTTTAAAAACCATTCCATGGTTTCTTATACGCCACCTTCACGGTCAAAAACATATCTGCTGCTTGATTCTTAAAGTAAAAGTTCTGAGAAGCATTCAAAAAAATTGATATTATTGTAACGTGCTAAGCGCAAAATATATAACTTCACTTTTCAATTTATTTCTACCACTTTTATTCGGTATCTATACTTTATTTGATCTCAACTCGACTTTTGGACTATCACTTGTAAACAACAATTCACTCTTAACTTTATCACTCTATAATCAAAAACTGACTTCTGGGGCTAGATTCCGCAAGAGTGAATTTTTATTGTGTACACAAAAAATTGTGCACACTATCTAATCTGAATTCCGCAAGGGTGAAGGTGAGTTTTTTTGACAGAAGACGTGTACACTATCCTTCAAATTTATTCACGGTCTTTCAGATCGTGAGTTTTCAGAGGGCCGTGAGTTTTTTATACTCACTCTTGCGGAATCTAGCCCCTGGTTGCCCCGAGCGGCCTATTTATATCGAATGACATTTCATCTAGAACTTTCCAGTAATTTCCACATGGTCTCCACTCTCCACTCTTGTCAAATATATTTCCTCATGGTGTATTTCTACACTTACACTAGTGTTGCCGCTTGTGTTTTCGGTTGAACGTTTTCGATTAGGAAATTGGTATTAAATGTTGGGTTTGCGTTACATTATCTTAGAATTAAATCATTAATGACATGAAGAATTTAAAAATTTTTATTTCGTTTTTGTCTGGCCAAACGGTGTAAGATCTGTCTGCTGCACGTTTCCCCTCCCCCGCTGCCATTTGAATTTTCATTCAAGACTTTTACATGAATCATTTTCCAATACATCGATGTTGTGGAAACCCTGTGCCGGAAAACAATTTAATGCAGGAAATTTACAAAAAAAAGAATCTTGCTAAAAACACAACCTAACATTTAAGATTTAACTAAAGAAAAAATAAAACCCATTTACATTTTATTGAAAATAAATTGTTGTTATTAGGTATTTCTTGAATTAGGATTTTGTCGTTAGAATTATGAATGAGCCAAACTTCATCTTCTGCATGGAGAAAACAATAATTCCCAAGTAACAACAACATTTCACTTATGTCGCCTATCAGATTCAGCCTCACTGGGTTACTTGAATATCAAATGTTAAGTCTTTAGTATTCAGTCAACGTTTCGTAGAAACCTACTCATTGTCGTTTATCGCTTGCCGCAAAATTCACAGAAAAGTACCTATTTTTGTATTCTTTTCTTTTACAATTTCCTCCATTTTCACCTTTCTTTACATCACATCACACAAGCGAATTAACACGAAAACCTGACACAAATGTCAATGATCGTAGATTATACACAGAATTGCAAGCTTCTCTTCACAAAACTAAAAATAAAAAACCATTCGCAGTTAAAACGACATTGTTGCATAAAAGAAAAGGTCTTCATTTAAATTTCTGCCAAGCAGGCTCCATAAAAATAAAAAGCAAGTCTAATGAGCGTGATGTCATCGTCAGCGACTTCATAAGAAAAAAACCTTATTTAAAGCGACTATTTAAGAGTTGCCATTATTTTTAGGCTGTATATTAAGTCGTAGTGTAATAATTTTCTAGTTTGTTGCTTTCGGCTCAGTTTTAGAGTTCAAAGAACTCTTCGCATGATCTCACACTGTGAAAAGGGAACCAAGAGATTAGCATTTTTTAAATCGTTCTATAGACGAACTATGTTTCACTGTTTGCTTTTGATTAAGTCATAAATCGATGATGACTCAGTAAGCCTTTAAGCGGTTAAAATCTAATTTATATTATTTGAGACAAAATTGAACAGCACACCTTACTTCCATCCTAAGGCAAACATTTCGTTCTCATTCTATCCCCGCATTGATCTATCCAATTAGCTAGTCATTCTCCTTAACTGCTAGGTGGAGAGAATCACTTACCTAACTAATCGTCTACTATTATCTAGTCATTTACTTTGGCTTATAAATCTTGAGACGCAATTTATCTGGATGTCTTTTCTTGTTTATTTGTGTATAGATGACGCTCGAGGCGTGTTTCGGTGATAAATGACGTTATACCAGCAGCAGTTTTGACATAAAGAAGTTGCTTCTTGATCTGCATTGGAATAGATGCAGAAAATTTAACTTCGGAGCCATTTTCTTTTTGTTATTCTTATATTTAATGTTTACAATGCTATATTGTATTTCTGGAACGTTCCTGCTGAAGTGTTCCTATTACAACTTCATACTTTCCTCAGAGTTGCCAATAGCCATCAAATACTAATCCCCAGACTTTTCATATCCGATAAATCAATCAAAATATTTAGAATGGTCAAGTTGCGATTCTATACCCAAATCCCAAAACCCACATACGAAACCCTCTCTTGAGTGTGGGAGTGCAAATAATATCTACCGTGAAGCCCCCGCAACATAGCGAAAGGTCATCAACCGATAATTTGTCAAACTGCGCAGAAATTTATTAGCAAATAATGATATAAATAATTTGTTTATAATAGCTCTGCGTGAGAAAGTAATCAGGAAGATTGAATACTTTTATGAATTAGTTTAATTGCATTGCTCTAAGCAATTTGATCAGAACGCCGATAGAGTGTTTTTACTCTCAATCACATAAGCCCATATTTGGTCACCGAACTTAAAATTCAACGCTAAAAGCATCTACCGAAGCAGATTAGGCGCTATATTGACGTGTCTTGAGTCCACTGCTCTTTATTGCTGTTCTGGATTATTTGCTTCAAGGAAAAGTAACGAACAATAAAGTACAACAATTATTCTTTGCTGACGATGAAGCCATCATAAGCGAGGATCCTACATCCCTGCAACGAGCACTTGACGTTCGGATTGATGTTCTGGAAGGAAATGGGTACCGTATTAGCGCTAAAAAGACTGAATACCTGTGCTGCCCTTTTTCTGATCCAGACAAGCCTATTCCAGACATTTATTTGAATGGAAATGTGCTTCCCAAGTGTGAAAAGTTTAAATATCTGGGATCTATGATCAATAGTGAAGCATCTTGTGATGACGACATCAATCATCGAGTAAGCGTAGGGTGGATGAAGTGGCGAGAAAACTCCGCTATCTTCTGTGATCGAAAAATGCCCCCTAAGCTGAAGGGAAGACTCTACACAGCAGTTGTCCGTCCAGCTCTGACATACGGTTCACAATGTTGGACAATGTACAAAAAGTATGAGAGCAAATTGACGGCAGCCGAAATGAAGATGCTTCGGATGACAGCAGGAGTAACAAAGCTTGATCGAATTAGAAGTACTAAGATCCGTGGAAGCCTTCATGTCAAAAGATGGTAAAAGATGGTAATCTTGGACAAAATTCAGCACGACCGGCTCAGTTGGTATTGTCATGTTCAAAGGAGAGATCCACAGAACCCCGTCCAAAAGGCAATATCGTACAACGTTTCAACAAATTCGCAACGAAAAAGAAAAGGTAGGCCAAAACACTCCTGGTAGAAGCAAATGCAAAAACAGCAGCATTTGGTTGGCCTCTGACATGGAACAATCCAAAACTGGGAGGCTTGCCGACGACGGCGTACCCCACAGGCGGATCACTAGTGTAAAGCAGAAGAGTGGGAGAGTTGTGATTGCTTCAAAATCACTTCTCGTAGCGCCTGAAATAAAAAGAAGAAGAAGATTGACGTAGAATCTAAATAATCACTTTTTACAGTTTAAAATGAGTGGTTTTTGGAATCCAAAAGTTTTTGTGGCTCCTGCACGTATATTGGCCTCCTTCAATATTCTTATTTAATGTCTAAACAACGCCATGCTACTAATGTAGTTTCGAACAAATCCAGGAGAGGCTGAAACTCTCGACCGTCGAGACTTTTGAGTAATGTGATTTTATTTCGATAGTTGTTTAAAAATTGAAAGTTTGGTTTCTTTTGATCGGAAGATAAAAATCTGTTGTAATTTGGCCCCCCTCACATTGTTAGTATTGTGGTCCCTGATGGGTTAACATCATTACATGTGATCGATTCGCGTACAAATATGGTTCCTGAAAAGGCGGACGTACCGTGTATGTTCTGCAAAACCTTTTATTTCAATGACTGACCTGGAGAATCATTGGTACAGTGTCAAAGTTGCGACTTATGGGTTCATGTAGCCTGTGGCGGCTGTGAAGGTAACTATTGCATTCGTGATTTTTGTCGTTGAGCTTCAGTTGTGCAATGCATTTACCAAACAGCCATCACTTGATCTCATTCCAAATTTAAAGAGTCAAGAATAAACAATACTTGCGAATACTCCCAAAAAAAGGTTAAATGAAATAGATAAGAAGTCCTTTAAAAAATTTTTTTTCTGACTCCTATATTTAAAAAAAAAAATTTTAAAAACAAAGGTGGTCGCCACATTAACACCTTCGCTTCTATCTAATTGGCTATAAGCTGCAATTTCTTGTTATGCTAAAGCAAAATATAAGACGATCCTGGTTCATTGCAATTTTCTTATGCGTTTGTATTTATCAATTTATTAAAGCGTTGAGTTTCTAATTTTCGTTTTATTTGAAATAATTCATATTTTGTTGGTAAGAAGCTTTAAATTTCTCACAAACCAATTAATAAACCTGAAGCTAATATAAATTCAATCTAATGGATTAATTATGTGAGAATATGTTAATCTGAATAACAAAATTAGAAATTCATTGTCTTTTTGAATTTCCATTCGTATTTGAATAAATTATATCAACATCAATAAAAATTTGATTTGCTGCGAGATCATCTTTTTTTGTGGAAAAAATACTATAAAAGAATAGTTGAAATAGTTCTTTAAGGAAAAATACATGAAAATATGGAAGTTTTGGAACAAATGTGATCAACAAAATGGGTAAAAAATAAAGTACTTATGACATTTGCAATGCAATCTCAGTAGAGGTAGTATAACATATATGTACTAGTGCAGCCGGATAAGTTCTTAGCCTCTCTGCCCAATAGCGCCACTATCACAAGAGAAACTTGCTATAGTGTAGTACATTTTTGTAGAAGGCTACTGTCGAAATTTCAGCAAAATCGGACTAGTAGTTTTGTTTTAACCGCGTGTGGAAGCAAACTTGTCAGCGGATTTTAGAAAAATGGAAAAGGAGCAATATCGTTCAGTGATTCGATTCTTGTTTTTGGAAGAGAAATCACGCAGCGAAATCAAAGAGCTGTTGGATGCTGTATACAGTGTCTTTTCTCCTTCAAATGCGACCGTCAAAAATTGGTTCAACGAGTTTTGCACGTCGGTGCCCCGAAAACGGCTACCACGGAGGACAATGTGACAAAAATTCACGATGTTTTATGGTCAGACCGCCGTTTGAATTGAAGGTATGCGAGATAGCTAAGATAGTAGGTATCTCGGAAGACCGCGTGGGTCATATCCTGCAAGAAATTTTGGGCATGAGAAAGCTGCCGGCGCGATGGGGGGTGCCCCGTTTGCTCACTCCGGACAACAAACGCAACCGTGTCATCACTTCAGAGCTGTGTTTGACGCTGATTATGCGCAATCCGGAGGAGTTTCTGCTTCGTTTCATGACCGTCGACGAAACATGGATCCACTGGTATACACCAGAGACCAAGGAACAGTCGAAACAGTGGACTTTACCCGGCGAACGTGCTCCGAAGAAGGCGTTTGCTTTTACACGCGGTTAAAACAAAACTACGCGTCCGATTTGGCTAAAATCTCGACAGACGCCTAAAAAAAATGAACTACACTATAGTATTGGGCGGAGAGGCTAAGTACTTATCGGGCTGCCCTCGTACATTTAGTACATTTGTTTTTTAAACCTGCTAGAGTGAGTTTGTGGCATCATTACATTTCACATATATCATTAGCCGAGTACACACTATACAATTAGTTGGACAGATTTCGTTTGACAGATGTTGGATGGTCGGATGTAGTGTGGGTCAGACTATCAAGCTGGTCGCCCAACTTTATGTCATATGTACCTGCGCTCCATCTAACTTCAAAGTTTTCAAAATCTTCCAACAAGTTGGTCAAGCGGTCGTCTGAGGGTTCACATTGTCAAGCATTGGTCGTTCAACCCAAAGTCTGTCCAACTAATTGTACAGTGTGAACGGCTCTATTTAGCTGTTTAGTAAAAAAAAAACTTTTTGCGATGCTTTGGGATTCCGCAAATGAGAAGACAAAACAGAACTTGCAACAGATCTTTAAAAATTTAGACTTATGAGAAAAGTGTAAGAGAATCTTTTTTGTAGACCGTTCCTAAACGAAAAACATTTACAGAAATTCGCTAACCAATGAGACTGGAGTAAAAATGGGAAACGCAAAGAAAACACATTTGTGGGATACTTTCTTCTGCTTGTGCCGCTAGGCGTTAGGTATTTTAAGGCTCTCCCAAACCAAAGATGCATTGTAGTTGACTGAGCTGTCAACTTATTTTAAAATAGTGATAGTAGGATAATGGCCACACTGACGCGACAAGGGTGAAGCTGATCCTCAACCAACACCTTTCGAGAGATCTCTCCAATTTTTGCGCTCTAAGTAGGTTTAGGTCTTCTTCCCTGCAAAGGGTTACAGTTCTTTTTCTAGACAGGGTATTTTTTATCAATTGCCTGCTTAACCCAAAGAAGCAGTGGCTGGCAAAAGTAATTCTCCGTTTGATCTCCGTATGCTGATGCTGTTTTCCGTGTATAGGTATACGAAGTTATGTACTACCTCGAAGTAGTGTCTGTCTATTATGACAATTTGTTAGCTTCGTCGATGATCCCTGTTCTTGTTTGTTGACATTATTAACGTTGTTATTCCCTAATTGACCAATTAACCCACTTTTATAAACAATGCTCGCAAAAGCGCGTATGACATCTAGCTGGCCTTTCTTCATGAGCGAGGAATTTACTAGACTTTTGAAAGCATTCATATCCCTCTATATTGCTTAAGTTTGAGTTTTAAACTGTATTTTCAAGTATAATGATAAAGAAATCGTGTGACAGTTTGTAATCTTGTCGAAAACCTTTTTCGATATCAAAAGATTCCGTGAGTATATTACCGACCTCACGCAGCTAGCGTGAATTCTCCAGAGTCACGGCTCTATACACCTCATTTCTGTAAATACTGTCACACGCGGCCTTGAAATCAATACAAGAATGGTAAATATCGATATTACATTTCCAGTCTAGTATCCAAGTCTATATCTCGAAACAAAATTGGCTTATGCCATTCATTGTTTAGCAATATTTCGAGTTCCGTGCCAATCATGTTGAGCATCTATTATGATTGCGGATATTTGGACTTCTATTTTCTTTTAAAAATGCCTATGCCAATCGTTGGGTTGCCTGATGCCAATAACTGGCAGGCTATGCCAATTACTGGCAAAAATAAATGTGTATACAGTTTTTGTTCATTTAAATTCTTCTGCATAGATCAAATAAAAATCTTCTTTTGATGAAAATTATAATCACGTACGAGTAGGTATATAAAAACTATAGTTCAAATAAACGCAACAATTATGACCCTTAAATACAAAGTGTAGTGAGTCGGTCTCGTTTGCTACACGGCACTGGCTTACACCCACCTTCAAATAGAATACCTTCCTAATTTCTAATATCACATTTTGTCACTCAAACACAAAGCTTATCGGCCTTCGAATTCACCAAATAAGAAGATGCTGAAGTCACTAAACATTTCGTTCGCTGTCTCAACTAATCTTCTTGTTACGTTACATGCTTGTAATGCTGTCTGATTTACCGCTGAAACTTCTTTTCTCACCCTTATACCTTTTGCAAACAACTTCATTGATGGTCTCTGTCTGTATGCCGGATTCCTATTTTCAAAACTGTCTGACTAAGAGATTGGCGGCAAACTCAAGATAAGATTGTCAGACTTTTGACAAGTGGACCATAAATTCCACTGATGGCTGTCTGTTGTTGTCTGGCTGCTGTTTTCATTGTTACCATAAACTACCTCCAAAACGTCTGTGCGCTTCAGAACTTAAAGACAATAAGTACCCAATAAGTCTCCTTTAAAGTCCCATCAGCCGCGCAGTTTGTTTTTCACCAAAAAAGAACCTCATTAGCTTTGCCAGAAATAAAACGCCAACCATTAAGACGAATATTGATGTTATCCGACCAAAAATGAATTTTCCCCCCCAAAAAAAGATCGAGCAAATAAAATAGACACACTGTTCTGCTCATTATACACAAACATTATTTTCATCCATCCCAAATAGACTGCAGGTCGTTCGAAAATATATAAAACAAAGAAAAAAAGCCGCCATAAAATGTTGGGATTCTATATTTACCAACGTCTCTATGACCCACCACCATCATAACCCAGACTGCAATTGCACAGATGAATTTTTGGTTGAGCAAAAAAAAAAACCAATTTAAAAAAAAGAAAACAAATTAGGAAAATCGCCAAGCTAATACTGTTCAAAGAAAAACATTATTTCAGTCGATGCGCACACAAAGGCGCATCATAAATGCATTTTTCTATTTTCAAAAGGCTATCCTATCCAAGCCCCATCAATTCAATTTACCCATTTATAGGGTAGAGCTGCAGTTATGTGTATGCAGATGCATAAACCTATGTATGGATGCATAAACCTATGTATGAAGATGCGGCAAGACACTCCCGCGCAATAGAATTTTGTGAACAAAAAGAACACTGCCCTAGCGCGAGCCGCATGATGATGGCAAAGAATTATTAGAGCAATAACAACGGGCCCATAGAACACTACTATAGAGCTCAGCTCATCCCACGTCGCACGTCCCATGCCCGTCATCATCGGGGGCCATCGGCATTTAATTAAATAATTAAACTTTCCGCCATGACATTCGTTGCTTGTTGGAGATACAGTATCTATAGTTGAAGTTGAATATTGAAGAGGATCCGGGCTGCAGATACATTTTGTGTGTCACAGTCAATTGTTTTGTTCCTTTTGATTGGACACAATTTACCAGCAAAATTTTCTACGAGCGTTTTTATGTTCAATTGAATTTAAGCTCGGTTCATTGACCCAGGTGGATGGATTCGTCGTCGCTGAGTGTGCGGTATTTTTGGAGTTAAAGAGTCAATGTATTGGGGAATGGTATTATGGTAGCCCAGTGCCCAGTTTATTAGTCGCCGAGCCGTATGCCGCCGACAACGACGCCACCCCAAAAGTGTCATTAAATGTTGTTTTTGTTTGTTGACTTTAATTTAATAGTCGCCGCACGCTGCTGGCCTGGCCGTCCCGTGACTTCCCTATTGCAAAATACTTACAGGCCCTGTTTGTAGACACTTTTTTTGACGTCACCCAATTTGTTTGCACACACATCTAGACATGTGCGTCTAGAGGTGGAGAAGATTAGAACAACACCACAGAAGAAGCTCTGATGTGCTTCCTGGGCAGTTTATTTTCTTTCTATTTATAGCCCTCCAGCGAAATTCGCCGAAGAAGCAAATTCAATGTTTTGTTAAATATAATTTAATTTGTACCTTGTACATAGCCCCAGCTAGTGATGGACGAGTATCTTCTGGTTTTGCAGAGGTGAATATTGCATTTGGCTAGTGGCCAATTCAAAATTGCAATATTGTTCCTTTATTTTTGGGCTTGCCGCTTGCGGCTAGGCTAAGACGCCACGCAAATTGTTGATATTCGGTTGTGTCTTTGGTGTAGGTAGCAGAGAACGAGTATTTAGCGATCTTTGGAATTTAAAATTTATTATTTTCTATTTCCATTTGGTTTATCACATTTTTCATTGCGCTTTTGGTTTATTTAAGAAATTCTCTTGTTTGCCCATGTTCCTTGAGAAACGCTTACAAAAGCTGTCAACACGGTGGCAATGAACATGCTGCTAAAGAAATTATTGTATTTGCATTCCTTTGCACATTTGCTAACAACATTTCTCTGGAAATATCTTTAGAAAACAAGGTTCGTTGTATGTGCAAATGTTTTTTGGTCAATATCTGACTTTTCTGACGCAGTTGATGTAATTAAGTGACGCATTTGATTTTTATTGAGTAGAACAAAGGTATTTGCCTATTGGAACACATTTCTGCCTATAGACATTAACATTTCTTGTATCTTAAAAAAAAAAAACACCTACAAATTAGGCGAAAGTTCGTTCAAAATGAGCCTGAGTATTTAAGTTGAAGACATTTGTAGATTACAATCTAATGAATAAAAAAAATACTAAATTGACACTGTTTTCCCGTGTCGCATCTGAAGAGGGGTGGATACTAATGAATTTGTTCTTCCGTCTTGGTAGTGTAACGAAGTTACAAATACACACCCTACCGCCGCGCCAGCCAATATGCATACCATGGTTTTCATATGATATTTTTCATTCACGCCATAGAGCTCACTACCGTGGCTAGGAGCCACCAACCCCCCACCCTCACCCCTCCCCATCAAAACACAGTGACAACCGGACTTGAACAACCCGATAGATGAAAACGACAGACGAGGAGAATAACCAACCACAGCAACAATTAATTTGAACTAGTTTCGCCCTGTGGTCGAGCTTCGACCACTAAAGTTATATTAAAGTTACGTATGCGAAAGGCAATACCAAAGCTGAGACGGAATAAACGCACACACACTTCTCCGTTTTCAGCACCACTTTTTTCACCACTTCCAATGGTAATCAAGTCCAATTGACCAAACGCTCACGTATGCGAAAGGCAATACCAAAGCTGAGACGGAATAAACGCACACACACTTCTCCGTTTTCAGCACCACTTTTTTCACCACTTCCAATGGTAATCAAGTCCAATTGACCAAACGCTCACGTATGCGAGAGACAATACAAAAGCTGAGACGGAATTAACGCACACACACTTCTCCGTTTTCAGTATCACACTTAATTTTGTTTGCGCTCATGTATGTGAGAGACTATGAGATTGCAATGCACAGTGTAAAAATACACAGTGTTGTTGTTGTTTTTTTGCACGATTTTTATAACGCAATTTAACCGGGTAAACGTTAACAGATCCGGAAAAAATTTATATTCTTCCATTCTATGGCTAAATACCTTTCAGAAAATATATACTTCACGCAGGTGCGTTATCGTTAAGTGGGGTAAAAATGTACCACAAAAAAACCACTTGCCGATTAATATATAGATTATTTTTTTTTGAATTATTTTTTTTCATTTAGGTCAATGTAAGAACGTTAGGCCCCCCCTGTGACAACAACATATAAATACCCACATTGTTAACTTTAAGTAGATCTAAGCAAATTGTACATATTATATACTAAGTTCAATAAAAATTAATGCTAATGCTAATGCCATAGAGCTCACACTCACTAATTGCAGATAACTTTATAAGGCACCCTGAAAAATACGAGAAGACAGAAGCCAGCCCGTGTTGAAAAGTACCAATCTCGTGTACAGGCTGCTTCCACTAGAGGAAAACCAGGGGTACGTAGTGTGCCCAGAGATTCCCAATTTTTGAGCAAGGTCTCCTTGGAGTTCCTAGCACAAATCCCCCCACTAGCCTCTTAAGGACTTTTGGGTTTTATTTTGCCGGCTATAAACCGTTGATGCCAGGTTTCCTGTTTATGCCAGCGTTTGCTGTTGATGCCAGTATTTTTACTGTTGATGCCAGGATCTTCCTGTTGATGCCAGCGTTTGCTGTTGATGTCAGTATTTTCACTGTTGATGCCAGGTTGCCTGTTGATGCCAGCGTTTGTCTGTTGATTCCAGTATTTTGCTGTTGATGTTCCCTGTTGATGCCAGTATTTTTACTGTTGATGCCAAAATTTTCCTGTTGATGCCAGCGATTAAAGACCCGTACTTGATGACCGTGTTGCCAGCATAGGAGTAAGGATCTACGAGCGTTGGAACCAGAATAAGTGATAAGAATTAATGAACATTATATTAGATTAGCTGACCAATAAAAGGATTGGACCTTCTTCATAACCGAAGTTTTACGTGTTTTCTTTGGTCGACCCTGGATCCGACGAGCATACCCCAGCTCTAGAGAAAAAAGCACATCACAGAAGATACTCAATAGTTTCTAAAGCAAAGTAGTTGATAATTCTACAGAAAAAAGTAGTTGAGACGCAGATTCTGGGCTACTTTATACGTGGTCTTCTAATAAGTTCCACTTTTAAGGTGATTAATAGTCAAGCTTGCCACCTTACCAGGTATTTGGTAGTTCCTTATTTATATTAGAAGTATATTTAGGAACGATTACTCCAACTACAAGGTAATGGTAGTCTGCCTCTGCGAACAGTTTTTCTGTAAACACATTTTCCAGCTGCTTAAACAGTACGTGGTCAATGCATGGATCACGGGTGCCTGGTTTGGCTTTTGCTAGCTTTGCCAGTTTAACACCGCGTTAGATAAAGAAAAAAGATATTAAAAGTGTATATTCATATCGAAAACGTAACCCTGCAGCAGCATTCCGTACACGTAATCTTTCAAAACAAAACCGTGGTTTATTGACGATTTCAAGTTCACATACAGCGTCATTTGGAGGGCAAAAGAGTAGAAAAGCAAACAAAATATTTGAACAACTAATTAGCAAACAAATGGTAACTAAGAGAAGTCGTTATATTTATTGATATCTGCCAGATGAATGACGCCACGCTTACTCAAGTGCTTATGTGCCTCACACGCTACATCAATGGAGAAGTGTCGGAAGGATATCGAAACGTACAACAAACCAAATAACTTATTTTTTGTCGATTTTGCTTCTAATGAATTCTAATGGAAGTCAAAAATTTTGTTTAAAATGAAAAATACTTCGAGGTAAGTGTTTGGAGACAAATATCGCTTTCCACTGAACGAAAAGAACCATTAAGGTGCATCTAAGAGCGTTGTCAAGTCGTTCCATTAGTACAAAATAATCGAGAATCTCCTAGAAGCGCTAATACATACAACTCAAATGTCAAAAAGAGCATTTTGCTTTACGAATATTTTTTTATGAATCATAAGCGTTTCACTTGCACAAAGACAGTTCGTCAAAACTGAACGAAAATAATTTTAGGTATTTCATTGGTTTTTGATAAAAATAAAATTAATATGGTGTAGTTCGTGTTCGTTCGTTTGATTCGAACAATTTATGTAGTTTAAGTTAAAAATAAACACTTCGTGTAGCTCGTGTGGGTTCGTTTAAAACGAAACCAATAAGTTATTCCAGATAATGAAAAAAGTAATTGCGTTTCGTAAAGGTCAATCCGAAATAAGCTTATTTCAATCATTTGAATTGAAAGTCAAATTGTGTGATTCGTGTTGGTTCCTATAAATCGATATCACACAGTTATTTCCGATCGAAAATGTTTGTTATTGGTGAAAATCATTGCTATCGTTTGATTTGAAAATCTCATAGTGCCGCCAGACTTCGAGTGAAATTCAAGCTTTTAGTTATTAGTTTTGTCATTGAAGTTTAAGGACTATTACGTCTCCTGGCTTAGATGAACTCTCTCGTCTTCAAATTAATATTTTGAAATAATTTTGTTTCGATTGGTACAAAGTCCAGATAACCTCTTATTTGGTGTTGACTGATCTATGTACCCAAAAGATTCCTAATATCTCTATGAAGTTTCTTAAATCTCTTATGGAACCGGAGCCCTAGTAGACATTCGTGCCACATTCCAGCTTTCACTGTAAGAGTTCTGCAATCTCTCTAGTGAATGCGAAAGAATGCAGATCCATGAGAAGTACATTGATGCAACAACGTAGGCTATTGTAACCACAACTTAACCTTGGCCACAAGCATGAGGCACACCTCAAGCTTTTATACTTTCTACGGAAAGTGCAGGAACAGCTTTGATGCGTTGGATGTTGTTCTTAGTAAAAATTCTTTTCCGCCAAGCCATTTTCCGTGTAACGAGTTTGCAACACATTTAAGAGCCTCGACTTCGTTCACCAGCTTTTAGCGTGGTGCCGTATCCCCTTCCCACCAATCTCAGTAATCTAACCAAGTGGCCACATCCTCAGGTTCATTTATTGCGGAGCTTTCTAGAGAATCTCCATTTTTTTATTCGGTCCATGAAAGGCAATGGCGCCCCTGTCCCTACTTCAATCATCTCTTAGTTTTCACTTAAACACAAAACCAAAGTTGATACCCATAGCTTTTCGGTTCAAGCTAACTATTTAAGTCACCCCTATAACGCCTTTCATCGAATAAATAAATGGTCATTTGAATATTTTGAACGGTATATGTTTTTAAAAGAAAAGATTACATTGTTTTCATAGTTCTTAAAACGACAACATGGTCATCGTTGATCAGAAATCAATGTCATTTGTGTTATCAAATCATAACAACGAATGGATGTTGTTAGTCGCTTTTACATGCACAAGAAATAATCAAAGGCTGCCTCACACTACAAAGTCATTATGACAATTTTTACATAAAACTCAGTCACTGGTTGGAATGATTATCATTTATTTAAATGAGATCACGTTTTATTGAAATGCGGGCAGAGGTTAACTTTTAAAGTTGTAACTATGTATTACCTCCTTTGACAAATTAATGTGCTTGTAAAAAGCATTGAAACCCTTGTCTTTACGCGATCCCTTTTAAGCGTTAAAAAAGATCTGCTTTTCAAAAAAAAGGTTAAAATCTGTAGATAGTGAATGTAGGTTAATCTTTATACTATGTCATTAAAACCAGCAATGTTGTTCCACTCGAAAATAAGACAGAAGTTGTATTCTATGTCCAAAAGTTGTCAATTCATTAATCAACAACAGAAGTCACCTCCAAATAATTATATTTTAGTACGATTCGTAGGAAGCTGTCTTAACCACTTTCTTAAATTTATTTGACCGTTATGGTTTGGCTTACTTGTTGGAGGGTCTTGGGAAAAAGATTGGGCCATTGCCTCTGTTTTATTTTTAGATTGTTTATAGCTTTTTTGTTGTTATTTTTGATTTTAAAGAGCACCAAGTCGGACTAATAAAATTTAATAGCATTCTTAAAGACATAAAATGAGTATAATAAAAGATGGTTCTCTATTCGCATACATGAATTGTATGGGTACCTCAATTATACGTCGTTTCAATTTCCTCTTGATCAAAGTCACAAATTGGAACATTTGTCTTTTTAATTAACTTTTTCAAAGCTCAAACACCTGTATATACACATACACCTACCTAAAATCTTCAAACGCAGTTTCCTGCCTTTCATGTGTATGCACCTTCAAAACAAAGAACCTTCTATGGCACCACCGCGACGACAACGCCGACGTTACAGTTTGAACTTTCATGTCATTCATATACAATGTAATACAGGTACCAGTCATATTTAATATTGATTTTATACTTGTTTGCGGAGAGTTTAAGGCGCTAACGTCTCATGGAGAAGTCTATCGTCTATGTGTAAGCTCTTTTTGTTTTTCTTCCCTTTTATCTTGACATTTCTATAAGGGTGAAATTAAATTAGGTTGAGAACTTGAAAGACTTGAAAGAAACCTTTGCATAGAAATGAAAGAAAGGAATGGGAGTGGGAGTGTGGACTGTGGAGCAGCGGATGGAAACGTTTCACAGTTTAAGTGATTTATTATGTGCTGTTTGACAAGAAATCGTGAAAAGACCTCGGTAGAGTAATTATTTGTGAAACTATTTTTATCTTTTTCTGAATGGAATAGTATTTACTTTCGTCAAAACAGCTTTGCACACCTGCAAGTCTATTTGTTCTCTTTTACCTTTAAGTTTGACATAAGAATTTTTTGTTTTGAATATAAAAACCCACACAAATTTCAAGGAAGAAACGAACAATTTAAACACTTTCTGAAAAAAATTATAAAAGTGTTACTTCAGGTGCTGCTAAGACATTGTTAGTATTGAAAAATTGCCAATTAGTTTTGTCAGGTGCTTATAATTTATTACCAAAAAATTTGGAGGCACATTTCTAATGGCGCGGCAGTTAGCCATTCAAAAGGCTGGCAAGCTTGGTACGTAATAAAAAAGCAAACTGAAATCTATAGGTCAAATTGCAGATTTGTTAAATGAGGTCAGAACAGAATTGCACAGAGCAGAAGTAGTGAAAGGAGTCAGAAAAGTTTAGGCAAGGAGGTTAACTTGGCCGACATTACCTGTCCAAAAATTACGATTTTTAAATACAAATCAATAATTTGTGATAGAAAATGCGTATCAGTTTATCAAGGATATCTTTAGATGTTCGAACAGATCAGAGGTTACGCAATAAACACTTATTTTGGCAGTGCTATTGAAATTAAATTTTTATCGAAAGCAATTGCATGTTATTGTAAAGTTGTCAGCAAGATCATTTAAGGAAGCGTTGTTCATAAAAAGTATCAATAACATTCATTTGAAGTAGGTACTTGTTTTGGAAGAAAAATCAGCTTGCCTACGCACGTTGCGCATAATTAAGCAATAAATCATCATTATACGTATGTACATCAATCAATAAATAAGCATGTCTTTATTGTAGAGGAAGATGCCTATTTTTGCGAATGGCGTCCCATATCGATGTCATCGCAGCTTGATATGGTATTGGTCACTTGTTTTGATTCATGATTATGTCACGACTTGTCAGATGTATGGAGACTTTTCGCTAAACAGGCGATTTCAAATTTCGTTTGGAAACACATAAATAAGTTTGACGACTTACACAGGCAATTTCTATTTAGTTTTCGAATAAGGGCTTCCCAATGATTCATTTCGAATAACCCCTAGTTTCTGTATGACTCAAGTGAACATTACTTGACAAACAAACTAACTAATAAAAAAACTAAATTGGACACTTTGTTAAAACTTGAAAAGTTTTCAGGCCCTAGTGGTAATTGGATGTTCGCATTCGCTTAAAACTTCATCTTTGTACGCCTCCTGTGACGCCTCTTAGTGTTGTATCGGATAGTGCTACTAGTTTATATGTCCCTTGTTCGTCCTTTTCTTGAATATTGTTCCATCATTTGGTGCCCTATACTCATGTAACATCCATAAATCGGTTGGAAAGAGTGCAAAAGTCATTTACAAGATTTGTCATTGCTCAATTGAAATAGAACCTTGATGTAAAACCCTCTTATTGTACTAGATGTGCATTAATAGGGCAAGATACCCTTGAGAAAAGACGTAATGTTCAATGTATACTGTTTGTTCATGATGTGTTTTCTTATCGCATAAAATGTCCTGTACTATTGTACTATTTTAAAGAATTTTCTGATCTACGCACCTGAAAGAATACTCAGATCACGAAATTTATTATTTAATCCCAGGCATTTTTACAATTATGGTCTTAACGAACCAACTACTAAATGTATTAATTTATTTAATTCAGTTTGTACGAAAATTGATCTGTGTGATGACAGAGATAAAGTTAAGTCATTAATTATTATGAATATTCATGCATAATATTATAATTTTGTCTTTTGTTAATTTTATAGAATCTAAAAGTTTCTTAAATTTTATTTGTATTATTCTATATATTTATAATTATTATACATATTACCAAATATTATATCTGAAATCTGTTAGAACTAAGCTCGGTAGATGAATAAAGCAAACTTAGATGGACAAATTATGGTACCGAATTGTTTGCTTTAAACGATTCATGGGCAACTATTTCATCCACTTTTGACAAAAATTGAGAAAGACAAAAAAGAATTAAAAATGACGTCTTTCGCAAAAATGGAAAGCCATAAGTCATTCGAATCCACTGCAAAAATGTAGAAAATTTTGAAGGTCATGATATTTACACAGTTCGAAAGACTTAAGCATTTCTGCGTTGTCGTGAAGCATCATCTCGGCCAGCAATTAGGACCGTTTGCTTTCTCGAAGAAGTGATCACAATTATTACCTATCGAGGTGTTTAACACCTTAAGACTTTTTCCTTTGAGACTGCGCATAAGATAAGATACGACCTCAAAGACGGAATGCATGAAGTTCTATGGAAGTTCTTATACACCCAACACCCATGTTGGTGGTCGTGTTAGATTGCGAAACACGACTGGAATCGAGTTATTTGAGGAGATAAAATACATCGTGTGAAACGTGTCATTTCTAATGATGAAAAAAGTAATAATTGCATTTTCTATTCGTCAATCTGAAATGAGCTTATTGCAGTCGTTGGAGATGAAAATTACAAGGCGTAGTGTTCGTTCGTTTAAAACGACATTTCTCAGTCTCTTCTGATGGAAAAAGTTTAATACTTTCCTTATAAGTCAAGCTGAATTGAACTTATTGGGAACTTAATTGTCATTTGAGCTGAAAATTTCATGGTGTTGTTCGAGCAAATTTCAAGCTGTTTGACTTTTTGAGTTTTGTCATTGTCATGTGAAGTTAAATAATCTGAGCGCGCTAACGTTAAGGAGCAACAACTGTCTGGAATTTGCAATTTGTTTTGCTCAAAAATTTCATGTGTGATCTAGATTGGAATGGAACCTTAGTATTGTTTGCGATCCAAAAAAGGGTAAAACCTCACAATAGCGCCAATTGTAGAGGTATAAGCCTCCTTAAAGTAGCGTATAAGATCTTGTCAGCTGTAACAAATGAACGTCTGAAGCCCTACGTCAACAGCTTGATATAAAAGTGGTGGGAGATCTCGGAAAATAACTTGAGAACATAATGTCGATATACACCATCTTTTAATCGATTCCAAGGCCGCGTATGACAGAATTTTCAGAGACGAGCTGTGGAGAGCTATGTCTAGTTTCGGCATCCCTGTAAAACGCAGACGAATATGCAGGATGACTTTGGAGAATTCACGCTGCCCTCTCAAGGTCAGTAGAGAACTGAGCGAGACCTTTGATTTCGAAAAATACTTTAGGCAAAGCGACAAACTGTCATGTGATTTCTTCAACATTATACTTGAAAAGATTACAAAACTCAAACGTCAACACCAGAGGAACAAACTTTCAAAAGTCTGTACAGTTACTCGCTTGCGCAGACGATATTGAAGTAATGGGAAGAAGGAAGCGTGATGTCGACGAATTGAACGAATAGACAAACATAACTTCGAAGTAGTATACAGGACTTTGCCTAACCAGGATCCGCTATAAACAAGGCAAACAACAAACGCAGAATAACTATTGCCAACCGTGGCTCCTTTGGGTTAAGAAGGCAAATGAGAAACAAACTCTCTCCAGAAAGAGTAACCAAGGTAACCCAGTATAAGACCTTAATCATGCCAGCCCTACTTTACGGCGCGGAAGTGTGGACTTTATCGAAAGCGGAAAAGGAAACCTTAACTCGTTTCAAAAGAAAAATACTCCCGAGCAGGCCTATAAACCAATGCATTCATTTGGCAATGCATTGCAAAAAGCCCCACTCATTTGACTGATTATTTGGAATGCATTCATATTCCTTATAGCAGTACTTCAACTATCAAAAATAAGCCCCACTTAATTTTGAAGTCTTTAGAAAACCAATCGTCTAGAGCAAACAAAAGCCTTGAAGTCAAAAGAATGCAATACTTCTTAAAACGCCCAAGCATAAACTTGGATTAATTAAAATTTTAATAGACCTTGTAAGGCTACTTATAATAGAAACTGAAAGCATAAGAACAACGTAAGTGTTTTAATTCGTCAAGAAGCTGGTGATAAGAGAATTTACAGCAGTCAAATCATTCTAAGCAGAAAAAAAGAATTCAAGCAATTAAAATACTTCATGCAGTTAAAAGACTCCAAGCAGTAAAAAATAATTCAACAGTTGTCCCCCTTAAGTCACTATTTTTCGAACTGGAACTTATGTTTTAACAAAAAAATTATTAGTACCTTGCATTTATATTTGCAGTTGGAAAAAAAAACTTTAGCTTTGCATTTCAAAAGATTGATCAATATGAAACTTCAAACGACTGCTATAATTTCATTTTATATTGAGCAAAACTGATTAAATGGTTTCGTTCCAAACGAACCAGCTCGAGCCACACGATGTGTTGTTTTCCTTTAAATGACTCAATTCAGGTTTGGTGCTTCGTAATCCAACACGAAAAACCCTATGGATGCTTAAAGAAACTACCATTTAAAAATTCTTCAGAAAATGAAGCGCCTTTTAACGGGTTTTAAGGAAATCTCTTTCAAATATGAGAAACCGAGGCTGTATTGACCTATAAAAGATTTCTCAGCTGATATTTTTGGCTCGATGGATTTTAAGGTACTTCTTCTAACTCGATCAATCTCTGTTACTAATGCTATCACGCAAAGCATCTTCGTCTAACATTTCGTCAACCTATGTCACTTTTGGTTCTCGCAAGAAAGCTGAGTTCTTTTAACTAGGCACAACGTACAACTTTCATGATTACTGAAGTCGATCCTCCTTACACTTCTTTTTTTGATGTTATATAGTCGAGATAATTTCTCCCCCAGTGCTCCAGCAACTATTTAGGTACGAATCAAGGCCCCGGCCCATAGAACGCGGTGCGTGCGTGCGGCACCGCTTCCAACTGACAGCTCGATTAAATACACACGTTCTTATGAGAGGTGACCGATAAGCACCGCGAGCAACGCGCCGAGCGAGCCGAGTAGCCGAACTTCTATTTTGCTGCGGCTCTCACGCGGTGACAGAAGAGAGACATGCGCAGTCACAACCAATTTGAAGTTTTCTCTTATATGGAAAAAGTGACAATGGGCGCGTTCAAGAACCTATCGGATAGCCTATCTCGGATAGCCGTATCTTAGATACCTTTTTGAACTATCGACAACAGACAACAGCTGTGAAATATTAAAATTCGACTTTTGAAAACAGAAAAACATTCAAAATATCATTGCTAGGCGATTATAACTTATTTTTTTCGATTTCCCACACGTAAACAACAACAACAAGCTATCCGGATACGATTCTTGAACGCCCCCATTTTGACTAAATTTATCTGTCAAAACACCGCAACGGATTCTATGGGTCACCCCTATCAGTTGCGCGCGGCAAAACCCACCGCATCAGTTGCCGCGCCGCTTCTACCGCACGCAACGCGTTCTATGGGTCGGGGCCTTCAAGAACAACCAAGCAACGAACAATGATCGCACAAATTTTTCAGTAAGAATTGAATTTTGAATTGTTTTTTAAGTTTTTTTTTATACCAAGGAAATCAATTCACTACATTAAACAATTTATGAACTTCCTACGCTCCGCCCAGTGAAGGTGCGTCGTGCTCGACAAAATCAAAACAAAAACTTATGTCGAACGGCGAATTTATGAAACTTTGTAAAGCACATGTTTTTGCTTCCCACATTTAACGAACTCAATTTGATCAATGTCACGTTTAGACGAATCAAAGAAGTGTTTCGACGCATAGATACACGATATTTGTTGGCAGACGTTAATAAAAGGAAAACAAATAAACAAATTATCGCATATAACTGAAGCGTCAACGCATGCCGCAACTACGCAAATATTTATGTGAAAATAAACAATAAATTGAACATTTGCGTGTTCCAAACACCAAACGAACGCAAATTTTTGTGGACTGAAATTCCATTAGGAAATATTTGGGTTACATATTTTGACAGCCTTCCTTTGGCTACTTAAACAAAAAAAAAAGGAAAATTAAAAGGAGTACTGTTCCGTGGAGTATTTCCTGTTTTGAAAAATTCTATTTCTCGTACAAATTCCAACTCAATCTTAAAACTTAAGTAGGACGAAATTAAAAACATCACAAAGCAAAAAAATGGAAACAAAACGTTTCCTGCGTTTAGCCGGAGTTTCTATGTGAAGCTAATTGTTGTAATTTCCACATAAATGTTTTTGTTTTGTACAACAAAAGCAGGGCTTCCCTTCCAGAAATTTCAGTTCCAAAATTATTCGCTACGAAATAAATTAGAGAACATGAATATGTCGGAGTAAAGGAGAGTGAAAAAAAAACCAGACAAAAGAATGGAATGATTTATTTTGCATTAGATAGGATTCGCTTTAAAATTTTTTCTTGCGTTTTACATGCCTCCTATATATGTTTATCCAGCCACTCCTTAGGACGGAAATAAATCAATTCTGTTATTATTTTGACGGGCTTTTAAGCTATATTTATACACACAACATCGTGAACATCTGTCCCAATCCCTCAAAATTAGGTATATGCGCTTTGGAAATCCTTTCATCGCAATGTTACGAGTGGTACGTATCTACCTTCATATGCCCTAGATATTCAATCCTACACACAAAAGCACTCCTTCAGAGGACCCCTCGACACTGACTGAGAGGCTTTATTTATGTCCACATGAAAATCGATTAATTTGGGGCTCTTCGGCTTCAGCTGTGTGTAGCTATGGCCTAGATAGCAATTTATTTCCACACAATCAAAGGCAGACAACAATTTTTCTTTAATTAACGATTCTCATTTTGTTCGAAGCCCCACATTATTACTTTGCTTGACCATTCAAAATTGATTTTTTGTGAAATTGGATGGGTTCATGAGAGGTTCTATAAGTAAAAGAAGCGGAAGCTTCCAACCTTAGCAAATAGATACGTGACAATGTCTTCAAACTTCCCTTAAAGCGCAGTGAACCCTTCTGTTTTTAGAATCACAACCAATACCTGCCACTTCTTCTTCTTCGTCTTCTTCTATGACGTTCCTTAAAAAGCACACCAAGGGCAGGCTTCCGCTTAACCTATTTTTGGTTTAAACGTCAGGCAAGTCATATATGAAATGGAAATGGAAAAAATGTTGGCAAGCCCCTTTTTTGGTGAAAATTAAAACCTAATCAAAGGGAAAGACTCGAGTTGTGAAAATGATTGAGATCCATCACAGTCGCAACAGTCGCCACCGCGCCGAGCCGCCTTGCCTTTTACGAAACAAATTAGATAGAGGGAAAGTTGAATGCTATGAGTAGAGGAGGCCTCAGCGAAATCAAGTGAGTTTACTGTTTTCTTATTCTACGTGTGTGCATGTTGGTTACTATATACGATAATACCTACCTAAGCTTAGTACATAAAAAGGGAAATTCTTCTAAAGGGAAAGGAACTATCGGTTCCATCGCATCTGAGGTAATTTGGAATTTATTACTTTAGCTTTCTATCTGCGAGAGATCATTTGATAGCCATTAATGATAATGAATCACAAATTTATCAAAATTTTCCAAACCATCTAATTTTGGAAAAAAAAAGAAAGAAAAACTGAGAACGAATTTTAACCTTGTGCACTAAATTAATTTAGCTCAATTGAAAGTTCAGTCATTTAGGGGAACTGATCATCTGATGGGTGGTGTTTCTATTTTGTTTTAATTTTTTTTCTCCATCAAGGTTTTGCGTTTTAAATTAGTTACAGAGCATTGTTGACAGTAGTTGGTTGGAAAATGTTTGTTTATCGTCACCAGGCACCAAGATTTATTGCGACGTATCAGCTGCTTACATATCGCATCGGATACATTGACTCTCCCCCATCTGCGCTGTTCTGCACCACTTGTTTTTATAGACAACCCCTTCTTACGTATGCTTTATTATATCGGGTTAGCGTAACAGTATAGTTTTGGAAAATGAACTCCCCTCGCTAGATTTTTATTTGTTTAGGCTATTCAATGGGATTTAATATGGAAGCTTATGTGTTCTGGTATAATGGGACCGATAGATAAGCCAATGTAATAAAAGTATTGTTTGTTCTATAGAATATTTGGTGTTGCTGCTGTGAATGTTAGCGTTTTCCTTTAAGTATTTCAGTCTCTTATATTTGCTTAGAGGGCGGCGGGGAATGGCATTCAAAAGCAACAAGGAAAATTGGGTACTGGTACATAAGGCTCAATTTTCATCGAAATAAGGATACAGAGAGCAAGACTGACATAAAGACGCCAGTGAACACTTAAAATACCTTGAATACGAATCTTTATCGTGAGTTTAAATAAAAACTGTAATAGCAAGAAGACCAGAGCAATTTGTTTTTTCGTATCTATACGTTCGCAGAAATTATACGTTGAGTCAGAAAATGTACTCACCAACTTTCTTGAAACTTTGTATCTAGGATCTGTGAAGTATGTGAATTATAAAGATACATTGTCTTAATATGCTTATAGTTGAAATCAATAAAATCTAATTTAATTTAATTTATATCCTACTCAAGTTATTACAATGCCAAAGGGGCACAGATCTAAGATTACGGGTTTGATTCCTATTTGCAAAAAATGTAGTCAAATATACCTTAATATAATAAGGAATGCTTATATTGGTCTAGTTAAAATTATGACCGGTCTCAAGAAATTCAAGATCGTACATATCTGAAAAACTTAAGACTAATTTATATTTCTTTCAATAATGCTGTAGAAGTAGCTCAAGAACCAGGTCGACAAGCTATAAATTAAGACATAGCGAAATTGTGGTGTGGTTTTTAGGCTTGTTCCAACTGTCATCAGACTACCAGTTTTCAGATAGTAATGGAGCTCTTGTTAGTGAGCGTGTGCATGTCTCTTCCATTTTGCTGATAGTTCAAGATCTGCTTGTAGCAAACCGTTTAAAACATTACAGTCCAGAGTTTTTTTACAACATTATATTTTTTAAATAAAAATCAATGGGCCGAGATGTATTCCTTGTGGGACTTCATAAAGTACACATTGAAATTGACAGAAGCAACCTCACAAATTAAAAAAAAAGTATGTGAATGGAAGCTTTTTGAGACATTTTTCAATATTTCAAGTTTTGAGGTACTACTTCGAAAGTCAAAAGGTATTCCGGAAGCTAACGAAATAATAATACAGTTAGAAACAATTATGCGTGAGTAGCTATTTCGTAAAAACGAAGACTAGAGTTGAAATATTGAACTTGAACTTCATCCCGCACCGGGAAGATTTACCAATTTTTTGCTTTCTGTGTAATCTACGAGAAAGAGAGAACATATGTCATTTTCTGGGTAGATGTCCTATTTTGATTGAGCGCAGAATCCAGCTGTATGGGAAAAGAATCTTAGTGCAAGAGGAAATCAGAACTATGTTGAATGAATCCGATTGGAAAAAAATGTACTGCTTTTCAAAAAGCTTTAAAATACAGAGAATCAATCATAGAAGAAATTTTTTAATAACAACGTTATTGCAACTTTGTTGCAAATTTAGACTTAAACGTATTAAATATAAAATTGTTATTATAAACAAATTGAAGGAAATAAATATACTTTATCTATCATCAAATCTATCGCAAGAAGGAAACATCAAAGCACCAGAAACACGGGTGGTTTTTAAATCTAAACTTAGAAGTTATCAAAGTTTTGTAGGTGATGACCGAATGCATTCCTTAAAAAATATCACTTTGATCCTTTAAATTTAAACTTGTTATCAGTCGAGATGCTTAATGCATTTTGAAAAATTTAAATGGCACAAACTTGCGATTGTGTGCTTAGTACAATATCAAAGTCTTGAGGCTGAGTACAAGATTTCACGCTCTTCATAATGTATTTGATTGTGCACGATTACCAACCACACATTATAAATAGATAGGGTGGCGCAATAGAACGACGAGCCCCTGGGCCTAGCGCCAGGCCTCACAACCATGCCTTGTGAGGAAAAGGAGGGGATTTACAATTTTCTGCCGGCTCCAAACGGCTAATTGAGAAAGCGGTTTTCATGGCAATGAATTTACTAACGGAGGACTTGCCCAAATCGGTTTTTTTCACATTTTTAAAAAATTACAAAATTTTTTAAACAAATTAAAGACATGTTGATTCGCAATCTTTCTTAAACCACTTATGACTTCTTTAATATAGCATTTTGTCAGAATCGTCTTAGCCATTAAAAAAAAAGTAAATATAAAAAAAAAAAAAATATACCGTATTTTTTTACTTCATAAGAAAGAACTTTAAGAAATAATCAGTCACATAAATTTTTATCGAAATCGTTA
This sequence comes from Melanostoma mellinum, assembly GCA_914767635.1. Classification (NCBI taxonomy): domain Eukaryota; kingdom Metazoa; phylum Arthropoda; class Insecta; order Diptera; family Syrphidae; genus Melanostoma; species Melanostoma mellinum. The sequence goes on from OU612059.1 coordinate 20,939,002, forward strand.
GAGCGGGTTTTGCAGGTTATTATTATTATTATTATAAGCTTTTTATTTACCCTTTGAATTTTTAAAGTTTATATACATATACAATTTTCGTTTCTTCAATGTTTTCTTTTTTTAATAAATTTAAATTACTTATTAATTATATTGAAAATTGAATAAATATAAACATAAATCTTTAATTGTTCTATTCATGGATATATATTTCTGGTATAAGCCTCCCCCAATGTTGCCCATATTTCTCTGTCCTTAGCTTCATTATACCAATTTTGTCTGTAGTCCACCAAATCATCAGCCCATCTTTTCTTAGGTCTTCCAGGTCGTCTTTTGTCAGCTGGAGTCCATTTTGTAATTATTTTAGTCCATCTTTGTTCTTGAAGTCTTGATATGTGTCCTGCCCAGCTCCATTTTAGTCCTCTTGTTCTTTCAACTACATCAATGATTTTTGTTTGTTGTCTTATATTCTGGTTTCGTATTTTTTGAATTTGTCTTATTTTTAGAATTTTTCTTTCCATTTTAGTTTGGCATATCCTTAGTTTTTCTGTTAAATTTGAGGTCAATCCAAGTGCTTGTAGTCCATAAGTCATAACGGGCAGTATTGCTGAGTCCATTATATATTTTCTTGTGTTGTTACTTAAATTTGATTCCATTATTTGATGTAGATTCCAGAATTGTTTCTAACTATTTGTGATTCGTCCGTTTATCTCCTTGCTTTCTTGGTCTTTGAATGATTTTAATTGTCCAAGGTAAATGTGTTCTTCTACATAGGTACTCTATCTTTACTCCGTCTAATGTGAAATCTATTTTTGTGTGATTGGTCATTGCTTTTGTTTTTGTTTGGTTTATGTTGAGTCCATAGGGCTTACAGGCAGTAGTCAATTCTTTTAGCAGGGGTTTGCAGGTACCGCTATTTAAAGACCTAGAATCCCTCTGTAGACTGCTCAACAGGCACTTACTTAAAAATTTGAAGAAAATCGGTCCAGTGGCTTAGGCTGCAGATCCATATACAGGCAAATAGAAATATGCAGACAAACAGAATTGCAGAAACGAGAACCACAAAGCGATTTCATTAATCAAATTGGTGACTTTTACTACGGTATTAAAAAAGTTGCTACCCGGCAACCACTGGCCAAAATCGTCAACTTAGGTTAGGTAAGGTGGAAGTGGCTGTCAGCCAATGAGAGTACATTGTCTGACACTTAGGCCGCAAGGGCCCATTGTGATACCACAGAGATCAGCAAGTTAATCACCTACTGATCTCGGAAACCCGATGTAAGATTAACGAGTTGATCTTCTATTACGGGACTAGCCGGTCAACCACCTGCTAGTTGAACCACGCGGAGCTTTTAATGTATTTCGAAAAAATTTTAGGGTCTATGTAAGCTAAGTCGCTAGTATCATCGAAAAAGAATTCATCGAGATGAGTTTTCCTCCTATGAAGTAGTGCAGGGCATGAGCAAAGAAGGTGTTGAACGGTTTCTTCCTCTTCTTCGTCCATGCAGCTTCTGCAGAAATCATTGGAAAGCACACCAAGTCTTTTAGCGCGTTTTCCTATAAGACAGTGTCTTGTAAGAACACCTATGGTAGAACCTACATACAGGCGGTTCAGGGCTAACAAACACTTCGAGTGTTTTGAGTCTACACACGGCCAAACTTTTTTGGTTGCAAGGCAGTTGTTACTCTCAGTCCATCTAGTGTTTGTTATCCTCGAAGTGTTTTGTCTAAGTAGGAGTTTACATGTAGCGATAGGTGCACCTATGTTGTTCCATTCTAAGCGTAGGGAAGTGGTCGTGCCCTTTTTGGCTAGTTCGTCTGCCATACAGTTGCCTGGTGAAAGGTGAATGTTGAACTGATTTGAACAGACATCTCCCTCAGAGACATCTGACAATTTTGGACCGTGATGGATTTTGTAGAGACAAAGACAAGAGATTTAAGGGCAGCTTGGCTGTCCGAGAAGATTCGAATATCCGTGGAGGATATGACGTTTTCCTTGAGCCAAGACTTCACCTCCTTAATCGCCAGAATTTCCGCTTGGAACATACTACAATGATCGGGTAGGCGGAAGAAAAGACTGAGATTCAGTTTTTCTGAGTATATTCCACTTCCCACACCTTCGCTGGTTTTTGAACCATCGGTGTAGAAGTGTATTGCTTCATTTTCCAAAAGAGTGCCATTTTCCCAAGCGTCTCTTGAAGGTATGGTTACTTGGAAATTGTTGTCAAACACCAACTTGGGGGTGTTGTAGTCGGATCGATTCGGTAAGAGTCTATAAAGTTATCTAGATTGATAGTGTGGCCGATTTGATTATTAGTCCACTGTGATGTAGCTCTGAGTCGAGTAGCTGAGCTAGCTGCAACTTGTTTGCTGAAGATATCTAGGGGTGTGAGATCTAGTAGTTGAGGGCGTCCGATGGGGTTGTCCTCAGTGCACCACTAATACACAGACTAGCCGTTCTTTGAACTTTGGCCAGCTTGTTGTAGTTGATCACCTTGTCTAGTGCTGTCCACCAGACTATCACCCCGTATGTGAGTATCGGTCTAACTACCGAGGTAAACAGTTAATGGGTGATTTGCGGGGAGAAACCCCATTTCCCACCAATGGCTTTTTTGCAGGAGAAGAGTGCCATGTTGGCTTTATTTACTCTTTCCTCAATATTGGTTTTCCAGGTCAGTTTTTTGTCAAAAATGAGACCTAGATATTTAGCCTGATTTGACAGTGTGAGAGTTACCCCTTTAATAGTTGGGGGTTTGAAGTCCGGAATTTTGTATTTCCTCGTAAAGAGAACTTATTCCGTTTTGTGTGGATTGATGTTCAGACCACAATCTACAGCCCAATTGTCAAGCTTGTTAAGTGCTGTTTGTAGCAGCTCAGCTAGGGTTTGTGGATGCTTGCCTGAAACGGTATTTGCTACATCATCGGCATAGGCTATGGTTTTGAAACCTTCGTCCTCTAGGTCGATTAACAATTTATTAATGACCATATTCCGCAGAAGAGGGGATAGAACTCTTCTCTGCGGGGTTCCTCTATTGGTCATTCTGCCTATTTTGTAGTTCCCCAATTTGGAACTAATGATTCTGCTGAAGGTCAACTTATTTATTGAAGAATTTGAAACGTAAATGGTACATGCATCGTTTCCATATTCAAATAAACCTTTTTTTTTAAATTACAGCATTTACGCAGTGGATGTATCTTCAAGTTTTGATTCGGAGTATTGTAACTCAACATAAAGAAGAACATTTTTTAACATCTTAAAATATTCACACTTCATGTGCTTCGTACATAGTTTATTAGATAATATACCGGAACTAATAACACCTGTGAATATATCGTGAAGCCATCATTCCATTTCTGTCTCTTTGTTACTAGCACAACTTATTTGCAGTAAATTTATGCAGATAATCATCTTTGAGGAAAAAAAAATTTACTTTGAAAAGCAAGGGCGGCAAGAAAATAATTATCAAGCAAAATTATTGCGCAATGAAGGCACTTTTTTATAAGTAGGTAGGTATACCAAGGTGTTTATACATAAACACTGTCGAAGAAGCCCATAAATCAGGACAACGAACATAGCAATTTGCAACCCACGTTACCTATGACAAAATGAGAAGAAATGAAAGTATAATTTTTGTTCTGTGACAAGTCACAAGCTCACATGTCACGAACTCTTCAAACACCCTCCGGTCGTGTATAACCTTTATTGCGTCCCTTTCAAGTATGATGCTTCGTGACCTCTTTGTGAATGGTGCTTCTAGGATATTTTTTCTTTTTTTTGGTTCTAATTACATATTTTTTTAGCTTTGACAAATTAATTAGTCTTGTTTGCAAGGCACCAGACCAAAAGAAGCAGAAAAAAGGCAAAGATAAATATGAACAAACAGCTGGTCGTCATATCTTTCTTTAACATCTATATACTTTGTCATAAATTGAATTACTATACCTGGTTACCGCAACATTCCGGTCGTTCAGTCATGTTTCATAATGGAAAGAAGTATCTATTGCATTTTTAGTTAATTGAGTGAGTGCTATGCGGTGTGCATACAGAAAACTATTTGTTTCTTTTCCTCCCCTCTTTTAACTTGAATCACGTTTGGGTTTTGTTCCAGAAAGCAGAAATAGAAGGAATTTTGTTTGAAACTGTCGATGCGTTATCGGATCACAAAATTAATGGGGCAAATCATTTTCATATAACTAAAGTGGGACAACATCATAAGTGATCACACTTGACATTTATGGTGCCGGGTGCTTATACTTGCGATCGTGAAAGGGGGAACCCTCGCTGCTACATCGTGTTTTTTTTTTTTTTTTACGGGTAAATTACAGAGAACTATCTCTTAGGGCGGTCCTTTAGTTTGTCGCCGGTTTTTAAGGCTTTTTCTATAATTTTTTATGGGGAAACCATCTCAGTCTCATTGTTTTAGCAAAATTTTTATATAAATATTTAAATAAACTTTTAAGCACACAGGCAAGGCAAATGAGCACTCAAATTTCGGTGAAGCACTTCTCACTTTTTACCGTTCATGTCCAAATCCTAATCATGTTCCAAAACCTAAAAGAAGTTCTAATCCCAATTGGACTTTAAAAAAAAAAAATTTCCCAAATTTTTCCGGACTTGCTCCTAAAACCTCCAGCAGCTTTAAGTCGATTTCAAAAAGTCCCTATCCTAATCTGAAAAATAGCCATGTCCCATCTTTACCTCAAAGAGTTCCTCTCAGTAGAATCAACGAACAACAATCCGCACTCCCTCAGATACATCCTCAACAACGCGTATCCTTCAATACTAACCCGGATCCACAGACCCCTCCATTAAATTTTTCGAATCCAATAAAATCTCCTTCTGTCCCTATTTTTCGACCTCACCTCAGGCGCCAAATACCCGAACTTTATTAGCTCACATATTTTAAACCCCAGCCCATCTCGCTCCCCTCTCGATTCTCCCCCTACATGCGATCCTCTATTACCACCTACTGTTAAACTTACGCAACAGTCCCTTACTGAATCTACTGAGTCCCGTTATGCTCTTTCAAAACTTAGAGATAGTAAGGTGTTTGACAACATTCGTCTGTTCCTGGCATATCTTCACGATAAACCAGACGATATGTGTGTAGACGGTAAAACGAATAGCTTTGTATTTGCGTCTATTCAAAAGGAAGGACTTCTTTCTGATCCTCAACATCTAAGGCAGCTCTGCGATAAATACCACGAGCTCTTGAATATCTCTTCGTTGCAAGTCTCCAAAGATCTCTTAGCTTTCTCTCGGTACGTTCAATCCAAAAGAATCTCTTACCTGCAAAGAATCAGATCCGAAACTGAAAAGTTCGATCGTTCCTAACACTGAATCCAGTTATCCTCTTTCTAATCACAGTTTCACAATCTTCCCTTTGACATATTTGCACTTACTGAAACAAACCTTTCCCAGGACATTAAAAGCCAAGAGCTTTTTACTTCGTTTTTCAATGTCTTTCGTGATGACGAACAACCTCATAGCGAACCCCCAAATAGAGGCGCCCTAATCGCTGTCCACAACAAATACGAATCTTCTTTCGTTTCATCCTCCTCTTGCAAACTACTAGACTACATCTCTAATCTCTATATAACTAACATTCTCTAATCGTCCATCTTCCTGATGTGTTTCTACATCCTTCCCGGCGAACCAACAGACTCGTACAAATTGGTTGTAGCTGCTTTGAGAAAGTGCTTGACATCTCAAATTTCGGTGAATTCAATCTTCCCTATCTTCAATGTAACACCTCAGAAGATCAAATTGCTTTCACTCCCTCACCCGTTTCCATCAAAGAATGAGTCTTCGTGGACGGTCTTACTAATTCAAGCCTTTCTGCGTCTTGTCCACTTGAGGGAATCGTGGACTTTTATAATATGGCTAAGCAACGAAACATACGCAGTTTATACTGTTCATGTCCACTTAGTAGAATTGTCCACTTAAAGGGTAATATCTTAAACAAAATCATCCCTGCCAGCCATCACGCTGCGTCTTTTCCTCTTATGAGAATTGGAGAATACATGCAAACAGTGTGCATTAAAAGGGAGTTCACTGTCCAGCTCTTTTACTGAACTCCAAAAAGCACACCTTTTTTACTCCTCAGTGAACAACTATGTAGCCTTTCTTTTTGAAAACTCACCACAGTGCATAACTGCGCAACTAAACACACTCGAATTGTAATGCGAGTTTACATGCAATTTAAATTAGAACATCATCATTAGCTCATTACATATAAACCTCAACTTTGCACCAAGTGCCGACATCGTAAACGTTATAGCATTGACCTACTTGCTTTATTCAAATGGTTAAAATTATTTGTTTATAGCACCATTAAGTATCCCAGAAGCCAGACTGCTGGTTTCGTTTCCAAGTTAAGTAAAGCTATTTTGCATACACGTATTATTCTTCCTCAACTATGCCAAACTTGAAAAGAAACTATCGCAAACGAAGCGTACAAATACTTTATTAGCATAAATAGCGTTGGCGATGGCATTAGGCGTTGAAAAGTCTCCAACAACTGACTAAGAATATCTCATTTTAAAGAAGACTTTTGCGTGGCTTTAGCCATCCAAGCGACAAACTGACTGTTATAAGAGGTCATTGATGACTCACTCAAAATAGTAATTAAAAGCTAAATTGTTCTCAAGCACATTTACGACGCGACAGCACACACACAAAATACTCTAAAATAAATCATTGAGTTAATTATCTGCGCACAGTCTATTCTGTAACCTAGGCAAAGTGTCTAGAAGTGTCTTCATAGATTTTAATTAACTTAATTTCAAATGTCTTAAAGGTATCATAATCTAATTGCCTTCAAAGTCGTTTTTAAGAAGAACTTAATGACTATCTACGGTTAAGTAAAGTTTCTTTTCTTCTTTGGAGATGTGAAAGAAATCTAAACAAAAACTAGCAGAGGAGCTTGATTTTATGATCATTCGCTCACCCTTTGAGAAGACGAAATAATTCCTCAAGTGGTTAAACAAACAAATAAACTTAACGAACAGGAAGATATCAAGTTTTAATTTACTATCATAGTTCTGTTTGCTTGAGCACTGCTTTTAAAAAGTTTGTTTGAATTGTAACCGTTGTTGGTGCAATGAGTGCGTCATAACAAAGTATTCTTGCTTACTTTGAAGTTCTTTCCAAGAGATTATTTTGATTGTATCTTGGGACGGTGCAAAAGCACTTCATCTCATCGTTGTTTAGCTAAATACCCAACGAGAATATATCACGAAAGAAACACAAGCAAATCAAGTACAGAGCAAGCGCACGTGTTGTATTTGAGTTTATCTGCAAATGTGGAAAATAGTTTTGTGTAATAAATTTTTACAATTTTTTTTTTTTACATGTAATGTTTTAGGTACCTCCAAACAAATTTACAATACAAGAATGGGCAAATTAGTCAACTGCTGACTACCGGCACTAGGCGAAACTCTATTCTAGCGATAAAATAGCATGTGATGTATGGAATTAATGTATAAACGATGCAAGTACCTACAAAAATATTTCCATCATGATAGATGCACGCGTTCACTGGATTAGTTGAAGCTTTTTCACCAACAGGTATGAATTCAAGGCTTTGAACAACTTAAAATAATCGCCTTCAAAAAGTAATGGAAAACAGTAAGAATATTACGAATCCTTATTTGAAAACCAAGTGCGTACATGTTTCGGAGGAGTACTGTTCACTTCATACTGTCCATGTCCGATAAATTAAACTGTCCACTTAAGGGAAAAAAACATTTATGATAAAAGCAGCCTTCCAAAGTATTGAAAAACCTAATTTATACTAATTTCAGACATGTTACAATAGAAAAATATTATTTTTGAATTCTTTTAGAAAAATATTTGTCGGGGCAATGTAAAGGTCACCGATCAATTGGATTGAACAACCATCTCATTGAGTTTCGAACTTCATTTTCTGTTGGCTTTTCCCATCAAATATTTTTCTTGTACGGTATGCCACTTCACTGAGAAAAAAAGAAAAAAAGGTTTACTTTTCGTTGTGGATTTGGAGGCTGTTTTCGATGAAGGCGATAAAAAAGAGTCTTTTAAAAAAATCTATCAATCGTATGATTGTCGTCAAGGTTTTCGAAATTGTACATTATTCCAGTAGTTCCGCAAAACAAAGCAGCTATCGGTTTTTCAGAAACCTTCTCTTCTTGAGCAGACTCCTCATAAAACTTAAGTTGCACAATTTTTGTAAAGCTAAACCTAAAGGCTTATCACTGGTGTAATGTGTAAAAAATACTAATGGGAAAGCTCTGATCACTTTGAACTCCTTCAAGGTTGAAGAAGAAAGTAATAGGTTTACTTGATCATTGATCAATCAATCTGGACAGCATTTTATAGAGTTATCTTAGATGCTTGAAAAAAAACGCTATTTAAAAAGTTGTGTCACGCTCTATTACTCACATTCAAAATTTAGTTAGCATTTTAAAACTTCTTTTTTAGCCTGTCATTGGTCATTTCTCACTTGTATATGTTTTTTATATAAAGTAAAATCTTAACGAAGCAAGGTGCTCATCATGATCGCCATCTACCTCTGACTTCAGCCCATACACAATGACTTGAGAGAGCGTAGCTAAAGTGATTTTTTTGAATAAATATTTTCTTAAGCAAGTGAAATGTTACCGATTTATACGTCTATTGTGATAAAACGCTGTTATATGGACGGACAGACACCTTTGTACATTGAAGCGGAAATTTATTGTACTATTTTAACTCATCAAAAAGGCAACTGGAAGATGTAAAATGAGTCATTTCGGGTCTAAGGTAAGCTATAAGGTAACGTTTAAATTTAATAGAGCATTAAGTTACTTTTATTTTGGGTTGCTCATTAATGTATGTTGGGATTGCAAGCGCAACCTTGTCGCTGTAATAACTTGAAGAGATTTGAACCTTCTTTTTGTGCAAGCAACTTTGATAGATTTTGCAACCTTCAATCAGTATGGACGTAGTTATTACGTATTTTAACAAGAGTTTAGATTACTCCTGCCCCGTGAACTAAATAATTGTAAATGAAAAATAAAATTTACTCCCCATTAAATCTAAGCATATTGTTGGACGCACTGCGGACTTATTAGAAAACTGAAAAAGTACTTTTTTGACTTTTGACTTTATAGATACATTTTAAAGAATTGTCGTTTGGGGCAGCGTTGCTCTGGTCTAACTAATTCAAAAGCGTTCTTTACACAAAATTGCTTTTTCTTAATTGGCAGCACTGTTCATGCCCAGCTTTAGCTCACAAACGTAGGATACACCTAGGTTCGTATTTCTTTGATGACCCTAGTGATCTTACTCACATCGAAGTCCTGCCTTCATTGTAAGCCCAAAATGGTTCCATTAGGATAAGGATACATTAGATCACAATGGGCCCAACGGGCCTAAGTACAAACAATTCTAAAGAGGGAAGTTTTTGAGTTTAACTTGTTAACTAAATAAATAAGTAAATGGGGTTGGCGCAATAGAGCGGGAAGGCCCGAAACCTAGCGTATTTCTCTTAACCCCGTCTAATGAATGAATGGGGGGACCTACAAACTTCTGCCAGTTCTGAACGACTATTCGAGAAAACACTTTTCAAGGCAATGAATTTACTATCGAAGGACTTGCCAACTCCTCGCGAGAGGTGAAACCCGAGGAAAAATCATTTTTGGTCTCTGTTGAGATTCAAACCACGAACCTTTCGGGTCCCGGGTAACAGACACACATGCTCAGCATTACGCCATGCAGGCACAACATAAAATCTGCTTCTGGGGTACTTGAAAAAATTCGTTCAAGAATCATTACTCAACGTTGAAGGTGTAAAAATGCCGAAAATAATAGTCAATTTTGACATTCCACAGGTACACCGTATTGTTTGTAACAAAAATGTATGTATGCAAAAGTTGTAGATCTTTGAAATTCGTTTGTTGAAATACCCTCTAATGCATTCATTGAACTTGATGCTCAAGAGAAGTGTTGAGTCAAAAACAAGAAAAATGACTAAAACTATATTTTTTTCCCTTTCGTTACTACCTCAGGTCTCGAAAAGGTGTAATCAATCGCAATCTTCCCAGTTCCACAATCGAAAAGTAGGGACTAGTTTCTGGAAACGAATATAAGAAGTGGGTCGAATAGTCAGCAAAAACTCGTAAGAAGATTATTTATGAAAATAAGGAAGAGAGTCGGTTATAAAATGGAGCCCTGGGGCCCACCAGAATTTATAAATTTGGTATGAGACTCAAAACTACGGGTATGAGACTCAAAACCACGGTCTGGATGGTAGTTTCTAGTCTACCGAAGAAGAAACTCTTCGATACGAAAAAAAGCACTCACATTCAATAAGAGAGCTTCTATCAATTTCAGTTTCAGTTTTAAATTCATTTTTATTGTTTTCATTTATATCTACTTACTTGCTAACAAAAATGTTTAAACTAGCTTAAATAATAACTTAATTAACTTACTGACCCTAAGCAGGTACTCTAAATTACACAATAACTTATTTCTAATGCCTTTCGGCCTAAAGATATAATATATATAATTCAAACTAGAGCTAATATTAAAAACTAAGAAAGTTTAAAAAACTTAGTTTTATCGATCAATTTTTTTCGTTTTTCCTTAAAATTACTTACAACTAATTAAAACTACTTAAAACTAATTAAAACTACTTAAAACTAGAGCAGCCATAGTAGCTTTTTATATATTTTTTTTTTTTGTTTTTTGTGTTTTATATTTCTTTTTTTTTTGGATTTTGTATTTTTTCTATTTTTTTTTTTTTTTTGATTTTGGGGACGCACAGTGTTTTTAAATTTTTTTTTTTTTTTATTTCGATTTTTTACAATTTTTTTTTTTTTTGAATTTCGACGCAGCCATAACTTTTATAATTTTTTTTTTTTTTGGTTTTTATAATTTTTTTTTTTGGTTGCCACTATGCCTACCCTAAGTCTTACACACTAAACCTTTGTAAGCCAGCCATAGGCGACTCGCTATCCGTAACATTTTCCCGATGTTGCTCAGACAACCACCAGAACATATTCGACGTTTTGATAACGTCCCGTCGATTGCGATCTGAAACCGCCCTACTGTACCGGAGGAGCTCTTCAACTTCTCCGCCTACTGCGGCAACGTCCCGGTTATAAAGGAGCCGTCGCTCCACGGACTTACGGCAGACGTGGTAGATTAACGAAACCACCAATCTGTCCTGTATCAAACCTATCATGTCAAAATAGAGGAAAGCCTCCGGTGGGACAAATCCACTGAAACGTGTACTCTCCATATATTCTATGTTGGGGTAGTAAGCCCCAAATATCAGGCCATTGTTCGAAGTCATCGCCCCTGCAGTGTGACCCCGAGTCAGTTTTATCATGAAGTTGTCGATTCTGTTTATTTGACCCCGTTGCAAAGGACCTCATTAGGATAATATTTTCTGTACTCCAACTCTGGTGTTCTGTGCAATCCAAGACAGGTACGCAGACACTGTCTCTCAAACACCCGAATCTTTTCCATCTGAGACGCTGTAACATTGAACCACACAGGGCACCCATAGACAATCATTGGCCTTATGAGGGCCATGTAGCAAATCACTTTCACTCTGCTGTCAAGTTGTCTGCTGTGAAACAGTCGCCTTGTCAGAGAAAAAGCTCCTCTAGCCCTGGCCAGAGCCGCATCCATATGTTTGTTAAAATATAGATATTGATCTAGCCAGATGCCGAGGTACTTGACTACTACTTTGCTTGGCAGTGGGTGGCCATGTAGATCAACGATCACCAGCTTTCGCCAGTTCTTTCTCGTATCCAATGAGGCCCGACCCAACGGGGTTCTAAACACAATTGTTTCCGATTTCTGAAAGTTGATTTTCAACTTCCAGTCATCGCAATATTGCTGAATCTTATCGAAGTCACGCTGCAAAAGTAATCTGATAACCTCGATCTTTGGACCTGTTCTGTACGCGATTAGGTCGTCGGCGTACGCTATAGCATGGTGAAGGGAACCAATTAGATTGCCGGTGAAAATGCTAAACAAAATAGGCGAATTCACCGTCCCCTGTTGTAGACCGTTCTGTATTTTAAAAGTTCTGGTAGAAGTTATGTTGCAACTTTTCACAACAAACGTTCTACCATGAAGCATGTCAAATGCCTTAGGAAGCGCAATAATCTTACTTTCTCCATAACAGTATAAAGATTGGTTCTACTTTTCGGTGAGATATGCAATTAAATCATGATTAGACATTGCTTGTGACATAAAGAATACAACGAATATAGTGTTTAATAATTCGAGTAACTCAAAGAAAAATGGAACATCTGGCGTTGGGCGCCAGTTTTTTTTAATAGTACATGATACACTTATATTTCCCAATTAAATTTGAGAAGCATTTTTCTTTAAACTTCCCATTTAATTTCTTGTACTTACATATGTCGGTATTTAACAATTGTTTCTTTCCTGTCTGTTTTCAGATTTAAGAATAGTTTTTGCGTTTTTATACACGTAAATAGAAAGTGGTGATTCTCATTCCGAATATGCCGTCAGCTCATGGTCATTTTGTATTCCAACTTAAGCTGACAGTTTTCTTAATTCGTATAATTACGACCAGATTTTCGCTTTTTGTACATCACGCGATAGGTCCTCCCACGAAATTGTACAACACACGACTTACATCACCATGTGATACAATATAGAAATTTAAAAATCAAAACGCTTAAATTTTTATTTTTAGTTGTTTTTTCTTTCTTTTTTTTTTGTTCCACTTCAATAGAAACCTCCCATTCTTTGTCAATTAATCGTGTCGCTGATTTATTTGGCAAATTCAGAAAATGTGCCGCTCAAGCGTTTTGCGACTCAACGACCCCTACTTTAATGCCAATGCCATGACTGGGCGGCGGCGGCGGTTACTTTATTTGCTTTATTTCTAAAATATTGCTTCTTACTTTTTGTAGTGGCTTCTTTTCTTCTCCACAAAACAATGTGAGTAATGATTGCTCGTGAAACAATTTTAAATGAAGAAGCATTCTTTCCTTCAATTTGGTATTAAACGATCAGCAGAAATTAATCGTTGTGTTAGAGTAAAAGTGATAAATTGATTTATTCTCTATTTGAATGATGCTAATTTCGAATTAACACATTAAGCTGTCCAGCTGGGATTATGAAAAACCGTTAGGAATGTGTGTAGTATGTTCTTGTGGTTTTTTTTATGTCAATGAATTAATGTCATTTCACACTTCAATAAATGTTGCTAATCAATGAATAATGCTGCCTGTCTGTTCACAAACCGCATAAGTAATGGGCGACGCCCAAAACGCCTTTCATTCGCTGAGGATCGTTTGATATTTTTTGTGTGACCACAAAGTGGCGCCATGGTACAGCTGTTTTTTTTTTTATATTCTTCGTATTTATTTTTGTTATCGTTTTAAACGTTCACACCGATGTCCTTCTGCTTGATATTTTGTCACGTCTTTTTTGTGTACATAAATATCTGGGGACATTTTCTTAAATCGATAAGCCTCCTTTTAAGTGTTCAAAATAGCTCAGTGGTCTTTGTACTCTTACTATACAAAAACACAGAACGCGACGTAGTTTTTAAACGCAGAAACAAAACTTCTCCATTAGTTTGGGATCAGATAAGTAAGAAAAAAGAATAAAACACAAAACAGGATACAAGTCAAATTATGATACAAGCAACTTGGCACAGTTCTTAGAAAATTGAATACTGTGACACTCTTGTTTCAATTTGTTTTTTTTTTTTTGCTCTCTCAATTTAGGGCAACAATTTCAAGTTATATTGTTTACATAGTGAAGTCGTTCCAATAATATGCTTGGAATGTGCCACTGTTGTTTGAAAAGGAAAGCTTGTCGTCACATTTCTTTTAACAAGCTAAATAGGAATATGGGACAGGAAAAGATTTTATCTAAAATAGATGTTTCAATTATGTTTGTGAAAATAATCGTTATTGTCAACTTACTTTAAAGAGTTCAAAAAGTCTTTGCAGTGAATACATCAACACAGAAGCTTTTGGCGAAACTTTGACACAGTTCTATTAACATGTCAGAGAGCGTGGACGAGATGAATGATGCTTTTAGAGTGGATGCAAATCTCAGTTTAGTTGCAAGGATATGTGGTTTGTAATTCGAAAATGACCTTAAATGTGCTCTCTTGGCTTTTCATTTTCTTACTATTTCATAAAGCTAAAAAAAAAGAAATTATAAATCCTGGGTTGGGCGCCATTTTTTTTTTTTTTTTATATTTTTCAGGACAAGTAAGAAACACTTTGGCATACACTTTTACTTATTATAGTGCTCTCTGCTTATCATTTCGCGTAGGCTTATTTTTGTGTACAAAAGATTCCGGATAAAGCTAATGATAGTTTTCTTGGAGTCAAAATGATTTCCTATTAATAATTCTACTACTTGTTAATGTTTAAAGATAAATGAACAAAATGTGATTTCTGCACAAGCGTGTTTTCGTATGGAAAAGTGATCCAGGGAGAAAAGTCTTCTGCACGGATTTCAGAAATTTATCTTTCCAAACCGAAATATAGTTTAGATTTGAAGTGACTTCAATACTTCTAAGTAAGTCAGAGTTGTCAATCAAGCAAATAGTAAGCAAACTAATGTAAATGTTATGACCCTTAGGGAACAAAATTAAGAAAAACTTCAATGGATTATGCAGAAGGTGTCCTCAGTTAGGCGCCAGTTTACTTTGTTTCTATAAAGTTCACACTACAATCGTAAGATTACTTTCTCGTCCTTTGAGCTTTTTGTTTTTTGCTGAATTTGTTTAATGATGTAAAGTAGATCATATTTTCAACATTTAATAGCTTGGCAAAGGAGAAGTGTGCCGTGGCAACACCAGCAACTCTTCTGCAGTTATTTCTGCTAACGTGGCAAGATAGCAAGAATGTTGCCCCTTTGTTATTTACATGGACGTAGCATGTATGTAATCTGTTCATATACTATTAGGGAGTGCTTTGTACGGTTGAACTCTTGATTGATCGAACCATCCACACAAAGCCTTCAGTAAGGATCATTCCAGACCAAGATCTGGTTCAAATTTTCAGAAAGCTGTTTGGAATCTTTGCCTGACAAGTTTCTCATTTTCTTTTGAATAGATACCATGATATTTAGGAGCCCGAACTATACACAGAACTAAACCACTCTTTGAACCTCATTTACAGTTAATGCATTTCGGGATTAATTTCAAAATTGTGGAAGGATTATGACGGTGTTAAATTGGCTGTCGCCCCAAACACATACGTTCTTCCTCTCAAGGGGGTACCTAGATTTAATATTTTCTGAGGAAGCTTCAACATAGTAAGAGTAAAACTGACCCAACTATCACTCTTTCTATAAGAATAGAGCGAGATGCTGAAAGATAAGGTAGCAGAAGATAAGGCAGAGCTTGCTAACGAGACTCGACTGAATAAGTTTGAGAAACTTCTTCTAATGCCTTCCAACCTTCAACTCCAATAGGTTGTATTTGTCCAACACAATCCTTTTTAAGCACTCACTGTCCCTCAGTGGTCTATTTTTGCTAAACGTTCTTTCCCTCATTTAAAGTGATTTCAAAAAGCATACAAGCTGCTGTCTTCATCACTGCGCTTCAACCCACTAACGCGTCATAAAATTTTAGAGTGCAGTGCTTATCACTTTAAAAGACAGAGACCAATCTGTGCCCTAGCACTACGAGTGGCTTTTACTGTATAATGGAGCTTAAAGCTTTATTGGTTGGATTGTTGAAGTTGGGTAAGGAATAGAACTTAAGCGATGATAGGTCAAAAAACAGGCACCAACTGAGAAAACGATTCGGAACAATAAGTCGTGGATCCTGAATGGAGCATTTTTGAGAAGCTGTGAGCGAATATGGCTTGATATCAGTTCAAAGTGCTGATGGCTTCAAAAATCAATCGATTGTCTACTTTTAAAGATCATGGCTTACAGTTTAAGGAAACATAAAAGAAAAGTCCTTACGTTGGGCGCCAGTTTTTACATAAATTTCCTTTGATTTATTGAAAATTTTGAACAGCATTTTCGAAGAAAATTTACAGACAAACTCATAAAAATTGTTACTTCATAATACATCACAGCGACACCAAGTTCAAATGACATTTACTCTAAATAAAAAATTAAAAAATTTATCGATTTAATGCATCCCAAATTCAACTCACCTTTTCAACGTGACACTCTTCGTGGCACCTATTTTACTGAGTTTAACTTTTTTGAGTTGCTTATGTCTATCGCCGTCACTTGTACCGCCAGTCTCTGTATCCTCATCACAGGTATCTCCAACCTCTTCCTCTTCAATGCAATCATGACAACTACTACTGCCGCCCCCCTTCAAACTGCTGCTAATATTATTGTTGTTCCCGTTACTATTGCTTCTTATCGTTGTCCTATTGCTATTGTGGTTACTGCCATGCAGACAAATGGTTGACGTGTCGGTAACGGAGGCTAAAGTTTTTCCATTTGCACAGATCTTTTTGCTTGCATCGTCGTCAAGTAGTTTTGTGTTCTCATCACAGTTGTCATAGCTGTGGCATCCATCATCGTCATTGTCATCGCTGTTGTTCATCGCCGCTTCAGCCGCTGCTGCTGTCGCTGCTGTGGTGGTGTTCTTTTCAATTATCGCAGATAGAAGAGCAACATTGCCGCTTTGATTTAGTTTATTGCTAAGGTTAAGATTTAAATTTAAGTTTCGACCTCCCACCATCATTGTTGAAGGGTATTGCAGCTGTTGTTGTGATTGGTGGCTGGTGGGTGCGGTTGATCCTTTTACAATAGAAACAGGTGTCTTTTGAACGACTTGGAGGCTTTGAATTGCACCAACATCAACATGCAATGAAGGGGGCGACACTGTCATAGTGGTTGTCGTCGTTGTTGTTGTCGTCTCTGATGGCTTCTCTTCTACAGGAAGCATATAAGAGAGCATAGTGAACGCAACGCTGCTGCTATCACAATTTAATCCCAAAGATAAAGTACCACACAGTTCGAGCGAATAAAACAAAAACTAATTTCAATCAAAACGTATTCAACAAAATGAGGATAATTTTTTATTCAATTTGGTGGACTTTAGGATTCGGATTGTATCACTTGTATTTGCATCTTAATACTGTCCTACGTATAACATGTCATACACGCAAGAAAAGATGCCCACAGGGATATATAGGTAAATAATAAGAGGAACTTAAGAAAATTGCCTTTATTTTTCAAGTTAAGAAGATATAAATGAAACACGAAACAAGAGGCGAAACACGATTTCCCACACAAAAAAGAATTGCAATGGATTTTGACACACAATAAGATACTTTTCACAATTGATTTTTTATACACAACATCATATTGATTTTTCTTTTTTTACTTTTTGTATCTTTTAATCGAATTAAGCACTTTTTCGAATAACGAACTGCACTTAACGGTGTGTTGTGCCTGCAACCGGAACCGTCTCTATTACCTATCACATTAAACAAAATAACTATAATTACTAAAAGGGGAAGCGCACAGTAGGTAGGTAGATATTCGTATTATAGGTAGCAAAGCAGCACTCTATCAGCGAGCTACCTATTTGGTTTTGCACAAATAAAAACGACGAACAACGACGTCTATCTCAGACAAGGTGTCAGATAGTTAACTGTAGAACGTGGGCTGTTCTTCGAATGCAATTAGGTATTTTATTTTTCTGACAAATAATAAAAATTATATTTGAATTCAGAATGACCGCGTCACTACCGCCGAAATAGAGACCGTGTGTTGTATGAAGTAAATAAAACAATTTAAATTTTTAACTTTTTTCTTCTTCTTGTATCTAGAAGCTTATGTACGGTGTGGTGTACGGTGTACCGAGCTGTGCGCTGTTTTTGCCGTGAATCGCCCTCGATATAGTTTTGTATATGCGGCGAATAGATTTGACGCGGCGCGCACTACACCGGAATTCACTTCACTTATATTTCGTTATTCGTTCGTTTATCGTTTTGTTTCCTCTGCACTGTTGGGCTGGTTGTTGGTGTTGAAGAAGAGAGTATGAAATGAGCTGAGTTTTGAGTGTAGGATAGGCAGGGATGGGTCTCTTTTTTACTTTAAGTAAACTCTTTCGTTGTTGCTGCGAGTCGACACTAGACAGCCGAGTGCCGAGTACGATACGATACGAGCAGTCGGTTTTTTTTTTTTTTTTTTTTCAAGTGATTGTTGACGAACACACCCGCATTTTGCTCAAATCATGTTTTGCGTTGTTTTTATTTTAGCTGTCTGTCGCTCTCAATTTTATTCACTCCATCTCCAATTAAAATAACAAAAATACACTGAAAACTTTTACGTAGCCATATGCGGTTATACATATACTTATCTACAATTCAATTTAGTTAAGCGGCAAATAATTTGATGATAAACAAGGTATCTGTGTTTGCATAACTACACCGCGGATGTTACGACCGACTCGAAATTAGTTTGCTCGTTTTGGATGTTGACTCAATAACAGAGATGAGTTGGGTTAGAGATGATGTTAGTCTTAAAAGTACGTTGGTATGATTTTAAGAGTATGGCGGTTAACAAGGGGAGCAGGGTTGCTATTGCTTGTTGAAAATAAATGAGAACAAACGAATTCAACAACTTTGTCTGCCACATGCGCACTTTAAGCACAGGTAACACTTAAAAATTGTTTTGCGTTTTAACAAACAGAAAAAGAATCTAGGTACTTACTTGAAGAAGAATAGACATTTTTGGAAAGAGAATCTGTTCTCTTTCCAACAATTTGAAGGTAAGAGTATTTACTATTTACTGAAGGTGCTATTCTCTTTTATCCCGATAATTTTTTTGTAAGGGAATACTTGTTAGGTTGAGGTTGCTACTTGCTTACACTTTTATGTGAGCTGAGAACTGAGAAGTTACATTTATGATTAGACGATTAGCATTAGATTTGTTGCCACAGTGGTAGCCGAAAAAATTACATCGATGCACTATGTTCAAAAGAAAATAATAAATCATAATTGAGCGTTATTTTAAGCCAGTAGCTAGTACAGCATTCGAGTTAAAAAAAACGCTCTATCCACAGTATTTTCAATTAGGTATGTTTCCCGCCACCAGGTACCAGTAGTGCTCAACGTCAAAAAAGACACATCAGCTGTTCTGTTCAAAAACTGTTCGGAGACTATGTAAAAAAGACTAAATCAATTATTATTACATATAAAACACACGATTTATCAGCAAGAATTTAGTTTGCTATTTGATTGCATTGACGAAATTTTTCAGTTAGAACGAAAATTCAATATGAATATAATTTTTATTCCCTTATAATGTTTAATCGAGAGAAAAAATTTCTTTGTAAATATTTCTTTTTTTAAACATGTCTTTTCGAAAAACATATTATTTTATGCACTGCTCAAAAATCAATGGTGGTGCCATCTTCATTTGAGAACTATAAATTATTCATCCACAGGAATGCCATCCCTGTATTTACTGTGGTAAATTACGACAGCAAAATTCTTTGTTATTGTTCCTTAAAGGACATTTTTACTGTACTATCTACTGGTTTAAAAAAATGCACCTTATTTTTGGCGTAGTTGTTAGCATGTTTTCCCAGAAACACCCATTTGCTTTTCCACAAGTATTGCCTTCAGCTCCAGTTAAAAATGTTTATCCTATTTCTTATTTCCTATATACAATGCATTTCACAAACAGACTCACGTTTCTCAAAATTGTGCTGTACAATTTACATGCGCTATTCAGGCGTCGGCGTCGCGTCAGTCAATCTACATTCGTATATTCGTGTTGGTAAGCGCATAACTCAACAACGACTGGTCCAATTTGGCCAATTCTTTATTGTTGTGTTTGTTATTGTCAGTAGAAGGTTCTTATGACATAAAAAATTTAAAAAATTGCGTTGATATTCCCACAGGAACGGGTTTGGGAACGGAAAGTTAGAAACTACTAGACAGGTTTCTAAAACGCATAAGGGGTGCTACATTAACCCCCTCCATCAGTAATTTAGATTATATTATATCCCTATAATCCCACGGGAAAGGAAAACGGGAACGAGAAGCGAAACCTTAAAGTTACTTAACCGATTTCAAAAATTCTTTCAACTCTTGGATATTACATTCATCCCTCAGTGACAAAGACTTATGAATGGTTTCTGTCAAGATTTTATTCAAGAAACGGGGTTGGGAACGGAAACTTAGATACTACTGGACAGATTTATTAGGAGTGCTATGTTATCCCCCTCCATCAGTAACCTAGACTATATTTTATCCCTATAATCCCACGGGTATAGAAGCGAAGAACGGGAACCTTAAAGTTAATTGACCGATTTCAAAAATTCTTTCAACTCTAGGATGTTAGATTATCCCTCAGTGACATAGACTTATGTTTCACATATTTTCACGGTATCGGAAGATTTCCACATATGCCTCATAATCCCAAAGTAAAAACGATTATTTTTCATCCCCAAGTTCACACCTAAGCGGAAAAACGATAACGGGAACCTTAACACTGCAGACCCGAGTAACGCCGGGTGGCTCAGCTAGTTCATAATAAAATTACAAGCAAGACGATGAATAAGTCCCAAAATGGCCGATAATGAACAAAGTGTTGCTAACTTCGAGCTCTACACTTTTAAAACAGAAAACACCCTTCATATTTTGTATTTTTTAGCTGGCAATAGAATGACTTCGTTTTTAACTGACCTTTGAGATAATATGCCTGGTTGACCTCAGAGCACCACTTTGGAATTGTTCCATTTCAAAGGCGAACTTTTTACTTCAAGGCAATATCAAACCTTTTTGACGATTCTCTCCGTATTTTTAGAAAAAAATCTAGAAAATCATATTTGCTATTCCTGCTGTCATTCAAAACATCTTACCTGCCGTGACAAAGTGAATTCATATTCACTTCAGCAAAACATCGCAAAACAACGTAATTGGACAAAAATAACTCACTTGCAGAAGTGAACAACAGGGATGGTTGGCATTGAGTTTAATGGAGTTTATGGAAGAAAGTTTTATAAGTGAGCACAGCATTTTATTGAGCGCCTAAGTGAAGTGAACATAAAAATTCCCAATGAATATCGGCTATTGAAATATGAAAATGAATTCAGGAAAAGTTGCAAAAATTTCATTTAAAGGCTAATTAGAGAGTTGCGTGTAAGGGCACCAGAAAATCTAAAATTTTAAAGCAAATCAACTTCTTTTTGGTAAAAAAGTGTTTGAGAATGCAAAAGCAACCATTAACAGCTTTTTCAAAAATCGAAAAATTAATTTCTAAAAAACACAGCGGAATAATTTATTCACTTCACAAATACGTTCAATAAAACGCTGTACCTAGTACCTAGTCATTAATGCAACTTTATTCCATAAATTCCATTTACCAGCCATCACTGTTGCTCAATTCTGCAAAAGTCTTATTTTTCTTCACTCATCGTTGTTCACTTTTCGTAGTTGTTTTCCTATGAGCGATGTTTTGCGATGTTTAGTGATGTTTTGCCAAAGTGAGAACAGATTCCCAATAAAACTTGGGTAAACGAAGAAAATGCAGTTGAATTTTGGTGAGAGGCTAAAAGATTCACAGGTGCTTCTAATGAAAATCTATATGGAGAGCTGTTAAACTTTGCTAGCTATATCTTATTTGGTTTTGCCGATATCTAATGCTGCTGTAGAAAGAGATTTTATAGAGAAATAGAATGAAAATAAACTTGCTTAGTATTATTCTTCTTATCAGAGACAATTTGTCCGAAATTTCAGTTTCACAACTCCAAACCATATCGTAAAATAAAAAAATAAGATCAGCAAAATTCTGAAAAAACAATGTTATTAATAGTTTTTGCTAGTTTGAGGTTTTTCGCATGATTTTTAGCATGTTTTGTTCTAGAACAAATATTTATCATGATTTTTGGCATATTTAAAAAAAAAAACGCCTGATAACGCCTATGTAATTCGGCCCCTACTCAGACATGGAAGAAACCAAAACCAGAAGGTTGATCAACGCGGTGTATCCAACGAGCGGATCACTAGTGTGAATTAGTTGAATGGGCGATCTGTCAAAAAAAGGTAAAAGAAGGAGACATCAGCAGTTGAATCAGAAATTTCTACCAGCTCCTGGTGCATACATGTCGCTTTGCTTTGGGCGGACTTCTTTTTCGTTTCTTTCTGACAGCATTTGTATTCTGTTTCGAGACGAAACTTTTCATATTTATTCTTTGAGGGCCACTTTGGCCACGCTTTGAGACTCGCATTCTGCTTATTTATCGCTGTTTAAGCTTCAACATTCCCACACCAGGTTTTTTGACTTGCTAGTTGTGTCGCTTTTGGAACCCCTAGCAAAGTTCAGTTTTCCTTAAACTAGTTCGATGAAGGCAATCGCACTTATATATTTATGAAAAGATCAAATACCTTTATAGTTTTGCCTGAGCTTGGACCACTTTAAAAGTGGTTGTTTTTTTTTTTTTTGAAGACATCAAAATTTGTATCAATACATTTCGATTCGATTTAAATTTAAAATATTACATCAAACAAAACTAGAGTTTTTCACTTCACTAAAATTTCAAATTTATGTGGAATCTAAAATCAGTATCTAGAGAAAGATCTTAAATCTTTATTTTCTTGTCTAAAACTAGCTATTTAACCTCTAAGTCATCGCTACAATTTATACCCTTCCGCCTTCCCATGTATCATATTGGCACAGGGAAGGGGGGTAGCAGTCCATCTTTATCCCATGGGACGTACTTCCAAACATAGAGAAACTCCCTTTTTGACCATTTATGTAGTTCATCATTTCGACCATTTCTGCAAAACGTAAATACCTATGTATAAACACTGCAACGGCCTTCAAAGAAAGAATGCCAAATCTTCGTAGTTTGTAACTAAAAAAAGAGCTCATCGGGGGCTTAGAAAATGACTGAAACAAAAATATTTCATTCAGAGTTAACAGACAACCGAAATACAATCACAATTGAACAGACCTGTACCAATACCATAATTTGCACAACTTAAATTAATTTTATATGGGTCCGAAACAAAAACTTCGTTTTGCACTCTGCTTACATCTGCTCCAATCAATAAATTATATCTGTTTCTTATCCGCTTCTATTTTAATCTTGGCGTTATTAGTTCATAGCAAGAGTTAAATACTTCCTCTTGAAATGTAATTCAAATCATTAGCATCACATAATGATATTGACTCTTCCTACTGGAGCGTATTAAACCTCATTGAATACCAACATCCGATGATAGAAGATATAATTAATCCATTGCACTTAGCTTAGAAGAGCAAAGAACTTCTGACTTGAGAAGCATACACGGATGGATGTTCATTTCCTTGCATCAATTGGTTTAGCACAGTGATTGGAGTTTACCTCTGCGAAAACCTGTAGGATGCAACTCAATACTTTACAACAGTATCGGTTCTATTTATCGTTGGCGTATCGTAAAGATCAATGATCGCACAGAAATCCACTATTGAACAATGATTTCTCGATTGACAGATGTACAAAAGAGAAAATAAAAAACTAATCATGCACTCAGCCGTATCCCCGAGTTTTCTAGAAAGGGATTTTTGCTTGACATCACCATCAGAAATAGAAAGGGGCCACTTACTTACTCGTTTATTGGACTAAGTCTGAAATTCGATACATCGATCAAGCAATCATTTCTGTATTGACAATATCCGGTGTCGTGTGTAAAGACAATAGGCTTTGTTTCTAATGCTTGAGTTGGTGTTGTTTTTAGTGAATGTAAATAAAAATTGTGAGGCCATCCTCATTAAGTTACATATATCTTTTGGCAGGTGGGTATATCATTAAGAGAGTTCAGTCAATTCAACGGGAACATTTAATGTTTCTAGGTAAATCTCAATTGCAATGTAAACACAAAAAGGGAAATGTTTCGCTCGTCTGAAAATGAAACAGCAATTTAGTGAATTATTTTGGATGGAAATGTATTTTAAACATGTAGGGGGACAGTGTGAGTAGGGTACACAATCGGTTTTTTTTAGATTGAAAACCCTTCTTTTAAGCAATCAATTCAATATTGAGTAGGCAATAGGGCTGCAAAGTGTTCTCAAGCCATTCTCAATGTCTATTTGAGTTTGTATTTTTGGGAAATTCGATGGAGGTACATATGTATATGCATTTCTAACTGTTACCCTAACTTGTTAGATATCTTCTTTGGAATATTTCAGATTAGAGCAGAGCAGCACAGCTCGAAAGCAGTTTTTCAGCGCACTCCTGATTTTATTTTTATAATTCTAAGGTTTTCAGCAAAAATAAAAATTAAATTTAAAATTAAGTAGGTCTGTTCGTTGAAGCCCTAGGGTTGCCCTAGGGTCGCCACAAAGCGTTTTTTGAGAAACCTAAATTCGCCCTGAATGTCAAATTGAGTGTTTTTTGAGCCATAGGTTTGCGATAGGTTTTCCCCCAACTCGCCCTAGCTTTTTGCTGTGTGCGATTTGAGGGCTGTCAAATGGCATGTATTTTTTTTTAATGACAGGGATGTGTTGTGGTCTGTGGTTTAGCGTTTTTTGAGGACTGGAAAACCCAGGTTTTTTTGACAACTCATAAAGTTGTCAAGAAAACCTTGGTCAACCCTGGGGAAAGTTCAACGAACAGACCTATTATGCACCAAAAATCAACAACTGCTTTTGACAGTATTAACCAATGTGATCTTCGCAAGAGAAGGAGCAGAAAGAATAGTAGGGGAGAGTGGGTATGAATGGGACACGTTTCGGTAAAATGTCAATTGCTGGCAACTTATGAATCTTATCTGCACATCACAGTTTTTTAAGATATGATAACGTTGTGGCAAGCTATTGAAAATACAAAAGTAACAAAAATAATACCAGAACATATGATAAAATTCATTCCGTTGAACACCAAGCCTTGTCCCATTCCTCCTGCTTTCAGGAGGAATGAGACAGCTATGTGGTGGAATGGGAAACTAGTATTCTACTTGCGAAATATATTTCATAATGGCATCTTAAAAAAGTTTCTGAGTAAAAAAATACATGTGGAACCGTATTTCCAGAAGCGCTGCACGATTTGTGTCACATCCTACGATGAGATTACTCTTGGAGGATTGTGTACAGTCCTGTCTGGATGCAGGGCCGGATTTCATTAAAATGCCGCCCTGTGCACCTTAAAAAATGCCGCCTTTGTTATTGATTTATAAATAATTGAAATGTTAGTGAGATCGTAAACTATATAATTAACGAATGAAATGGATGGAAAATGTAAGGTTTGAATTCATTTATTGTCACATGGTAAAAGAATAATCACATAAAGCTTTTTCATAAGAAAATAAAACTCAAAGTTGACATACAAGATAATTACGGATGTTTATAATCGTTTTCGTTTTCAAATGCAAACACGCCTTACTTTCTTTACCGCGAACTGATCTATTAGTTCCTCACAATTCAAGCGTTCAAGCAAATCCGACTCGATGCACAGAATTGCTAGACTATTTTGCCGACTGCCCGTCATAGTTGAACGAAAATAGTTTTTGACTCTTTTCAAACATGAAAATGAACGTTCTGCGCTGCAATTCGTCACTGCTAATGTCATAAACATACGATATGCTATTTCAACTTTTGGGAACTTGGTATATAAGTCGTTCGTTTTCAAGAATTTTAATAGCTTGGATGGTGGATCACGTTCTAATTTTTTTTCGGAGCAATACGCGTGGAAGTGCACCAATTCGTCATCCAATGAATGTTTGAGGTCCGAGGTATAAATTGTCCTTAGATGTTCCGACTTCTTACGAATTTCGCAGGAATTCAAATCTCCAAATTCAGTAATAACTGAAAATTGTCAAGAATGACGTTGAAAGTGTTGACTCGCAAATTATCCCTTCCTGACAATTGAACATCTTCATCTCGTGATTCATCAGCCTGCAACTTTCTCCTTCTTCTTTAGAAACACTTGTCTGGTACTCTTGACTCTCTGAGATTTCTAACGCTTTCTGTTCATAAACTTCGAATTCCATTCGTGCATCAGCTACTACTTTGATCAGTCCACGATAGTCATCAATCACATCAGTTATGCTGATACCAACCTTTTGCAACCTTTGGCTGATCATCAAACCTTGAAAGTAAAAAATGCCAAAGAATCTGCATGAATGTTGTTTCCAGTCGTTCAAGTTGAATGCGAAGTCCTTTTGCTTCTTTCCTCGTGATCGCGTTCTCAGTAATATCTTCTTCAATGGTTATTAGAGTTTCAATTATCTCACCATAGAACTTGTTGAGCACTTTAACTGCTGGGTGACGAGCTGACCATCTTGTTGCTGACAATGATTTCAAAGAATCTTCTTTCCTACATGAGTTTGTAGAATTTCCCCCAGCGATGTGTAGATGCAGTAAAAAAGGTTGTACAATGCTTGGACTGTGTTGAAATAAGATGCTGCTTCGGGGGTACTCTCGACTGCGTGAATACCGACCAAATTCATTGAATGACCAGCACAAGGAGCATGCTCTGCAGGATCGTTGATTTCTTTGACTCTTGCCTGTAAACCTGAATAAATGCCTGACACATTGTTCGCGTTATCGTACGACTGACTTCGACAATTTTGAATATCAAGGTCGAAGCATTCAAGAACAGATATTACAGCCATCAACAAATCTTCTGCTATATGTCCAGTATTTTTAATGAACATGAGAAACCATGAGAAACAATTGCCGTCATTAATACGCTTTTCGCCTTCTTTCTTTTTGATAAAAAAAACTTTCCAATTTTGGAGTTTCGCACAAAATCTCCTCTTTCTTGCTGGCCTTATTTGAAGCGCGCTTTTTATAAGCAGCGCCGCTTAACCTTTTCCACCCATCACTCATAGTCTACTGAATATATATCATCAACTTGAACAAAAAGATAAATATTAAATTGTTTGTTTTGATAATATTAACTTGACTTGATCGGAAATCGAATCACAGCAGCTGACAGACGATGGGCAACAAAAATATTGCCAGAGTGTATAGAGTATAGAGCTTTTCACAATAGTGTCACCGTCAAATGAGAGAGAGAAAAAAATGGACAGCTGAATCACTTGGTATAAAAATATTGTTGGCGGTAGTAGGCAAAAACATAAATATATACACTCGTCGCTACTACCACGAAGAAACAGCTGCCGCCCGTGCGGCAAGGATACTTGAAGACGAGGATCGTTGACGACGAGTGTATCAGGGAGTTTTATTCTTCGTATGCTAAGGAGCGTGATTTTAATTTTAATCGGGAAGATGTAGATACTTAAATCCAAATGAATAATAATAAGATAGTCGGAATTCCGGAAATTTACAGTGATAATGTGATGCGTTTCAGGCATATATAGCACCTTTGTCCCGAAAAATTATTTTATGACTGAAAGAATCTTTGACTTTCGTTTCAAATTTTGGCGCCCCCATAGAATTTGCCGCCCTGTGCCAAAGCACCGAGAGCACCTAGTGTAAATCCAGGGTTGTCTGGATGTCTTGAATAGACGTCTAAAGTGTGTCCACACCAGAGATATATTTCAGGAAACATTGTTTCAAAAACGTTTATAAAATGTTTCCCATTTGTACATTTCTGAAACATTTCAGAAACATTTCTGAAATTTTTCTGAAATGTTTTTTGTTTCCCATTTTTAATGGGAACTTTTTTTTGTTTCTCGAGTTCAGTTTAATGCTTGAATATGGATTGTAAAGAAGTAGTAATTATAACGTCGTGTTTTATAACCGTGAAAAAAATAAAAAAAACAAGACGGTGGCTAAGAAACATACTAAAAAATTTTTTGATTTTTTTTTTTTCTATTTCATCCTTTTAGGCTTTCACAAATTTCACTTGAAGCATCGGCTTTTTTGTTTCTATTTTTATAACCTTCATCTTGTGGATCCCTTTCTTCATTCGCAAATGTTTCAGAAAAACAAAGACAGTTTTCTATTCAGAATGGTAAACAAAAAACATTTCAGAAACATTCCAGAAATTTCATGAAGCGTCCAACATTTCAGAAATGTTTTTTGTTTCTGAAACGTTTCTGAATTTTTATTTTCAAAAAGTTTTTATATAATCAAATTTTGTTGTTGAAGTGCGTTAAATCCGATAGTACCTAATATAATAAAAAAGCGATCACTTTTTTTTTATTGATCACCTTTTATTTTCGTTTAAGTGTTTAAGGGGAGGGTAACGTTAATTCGTTAAAAAAAGGCATGTTTTGCGAATTTTTTGTGAGAAACCAGTTCTAAATTTTTTATTAAACAGTTACACATTTAAAAGTGACATTTTAAGAATGTTGTGCAAAATTTTCACAAAGAAATATTTAAAAATACGGCAATGGCAGCAATTGTTCGGCCGTGTCTCGAACTGGACTGGATCATCGGAAATCAAAATATTAGTTCATTCGTTAGATAATAGTTTTTTGCCAGGTAATGTCGAGAGGGTTTTTTGAAATTTTGATTTTTCTTTTTTTTTGGAACACTGAAGGGAAAAACGCGATTTTTCGTGAAAAAAATCGGCTAATTTGTTATTGTAAAATAACAATTATCAACAAATTTGAAAAAACTCTTCGTTACTACTTTGTAAATTATTTACAGAAATAGTGCCCAAAATTTCAAAAGGATCGGTGCAAAAGGAGGAGGCAAGACCCCCCCATACCCGTCGAGCTAAGCCGTGCCACGCGAGCGTGCCAGGCCTCCGAGCAGATGCATCCTTTCCCTTCCCATCGTCCTCTTCCTTCATTTTCCTTTCCCTTCCTAAATACCTACCTTCCTGTTCCCTGTGTTGGTTCCGTTTCCCTACCTTATCCTCATCCTACTTTCCATATCCTTTTCATACCTTCCGTTTCCTTTACCATATCCCATCCAAATTCCCATCCTCTCCTTTCCCCTTCCTTTACACCCCCCTATATCAAATGGTGCCCAACGTGGGGCCCGAAATCGATAATGAATGGGGCCCGAAATCGATAATGAATGCTGTGTTCCTGTAGTAGTTCATATTTTGGCGTGATTTTTTTTTTTGTTTTTATTTTTTTTATTTTTACTATTTATTTTATTCGTTTTTTTTATAATTTTTCTAAACTCATTTTCTTGGTTAATTTTTTTTTTTTTTTTGGTTTTTCTTGTGTGTGTGTGTTTGTGCGATTTGTCGGTCAGCCAATTGCTGTCCCATAGCAAAAAGTAAGGGGGCCGCTGCTAAGCCGGATTTTTCC
This sequence comes from Melanostoma mellinum, assembly GCA_914767635.1. Classification (NCBI taxonomy): domain Eukaryota; kingdom Metazoa; phylum Arthropoda; class Insecta; order Diptera; family Syrphidae; genus Melanostoma; species Melanostoma mellinum. The sequence continues at coordinate 20,968,114 of OU612059.1, forward strand.
TGCGGGGGCTGCGCTTTTGGTGAGTCGATAAAATTGCGACATCGTCCACTATAGGGAGCTCCTTAAGTAGGACTTTTGTAGTCGGGATGCGACCGATCCCCAAGTGCGCGTGACCAATCCAGGGTGGGAAAAGTCGGGTTTCAGTGGAATTGATGGTTTCCCTAAAAGAAGGAAGAAAAAAAAAATATCGTTAAAAGGATCAAATAAGAACCTAGAAACACAAGAACCACAGGAAATTACAAAAATACAAAAACAACATAAAATTACAAAAATACAAAAACAACAAAAAACTTAAAAACACAAAAACAATATTTATATATATACAGATAAGATAGTAGCTTAGTTTTAGGGTTACGTTTCTTTTATATCGCGTCATTTTTCTTTCTTGTTAATTAATTTTTTTTGTAGTGTTTCATTTTGGTTTTGATCGTTTTTTCCTTTATACTTTTATGATATTGTTACATTCCACTTATGGTTGTTTCGTTTAGTAAGAATAAATAAGATTGTGCATCACGTCTTCAAAATGACCCAAAGATTTTTAATGTGGCATAAATGAGCCTAACGATTGTGTGAGGTTAAAATTTCAGGGGGTTGTGACGGTGACGATGTGGCTATGGTGAGTAGTGCCTGACAGCCCACTCGCGTAAGGGGAATCCCACCAACGATGGCCAACGGGGTTCCAGAAGGGTTGGGAAGAGGCCGCACTACCCTCCAGCTATAGTGCCTAGGGTGAGGTGAGGTACTTTTTGTGGTGGTGGTAAATTTGTGTTGGCACGATATATGTTTTTGATATAAGGCTCAGCTCTGCGAGGGGGCAAGACCCCCTCCCCCCCATATCCGGCGAGCTAAGCCATGCCTCGCAAGCGCGCCAAGCCTCCAAGCAGATGCATCCCTTCCCATCGTCCTTCTTCTTCCTTTCCCTTCCTAAATACCTACCTTCCTGTTCCTTGTGTTGGTTCTGTTTCCCTACCTTATCCTCATCCTACTCTCCATATCCTTCTCCTACCTTCCGTTTCCTTTACCATATCCCATCCAAATTTCCTTTCCTCTCCTTTCCTCTTCCTTTATATCCCCTGATATTAGATCTTAAAAAGTGAGTTGTGGGAAAAATGCTTAAAAGCTTTGAACACTAAAAAAACACAAGGAAAACACAGACAGGTATAAAAATACTCGTAACTTTGTCAATTTTGCTCCAATCCACTTGAAATTTTGATACAATGTTCTTAAAATATTAGGCATTCATTTAAAAAATAAAAATATAACAAAAAAAAATTAAATACGTTACCTCCCCCCCTCCCTTTTAACGTTAATCTTTGTCTGTTAGAACAATATAAGGGGATCATTTATTTATTATGAACTTTTATAGTTTTTTTGTTTTGAAATATAATCACACTTCTGCTTAACACATAATACATTTCTTTTTCTACCGAACTCACTTATTTAAATAACAAATCCAAATTTATGTTATTCACCCACGTACTGCCGATAGCAGTGTTTTCAATCAAATGATTCAGCTGTTAAATTTTTTTCTGTCTCATTTGACAAAGACACTATCGCTTAGTAGGAGCTGTAGGACCCTTTTTTCAGGTGTTCAGTGGTTAAGTGTATTGCTGAGCTGATTATAGGATTGCTGAGTTACGACAAAATCACACTGTATTACTGTAAAAGATTCTAAAGTGTATTGCTAGCCACTGATACTTTTTTTTAATAATTAAAGTTCTTACCAAAGCGTTTATCAATAACGGCAACAGCAGAAATTATGTTTTAACTTAAATTTACCAACTGAATTCACCGCTTCCATGACTAAACAAACGTTTTGGCTTGGGAGATCCTATTCATAAATTGAAAACGATGACTGCCCTCAATAAAATAAGCATATTGTACAATCGCAACCACAAACAAAAACAATTTATTCTTCAACGATCGAAGTTTAAAGAAACAATTATAACGGTTTAATTGTAGACAACTGAAAATTTAAATTTCAAAAAATTGCTCATGGACAGATTTGAGCAATTATTCTACTACCTAATCTAGTACATGTAAAACAAATTCGAGGCTCGAGTATCGAACAAGTCACATGAGTTGTCTCTCTTTCTCTTTTTATTCTAAACCCAGGCATGAACATATCTTCTTTTCACCTTGCCAATCCCATATTCATCTTTTGTCTGACAAATGACATTTGTATTTTGACGTTCACTTTATACGTAGAGTAGAAAGAAGTTGCATTACACGACAAGTTCAATAAATCGTTTCTGAAACGAAATCAAGGAATAAATAACAATTATTTTTCAACTTAAACAAAACAAATTATAAACCAGGTAAGTTCTTGATTTCATTTGATATTTACAATAAATTGGGTCTTCTCTGTACACTTTCTATTAACAATAACATGAACCCTTGAACAGAGACAGCAACTCGTATGCAAATGTTTTCTCCATGATTCATGTTTTTATCTTTATGTGACCGGAAAACTAATTCAAAACAAAAAAACCATCATTTTAACTGAAAAAAGATCAAAATTTTCATTTGAAAAATATTTCATTCGCATTATTAATCAGGTAAATCGATTTCGAAACTCGCATCTGTCGATTGCGGTCACTCGGTTGCATGCAATGCAACACAGAATATGTGTTTTACCATTTATGGTCACAGAATCAAACTCTCGTAATCCCAACAAGATTTTCCTCTCAATATGGTATTTTATTGATGGTGTACCAATGAATAAAAAGCAATAAAAATCAATGCATTTTAAAGAAAAACACCAAAATGATTAACCTCTGTGAGTCATTGGCGTCTTTATGAATCGACTGTGAAGTCTCAAAATTTATCCACAAACAATTTCTTTTGCGGCCGTTGGCTAATACAACTTTTGGAAGATTTCTTTGTGAATTTTTTTTATTGGGTGTGTTTTCGTGGTAAATGATGAGTGTATATGCTATGCACAAAATGAAGATAAATGTGTAGCGAATGGACGATGAACCCTTTGCAAAATCTGGATTTTTGTCACATAGTTTGCTTATCTGGTTGGCAAATGGAATCGAATTCTTGTTTGTTTTTGTTGTGTTCCTAATGCCTTAGTCATCGAAAAAAATAACACGCCGACTTGGCAAGAGCTTGAAATGTTTTCTGTTGCTTTATTTGTTGTTTTTGGATTGGATTTGAGATATGTGAAATTGAGGAGTAATAAGATGTAAAATATCCCAGTTGATTTAACAGCCACAGGGCTTTCAGTGTCGCAAAGTATTTTGGCAGCTTACTGCCTTTTCTTTCAAAAAGAAAACATTCAAATAAAGAGGCTAATGTAGGACTTGATTAAGAATTGGAAAATATAACTAATGTTTCAATTTGTCATTGGCTTTGGGTTATTAAGTTTAATTTTGTTTACCCAAGTCTTCGCACTTGCGAAGGTTTTTCTGCGACCTTACTTAAGCTTTCTTTTCTATATTTAGTTCTGTATTTCTGTTTAAGAAACAAATTGCTGGTCTATGCGAACAGTCTATCTGTCGGAACTGTCTTCTTTCATGGTCGACATAACTTTGAAAATTTGAACCACAAATTTTAGGCGCAAGTTCATGAACATCTACGTCTTCTTGGTCATTCAAAGCCATTCAAACAAGCAAATCGTTCTTTAAGTAGCGAGAAGTATTTTTTTGATGACTTCAGTGTTTGGTAGTTTTATGTGTGTTGTGCAACAAATGCATACCTGGAGACTCTTATTAACGAGCCAACAAATTTAAAAGAAAGCCGTCTAGAAAACTAGATCAAATATCAAAATTCATGTAAAAAAAATGATAACTTTCTTCCCGACCATCATGGCCGCCTAGAGATGCTGCACTCTTGATTCTTGTAGCAGTTATTTGTTCCTTGCAATTTGCCAACAGCATCATAAGCAAACATAATGAGGAAATTTTGTTAAAGGTTCTTGTGCTGCATCCAGTCATCTTCATCTTTCCCCCACAACTTTCACAGTGATCTTGCCAACATAAACGCTGTTGAACGGCTAAATGAGAAAGCGTACTTCATTCCAGTCTACTTAGCTCCTCTGGGAAAACTGGCCTACTCCTCCTGGAAGTAAGAAGTAAATATTGGCAGCCCTATTATGGTTTTCAAATATCAATAAGATACTAACATAACTTTGTTTGTTTATCAATGAAGTTAATTTAGTGGCATTGCGGATTACAACCACCAGAACATCTGATCAGTTGTGAATGAAATGCTTTTTTGAGATTTATTTTGAAAGTCTCTGATTGCTATTTCGGTCGTTGATAAACATTTTTGCGTTTATTTTACTGGAATTGTGTAACCAATCCACTGGTAAGTAGTTGACTAGCATAAGGGCTATGAAGTTATTTTTTAATCACATAAAATTCATTTCAAATTAAATTTGAAGTTAAACGTGCTTAAGGTTCATTGAATGCAGTAGCACATTCTCTCACTCAAGTTTTTTAAAACCTTGTTTTGGGACTCTAGCTTACAGACTAATAAATAAATAGAGTGTCGCTACAAAGAGGGGAGGGTGCGCTCGGGCCTAGCGCATTTCTCACAAGCATGCCTTGTGTGGTTAATATAGAGGGGACCTACAAGTTTCGGCCAATTACAAACGGCTAATCGAGAAAACGTTTTTCATCGCAATGAATTTAGTATCAGAAGACTTTCCAATTTCTCGCGAAAGGCCGGAAAAATATTTTTTGTTTCCTGTAGATTGGTTTGATTGTATTTTCCTTAAGTTCACTGTGCCCACAAAAAAATTTTTCAAAGAAGGTCAAATGACAGCTATAAGGCGGCCACTTAAAATTGTCAGGACGGTAGATAACACGACTTGGGAATTTAAATGGCAAAAAATCGATTGCGGCAGGGTCTATGAGAAATAAAAATCAATTTACTTGGTTCTGTAACGCCCATTGCTGTCCAAAAGGTTGTTCCCAGACTTATTTTCGAAGAAAGTGGTTCGATGATGCCACCGCTCTTCAACCCGCACCAAACTGTCACTCCATGTGGAGGCATTGGCTACTTAATAGTAACGTGTGGGTTTTCCGAGCCCCAGGTTCTGCAAGTTTGTCTGTTAAAGTAGCTGTAGATGGAAATGCACCTTGATAGAAAATGGAAGTGTATATATGCACCCTCGGTGTAGGCTGGTGTTGGTTTGTTCAACCTCGCCTTAATGCAGCCGTTTAAGTTCAAAATCTGGTGGCATTGCCAAAATTGCCGTGTTATTAGTTTTGTCATTAAACGAGTTATAAAAAATAATAATAAAATCGTTGCCTAATTCAAGCTGCTGTTAGTCCCAACTGCGATAAAGAATTGAATGGTAGTACTCGTATGCCATCAAGTGTACACTTCGAATAAGTCGAGATATTTGTGCAAGTTCAGTTCTTCAGATCACGCACTAGATCAATGTCGAGCTGTTAGCGAGTTGATGTTCGTGAATTGAGTCTCCAACTCTTAGCTAAAGCAGCCACAATTTGTCTGACTTCTTGACAAGATGTCGAGCGAAAAACAGCTGTTTGTGTAGTTCTTTTTTTTAAATTGTTATCATAGTAAATAAATGGATAATGAGTTTTTTGTAAACAAAGTTGGATAGGGCGATACACGAGAAGTCACACACACAGATAAAAGAGAAGATACTCAACATATAAAAATCATATGCTATCGTAGTGAAGCAAGATATAATTTAAACAATTCAACTAATTGATGCTTATTGTTTTCATGCCTAACATAAGAGAGATAATAAAAGACGTTAAACACATTCGCACAGCTTCCGAAAGTACGACACGACGGTTAAGAATGCATGAGTAAAAATGTTATTCGGGTATTTTTCAATTCAATTGCTTCTTAAACTGCTTTAAATATGTATAAAACCCTACTACAAATGACAATGAAACTCAAAGTTCTTAAATTGTATTGTATTGTATTTATTTATTTAGCATACGAAAGTATATAGCTATTATGTTACAAATTCTTTAACATACCGTTTAAAATTATTGAAATTTATTTCTGATTTAACATGGTCTGGAATTGAATTAAAAATTTTAAAGCCTTTATATATATGTAACACTATTTTGTGTTATTGTGTTTCTATATAGTCTAAGAGCTGGAAGCAAATTTTTGGAGTGGAGTGATAACCAAAAATAATGCACATGTATGTGTAGATAGACGCACCATTATATCAGATTCAACCGTCTGGCAGGTTTCTTCTTCAGCCGTGGGCGGGGGTGGGCGTTCGAAAATGGTAATTTTTCAGATTTTGAGGTCGAAGTGATAACCACATAAATGATACATCAAAAAATCAGAAAAATTCCCCTGATTGCAAAAAACTCGGTCCCAGACGATTTGGTTTCAGCCTACTGCTTGCCAGACGCATTTTAACACTTTTCAAGTGCATTTTTCAGCTTAAAGCACTAATAACTTTATTCCTATTACATATAACCAAGAAAGTGGTGCGCCAAAAAATAAGAAAATTTACCCTGATTTCAAAAAAGTGTGTCTTAGACGGTTTGGTTTCAGTCTACTGCTTGCCAGACGCACTTTAACATTTTTTTAAACGCACATTTCAACAAAAAGTATTGATAACTTTTTTCTTATCACATGTAACCAAAAAAATGGTACGCCGAAACATTACAAAAGTTCCCCCGACAAAAAATAAGTGTGTCCAAAAGGATTTCGTTTCAGCCTTCTGCTTGATAGACGCATTTCAACATTTTTCAAATGCATTTTTCAAATTAGCTGATAACTTTTTTCTTATCACATGTAACCAAGAAAATGGTACGCCAAAACATCAGAAAAACTCCCCTAATCACAAAAAAGTCGGTCTCAGACGATGTGGTTTCAGCCTTCTGCTCACCAGACGCATTTTAGCATTTTTAAGTGCATTTTTTGCTTAAAGCAGTAATAACTTTTTCCCCATTACAAATAACCAAGAAAGTGGTACGCCAAAAAATAAAAGAAGTTACCCTGATTTCAAAAAAGTGTGCTTTAGACGATTTGGTTTCCATTAACTGCTTGCCAGACGCTCTTTAACATTTTAGTAAAATGCATTTTTCAACTTAAAGTACTGCTAACTTTTTTCCTATCACATATAACCAAGAAAGTAGTATGCCAAAACATCAGAAAATTTATTTTGATTACAAAAAAGTCGGTATCAGACGATTTGGTTTCAGCTTTCTCCATGCCAGACGCATTTTAGCTTAAGCATGTTTATCAAATTGAATGAAAATCAAAAATTTCATTTAAATGAAATACTACAAGCAATTATTCATTGAATTTGATAAACATGCTTAAGCTAAAATGCGTCTGGCATGGAGAAGGCTAAAACTAAACCGTCTTGGACCGACTTTTTTGTAATCAGCAAAACTTTTCTGATGTTTTGGCATACCACTTTCTTAGTTATATGTGATAGGAAAAAAGTTATCAGTACTTTAAGTATAAAAATGCATTTTACTAAAATGTTAAAGAGCGTCTGGCAAGCAGTAGACTGAGACCAAATCGTCTGGGACACACTTTTTTGAAATCAGGGTAACTTTTCTTATTTTTTGGCGTACCACTTTCTTGGTTATATGTAATAGGAAAAAAGTTATTAGTGCTTTCATCTGAAAATGCACTTGAAAATGTTAAAATGCGTCTGGCACGCAGAAGGCTGAAACCAAATCTTCTGAGACCAAGTTTATTGTAACTAGGGGAATTTTTCTGATCTTTTGGCGTACCACTTTCTTTGTTAAATGTGATAAGAAAAAAGTTATCAGCTTAATTGAAAAATGCATTTGAAAAATGTTGAAATGCGTCTGGCAAACGGAAGGCTGAAACCAAATCCTTTTGGACACACTTTTTTGTATTCGGGGAAACTTTTGTGATTTTTTGGCGTACCATTTTCTTGGTTACATGTGATAAGAAAAAATTTATCAATACTTTATGTTGAAATGTGCGTTTAAAAAAATGTTAAAGTGCGTCTGGCAAGCAGTAGACTGAAACCAAACCGTCTAAGACACACTTTTTTGAAATCAGGGTAAATTTTCTTATTTTTTGGCGTACCACTTTCTTGGTTATATGTAATAGGAACAAAGTTATTAGTGCTTTAAGCTGAAAAATGCACTTGAAAAGTGTTAAAATGCGTCTGGCAAGCAGTAGGCTGAAACCAAATCGTCTGGGACCGAGTTTTTTGTAATCAGGGGAATTTTTCTGATTTTTTGATGTATCATTTATGTGGTTATCACTTCGACCTCAAAATCTGAAAAATTACCATTTTCGAACGCCCACCCCCGCCCCCGGCTGAAAAAGAAACCTGCCAGACGGTTGAATCTGATACAGTGGTGCGTCTATCTACACATACATGTGCATTATTTTTGGTTATCACTCCACTCCAAAAATTTGCTTCCAGCTCTTGGTCTAATAGTTTGGAAGTCGCAAATCGTCCGGAGTTTCTTAATTGATATGGTTGAACTTCACCTACATACATAATAAATATGTTTTATTTACTAAAATAAAAAATAATAAGAATGCAACTTTAATTCTTTTGAGTTGTCACTGATAGTAGAGTTAGCTTAGGTTAGATTGAGTTGGCTGTCGGGAAAACGACCGACGCACCATTGCGATAATACAAGAAATTAAAGTATGTAGTTACTTCTCATTTAAACTATTTTACGCTTTCTATAAAGCAATAAATACTATGTCTATGTTTCTAGATAGAGTTGTCGAAAAATGTGGTTCTCGTCTCTGTGCCCCGGCAAACAAAAAAGGAAAATGAAAAACTGTTCTGTCATCTCCATAAGAGACGGTCGACAGTCGCGGGCGGTTACAGAGTTTGTAGAAACATTACCAAAGTGATTTAAGTGCTGCTTGGCTATCCGAGAAGACGCGCATATTTGTCGAAGATATCATGTTTCCTCCGAGCCATGATAGGATCACTTTGATCGCCAGGACTTACATATGAATGATGCTACAGTGGTTTGGGAGGTGGAATGATAGACTAATATTTGGTTATGTCGAGTACATGCCGCCACCAACTCCTTGCTCTGTGTTCTAATCGGCGTGACTTGATATTGATCCGAATAAATAATATGTGAAAATGTTAGAATGACCAATCAAGTCATTGGTCCATTGGGAGGTGGCTTTGAAACCAATTGCCGTGTTTTTCGCTGATTGTTTGCTGTAAATGTCAAAGGGGAAGAAGAGATGTAGGAGTATATCTAATGCAGTCGAAGGCGTTGAGGGAAGATCTCCATTGACAAATATGCTGGCTGATCTTTGGACTTTGCTTAGTCTGTCGCAATATGTCGTTTTTAGTAGGGTTGATAGTGCCCCAAATCTAAAATGCCGTCGAGTTTATTTGTTGTGTTTGGTTTCTAAGCTGGATATCTATAAAGTTCTATGCTATTCACTTCTTTGAATATGTTCCTGGCAGTTGTTATGACCGTGCAATTTTAAAATGGTATGTCCCCTTACTTACTTACTTAGGTGGGCATTACAGTTCGGGGTGAACCTGGGCCTCAACCAACATCCTTCGATAACGACTTCTATTTCGGGCGAGCTCTCTCCAGTTTCGCACTCCAAGTCGGTTGAGGTCATCCTCCACTTGATTGCGCCACCTAAGACGAGGTCTTCCCCTTCCGCGATTTCCCTGCAATGTGCTTTCGAACACCCGACGAGCCGGAGCGTTTGGGTCCATCCGCTCAACATGGCCCAACCATCGTAGCCTCGCGATGCGTACTCTTCTGGCTATGCCCATGTCGCGGTACAGCTCATACAGCTCGTTGTTGTATCTTCTTCTCCACACATTGCCTTCGCATACGGGACCAAAGATCATTCGGAGAATTTTTCTTTCGAAACGACCAAGGGTTTCCTCATCCGCTTTCGATAAGGTCCATGCTTCCGCGCCGTACAGCAGGACTGGGATGATTAAGGTCTTATATAGGGTTACCTTGGTTTTTCTGGAGAGGGTTTTGTTTCTCAATTGCCTTCTTAACCCAAAGAAGCAACGGTTGGCAAGAGTTATTCTCCGTTTGATCTCCGCACTGATGTTATTTTCCGTGTCTACAGCGGATCCTAGGTAGACGAAGTCCTGTACTACCTCGAAGTTATGTCTGTCTATTGTGACGTTTTGTCCAATTCGTCGATGTTCTGTGTCCTTGTTTGATGACAGCATATACTTTGTTTTGCCCTCATTAACCATCAAACCCATTTTTGCCGCTTCTGTTTCAATACTCGCAAAAGCACCTATGACATCACGCTTTTTTCTTCCCATTACGTCAATATCGTCTGCATATGCGAGCAATTGCACAGACTTTTGAAAAATTGTTCCTCTGGTGTTGACGTTTGAGTTTCTTACAATCTGTTCAAGTATGATGTTGAAGAAATCGCATGACAGTTTATCGCCTTGCCTAAAACCTTTTTCGACATCAAAGGTCTCGGTGAGTTCTTTACCGACCTTGACGGAGCAGCGTGAATTCTCCAAAGTCATCCTGCATAGTCGTACGAGTTTTGCAGGGATGCCGAAACTAGACATGGCTCTGTACAGCTCGTCTCTGTAGATACTGTCATACGCGGCCTTGAAATCGATAAAAAGATGGTGAATATCGATATTGTGTTCTCGGGTTTTTTCCAAGATCTGCCGTAATGTGAAAATTTGGTCTATTGTGGACTTCTCCGGTCTAAAACCACATTGATAAGGACCTATCAAGTTGTTGACGTGGGGTTTCAGACGTTCACATATTACAGCAGACAAGATCTTATAAGCGACGTTAAGGAGGCTTATCCCTCTATAATTGGCGCAGTTGTGAGGGTCTCCTTTCTTTAGGATCGGGCATACGATACTGAGGTTCCATTCATCGGGCATGCTTTCTTTCGACCATATCATGCAGATCAGCTGGTGCATGCTCCTTTCCAACTGATCTCCAGCTGCCTTGAAAAGTTCGGCATCAAGGCCATCTGCACCTGCAGTCTTATTTGATTTAAGTTTGCATATAGCAAGCTTAACTTCTTCTAGGTCGGGAGGACGGCATTCTTGATCATCGTCCAAGCTGAATGGGGCAATCTGCCTGACAGCGGAATTTGTGTCCTCATCGCCGTTAAGCAGTCTGCAGAAATGATCTTTCCAGATCCTCAGTAGCGACTGTGACTCTATGACTATATTTCCCTGCTGGTCTTTACAGGCTTGAGTTCGGGGTTTGCCACCCTGGCAGGATCTTTTTACCTTTTGGTAAAACTTCCGAGTCTCGTTCCTGTCATGGCACCTCTCTATTTCCTCAAACGAGCGCTTCTCATGCTGCTTCTTTTTCTTTTTGAGAAGTCGGTGTTCTTCCCTTCTTCTCTCCTTGTAAATCTCGTTATACCGATCGTGAGCAGCCCTCGTTCGTGTTTGCAAAAGCATTTGTCGTGCTCTTTGCTTGGCTGCATTTGCCTGCCTACATTCTTCATCGAACCATGGGTTTCGTGTTGGTGGCCGAGTGAAACCCAGAACCTCAGAGGCAGCGGTTCTGATAGCTTCTTGGCATTGCTGCCACTGGTCTTCAATGTTTAATGCTGGCGGCATGGGATTCAAGGATAATTGAAGGGACACTCGATTGGAAAAGGCATTGGCAATCTCTTGCGATTGTAGCTTTCCGACGTCATATCTCTTCACAGCGTTAGTTCGTGCTGGTCGTGAACAAGATATCCTCATTCGTACCTTGGCTACAACAAGGTAGTGGTCCGAGTCAAAGTTGGCCCCTCGGAAAGTTCGGACATCTAGCACACTGGAAGAGTGCCTTGCGTCGATCGCAACATGGTCAATTTGGTTGACGGTTAATTGATCTGGGGATCGCCATGTGCCTTTATGAATTTTGAGATGCGGGAAGCGTGTACTACTTACAACAAGATTTAGCCCCGCAGCAAAATCGATTAGCCTCAATCCGTTTTCGGAGGTTTTGTCGTGGAGGCTATGCTTACCGATTGTGTTTCCAAAGATGTCCTCCTTCCCTAGTTTTGCGTTGAAATCGCCAAGAACGATTTTCACGTCGTATCTAGGGCATTGCTCATATGTTTCTTCGAGGAGCTCGTAGAAACAGTCTTTGGAATCGTCGTCTTTCTCTTCTGTGGGGGCGTGGGCGCATATAAGGCTAATGTTGGCGAATTTAGCCCTGATGCGGATGGTCATTATACGCTCATTGACTGGATTTTGGCTAATCACCTTATCCCTGAGTCTACCTCTAACGACAAATCCGCACCCAAATAAACGCTTTTTCTGTTGTCTGTAGCAGTCGCCATAGTATATGTCACAGTTTTTCATCTTCTTTATGCCCGGTCCATTCCATCGCACTTCTTGGATGGCGGTTATGTCTGCTTTGCAGCAGTCCAGGGCGTCCGCTAATTCTCCAGCTGCACCTAGTCCGTTAAGAGATCTTACGTTCCAAGTGCAGATCCGGAGGTCGTTGTCCTTTTTTCGTTTGCATGGGTCGTCAACTTTGAAATCATTATCGTTATCCGAGGCTGTTCGTTGTTTCGGAACAAATTATTTTTTCCGTGGTAGGGTAGTTAGCCCTACGCACAACCCCCAACCTGGAGGGCCAGGTCCTTTTGGATCCCTTCGGACACAAAGGGCTGGAATATCCAGTGTCAGTACCCTGCTGCAGGGGTGTGAGTGCTGCCGTTGGCTCACCAGGAGCTCATCCGCCACCATCTCTACTTCAATACCCTGTCCTAGTATTGAAAGACCCTGAAAGACCTTTAAACCAAATATGTTGGAGTAGCTCCTTCAGGGGTTTCTGCTTTTATGGCTGCTGAAGTCCACCGTTGATTCTGTCCTTCGAATTCATCCGCTGGGACATTTACACGAAAGCTCTCGTAGACCACTGAGATTCGTGCAGTCAGTCATTGTTCGCAGAGCAATTATAGTGTTGATCGATCACAATTCTTTGTTCCGGATTCCCTTATCTCAACACTCGCACTTACTAGTTTAGCAGGTCAGCTCTGGACGGAGCATCCCAGGTCCCAGTGGATACCGCTTGGAGGTATAGTAAGCACAGTTGACGTGTACTATAAGTTACAGCGTCTGGGCGCCGCCAAGTTAGCACCAATCAGAGCCTACCCGAATAGTACAACGCCCATCCATAGGTATGTCCCCTAGTGGTTATAAATACCTGTTTTGTAATCACGTTTAAAATCTCCATCTACTGTTTCCCCCAACCATTGTACCATTGTCAATAGTCGCACTTGTTAGCATTCTGATTTTCGTTTTTGCGGTTTTGATGGTAAAACATAAACATGGCCGTATTCTTCCTAGTCTGACACATCCTTTTCTTTTTAACGACACCATGAGAATTAGGAGCGGTGATCCTTTTGAAATTTCAGATCTCGACCGATTGGTCACAGTAGTCGATCGAATGATATCTTAGTGATAACAGCTCTCTATCGACTGCTCCCTTAGAGATCACAGCTCTTTCACTCATCTGCTTGACACTTCACAATATTGATCCGTCTGTGGGTTACGCAACGTTCACCTACCTTAAAAAGCATCGACAAGTCTCAGCTTTGGAGTATTCTACATCTGAGCCAAGTTTTTTTTTCTAGTGTAGTCACATTTCGACAAGATCGTGACCAGGAAAGAAAAAAGGCAGGTCAAAACAGTAGTGTACTCTTACGCTTGCAGTCATAGGAAGCATTTTCTTTTGAGCTCCTTTCAACTTACACCGGAATTTTCTTTTATTGTAGAGTGTTCTGTAGATAGGCCGAACGAATCCCGCTCTGGACATCTACTTTTCTTTTCATCAGTTTCATTTGGACGCTGCCCTTGAGGTTGTTTATGAAATTACAAAAACCATGTTTACAATTACTGCACCACAAAATGGGAAGGCTGCTACCATGATCGTACAATGGACCGGCAATTAGTCTGAGTGCTCCAGTTTAGCATGGGCTTCCTCTTTAAAAAAAAAATTTTTGAGAGCTGAGTCCACGATCGGGGTGTGGAGTCTTCCATTTAGCCTAGTTGACGTTTTTTTCTCGCCATCCTACGTTTACTTAATGATTGATGTTTTCGTCGCCTTGGATTTTATCTGTCATCAATCCGCTGTTCCAGTATAAAGTTCAAGTATGGTGCAATTCTGAAGTACCCAAAAGTTAAGTTTGGAAAATGCAATTTTCGATTCACATACCTACGCTCAAAGACCAAAGAGTGTATCTAATAAAGATATGACTTTTATTTAAGCTTATTGATTGTTTGGCAGTACTAACCGTTCGATAGACCAAGGTTTGGAGTTGCTTAACATAAAGTTTTACAAAGCGACAAAAGTTCTTTTTGCTCATCGACATTTATGAGCAATTTTTATTTTTGCACATTACTCACATAAAAATCTTAAGTCACAATTCATTTCAAATATACAAACGGATAAGTTATTATTAACATTCTAACACCTAACTTCCCGTTTCGGTATAACGGGATATTTCATAACCTTTCAAGATTATACGTCTTAATTCTTTTTTTTTTTGATCCATTGCAGCAAAATGTCTTCCCGTAAAACTGCCGGCCGTCGGGCTACCACAAAAAAACGCGCCCAACGCGCAACTTCAAATGTGTTCGCCATGTTTGATCAGGCTCAGATTGCCGAGTTCAAGGAAGCCTTCAATATGATCGATCAAAATCGCGATGGTTTTGTAGAGAAAGAAGATTTGCATGATATGCTAGCTTCACTTGGCAAAAATCCTACCGACGAATACCTGGAGGCAATGATGAATGAGGCTCCAGGACCCATTAATTTTACTATGTTCTTGACTTTGTTCGGAGAACGCTTGCAGGGTACCGATCCGGAGGATGTCATCAAAAATGCCTTCGGGTGCTTTGATGAGGATAACAATGGTGTTCTGCCAGAAGATCGCCTTAGAGAGTTGCTGACCACCATGGGTGATCGATTTACAGACGAAGACGTTAGTAAAATTGCTACCTTTTCTCATATTCTCTTAAAAATCATCTTCTTTTTTGTATATTTTTACCTTTAGGTTGATGAAATGTACCGCGAAGCACCAATTAAGCATGGTCTATTTGACTACATTGAATTCACACGAATTCTGAAGCATGGTGCCAAAGACAAGGACGAGCAATAATTGCATTCCCCTGTATTATATTAATTATTTTTTTTAACCAGCTACTTCTTTGCTGTAGTTGGACGAATATTGGTTATTAAAAAAATGCATTTTATTTACTTAATTTAAAAATAATCTACTATTTGTATATGTTCTTAAAGATATAAATGCAAATGGTATTTATTTTCCTTTGTAGTTCCAAGAAAAAAGTATTTGCGCGGAGAGCAACGTTATTAGTATTTCTTTAAATACAACTTAACGTTAAAACCGGTGCCCTGTCCTCAGAATAAAGAATATTAAGATTAACACCCTCACTCTCCTAGTATTATTGTTTATGCGAATTGTTTAAGTCCTTTCAAGCTTAACACACCAACCCTCTATTTATGTCCCTATGTTTTGTCAAATATTTTCCATTTTTAAAAGAAATAAAATTCATACGTAAAGTATACTTTTTATACGAATGGTAGTCAATTTAAAAATTAAAAAATTGTTTGTATGTTTGACTGGCACGCATTTCCGTTAAGTGGAATATGAAAACTTGCACAGATGATGTTGAGAAATTCAAAGTTCTGTTTGAAGAATTCAAATCTTTTTACGATTGGGGGTATATAATGCAAGACTTCTACGCAGAAACTTTAAAGAAAAGAAATGTTTTCTTTTGTATCGGCTTGCGCGAGGAAGTGTCAAATTCTCCTAGAGCAATTATTTACTGCCATGAAAAACACTGTCTAGTTTAGCCGTTCGGAGTCGGCATAAAATTGTAGGCCATGCATGGGCTATGCCCCGAGGTTTCTGAAGCTTAATTGCGCCACCCCATGTATTTATTTATTTATTGGTTTCGTTTGTTCGCCACATGTAATACAGGCATCACAGAAGTATCAGGCACCTCCAAAAACTGACCAAAGTTCAAAAAGAATGTAAGATGAAAAAATTTAGTTATTTTACATCTAATTTAAATAACTTTTGCTACTTTTAGATACGGGTCTTACAGTTTAAACAAACTTTTATCCATTTTTGTTTAAAAAGATTTTTGTCAATCTCTTTTGATGTTGCAAAGTGCTTTTGGACCTTTCGACTGTAGTTTCCTTAGCTGATACCAAAAAATATTGCTCGTTACTGGTTATTTGTTGCTTCTGTCCAATATATACTTTCAAAAATTTATTCTTTTATTGCATTGTAGGCAGTAGGCTTCATAAAACTTTCGTGAACCAAAAGCTTTCTCATGTTTTAAAAAAATTGATTATCATTATTCTTTTAGAAACATTCGTTGTTGTAACAGCAAGACCTCTACATCTAAAACCAATTGAAATGATTGATACTCAAAATCTGTTTTTGTTATAACTCACACCCACAATTTGCTGGTCTTTTTAAGCAATCTGCGAATGCCTTAAATTTTTTTTGTTAAATTTTTTCCCACAGTAGATCCAGTCAATCAACTGCGGTAAGGTAGGGTCTACAAGCTTAAAAAGACCGGGAACCCTCGATCGGGTTTCGATATTTTTGGGTTTGTAATAGTGGAAAATGTTGAAAGCTTCATTAAAAACTGCCGTAATAAACATTCAGCTTTGTTATGAGTTTCACGTGAACAGCTTTTCGCCAGGAACATTTTTGTTCGCCCGGAATTTTTAATGATATGAGTTTCCCCTGCACAAAATTTGACTATACATACATTTTTCCGCTTTGTCGTTCACTTGTTCGCCTCACGAAAAGAAGTGAAATAAATTGCTCTCAAAGTTTTCACATTACACGGTGAAAAATAGCTCATTATAAGGCAATTTTTTAGAACATGGAAAATTTTTCCTCCGAAATTCATAATTAGGGAAAAGTGAAATGGATCTTCTTCGAGGGGAATGTTGTTCTTGGAAATTCATAATAAGGCTGTATTTACCATCAAACTACAACAAAGAGTCCTTTTGATGAAACTCAATTGCAGCCGGATATAGCAGTTATTTAATTCAAATACGACTAGACAAATTATTTTCTGCTTTTTCGAAGAGTTTATTTTGCAGAGAACAATTGGCAAACAAAATTTTAGTATGTATGTGTAAAGTAGTATGTGTTTTTGACCTTTATTGAGTATTTTAGTTTGTTTGTTTTATGGGCAAACAAATAAAAACAAAATTTTAACATTTTTGCTTTTACAGTACAAATTTTTAGTTTTAACGAAACCGATCGCTTTACTGGCAGGCTTACTTGGAAGAGACTTTGATGCTCTACAAAATTTATAACTTATTTCTAATCATCATCATTTCGAAGGACGAAAACAAGTCTAAAGCGCTTCATTGTAGCGGTTTTGACTTTTATCTTAGGCCCGTGTTATGAGTAGCGAATCGAACGTTCGCTTCTAGTCGAACTGTTCAGCGAACTACAAGCTTCGTGGTATTATGAGTAGCGAACTACAACATTCGCTTTTGATGTGGTACCAACATAAAAAAACATATTTCATGAATTCATATGTCAAATTGCTTTGTAATTGTTGTTGATCTGTTAATAGAACATCTTTCTCAACTAAAAATTAAAAAAATAATTCATTATAAGTATGATTAGTAGTGTTGATTTGTTTTTTGAAGATGTGGAAGAAAATGAGAGTGCACGGAACAAATTAGTGTGTCAGTTTGGTCTTTAAAAATTTTATATGTGCATTTTCTCTTTCATTTAAAGTGTTCTCCCCTCTTTTATAAGCTGGCAGGGATCGCTGCTGGTCAGATGATGATGGTCCTTGAACATGCTGGGTATCTTCATCTTGCAGAACTTGGGCATATTCATTATTACTGCATAATTTTTCCTGCACAGTGGCTTCTTCCATTCTTTATGTGTCATTTATGTTTGAAGGCGCAACTGAAGGGGATCCTTGTGTATTCATTCTTCATTAGAATATACACTATACAGTCAGATGGATTTACTGCTAAAGGCTGAATAAGTAGTCAACTGCCTGTTCTAAAGGAAACAAAGACTGTGGCATATATTGTCCCCTTCCAGTAGCTACAATCACTTTTTTAAAGTTTCATTTCGAAATCCAACCAAAACTAGAAACCTATAAGCAAACCTTATGCCATCGAATCGGTGAGTTGAGGTCAATTGGAAAACAATTGCTCAATTGCTTTGCGAACTGTCTGCTGTTTGCCCTTAATGAATCGAAAGAAATTAGCATCTTGTTACTAATAGTAAATAAAATTATAAGAACTTATTCTTTAAATTCACTCATTTTTGCCAGAAATGCATTTAAACAGAAACAGTAAACGGTAAACAAACATAAAAAATAACTAAACCCTTCGTTCGCTTGCTTTATCACCAATAACTTTCGTTCGACCGATTTTGACGCACTGGGCGAGTACAATATCGAACGTTAGCTACTCATAATTGGTCGATAACTCTAGTCGATAACTTTTTGAAATTTGAAGCGAACTTCATTTAAGCGAGTCGCTATACTCATAATACGAAATTATCGAATTCGCTTGCATTTTAGTTCGATTCGCTACTCATAATACGGGCCTTAGCGAATCGAACTAAAATGCAAGCGAATTCGATAATACCGATAGTAAATACAAGCCCGTATTATGGGCCTTAAGCGGTTAGTCGTAGCGGTTTTAACTTTTAACGCGTTGTCATAAAAACAGTAAATTTTATGAAACATTTCCCGCCATATAATTTAAGTTGCAAATGGCATGTATTTTTTTTTATGACAGGAAAGTCTGGTGATTTGTGGTTTAGCGTTTTTTGAGGACTGGAAAACCCAGGTTTTTTTTAACAACTCATAGGGTTGTCAAGAAAACCTGGGTCAACCCTGGGGAAAGTTCAACGAACGGACCTATATTTTTCTTCAAATGACAGGGATGTGTGGTTTAGCTTTTTTTGAAATAGGATTTTCATAGGATTTTCAACGAAACCTGGGTTAACTTTAGAGAAAGTTCAACCAACTACTACACTTATTAAAACAAAAGAAAAAGACAAAAGAAATAAATTAGCGCCTTAAACGATTGAAAAGATCTTTTTAAATTATGGCGAAGTTTTTGATTCTCCTCAAATTGGTGGGAAAGGAATTCCACATCCGAAAACCGTAAACAAAAAATAGTCTTTTTGAAACCGCAAAGGTGCTATCTTACCATTTGCATACTGTGGGACTGAACAAACCTGCGAAGATCAAATGTACAAAACGGACAAATATTCTTTAAAGCAACTCGAAGTTTACGTCGACTACTGCTATCGTAGAAAATTACACTTCCATAAAGCATTATGGGAAGAATTAACTTTTTTGTCAAAATGTTCATGGTTTTAAACGCAAGACAACTCCAACTGCATAGGTTTTGCCGAGGGCGTATGAAATATTATCATCCCACATTAAAGTTTTGTTGAAAACAATGCCTAAGTTTTTAATTGTTGTCATGTAAAAAAAGAGGAAGTACTAAGCAGGTAGAGCTTAGTGCTCCCTCTTTGAAAAACAGGTGGTATCTATATGCGTTTTTTCGAATGACGATGGCTTGACTTTTTTCGGGTGGAGTCGCGGAGTCAAAGTTTAAGTAGCGGTAGCGTCTTCGATCTTTGCAATTTTGTAGGTATAGTACAGTAATACTATTTGCTTACATAAGTGCCTTGCAAGACCTAAGAACATCAGGTAGTTCGTTTACAAATAAAGAAAATGAAGAGGGTCGAGAATAGATCCCTGTGGAACACCGACGTGAGTAAACAAATATCCTTCATCAGCAAAGTCTGAGTTCTTCCATGCAAATATTTTGGAATTAGAATAACCGCTATTCTTTCAAAATAAAAATTTAGATTCAGTTTTCAAAGAAAAATAGACACAGTGGCGAATATTTTTGAGAAATCAAGCATCTCTAAAGTCGAATTTTCAATTTCCTCACGAATATCATCCACTAATTTTTGAAGTACGGTCAAACAACTATGCTTTGGTTTGAAACTTCGGACAAAAACTCTGTTGGAACATGATTTTTCAAAATCCTTCCAAATGAAACAAACGTAAAATTGAAACAGACCGATATTCCACAGGGTTCGAAGTTGCATTTTTATTTATAAGAATGATTTTGCCACCAGGGGTCGTCGAATAATTATTGGTCCCCTTTATTCCTTACAAGTTATGAGAAATGTGATAGGTTCTGGGACTCTCTGCTCTGCTGCGCTACCCAATTTTTATTTATTTATTCGTTGATATTGATATCTGGATATCTTGTGATACCGGAATGTGACTGTGCGCCTATTGGCCCAGCATATAAAATGTCAAAATACACATACAGACACATTATTACCTTCATGTTTTCCATTTCGGAGTCTTATTTGTCTGTTTTTCGATTAAGTATACCATAAATTATTTTTAATGTTTCTGCCTTATCATGATTTATTGTCTAGAATGATTTATTTGCTTCTTCAGTGAACGGCGTCGGCGCTGCTCCATAAACGAAGGGACAGTGTTTGAAGCTATGCACTAAACAACATTCTGCTTGGCTTAGTGTGGCTTTTGGCTCAATAAAACATTGTGTAGAACCATAGTGAGAGCGTTTTTATTGGTTTCATTTAGTCAAGCTTTGTACCCCGTGTGAGTCCGTGAAAAAATGTTTTCTATCAAACTGAAAATATTGACATTCTTAAATTGGCATCATTAGACTCCGAATATCCTTTTAATACGTCTCAAGTTCCAAGAGCAATTGTTGGCACAAGCACTGAGTCTCGACCGATGAGATGAATGTTGACAACGACGGTGATATTTATTTTATTTTGTTCAAAATTCCTAAATAAAGAGATACTTGAGCTTTTTTTTTATAGTTTATTGCTTTCAAGCAATAAAAAAATGAAATTTAATTATCTAACCGCAGTCATTTTAATTTTAAAAGAACTTTTGGCTTTGCTTTTAGTATTTTTGCTTTAAAATGGCTTTGTGGTTAGATGGTTGCACTGACAAATTGTGACACACAGTCAATGCAATAAAATGGTTCCATAAAGCTTTTCAATTTCAGTTGCGACACAGACTTTTGTAGATGAAAGTTTGTAATGCGGTGTAAAAAAAAGTAATGGAAAACCGTAGTAACTTTAGCAGTTCTTTTACGGTGTTGTAATTTTCCTACCTCCTATACAATGCGACGGTTTAGCGACCCTCAATAACACTTGCCTCATGCAGTGCCTAATCTATGTTTGAGCTCTACAGGGGCTGGAAAATTGCTTTTTATGAATAATTTTGTAATTTGATTCACAAAAAATACATAAAAGTTCTTAAATATGGCGTTTCTTTAGATATTATCAAGATAATAAAATATAATAATTGTAAAATAAACCATGAAATAAACCCTGTGCAAGCAAAAACATAAGTTTTGAAAGTCGATAGTCGTTCTTAAATATAATTGGAGAGCTCATAACTCAAAACTAATGAAGAGGAAATGGTAACTGTCGGTTTTGATTTATTGTTACTTCAAAAAAAAAATTCTTGGGAAACCATTAATCATTTCATTGAAAGAATTTTCTGACGATGTATGATGAAGTATAGGGAAGATTTTGCTTTGTGATTGAAGAATGACTGGCTTATTGATAGTTGATGCTCAAAAATGGACAGAAAATCCAAAGAGTCATAAGAAGATGTAGATACATTGTATCATAGCAGGAGTAACGCAGCTGGATTGAATTAGAAGTACTTATGCGAACAAAAACTAACTAAAGCGTGCAAAAATACGCACGACTGGTTCGGCAATTGGTAGGTTCCCGACGATATCTAAGGCCAGTACCGAAAGCTCAAGAAGTAAAGAAAAATTAGAAGTAGAAGGATAAGAATAAGAAGAAGGAAAAGGGAAGTAGGTACCCGTGACATGATGTTCGCCTGTTACCTAGGATGTTCGTGGTTCGAATACGAACAGAAGGAAAAATATATTTCCACGGGTATCGCCTTTCGCGAGGAATAGCAAGTCTTCCGATAGTAAATTCTTTGCCATGAAGAGCGCTTTCTCGATTAGCCATTCCTTTTAGCCATTAGCGATTCGGAATAGACAGAAAATTGTAGGTCCCCTCCATTCCCTCACAAGACATAGTTGTGAGAAATGCGCTAGGCCCTGGGGTTTTCGCTCTGTTGCGCCACCCTTTTTATTTTTTATTTGTTTATTGAATATGGAAAGTAGGATAAAAAGAAGAAGGATAAGAACAAAAATAAGAGGAAGGATAAGAAAAAGTAAGGAGAAAAGGTATAAGAAGAAAATGGATGGAAAAAGAAGAAAGAGAGAAGAAAGATAAGGAGATGAAAGAGAAGAGAAGACGCAAGAAGGATCATAAGAAAGACAATAAGGATAAGAAGACGAAGTTAAGAAGAAGTATGATAAGTAGAATGATAAGAAGGAGAAGGAGAAGAAGGAAAAGAATAAGAAGGAGAAGGATTAGAAGAAGAAAGATAAAAGCAGAACGATGAGAAGAAGAAGGATAAGAAGAAGGAAGATAAGAGAACGAAGGATGAGAAGAAGAATAAGAGAAGATAAAAAGAAGAAGGATAACAAAAGCATGGATAATTGATAAAGAAGAAGAAAACGAAAAAAAGAAGAAGAAGAAAAGGAAAAGAGGAGAAAAAAAAGTGATCAGAAGAAGAAGTATAAGAAGAAGAAAATGTTTAAATGAGTTCTCAAAACAGCGCATGAACCCGAACGGTTTGTCGAAAAAAATAATTGCTGCATACATTTTTTTATATTAAAATTTTTACGCATTTTAAATATAAAACAGTTTTTTAGTTTTAAGTTGAAACGGAGAATTTTCACCAGTTTTTGGTTTATTTCAATGTTTCACAACCACAAAAGCAGAAAGAATGGAAGAAAACCAAACTCCACCTAAATTTTCTTTCGAAATTCCCTTTTGAACATCAATTCACTGTAGAATTTCTGAAATACCATTAAGATAATCGGCCTTAGCGAAGTATCCGTGTGGAGGGGGAGAATTTCCCGCAACGTCGGATGAAGTCGGAAAAACAATAACATTCAAAAAAACACTTGATCGCACTCAAATGCAGTTCGGCGGGTTTGTTAAAATAACGTCGGAGAAAAATTCCGAATAGCTATTCAGAAGAGTACTTACTTCGAAGCAAATGTTTTTAAAGAAAAACCTAAAACCTCAGGCACTTAATTACGAAGGGCTTTTCTAAAATCCTCAATGAATAATGTCAAATTGAACTTAGATTCTTTCGACGCGACGAGCAGATTGTTCTACAACCACTCATTATGTTTCCTAAACGAACTCCGCCTTAAAATTCTTTCGGATGTTGATAATGCCATCCTAACAAATGTCGATGCTACATCACGCTATACTCTCAGTTCTAAAAAGTTATTGAAACTTTTTACCCTTCTATTTACAAAGATTCTTTATTTGAACGTTTATTTTAAGACAAAACTAATGGCTGACTATCTACAGTATCACTACATCGAAATACAACTCCTGATTGAAATATGAATCTACGACATACCATTCCATGTTCATTAAAATTTCGGAAACCCTTCAGACAAAAATGGCTTCAACCACCCCCTGGAGACCGAATAAACCCTGTGGAAAAGCCCAAACATGCCATACCTATTGTTGAAGAAAAAAAAAAAAACTCACAAAGTGTGGTAGCAATTTTATTCTTTTGAAGAGAGCGTTGCTAAAGACACAGATACAGAGAATCAATGTACGGTTAGATATGCGGAAAAAGTAGTTCGAGGCATTTTCCTAGCATCCACCTCGACATAAAAACCTTTTCCCTCTCTACTTCATACAAAATGTTCCCCTTTTATAAATCATCAATGCCGGTGCCAGTTGGGATTATGAGGGTAGAAAAGAAAAGACGAAAAATCCCTTGAGCTCTAACTGAATTATCTGAAAGGCCACGGGATACCTACAAAAGCTAGGTAGTAGAACCATTTTTGAGATTAAAATCTTATCCATTAATTGCGTTTCCGTGATGAAACAAAGATAGATAGGCACAAAAACTTATATAAAAACAAAACTAGTAAAAGGTGTATTATTGATTCTGGCATACGAAATACCACAGCATTAAGTGTCCCTAAAACCTTAAAGCTTTAATAGCTGATACTAAAATTTAGTGTTCATTGAATGTGAAACTTCTGCCAGTGCCAGAACCATCAACCTTGTGTATAGCCCATATAAGGGGCGGGTATCGCATTTTAGCTGAAAGAACACTCAAATCAACCCAGCATTTGTACGTCTGCCAGTCCACCAGTCAGCCAGGCCAAAATTGACTCCCAACTCCGGAAATTGTGGGTGTTAAGTTTCATTGTTGTATCTGCTATCTACATCTCTTGTGTATCTGAGTATATATCCCACAGAGCACATAAAAGCAGAAACAGCAGCCAGCACAAGCAGCAGCAGCGCTGAGGAATGAGGAAACAAGGCAGAAATATCGATCCAGTGCTCGAGAGGCTGCTTTCGTTATTCTTTTTATGCTCGTTCGAGCATGCTGTGTTTGTATGTATCACTGTATATGGTACAAAACTTTACGTTTTACGTACAAACCTTCGTAGCTATATAAAAGAGTTCAAGATACGATTGAAACTGAATAGAGCCTCAGGATTTATGATACCAAACAAAATCGTTGGTATTTCAATTTTTGTGTTACCCATACGCCATACTGACTGTTCGACAGATTTGGAGCAACATCGCAGTTTGCAACAAAAAGTATTCCCTCATCATTAATCAATTATGAAATAAAGTCCACATCTGCCTACCAAATTTGTAGAACGTAAAGATCTGTTGTCGCTCAAATCAAGCAAGCCTGAAGTGGCGCATATAAAAATACGGGCTGAAAGTCTACACTAGATTAGTGGATATTTTATTTAAGGCGAAATGCGCGTGACAGAGAAGTGGCTTACTTGGGTGGGCCGTGGGCTAGCCAGTGAGCGTTCAGTTAGTGCGGCACGGCAGCTATAGAAAATTTTATTTTCCCATTTGCCGTACAGTTTTCGCCTTGCAGCTGTTGCCGCATGGCATGACACAGCACAGAAAATAGAATAGGAGACAGAAGGCTCCGATACACTCACTCACACAAACATACACAAAAGGATTTTGGAGAGTTATTCATGTGTTATTATATTACAAATTGTTGTCACAAATATAGTAAAGCAGAAAGAAGACGTAGACGTTCATTCATTCGCATTTGAATTCTGCTGGTTCATTCTGAACAATCTTGTTTCGAACACTCAGCACCAGCACCAGAATTGCGCATTGTATTTTGTACTTTTTACACATTCCGAAAGTGATTAGTGGAGGAAGAGTGTTTTGTTCGTTTCGTTTACGTTTCTCGCAATCGCTCTTATTTCGTATTGTGCTTCTGCTTATGTTTATACGTGAGTGACAGAGTGATGGAGTTTAAATTGAATTAATTTACTGTTGTAGAGTTGCGCACACATATGATTCATTCGTAATGGGGTTTTGTATTGTTCGCGGGTGTAAATCGCGATCAGACTGTAATAATCGTGGAACAAAGTTTCATGTTATTCCAAGGAATAATGAAATGAGAGAGAAGTGGATTGCTGCAATCGGACGTTCGGATTTACCAAGAAGTGGAAGTGTGTGTAGTAAACACTTTTTACCAGAAGACTACCAGCCTTCACGTTCAGGTAAATGATTGTGTTTCTTTTTTAGGTTTGAAATTGAATACGTTTTGGACTTGGTTTCGATTTAGTTTTGAAAAGGTAATGTAGGTAGGTAAGTATCTAAATGTTTCTACATAGACAGACATTGATGCTTTGCTGATTAAGTGCAGCTGGGCTCGGATGGTATAATTGTAGGGTGTTTCCTGTCGTGGTTTTTGGTTTTGGAAGAAGGAAAAACTGATTTCAGTTTTATGTTGTGCTTTTGTTGATATTATATCGATTATTTATTAAAAACAGAAAACATTTTTTAGTTTTGATTTTAGTAGGTAAAATTAAATGTTTTTTTTTTAAACTTTAATGCGGAATTAAAAAAAAAAGTTATAAGAAACTCAATTGACATTTTAAGTGTTCGTGGAAAAGAAGAGAATCTTTAAATTTTACTTACATACATACC
Source organism: Melanostoma mellinum (assembly GCA_914767635.1). Classification (NCBI taxonomy): domain Eukaryota; kingdom Metazoa; phylum Arthropoda; class Insecta; order Diptera; family Syrphidae; genus Melanostoma; species Melanostoma mellinum. The sequence goes on from OU612059.1 coordinate 20,994,169, forward strand.
TAGTGCTGCGCGTCCACCTTTTTTGAGAACAGTATAAAAATGTATGCATTTTTGTCTGTACAAACCTACCTACCTAATCCTTCGGAGGAGAAAAAGTATATTTCAAAATCTGTATTTCCAAAATTTCCCGACATAATATTTTTCACTGCTAAACAAAAACAAACGAAAATTCTTAAAGGCAGAAGCACATTGTTGGATATGGCAGACTACGGTTGACAGACGACAAGCGACAGATAACTTATGACGATGGTAGACAAGGAGAAGGACAGAACTAAGTCAGCCAACAAAACTACTGATGTACAAGCAGTTGCTGAGACCCGTCATCAACTACGGAAGCCCAGTTTGGTTCACCATCGCGAGGACGGCGATGAAAGATCTCATAATTTTCGAAAGAAAGATTCTGAGACTCTGCACCGGTCTCTCTTTCAACTACCAGCGTCAGAGACATTGCAGTAACCAGCATCTGTACGAGACAGCCAAGATGACGGCCTTGGACCAATACGTCTTATCTGCTGTATTGAAAACGGCTGCAAATATCAGCAACCACCCTAATCCCCTGGTGAGAAGGATGACCACTGAGGACCGACACCCTGAGCCAAGATACCTAAGCGTGATGAACACTTTGGACGAAGAAGTAATTCCAGCCAACGACGAAGCCACCAACTTCTGCGCTGACACTGGGTCAGCATTCTTCCGTGGCTGATGCCACCCCCCACAACCTCCCCATAAAGAGGGACAACAGCGACAACCGGGACGGAACATCCCGTGATAACTCAAGTCAGCTGACTTATAATCAAGAATTCTCTTTCTTTTCAGCTATATAATATTAAGTTATTATTTTTATTCTAAACAATGTATTCAGTTAGGACCGCTATGTGCCAACATTCCTACATTATTATCATTTCCTTAATTTTTAAATTGCCTAGTATAAGGACCAATTGTATATATATATCGTTCAATAAACATAAACTTTAAGCTGGTAAAAAAAAAAAAAAAAATAGGCGAAAGATGGCAGATTAGATTACAGATGACAGACAACAGATTACAAAAGACAGATGACGGACGAGGACGACATACATATTACAGACGACAGATGGCAGATGACAAAAAATTAAAAAACGACAGATGGCAGACGACAGATGACAAACGCCAGATGAAAGGCGGTAGATGACAGACGACAGATGACAGATGACAGACGACAGATGACAGACGACAGATGACAGATAGCAGATATCAGAGAGTAAATTTGTATTTATAAAATATGTATATTAATGAAAAGAAGAGGTTTATGCTAATCTGGAGAACTCAGACCTAATTTCCGGTCCATTGTACTACCAGGTTAGCATCCTTCACTTTTTTTGTGTTGCAGTAATTCGAAATAAGGTGTTAGTAATGCCATACATAACCTCAAGCGTAGGGTGTCCATCTGAGGTCTGTCTAAAAAGAGAACATTTTGCTCTAGAATCCAAAAAAAAAGAGACATTCGAAAAATACTAAAGAGAACAAAAAGAGAACAGAAGAGAAAATAAGTATAGTGTTTTTGCATTTCGTCGGAAAAGTGCTTTTCCTTTTTGTGATCATCGCATTTGTTTTCTATGAAATCGAAAATTTTTTAGGTATACATGAATACATTAATTCATTTTCAAAAATATTTAACTCTGGTTTCTTGTTAAATAATAACTTACATATTTTGAAAATGTCGCCGCAGTTCGCACAACGCACAATTGAAGAGGAATAGAGACAGTGATCTTTTTTATTTAACAACGACCACCGGCTTTCACTTTACATACCATGAGTATTTATGTAGTTTGTGGTAGCAATGGGCTTTTTCTGCATAATGTCTTTGTTGCTTCTCTTCCTAGCTTACAGGAAATATAGCACGAGAGAATGAGATGAATGATTTTGAAGTAGTGTAGTTAAACTGACGTCTTTAAGAAAAGCTGAATCTTAGGTTTTTCTTAGTAAGAAGAAATATATTTCATCACGCCAATGTATTCGAAAGAACAGCAATAATTCTTTACACCACGTTTACATTTAATTGAGCTGTTAAAAAATTTATGAAATTAATTCGAATAAAAAAAGTAATATACATATGTATAAAGAAAAAAGAGAATAAAAAAAGAACCTAACGAGAAAAGATAGTGTAAAATAGATCGGACCTAAAAAAGAGAACATGTTCTCTTTTAAAGAGATAAGATGGACACCCTACCTCAAGGGCGGCAGCCCCGGCGGTGTCCATATGAAACAGGGAGGCTGAAAGAAAAGTAGATGCGCAGAGCGGGATTTGAACCCACGCGCCCGGCCTATCTACTGAACACTTGACCACTGCACCACTGCCGCCCTAATTTTGAGATGTACCTCACGAGTGGATTACTAGTGTGAAGCAGTTAAGTGGGAGAGCTGTGATGCCTTCGAAATCACAACGCTTTTCAACTATCGTTTTGAGTTTTAGCCACGGACCTGAAATTATTAACCCTTCAATTGCGATGTATCTGATTTCACCAAACAGTCGACGCATTTCATTTGTTTTACATCAAATGCACTTGGAATATTAATTAAAAAACATTAACAAATGCTCATCATTAGCCCGCACTTATATACTTTTCAGAACTGCCGTGTTTTAAGGCAAACAAATAAATGGGAAATCATTTTAAGAAACGATGAATCTTTCTTAACTATTTATCTATCTACTTTAGAGCAAATAAAAGATAAATGAAAAGATATGTTAAGAATTTAACTCAATTATTCATAAAAGAAACTTAAACTTTTTACATAACACCTTTGTAGAAAATTTCTGCAGCCTGCTCAATGATTTGCTTCGTGGAATGTGCTCGAATATTCAAGACAGCCATTCAAAATCGGAAACTGACAGTCCAAATGAATCAAGCTGAAAAGAGCTAATACGGGTCATGAAGCAGTACGCTATTGGCAAATTTTAAACAGTCAAGTCCAATCAGAATACCAGTGTTGCCAAAGTCGTTTAATGTCCTACCTAAAACTCTTTCCGTTTGTGGAACCTTTTAAAGATCTTAAAGAAGCGTAGGAAGAGTAAGGCATTTATTGTGATAACTTAGGTTGCTATAAAATCTTAAAAATAAATGGTTTATGGGCCTTTGAGTAAGGACATATTCAACGATTTTAAGTGTCTAGGTCGCAATCTCTTATTTGTTTTATAAATTCTGAAGGAAGTTGTTTGCCATGTTCTACGATTCTTAAGGGTGGATGTCCGCGATCGATAAACTCCGACTTTATATAAATAATTTTTCTTGTGTTTGTAAGCTCATGTGCCAGAAACTTTTTTTATTTCTCTCCCAAATAGACTCCGAGAGTTTCAAATCGTCTTTTTTTATTTCTCTCCCCATCTGTTTTGTGGAAAAAAAACCTTTCTCTTTTCTTCGTGAAAAGCAGATTCTGGTCACATTTACTGGAAAAAAAACCAAAGGACAAAGGATATTGAATCATTTCATCTTCTTATGTGTATCCATTTCACTCCTTTCCTCTTTTGACGCCGCGAAAAAAAAATCTAAATCGATTTAAAACAGCAACGAAGGACGAAAAAACTTTTTAGAACAATACCATGCTCTGTAAAAATTATTTTAAACTTATATACACTACTAAAATAAATAAATGAATGCGAAAAAAGTGCCATCCAGTGGGTGCTACCTGAACTACGAACTTCTCTGTGTGCTTGTGTAACGAAAATTTCATAGAAAAAAACGTAAAATAGACGATTTTTAAAAAAATTATTCAAAAAACAACGATCGCAATTTGAATTTTCGAATTTGAAATGAACAGAAAAAATATTGAACTTAAATATAATTTAACTTAAATTTAATTTTATTTAAAAAAACAAAAATGATAAGTACGCACGAGCATTGCTCTCACAAGGCCTGGCTGTGAGAATTGCGCTAGGCCCAGGGGCTCTCCGCTCTGTTGCGCCACCCTTTGTTTGTACGTATTTTAATAAAAATTAAATAATTATAATGAAGCACACTCTGCTTATTTACTAAACGATAGTTTATATTTCAAAAGGTTTAGTCACCCAGACTTAAGCTTATGCTATGATTTCCACAGCAAATTTATTAGTCACATATTAACTGACTTTAGGGTATTTTTCCTCGTCACTATTTATATAACTTTCTGCTCATATATAACTTAATCTTATATAAGTTTGTCTACCTATTATTTATTAAATTAACGATAGAGAATTTTTTTTTTTTTTTTGATTATAGGATTTTCCGAAAGTCTGTTAAGGACGTCTGTTCCTTCTCAAAACTTGATACCTATAGTTGACATTGAAGATGAAAATAGTGATGGTGAAATTCAAGACGATAGCTTAAAAGATTTCGTAAGTACTTTTTTTTTTACATACCTTTAAATATATTTTCCCTTTCTTTTCGAATTCATTCCAAATAGAGAATGAGAGTTGAACTGTTAAATTAAATTATCAATATTACATTAAAACGAGAATACAAAACAAGAAAATTTCATTTACTTGAGCTATATTAAACTTACTGGCTTGGTATTGAATTTTTGTCTTAAAAAAAAGTATTCGATATAAGCAGTAGGGCTTAAGTTTTTATGAATATGTACCTACTTGTATTAAAGTGGTTGGCTTTCGAACATAAAATTTTACAGTACCTACAGTGAACAATATGTGTGAATAAACATGAGCTCACTCAAAACGGATTTGTTGCTTACGATTTAAGTCTGAAGTGGAAGTCATCAATACTTGACTTCTAAGATTGTTTGATTATGTTAATAACATGAACGGGCAATATAAATATTCATGAGTAGGAAGGAGCATTATAATGCCTTCAGCATTTCATTACAATAAATTGAAAAATTCATCTCGAAAATTTTAAATTTTGAAACGGCCGACGCGACGAGACAGCGGAAACTGAAATAAAATTAAACTGAAAAAATACTACTCGAGGGTCAGGGTAAAGACTTTTTGATTAAGTAAATTACTATAGCTTTGCCAAAACGTCTTCAATTCAGCATATAATGTGGTATTTTTTTGGAATGTGAGCCGAAAAACAGCTGCATTATGTAGGTATTGTGACTATATATGTATAGATGGACTGCTTTGAAAAATAAACAAAAAAAAATTGTTCAACTTGTACTAGTGAACTTTTAAGTTTGTTGCTATACCATTCAAGGTCAACTTTCAAAACTTACCATCAAAAATGTGTGTGACAAAATTAGAAAAAGAAATTTTTTCCAAATTACAAGAGAAAAATGTTTGGTTTTTCCATAGCAAAGAAAATGTCTACAAGGTGAATTGAAATTGATTTTTTTTGGTTTTTTAGTTTTTTCTTTTAAATGTCTGAAATTTACAGTGCACTTTTTTTATATGGACTTCGTTTGTTTTTTTTTTTAACGAAGTTTGTGAAAAAAAAATCTTCGTAAAAATCAACCAACTGGGTTATCGCGACGATTCCAACGCCAATTACTACGGCACCGTGGACGTGACAGCATCGTTCTTTCCGCGTAGAGTGTTATTAAAAAAACGGGGAGAGAGCAATCACTACTTAGCGATAACTTCACAAAACCCCTCGTCATTCTATCGATAGATGGGTGAAAAACTTCCGCGAATCGGGTATGTCATTAACCGTCCCCGAATTGGCCGCCCGCGTACATCAAGGATGCTAAAAACAATAAAAACTGTCAACGACGCCTTGAGCTTAAGTCGTTGTCGGTTTGTGCACCGTCATTCTGCCTTCATGAAAATTTCTCGAACAACGCGACGATAAGGAGAATTTTACGATAAGATTTGAATAGAGCGACTTCGCATAATATCACTACTGATGTTTTGACCTTGTTGAGAAAAAAATTCGGTAGCCGCTTGATTTCGAGCAATTATGACTTCGCTTGACAGCCTCGTAGCCCGGATCTGACGCCACCGGATTTTTTTCCTGTGGGGTTTCTTGAAGATCACGATGTATGAAGGAAAGCTTTCAGACACCGAAGCATTAAAATTAGCTATCCGAACTGAAATTGCAGCAATTCCGCGATTGATGTTGGACAGAGTTCGGGAAAATTTTGAGAAAAGAATGTGCGAATGTTTCCGCCGTCATGGGTTTTTTTTTTTTTTTTTGTTGGAGGTTTTTAAAACACCAACTGGAGCACTCAGACCTAAATACCAGTCCGTTGTACTACCAGATAGCAACCTTCTATTTGTTATAGCTTTCCAGATGTTCGGAGAAAAGCCAAAAGACGCTGCCATGATAAGGAGCCTAAGTTACCAGCTCTCACCATGTCTGCGCCGAGTATCTGTAACCTCATGCGAGAAAAAGCAGGACATTCACAGGGGAAGTGCTCTGCGGTGTCCTCATGTTGCAGTCTTCTTACTAACGTTGGGGAGCATACGCTTGGTTTGCCTGCATCCAATGGAGGCATGCCATCTACGATTTTGCTCTTCACAGATCCAATCGTTGATTGAAGCTCTCACTGAGGACGCTGGCAAACCTAGCCACGGTTCAGGTCCTGAGAAAGCTGTCTGAGATCCCTGCCTAGCGAGTTCATCGGCGATCTCATTTCCAGTTATGCCGTGATGGCCTGGAACCCAAATGAGACTCAAGGAATTTGATCTTCCGATCGCATTCAGAGAATTTTTGCATTCCTGGATCACTTTCGAAGTGGTTAGAGGGTTGAGAAGAGCCTTAAGCACAGCTTGGCTGTCGCTGCAAACACAGATACTTCTCCCCGTCCATCCATTGTTCGTTACGTGGCTCAAGGCCATTAGGATAGCATAAGCTTTCGCTTGGAAAACGGATGCGTATGATCCCAAAGATGAGTGCAGTCGTATGTCGTCGTTCTCAACAAAGGCACCAGCACCAGAACCCTCGTCGGTTTTGGAGCCATCTGTGAAGATACGATAACAGTTCTTTCCAGGCTCAGATTCTGGAGAGAACCAGTCCTGAACCGAAGGAAAGTTGACTAAGTAATTTTGACGCAGTTTGAGCCTTGGGATCATCGTGTCAGACGGCATATCCATTAGACGTGAGTCAAAAGATATGCTGCTTGCGAGTTCCTCAAAGCTCCAGTGCGAATTGTGCCAGAGACCACATCGCTTTAAACGAGAAATGGTCTTGAGAGTACACCCCATGATGTAGGTATCAAGGGGAGGAAGATTCAACAGTGCGTCGAGAGCAGTTCCCGGTGTGCTGGGGAAGGCCCCCGTAACACCTAGACAAATTGTTCTTTGAAGTTTGGCAAACGAGGCAATAACGTATTTACGGGAGAGCTTATTTCACCAAACAACTGACGCATAGGAGATGATTGGTCTTATCATAGCCGTATAGATCCAAAGGACCCTTTTCGGTGATAGACCCCATGTCTTGCCAAAGGCTCCTTTGCATTGCCAGAAAACTGACAGTGCTTTAGTAGTTTTAGACTCGACATGTTTTGAAAAAAGAAGTTTGTTATCCGGGATTACTCCAAGATGTTTGACTTCATTTGAAAAGGGAATGTTGACGCCTTTAAGCGTAAGTTGGGTCAATTTTCTACGTCTCGTGAAGAGGACAAACCTCGCCGTCATGGGTAGTCGCTATGTGGATATTTTATACAAAAAATAAAATTTTTTATTAAATGGCATATTTTTAGCTTTATTTTCATTTTGGTTTCATAATTTTAGGTCTCTTTTTTACGGAGGAAATTCTGAATAATAACCTTTTGGCCCACCCTGTATTATAATAAATTTTATTATTGTTTTTTATTTATAATAAAAACCGTTCGGCAGTAACCTCTTCCCTTAATACGTATACTTGCGAACCGTTTGGGGGAACGACCTTTTACGGTTTGTGTCGGTAGCCATGATTCCAGATTTCATTGTAAATATTGTTGAAGTAAAAACCTAAGATAAGGGGCATTTTAAGAGGCGTTTTACTTATCGGATTGCATATACTGTTTGTTTTGCATCAATGGTTTTTTTTTTGTAAATGTTTTATTTATTCATGCATGAAGTATAGTCAGTATTTTAACTGTGTAATGGACAATCTCTTATCAGTCAATATAAGTGGTTCTACATTCATTTTATCTCAACTAAGTGAAGGCAAGTATTACTTATTTGGAATGTGTTTCCCTGATTCCCTTTTTGTCTTCGTAAGTAACTTCGTCTTTGAATTTAAGACTTCCTTTTTATATATCGTGCACTAAATTGAAAAGATATTATGTGAGAGAAAACAATTGAGCCATAAATCGAAATATTAAAAAGGAAAAGAATTTAAATTGCAAGAGGATAAAGTTTTTTGCTTCAAAACTCTTAAGAATTAATTTTATGCTAAGTTTATTGTACATTAGTTCAAGGCAATGAAAATTGGCTCAGTTGTGATAAATGATGACGGTGTTTCAACAACTTGCAAACAAGTTTTTCGAGTTGGCCTAGTTGATGTGTTTTCGCAAGTGCGATGAAAACGTAAGCAAATATAAATTAGCAGTATAAATTAGCGCACTCTTGTCTTACTTACCTTGAAAAACATATTAAAAAGCCTGTCCAAATTCTTTATAGTATTTTTGCAAATTGGAAAGTAAGAAAGAACTAAAAAAGTCTACTAAAATGTAAATAAGTTTTGAAGCAAATACATAAAACAGGAGTTACTAGAAATCACATCTTGCTTTTATGTCAAAAATGAAACTTCTTAATGACATCTGGAGTTTATTTTTGCCGTAACAAGAAAAGAACACATATGTAAAAGTTCAGCAGAGGTTTTATAATGAGTTTGATGATAAACAAAAGCTATTCTAAGAAAAGAAGTGAATAGCTTTTTGGAGTACATTGTTATAACTTACACGAACGTACACATTGTTTGGTTCGGTAGATATTCTTCAAAAACCGTAAAATAGGAACTAATATTTTTAAATAAATGTATAATTTGACCCTAAGGTTATGCCGGAAACTAAAAAACCTTACTTCGACTTATGTGTGTGGCTTACAAGGTATCGAGAAATTTGCCTCGTATATGTATTTTTTGTTAGCAAATCTTAAAATTATTCAATATATTCAGATATATTCACACCCAATGAATAAAACAGACGTAATTCGGGTCTATTTTGGGATAGGAGTTCGAGATATTAAAGAAGCATGGATACTCGCCAAAAATCAAGGAGAAAATAATTGGGAAGGACGCAGTCGAGGGTTATCATTGAAATTCCATACCACAAACGTGCTGAAATTACATGGATTTGAAACACAAGGATGTTACATAATCATTTTGATTCCAATTATTTAATCAGCTTATGTAAGGGAATCACCAATCCACCACTACCTCATCATGATTCATGAATACGCGAAAGTTAATGCCAAATGCAAAAGTTTTGATAAAATTTTTTAAAAAAATTTTTATGAAGTACATACATACTATGTTCTAAAATTAAAACTAAAATTATTATAGAAATTAAGCTCGATTTTCTCAATGATTATTATTCTTACTATAAAAAGCCGATCATTTCAGGACCCCATTACACATAAACAACGATTTGCTTGCAGAGTTTTGAAAAACCCAAAACACTTTCCATTGTGCATGTGGGTCTACTGTCAAGCACGCGACTTACGAAGCCACCAAGGAGTCGAAATAAAGTCTAGGAAGGGTGTTAGTCCAGTAATTGTGTAAACGAAAAAAATTACAATCAGAGGGTCTTTTTCAACAGAAATAACTTGTCGCTTGCGTCTAATTAATAGATACAGTTTTTACTTTTATATTTTTGACGACTTTTCAATGACAGACTGTCAGCGTATTATTAAAGTAAATTAGTGACTTTGGGAATGGTATTTGTACCCATACTGATATAATTATTATTATTGATAAGGACAATAGTTTGGTACATATATATGTACGTCTATTTGACTGAAGTCCTTTTGCACGTAAAAGGCAAAATTAATTTTCCCGTAATTCGTATAATAGGGCATCGTATTATGTAGCTTCATATTTTCATACTTTTTGACTTACGCAAATTAATCGGATAAGTTTATATACCTACTGTATATTTCTTGCAATTACTTCTATCAATGTTTTTTTTAAATACATGTTTTTATTTATTGATGTATATTTATTTTAACGAAGTATACCAATGGTCTCTCAGTTTCAAACTGTAAAGTGAAAAAAGGCAATTATTTAGATTTAGTCTATGTTGTTGATAAAAAATTATAAATATTAATTTGCCCTTTAAATTTATTGCTGAGCCTGTTTATTAAAATGCTTTTTAGCTTGAGTTTTTTTAAGCCTGCAGGTTTGATTCCATACCTTCTGCTAATAACAGAAAAGACTCTAATTTCAATTAAGTTTAAATAAACAAAATAAAATAAATAGGGTGGCGCAATAGAGCGGGGTGCCCCGGGGCTTAGCCAATTTCTCACAGCCATTGCCTTGTGAGTGAATGGAGGGGACTTACAGTTTTCTGTCGATTCCGAATGGCTAAACGATAAAATATATTTTGGCTTCTGTTGGGAAGCTCAGTCAAGTTCAATTAAGTTTAGGTTATTGAAAAAATACTCAAACTTTGGGTTTCTCAAAGAACGGATTTTGTTCAGTTTTCAGTAACAACATAAATCTAATATTTATTGCTAATATTCAAAAATTATATCACTCTTTTTAATAAAAAAAATTAACGTGTAGGTACGTATGTAGTTAAATTTGCAATGAAGAGAAATAAAATATGGAGTCCAATATTTTTGTTTTTAATGTAGGATAGTCTTTGTGCAGAAACCGTTAAAAAAACACAATAGCGCAAATTTATAGTCAGCGCGTTTTTAAGAGAAAATGCGGGCTCTAATTAACATCACTCTAAATTTAAAATGGTCTCATTGAATACAAACAATTTATAAATACCTAGTGACAACTTTAAAATGGACTTGATTACAATAAATATGAACAGTAGCAACATTTTGACAGATGAGGCAAATGAAGTGAAGCAACAACCCTGAAAAAAACATTTTAATTGAAAACGTAAATTTGTGATGAAAGTTTAGCTTTGATTGAGAACAAATATAGTTCGGAAATAGACAATCCAAAATTTCAAGCACATGAGAAATGTCAGATAAGTTAGAGCAAACTTTTAATTATTTAAAATGAGGACTGACTGATTTTAAACTTATTGTGACTCTTAAAAATTGTAAAGTTTAAATAAATTATAAAATGAAGCATTTTAAGCTAGAGTGGCACTATGGCTCATTTTAAGGCGATTTTTAGTGAATATAAATTTGCACTAATGTCATTAGTAGTTTGGCATCATCAGCCTTACAAGCCTTGATGCAGTACGCTACTACTCTGCAAAATACGTAAATAGGTCTTATAATTGGATAATTGTAATAGATTTATTAGTATTTTTAAGACTGTCCAAACTTTTTCGTTATCATTTTATCCACCCCTTACATTAACTATTGCGAAATTTTAGAAGAAAAAAGGAATACTTTTTGAAAGGAGCAGTCGAACTCAAAAGAAATCAAGTCAAGAAACCACATATTCTTCAGAGATGCCGCTATTTGAACAAAAAAGCCCCAAAATGTGAAAGCTATTACGTTTACATTTTATACAATACTCGCCACATTTTTGTGAAAGTCAAAGTCAAAATTGAATCGGTCATGTCCACGACCACGTCACATTTTTTCCAACATGCTTTTTTTTTGCTGAAAATGGTTCCTACAGCTGGAAAAAATGTGACTTAAACGGTTTTTGAAATGACCGATTCAATTGAAAACAAAATTTTTTAGAATAAGAATAAAAAAGTATGCATGGAATGTTGTGTATTTGTATGTAGTTGTTTTTTTAACCTTTTATCACAACACAGCTTTAAATTCCAATCCAAATCAAAGTCAACATCAGCATCTATATCAACCATTTAGATTTTCGGATTTATTTCGCCATAATCTGTAATACATTCAACGACGAGGAAAGTGTTAGCTATTTGCAGGAATATTTTCATTTACATTCTTTAATTATGTGAGAATGGAATGTTGATAAAAAAAAGATAATCAGGCAATAATCAAACCTATCAGCCGGTTATCTTAACTCAACCCATAATCAAGTTGATAAGGTCTTACGAATAAGGATTTCTATTTTATCCGAATGATTTTATGAAAAAAACTGTTTTTTGGTTTTGTTCCAAGCCTTTTGCGCTGAAAAAGGTAATTTTTGAACGAATTAAGAGAGATGGTTTTCATTACTGCGTTTATTTTTAATAAGGCCTTACTGTTATTACCGTTATCAAATATGCTTGTCCGCTTTCAATGCGAACAACAATATTTTCGAGTCAAATGTACTCGCTTACATTCGTTCTACAAAAATGTCCGCTTTTTCTTTTTTTATTCATATAACCTATCAAGCAGTTTCGAACTGAAGTCGGAAAACACAAGTCGGAAACCCCAAGTCGGAAACCCCCAAAACCTGACATCACAACCACGTGGACAAATTCCCCGAGAATCTATGTTTGTATAGATAGAATTATTCCATCTGGACTTATATATGGTGGCTCATTACTGCTGGTGCACCACGAGAGAATGTCTTGCCGACACTTATGCAATAAAATTTCAAAAAGTAGCTTTTTGACTGCTGAAATATGAAATATTTGCACCACACTTGGCATCCACATCCAACACCAAACGAAACATGGGCCAACATTTAACTATTCCAAGACGAATAGACGTTTTTGCAGTTAATATGCATTCTGAAGAAAAAATTACTCTTTCTGGTGTTAAGTTACTTATGAATTATTACTTACTTGGCATTTCTTAAGCGGGGAATACACGATGCAACGGTAGCTTCGTTTGCGACTTAGATCGCATACGATCTAATTTAGTTTCAGTTGAAGGCATTCGACATTGCGATGTCGGAACAATCGAAATGTTTTTCACACACACTATGCAATCATCCCCTGCGATGTACGACGATAATTGTATAGTGTATTCTCCGCTTTAGGGTTCGTTGTTAGATTGTTGTAATTGCACCATTTCAGCAAATGGTCGATATTAGATTGCAGTTGAAAGTGATCAGCACTATTTTTTTTTTTTATGAAAATGAGATTTTCGCTTCGTCAGCATATAAATGTATATCACAGCTTTTTTTCATTTATAAATATCACAAATAATAATGGTCCCAGGTTTCTTCCTTGAGGTACACCGGATTCATTTTTTACTATGCAGGATGTAGAAACTTTCAATTTCAATATTGACTACTGATGCCAACTTTCTCGTTACAGAGATCTTTGCTTTAGATATTTATGTTTCAGGTGCTATGATGTACATTGGCTTTAAAACGCAATGCTTATAGTGGTTTTAAATTAGTACATTTTCAACCTTAAATCTTTGAGTAATTTCTTTCTAAATGACACACAGGTGAACAAAATTGCGCGTTTTGAATAATGCAGAAAGAAAACTTTATTTTCCTCAAGGTTTTTTTCCTGCTGAAAACAAATCTGAACACACAATTTACGCAACAGCTCGTACTTTCGAGATTTCAAGCCTTCAAAATGGAATGAAATGAGTTTTTCAATTTTTTGGCACTGTGTTTTAACTTTAAAAAATTCTTGATTCTGATGGTTTGCTATGCCCTGAATCCAAATTGGTTTTGATTACATCAAATTATTGAAATATATAACTTCGAATGTTGTTAAGCTCAGTTGTGCTTTGTTTTGATCCTTGGTAAAGTTTGAAACGGAAATTTGAACAACATAAAACTCCTGAAGGTTTTTGCTGTGCTTAACTCAAAATCAGTCTCAGAACTGCTTGTATGAATTTTTATTGCTTGTGCGGCATAAATTATTTATTTATTTATTTAACTATAACTACAGATACACAATTATTCACAGTTATTTTGCATAATAATAATTCAAAGATTACAATTAATGCCTAAGGCGATTATAAAGAAATAATTCCTTTTTGAATTTACAAGAACTGAGATTGAAGTCTACAAAAGAAGTATAAGTATTATTAAATTGTTTACATAATAGAGAAAAAGGTTCATTATTCAAATAATTTAATGTTGCTTCATATTAGTTCGCAAAATTTTTAAATTTCGACTTTGCCGAAGTGGCACATTTATTTTTAGTAACGAAAGCATATGAGGTGAACTTATTTCACCCTTCAAAAGTTTGAATATAAAGGTGGCGTTAGGTGATGATCTCCTGTCCTCAAGGGTATTAAGACCAATCAGCATAAGTCTCGAGCGATATGGAGGAAGATGAAGACGATTATCCCAGTTAAGATGACGCAGAGCAAATATAAGAAACTGTTTTTGAACGGATTCAATTCGAACAATGTGACAAGCATAATACGGACACCACTTTTTTTTGGAACGCTTAATCATTCCCAGACGAATAGAAGCTTTTGCAGTTATGGAATCGATATGCATTCTGAAGTCAAGTTTCGGATCAAATATAACTCCCAAATCAACAAAGTAATTTTGTCTTCTGTCCAGCTTCGAGTTACTTATAAAGTAATCATTTTAGAAAGTATTCTTTATTCTAGCAAAAGTCATTACTTTGCATTTCTTAGAGTTCAGTGTGAGACTGTTGTTATTGCACCATTGGAGTAAATGATCGATATCAGATTGCGGTTGAATGTGATTAGCATTTATTTTGTATGTAAAAGAGATTTTCGTATCGTCAGCATATAGATGTATATCACAGTATCTTATCACAGAGGGTAGATCATTAATAAATATCACAAATAATAGTGGACCCAGGTCGCTTCCTTGTGGAACCCCGGATTAAACTTCTATTGTGCAGGAAACTTGAGATTTGAACTTAACGTATTGAGTGCGAGATGATAAGTAACTTTCAATCCACTGAACATATTTTGGAGACCAACCGAAATTTGAAAGTTTTTTAACCCAGCAGCTGGTGATTAAGTTGGTCAAAAGCTTTCGAAAAATTAGTGTATGCCACATCCGTTTGAAGTCCATTCATAAATCCTTTTGTGATGCAAGATGAGATTTCCAAAAGATTTGTAATGGTAGATTTGCCCCTTAAGATCGCATTGGAACCAAATGAATTGCGTATCAGACCTTACTCATTGTTTGTTATTGACATGTTTTTGAAAGCGCTTTTCATAGCAACTTGCAAAGTCTTTGCCAAAAGTGATACCCGTGAAAAACATTGTTGCTTCTGTTGGGATTCAAACCATGAACCTCCAGGCTAACAGGCAGATGACAGACATGCTAACAATTGCGTTACGGGGATCCCTCAGAGTTCTGCTCTTCCCCTAAAATTGCCGGTTCTCAACTCGAGTCGTTATCGTACAACTGCTATCAAAATGAGGGTGTAAAATTTGCAAATGTTAACCAGTAAGACTGTTTGTAGATCGTCAAATTAAAAGCGTAATGAGGAATCAAATACTTGTTCTCAATCCAAAAATAAACTTTAAGGCCCTCAATAAGATGTTACCTTGGGTTTTGAAAAACAGACTAGGTTCTGTTTAAATCCCTTTCTTTGGTGTGAGTTATTCATCGCTTGCGTTCTAGATTTTATAAAATAAGAGAGTAAATAAATCAACCCCTTGTTTTTGAAGACGAATTGTTGCGTTATGCAATGTTGAATTTACATAAGTGCTTTAAGAGCTTGAATGCACAAAGCACGTGCAATTTCAAAGCCAGTCAAAATATTATTTCTGCTTAAGTATGAGAAATTTAAAGCAATTATTTTAATACTTCTTGAAGCTTGTATATAAACTTTTCCGTATAAATTCAAGTCGTCTACAAAGCAAAAGTTCCGATAATAACCATCTGTGCTCAATTTGTCTTAATTATTACTAAAAACATTCTTAATAACAAGCACTAGGTATTCCAACAGGAAAAGTATGACTCATGTGAAGGGATCACACTAGCGACCACGTCATTATACATTTAATTCCGGTCATTGACGTTAATCCACATTACGCTTCACGATAGCCAACCTTGAACTCATATTTCATTCATGGTCATGAGTATCAACCTCATGCACTAAATTATTAAGTAATAATTTCAATGCCACTGACGATGACGGGACGCGACGCTTCAGATTACTTTTGTCAAGTGTATCTACCTACTCACTAAGGTTCAATGTACTGCATACTGTGTAGTGCATATGGCTGGACGTATTTGGATACATTTGTGCATTGTATTAGACGGGCTATGCACATTGGCATGTGCTATTAATTTGATGACATAGCAAGTATGCTACCGGGTTCCGTTGTTTGTTTATTTCCCACAGAATTCGGAATCCCAAATATTTCCATGTGTTAGTTATAATATGTATATTTGATATTGGTTTAAGATGTTAGTGTGTAAGTTGATTATTTTGTATAAATAGCTTAAGTTCAGTGTAATAAATTCACTTTTAAGTTTGAAGTAGAACAGAACACTTTGGCTCTTCAGCCTCTATTCTTATTTCCAACAGATAGGCTCTCTAGCCATCAACACAATTCGGCTTGGGGAAGCCATCTAATATCCCCCATAGATCAGTAGGTGAGGTAGTACTAGGCCCCTCATTACATGGCGAACCTGCCAGGAGTCAGAAGATGCCAGGAGGTTCAGTGCCTCAAAGTGCTTGCGGTTGGCTACACTCCGTTTCCTAAATTGTAGTATCTAAATCGTTTGCTTTGACATCCATACTATGTAAAACAAAAATACACACCAACAAAGATGACTACAATCAAACAAAAGCCAGGCAACATCATGAGGGTGATCACAATTAGCAGCACAAACAACGTCCTAAACTTTTTCCGAACTCTATACTGCTTCCATCGCAAAGAGTTTCACAGGAAGAAAGCAGATGAGTCTCCAAATTGATAATATTATGTACTACAGTACTACAACTGCTCCAATTAGAATTAATTACTTTAGAAAATAGTTTTTTTGGTTTACGAAAAGAGAAGCAAAAGAAACTTTAAAACGTTATCAAAGATAAGAAATTTCCATAAATTTTTAACCATTTTCTTTTTATTTTTGGCGATTTTTTTTTCTACTCTTTCTTTTGATTTTTGAAACTGAAAATGATTCAAGAAACTTCAATCCTTATAGTTTATTTAGCCACAAAGAATTTTAAAATTGTATTGTTCAGAAAATTATTACTAACGAAATTAAAAATCTAGCAGTTTAAAATTTTTACAAAAAAAAAATATATATGAATAAATAATTAAAAATATGTCAAATGCAATAAAAATGGAAAACTTATAAAAAGAAACAAAAAATCGAAAATTAAATTTGAAAAAAAAAAAATGAACGAAAAACACTTCTTATGAAGTAAAACATAAATGAAAAAACCCTAAAAAAAATTGTAAAAAAAAAAATGAAAAATTATATCTCCCCCATAAATTGATAAAAAAAGTTCTGTTATCATTTGTTCAACACAATAACAAACACTAAAAGACAAACTTCCGTTGAAATACTTGCAAACTTCAATAAAACCCCTAAAGAGAAAATATTCCGAAAATAATATAGGTATTACTGAAAACAGAACTTCTGAAACCACCCGAAAGCGGACTAAAAGTTATTGAATTAAAAATCGTTGACAATTTTACGGAAGATTTAGTTAATTTCAAGGACGACATAATTATAGGACCAAACAAAGTTTTGGCGTATATTCCAAAAGGGAATAGTTTACTCCTAAAGAAGCCCAAGGACAGCACTACAACCCAATCGACATTATTTGGCAAAATATTGTCGAGGGATGTGCAAAAATTCTGCGGGCCCAAATCAATTAAGAGAATATATATTACTAAAAATGAAATAAAGAAACTCTCGGATGGCCGTCGAGAATATAAAATTAATGAATTAAAAAATATATTAGGAGAAATGTTTAAAGAAAGTAATATAAAGGTATACCTCATAGATAATGTTATTGAAATTACCGATCCTTGTAAGAAGAAATTAATACTAAACGACTTTCACATACTTCCAACCAGTGGACATGCAGGTATAAACCGTATGATCCAAAATATAAAGAAAAAATACTTTTGGACAGGAATGCAAAACGATGTGACGACATTCGTTAAGCACTGCCCAGTATGCCAACGAAACAAATATAACCAACCGAAGAAACAACCAATGACTATCACATCAACAGCCGAATCAGGTTTTGACAAAATATTTATAGACCTAGTAGGACCTTTAGAAGAATCTGAAGATGGATCTAAATACATACTCACCATTCAAGATGAGCTTACCAAGTTTATCGAAGCTATACCACTCCCAAATAAAGAATCAGGCACGGTAGCTAAAGCTCTAGTAGAAGGTTTTATTCTAAGGTACGGAGTACCACATACAATAGCATCTGATCAGGGAACCGAATTTCTAAACCAGGTTTTCAAAAGTATTTGTAAGCTTTTGAGAATAGAACAATTACAATCTACCGCGTACCATCATGAGAGCATAGGAGCTTTAGAAAATTCACATAAGGTTTTAGGAGCATATCTTAGAAGTTACGTCTCAGAAAAACACACGGACTGGAGCACTTGGTTGCCATATTACGTTTTTTGTTATAACACTTCCGTACACTCAGAAACGGGTTACACTCCATTCGAGTTGATATTCGGAAAGCAATGTAGCCTACCCAACAATCTGACAAAACAAATGGAACCGGTGTACAACTACCCAAGTGGCACAGTTAGTGGCAATTAAGTCATAGTGACTCCCTTGTTACTGATTGACTGTAACAAAATGATTGCAAATGAGTCCTAATGACTAATTTGTTACCAAAAAAGCGAGAAAATCGTCCAGTTTTGTTACTAAATTTTTGTTGCAAATAAGTAAAGCTTGGTACTTATTTGTTACCACTTAAGTAACAATAGTGTAACTTTGTAACTTAATTGTTCCTTTATTTGGCAGGTAACTATTAGGTTATTTTTTCACTATTGTTACTAAAGCTAGTAAAGAGAAATATTGAAGCGCAGGCGCAGTAAGCACTCGTACCATATTATTACCAACATTTATGCAAATAATTTTTTGTTACTTAATTGAAACAAAAAGCTCATATGTTTTATTATTTGATTGTAACAAAAGAATAACAAAAATTATAATGAGAACTTTTCCCAGTTTTCTCTTCACATATTATGTTAGAATTAATAAAGTAGCTAATACTGTGAATGGTTATTTGGGCTGGGATTATTATTATTATTATAGTTCGAATTTTGGTTTATTAACAGCATTATTTTCAAAACGCTCGCAATTGTTTCACGAAATATGAGTTTCTACCCCTTGTAAAATTCAAGCGCCTTTCAAGTAACTTCAAATTATTATTTTTTTAAAATATCTAAAATGTTTGTTTCTTATTTTACTTTGAAATTAAGCTGCCTATTTTAATTCTATCAACAGCTAAGTAACTTTAAGTCGAAATAAGTATTTCTTAAATAAGTCATTTGAAGAAATTTTGATAATATAAGGTTATTTATTCATTAAAAATTATAATTTCTTAAAAAATATGGCGGCGATGAATAACTTATATGTTACATAATAGTAACCGTTTTGTTACTTCCATTATGTTTAATACACTTGAAAATATCGTAGCGCCAATTACAATACTGATGATGTGATCAGAGCTGTCGCTTATTTTTAAGAGTAGTTTTAGTATTTTGGAAGTACATTAAATTTACATTATGTATTAAATAAATGAAGATTAAAAGAATTGTAGTCAATTATCGGTTATTATTTAAAAATCTTGAAGATATATGTAGGTATGTTCAAATAACCGATAAGCTCATTTATAAAAAATTAAAATTAAAATTAGAAAAATGTATTTGACTTAAACCTAAAAATGCGATTAAACGTATAAATCAAATAAATTAAAAGCAGCATATTTAAAAAAAATTTCGCTCCCAAAAAATGGGGTTTCTTCTATTTCCTATTACTTTTCCATACTTAAATAAATAAAAAACAACTTTTGATAGCGACTTCGTCATGTGGCACGTGCATTAGCCACACCCCTTTCCATAGTGACCTCACGGTCGCTAACTATAACAAGAAAAAGGGCCACTGTGAAAAAAACAATGTTAACTATGTTTCCTTCTTCTTTCTTCCCTTATAGTACCTATAATCCTCCTAAAAGTGTTAAAAGCTATTTTGCTACTTTAAATTCTAACTGACACCTCTGGGTTTTGATATACATTGACATTAAATTCAAATTTAACTGAATTGCTACTGTATTGTTACCTTCTTTCTTAGAATCGAAGCAACAAAAACGTATGTGGTTACTCTCTTGTTACAAAAAATTCTTCATTTGAATTGTTACTGGTTTGTTATTTGTTTGTTACTATAATGTTACTTGTCAGTTCTCTCTTTTCTAAAGAGAACTAAAATTGTGATTGTTACTGTCTTGTTATCGCGTTGTTACCAGCTTGTTACTAAATGAAGTAACAAAGAATTGTTTGGTTACAACATTGTAACAACTTCTTTGCGAACTGTCATATTTGCGACACATTATTAAATGGAAACTAATATTGGCCAAAAATTAACCAATGAACTATTGAAAAGTGGAAGACCATCAATGTTTACATTTAATGAAAAGCACTTGTTCACATTGTATAAAAATTTAATAAGCCCATCTTTTCATTTTTTCAATCCATAGTGCCAACACATAATTATTTATGCCTTCGAAATTGCTAATTTTGGTGTAGCGAGGAGTTTGAATTAGAGTGCGGGCATCACTTGGCAGGCTTATTGCATTTGGATGATAGGTTTTTAATAACTCGAGAATTTATAGAGCTTCGAGTAATATGATGCGTCACAGACCAATTTGCTAAAGCTGATTGGAAAGATCCTATAGAATCAAGTCCGCTTATGTCGTGTTGTTCGTCATTGGTAAAGCTATGAAATATTTTGGCTGGAACATTGACATTTTCCTCTGCATTTCTAGAACGATTGATGGGTATTTCGCCTGGCACATTTGCTGTTTTAAGTTGACCTCTTGCATTACTTTTGTAGTGTAAATGAATCGATTTCTTCTTTTTCCAGAAACTACCATTTCTTTTCACTTTTTTCAGTAACTCTTCAAATTTTTTTTTTTTAATTTAATCGGTGCCATGAAAAATATAATACTTGAAAAAGGTTTCAATTCGCTAGTAAGGCAGATGTCAAAATTGATAAATTGAAACTTGGGTGTTACTTCCTAGTTACTCAAGTTCTATTTTGAAAAAGAAATAATTTGAAACGTCAAAGTGAAAGCAACAAAGTAGTTGCAATTCGGTTGTATGTTAAACACATGCCAAAACCAGTAACAGTGAAACTCGGGTGCTACTTCTATGTTACACTAACATTTTTTAGTCGCAGAACTTTGTTCTATATACCTTTATGTTACTCATATTTTTTCTTGTTTTCTGTAAAGGTTTTCAAAAACCTCCTTGTTACCTATATGATACTGAATTGGTTTTTGAAAACAATAGTGTTACCTTTATGTTACCCATTTGGTTACACTTTTATAACAAAACTCAGATCTGTGCCACTCGGGTATGACAATTACGTAATTGACCTTAAACATAAATTACAAGTTGCCCATAGAGATGCCCGAGAAACGCTTATAAAGAAGAAAAATGTTAGGAAAGATAGGTATGATAAAGAGGGACGAACAAAGAGTAGTAATTTTGAAAAAGGAAGTTTAGTTTTACTAAGAAACGAAGCCAGAAAAAAACTAGATTCAATATTTATAGGACCATACGAAGTTTTGTCTCAAAATGGTGTAAATTGTGATATCAAATACGATAACAAAACAATGACAGTACACAAGAATAGACTAAAACCATTTTACATGTATTTAACTTTTATATAATCGCTAATTAAATCAAAATCAAAAAAAAAAAAAGGGGAAGAGAATGTAAATAATATTATATGCATATATATATACATACAAGATAACTACTTCATTTAATTGATTAACTTAATTTGTAATAAGAGTAAATTATACTGTTGTGCACAACTAGAGTATAAGAAAAAAAAGTTACTTCTATGAATGAAAATGAAAAATGAAAAATTATATTATATTATATGCGTAAGTAATACACACTAAGTATAAAAGAAAATAATGTTTAAAAACACAACTAGAGTATAAGAAAAATAAGTTGCTTGTATGAATGGAAAAATTAAATTATATTATATGCGTAAATAATGATACACCCTAAGTATAAAAGAAAATAATGTTTAAAAACACAACTAGAATATAAGAAAAATAAGTTACTTGTATGAATGAAAAATTATATTATATTATATGCGTAAGTAGTACACACTGAGTATAAAAGAAAATAAATAAAATATGAGAAAATAAAGTTACTTTTATGAATGAAAAAAAAATTATATTATATTATATGCGTACGTAATGATACACACTAAGATTGTACTATTTCAATTAATATAAAAGAAAATAATGTTTAAAAAAAAAAAAAAATATATATATATATATTGGGATTCCGAAGAAAAAGAAAAAAAATATATATATATAAGTGTCGCTTAAAAGAAGAAATCAAGATATGTCATGATTTCTCCTTTTCCCCAGGAAGGGTGGTGTGAAGGGATCACACTAGCGACCACGTCATTATACATTTAATTCCGGTCATTGACGTTAATCCACATTACGCTTCACGATAGCCAACCTTGAACTCATATTTCATTCATGGTCATGAGTATCAACCTCATGCACTAAATTATTAAGTAATAATTTCAATGCCACTGACGATGACGGGACGCGACGCTTCAGATTACTTTTGTCAAGTGTATCTACCTACTCACTAAGGTTCAATGTACTGCATACTGTGTAGTGCATATGGCTGGACGTATTTGGATACATTTGTGCATTGTATTAGACGGGCTATGCACATTGGCATGTGCTATTAATTTGATGACATAGCAAGTATGCTACCGGGTTCCGTTGTTTGTTTATTTCCCACAGAATTCGGAATCCCAAATATTTCCATGTGTTAGTTATAATATGTATATTTGATATTGGTTTAAGATGTTAGTGTGTAAGTTGATTATTTTGTATAAATAGCTTAAGTTCAGTGTAATAAATTCACTTTTAAGTTTGAAGTAGAACAGAACACTTTGGCTCTTCAGCCTCTATTCTTATTTCCAACAGATAGGCTCTCTAGCCATCAACACAATTCGGCTTGGGGAAGCCATCTAATATCCCCCATAGATCAGTAGGTGAGGTAGTACTAGGCCCCTCATTACACTCATTATAGTTTCTGTCATTTAGCGATATACTCGTAAAGAACATTTTCCCATAGCACTTTGGCAGCTGCCAAGTAATTGCGAAAAAGGAATCCAATATTCGACAAAAACAGAAACTTTCACAAACTTTTCCTCTTCATACAGTGAGATACAATCAATCATTATACAGAGGGTGTGAGATCCAATTCTGCCAGCAGCCAAAAATCTTTCTCGAAACGGCGCATGTTCCAACTTTAATTAAAATATAAATTACATATACAACAAATAATAATAATAAATTTATATATTTCATTTAAATTTACCGCAACAAAAAAAAATACCCACTACAAATTGGACCAAGGCTCATTCGTCTAAATTTGAACACGCCGCAAAAAGTTGCGAACAATCAATAATTCATGCAATCAGAAAATAACCATAAAAAGTCTCCACTCAACCTTTAGCAACAAAAAAAAATTGAGAAACTTTGTGGTGCGCTAGAAAGAAAGACAGCCAGCAGCTGCACATAGCATAAGTGGAGACTCATCAAAGTCCGCTATAAAGTATAACAACCAAGCTCTATATACACAAACAAGTGTATACCTAGTATAGCCATAGCCACCACCAATTTTCAAACAAGGCAGAATGCCAACAACCTCGTATTACAGTTGAAAGCTTGTGTGCTGTGTACCATGAAACGGACGGGCACTCAGATCCCAGCGAGCGTCACGTCGTCGACAACGACCGACGACCGACCGTCACTTCGTTAACGTTGCGATGGAAAACTAGTGTGATACGTCCGACCCCACTGCCATCAGCAGAAAGCAGAAACCATGCCAATTTGAAAACATGCCATGCGACCAGATATAGCCAGAGCCACATCTATACCCAACAGAAAGCAAATGTATTTAAATATCATCGTGTATTCGTTAGGTACGTACTACTCGTATATAGCTTGGCTTGCTGAACTCGTGCTGCTGACTTTCGTTTTGAGTGGCTGACGTTGAATTTTTTCGTCGTTTATAGGTTCTTTTTTTTATTATAATTTGTGATGAGTTTTAACGACGCAGTTTTGCTTCTATAGACATGTCGGCCGAGCCACTCCGGCATTTATGGCATTCATTCTATATAAAACTGTCAATTATTCTGACCTGAAAGCTGAGAGTTAAACAGGCCCCATTACTAAAATTGGAAAGTTTCCAGAGAAATAATATTTATTTAGATTTTATTTATAGCAAATAGGGGGAAAGTTTTTTTTTTCAAAAAAACGACACCGTTTATTTTTTCATTATGAAGATCTGTCTCTACAAATTTTGTATTTATTTATTTTGGGGAGGACTGCTTTTTTGGTTTTGATTACGTAACATAAAATTGACTTATATTTTAACTATGTATATTGTTATACAAATTTTTAATGTTTTTTGCTTAATCGTAAATTTGTATTGAATTCGTAAACTTTTAACTTTTAACTTAACTCTTAATTCTTTTAAGTTTTTATAGAATTTTATTGAATTCGAAAATAGTAGTCTTGCTCTTGAACGTTAAAGGGAGTAAGTCAGCACTTATCGTAGCTTTTGAAAAACTTTTTTCATTTATAACTACATAGAGTTCGTGATTTTGTCCCGAACTATATAGCGCACAGTATCTATGTTGAGAGTTCTTAGGTTATATGTGTGTTGGTAGCTTTCTTTCTATATGCGGGTTGACAACTGCTCCCACATGATGCTTGTATATGGGGAGAATCAATAAGAAACAAGTTTTTCTTTGATTTAACCTCAAAACAAAGTACTACCTCTTCTCCAAACAGCTTACAATGCTCGTAACGTCGTTAAAGAAAAAGAAAAGTAAAAAGATGACCTCATCTCCAGAACGAGTTTCACCTTAGTAAAACAGTAGATTCTGTCATATCCTTGTGGGATACAATGTTTGCTCGATATATGCACCGACTCATGTACAGGGTGTCTCTTAATTCGTATGCCTTACTTTGCGATGTGATTCTTGGTCATATTCGAAGAAAATAATGTTTCTACGGTATAGTTTGTCTAAACTATGACATCACTTTTTGACGATTTAAAAAAGGCTTGCTTTGGTGTACTCTGACCCACGTTCAATTTCTTCATTTAAAACTGAAAATCTGGCAACCCTGAGACACTTTCAGGCCAATTTAAAAACCGTTTTAAAGAATAGTATCTCTATTATAAACATAAATTCCAAAATGATGTCTCTTCCATCAGTACTGACACAGAAATAGAAAGTAACATGGGCCGGGCCAGGGTACACAAAGTCAAACCGTCAAATAGTTATGTAAAAGTTGAAAAGTGAACTTTATTGTAGACCGATTTTGGGGATATGAGCTGGCTCGAATGGAGCTTAATCGAAAAGTCCAGTCTTGGACCACTTTCTTCAGCAACTGAGCACTGAGGGCGTATATCGGCAACTATAATTTGCAAGCTTTGTTCTGCAGCAATATCTAAAACCCGGAGTGAATTGCAGAGTTGAAGTGACAGATTTTACAGATAAATTCTCCCATTCACTTTCCAAAAATCGATTCGGAGTGACTTTTTCACTTCCGTTTCTGTTTCGGGGCAAAGGAGTGAACACCAATAAACAAACATCTGTCAGCTTTTTTTGTCTTTTTTCATTTTGTCAGCTCTAAAAGCCCGTGGTACCCGTGGTGTCATGGATAGCATATCCGCCTGTTGATCCAGAGGTTCTTGGTTCGAATCCCAACAGAGGCAAAAATGTTTTTTCACGGGTATCGCCTTTCGCGAGGAATTGGCAAGTCCTCCGTTAGTATTCATTGCCATGAAAAGCGTTTTCTCGATTAGCCGTTTTGAACCGGCAAAAAATTGTAGCTTCACTCCATTCCCTCAGAAAGCATGGTTGTGAGAAACGCGCTAGGCCCTGGGGCTCCTCGCTCTGTTGCGCCACCCTATTTATTTATTTTTTAGCTCTAAAAGCCCGCTTATAGTTAATAAATTTTCTTTAGAAGGTCACAAAATAATATTTAAAATACAAGTGAACTATTTTTAGTCTTTCTTTAATCTCAGCACTACAAACGCAATAACTCCATTTTTGTCAATTTCGCTTAAACGAATTCCAAAAGCCGACAAAAAAGGAGTGAAGGAGTGAAAATAATTTTGAAAACGACCTAAGTCTATTCATTGTTCAATTGTGCAATGGCAAAACATGCTGACCACATACATGAATGTATACCGCCAATTGTCAAATTGCTGAACACTAGAAACAGTGTTGCCAATTTAAAAACCAACTCAATCTCTTCATAAAAGTTGCGAAGATTATTATGATCGATTTTGGTAACCTTAGGAAACTTAGTTCCATTTTGGAAGCTCTCATTTTTTACACAAATCATGTAGAATTTATCTTTTCAGCTACGGAAAATGTCAACAATTATCTCGTATAATATTTAAACTGTATTCTTAATTAAGGATGGTGGATTAACCATTGCCGTTTCAACTTCGAAAACTTTTTGAACATCTAATGCAACAGACACTGCTGAGCAAAACCAACTCCTTTACCATTTACACTTTAGAAATAGATTCTTGTCAAGTTTTTGTCCACTGATTTCGGAGCTCGAATAAAAAGAATCAAATCTAGAAAATGTTTATTAAAATGTTCCGTGAGAGATACAGTCAAGTAATGATGAGACATGAGTTTTTTCATACAGCCCACCCACATGAGCACGATACCAGAAACGACGAGTAAACCAAGAACGGTGACTTTAAGTTCGTTTCGAAAACAAACATTCTTCAAAAGATATGAGGAAAACAATGTAAACGTAGTTTAAGTTTAAGTTTAGATGCATAAAGATGCTTTTTAATTGCTCACATAAAATATGTTTTTTATATTATTTTCTTTAGAGTTTATTAAAAGTCTAGGTTCAAAAGAAGCTTTAACTCTTTTCTTGATTTATTCACTCATGTGGACAGCCCTTAATAACCATAATTCTGATTTCAAATTTAAATTTAAAAAACTTATATGTGTGTATACTTACTAGCCGCGTTAGACTTCCTTGTGCTTGGTATAGCAGAACCAACAATTCTCAATTTATCGTCCCGAATGTCATAACTCTTATCTCTAATAAGGATGATAATTTAATAAAATAATGTATTAGAATAATGGTAAAATATTGAATGAAATATAGTCTATGTTTCTGAGGGATAATGTATCGCTCTAAGGGTGAAGTAATTGTTAAAATCGGTGTAGTATTTTTTTAAATTCACGTTCCTATTAACATTCCCGTGGGATTCCGGGAGTGAAATATAGACTATGTTTCTGAAAGATAATGTATAGCTCTTTTAGTGAAAGTATTTTTGGAAGCTGTGCAGTAGTTTTTTGTTTCTCTCTCCCGTTCCAGTTCCCGTGGGAATGTGCTGATGAAATACTGCCTATGTTACTCAGGGATAATGTTGCATTCTGTTGGTGAAAGAATTTTTTCCAGTTTATTCCGTGAGAGTATGGAAATTAGGTAACAAAATACTCAGGAATAACGGAGCATTCTATAATGTTGAAACATATAAATATTTTTACTGCAGCAAAATTATAAATGTTTAAACAGTTATTGCACAATTTGCAGTGATTGGTGGAGAAGCTACCTTACAACTGATTCCATGTAATGAGTCTTAAAATAAAAAAATTACTTAATTGCGAACGGTTTTTTTATTTACATACAATTAAATAAAAATAAAAATAAATAGGGTGGCGCAACAGAGCGAGGAGCCCTTGGGCCCAGCGCATTTCTCACAACCATTCCTTGTAAGGGAATGGAGGGGACCTACAATTTTCTGCCGGTTCCGAACGGCTAATTGAGAAAGCGCTTTTCATGGCAATGAATTTACTAACGAAGGACTTGCCAATTCCTCGCGAGAGGCGATACCCGTGAAAAAACGTTTTTGCCTCTGCTGGGATTAGGTTCTGGGTTAGCAGGTGGACATGCATGCCAGCCAACTTCATCATATAGCTTTTTTGGGATATTTTTTGTAAAAGAATTATAGTTTCAAAAAACCTCTGAGTTATGACCAAGACATACAAAAATGATATCCAAATTTACAAATCTATTGTCGTTTTTATTTAACAA
Source organism: Melanostoma mellinum (assembly GCA_914767635.1). Lineage (NCBI taxonomy): Eukaryota > Metazoa > Arthropoda > Insecta > Diptera > Syrphidae > Melanostoma > Melanostoma mellinum. The sequence goes on from OU612059.1 coordinate 21,022,366, forward strand.
TCTTACGGGCTCTAGTACATAAATGACTGCTGAGTATAGAGTATAAATTCACAGATGTCGATGATGTGTCCTTAGAGTAATTCATCACATGGGAAAGTGATCGGTTTGAACGGATAGGTACTTCTTCTTCAATTTTAGCACTTTCTTATTAATGAATTTGTTTGACTGGGTTAAAGTAGTGTGCCTTCGTAATAATAATAGTTCTTACATTTTCATTTCAGTGAGCATTTCATGTGTCGAATGAAATTCCGTTCTATTACGGAATTCTGAGGAAAGCATGTCAATTGGTACTAGATTTCTCGATAACCTCGTCACGTGTTATTCGATAAGCTATGCGGTAATTTGACCAGAGGTTTTCTTTATTCGCGCTCCAATTAAAAAAAAAAAAGAAATAAAATCCGTCCCGAAGTCATGAGTCATGAGTCATTAATAAGCTAAGCTTCCCACTAGCTCTCAATCCAATTCAAGCAACACCAGGGGCCGAATCACTGCACACGTTATCGAGTAGTACGTGACGGAATTATTCTAATTTAGCATTACAACTCACGTTATCGGGAATCTAATTCCATTACTTAACACTTTCTCATCAATAAATAAACGGAAATCTATTTAAATAGAACTGATATTTTGTAATTGGAAGTTGATTTTGAAAGAACAATGATATCACTCGATCACTGATGCGGTAATACGGCCCCTGTTTTTTATGGAGGGAAACTAATCACTGCCTCAACTGATGTCTGTATATTACCCCTATATTTCTAAAATCTGGATTTATTTACATTCGTTCTAATATCGTACAGATGCAGAAGATGTTCAAAAAACTACTCGGGAACATACTACCTTGAGTTAATGACAGTTTTTCAAACTGTTTGTAGGAACTCTCGTCTGGGAGTTTGAGTCTACTTCTGTTTATTTTTGGGAATCTTGGGACGCCAAAGCTGCATTGCGCATGCCTCAGACAATTTGCTGATATATATATATTTTGAGCATCTGTCTGATGGACTGATATCATTTCTGTGGCACCTCAAAGCACCAAAGCACCTCAAGTTGAATATCATCATTCGAAATGTAGGCATTGGTAGTAGGTGATGTTGATAAACTTCAGTTTTTCTATCCAAACACAGCAACAAAGTGTTTACTTAGCTGACTCATCTAAGGCTATGGACTATGAAGTTACGACTTACATAGGTAATAAATATTTATGAGTAAAAAATTTTTTTTCGTACTAACAGCAGATGTTCAACTTTCTTACAATAAATTATTACTTTGACTTTATAAATATTAACGATGCTCCTTATAAATTTTGTTTGCCGCATTATGCATTTTGTAGTTGCGTATATCATCCCTGCAAACAGATGGCGTGTTATAACTTTTAATTTTTATGTGTTCAGAAAGAAGGGCCCCGCATTTTCAAGTTGCTTTGGGGAACTTTTTCAGTTCTAAACAGAAAACTAGCATACAGAACCGAAGAAGTGTATTTCTTTTTCTTTAAGCACATGTCGCGAACTCAATATGCATATGAAGGCGACTGAGGGCAGCCAACTCAATGGCTAGCGCAGAGACAAAATACGCTTTAAAAAACACAACAAAGGCTTTGAAAAACACAACAAACAAAAGGAACGGTTTATTTATACATAATATATGCAAATTATGCAAAATACAAACCAAAATATTTGGAGTAGTTTTATTCTCTTGACACAGATTTGGTATAGATAAACCTCCACAATTGGTATACGAATGCGTGTGCTACAGGAAAACTTGGTATGAATATGTGTGTCACACGCATAAGAAAGTTGTATTTGAGTTGATGATATTTTGATAACTATTTGTTCTAGTACGTTTCCTGAAAATAAAGCAAGGCCTGAATATCGTAACTTTTTAGACGGTTTATCGGTCAATTGTCTATTGTCAATTGTATCGCCAAAAGATTGTCTGATGTAAATTCGACTTCAGCAATTGAAAGATAGCTGTTAAACTCTCCGCAAACGTTATAGAGTGATACGTGACTGAATTACCAAAGTATGTCAGTATCACTTTCGTTATAGAGCTATGTAGTTCCATAATTTGATATTCTCTCCTCAGTAATCGGACGGATTTTGATTCGATAGATAAACAACAGACGGAAATTATGTAATTTAGAGCAAATTTTAAACCAAAAATGTCACTCATTCACTCGATTACTGATCCCGTAATTCGACCGCAGGTCACGTTCGCAGTTTTCAGCTTCAGTTTAGTAATTAAAAAAAAAGGTCTTTATTATAATAGAGCCAACCTTTTTTACTTCATGCCCCGCCGCTTTCATTTGTTTAAACTGTTGTTATAACGTTTTATTAAAATAAAAATCAAAATAAAAGGGTCAAATGACTTAAACAGCAATATGCGTTTCGTCCAAATACAACAGGGGCCTCATCCGTTAGATGTTGTTGTACCCTACTAAGACAGGATATTCTTTCGATGTTTATCGACTCATATATCAAAATTATCAATCAGTAATTGGATAGTGTAACTTTTGAAGTTTAAGGGGAATGCACAACCTTCTTGCAACTAGAAACTATACGTTTGTCTTATCGCAGTTTGCGAAGTAAGAACTAAAGGAGAAAGTAATGGAGAAATAAATGTTACTTAAAGCCAAGCGTATAGCCTAATGATTGAATATCCAAATAAAAGATTCAAGTGACCAAAGTATATAAGAATGTAAACATATTACCCTAAAAGTATTAACAGTACTTATTTGCGTCTTGGGAGAGTATAACATCATCTAACTAAAGAGCGCACTAAATTCTTTGCGGAAAACGTTTCTGAGGTAACTGGCTTTCGCCTTTTTATTGTTAGTTAATTTATGATTTGAAAGTAAGGAAAACCTCATTTATAGCCGCTGTTATACACATTATTTTTCATAACAGTAAAAACAGATACTAAGAAAATGAGGAAATAATGAAACTTCATTGTTGCCTGGTGCAACGCTCCGTTCAATAAAACTGCAGCTTTGATTGCTTTTTTTTAAAGGGAGATTGTTTCAGGCAATGGGCTGACTCTCTGCATCAACTTCTTTGTACTGCTGACGATGTGGTGTTGATAGTACATATAGCTATAAAACCCTTCGGATGAGGAGAAGATTTTATGAATATTGTGGTTAACGTTTCGAAAGCCAGACGAATAAAAAGGTTCGTGCAATGCAAACTGGAATATCTTGAGAAGACTTTCACGAGATTTACATTCTGCCACTTTCGTCCTTCTGAACAAAGTATTTTGTAGAATGTTTCACGATTAGCGGGGAAACATCTAAAGGCAAAGCAATCGAATGCACAAACTACTATAAACGGTATATTGAAAATAATATTTGACGTTTACAATTGGCGCTTCTAAAAAAAAAAAAATCCAAATGACGGATTCAAAGAGGATAGTTTTATTTGCCAAGAGAGTAAAGTGACTCTAAATTATGCACAAAAGAGCCCATTATATCTGAAAGCCTCTGTTGTACAACTTCAAACCGTTGGGTTATCAGTAGGTGAGTAAAAACCTTAATAAAAAAGTAGAATATGAACTTTCAACCAGATGCCAAACCATGGTAACACGATCTTGGTGCCAATTGACAGGTCCATTCTGCGAAACTATTATGCGCTCATCGAATGTTTCCTTGTTGTAGCGCAGTTTTGTTGGAACCACATCTCATCCACATTCATGTGATCCAATTCGGGAACAAAATAGTCGGTTATCATGGCTCTATACAAGACTCCACTAACGGTAATTGCCCAATGACTCCACCAGTCCAAAGAGCACACCAAAGAATCCGTCTCAAGGTACTCATGTCGATTCTCTTCACTGCAAATGCGGCAATCTTGCTTGTTGACTACCCTTGACGTTGCCATACAACCAAAAACCAACGCTTTGCATAGTCTCGCGGCTTTAATTCTTGCACAAGCTGGATCTTGTAATGTCGTAAAAAAAGATCTTTGTGCAAAATCTTCCTCAAAGTTGATGGACCTTTGTCCAATTGCTGTGTACCGTGGCGAATCGAATCATTCAGGTCCTCTTTAACACTTTTATCTACAGCGGCAATTGTTTCTTGGGTACGCACTGTTCGGCGTCTCTGCGGGTGCGTATTATCACATAAAGTAACCGTTGTGCGAAAGCGATCCATAGTTAACCGAATTAATTGTTCTGATGGACTATTATGTCGACCATAAAATGGAAGGATCTTGCGGTAAACTTCGCGAACTGAACCATTATTTCCTAAATAAATCAGCATGAACAGCAAGCGTAGTTAGCAAGTAAGAATGCTTGCCGAGTTCTTTACCGTACACTGCAGACTAAGAAAACACCTAAAAGTACTTGGCATAGAGAGCGACGGCCAATGCAGATATTGCAACGAACAGGAAGAGTCTCCTGACCACCTCTTAGGTGACTGCGAAGCTCTAATACACCAAAGAAGTACCTAGGATCCTACTACGTAAAGGAGAGGGAGCTAAAACCCTTAAACGTAACCCAAAAACTAAGTTTCATCAGAGGAACTAATCTGGATGAAGTATTTTAAATTAAGCAATACCACCTAAGAAGTAGGGGGTACAATAGATCTAAACAGGTCGAGGTACAATACAAAACCCTAATTTTTCATTCATTCAAGCGCTGTTCTTTTGTCAACCAGTTCATGATAAAATGGCAAACCCAACTGAAGATAAATGACATTAGAGTAGCCCGATTTTACCACAAGATGTCAGTTTTATCCCTATTCGAAAAACCAACCTCTAAAAAAACACCCGATAAAAGTTTTTATTTCAACTATACCAAAGGTCTATGCAAATGAGAATTTCATGTAGAACTTAATTTCGATGTAATGATGAAAGAGAAGTGTGAAAACCGCATGAGAAAACTTACCACACTTTCTTTTACAATTTAGATCCGGACGATTTTGGAATTGTGTTTGTAGATCTCAAAGCCTTCATTTCATCACTCTTGTGAGTTGCGAGGTGAGAGCAAAACATGAAAGCCTTCTTTGAAAATTTGATCAGATAAATTCAACAAAAAATAGATTTCGCTCACACTTTCCTTGTGGTTTAAAAGTTTATAAAAATCGGGCGGTGTGGGTGCAGTCAGTAGGTGGTGATATCATCCCCTTATTTTGTGTGGGTAAGATTTCGTATCAATAACGAATCAATTTTTTTCTATCACAAAGATTATTAAATTCTCATCGAACGGAAAACATGAACACATGTTTAAGTTCTTCTTTTTTTAGCGATGAGCATACTTTTTTTCGCTTGGTTAAACGCTTGAGTATATTATTTGTTTAGAAGCAAACTTTTGGGTAAATTGGACTTAAGTGTTATTGATTGATGTGTTTCTCAATCACCAAGATTGAGAGCTACCCATTACGGTGAAGGCTACAATACCTAAATTTTGTTTTTCTTAATACTACACGGAGATAATAATTTTATCCAACTATTTCTTCTGCTTTTCATTGTGTAAATAATAATAACTAAAGTTTTTACCTGTTATCGAAAGCAAAAAAAGGGTTGAAATATTTTACAGTGCGAAAAATCCTTGCATGCATAAGTGAGTGAATTCAGTCACGTGTAATCGATGAGATGAATAGGCTCCAGGTCTTTTAATAGAGAATATTTTGAGAGAATTAGGTTGAAGTGAACCCTGTTAGAAATGGCAAGAAGATTGCTAGGTACCTACCTCAAATAGGTTTAAAGAGTTGAAGAAGGATCAGGGCAGCTGCAAAACCTCATGAGGTTCAAGAACTGCATAAAATCAACTTCACAGAGTTCGTAAAAATTGAAATGTTCATCATTTCGTTGATTTTTTTTTTGTTTAGTTCTCAAAAAGTGAATTCAAATGACTGTAAAAGAAACGCAACACTTAAAAGAATAATAAAAAAAACTGCTTTCGGAATTCGCACGTTTTCAATTTAAAGTTCTACATCATCACTAACTTTGTTGACTCCCATAAAAACCAACAACATTCAAAATGTTCTCAAGGCTAACTTGAGCTTCAAATTACTTTACTTGAGTCAAGAGCATTTGTTCAGGTTCACTGTCCTTTCAAGTTGTATATATGATGATATCGCATTTTAATCTATTTTCATTTCGTTAGCAATATTTTCATGTAGATATTAATATTGGAAAAATAAAATAGTAATATAGTCTATTGTATATTCGGGGTCTTAACTTGAAATAAAATTGTAAATTGGCCAGGTATTAATACATTAAATACTGATTAGGTCTGATCTACTCACTAGGGCGAGTAGGAATACTTTTGTGATATAATTACTATATTTTGTGGTCATAATTAAGTTCTGAGGCTTATATACAACACACATTCCAATTTATTGAAGTAAACATTTTCAATTATCTCCCGCTGCCTTAAGAACCTATTTCGAAGAGAGCCTTCGAAACGGAATTCAAAGGGTTTATCCTAATGCTGAGATTAGAGGTTGTTAGTTCCACTATATGCCTAAAATCACTTGAGAGAAAGGCATTCACCCCTATCACAAGGCCCGTCGCGTCGTAGCAATTTCGGACTACGAATGTGAAATAGAAATGACTAAAAACATCTTCGTAATGAACGTTTGGCAACAGATATTTGTAACTTGCTAGTAACTTTATTAATAGTAACAAATTTTGTGGCAAAACATTCACTACAAGGGCGTCCTTAATGCTTCTATTGCGGTATTCGTAGTCCGAAATCACTACGACGGGCCTTGTGATAGATGCCATTATGGATCAACAACTTTATGGCAAGAAAAAATGGTTTGGTTTCTTAATAGAATTGCAAAACCATATCGCTGAAAAGTTTAGACTTACGTCCGGTCCCAACTTCAAAACAAAAGTTGGCACTCATGTCCCGATGGTGTGGGACATAGTTCCCAAATCGAAGTTTTGATTTTCGTCTCACTTGAGTGGAGGAAATTACCGCAGCTATATCGACCAGTGTTAGTGATGACCGTGAATTATCAATTCATCGCCGTTCGCAGCAATTGGGCCTCTATTACTTCAATTTATTTAAGAATTAAGCCAAACTTATAAATTAAAATTACTTCACTACGTGTAGTATATTTCGTATGGATTTCGGTGTGAACCTTTCAAGGCGAGCTCATTGAACAGTTTATTTCACGGTCGTGGTAGGTCAATTGGCCGCCTAGCTCGTGCAATTTTACGCCTATAAACTATTTCTTGTGGGGCTATGTTGAGGCTTATGTCTATAGCGACTAGCACGCTTCGAAGCCTACATTGAAGCATTTATTCGTGAGATACCCACCGAAATTTCTAAAAAGAATGCGCCAAAAGTGTATTAAGAGGATGGACCATTTGGGGCGCAGCCGCAGTCAACATTTCCATGAAGTAATCTTAACCAACTATTTAATTATATCAACCAAACTATCGATTCAAATAAAAGTTCCATGTATTTTCTGAAAAAGATGTGTTTCTCTTTTCATTCCACATAGATTTAAAAAATCACTGGTTAATATAAACATGAAGGCGTTAACTTGGAGACGGCGCGGTGCACAATGCCGTATTTCAAGCCGAATTTCATCAAAACTCGAAGTTTTGCGAAAGAATAATCAAACAAAACTTATTAAATCTCATGGCTGCTTACGATCAGTATGACGAGATTTCCAAGGAGAAAAGAAGGGAGGAACACCGAATTCTCAAAAAGAAAAAGAAGCGTCATGAGAAGCGCTCGTTTGAGAAAATTGAGAGGTGCCATGACCCATGACAGGAACGAGATTCGGAAGTTCTATCAAAAGGTAAAAAGATCCTGCCAGAGTGGCAAACCCCGAACTCAAGCCTGTAAAGACCACAGCCTGTAGAGTCACAGTTGCTACTAAGGATCTGGAAAAATCACTTTTGCAGAATGCTTAAGGGCGATGAGGACACAAATGCTGCTGTCAGGAAGATTGCACCATTCAGCTTGGACGATGATCAAGAATGCCGTCCTCCCGACCTAAAGAAGTTAAGCTTGTCATATGCAAACTTAAATCAAATAAGACTGCAGGTGCAGATGGACTTGATAAAGAACTTTTCAAGGCAGCTGAAGACTAGCTGGAAAGGAGCATGCACCAGCTGCATGATATCGGGAAGAAAACATGCCCGATTAATGGAACCTCAGTATCGTATGCCCGAGCCTAAAGAAAGGAGACCCTCAAAATTGCGCCAATTGCAGAGGGATAAGCCTCCTTAACGTCGCTTATAAGATCTTGTCTGCTGTAATATGTGAACGTCTGAAACCCCACGTCAACAACTTGATAGGTCCTTATCAATACGGTTTTAAACCATCAGATAAGTCTACAAAAGACCAAATTTTCACATTACGGCAGATCTTGGAAGAAACCCGAGAATATAATATCGATATTCACCATCTTTTTATCGATTTCAAGGCCGCGTATGACAGTATTTACAGAGACGAGCTGTACAGAGTTATGTCTAGTTTCGGCATCCCTGCAAAACTCGTACGACTATGCAGGATGACTTTGGAGAATTCACGCTGCTCCGTCAAGGTCGGTAAAGAACTCACCGAGACCTTTGATGTCGAAAAAAGCTTTATGCAAGGCGACAAACTGTCATGAAGAAAACTGGCGATTTCTTCAACATCATACTTGAGCAACAAAGGCCTGAAAGGTCTATACTCTATACATCGACGAATTGCAGATTCGCCAAACAGTATTTGAGGTAATGTCTTGCAGCAACAAAAAGTTGACAAAAATTGGATGAAATTAAAAGATCTCTCATGATGAGTCAGGAAAGTAAGTGTAAGTGAAAGTAAGTGTACACTAAGGAGACTTCGAAAAATTTTTACAATATTTTCAGATCTGCCTTTTAATCGTGACTGAGTATGTGATCGGTGGCACTGTGTTCAAGTCTATTAAGGTCAAGTAGTTCAAGTAGTTCAACATCCTTTTTATGTTTTAAAGCGCATTGAATTAATTGATGGCAAAAAAAAAGGCATCTATGGTCCTGTAGCCCTGATGCTTTAAATACATATAATTTGTAAATTAATTTTGTAAGTTATATTCTCATAAATAAATAAATAAATAAATAATTGATGGCAGTCTCTTAACCGTATCAGCTACAGAAATAAATTTATTTATTTATCTAATTTATTTTTTCGTGCTGAATTTAATTCAAATCCGTTCAGCCGTCTAAGTACTATGTCACCAGACAAATCTTACGCCATTTTAGTTTTTTCTTACAATAGAGTCAGAGTATGGTTTTAAAAGTGTAAAGGTGTAGAAAAATGTTACCACTTATATTTGTTTCTGAAGTGTAAAAACAGTAAGACTTTTACAACGATAAAACGATACAGGACTAGTAACACCGGATCGTGTGTACCCCTATAAATAATTTTACAAGTGCGCCACTTTCTTTTATAACTCAGTATTGATCGAAAAGAGATTAAAACTAACAATGATGTTATCGCTTTTAATAAGAATTCATCAAGCTGCAACCCTAATATAAGTTTAATCTATAAAACGTGCTTCCGGTTGTAATTCTTATTAGTATGCATGTATAACTGTTATGTATGCAAGCAAACAGTTTCCCACACAACATATATTACTAGTCGATATTATTATTATCGCCTAATGTGGATTACTGTGATAGATTAGTTTATTTTTAGATTCGTGATTAGTTTATCTTATTAAACCGGAAATGCATATCAGTTTGCCTCATTGTTAGTTTATCTTATCAAACCGGAAATTATTATCAGCTTGCCTCATTTTATGTCTGCGATAACCTCAAATGGCTGTCTTTTTATAAACAATGCAAATCTTTTAATCTCAATACAGAAAAAACGTCTTACTAAGAAAGACTTATGCACTAAAAGTATAATGAAAATTATGCCGAAATAATTTAAGGATGTGTTAAAATGCTAACAGCTCGGTTGTTTTTTTCAGCTTTGGAAACACATAATATTTTCTATTACCTTGAAGTTTTTTTTACTTGCGATTATAGGTACTATAAGGCAAGTCTTGCAATCGTGCAGAAAAAAAAATTTGAGATAACAATTAAATATGACATTACGATGATAGAGAATACGAAAAAAGTGGGTCCTGCAATTCTGTCTGTGTGTCTGTCTGTCTGTATATGGATCTACAGCCTGAACTAATAGACCGATTTTCTTCAAAATTTGCAGTTAGGGTCTGTGGAGCAGTCTACAGAGGGATTTTTGGAATTGAGTCTCTAGGTCTTGAAATAACGGTACCTGCCATACAACCGATATGATAATACTTACTTTTCTCGAAAGCGGCTCCAACGATTTTGATAAAATTTTGTGTGAAGAATTAATTTTTGATTGTCTTTCTTATGATGTAAATAAAAATTTTGGAAAAAGGATAAAAACGGTACCTCCCATAGTACCGTTTTTTTTCAAAACCGACTTTCTCGTTAATGGCTTGCACGATGTTTACGAAATTTTGTATTTTAGAAGTTTTAAGTTGTTTAAGGAAAACTGCATAACAAGATTGGAAAAATTTTAATTTTTAAAATTTTTAAAAAAAATTTAAAAAAAATTTAGATTTTTTGAAATAACTTCAAAACAATAACTTAGATTTTTCTCAAATTTTTTTTCAAATTAACTTTTGCTAAGATCTTAAATTCTGCATACTTGAATTTTACAAAACTCTTTTTTTTTAAATGTATAATAAAAAACCGTTATTTTTAAAACTGGTCCAACGATTTTGATAAAATTTTTAGCGTTTATATGTATTAGAAATTGCAAAAGAATGGCGTTTTTAGATTTTCGCTTGAGACCTTTGGAATATTTAATTGAATTTTTTTCAATATTTTTCGTGATTTAATAAAATTTCCCTAATTAATGTATAGTTGGCAACCCTGTACCACCAAATATATTATAAAGAGCTAACACCAAAACCTTTTACTCAGCCCTAAGATTTTGATATCGTATTTAGAACACAATCGCAAGTTCGTGCGACCCAGTCGTGCCCATTTTTTTTTTTTGTATTTCTAGCGCAATTTTTTAAACAGGAAGTCAGTTTGTGAACTTGGTTCAATTTTTGAAACAGTGAATCAGCGGCCTTAAAGTATTTTATGTTCATATATCCATGTTGAACACAAATTTTTAGATTTTTACTTTTCCGATAAGCCTGTGCCCAAACTTGGTTGCAGTTTAAAGTTATAGTTATTACATACTCCCTGAGTGCTTCACAGTGAATTTTTACTAGTTTATTCAAAAATGCTGGATTGGTGAAAACTATTTTAAAAATACTTTCAAAAAAGACGAAAAAAATGTAACAAAAAAGCCACGCTTGTTGATTTTGATGGCCGCCATAGCCAGACGCTTTGGTTTGAGCAAGGCTCTCAGGTGGTTAACGATTTGATAGAAATACCCACTTATGTTGAGAATTTCCGATTGAATCACAAAAAGCAGAAATGGATCCAAAAAAAAATATGCAATTCTACACTCTACCAGAAAAATGTTAAAAATGTTCACTTGTTTGAATCAACTAATGACATTAAAATGGCTTCTTGTTACGCACTTCCCTTCTTTTTTTGTGAAAACAAACCCGCAAGACTGCAGGAAAAGGTGTGAAAAATGTAACGGATCGAAAAGAAGTTTGTTACTTTCACTTTGAAATGAAACACCATTATAAGTAGATACTGAACTCAATATTTTTAACGCAATCCATAATCTTGTTTCGCTTTGCTGCAGTGTTGAATGAATGGTTTCATCAGTTTTTTTTCGTCACACTAGAAAAAGTTCACTTTCTGTAAATCTTGCACAGGGAGCCGTAAGCTAGAGCCCACCCTGATGACAGAACAGAATGTGCAAGACTGGGTAGTAAGATTTGAAAGACAGCCCTAATTCAGCATGGCCGCCACAGTCTCTCAACTTTCAAAGTGATGCAACTTGTGATGACAGTCATCGGATAAGCGTGAGTAGATTCTAATATTGAAAAATGTCCACATAGCTAATAGGGTGACTCTACAATGTGGTTATGCACCCAGCTGTCACAATTCTCACAATGTACAAAAAGTACGAAAGTAAGCTGACGACAATCCTTCGTATGCCGAAGCAAGCTCGATAAAATTAGGAGTTCCAAGATCCATGGAAGTCTTAACGTTAAATATATAACCTTGTGGGATGATAGAGCACGATACAGTTGGCTGAAAAATTTCGGTACGAACCTCACTCGCCAAAAAAATGGGCAGACCAAAACACACTTGGCACAAACAAATGTGAATACACAAGTAAATATTTGGCTTGTCGATAAGCAGACAAATGGAAGAGTTGTGTTCCCCCTGATCACAATGCTCATATTGTCTCTTCGTAAAGATTAGAAGAATCGACAAATCAGATAAAACATTTTTGTTTCTGCCCTACAACTTACATATACATATATGGAATGAGGAAAGGGTGTTCGAAAAATAAATTGTCCTGATTTATCCAAATACACTATTGGCGACGATGCAGAAGAAACTCCACATGAATCAAGTATAGATACACTGGCTGACGCTAAAAATTTATAAGTGAAACGTTTTGAAAAAGCTGTACCGCTTGATAGAGAACATTCTGTATATAGGTACCTTGGCATTAGCTATGTACATTGTCAATTTTTCAAATTTTTAAAATACCTACATATTTAAGAAAGAATCTGAAACTTTATTTCCATAAGAAGGAGTAAGAAGGAGTAAATAACTAAGTCGTAGATACCGAAAACTATGAAAAAAGCCACACAGCAGGAGTAAAAGACACTTATTTTTACGACTTTCATCAAATGCTAATGCTTCTCGTTCAGCGGTAAGATAAGGACAACACGGGGTACCACTGTTCAAAAGAATAGTCAAAAGCAATCATTTAATCGAGGGGAGTATAATGAAGAAGAATCAAGTTTTAAGGCAAGTGCAAGGAGTTGTGAATGAATTTCACAAGTCGATTAGAGCAATGAATCGAAATGCGGTGTTTATTCAGATGAAAAATGTTTTATCTTGATGAAACCGACAAACAGTTTTGACTAAACATTACCGCGCACCGTACGTCAATTGTAGCTAATAGCCTGTACAGTAAACGGAAATCGCTACAAACTTTTGGCAGAAATGTCATTTCTTAAATCTATCTATAGATACATAGTACATACATATACAAATACATACATACATACATACTTACATATACATATGTACACGTAACAGTTTGTCTGTTTGTGCACGCTAATCTCAGATACGGCTTATCCTATTTAGATGTGGTTTTCAGTAAAAAATTGTGGTAAGCTTCACTTAACATTTAGTTTTTCTTTTTCATGTCAATCGGTTGATAAATAAAAAAAGTTATGCCAATTTCTTGCTTGGTTCTCATAAGGTCAAAGTAACATCCCTTCACGCTTTGCGCTTAGCTTGAAGCTGAATTCTATCGGAAAAGTCTAGTTTTCACCATGGCTGCCGTATTCACCGGACATAAGTCCGGTTAGGTCTAGTTTAGGCCTAGAAATTAGTAGACAATTTATCTTGAATGAATCTATAATAGATCCACATTGTTATACAATTGGGCAGCTCCTAGCCTTTAGGGCTTGGAATAAAAAAAACTATAGGCCTTGAAGTCAACCGCAAGCAGATCAAAGCAGTCTTTGGAAATTTTGGAGAATTTTTAATTTTTAAGGAAATATTGTTCTTGGATCCTGTTTCTAAAATGATAGAGTAAGACACGAGAGCAAAAAAAAATTCAACAATGAAAAAGGGCGGGTAATTTTGCAAAAGAGGAAACTGGATGAAATTTGATGCCACGTTTCGTCTTTTTCCTATCAGTTTTGGGTGAAAAATCACATTTCTCTTCATAATATCAAAGAAAAGGGATGATTTTGAGAAAGTAACAGGGGCGGATGGGCAGAGAGAATTGCACACAATTTATTTCCTGGGTATATCCACGAAAGTAATTACTTTTTCCACACAGGGTCTTAATCTTATCTCAAGCTGTGTGCCAACTGCCAAAAACAGTGAGCTCTTTACTATAGCGGAAATTTGGCTTTAAAGAAAATATCTTTTAATGAGTCTTGAATTCTAAAAGGCAAGTGTTTGCTCTAGGATTGGCAATTTTATTACGCACTTGCCATTCTTTTTTTATTTATTACATATTTCTTAACTGCAACATCCTATCGAAACAAAAGATAGTGATCATTGTCGAATTCAATAAATCTAAACAGTAGACAGTCACTTTATGATACTGGAAGATTTTATCACATACTCTTGCTGACCGTTTTTTCTTTGAGTCAAATTAATTCCTTTTTATAAAGCAGAGTAGCTCTGTGTTGTTCCCAGATCATACCAGTTCTGCCTTAGGACGCATAAGCCCGTCCTTCGTGTAAATCGGAAATCTTTGTCGATCCGAAAAAAAAAATATTTTGGTCCCTTCTGCCAAAACTTTCGGTGAATTTAAACCCGATCCAAAACAAGAACCAGGAAGGTTGTGGAATTCAACAAGAGAATTGCAAACAGCAAGACTGTTTCAGATAAGTTTAGATAAGGCACAGGTTAACTTATGCAACTCTGGGCACTTCCGTTTCTAAGTTAAAACTTTTGTGTCAATCCATGAGAAGTTTATTTTTGTTCCTCCATCAGAAATATTGTTATTATAATTGATCTTCGTTGATTTAGTGAATTTTAATTTATCGAGAGGCATGATCTCTCCCTTAGTCGAGCAGACGCTTTTTAAAACAGAGTGATGCTGGTTGTTCTGTTATGATCCTTTTCTCTTTCAAGTCTTCTATTACGCCCGCTGAAGCTATCCAATATTACAGTGACTGGTTATTAGTTTGCGCCTAGTCTCAAGGGTCTTGATGGTTCTAAAATAAAAATGTTGGTCTTATTTTGAGTTTTATAGACTTCATTAGATTCTTCCTGGATAATACTCATATCCGTGATGAACGCTTGTAGTTTCTGCTTACTTTGAAGAATGGTTCAGGGCTTACGACAGGTATCGTCTTTTACTAGAATTTTCGACCTCTGGTCGAAATCATAACTTTTATATGTTGAAAACAACGAGTAGTAATTTAAAATAACTGAGTACCGAGTTCAGCCCTTTTCTGGATGAGTTTGGATCTTATGACAGGAGAGCTGGATGCTTTAAGGACAGCTTTCCTGTTTGTTGAGAAAAAGACAATTGTTTCATTTGTTTTGTTTTCGATGGATTTATCGTTTTCGCATATCGATCAATACCTGAGGCAAGGCAACTTATAGTTCAAATCTCCTAAGCAAAAAAGTAAACAGTTAGTGCTAACAGCAGATACTCTAGTTAAAAACTCCGAAAAGGCCTTAACGGGTGCCTAATGATCACTGTGACGATTAAGCACTCCACACATAATATAGTTTCGTTTCTTTTCAGAATATTTTTAAAATACGAACTGGTGCACTCAGACCTAAACACGGTCCATTATCCTACCAGCTTTTGTCCGAAGCTACGATGTTCGTAGTCAGAAGACCCTGTTATGATCAAGAGCCTCTAAGTTACTAGCTCTCACCATGTCTGCGCCCAATATTCGTAGCACGATTCAAGCAAGTGAAGAGCATTCACAGAGGAAGTGCTTCGTCATTTTCTCAGTACGATTCACAGAGTATAGTATCACTTAAGTCTATCAGGTTGAAATTCTTGCAGAAAGAGAAGTGACACGTAGAAAGCCAACAAGATTGTTAATGTCAATCCAAATATTCTGTTTTTAAAGCTTTTTATACACCAAGTTCTTGTATGTTCTCTCGTTCAGTATTTTAAATTTTCGGCTGCATCAAATCGCCACAGCTGGGGTATGTAAATGTCAATTTTTCAGTCTTGTGTGTCCATAGCTATTTTCACTTCTCTTTGCTAGCAAATAAATAACCCAGATTTCAAGAATTTCGCATGAAAGTGCAGTTTATTTTTGGTAGTTTGAAAAATACGAAAAATGTGACTGAATGTAGAACAAAATAAAAAGTGTATCACAACATTGGAACACTTGAGATAAATCTGAACATTATAGATGGACTAATGAGATTCCAAAATAAGACCCTGAATTTTGATAAATGTGTTTTTCGACACAGGTACGTAACTTAAAAAACAAAAATCACAGAATTGAACTCAAGTCTCGTACCTATTCCCTTTTCTCTTCGACAAACAATAAAATTCAACGATTGATGTATATCATTTTTGGGTCGGAGTTATTTATCCCCGAATTCAGACTTTCTTACGAAAGAAAAACCTAGAAGAGCAATCAATGCTCTGCGATAAGATGTTCCAAGATGATGTCACGTTTTTAGAAAAAAACAAGTCTCATCAATCAATGTCCAAGAAGGCTCGAGAATTGAAAATTGTTGTTGTTGTTTCGTGGTTATCGCACTTGTTTCGTTCAGAACTTTAAATTGTTGTTTTTCTTGTGTTTTCGTGATTGACGGCACAAAGAGAAAGCATAATACATATACAAGCTTTGTGTGTCTGTCTATTCTGTGAATTTGGGTTAGAAAAATGGGCTGTTGTCCCCATTGTGAATGTGATACGTTTGGGTACAGCTTTAATGTAGGTAAAGCAACATTATAAAAAGAAATACCTCGGTATTTTTATATGCAGGTCACCTGGGCTTGACACAACATATTCATTGCATCATCTTGTACATAATATACATTTTATTTGTTAAGATGTTCTGTTGGTCACCCTCGAAAGATCACTTTGGTAAATGCGTTTTCTTTCTCGATATTTGTCTGACTGAAGAGCTAATATTCATTTCTATCCATTGTCATATTTCTTCGTTAAGTGCTTTCAAGTGTCTCTTTTGTAGGAGCTTCTGATGTTGGACAGTGCCTTTACGTTCACACGATTATTAAAGTGTAGTATTTTTTTCAAGACTATCAGGGGTTTCTGTTTCTTATTTTAGTAGAAACAAGTATCGGCAAGACTTTAAACGAAGCAGTTCACTGGTTATACCTTGTCACCGGTCAAACTAGTTTGGCCTGTAGTATGGGTATGGGTACTCCATCATTTGTTTTCAGTTTGTCTTCGTAAATGCCCAATTTTCTTAAGGTTTTATGTTCATCATTTTGAGAACTCACTTTTCACTAAACTCTGCGTTCAAATTAGAACTCGATTGTACGTACTTTATTTACTTGTTTCACTACCGAAGAAACTTGTTTTCAGTTTTGTATGTAAAGCTCTCTATTCGATAATTCCTATATAATCCTTCCTTTGAGGGCTTCTGTTTTCCGAAAAGTTTCCCCTTTTTTCTTTCTTTTTTCAGGTTTTCTTGGCAACCACCGAAATTTGTCAAAAGAACTTGTTTCGTTGAAAATTACTCTGGTATACTTTTTTATCCATGATAAAGGTAGCTCAATAATACGCAAGTTTGTTTCGAGTTCTAGTTTTATATAGTCGAGTTTCAGATGAGTATTTTGAAGAAATAAACAGACGAAAAACCTACAACTTTTTTGTATTACGAAACCAATGAGTGTAAATTGGTTCAAAATAAGTTCGTACTGGAATTTGATTGTTTGCGGGTTGTTGGTATAGAAAAACAAGTTCTTTTGAATATTCATAGAGAAATATCGAAATCGTTAGATTATAGAAATAAAAAGGCCAATCAGCATCTTCATAATGAGACCGAAAAGCAAGTAGAAACAGCAATTGAAAAGGCGAAGAAATCCCTAGTGAGATCATTATTCGGTGGATGTACCTAATGATATGGTAAGTCCGACTCTTGCCTATAGAGCGGTAGTCTGGAATAAGAGAACCGACCAGGTGATCGCCAGAAAAGCATAAGAAATAGTACAAAGACTTTCGTGCATATGCATATCAAGAGCAATGAGAGGGTGTCCAACTGCGGCTTTTAAAGTATTGCTAAGCCTGGTACTCACCTGGTAATAAGAAGCATCACAAATGCAACGATGACTATATTTGCCAAAGGGATAGAATATGTCCTGAATTTTGCGAAAAGAATATAATATCGAATGAGTTATCACTCATTGACTTCCCTCGAGATAGCAAGGGTAAGGAATTCAAATTCAATAAGCTCTTCAAGGTGAGCTAAGTAAAAAAAGTCGTGGCAAAGTGAAGAAGACACTTATTCAATTAAGACCCATTCAATAAAAATGCCTCAAAAACAACGGAAGGAACTGGAGCACGAATTTTTGGACCAAGAGCAAAAACTTCAGTACCAATGGGAAGAATGTCAAGCATATCCCCAGTAGAAGTCTTTGTAATACGCAAATGCGCGGAATTAAGCATTGACAGGAAATATAAAAACAAACCCATTGCAATAATGACGGACAGTCAAGCTGCAATTAAGGCTATAAGATCCTAAACAATCTCTTCAAAACTTGTCAGTGAATGCATTGACAAATTGAACAAACTGGGAGGTAACAACAAAGTAATAATCTACTGGGTACCAGGTCATGTAGGAATCAAAGGTAACGAACAGGCAGACGAACTGGCAAACACTGAAGCCGGATAACCTCTCATGGGACCGAAACCTTTATGTGGAGTAACGTAGAGCCACATTAATAGCGAAATCAAAAAATCGTAGGAAAACAACAGAGTTGAACACTGGAACGACCTCCCCAAAAATCGTCAAACCAAGCTTTTACTTGGAACTTTCAACTCAAAGCGTTACAAAGACGCAATACATCTAAGTAGAAACAATGTAAGAATGCTAGCCGGGTTCTTCTCCGGACACTGCAGAGTGCAGACTATAAAAAAACACCTAAAAGTACTAGACACAGAGAGCAACGACCAATGCAGATACTGCAACGAACAGGAAGAATCTCCTGGCCAAATCTTAAGTGACTGCGAAACTCTGTTAGATCAATGAAAGATGTGAAGAAGAAACTCCTAAACGTAACCCAGATACTCAGTTTCATCAAAGGAATTAATCTGGATGAAGTACTTTAAATTAAGGAATACCATTTAAGAAGAAGGGGTACAATAGATCTACAAGGTCGAAGTACAATTCAAAATTTCAAATCATTCATTCATTTGATGAAACAATATTTTGCCCTGGGTTTTTACCCTCATCTCATCCAGAAGTAGCACTAGGTTTTTGCTGAAGCAGTTTAAGTAATGAATAGGGCTGTCATGTATTTTTCTTCAAATAACAGAGATATGTGCTGATTTTGTAGTTTAGTTTTTTTTGAAAACTAAAAAACCAGGTTGTCAACGAACGAACTTTAACATGAGTGGTACTAAAACGATCAATGAGGTTTCGAATAACTTGGTCGCATGGACGGTTAAGTGTAGTAGCGAGTAGCGACTGCGATTTTAATTCAAAATTTCTCTCTTGGTTTTTGCAGGATTGAGTTATTTGGCTCCTTGACAAGATCTCTTTTGTTTTCACTGGTTTTCGATAGTTGATGGTGGTGGCTGGTGGATGTTTTAGAAGAGTTTTCCATTGAAAAGGTTATTGTAGCTTTCAGTGAATACATATGATGTGCTAATTTGTATTTGGGCATCAGACAGAAAGTGGTTCGAATCAATTTACCATTTGGAAGACGTAGATCGCAATGTTGATACCGGTTTTGAAGTTGTGGCAGAGACAAGCTGTCAAATTGTGTATGTAAACATAGATAGTCTTGGGAGTAATAACAGTTGCGAATATTCGCATCCGAACACTTGCATTATTCGCAATAGTCTATGCGAATTTTCATGCGAGTGCAGATGCTAAACAAGTTAAGACAAGAAAGAAATTGGTAATAGCCACCGAAATATGCGTACCCAGGTTCAGCGTAGAAGTTGGTGGCTTCTTCGTTGGCTTAGGTATCTTGGCTCGGGTGTTGGTCCTCACTGGTCAGGTCATCCTTCTAACCAAATGATTTGGGTAGTTGTTGATATCTGCAACCGTTTTCTTTACTATCAATAACACGTATTGATCCAAGGGTATCATTTTGGCTTTCTCGTCTAGTTGCTGTAGTGCTTTTAGCGCTGGTGGTCGAAAGTGAGGTCAGAATTTTCCTTTCAAAAAGTAGGAGCTTCTTCATCGGTGTCTTGGAGATGGTAAACCAGACTGGGCTGCCGTAGTTGATAACGGGTCTCAGCAGTTGCTTGTGCATCAGAAATTTCAAAGGGTAAAGTCGGTGGAAAGCGAAGTTGGCCTTCTTCAGTACAGCGCGTGAGTTCGGGTTGAATCTAAGAACCTCATTAAAGTTGATGCCTAGATATTTCGCGTTCAGTTGGGCAGTGGCAGAGTCAGCGATTGGTTTGCAATATACAACTTGATATCCGCAGCTGTTTAAGTTCACATTCTACAATCGCTCAGAGACAACTGCAAACAGACTGAATCACCCTCATCTCAAACTGTTTCAAGATAACGTAACGCGATGGAACAGTACGTCTCACATTTTCGAGAATTTTTCAAGGTAAATGATCAATGATAATGAGATCAACATTATTTTGTCATAGGAATGGAAAATCATTAATAGTTTTGTTGAATTGCTGGGACCCTTTGAGGAAGCCACACAGGAACTGAGCAGCATCATTGGGTCTGTAATTCTAATGATTCAAATTCTTGAAAAAAAAGTTGAGGACAGTTCTTTTAGTATCACCGCTACTTTCTTAGATCCTCGATATAAGCTGTACTGAAAAAGGGATTAATTTCTTACTGCACTAAAAAAAAGTAATAAGAATGAAAATCTTCTCAAATGGTGGAGTCTTATCATCGACAGGAATTCAAGACAGTGTCGCCGATAGCACGAAGATTTTTAGCCACCCTGAAGTTTTCCTAGCAAACAATTACTTAGTATAGTGCGAACAACCGACTTGATTCAGAAAAGGCTGCAATCTTGTTTTTTTATAAAGAATATAGCAATTGATAAAAATATTAACTTATTCTATCGCTAATTATTTCATTTAATTTCCTTTTTCATATGATGAATTTAAACTTTCCTCGGATTACCATGAGGTTGGTAGGGCTTATAAATTTTTTGACAACCACTAAGTACCTATAGAAATTTTTTTATCACACTTTCACTTCTATCATGCAATGGAAGTTCTTAGGTGGCGGTTATGTCTGCTTCACAGAAGCTTAAGGCCTACGTTTATTTTTCGATCAACCGTTCTGCTAAAAAATTTTACGTTCAGACCCGGAGCCCTTAACTATTTTGCAATTTGATAAGGTTATTATTTTTGTTATCAAAGTCAATTTTTCGGAACTAAACGGCATTCCCGACCTGGGAGTCAAGGTTTTTTCAGGTTATTAGAAGCTCGTCTGTCACAATCTCTGCCAAACTTTCAAAACTTCCGAGTTTCTTACTGCCGAAGTGAAAAACGAATTAGGTACGAATTCTAAAATCTAGGTCTTTATAAATAGGTATAAGTATGTAAATTTGAAAAAAAAAGTTATAGAATCTTAAAGAATTCACAAATGTAGGTATTTACCTATACCTATATGGCTTTGTAGCAAAATCCCGAAAATTCCCATTCCATTAATTTTTTCTTCTTCCGTCCCTTCTATCTTTTCCTCAAAAGAAATTTAATTTCACTCAGCTTAATCTCCCCCGGGACAAAACCTATCAATCAAATCCAACCTATACATATAATCATATATGTATGTGTACACATATTTTTCCTTTGTGTTTCTCGTTTTCGTGCTCTTAGCTGCTGAACAATTTTATTCATCACGTCAATCAGCACCATTGACATTGACGAAGCTCGAGATTAGACTCTCATCGAAAACTGTCAGTCTTGTAGGTACACATACATATTATATTATATCACTTCGTTACGGTATTCATGCGTATGACTAATGAAAGAACCTTACAAATACGTATCTATAACTGTCAAACTGATTTATCCTACGTGGCATAGATTTTATTAAACATAAAATGACTTTTCTTCCTGAAATAAATAAATGAAAGCTAAGTAAGTATCCCATAACTAAAAGCATATCTTTTATCTCCAATAAACCTTACTTTATGTAGGTATCGTATACCCAGCTACGCTTCACCAACATAAAAAGACTTTTTCGATCTAGCCCATTTTTTCATCGACAGAAAAGTTTGTTCTTTACGGACGTTCTATACCAATACCCCCATGCCCATGCCCCTATACTTCCATAGGTAACGACTTCTGTTGCTCATCAAAAGAAATTCTTTATCATTAAAAGATCCTTTCAAACGTTGAGCTCGTTCACGTTCTACTACATAGCGCAGTGTCTATGTATTCATGTAAATCCAACAGTATATAGGTACCCCGACAGCAAATACCGAAAAGTCTGTTATTCACTTTGTTTGCTTTGCCGACCTCCCTCTCGCTTTCCTTTGTATACTTTCCACAGCTTTGTAGAGATATTTTTTTTTTGTTCGTGTGTTTCTTTCTTGTTTCTCTACCCATCAAATAGCTGTGACTGTAAAAGGCAAACAGGGCAAACAGGTTCTACAATTTTAATTGCGTTCCCTTGGTGTTTATTGAGCGGCTTAGCAGGTAGGTACCTACCAGATACGGGTACCAGATGATTGTTTTTCATTGGAAATGTTATCTTTAATGAACCTAGGTTTTTTATTTTTCAAGATAAGGCTTGTCAACTCAGATAAGCAAAAAACCTCCTACATTTTCTAGCAATAAACTGTAGGTATCTGAATTCTGAAGTCAGAACGAAAATATCGAAAAATACGAAAGAAATACGTCCTTGAAATTTGATGGAAACCCGGCAGATTAATTAATTCAATAAACATCACCCAATGGCATTTTTTATATTAGTTTGGCAATGTTAGATATTTTTGTCGAGTTATTCGAAAACAAGTCATTAAACATTATTGGGGTTAGCTCAAATTGCAGGCATTGGCATTTCCCGTGCCCCACTTGTGCTATTTTTGTATGCTATTCGTGTAGACTGTAGAGTTTCGACATTTGTAGAGTTTCTACACCTCTCTTGTTTCCTTTGTTCAAGAAATGCGGGTTGCTCGCCTTGTTTCTGTTGCCTCATCAGTCTCCACTTGTGTGTACACAATTTTATCTACTCTACACTAGGGTATATTCGGATGGAGTGGTTTTTGTGAAACTCGCAGAAGCACCACAATCCACTGACGGACGTTGCTATCGGTTGTGTTCATCTGGCAACCGGAGCTGATTTCGAGTTTATGTTCAGCTTTGTACGGCGATAGATTGTTGTGTATAAAGACACTGAGACTGAGAAAGATACAAGGGTACAGAAACAGAAAAGATAAATTCGTTGAGATACATTTTTTTTTCTCGTCACTTTATGTGCAAATGAGCACAATTATTTGTATTTGTTGCCATAGGAAAGTTAAATTTGCCGCAATTTTTTCAATGTGCGTTCGAGACTAAAAAACAATTTAATGTGCATAGTGTGTGAGGACATTTTAAAGAGTGGTGCTGATTTATATTTAGATGATTTACCTGAGCACGCAAAGTGCCAAAGTTTTTCCTGGGAAAATTATAATTAATCCCAATCGGGAAATGAGAGTAAGTACATACATAATACAATTGGGAAAATTAGAAACTTTAAGCAGACAAACGGTGGTTTTTTGTGTGTAGCAGAATAAAATCACCGCTGAGTTTGATTTTTAATAAAAGTGACTTTGACATATCCATGAAATGTGTAATTGCTAATGTTTATTACCGCTTTTAAGAGTAATCACTGCTGTCACTGTGTTGAATCAAGTTATACGCTATACCTACCCACCTTTGTATCTATGTGTGTCTCTTTCTAATGTGAATTTTACTAATTGAAACCAAAAATGTGGTGGATTGTTTTAAAAACAACTCGGGTACCTGTTTATTGCAAGACAACGTGGGTTGCAACAAATATTATTTCAATTTAATTCCAATTTTATATTGAAAAATCATTCGTTCAGAAAGTTGACGACACAGGGTCCTTCAGGGTGGTTGCATGTTGTGATGTTTTGATGTTGTGTGACAAGTTTGTTTATGTAGACACAATTTTCCGTTGTTATGCAGGTTGCATGTTGCAGGGGAAGTCAATTTATTTCGAAGTATATTTCCTTGTGCTGAAACGCTATGATATGAAAAATCAAAAACCTTTGTTTCGCTTATCACAAAATTGTTGAAAATAAATCACTTCTTTTATAAATTTAACAAATGGCTTCTTTTTCACGATGGACTTACAAGAACCAGTATGGCTATAACTAAGAAACTAGCGAAAATTGGCTGTCATTCAAATTGTTTTAGGCATATTGCCATACTGCTTCATTGTCTTATGTTTATTATTTGAAAACATATCAAAATGTTTTAAGGAACTAAACCCACCCGGGGGAACTTAGTCCACCGAGTGAACTGACTCCACTGGGAGAACTACCTATACTTAACGAAAGAAGAAATTTCACCGAAAGATCCCAGTTCACCGAAGGAGCTTAGTTCTCCGAGGGAGTAAGTTCACCGAGGGAACTAAGTTCACCGAGGGAACTAAGTTCACCGAGGGAACTAAGTTCACCGAGGGAACTAAGTTCACCGAGGGAACTAAGTTCACCGAGGGAACTAAGTTCACCGAGGGAATTAAGTTCACCGAGGGAACTAAGTTCACCGAGGGAACTAAGTTCACCGAGGGAACTAAGTTCACCGAGGGAACTAAGTTCACCGAGGGAACTAAGTTCACCGAGGGAACTAAGTTCACCGAGGGAACTAAGTTCACTGAAGGAACTAAGTTCACCGAGGGAACTAAGTTCACCGAGGGAACTAAGTTCACCGAGGGAACTAAGTTCACCGAGGGAACTAAGTTCACCGAGGGAACTAAGTTCACCGAGGGAACTAAGTTCACCGAGGGAACTAAGTTCACCGAGGGAACTAAGTTTACCGAGGGAACTAAGTTCACCGAGGGAACTAAGTTCACCGAGGGAACTAAGTTCACCGAGGGAACTAAGGTCACCGAGGTAACTAAGTTCACCGAGGTAACTAAGTTCACCGAGGGAACTAAGTTCACCGAGGGAACTAAGTTCACCGATGGAATTAAGTTCACCGAGGGAACTAAGTTCACCGAGGGAACTAAGTTCACCGATGGAACTAAGTTTACCGAAGGAACTAAGTTCACCGAGGGAACTAAGTTCACCGAGGGAACTAAGTTCACCGAGGGAACTAAGTTCACCGAGGGAACTAAGTTCACCGAGGGAACTAAGTTCACCGAGGGAACTAAGTTCACCGAGGGAACTAAGTTCACTGAGGGAACTAAGTTCACCGAGGGAACACGGTTCACCGAGGGAACTGAGTTCACCGAGGGAACTAAGCTCACCAAGGAACTAAGTTCACCGAGGGAACTAAGTTCACCGAGGGAACTAAGTTTATTGAGGGAACTAAGTTCAGCGGGAGAACTAAGTTAACAGAGGGAACTAAGTTCACCGAGGGAACTAAGGTCATCGAGGGAACTAAGTTCACCAAGGGAACTAGGTTCGCCAAGGGAACTAAGTTCGCCAAGGGAACTAAGTTCGCCAAGGGAACTAAGTTCGCCAAGGGAACTAAGTTCGCCAAGGGAACTAAGTTCGCCAAGGGAACTAAGTTCGCCAAGGGAACTAAGTTCGCCAAGGGAACTAAGTTCGCCAAGGGAACTAAGTTCGCCAAGGGAACTAAGTTCGCCAAGGGAACTAAGTTCGCCAAGGGAACTAAGTTCGCCAAGGGAACTAAGTTCGCCAAGGGAACTAAGTTCGCCAAAGGAACTAAGTTCGCCAAGGGAACTAAGTTCGCCAAGGGAACTAAGTTCGCCAAGGGAACTAAGTTCGCCAAGGGAACTAAGTTCGCCAAGGGAACTAAGTTCGCCAAGGGAACTAAGTTCGCCAAGGGAACTAAGTTCGCCAAGGGAACTAAGTTCGCCAAGGGAACTAAGTTCGCCAAGGGAACTAAGTTCGCCAAAGGAACCAAGTTCACCGTGTGGACTAAGTTCATCGGGGGGACTAGGAACTAAGTTCACCGGGGAAACTAAGTTCACCGGGGGAACTAAGTTCACTGGAGGAGCTAAGTTCACCGAGGGAACTAAAATCACCGGGGGAACTAGGTCCACCGGGGTAACTAGGTCCACCGGGGGAACTAAGTGCACCGGAAGAACTTAGTCCACTGAGGGAACTATATCCATTGAGAGAACTATGTCCACCGAGGTTACTATGTCCACCAGGGGAACTTAGTCTATCGATGGGTCTAACTCTACCGGGAGAACTAAGTCCACCGAATGAACTTATTCCACCAAAGAAACTAACTCCACCGAGAGCACTAAGTTCACCAGGGGAAATTAATCCAGCATGGTAAATAAGTCTATCGGAGGAACTGAGTCCACTATAGAAATCTAGTTTACCACAGGATAAGTTCTGCCTTGGGAAGCATTCAATGGAACTAAGCCCCAATGAAAGCTGAATCCACCAAAAGAATATAGTTTCCCTGCAGAAGTCTACCCAGGGAATTTACTCATTCGAAAGAATTAGTCTAGCGTCTACCCAGAATGAATTAAGTTCAGCGGGATTAGCTTTGTTCACTATGTACATACAGCAAAAATAACCGAGGTAACTAAGTTCATCAGAAAAATTAAGATCAAAGGGTATTACTGTACTTTTTCAGTTTCTTCCTTGTTACTTGTGTTTGTAATCGTGTGGGCAGTTAATGACACCGAAAATGGCTTGTCTTATATTGAATCAACTTATACCTATAACTATCTATACTTCCTCACATAAAGTACATTTTCCCTTGGGTTCAAGGAACATGCTTTCCCTTGATTCTTTTCATTCCCCGTGGGGTTGCTTCCTATATTCTGTTCATGCTTTTAATTTTTGTGATTCAATGTTGTGTGAGTTTGGATAGATGAGATGTCATGTGCAAAACGTTGATGTAATAGTTTTGCAAAAATCGTCAATACTCTCGTTCGCAGAGTTTTGACAGTAAAAAGAAACTAGAAACAATCATAAGGGATAATTTTCACAAATAGTTCGCCGCTTACGCACATTAAAATTTGTTGATGGAATTTTCCCAATATTTGATGTTTAGCATCTTTCCATTTCATTTGCTACAATTTATGGCAGTAATATTGGAAAAGAGATCGAAGTGTAAAGGACCTAAGTGTGTAACAGGAAGCCGAAAAGCCATTTTACTTTCATTTGATTTATAATCAATTTCACAAAATTAACGTTTTTCTGGGGGTGTACTGCTTGACGTACACGCTTGACAAATTTGTTATAAATTACCGACATTACTTTAACTAGATATAGGATAATTTTGACAATACGATTTTCACTACATCAAATGTGTGGCAAATAAATCTATGTCAAGGAATATGGCAACCTGCAAAAAAAATTGAATTGTTCAATTTCCTGTCAATATATTACTGATTATAGTTACTGATTTAAAAGCAAATTTTCCAACCTCTGTTATATTTAGGGTGCGTGTGCTAACTAAAAGCTTTAACCAAGTTTTGTGTACTAGTACAATCTCAGCCGAAAGATAAGCCACCTAAGGGCTCGTGAAGAAAATCAACATATCGCTATAACGTTAACTATGAAATCCGAGTAGCTCAAAGTTAACTCAAGTTATGTTGCTTGTTGAGTTAATGGCTCTAATCTTAGTTTTCTTTTATGGGGACTATAAAATCAGGTATTTGAAGAATATTTGCAACTGGATTTTCAGATGACAATCGAAACAATCAGCATTACTTTTAATTTAAATATAACACTAATATTTTATTTTTATTTTATTTTACTTTGTTTTAAAACTAAAACTGTGCATCTATCAGTCGAGCTGCTCGCCATACTTCAGTTCTGAAATTTGTTTCATAAAAAAACATTATATGTACATATATAGTGGCAACTCTTGCCAGTTTGCTTTTTTTTTTATGTGTAATTAAAATCACAACTTTAAATCGTTCTTCTTTGTCTACGAAGAATGTAAAAAGAGGGCAAAGATCTACTTCTCTTGTCTCCACTTTACTTTTGTTTACATTGTTGCTTTTATAATCACAATTCACAATACAACATCTATATTTGAAAAGCTGAATATAAAATTGTGTTAGTGAAATTTCAAAAGTCACTTTATTCTTGGTTTTCAAAACTCGGGTCGAATTACAGCTTACGTTATTGAGTGAGTGTGATACCCGTGGTGTGATGGTTAACGTGGCTGCCTGTTAGCACAGAGGTTCGTGGTTCGAATCCCAACAACAGATGCAAAAATGTTTTTCCAAGCGAAGAATTGGCATAAGTCTTCCGTTAGTAAATTCATTGCCATGAAAAGCGCTCTATTAGCCATTCGGAACCGGCAGAAAATTGTAGGTCCCCTCCATTCCCTCACAAGACATGGTTGTGAGAAATGCGCAGGCCCTGGAGCTTCTCGCTCTGTTGCGCCACTCTTTTTATTTATTTTTATTTATTTGTTATTGTAGTAATTCAAATACATGTGCTAAGGCCATCACTAACACAAACTATACCTTTGTTCTTCAAAACAAAAAACATCCCTCACTGTCACTGCAACCGAGTGCATCCACTTGAACGACTTGTCATATACATTTTCTTCTTTTTTTTTTTTTTTTTTTGATTTTCGACGTCTTTTAAGCTGGCTGTCATTTGCAATTTGACCCTCGGCGCGGCGCTGAAATTAAGTGTACCATAGGAAACCAGAATCGGTTTATTGGTGGAATCGTCGTTCCTTATTAGGCCTTTTGCTATAGCAATTCTTCGATTTAATATGATTTCACTGCGCTTATCAGATTCTACTCGGGACGAAATTGGAGGCTGGAAAACATTTTGTTAGAGAATAGTCCGTATGGGTATCAAATAAAGGACCTTTATCTTCTTATCCATTTGAAACAAAAATCACACCGTTCGTAGTTTTCTAATTATGAATATTATACTAGATTGTTAATTCAGTTGGTTTTATTATGTATGCCATTATGTTTGGTATTTCTTGTATTTTATTCGGCACGGTTAAGAACCTATCGGATAGCCGTATCTTAGAAACCTTTTTGAACGATTCAGATATCTTTTTCCAGATTGCTGAAGACAACAGCTGTGAAATATTGAAATTCGACTTTTGAAAACAGAAAAGCATTCAAAATATGTTTGCTAGACGATTATAATTTATTTTTTTCGATTTGCCATGCGTTTTAAAAGATTCTAAGGCCGAAATAAATGCACACCAACCCAAAATATCAACATGAAAAGAAATAAAAATAATATTTCTATCAGCTGATCACTTGAATATAAAGGTATACCAAAAATACTCGGATACCTTTGGATAGCTTTTTAGTAGGAATGGGTTTGTGACTCTGCTAAACGTTTTTACACGTAAACAACAACAAAAATCGGATACGATTGTTGAACGCCCCCATTATATTTTCTTTACTATGTATGGTGTTCCGCTTATATACTTATTTATAATTTTGTTGAAATGTCCTTCATCCCCCATGACATTAGTAAGACAACACACAGCTATTTTTACTATTACTACGTGCACTTCTCTCCCTCTTAAAATAAATAATTAATACCCAACGAATATCTACTAAGAATTTGAAGTATTTTCCTTACATGACAAAAAGTAGTTGGAAGACATTTTGTGTCCACAATGAATTATTATTATATCGCATTTCAGAGATTCAAAATATGTACATATCTTGGGGTGCTTCAAATAAGTCTTCATAAACAGGCTTGAGTTTTTCCTTCATATAGGCATACAAACAAATTTGAAATCTTAGCTCTTTGTATAGGTACACCACTGGTAAATTGAGTTTTGATCTCAAATAACTTTTAAACCAATGAGTTTAGTGAAATACCTTGGAAGTACTTTTTTGAAGAACGTTCATTTTTCTACAAAAATATGCTCCATATTTTCTTTACGGATCTTGGTGAGGACTCTCGGAGCACTCGGCCAATTCCGACAGATAGGGGTGGAAAAGCAATTCGAAGGATTCTGGAATTCGAAGTCCCACAATAGTAGATAAGATAACATCAAGACAGACTTTTTAGATCTGGTTTTTTTAGGAGCACTTTCATTTTCGTCCGCATTCTAATACCAAATGGCTGCTTGAAGTTTATACTCTTTGAAGTTTTTTAAGCATTTGGGATGTTCTTTCAAGAAATCTTTTTGAAAAGTGAAATTAATTAAAATGAGGTCTTACATCTTATCTGATATATTTCTGCAAATAACAACAAGCCGTTCTGTCAAAATCCAAATTGATTGCCCTTCATACAAAATATTTATGTATTGGAAATTGAGCAGTTTTCGATAAATAACGAAATTAACGCTGATCAGTGATCACTCATCACTCTTTTCATTGGTAGTCAGTAGTGTCCAGCTATTAGTTTTTCGCCCTACGTTTCAAAACATCCATGTACACTTGTGGCCATACAATTAAGTCATTGCATTTTTAGAATATCTAATACATTTTTTTGTCTTACATTTGCATCAACAAATGTTGTGTGAGGTGAAGGTCAACATTTATGGAAATGATGGCAACCGTATGTTAGACGTCCCAGAAATGCTGAGCTGAACCCAAAATACACCAAAAAGACCTTAAAGCATGGCGGCGATTCTATAATGGTTTGGGCCAAGGTGTGTCGGTCCGCTGTGTCAAATAAAGACAGGTGTTGACTACCAGTATATACTGGACACAAATCTTCCCTGCGCCTACCAT
This sequence comes from Melanostoma mellinum, assembly GCA_914767635.1. Taxonomy (NCBI): domain Eukaryota; kingdom Metazoa; phylum Arthropoda; class Insecta; order Diptera; family Syrphidae; genus Melanostoma; species Melanostoma mellinum. Next base: position 21,052,889 of record OU612059.1, read on the forward strand.
AACCAATTACCCCAAGGATGGATCTTTCAGCACGACAATGACCCCAAACACATGTAAAGAGTTGTGAAATCTTTCCTTGAAGAGCGTAAAGTGATTGTTGAGCGTAGAGTGATTGGCAGTCAACCGGACTTAAGCCCAATAGAGAATTTGGGGACATTCTCAAAAAAAAAAGTTGCTGAAAAAAAAACCAACCAGCACGATGGAGTATTTTGCAGGAAGAGTGGAAAAATATGATCGTAGAGCAATGCAAAGGTTCGGTAGACTCCCTGCCAAGGAGAATATCCGCCAGGCTATCCTACGATATATTAATTTTTTTTTTAATTACTGTGATATTATATTTAGATTTTGAATAAATTTTGTTTCTGTTGTAATTTGTATTTAATATATAGATATGTAAACGTCATTTATAAAAATGACTTCATTGCATGGCCACAAGTATATATATGCTTTTATGACTATGCTCATGACCTTTGGTTGGAAAAACCAAACTGAATGAGAAAACACACTTTAAGAGTTAATTCGAATTGTAAATTTTGGTAAAAGAATTTAATTTCATTTAGCTTTCAACTGATATTTCCAACAGAAAATTAGCAAACTTTTGCTAAAAAGTCAAATGAGTACAGCGATTAATTTAGGTGGGGTGTTTCACACTATAGCAATCACTGGTTTTGTGTTCAGTGCTGATTTAAAAATTGCGGCCAAAACACACCTGCTGTTAACATGAGTGCCTGCCTTTTCTTATTTAGATGCCTAGGTCAACAGTTTTTATCAACTGTACCTTAAGGTTTATTTGCTGTGTTAAAGGAAATAAAAGTTCGGAAAAATTATACACGGCTTTTAATTAAAAAAAAAAAAATTCACTATACAGGGTGTCCCGTACTTCATGTATTATCCTTTGTGGTGTGATTCTTGGTCATATTCTAAGAAAAAAATCGTTGTACAGTAAAGCTCGTTTCTCAACTTTGACATCACTTTTTGACAATTAAAAAAAAAAGGCTAACTTTGGTGTACCCTGACCTTACAATTAATTTCTTGTAGAAATAATAGTCTTTAAAACTCTATTTAAGTTGAGCTCCTATATTGCTTGATTTTCAATTTTAAGTGGTGTTCAAATTTTCTTCCCCAAGCAAAGTTTTTACTTTGACGTCATTTTTTTTTTGCAGAAAATGCCTAGTAAGCATAGAGTTTCTTTATTTTTTACAGATGAACAAAACAATAATAAAAAAAAGTCAGTAACAAGTGCACTCAAAAACCCATACATTTTATGATACTTGAAAAAATACAAAACGGGTAAAATAAAATAAAATTAATTTTAACTTTGAGGTTTGTTTGAATAAAACAATTATATGGGCACTTTTAGTAGTTTTTTATACAAATACAATTATAACAAGTGCTCAAAGTGCCCTCCTTCATTTTGAATTCATGCCAGAGCCCATTTTTAGATTTCATTGTGGGTGTTTGTTCTCGAAAATCAGGCAACCCTGAGCCTACAAGAGCTCAACTTAAATACAGTTTTGAAGACTATTATTTCTACAAGATATTAAGTTTAAGATAAGGTCTCTATCATCAGTATTGACAGAGATATCGAATTTAACACAGGTCAGGGTACACCAAAGTTAGCCTTTTTTTAAATTGTCAAAAAGTGACGTCAAAGTTGAGAAACGAACTTTACTGTAGAACAATTTTTTTCTTAGAATATGACCAAGAATCACACCTCAAAGGATAATATACGAAGTACTGGACACCCTGTATACAGGGCTTTGCAGAAACATTTGTTGGTTGACGAGTCTCATGGTTTTGAATTTTTGAATGCCTAATTTTGGCTTGCCTTTCGTTTTTTCTAGTCACAATCGTATAGTCAGCGTCTTATGATGTTGCTATTTTAACCCCTTGCAGCCCTTTGTGACATTTCTGCAACAAACCAAAGAAGTTGCTACAGAATCCATGGACTGCTTTTTTCGCTTAAACTTATTGTGCCATCAAGATTACATATCGTACGAAATAATGCATGAACTTACACAGAGATGGCATTACTAGTATACTATAGAAAGTTCCTTATAAAAATTTGTTTTCTGCGACGAAAAAAGCATTTTGCAACAATTGGTATATATGGTTTCTGGAAATTTTTAACCAATTTTTCGGGAAATGCTCGTTTACTTTAAAAAAAAAGTATACATATATGTTTTTATGTTATTCTTTGCTTTCTCTTTTTTTTAATCCAGGATTAAAAACTACCCTTTAATGGTATGCTATAAAACATAGGATCAATCCATTTAACACTTGAGGTGGTTATGCAGCTGCCACGAATAGAGAAAACTAAAATGATTATCTCCACCATCTGTGTAAAGAAAACCACTGTGTCTAATTTTTTTCTTAAATATCATTTGGTAATATACCTCCCTCGACTCCAGAACATTTGTTGCCGACTCTCATACAACTCATTTGAGGTGAATACCGCTGTTTTCTTATGAATTGAACCAAGAAAACCCCTTACTGAACCTAATGACCATCAGAAAAACTCGTTAAAAAAGGGTTATCAAATTTTCTTTTAATGTCTTTTTTTCTTATTTTTTAATTATCTTTTAAAATAGTAATTAAACTTTTTGGTTGTAGGTAGCTTAGTACAGGTAGGATTTTGCGTAATCTTTTTGTTCGTTTTTACTTACGTGTGTGTTCTTGTAGGTATCCTTTGGCCTTCATTGATTAAACTATGCAGGTAAAAAAAGAAATAAGTTGCAGATAGATTACATTTGATTACATCAGAGAATTATGTCGTGTAATAATTATTATGAAAGTAACATTTTTTCACCACTAAATTTATGTGCCTAACACGTGTTTCGGATTTCGGAACGTAACAATAATATAGATCCCATGAAAAAAAAACATCCCAAAGGTGTCAAAAAATTAGTCTCATTTAGAAAGTGCCAGATCCAAGGACCAACTCATGCATCTGAAGTTATTCATTGCTATAGGCAAAATCAGCAAGGACGTTATCCAATATGCCTAGAAATAAGCGATATAACTTAATTTCTAAGGAAATTCGGGCGCTACTGAATTGGCATAGCAACGAATGATATAACGCCATAAACATAAGAGATAGACGAACACAAATCCAAATATGTAATCTATTTTTGTTCAAGAACAAAATAACGTTTTTTAATAAAAAAAAAAATATTGTTTGATATTAACTTATAACTTATATAGGTATCAATAAAGTGTATGTGTAGTGAACACTTTTTCTAGTGAAACAAAATTGATAATTTCTGCAAGTTTGTGGGCATTGGGCAGTCTGCACCTTTTGCCGTTTGACAATGAATGAACTTACTTCAGAACAACGCTTGCAAATTGCTTTTACCGAATTACGGCCTCAGTTGCTAGTAAAAGTGGTTGAAAATTGCGCTTCACCATTACGCTTTATTTGGGTCTTGCGTGGTGCCCATGTGCACCAAATCGTTTTTGATTATTATTAACACTAACGGCATTTATTTAAGACCAACCATGATAAAGAAACTTATTTTTTATTCTTTTATTTCATTTTGGATTTGTATATCTTTGTAGCACCTTTTTTAAACATAAATACAATATTTCGTTTTAGGATACATACACGGCTCTTGCGACGGGCCTGACTTTGCTTTGAACATCTTGCTTTCACAAAAACGGTTCCACATATGTGTTAAAGCTGCGATTTTTAGAACGCAATATGCTCCATTTAACCTACAAATCGCTATTTACTCCTCATTCACTCTTGATAGCTTTTAGACCGGCGTCTTTTAAAGACTAAGAACCAATTCGCTATGTGTCAAAATCAGCTGTTGACATTCGCTTCAAGTATTTTTGTGCATATGTTGTTTTTTGTATTCAATCTGAAATAAAGGTACTGAATCACATATAGATATAGATAGATGTTAGATGCACATGGTGAATGTTTATAATAGGTCTGTTCGTTGAACTTTCCCCAGGGTTAACCCAGGTTTTCTTGACAACCCTATGAGTTGTCAAAAAAACCTGGGTTTTCCAGTTCTCAAAAAACACTACACCACAAATCACCACACATCCCTGTCATTAAAAAAAAAATACATGCCATTTGACAGCCCTCAAATCGCCACAGCAAAAAGCTAGGGCGAGTTTGGGGAAAACCTATGGCTCAAAAAACACTCAATTTGACATTCAGGGTGAATTTAGGTTTCTCAAAAAACGCTTTGTGGCGACCCTAGGGCAACCCCAGGGCTTCAACGAACAAACCTAATTTGTTGTCAATGACCAAACTACAGGGTGCGACAAAAGTATGGAAACCCCATGGCAGAATATGCGTTAAAAAATCAAAGACCCTATATCCGACGTATTTTTCGACGAGGAAATCGATGGTGACCTTGAATTTGACCTTGGACGTAACCTTAAAGCCCCAGCGACCCAAAAATCTATTTTTCAAATGGAAACCCCCATTTTTTATTGCAGATTTAGAAAGAGAGAAAAATAAAATAAAAATACATGTTTTTTCGTAAAATTTTGCGAAAAATACGTCGGATATATGGTCTTTGATTTTTTTTAACGCATATTCTGCCATATTTCCAGGGGTTTCCATACTTTTGTCGCACCCAGTATACATAGATAGGAAAGAAGCAAAAGCAGTTGATATTAATAAGACGATTAAAATTTGGAAAATCAAATTTTAAACAAACAGGTGGGGTAGTATAAAGTCTCGGAAGAAAAACTACTTAATTTTTACTATGTAGGTACAATGAAATGAAATAAAAAAAATGATAACTTGGAAACAATTTTCAATCACTCTTCATTGTTGTCATTTCGCCCTCCACTCAAACAACCCAATTCGAATATTATCGAACAAAAAAGGATTTTGCTCAACAAGAACATACAAAAGAACTAAAAAAAAAAACATATGTACCTATGTATATGTCTTTTCATTTGTTAAACTATCATATAAAGACGTAGTTGTATGGGCGATAATGCAATTTAAACTGTGTACATTTTCCCCACCCTTTACAGTTAATGGAAACTGGGTTATTATTGTGAACCTATTGAAATACAAGTTTTAAGCAGACATAAGACATAGCCTTCCTCATATCTTATCTGGAAGTACCTAATCTACAAACGAACAGCAATGTGTTATACATATATAGCTATGTACTTGTACTTGTACATGCACATGCATATACCAAATCCTTACTTGTTAAAGATTGCGTGTGTAGAATAGAAAAAGGGCATTGATCTATAAATCAAACCTTACCTTTTTCTTTGTGTAACGTTCCCTATTTCATCGGTAAAATTGTAGGAGACTTATGTTTAATGTTTAAAAAAAGTTAAAGTATGTACCAAGGTTCCGATTCAGTGTGATTTTGTAGTGTATTTTTTTCGAATAATTTTTAAGAAGACGATGATTTAATTTTAAGTTGCCCACGCCTTAAAGACATCTTAACTTAACATTTAAACAAATTTGGCACTAACTTTTTCCTGGGGCTTCGCTCGAAATCGGGTGCGTTATGTTTCCCTTCCTTCATCAGATATAGCCTTTGTTGCTGGCTGATAATATATAATGGGCCAAAAAGGAAGCATCATAGACTCCCTCGCAGTAAATGTTTTGCTACGAAATTTGTCCCTGTTGATAAAATTATCTATTATCTATCTATCTATCTATCTATCTATCTATCTATCTATCTATCTATGTATATAAAATAGGATGTATGTATGTATGTATGTATGTCCAGGGTAAACTCCTAAACCACACAACGGATTTTTATGAAATTTTCAGGGTAGACATAGTTTAGTCCAGAGATGGTTATTGTCAAGGTTTGATCACATAATTCCCACAGGAACGGTGTTGGGAACGGAAAATTAGAAACTACTCCACAGATTTCAAAAGTCCTTTCAGCAGTAGGGGTGCTACATTATCTCCTTTCATCAGTAACCTAAACTATATTTCATCCCTATAATCCCACAGGAACAGAAACGAGAACGAGAACGGGAACCATAAAGTTATTTGAGCGATTTCAAGAATTCTTTCAACTCTAGAGTGTAACATTATCCTTCAGTGACATACATTTATATTTCATTCACATAATTCCACTGGAACGGAAGATTCCAACAGGAATGGGTTGAGAACGGAAACTTAGGAACTACTGGACAGATTTCAAAAATTCTTTCAACATTAGTATGCCACATATTCAACATATGTCCCACAGTAAGAAAGATTATATTTTATCCCCAAATTCTCACTTAAAAGGAAAAACGAGAACGGGAATGTTAAAACTACAGACCCGAGCAAAGCCGGGCGGCTCAGCTAGTGTACTAATAAATTCTAAATATCTGTTGCGAAATATTCATTACGAAGATGTTTTTAATTCTTTCCATTTGGCATTCGTAGTCCGAATTTGTTACGACGGGCCTTGTGATATGAGGGAATAGCTCTATCTCGGTCTAGACTCTAGAGTAAAAAAACGCAACTTTTTGGTGTACAGTAAAATCTTTCTGCTCCTAGCAATTGTGTTTGATGAAACTGGGGCCTATAGAACAAACCTACAAGTCTACAAGTTGAAATCTACTTGTAGTATTATGTCCATTACACATGTAGATATCAAACAAACTTGTAGCTTTGTGTTACAGAAATTGTCAAAAAATACACAGACAAAAAACCATCGGAACTTTTCATACAGCCTTTATTTTTGTGGAAGTGTCCTTGATATCACTAGTTATATCATGGAATGTATCGCAGTCTATTTGTGTCGAAATTCGAAATTATTTTTTATTTAAAACCTACGGTTTAATTTCACATTTCAATAACAAAATTTTGTTTTTATTTTTGCTTTCAGTATTCAACAATGGATTTCGAAAATGAATCAACAACATTTGATGAATTCACTGATACTATTAGTAATCTGGAATTGGAGAAAGAAAAAGGTAATTTGAACAAAGTGTCCAATCAAAAACTGTCAAATAAATAAAGCTTAACTTGTAAATGCAAAACTCTCGTTAAGATATTCGTATACTTACGTGGGAAAAAGGCGCATAGCCAATCACTATTGATAAAGATCTCAAATAACACGCCATTTCAAAACATAGAGTTTAAAGCAGAAATTAGATGTTCGTAGGTATACCCGTATGTACATTGTGCATATTTATGAAAGGTGTTTTCTATTTTTTCATAATATGAGTTCATGATTAATAAAGCATTTATATATGCATGAAAATACGAGTATATTATGTAAAATCTTATGCGGTGTATAAACATAATTTATGTTCCTTCAGCGAGTTGCTTACAAGCTGAAGAAATGGGAAGTAGAAATTATATTCCTCGTTGCATGCTCTAATGCTTTCGAAATACTTGTACCTCACTCCGTTTATGGATGTTACGTGCAGATTTTGCCTTCCGTGCGGAGCTTAATGCCACCATTCTTTTTGTTTTTTTTTTTACCAAACTCGCAAATAAACCTCAAAACATTGCTTATTGAATATACGAGTATATTCACTAAATTTTCGAACTCAAATAATTTATAAAATACACCTGCCTAAAGGTCAAACATGCAGGTAAGGTACGACTTAATGAGTTCATTAAACTCTGAGGAGGAATAGTAATCATATCCAATCTTCGAATCCAATCATAATCAAGCGTAATTACCAAGTATTGTAAATACACTGTAATTACTTGATGATAATAATTCTGTAATGATAATCGCTTTTTAATTAAATATTAATTTTAATTAAACCAAGGTTGTTTTGATTGCAAGTAATCTTGATCTATAAATCTTTCCAATTGCAATCTGTTATCTCAGATTTTTGATGAACAAATATCATCAAAAATCTGAGACAACAGATTGCAATTGAAAAGATTTATAAAAAAAGAATGTATGAATAAATAAATTATAGCTTATGTGTTGTAGTTAAAACGAAGAATATTTTTAGATTGTTTCGCTAAAATCTAAATATCAATAAGTGTGTTTAATGAGAAAAAAGCAGAGCAGCGCAGCTCAGAGCAGAGCAAGAAACATGGAAAATGTCAGGCAACTTAGCTGGTGCAGAGTTAGCTGGTGCCAAAAGTCAGCTGATAAGAAAGCGACAAACATTTTGTGACCTTAGATAGTTTGCAAAATTATGTTTGGTATCCTTTTATAACAAAAATCTATATTCGGAAACATTGGAATCAAAACTAAACTAACATGCGATGTTAATTCAATTGATTTTAAGTTAAATTCGATTTCAAATCTAAGATCGAGTCTACTCTCAAGAGGCATCAAGCGGGATTTCGCAGTGGTCGATCATGTGTCGATCACATTAACACCTTGCGAATAATTATTCTTGAACAATCATCGGAGTATCAATCGCCGCTTTACCTCATGTTCGTCGATTTCGAAAAGGCCTTCGATCGCGTTAGTCGCGATGCTATCTGGAGATCGCTTGGTGCTAGAGGTATCCCGGATAAAATTGTTGCTCTTATAAAAGAATCGTACAACAACGCAAGGTGTGTCGTTCTGCACAATGGACAGCTTTCCGATGCATTTGAAGTTCGACAAGGAGTGAGACAGGGTGATGTTTTGTCACCGATTTTATTCTTACTGGCAATCGATGATGTTATGACTGCCACGGTGGGTGAAGGTGAAAGACTTGGTATCCAGTGGGGCCTCTTTCACAAGTTAAGCCATTTGGACTATGCTGACGACATCTGCTTAATGGCAAACGGAGCTGGAGCCCTTAACCAAATGTGTCACTCTCTTCAACAAAATGGTGAGGCAACTGGCTTAAAGATTAACGCCAAGAAGACAAAAATAATGCACACCAGCCGGAACCAACTTGTGAGGCAGGAGACAATAGAAGAGGTCACTCAGTTTAACTATCTGGGTAGTTATCTATCACCCGACGGTGGAACAGACTTGGACGTCAGCAATAGAATAAATAAAGCTCGTAGTGCATTCGGAATGCTTTCTCCAGTGTGGAGCTCTTCAAAAATATCACTTCGTACTAAGTTGAGACTCTTTGAATCCAATGTTAAATCCGTGCTGCTTTATGCCTGTGAAACGTGGAAATGCTCTACTAACATCTCGAGTAGGTTGCAAGGCTTTGTCAACCGTTGTCTGCGTTACATCCTAAAGATCCGATGGCCACAAACAATATCCAACAATGATCTGTGGCTTAGGACTGGACAAACAAAAGTGGATGAAGACATCAAGCAAAGAAAATGGCGCTGGATTGGCCACACACTGAGGAAGCCTGATGACAACATAGCAAAGCAGTGCTTTGAATGGAATCCTCAAGGTGCGAGACGGATTGGAAGACCAAAGGAAACATGGAGGTCAACTGTCATGAAGGAAGCTCGGTCCCAGAATTTGAAGTCGTTTTCACAGCTGAGGTATCGTGCTAGGAATAGAGAGAGATGGAAGGATCTGGTTGCCGCCCTATGCTCCAGTAGGAGTTAAAGTGTTGCTGTCAACAGCTTCCGGACACTAAGAAGAAGAAGAAGAAATTTCAACAGCTGACTTTAACACTTTGCTCGAATCTGCTCTGACTCAAAAGCAAGTGCAGAAAATGCTGCTCTAAAATGATCTAAAGCAGGTCATTAAATACAAAAAGTTCTTGCTCGGTGCAGAAAAATTGTCATTAAACACCAAAAGGCTGCGTTTTCCTGCTCTACATCGATCTAGAGCAGGTAATTAAACACAACTAATGTTCAATTATTTGTAGGTTTAACGGGAACGCAGACTTAAAAACTAATGGATCAATTTCAAAAATCTTTCTTTTGTTAGATTGCTTCATTATTTGGTACAGAGATATTCTAGAATACGAGAAAGGACATATGTTATATTTCACCCCTATATTCAAACGGGAACCTACAAACCTTTGCCTAGCGCATTTCTCACATCCATGCCTTGAGAGGGAATGGAAGGGACCTTTAATTATCTACCAGTTTCAAACGGATAATCCAGAAAGCAATTTTTATGGCAATGAATGAATTAATTTATGGTAAAATTATAATTTAGAAGGCCACAAAGAGGTATAGACTTCATGTTGGTAGCACTGTTTTAACTGACAGCCATTTTGTCATCTGTCATGTGATTTATCTTTTGTTCGATTTGGACTGCAAGATCTATTTTTTGTTGGGTTTGTTGAAGTCGCTACTATAGACAAATAACCTAGGAACAATTGTCAACTTGGAAAACAAAATTCGCTGTGTTGTTATAGATATACAACCCAAAATGCTGCCAAGTAATCTAAAAACTAGATCGACCTTAAATTGGATTACATACCAGTCTGATACGGTGGTAATATGCCAAAAACTATGTTTAGTGGTTGATATTGAAAGTACTTTTTTCAATAATTATTATTTACATAATGATATATCAAACATAATGATATATTATGTAGAACTGAATTTTATAAAAACTAACTGACCTTAAAAAAAAATTTAGAAGCTACTCTATTTTTAAGCTAATTGAATTTATTAATGCCAATTAGCATACTTTAACACGTTATTTAATAACTGTAATCAAAATTAAAACGTTTACATCTTCATTAGAAAACCATCTGTTCATTCGATGAAAATTTAAATTTATTCACCGAATTTGCTTAGTTAGAGTTGAGCACATGCCGATTTATTGTGATTTATAAAAGAACATCATTAAGGAACATCTGCTTGAACAATCTGTGTTCCTTCCAAAAAGTCTGACTCACCAAATTAGTTCTTATGAGTCAACGCACACCGAAACCAGCGAAACAAAACATACATACATATGTTTTGTTTTCGACCTTTGGAACACGCTGGTTGTTGAAAGTAAGTGATATAGTCAAACCACAACTCACACATCCTTTGGGAATGCTATCACTGAAAATCTGAATTAAATTAAAAAATTCGAAGAATTGAAAGGGGCATTTTCTGTTTATATTAAGATAAAAAGGAATTTCAAATTAGTTACTTCTTTTATAATGCTGCGATTTGGGATCCGTTTTTTAACGATTAACTTCTAATTCAGTAAAAACAAGATTGAATAAAATAAAATATTGGGTACACACAGCTCAGGGATAACCGGTGAACAGCGCATTTGTCTCCATCCAATGGTTGTTAGGAATTGTGGGGAAGTAGAGTTTTTATTTGGTTGCAAACGACTTGGTTATAAATCGTTTTTAATGGCAATGTTGCTCTCAGAATGCAACGACATCTACATTTGGTTGGCGTTATACTTGGAACATGCCAAATAAATAAAAAAAATAGTGCAATAGCGGAGCTTTATGTTATATGGACGAAGTTCAGTTTTGTTGATCTTAGCTTCGGGAGCTGTTTTAATAAAGCTTGATATTTCAATACTAAGATTTGTTCTACAAAACGAAAATTTCTTACAGGAGACACATTTTGACTACTTTCGCCATAGACAAATTTGATTACGAAAATTCGGTGGTCAGAGGCCAATCAAATTAAAATGATTCATGGCTCCCACTTCTTTTAAAAGCTCAAAATTTTGCAAAGTTATTTTTTGAGATATGAATTTTATAAATTTATACTTGTGTGATTAAAAAATGCAAAAATAATAACTTTTCTTTAATTGATTAATTGAAGCTGGCATTGAAGTCGTTGACCGTTGCGCAAGTAAAATATCACATGACAGTAACAGTCATCAAATGATAAGATGAAGTCATCTGGTTCTGTAGAATGTATTTTTTTTAATATTTTATGAGATGTGTACCATTGTTCTAAATATTTTACTGAATATAAATAAGCTTCAATTGTGATTCAATTTTCTTAATTTTATGTCAGAAAATAGTCCTGACTGTATACACAAGTCAGCAGTTAGTACTAACTTTTTGACTGTGCAGTTAATCAGTGCATTTAATTGACAGTTAATTAACTTTTAACTGCAGTACATTTAACTGGTCTTAGTCTTTTTAGTCAGTAGAAATTCTTTTTTACTAGTGTAGTAAAATTTTAGTCAGCAAGCCTGTTTGATTGTTAGTGAATTGACTTCTAGTCGTTTAACTTTTTAACTTTTTTGTTTACTATTTTTAGTCTTTTGTTCTGGTCTCTTGCTTTTTCCAGGTTAAATGACGAAAAAAAGTTAAATGACTAAAAGTTAAAAAGTTAAACTACAGTCAAAACTGATCTGAGAAATGCGTCAGATAAAAAAAACACGAAAACAGAAACTTGAAGCTCAAAAACTTTTTTAGTCATTTAGGCAATTATCGTTATTGAAGTGAACTTCAAGCAGCTAAAGTCCCTTTTGCAAAAAAAGTATTCGCCATATTATTGACATTAAATGGTTTTTATTTCCGAAAGCGGTAATACTCTTGAATTACACTTACAGTTTATCGATTGCTAGAATTGGTACCACTAAAATTTAATACCTCGAACTTTAAATATAAAAACATTGAAGTCAGTTTTCTGGTCTGCGCAAAAGAAGTAATTGAAGAACAAGTGTCCCAGTAATTATGTAGTTTTTCATAAATATGTGGCAATAGGTAGTTTTAGAGTAGTTTTTATAAAGATTTAAAATGTTCCATATTCAATTCTGTACACAAAAGTTATAATCTTTTACGTAGGATTAAAAGTTCCTGTGACAGTCGTAGAGATTGACAGTGGTTGTTACTGTAAATGCCAAGAAACAACTTTGTGTTTTAAATACAAAGTTTGTATTAAATGTGTGGCTTTCGGTTGATAAGCCAACTGAGAACCGATTTCTTCGCTCGAAGCTCATGTTCACCTTTCGTATTTTTCAATCAACTTCTCGTTTCGAATTTCTTCGCTCGAGATTCAGAGTATAACTTCAAATTTTAGATTTAAAACTATAGGGAAAAAAGACGACGAAGGTTCTGGTCTAGTGAGTAGTTGTAGCTATGTAGAATGTACCTAACATGGCCAATTCCTGAGGAGCGTATTTTTCGTAAAACATACGTGACCTGATACCTATAACAAAGTTGATACTTCATTATGCTTCTCTGTCCGATCCTACTTCTTTCAATAAGTGTCTATTTTCAGCTTAACCATAGGTGTTCGCAATGACTAATATTTGTTTCTATTTTATGATTTCAGACTTACCAGCACTTACCTGCGTCGATCTCTTTCCCGATCCTCCACACTTGATCGAGTCATCGGAAAAAGCCGATCTAGAAGGTAGTTTAGCTGATGAAGATGAATTTCCGGGCTTTAAGAGTGCCGAGAACAAATCGGAAGAAAACCTGGCTGAAGCTAAAGAAGATAGTGTTATGATGTCTCCTTCTTCGGGCATTCAAAATGATCCCTCCAGCGATCCCACATTGTCATCTCTAACTGATCAACGAATTGAGGAACATTTTAAGACTTCATCAACTAGTACAACCAATGTTGCTAGTGCACCCGTTTCTCCTTCCTCATATTTTTCATCTGCAGAAAGTGTGGCTTCCACTGCATCTTCTTCCAAAAAATCCAAAAAACGTATTTGCCGTAAATGCGACATGTATTTTCGAAAAACACGTGAACTGCATGAGCATTTAAAGCAGCATGTCACTATGCCAATAATTCGAATCGAACGACTTAGTGATGATCATGAGAAAGTGAAGGAGTACTTAGGTTCGTTGAGTCCGAAAACGAGCCCAAAGCTTAGCCCATCACATGGCAGTCTGAAATTGAAATTTAAACTTTCGTCAAACTCGCAAAACTTCGAAGTGGTTTCATCGGAAAAGTTGGAGAAACCACCAGTAGGTGAAGAAGCTCGTATTAGAGTTTTGAAAGCTGCAGATATAAGATGTAAACCGGAATTGAATGAAAACACTCCGCTGGATCCTTTTGTACAAACCATGAGTCCAAAACTTCCGAATTCATTTATTGCTCCAGAGAATCGATACTTTGAATGTCCTACATTCGATGGGCTGGATAATTTTGTAGAAGAAATGAACAATATCCCTGAAGCCACCGAGGATCTTTTGAAAAAGCTTTTGGAGAACAATAAAGAGCCACAGCAGTGTCAAAAAGAACCCGATTGGCCTTCCAATGCAAATGAATATATATCAATAGACAGTCTGGCACCCAGATGCAATGTCTGTCATATAAACTTCTCACACCCGAAATATCTTTACGAGCACAAGCAAATTACGGGTCATGACTTCCAGAATAGAATGCCCGATTCTCGCCCACTTCCTCCAAACGCACAACCTGATTATAGACAGCATCATGGGCAGAATAGCTTCATGCATGGTCCACCACATCCTTCTCAGAATATGCCGCCATTGTACCAGTTGGCTCAAATGAGAGGGAACTTCCCAGGCTACGGACCAAGAATGAATTTAAGACAAGTAATGCATCATCATCCGCAATCTTCACCTCCTCCGGGCTTTCATTCTCAAATGCCTCAGCAATGTATGATGACACGCACCCCACCACCGCTCTATCGAGTGAATGGAAATCCTGCTAACTTTCCGCCTGGTCATTTTATTGAAAAACGACCAGAAATTTACAATGCAGGACCTCCGTCTGGACCAGGAACGGGACCTGGCCCTCAATTTCACCACATTAGTAATCAACAACAGCAACAACAGCAGCAGCAACAACACCAACAACAGCAACAGCAACAACAACAACAACAACAACAACAACAGCACCAGCAACAACAGCAGCAGCAACAACAACAACATCAGCAACAACAACAGCACGGCAATCAACAGCAGTCAGGCCAAGATATGATGAGACAGCCGATTTTTTTGAAGTCACGTCTTCAAAAGGCAATCCGAGGAAGAGCTCAGGGTCCACCAAACGAAAGCCCAACACCTCCGGGAATCCTTTCAGAGCAGACTGCCATTAGACCGAGGTTCCTTGGCGCGAATACCCAAATGCAACCCCATCAGATGCAGTATCAAAGAAGTCATATCCAAGGACCACCCAGACCGGGTGAGCCTCCTATGAAACGACTTAAAAGCGAATCATCGCAGTTCTCATCGTCATCATCTTCGTCGACTAACGGTATCGTCTCTCCTGGCATCAGCAATTCTCCGGGTCTGCCCATAATCCAGAGTGTCCACAGTGGAATAAACCCGACCAACTTTCCACAGATGAATGAAAAATCAAAATCAACACCTCCCTCTCAAACAAGTCCTACGCCTAAGGACCCCACAAAAAATCCAAAAGATGTCGCAAATATTTTAGCCAATAGAGGCATAACAGTTACGCACAAGGGCAAATCCTCACTTGTATCATTGGCAAATAAGGGAGGAAATACTCCAACCGCTGCGCAAGAGGCTGTTCAAAAGCTGCAAGCAAACAACTCAGTGAGCATCATTTCGAAAAAGAAACCCATAGAAATAAACGTGACAAAGGTTGCCGCACCAATAATACCTGAGGCGAATAACCGCATGACAGCCAAATTTCTTTCTTGTCCTGTGATAACTTGTAAGGAAAAATTCCTTACAACTGAAGGTGTTAATCGACATGCCTTCCGATGGCACGGTATTCCTATGCCAAACGGCGACCGAGTACAGAAACGTACCATAAGTAGGTGCAGAGTGTGTCATCATATATGTCCTTCTCCAGAAAGTCTCCAAGAGCATATGCGACGAGAACACGAACCAGCAGTCAATGAAATTGGAATCCCTATAGTTGATCTACGTAATGACGAAGTCAAACGAAAGCTTGCTGCACTAGGTATTTTCAATTATGTGCCGCTTACTGCGGCTGGTGCCAGCACAAGCTCGTTAGCATTTCCAGTGGTGTCGGTTCAAGGTGCAGCCAATCCAAGCATATGTAATCTCTTAGGACTAGGCGCGAGCTCGGTTCTTTCGCTGGGTCCGGTCAAGTCAATAGCTATACGAAAGCCCAATAATGATAATAAATGAATACTCAGATTTAATCTAGAATTTAAGAAAAGATGTTAACTTTGTAATGCTTAAGTTTTTTCTATTTATGTAATAAAATTAATTAAAAATGATTTTCGGTAGCTTTTAATGAATTTTTACTCCGATCAACAAAAATATTCAGTATGGAGGAGTTAGAACGTTGAATAAAATTTCCTCCAAGAATTCTTGATGAGTCTTATTTAGCTTTCTCAAAGCATGTCTTCCATTTAAAGCAGTCATCCCACCTTAGATAATATAACTTGACACCAAGTTCAGATTTTACAATTTTCCAAGAAGTTTGTTCTTCTTTATGAAAGGCAGCGGTGCTAATTATGGAAATCCAATAGATATTAAACAAATAGTAATAGTCAACCGATGAGTAATTTAATAATCCAATGAATCAATCAATGGATCATCTAATCTGTTATTTATTGCGTTTCTTTTTAATTCATTTTCATGTTGGATACATGTGAAAACAGTACTAATTTCAAATATAGTACAACTATCATTTTTAGTATCACTTCTCTAGAAACTTCGTATCTTCTATGAAATATGATCATGTCTGTCATTTCCATCTGCTGGGATTTTCCTGAGCAGATGTAAAACAGCATTTGTTCAGCCTGTCCCTAAAAAAGGCGAATCTTCCTCCCCTTCCAATTACCGTCCAATTGCACTTACGTCCCTTCTTTCCAAGGTCATGGAAACGTTGATAAATCGTCAACTTATGAAATATCCTGAAGAACGAAAGCTTCTTAATGACCGTCAGTACGGCTTTGGTAGCAAACGGTCCACTGTTGATTTGATGGCTTATCTCACCGAAAAGTGGAACCAATCTTTACATTGTTTTGGAGAAAGTAAGATTATTGCCCTTGAAATTTCTAAAGCATTTGATAGAGTTTGGCATCAGGCTCTTTTATCGAAAATGTGTGCCTTTGGTATCGATGAAACTCATCGAATTTCTTCGTTGGATTAGAAACTACCTTTCCGACCGTTCAATACAAGTTGTATTGGATGGTTTCAAGGTAGTTTCACTTCATAAATGCTGGTGTGCCCCAGGGCTCCGTTTTGTCTCCGACTCTCTTCCTCATTTTCATAAATAATGATCTCTTGTCTGGAACTTCTAATCCTCTCAACTGCTTTGCTGACGACTCGACCCTCAGCTTTTTATATTCGTTTCCAAATTCACGTTTCCGTTCTTCGGATGTGGAACTGGAACGGTTGCGTATGATAAGCTCATTGAATTCTGACCTTGACGGCATTGTTACTTGAGATCTTAAAAACCGAGTAGAATTCAATGCTTCGAAAACTCAATGCTGTTTCTTGTCGTTGAAGCTTAACATTCCCCCATTGCCATTATCCATGAATGGTACCTGCATCCAAGAAACCGAAAAGCTGTCGGTACTTGGTATGTGTGTAAACGATGATCTTCGTTGGAACAAACACATATTTGAAGTCGCCAAAAATGCTGCTAAATGCTTAGATTTCTTAAGACGATGCAGGAAGTTCTTCACCCCTTCTGGCTACAATTTATAAGGCCTTCATTCGTCCAAAACTGGAGTATAACTCTCATATCTGGTCAGGTGCTGCTCAAACATCCTTGCGCCTACAAAATAGAGCGTTAAGATTGATAATAATAGTTCAATCGTAGAATCGATTGATTCTCTTGGACATCGTCGAAATGTCACCTGTATCTCTCTTTTTTATCACTTTTTTCACAAACAGTATTCTAGTGAAATAGACAGCTGCATTCCTCTCTTGTAACAATTTATCCGCAACACCCGCCTCGCTAGGAATGCTCATCAGTTTTACCTTGAGCCCAACTTCGGGCGTACAGTAAAGTTTAGAGATTCTTATTTTAGTAGCACCACCCGCATGTGGAATGCTCTACCCGACCCTGTTTTACCCCTACATTACGATTTACAAAGATTCAAAAGCAACGTACATCGGTGTCTCCTTTCAAATCCTCTCCTATTTTCCTAAATGATCGCACTATGTCTTTATAACATTGTAAGGGTAGTCATAACCCCTTGATGTGCAAGTTAATTATAAAAAAAAAAACCGATGAGTAATTTAATAATCCAATGAATCAATCAATGGATCATCCAATCTTTTATCTATTGCGTTTCTTTTTAATTCATTTTCATGTTGGGTACATGTGAAAACACTACAAATTTGAAATATAGTACAACTATCATTTTTAGCATCACTTCTCTAGAAACTTTTCGTATCTTCTACGAAATATGATCATGTCTGTCATTTTATGAACTGCCCACGGTCGTTAAAAATATGTCTATAGATGAACTAGGTACTGCAACGTGCAATCTGTTTAGAAAACATTTCTCTAGTAAAAATGAAAGAAAAGTCAATTATCTGTGCCATCGAAAACTGCATTAAAAAACCAGAAATAATAAAGTATAATGTACTGCAGCCGGATAGAGCAGAGCCATCGATTCAAATAAGGAGCTATCTTTGGGCTAAAATTGAGGGTGTTTCAGACAAAAGGGGGAATGTGAACCCTCACACGACCGCTTGACCAACTTGTTGGATGGTTTTCAAATATTTTTGAAAATCTAGAAGTTGGAAGAGTAGGTATGTGAAATAAAGTTGGACGACAGGCTTGATAAGTGTGAAGGCAAACTACATCCGACCATCAAACTTCCATCAAACGAAGTCTGTCCAACTAATTGTACAGTGTGAACTTGGCTAATGTAGAGCGTTGATTTAAATAAGACGTTGTCTTTAATTTAACCTCAGAAATTTTTTTGGTATTTTTCAAGCAAAAAGGGTTCGGTTCGAACCAGAGAGTCATCTACAGTAAGGTACTGCCATTTTGCTTACAAATTAGAAGCCATTTTTCTGTCGATTGTTTTGAAATCAACTTAAGAAGTGAAAGAGTTTTCGACATTTTTGGGTATGTAACACTTGAGAATGTTGAAATATTCATTCAAAACTGCCGCAATAATCATTGATTGCCGTCAAGTGTAAACTACATTAAGAAAAGTGAAAATAATGAAACTCAATTGCAGCCGGATGCAGTCGTTACTTCAAATACGTCGATATCTTATTTCGACACGAAAATAATTTGAGGATGTTTCAGGCAAAACGGGTATGAGTATTATCTACTCCATGCCAGCTGTTGTCATCATTTTGCAGTCGTTACAATAGAAATGTATATTTTTAATGTAATAAGTTGGTACAGAATATTTTTGTAATTTATGATTACGGGAAAATAAAATACAGCTTGACACAGTTGACAACAACTGCAATTGCTGCTGTCATAACTGCAAAAATGCTTTTTTTGGGTGGTTGTTTATTTGATTTGACAGCTATATCCGGCTGCAATTGAGTTTTATTGGGCGCATTTACTTTTGAAGTCACTACACAGTCAAGTCATCTGATACAACTACAAATTGAGTTGAAATTTCCACTTTGTCGCCGTGTAAAAATTTCAACTACAAAGTTAGCTGAGAATCATTTTCACGTTTCACAATCAGCTTTTCGGTAAAAATACGAAAAACTGTAAACTATGCGAAATGAACATAATCGAATCGTTCAATTTTAAAAGACATTTTATTCATATTTCTTTAGGTTTGACTAAAATTTAAAATTTAAATTTTAACTATGTAGTGACTACAAAAGTGAATGCGCCCATTACTTCCACTCTTTTTAATAAAGTTTTCACTTTGATGGCAAATAATGTTTACTGCCGCAGTTTCGAATGATACAACTGGATTTACATGCATCTGCTACTGCAGAAGTTCAGAAGTAAAGCGGGATGAATGAAGATTATTTAGTACAGAAGTTAAAAAGAGAAGCGAATAAAATTATAGCTGCGTATGAAAAATTACAGGTGCAGATGAACATCTTTCTATCACAACAGTTAAATTTTTAGTTGGAATATATTTTGAGCGTTACCTTATTGATTTTATTTCTTTGCACCAAATGCACTTTAATCCAAATTGGCATCACTGAAAATTGCCATTACAAGAATCGCGCCCATCTAGATCTTCCTTCATCTTGTCACTTGACAGAGCACACGAAACTGACAGAACTTTCTATTATTTTTATTTTCACTTTCATGTTTCATCGTTTTGTTTGATACATTTTTCATTTCGAGAAAAACTGAGTTAAATCAAATAGTAAAGAATGGCTGCTCCATTAGAAAATCTAGAGACGCAACTTGAAATGTTCATTGAAAATGTTCGCCAAATTCGTATCATTGTAAGTGACTTTCAGCCACAAGGTCAAAATGTTCTCAACCAGAAAATGTAAGTTAAAACAAGATACTCTGTACCAAATGAAATAAAAAAAAATATCCATACGTTTTGCCTTTGCAGACAAAGTTTGGTTACCGGACTACAAGAAATCGACAAATTGAAGAACCAAGTTCAAGATGTAATGGTTCCATTTGAAGTATTTGATTACATTGACCAAGACAGAAATCCTCAATTGTATACCAAAGACTGTGTCGAAAAGGCGTTGGCTAAGAACGAAGAAGTTAAAGGAAAGATCGATGCCTATCGCAAGTTCAAATCAAATATTCTTTTGGAACTGTTCAAGACATTTCCCGCCGAGCTCCATATGTATAGAGCTATCAGACCAGATTCTTGAATAAGAACTAAAAAAAGAAAATTTAGATTTAATATCAGGTAAATTAAAACAATTTATGTAGGTATGCTATGTTATTTAGCTATTGTCTTAGTACGGATTTGTTCATAATAAAATAAATAAAGGTTCAAATACATAGTTTAATTTTATGTTTAGGGAAGCATGGGGCTCTCAGCTTTTCAACGTGCTTAAATCTGTAAATTCTTCTTCTGGACTTCCTTTTGTAAACTTTTAAACAACTGACGACTATTCTTGTTGCCAAATAAAATGTGAAACTCTTTACAAATAGCACTAGAGCAGCAAGGCTCTTGAAAGATTGATAAATACAGCGTGGAATGTCGAAAGACAAATTTGAAGATTTTAAAAGAGTATTCTTTATTACGAATTTGTTAAGTCTCATCAAACATTTTTTACCAACTGAAGTATTCCCGAGATCGGAACCGATCTAATTAGATTTTGACTTTGTTCTACCTGTGATCGCCAGTCAGCGTTTTTTGAAAGATCTGAACAGACTCTGAATGTCTGAATGTCTGAAGCTCATGGATTTGCTCTGAGGTCGCTCTAAAGTTGCACCCATTTTTTAGCTAGTGCTAGTTCTGGTAACAAACGGAACTGTTAAACATGCTTTTTTCTGCAAGTGGTTTAGTGTTTTTTGAGAACAGAAAAGTTGTTCAACTCATTTAACACCCTGGCCACAAAGGAAGGATCAAAGACACCCTCATGAAAATTGTTCACATAATTGCTACGAAACTAATTACTGTTGTACAATTATTCAAAAGCTCTAAATATTTATTACAAAAATGTTTTAGTCCTTTCTATTTGGCTTTCGTACCTAGTCCGAAATTGTTGGGACGGGCCTGGTGATAGCAATGATTATGATTCTGCTTTAAAGCTTAAATGCGTTTTTGCTGTAAATAAATATATTTTCAACAACAAGCATTGACTCTTTCAATCTCTGTTGAAAGATAACGCTAAGGACGTCATGAAAAGGGACCAGCCGCTTCAAAGCTTGCTTATTTACTGGGCTTCAACCAACATCCTTCTATAACGACTTTGATTGCCGGCGACCTCTCTCTAATTTTACACTCTAAGTCGGTTGAGGTCTTCTTCCACTTGATTGCTAGTCTAAGACGAGATCTTCCCCTTCCGCGATTTTCCTGCAATGCGGTTTCGAAAACCCGTCGAGCGAGGAGTGTTGATGTCCATCCGCTCTACATGTCCCAGCCATCGTAGTCTAGCGACCCAATCACGTTTCAGCTCATACAGCTTCAAGAGATTTCAGGAATGCTTTGATGGTATCTAATGAAGCGTCCCAAACTGAGTGCCTCTTTGAGAAAATTTCAAAAACGTTCAAAAAGTGAGATTTCAAAAATGTTTTGATGGCATCGAATGAAGCATCCCAAAACTTTTAACTTTAACTTTAACTTTAACTTTGACTTTAACTTTAACTTTGACTTTAACTTTAACGTTAACTTTAACCTTAACTTTAACTTTAGCTTAAACTTTAACTTATACTAAAAAGGAATGTGACAGGTGCTATTTCAGTTGAAGGGGAACCAGATTCTAAAATTGCAACGCAAACTGTAATTTGAGCTTTGTAGCATCACCTTATTTTTTTTTTACCTCACCCTGACTGAGCGTTTTTCAGGTTGATATTTTGAATGGTTTTAAATTGTTTACGGGAGACCTAACTTTACTTGAATCAACAATATGCGAGATTCGAGAATATTGTGTACAAATTTTAAGTCAATCCGACTAAAACTAATGTCGCTTTTTATTGGACGTAAAGAACCGTCTAGTGACCCCCTTCATTGATCGGGAATTGACCCCCAGGAGCATCCAGGAGCATTCTCAAACCGATCCAAAAAGATCGCTTATCATGATTCTGAGAAGTGACAGCCACTTCTCGATTTGAAGTGAGCACTAATAGGTCTGTTCGTTGAAGCCCTGGGGTTGCCCTAGGGTCGCCACAAAGCGTTTTTTGAGAAACCAAAATTTACCCTGAATGTCAAATTGAGTGTTTTTTGAGCCACAGGTGTGCCATAGGTTTTCCCCAAACTCGCCCTAGCTTTTTGCTGTGGCGATTTGAGGGCTGTCAAATGGCATGTATTTTTTTTTTAATGACAGGGATGTGTGGTGATTTGTGGCTTAGCGTTTTTTGAGGAGTGGAAAACCCAGATTTTTTTGACAACTCATAGGGTTGTCAAGAAAACCTGGGTTAACCCTGGGGAAAGTTCAACGAACAGACCTAATACATGTTGCTCAAATGTCAAAATAAAAATGTTCTCCAAGGAATATCTTTTATGAGCCAGAAATGTTTTACTCACACAAAGGCAATCTGTCAAAACTGAAAACAGAAATAATTTAAGGTGTTCCATTGGTTTTTAAAACGATTGGTTCCCCGAGCGACATTACGGAGTTACAGCGTTTCAATCCGACCGGCCGTGATACCTGGTTTTTATACCTGTTAGGATGTAAGCTGACCTTTAAATCCATTTTTCGAAAAACGACATTTTTGAAGTTCGTGAACTTTAGAACTCAAAATCTGCTGAACCGATCCTTTTGAAAATTTGAGCATTACTTTTTCACATAAATCAACAGGTGATCAGGGAGCGAGTTTTTGTCAATTCTTTTCTCTTTTTTTTTTTTATTTAATTAACCGCTATTTTTGAGCGTTTTTTACTTCCAAGTCCTACAAAAAAAAAAAAGAAAAAAATGAAAATTCACCCTTGCGGAATCCAGCCCCTGAACCACAGAGTAGATAATACTCTGTGCCCTGAACAGTACCTTAGTGGAATAAAGAAGGAAAACCATTACTTCTCTTGCTCCGAAACTACCATTTGTTTACATTGTTGCTTTTGTAACACGAGATCCATCTGTGATACACGTATTGAGCTGAACATAAGGCTGAGTCAGTGAATTTACCAAAAAAACTTTATTTTTGGATTTGAAACTGGTTCTGAAAGCTGAAAGTAAAGTGGTGTTTGTAAAGTCAGTTTGTCGACGGATGCAGTTGTGTGTGTGAGGCTCGTTCTTTAGACCAGAACGAGCCTCACCTGTTCTGTAACTATCGCATCGATAACATCGATCGAGAAACAATGAAAACCGGAACGAAATCCTACTAAATTCATAGAATCTCGTTCCATTTTCCACTGTTTATCGCCTGCTTTTATCGAGGCGATAGTTACATTACAGAACAGGGGCACAGTACGGATAAAAAGATTTGTCAGCCAAAACAAACAGAGCTTTTACATTCTCGTTCTACTGCGAAAGCAAAGATGTCGCCACTAATCAACTAAATATGTCATCCCCATTGTCAGCTGATAATGACAATTCTAGTATTCTCGTTTAACCTGGTCGCACGTGCAATTTTGCATTTTCGCTGCACTCTGCTTAACATAAAAGTAATTTAGTTTCGGTTCTATTAAAAATAAATTAACTACACGTTTGGAAAATGAATGAGAATAAACTCATCAAATATACCTTATACGGTGCGTCCGCGATTGTCCTTACTGAAATAACCTATCGTTATATTCGCTCGTGGATTAAACGCTGCTCTGAATTACGTGAATCCAAAACCGATAACGAAATAGCCGAAGTTATTTGGATAAATGAATTAACACAAGATTGTGCTATTAAATATCCAAATAAGTCCTTCAGATATCAACACGATGGGGCTAATTGTAAAAATCTATTCTGCTATCCTCGCAATATCGGGAAAATCATTACATTCATCGACAACGCAAAATATTCAATCGACTTGTCCATGTATATATTTACGTCTAACGAATTGTCTTTAGCATTCCATCGGGCTCTTAAGCGAGGTCTTAAAATTCGTATTATAAGTGACCAAGAAATGGTCTATTCCTCAGGTTCTCGCATCACAGATCTAACAAAGTGCGGTGAGTATTCTAGAATTAAATATGTTTCTATGTGTAGTTCATATGAGTATACCTCCAACACGTGCATCATTGCACAAAATAGTCAATCATTCAACATGTGTTGGGTTTCTCCTTTGTTTGCGCAAGATAGGTTTCATTATTTCAAATTAAACAAGAGAAAAGAAAAGTAAAGAATGAAATAAAAAAAAAAATCTGCTGTCTCCAAAGAAGTTCATTTTAAGCAGCAAACAAGTACCTATTGCAGTAAGCTCTGGGCTTACGTCACCCTTGCGTAATGCATTCATTCCCCTTGATCAGCTTGGAGATAAAATTCATCAAAACATATTGCTTAATATTCTTTGCAGGTAAATACCTGCTCAGAGATTCCAACCTGCATGAATTTCTCGATCATATGGTGCTATGCAAATCCGAAGAAAAGCTATTTTTAATCTGAATTCATTTTTTAGTTTGTTGGTTGTTCTTTTCACTGCCATGGCCGGCAATAGAAGGCTGCTTTTTATAATTACCAGCTTTGTGGTTTTTCTATGTATCAACATTTCATGTTTGCATTGCAATCACTTAACAAATGGAACTTAAATTATTACTTATTTAATTAGAGATACTGACGACTGAAAAAAAGTTCCCATGTGTTTTTAGAAAATTTTTCGATAATTTTCTTTTGAGAGAGAATTTCTATTTCTACTGTACTTTGCTACATTGGTTGTTGTCAATGATAGAAAATTGTATACCAGTTTACATGTGACTTGGATAAAAAGATTTGCCTGTTCTAGTTCATTAAAAGGCCACAGATGTTTTCTGTAACTAGCAGAATGTAAGAGGAAGGAGCTACAATCAATTTTAAATTTTAAAAAAATTGAATTTACTCTTTCAAATTGCTAGCATCCACAAAAGTTAAGCTCTCTTTCAAAAATAAAAATTTATATTGAACGCATAGCTCGGTACGGAGAGATAGGTTCGCCATCGGTCAAAAAGTCTACATAATCTTACTATAGCTTATATACAGTTGCGGTCAAAATAATAGTAGTGAGTAAAATCATTGCACAGATTGGTATTTTCCACTTTGTTATGCGTTGATAATGAAAAACCGTTACATTTTAATTGATTTATATGGTGGAAAAGAATCTCGTCAATATCCAAACAACGAATATAATCCACGCTTTAGAATCATAATGGTATGGGCATGATTTTTCTTCTACGGAGTTGGACTCATAAACCGGATTTAAAGCATTATGGATCAACATCTCTATGTAAGGATAATGCAGGAAGTAATGCTACCGTATACTTTTTGTTGAAATGCCACTGAAATGGGTTTTTCAGCAAAAAGCAATGGTTCCAGGAAAGTAGAGTAGATGTAATGGATTGACCCGCACAGTCTCAGGACCTTAAACCCATCGAAAACCTGTGGTGCGATGTAGAAAAATATTTTTCTAGATGCAAACCAAGCAACAACACAGGCCTTTGGGAAGCTATACAGCAATCATGGAGTTCGATAAGCACAGGAAGGTGTGGAATAACCTGATAAACTCTGTTCGACCTCTTTGTACCTACTGCTGTTATAGCAAGGGACATGCAACTAAATACTAATAAAAGGTACGAACATTCAGCCACATATTGTAATAAAAATGTTGACCTAATTTTTCGACTTCGTAATATTTCAAGGTAGATTTTCTTACTACTACTATTTTTTTGACCGCTGAATTTCAACACCTATTGAACTTGCAACTATAGGATAGTAATATTAAACTGATTTTTTTTTTGTAAATAAAAGCTTGAAACACCACTTTGAAAACCACGTTATTGGCTTTTTTTAATTAGAATTGACCGATGAGGTTTTTTCAATTTTGTTTTTTAATTCAGAATAGATAGAGAGTAAGCAAATTTAACCCGTAAATTATAATTTGAAATCAAGCTAAAGTTGCGATTTCCAGACTTCATAAAAAAGTTTTTAAGAACTACATACAATAAAAATGACAAATAGGAAGTATTTTTAAGTCACGAAACAATGAATAATTACGATGTGTGCCACATAGTTTTTGAATAATATTTTTCTGTAGAATTAGCAACGGTTGGATTTTGTTCTAATACGCGCCTTCCAAGCAAGTAATGCCATATTGTAATTTCGAATGAAAGATACTGTAATAAAAAGCTTTAAGTAACGTAGTAGAACAAACATTACTTTAGAAGTAATATTTTGTTAAAGTTTTTGCATGAGACCCAAAATTCATTCTTGAGTCTATAGCAAGACCTAGGTAGTTAAATTCTGTTACTTTCTCGATTGCGAAACATTTATCGTCACAGATTTTATATGTTAGGTTTAAATGGCTGTTAGGAAAAAAAACTTACACTTATATTAGGTCCATTGTTATAACTTATAACATAAGGAGTATGTGAGGGAGTACCTCACTTAACAAAACCATTTGGAGCTTGTGATAGTTGAGAAGCAGGACTCATCACGTAACTTTTAAAGGGGCGTCCACACTGTGACTAACAGTACCAATCGCGGCACATGCAGACCGGCAATATCGGATTAGTGTGGATCGACCTTTCTACTAACCGAAGGCCGACCCTAATGCAAACTCAATGGAATGGATCTGGTTACCGCCCAAAATTACCTCCGATTGTAAATTCATTGCCATGAAAAGCGCTTTCTCGATTAGCCGTTCGGAATCGCCAGATAATTGTTGCACACCACGTTTTATTTTATTTATTTTTAAAAACAGATGACTCGTTTTACTAGATGTGTGTCTTTAGTTCTACTTCAGAGTTTTTTGAACTACTAGGCTCTGCGCTCATGTTCAGACTTCAGTTTTTTGACAAGCCAAGTTGGATTTTATTTGTAACAAATCAACAAAAACCGGTTTGTTCGTTAATACACTGGGTTTGTCCTGGGCCCACCACAAAGGGTGTTTTTTCAACACACCTCAGTTCGGTCTGAATAACAAACTAATAGCGTTTTTCGTTGAAATCCGAAAGATTTACTTTGAAATCCACACCTTCTCCTTACAATGAAACATGTTTTCAGATTTTTTCCAAGTATTGAAGGTTAAACTGATGTTCACAATTCACATATAGGAATTCATATTTCCATATTTTGTAATTGGTTTTCTTCAGTAATTTAATGAATTCTAACTTATTTGCTCGTGCTTTCCTAGTTTTTTTTGTAATTTTTCAACCCAACGCTGGTACAACAAATTGAAAATATGAGGTCTGTATCTTTACTCACCCGTGGGATCCCGCGGGATCCCGAAACGTGTATCTTTACTTTTATTTGACGTAAAAGTGGCAGAGCTTTTGCTTTTTTGTCACTTCCCCTCCAGTAAGAATTCACCCAAACAATAGGTCTGTTTCTTTACTTTGTGTACAGAAATTCACAATCTGTCAAATTTTAAGGAGTGGGGGTAAAATTCTCTCAGAAATGCTCAGAAACTCTCTGAAAGAGCGTAATTGTCTCAAAAGTAAAGAAATGGTCTTTAACAAACATTCGCAGCAACGCTTGGAAAAACGTCTGTTTGACAGTTGTTGTATTTGTTTTGGCTGTGCACGATTTCTGCCCACAGAAATTTAGGTGGCAGAAATTCGCAGGGTGGGGAAATTTTTTACTCTCTCGTGAGCACTCTCTTTTGTGCACTGCTACGAAAAATCGCTGTGCTGGATCGACATTTGACTGACTTTCACCGACTTTCGGTGCATTTCGTGCGAATTTTCAGTAAAGAAACACCTAATTTGCTCGTGCACTTTCTTGCTTGTCAAATCGGCTGTTTTTGAAATCAGCTGATCGAAACAATTCGATTGAATTCAAATTTATATTTGAAATTAAATGAAACATGGAGACCATAATCTCTCTTTGTAGGTTTGAAACGTCAAAATAATGTTAAGTATGCAATGTAACATTGCTTTGAGCTCATTTAACACGTTTCTGAAACAAAATTGTTTGTATGTTTTTTAGTATCTCTACGGAGAGTGCATGATAAATGTCATTCAGCAAGAAACATCCCAAAAGGTGTATCTTTACTTTTCATTTTCGGATGGAGATTACAAAAACAACATTAAAAAGCTCGAGCCCAAACTTTTTCCCGGGCTTTTTCACAAACTTTACACGAAAAGTCAAGAAACAAACCTATGTAAACAAACTATTTTCCATTTGAACAGAACAAAGGTTTTTGCATGTGTACGTTAATTCAGAGTAGATCTCCCAACCAAATGGGAGTTGATCTTCGGCGTTTAGAGCAACTCCAGATTTTTTTTTATAATTAACGCGCACATCAAGGGGTTATGACTACCCTTATAATGATATAGAAAACAGTGCGAGCATTAGGAAACTAGGAGAGGATTTAGTAGGAGACACCGATGCACGTTGCTTTTAAGTTTCTGTGAATCGTAATGCAGGGGAAATACAGAGCCAGGTAAAGCATTCCAAATTCGGGTAGTGCGACTGAAATACGAATCTCTATACTTGACTGTACGTCCGAAGTTGGGCTCAAGGTAAAACTGATGAGCATTCCTAGCGAGGCGGGTGTTGCGGCTAAATTATTTCTTTTTTTTTCATAGAATGGAAAAAGAGTAGATCTTAAAAATAAATCAAATTTTTTCATGTCATGCGGAGAGTAAAGATGATTGAACTATCATCTCTACATCATGGAATATATATACGCGAAGAGTAAAAAAAAAAAATGGTCCAAGGTACCTGCCATTGGGTACTCCAGAGGTGAACATGAACTTTTTACTGGCGGTTGTATAGATACGAGAAAGATTCATTTAAGAAGGTTAGAACTGAAGGCTGAAAAATTGATATGCATACATACTTGTTCAAAATAATTTGAATGCTCTTCCGTTTGGAACCTGGGAATATTGCCTTGGATGTCGGCTTTGCAAATTGTCGATAACATTCATTACTTTGAGGAATAGAAATTATAAAATTTTTTTTAATAGGGAGTGATTTTCACAAACAAGTTCAAAGTTCATGCATTTATATAATTTATTGTTTATCTTTACAGGTGTCCCTGTTCGTTTCCCTAACGCGTCAAATATGCTTATGCATCACAAATTTTGTGTATTAGACGGTCCGGTTCGGTCGCGAAATCTCTCGAAATTACTGAAAACTCCTCATGTGGAAACGCAAGGAATACTTTTCACTGGGTCACTCAACTGGACTCACCAGGTATGGAATTTCGAGTTCTTACATCATATATTTTTTGTTAAGTAATTTTTTCTTTTGCTTTAGGGATTTAATGCAAATTGGGAAAATATGATCATAACTTCGAACGTAAAACTTATCGAACAATTCGAACAAGAATACGAACGAATGTGGTTAGCATTCCCGACTATGGAGGCATAAATAACTGGCTTATATGTATGTGAGTTCAACTTTGCGTTTACTTAATACTTTTACAAAATCTGGAAACCTAAGCCACACACATTTTTTTCTAATTTAGTTTCATTTCTGACATAAAGTAAATATTCATAAACTTTTTGTCTATTTTGAGATTTTGTGTTCATTGATTGAGTGTTTGATATTATTTTTCAAAGAATATTTTGTATTGAATTAAGTTATGTTATGTTTTACTTCCTGACAGTCATCCTACTATTACTTGAAGAAATATTTTTTTTTTTGAATTTGAAAAGTACATACATACATACATATATATTATATACATTAAAAACAACGAATAATGATATTCATATTTTAAAAACCAAACTTTGTAGTATCTTTGAAGATTGTTTGACATAGAACTGTAAAGTTGTATACCATTCTATAGGTCTGTTCGTTGAAGCCCTGGGGTTGCCCTAGGGTCGCCACAAAGCGTTTTTTGAGAAACCTAAATTCACCCTGAATGTCAAATTGAGTGTTTTTTGAGCCATAGGTTTGCCATAGGTTTTCCCCAAACTCGCCCTAGCTTTTTGCTGTGGCGATTTGAGGGCTGTCAAATGGCATGTATTTTTTTTTAATGACAGGGATGTATGGTGATTTGTGGTTTAGCGTTTTTTGAGGACTGGAAAACCCAGGTTTTTTTGACAACTCATAGGGTTGTCAAGAAAACCTGGGTCAACCCTGGGGAAAGTTCAACGAACAGACCTTACATAGTAGTAGAAGTAGCTTATGACAAGTTGGAAACATGAAAAAAAGTTACTGACTTTGAAAACTCGTGTCACATCGACTGACATGTGTTTGAATGTTTTAAGGAGAGCTAAGATCTTTACAAATTATATTTAGGCTTATTTCTGAACGCACCCACCCACGGCAGCCCTTGGAGACCAGAAACTGGCCATGGGGAATATAAACTGCCCAAAAATGTATGTTTACATTTTTTGACATGAAAGTGGCAGAACTTTGGAGGTTTTTCTCTTGTTTTTTTTACGCAAGAATTTACCTGTTAATAAAATTGGGTAATAAATTGGGCAGTTTTTTGGTTATGGAATCACCTCACCTGGCTGTTTGTGAAATCAGCTGCTTTTGAAATGAAACGCATAAATGTTGTTTTGTTAAACAAATTTGCCACGTTGGCCAACCTATCGGATAGGCTATGTCGGATCTAAGATACCTTTTTGAAAGATTCAGATACCGAAATCAGCTGTGAATATATAAATACGACTTTAAAAACAGAAAGAAAATAATTCAAAATATCGTTGCTAAACGATTAGAACTTATTTTTCAAAGAATTTTAAAATACACTAAAATAAGTGTACACTAAAATGAAAAACCAACATGACAAGAAAGAAAAATAAATTTTCTATCAGCTGATCACTTGAATAGAAAGATATACCAAAAATTCTCGGATATCTGTAGACAGCTTTTTAGTATAAATGGGTTTGTGTCTCTGTTAAATGTTTAACACGTAAATAGCAACAACAAACTATCCGGATACGATTCTTGAACGCCCCAATTAACAGCAAAAAGCTATCCGGATGGGATTTTCGTACGTTCCAATATGTATGTTCAAATGTTCATCTACTATCTATCTCCACTAACAGTCCATGACATGGATCACACGGTCAGAAACAGCCGAGAAAAAAAAACAACATCAAAAAGCTCGGGATTTTTACTAAACTTTACCCAAAAAGTAAAGAAATAGACTTGTGCATTTCTTTCAATAAGTAAAGCGTTGTATTGCTGAAAATCTTTTTGTGCGAGGTTTTATTACCATCGTTATTAATTCTGTCTTAAGACCCCGGGCAGGGGCACGTACTGCCCCGCAAAGTCACTTCTCTTGGCCAGCAATTGCCGTTTCTTTACAATGTTGCTTTAACAACACGAAATCTACCAGTGGAATTTAAATTATTTATGATTTGCAAAGACTGGCATTGCCAGGGACTCTTGTCCAGGCTCACATAAGGCACAGATACATGAGAGAAGGATAGTGAAGTACAAAAGCCTCGAGATTCGTGAATGTCCTTTGAGTGATTTCTGTTTTGCTGTTTGTTTGTCATTCACTACACGTTGTTATGCTGACATTATGTTGTTCGATAGCAAACTCAGTAGCGAGTTTTGTAGTCTGTAATCAGCTCTAAAAGTGGAGGAAGATGTCATCTGCATGTAATTTTTGTTGTTTTATGTTGTTAAACATGCATATTTTTGCACATTATAATCGTGGAAGGTAATGGTCTACGTCATCTCTCGCATACAGGACTTGCAAGGAATGGAAGGTACGTACTATAGTTGTCTATCGGCTCCAAATGGCTTAATCAAAAGGGCTTTATGCTAGTATTGCTCTTAAAGGGCTTGAGTATATGCCGCCAGAAATGATTGCCGTGGAAAAACAATTGAATGTTTCTGGAATCTAATACTGGAACTCCACATCCAGGCAAAAATATTTTTCCACGGATATCGCCTTTCGCGAAGAATTGCAAGTCCTCCGTTAGTAAATTCATTGCCATGAAAAGCGCTTTCTGGATTAGCGAAGTGAAAATTTAGAAGTGGATAGACCAGGAAATTAAGACTTTCGGACGGTTTTTTTTTGTCGAATAAAAAAACCTTAAGAGATATTATTGAGCCCCTAATTCCAATTCAAGAATCAAGACAAAGTCGGACCTCTTACTGTTAAGGCTATCGGATATCGGTGTATATTATATGGAGTGGTAGTTGCTATCCCTAATATCTAAAGCTTATATATAAGTGTCTATAATCTCATTAAAACAAAAAGTTCAAGCAGAAAGCATTCGGGTGAGGCAACAAAGCTCTGTAAACCTGGGGCCTAACGCTTATGATGAACATGAAATCCGTTAATTAGTCCAGTTAGCATTGTTGTTTAGTTAAACATTTAGCGGAGGCGCGATTAAAAGAAAATTGTTCCTGTTTTTATTTAAATTTAGATTTAAATTTACAAGGAAAATTTAAAAACCAAATTCCAATTTGTCTGTTTTTCCGTTTCCATAAGATGAATTTTTATATTTCGCAGTTGTTTTGCGGTAGCAATCTGAATTCAGATTCTTGTGTTGATGTTCTGTAACTCGATCAAACTCTACAAATTTATAAGGATTCCGTTCCGGTTTCCACTTTTTCTCGTTCGATGTAAACAATGCGATAGTTGCAGAACAGGGTAACTAAGGACGAGTTACAGCACACAAATTTATAATATCCCGAAAAAAATCAATTTAATCTAAAGAGACATCAGCGACTCGAAGTATATCCGATATTATTTGTGCAATTTTAAATAATAATCCATAATCCCAAAGTAGTAACTCGTTCAATTGATCAGGAGTGGCTCTCACTCACTCGTTCACTCACAGCTGATTCTGTCCTCATAAGTCACAAGTTTCCACTCAACACTAAAATTGTGATGTGGTTCTGAGCAGGTCTACACGTTGGACTTGCGGATTTTTGGCAGAATCGGACTGTTAATCTTAAACCTGATGTTGTTTGTACTATATGAATTATAATAAACTAAACTAAACTAACGCACTTTCTGCTCGAAATTTGAATCATATCCCTGATATCAAAAGTCTTTGATTCTTTTCAAAAATTTGTCCTTCCTCAAAAGGAGACAGCACCTGCTGCTAATCTTAACTTTTTTTTAGACAGAGTCGGTATAGACTAATATTTATGATTGGGACAAAAATTTAACAGCAAAAAGTTGTCTTTTCCTGTTGCCAATAGTCCAGAACAAACTCATCACACCTTAGCTTTTATTATTACAAGTATACTAACGCTTGACTTTAAAAAATTTTGTTTTTCTAGGAAAAACTGTTGGATTAGTGCTTCTTCTTCCTTTTCGACGTAACGTAAGCATCATGATCTCAATAGGATCACAGCTCTCCTACTTAACTGCTTCACAATAGTGATCCGCTCGTGGGGTACGTCGCCGTCGCCTTGACCTCAGAACGTTTCGGTAAACCTCCAGGTTTTGGATTGTTCCAAGTCTGAGGCAAAGCAAATGCACATTTCGATTAATTGTTGTCCGATTAATTAATTGCTGCAAATGTTCAAAGTAAATATATATTCCCTTATTTCTCTAATTTGTTGCTACCAGTGACATTGTTGGATGCAAACAAACCCCACGTGCATTATTCAGCTTGCAATACAATACATATTAATTAAAATGTGTATTTAAAAGGCAAAAAAAGTGCAACCGTTCAGCACTCATTTCACAAAACAGAAATGAATATCAAATAATATTGACTTGGATTAAATGTTTACAAGTGGAAAGATTTTAAAAATAATCTACAACTTGGCCAATGAACTTATATTCGAAGAAATGATACAATAGACCTAAAAAAGGAGCTTGAACGTTCTCATCGTGGCAACAACAAGTCTTGTTTCTTTGTTTTTCAAATTCGTCTCATTTCGTAGATTTTCATTAAATATTCGTTATAAACAATCATTGTAGTCCGCTGTAGTAATAGAACGAATATAATTTACCTAAAAACCTTGCTTAACTTCTTTCATCTGCCCTTGTTTATGAAATCTATTGTCTATAGGTCATGATCCAGTCGGTCACGTTATGATCCAACGGTTCTGCTCTTCAGTGTTTAGTGAGTCTCATGCTAGCCTAGAACGAAATTGAAAAAAAATTAAATATCTTTATTATTGGGAATAATTTTTGGGTCTACAAGAAAAACGACAAAAAATTTGTATAAAATCTCACTTAAATGCGTTTTGATTTTTCCCAACTTCATCATAGTGTCTATTAAAGTGTGACTATAATTCAAAAAGCGATAACATGTCGCAATCATGTTGCTCTCATTACGGATTATGGTTCACTTAAAACCATGTGTATTCCTCCCAAACTTATCATGCAGAACAACAAAACACTGCAACTCTAGGTTTTTAAATATGATTTAAAATCCAGCTTAATAAATGGAGCATAATTGTTATTAAATGAAACCATACAAACCCTTTATCAATGATATTTTGTTTCAATAAAGTAGCCGAGACGTTAAGCACAGCACAGTCAACAATTAGACAAACTCTATCTGTTTTCTTTTTCCTCAAATGAAAAATTACCAACAATTTTATCTTGACAGTTAGCACCTTGGTAAATACATCAATAATTAAGTTGTTGTAATTTGTGTGTTTTTTATGTAAAAATTTATTGAAGATCTTATCATAAGAGTGATGAATAGATTCTTTTTTGTTTTTGAACATCTTAAATCACGTGAGTAACATAACAATCATTACCAATGTTCAAAAGTTTTAGATACGTTTAATCACATGAAAAAAAGAGTTATGTGTGTGATAGTTTCAAGTTGATTCTACTATCTTCTATTTTTTTTGTTAACAGGAAGCCATTATTAATATAAACGTTGAGTGTTGTTTGCTTAGCGATGTAAGTCATTTCTGTGTGATTTACAATTAATCTTTTTTCTAACTGCTAATTTGCTTCTTTTTTTTTTTGGTTAATCATGAAGGCAACTTTTGATTTTTTATGTTGAGGAGTAATTTTTGGTACCTATTCGAATCTTCTTCCCTGTAAATACAAGACTATCTTCAGATTAGGTTTGTTCGTTGGAGCCCTGGGGTTTCGCCCTGTCGTCGCCACAAAACATTTATAAAATAAACCTTAATTTGCCATTGCATTTACGTGAGTGTTTTTTGAGCCCTGGGTTTGCCCTCAACTCGACCTAAAGTAGCCCTAGCACTTGGTTTTTGCTAGGACGAGTTCAAGGCTGTCAAATCGCATGTGTTTTTCTTCAAATAGCAGGAATGTGTGTTGATTTCGTGGTTTAACGTGTTTTGACAACCGAGAACCCAGGCTTTTTGACAACTTTTAGGGTTGATCAGTAAACTTTTTCCAAAAATTTTTTTACATCATTTAAGAAAATAGTGCTTCACATAAAATTTTATCGAAATATATATTAGATATGGGTTGTATGGAAGGTGCCGTTATAGACCTATAGCCAATTCCAAAAACTCATCTGTAGGCTGCCTCACAGACCCTAACTGCAAATTTTGGTATATGGACAGACATAATTGCAGGACCCATTTTTTCGTATTCTCTATTATCGTAATGTCATATTTATGTCGATTTCCTTTGCAAAAACGAAAGCACTCTAAAAAAGTGCTTTTTTTTCGTGCTCACTGGAACAGAAAAGACAAAATTCTTTTTTTATCATTGTATGTGTGCTATTTTTGACAGCCAACTCTTCCCGTTTGTTTTGTTCTGCAATTTATATAGAATAAATGTTTTCGAAATTTTATTAATAAATGCACTAGGAAGAAACCTCCTCATCCAAATAATTGTACATAACACTTTGAACAAAATTATTCACAGAATGTCTTTCGTTTTGTGTAAGGAATTTCAGAATTGCAAACACTTCTTCGTTGGAATCAGAACTAGATGACGACTCATAAATATTTTGATAATTTCAGCTAAAATTGAGCGATCCATTTTCACAAAATAGTTTATTGTTTATTTTTATTATCTCTCTTTCACAGTTCTTTAACCAAAAATGCAAAATAATCAAACTGCAAACTGGTAAACGTCAAATGTTTTGTGTTGGTGTAAGTGAAAGTGCGTGTAAATCTTGCCTCTGAATCGAGATTCGTAAAAGTGCTATTTTCGGGGCAAAAAAAAAGTGATCTAGTGCCTCAATGTAACATATTTCGAGCAAAAAAGCACTTTTAAAAGTGCTTTTGTGTACCACTGGAAATCGACATTAATTGTTGTCTCATTTTACCTTAAGGGTCCCCTCAAGCCACAAACTTTCTATCGGCCGATAGTTTGGTCAGGCTATCAAGTATGAAGATGTATGCAAATCCGCATACTACAACGATTTGGTATCAGCCGATAAATAAGTTTGATTGGCTTCTCAACTAAAGTATCGGCGAACTATAGGCCGACTGCTATATCAGTATAAAGGTCCTGGCGAGTGCGCATACCGACCGATTGTTGAATCGGTCGATGGTTCATTTCGCTTTGAGTTTTGGGGCCGGATGGTCGTGCATATGTTTTTCTGTTATGACGCTGTCCAATTCTACTAAATGTTTGTAGAAAGGACAATTGTCCCCAGACTGTTGTCTAGTCTGCGCATTCACCACCAACCCAACTGTTTAGTTGGCGTAGTGTGTATACGTGCTAATAGCCCAAACTATTGGTCGATAGAAAGTTTGTGGTTTGCGGGGACCCTAAATCGCAATTTAAAGTTTATAGCGGTTCGATCTTGGAGCCCATCTCAAAGGTCCAAAACTTTTAATTCTGGGAAAGTTGGGATCAGCAGCAATCCCATTCCGAAACCATTCACTGAATGTCCGCTTTTTTTTTTTTAATCCATTTTTTATTCATTTTCACTTACAACTACTTACATGCTAACAAAAATGTATAAAACTAGCTTATATAATATCTTGACTAACTTACTGACCCTAGGCGGGTACTCTAAATTAAACAATATCTTAATCTTAATGCCTTTCGGCCTAGGTATTACTAATATTAATTTACGACTTAGAGCTATGGTTAAAACTAAGAAAAATTGAAAAACTTAGTTTTCTAGATCATTTTTTTTTTTTGGTCTGTTCTTAAAATAACTTAAATCTAATTCAAACTACTTAAATCTACTTAAAACTAGAGCAGCCACAATAGCTTTTTTGTTTTTTGTTTTGTAATTTTTTTTTTTTGGGTTTTATGTTTTTTTTGATTTTTTGATTTTTTAAAATTTTTTTTTTTCTTTTTTTGTTTGCCACTGTGCCCACCCCCTACCCTAAGACTTACACGCTAAACCTTTGTAAGTCAGCCATTGGCGACTGACTGTTATCATCAATATCAATTTGTTGCTCGGACAACCACCAGAACATATCTGGCATTTTAACAACGTCACGACGATCGCGATCTGAGACCGCCCTACTAAACCGGAGGAGCTCTTCAACTTTTCCGCCTACTGCGGCGACGTCACGGTTGTAAAGGAGCCGTCGTTCTACGGACTTACGGCAGACGTGGTAGATTAACGGAACCGCCAATCTGTCCTGAATCAAACCTATCGTGTATCGTGTCAAAATAGAGGAAAGCCTCCGGTGGGACAAATCCACTGAAACGTGTACTCTCCAAATATTCTATGTTGGGGTAGAAGGCCCCAAATAATGAATGTCCGCTTTGCCCGGTGTTCATGCGGCTTTAATTCTTCAACTATGTCAAACCAAACTAAAGAAAATCACATGGCAGTCGGTGAAAACAGAACTGTCCGTTCTTTTTGTGAGAAATTACTGGGTTTGCTTACACAAGAATTTAAACTATCATAGAATCTTCAGCGGTTAACGCCAGTGCCCGGGGCGTAGTGGTTAACGTGTCTGCCTGTGACTTGTGGTGTTCGAGGTTCGAAACTGAGAAAATTCAAAAATAAAGTTTTCCACGGGTTATGCCTTTCGCGAGGAATTGGCAACTCCCCCGTTTGTAATTTTGTTGACATGAAAAGCGCTATCTCGATTAGCCATTCGGAATTGGCAAATAATTGTAGACCTCTTCGATTCCTTCACAAGACATGGTTGAGAAAGATACACTAGACCTCGGGGCTCCCCGCTGTGTTAGAAAAACTGGATTACACGTTTTTCTACCAGTTTGCTGATAGTTTGTGTGTTTTGAATAAACCCATTCTTATGGTTATTTTTTTTTTTTTTTAATCTGCTATTTTAGTATTTGGATATTCATTCATTTATTTATTTATTTAAAAAAAATTTCTTACAAAGTAAATTTAATAAGATATTTATAAATTGAAGACATCAAAGCAACTTGACCATATAGTCGTGAGAGTGGAAAATGAAAATAAAAAGTGATTGAGTCTAGAAAAAAATTTAAAAGATGAATTAACAAGAAAGTTTTAGTTTGATATTATATCTCTTCATTTGTTGTGCTGATTCAGAGCTTTCTTAATTCGTTGGTGAGAGCATCAGAGGGGTTGAGGATGATCGAAAGTCTGTTTTGCATTTCTTCAATTGAGGTCATGATGTCCGGTATTTGCCGGGAGATAGGACATTCCGTAAAAATGTGCCAGATTGTTAATGGTTCCTCACAATTTCCGTATTCCTGGCGTGGTTCCTTTTTGAAGTAGTGGCAACTTGAGAACAAGGTTTTTCCAACTCTTACTTGAAACAGCGTTACGCACTCTTGACGGTTTAGCTTGATGTTGTATAGCGGTCGATGTTGTGAAAACTGGTGTCTTCGTAGAAAGGTTACTTGGTTTTTCCAGGCCTTATCTAAGCCATCGTTTTCGTAGGTTCTTTTTATGAGATTTGGCAGGTTTGGAAGTTCTGTTGTTAGAGGATAGCGCGTAACTTCTTTAGCTATGCTGTCTGCAGTTTCGTTCCCTTCAATACCCACATGTCCTGGGATCCATGGAACTGTTATATGCTTGTTGTTCTAGAGGATACTTCGCATACATTCAAAAGTGAAGCAGTGGTTATTATTGTTTTTTAATCCAATCAAGGCGTTAAGGCTGTCGGTCAGTATAAGTGTATTTACATGTTTTGATTGTGCTAGAGTAAGGGCTTTAAGTAAAGTATTTGGATATTCTTTACCTAGCTTTTAATGCTCCCACTCTAAACTTTATCTGACTATGTCCATTTTTAAACGAATCGGTCCTTGGTATGTCGCAGCTGTTTGTTGCTGAATAGTCATGCTCATGAAAACATTTTTTGATTATGGTTCGACGTTCGAACATCAACTTCAGGATTTTATTGAAAGCTGGGGTTGCAGTTGCAGTTTCTTGCTTTTCACTACCTCTTTCTCCCCGAATGCCTTCCAAAAGATTCAATGAAATTTTGAAAAATTGACATGTACCATTTACCACACTGTCTTAAAGTACAATCTGATCACAAGAGAAACCAAAAATATTTTCCACGAGTATCACCTTTCGCGAGGAATTGACAAGTCCTCCGATAGTAAATTCATTGCTATTAAAGCCCTTTGCAACCGTTCGGAGCCGGCAGAAAATTGGATGTCCACTTCATTCCCTCACAAGGTATGGTTCTGAGAATTGCGCTAGGCCCCGGTGCTCCCCGCTCTGTTGCACCACCCTATCTATGTATGATTTAACAGAACTCATCTGTTTTTTTTTTTTTTTCAATAACAGTTTGTGGAGGAGTCTTCTCCAGTACGCTTCGTGCTTCCTTTAGCCCATAATAGAACTTTGCTGTTCACATGATGAATTGTATCGAACATGATCATTTCTGTTTTAGGAAGAGTCAATGGGGGAAAGGTTTGGGTTTCAGCATAAAAACACACTTTTTTGGTAACTGCACTACCCAGTAAATCCTTGTCTTGTTTCTGTGCTTAAGATTTGGATTTAGAATTTCTACCAATTCATTACCACGCATTATAAAATCTTAATCTCAAGTCTTTTTTTTTTGGTTAACATCTACATGCGATATTGAAAAAAAAAAAATTTAATTTAGAATCGTCGTTTGAGTTTTTCAATAAATTTGTCACACTAAACTTATCAGTTACGTCAATGCGTCTTCCATTGATTTATTCTTATTCTTAATCTTTGTGTAATGAGTGTATTTTGAAATTATTACTTCTACGTGTTTCTTAGCGGAACGTGATTAATAGATTGTAGCTGTGTTTTGAAATACGAGTATGATGCATTCGAAAAATACATAAAAACATTACTACTCCTATAAAAAGAAATTGTTCAAATACTAGAATTATGCACGGGTATGCCTGTGTATACACATAAACCTTATCTTAAGCAACAAAAAACCCCAATAAATTTGTCAGCAGTTACTAAGCATAAAAATGTCTGAGAACATTAAATGCATGACCTAGATAGAAAAGTAATACTCCATCTGAATCAATAACCCAACTTGACGTTGACAGATTAAATGATTAAATTCAAAACGACAAGATCCCAGTAGGTAGTTTGTGTTGTTGAGAAAACAGCTTTATGATTTTTTTTCTTTTAATTTTGTATCCTTCCTCTTTTGTTTATTTTTCAAATAGCTGCCGAGGCCGACGCACGTTGGTTGGGGCAACATTGAACAATTCTCTTTCCAACTTTATCAACAAAAAAAATAATAATAATAATGAACCGACGCAGGCTATTGAAATATTGTTTCATTGACAAGTGCTAACATGAACGCTTCTGCTACCAATACACCTTCGACACACTTTATCAACTCATCAATGGCCATATTAATCATATCCCCTTTTGATGAAAGGAACCCGCCAAAGGATCCCACATGAAAAGTAATAAATAAACACACTTCTTCTTCTTTTGTTCCTTCGACACTTGTACATCTAAAAAGGTGTCCGTGGTGTTTTCTTGTGTTGGCATTGAACTAGGTGCGAACGTGGCCAACAGAAGGGTTCCCCCTGTCAAGATCAGAGTTTTCTTTAATTCTTCTTGTCAAAATTCAAAAAAGAAAAGGTGTGCTGCAACTTCAACTTCCGTTAATTGTAGGTTAGACATATTTGCTTAGTTTAGGAGATGTGGTTGAGTTGAGCGTTTTATTGTTGTTAATAACAGTGTTGCTAGGGGTCTGCAGCAGTGGAAAGCAAATATTAT
The DNA here is from genome assembly GCA_914767635.1 of Melanostoma mellinum. Classification (NCBI taxonomy): domain Eukaryota; kingdom Metazoa; phylum Arthropoda; class Insecta; order Diptera; family Syrphidae; genus Melanostoma; species Melanostoma mellinum. The sequence continues at coordinate 21,094,114 of OU612059.1, forward strand.
GACAACTTGTGCTTATAAGGTATGGGTTATAAAGATTTCAGTAAAATAACTAACTTTACGAGCCAACAAACTGAAACTCTATGGAAAGAACCAACTGAAAAGTCAATTTGGTTTTCAAGTTAAGAAAAAATTGTTTATTTACTTGATCCCTCTTAAAACACACTTTTTTTTTTTGTTAACCAACCAAGCACAATGACAACTGTTTGCTTTGTTTATTCCACTTTTGTTTTTTTAGTAAACTAACAAATGGCCCTCCTACAACCAGCTTAAAAATTAATGAAAAATAACAGTTTATCATTATGAATGTGAATTAAAAATGCATTTGGTGTGTTAGAACAGAAGTTGGTGCTGCTTGATGACAACCCTCATCTTAGCAGAAGAACGCAGTTCCTCCCCAATATTAACATTTCAATTATATACTTTTTCTGAATGCTATCTTAATTTACGCGTTGCATTTATGTGAATATCAATTAAAGAAAGGAGCCAACTTAATCGCAACATGATTTCTAGGGGCGCTGCTGTAATGGCAATAAAAGAAACATAAAACATGGCCAAGTTTTTGTTGAGGTATGTTTGTTATTTTTTTTTTAGTAGTTTGCCGACCATTGGAATTTACAACTTAAAAAAGGGAAATAAAATTGAAGAATGTGTTGAGCAAATGATAAGTTTTATAGCATAATGTGGAAAGCATTTACCAGTTCGTAACAAATTGTATGTTTTACTTTTATGCTACAGAACATCTTTATGCAAATATTTTTGTTTATTCGTTTTGATGTTTTTACGGATTGATAAACCATATGTTGCTAAAGAGTGTTAATTATCCGTTTATAGAATCAAGGACAATGTTCGATACATAACAGATTTGTTTCTGCTGTTCATATTACGATCACGATAATATATCAAAGAAAAATCATTAGCAGTCACTTGCTGTTCATTGATTTTGAAAGCATTGCGACAATAGACCTTTCTGTTTGGGGGGTTTTAGTATTTCGCAGTAGATGGCGAATAGAGCAGTGAACTATATTTTGATATGTAAGAAGTATTTGGCAGTACTTTGCTAGTCCCATTGGAAGAGGTCTAATGTAGATGGGTAATATATTTGGGAGATCACGTATTATTATTATTATAATTTATTATTATTCGTTCTTTATTTAACAACTTAAGTACAATTAACAATAAAAGTTCAACAAAAGAAAAGAGCATGGCATTTATTAGCCGTCTGCCGATTGATTGATTATACAGAATATATAAAGAAAAAAATATATATAAAAAAAAAAAATATAATAATATACATATTTAAATAAATCAAATTATCTGATTAAAGATCAAAGATAGAGTTTGAGGGCTTAAAAAATTCAATAAAACTATTGCGATACTTATAGGCATGAATACAATATTGAGATAGAGTTTTTCAATCATATGAGCCATTTAAAAGTTCAGAAGCCTCTTACAATGTGAGAAAGCTCTTGGAGAAAAATAACCTCCTAAATTCAACTAAAATTGGGCATTTTGCAAGGAAGTGAAAAATGTCTTCCGGTACATTGAGGTTACAGAGACTGCATATCACTGTTAGATCCGGTCTGTGAGGCATAACATTGAGGCACAGTGTCTCCGTTCTCATTTTAAAAACTGTGCTGATTTCATATGTTGTCAAATTTCTACAGAAAAAGTTATTTGCGCCAAGAGAGTGATTTAATGTTCTTTATAGACTTCTAGGTCCAGACAAACGCGCCCGGCTGAGACAACTTTCATAAAAGCGTTGATCTACCTGTGCGATGCAATCGTAAAATTTATCTTGCCAGTCAGAAAACGTATTTCAATAGTTAAGTTATAGACCATACCTAGTTCCGCAGCTAGATCTAACCATACTTTGAAAGGTGAAAAATTGCATCTTAAGGCGTGTTTAAGAAGCTGATTCTGTGAATTTGAGCTTCTGCGTCTCATTATTTTAATAATGAAGTCCGCATTTGCTTTCAGGTTTCTACAGTAAATTTGAAGGATTCCAGCCTCTACATAAATACAATAAGTGGGGGTCGTGGTAGGAAGTTTGAATATGCGTTTAAAGAAAAAACCCTGCAAACGTTCTAAGACTATTAATTTGGAGCTGAAGTGTAACCCAATGTCCTAATTGGCAGCCATCGCGCGACTGAACAACGAGCGACGGGCGCTGCATCGGACGATCAAAATATCAAACAACAATAACCCTATTGTGTGTCCTTATTAACACAGGAAAGCGATCGCGCTATGGGGTAGCACGGTCGCAAATGTTTGTTTCATGATCGTTCAAGCTTTATCATTAAAGCTTTTCATATTCAAAGTGTATACTCGTGCGACCGACACTACGAAAAGTAGTCTGGTTGCTTCAAATCAACCAATTTGATTTTCGTCGCGTTGCTCTTAGCAAATAGCAAGTGAAAATGGAATTCGAAGACAATTTAACAAGTGACATTTTTGTAAAATTTATGTGAATTTTATTTATTTATTTATGTGTATGGGTTTAAAAATATCTTGTTGGCTTCACAGCTCACAGGAACTTGCCAAATCACAACCGGCTTTTATATATTTTATTTGAGGTTTTTCTTTTCTTTTTATAATTGAGAAGATAGTGTCGCGATGCCAATGATGCAGCCTGGTCGCGCGATCTTATGAGCATCTTGCGACTGGTATTAGGACACTCTTTGTGGTAGCACTACCAACAAGCAACGCGACCGACCGAAGTTCATCGCTCAATCGCGCGATGCAACTCCAATTAGGACATAGCCTAAGGCGGTTATCTGCTAAGATTGCTAGGTCATCTCCATAGAGCAGGGTTTTTATGTGTACATCGCCTACAGAAACACCACCAGGCAAGTTACTCGATATATCATCAATGAAAAGGGCAAATAGAATTGGACTGAAAACTCAGCCTTGTGGTATTCCGGTTTCGGTAGCGGAAAAGTTTGACATTCTACTGCTGTTCCAAACAGAAGCTGAAGTGTCCAAAATAAACCCTTTGTAGACGTTCAGAAATTTTGTAGATACACCTATCTGACTCAACTTATATATAAGCGAGTTTCTGTTGACAGTATCGAAAGCAGCTTTAAAACCCACAAAGAATACATATATAGCTTCTTTTTTCTTGAAATAAATTTTCTAGCTATGGTCTCCAGCGCAAAGATTTGATCAACCGTTGACAGTCTAGTCCGAAAACCTCCCTGATAGATACTGGGAGTGGGAGATCATGTATTTATGCACTCCAATTGAAATCATGGATTTTTAACCAATAGGGAAGGGAAGGACTTAATGGGTAGCGTGTCTGTCTGTTATTTGGGAGGTTCGAGGTTCGAACCTCAGAGAAATCAAAGTGGAAAACATGTTTTTCCACAAGTATCGCCTTTCGCGAGGAATTAGCAATGTCTCCGAGAGTATTTCTTGTCGTTAAAAACACTAATCAAAAGATTAGTCGTTCGAAATTGTAGGTCCAATCCCTCACAAGGTATGGTTGAGAGAATCATGCTAGGCCTCGAGGCTACCTTCTGTGTTGCTTCACCCTTTTTTTATTCGTTTCGTAATTGTAAATCACGAATCCGTTGATACTGTTCTTCAAAAACTTTGGCCAAGCCTATATCCCGCTCAGTCCGAAGAGTGGAGCTTCCTTTGAGTACCTTCTTTTTGCACTTGTATTATAAGTTGCAAAAACAAAACTGAGATTGCTAAAGCACCAGTAAAACCAGTAAATAGAAAGCTGGTTACAACGCCTTGCTCTCATTCATAACTTGTGAAAAGATACGATGGCATATAATTTTTTGCCGATTCTAAACGGTTAACGAAGGGGGATACCCATGAGAACAAGAACATGTTTCTAGGACTTAAATCAAGAACTCCCAAGTACCACAGGCAAACATTCAAACCATCAGATTTATCGTGCCGAACCGAACGGACCTTAGACGTCCTTTAACTTTAATATGGAAGAAATAAAGACACCATAGAATTATGGTAGGTTGAGAATAACTTTGATATTTTTGAAAAACTGTGATAGGTTGTAGAAAAAATAATAATATAAATTTCAAATCTTGAATAGGAGGTTTCCCATTTCCCATTCATGTTGAAATGGTTCTTGAAATTGTTCTAAAAAATTGTGAAACGGTATCAAATAAGTTAGACAGGGTCATTTCCTTAATGTCGTTGTTTCAGTCATTGAGCCTTTTACTTTTCAAAAACACATAATAAAATGACTATCAACGCAAAAATGTTACTGCAAAAAGTGATACTGTACGTTTATCTAATTTTACATAGCCATTTTTTTTTAAATTTTATCACCACCCAACTACATCCGGTAAATTCTAAGAAGCAAATGATAAACATTCTGGAGCATCATTTTATTTTCGCAAGTCTTAAAAATTACAAAAAAAAAAAAAACCAGTGCGGCAGTGTTTGCGCTCAACACAGGAAACATACTTTTTTGGTAGATTTGTCAGCAGGCATTTCCTGAGCGTAAAATTTAGGTGTAGTGCAGTGTAGTGCTTGCCAATTTAGAAAATGTGTTTTATCTTGTGTAGGTATAACTGTAAAGTACAACTCTAATGTTAAAGAAAAAAAAAAACTTTACAAAATTGGAGAAATCATGAGCTAGGAATTTGGTATGAATTTTTTCGATAAGTAAAATTGATTCATCATAAAACTGCACGAAAGATTTTCTTTTAAAGGAATTTTGACGTTATTTTTTTTTGCAAATGGAATGCAATAGTTCGTTCGTTGTACAGTACACAGTGTTGACTCAGATTTGCTTGTCAACCCTATAAGTTATCAAAAAAAAAAACTTTGGTTTCGGTTCTCAAAAAACGCTAAACAACGAAATCATCACATATGCGAGGTATTTAAAAAAAAGTACATGTCATTTGTAAGCCCTGTTCGTTACCTGAACTCGCCCCAGCAAAAAACAGGTGCTATTTCAGGGCGAGATGAGAGCAAACCCAGGGTTATGAAACACTCAGTTTGACCTTCGGGGCAAGTTTCTATTTTTCAAAAAACACTTTGTAGAAAACCTAGGACTTTCACCGAGAAAACCTTATGATTACTTTCCACCAATGGCTAAGAAGTAAGTTTGACGTTTAACTGTTTTTAAAATAATTGAAATAGAGAATCTTTTCATCAGCTGCCTTATAAGTCAAGTTTTTGTCTTCTTTGCTTTTTCTCCTTCTACAGATTTTAAAATAAAATAATAATTTTACTACGCGATTCGAATCCACCCGCCTCCCATGAAGATTTTCTTTCGAGTTTAATCTCAAAAACGACAAACGATCAAAATGACACAACTTGTGCATGAAGTAATCTGTGTTTTTTTTATAAACTATGAACAAGCATCTTGATATGATTGTCATAATAAAAAAGAAATACAGTTTAATTAATCATTTCTATTTCTATTTTAATTATGAATGTAAATCAAACGGATATACGATCACCACAAACTGGGAATTAAACTTTTTTTTCTCCTAACCATAAGTACAATTCATTTCAAGACGTAAATCATAGACTTTATTCGTTTAGACAAAATAGATGTCATTTCTTGATCAATTTAGAATTCACATCATTGATTTGGTATCCCCACTTAATGCAGAGGATAAATTGTGTGTTTGTATTTGACTTTGTGTTACATTTTATTTAAGTGATTTGTCTGCCCAAAGGAGCATCTCAACATGTAGAAGCGACCAACCGCAGCAGCTCTTTTTTAAATGAAAGTGACCCCCTGTTGGTGTAAGATTTTTTTTCGTGATAATTTGGACTAAATGTGTTATTCTGTGCGTGTGACTTTGTTGGATTTTTTTTTTCTTCAGAAAGAAAATAAAAAAAAAAAATAAATAAGAATTTGTGACAATTTATTGAGGAACCATCAGAATACACTAATAGCGCATCGAAGAGGCCCAAGATAAACGATCCGCTCCGACTCGTCGAAATCTAGTATATCCTTGTAACATGATCGCCGGTGAATTTTTTAGGTCTCAGAAACATGTTATCGGGTTTTTGGGTGAGCCTTTTTTTTTATTTTTCTTCTCAATCGATGTTCGCTTCGTCGGCTTTTCACCAAGTCTTTGTGGTACTTCAGGTGTAATGGGTGTGTGAGAAAAAAAAACACAACATAGTTTTTTGTTTTTTGTTTGTGTTTATTTTCGTACGCGATTTTCTTTCCTTTGGGAACGATCTTTTTGAAAAATCAAATTGGCTATTCTGCGATCTCGTTTTTTCTTTTTCTTTAAATTTTAAAAAGATGCTTGACAGGGAAAATTGTAATGGCTATAAAAAATCAATTGAAAGAAGAAACTTTCTGTATAGGCGTAGCCCATTGAACTACCAATAGTTTTGTTTGATCCTAATTGTTGACACCTTTGTTGATTACTTCCTGTGATAATTTAAAAAAGAAGTCGTCGGATTGTGTGTGAATTTTATTCTACACGTTTAGCTAATTTTTTTGGTTTGTTAAAGAAGACAAACTTTTTCTAAATACCTATTTACGTTCAAAGCATAGAGTGTGTCGAAATTCGTTTTGATTATTTTATCAAGAAAAGGTAGGTAGCTACACCTCATTGCGCATGGCAAGCCAAATAAATTCTTTGTTAAGACCGTCGCGTTGAGTGTTTTTTTGAAATCGATCATCAAGCAGGTGGAACAGGAATTAATATCAACATTTTGCTCAATGATGGTCCGCAGGTGTTTTTAGTGATTACAGCTCATTACGTAAAAAAAAAAAAATACTTTGGTAATTTTGTCGTGCGTCGATTTGAGAGAATCATGGTTTATGCTGGTCTTCATTGTGTGCGGTTTTTGGCCAGATAGCTTGACTGGGCTTGCTAATTAGCCTCTCCCTGGTTTTCCTTTTGAGTAATTTTCTCTTTGTGATTGTTGGTATTGGTAGGGATTAGGGAATGTCACCTGCGATACTCAGTTAAGAGTTAACTGATTTCAATGCAAGAGGCTGAGTGTAATGACATTATTTATATAATGACGACATTTGTGATAGAGGCCAATATATCACTAGAGTTTCAATTACATATTTGAATCTAAAAAACGGCTTAAGTTTTAATTTTATTCCGGTATATGGGAAAGCAAACGTTGACTCTATGATTTCAAAGTCAACTCCTTTGTGACATTCAAAAATACCTAGTTTTTTATGCTTTCAGAAAATGTGCAAAAATCACTGGCAGAGGCAGAGAATGCTTAAGTATTTTCTTACATTTTCTCCTTTAATTTTAAAGATTAATCTGTCAAATTATGTAATATTTTTGAGAAGACTACCTATACGTCTAATCGGCGCTATATTGTTGATGTCCCCTGTACTAATATAAAAGGGTTTAAGGCTAGTAAGGTTTAGAGAGAGGTTTAAATCTCCTTTTGATTCCATTCGTTTTGTTTTATGTTCATTGGTGTCAAATTAAAGATTAGGAAAGTTTCATTTCCAAGCTTTGAAAGTGCCAGTAACATAGCTTGTGTTCTTGGTAGGGGAAGTAGTAATCGCATGCCGTGAAAATATGTAGCTTTCTCGATAAGGTGTTCAGAATCGGCAAAAAATTTAAAGTCCCTTTCATTCCTTCACAGTGTATTGTTGAGAGGAATGCGGTAGGTTCCGGCGTTCCCGTTCTGTTGAGCCACCCTACTTATTAATTTTAACATCAAAGGAGACGATTTTGTTTAGCTTCTAAGTGCTGCTAAAAGCAACAAGAAAAAAACATACCCCAGATATAACTTTGCACTGTTATAATGAGGAAATATTTTTTTGTTAATTTTTTTTTTTAGTTGGACGGGGCCAAAACTATTATAACGATTTGAATGAAATTTGAAACAGAGATGGTCTTAAGCCCAGAAAGTAGCATAGGCCATATTTCATTCAAATATTCCTTCGAGAACGGAAACGAGAACGTAAACGAGAACTAAAATTTTGTATTGAATAGGTTCCAAAACTACTTTGCCGAATTGAATAATAGATGGAACAGAGATGGTCTAGAGCCTTAGATTGATAAAGTCTATATTTTATCCTCATTCTCCTACGGGAAAGGGACGATAGCGAGAATATCACCGAGAACTTAGAAAATACGGAACGAATTACAAAGACTCTTTCATCTTTAGAGTTCTATATGTATTTCTGTGCTTCATTTTCCCCTATACTATATTTCAACTACATATTCCCACGGGAACGGGAACTGGAGATTAAAACGCGGTGTTATCCACGATCATAGACTATATTTCATTCACTTATTCCCATGGAAACGGGAAGGTAGAGTGAAACTTAAAAACTTCTGAACAGATTTCCAAAATTATTTTAACATTTGAATGCTTCAATGTTCTTCTATAACATAGATTTTATTTCATCTCATCATTGCTAGCAGAGTCGATGCTTTACACTACAGACTAGACCTCCTCAGGGCCCGAGCTACTCCGGGCGGGTCAGCTAGTCTTCAATAAAAATAAATACGTTTGGTGCACGGTGCTGCGTACTCCGTTTATTTGTATCTTTATGAAATAAATAAGAAAAGTGGCGCAAAAGAAACTGAAACGAACGAATTTCAGGGGCCCACAGTTGTTTGCCTATTCCGAACGGTTAAGTGAAGAAGTACTTTTCATGACAAGGTAAACACTCTCAGAAAACTCTCCACTTCGTCATGAAGTGCGAAACCCGTGAAAAAAAATTGTATGCGTTTTTGGGAGTCGGACCTTGAATTCGACGCAAATTCGCGCCACATTTTTATTTCACTTCCTATTAAAAAAAAAAGAAACCGAAATTGCGCACAAAATTGTATGCGAATGCTCCATTACCATGCCGAAGAAGTCTGGTGTGTTCTGGAAAAAGAACTATAGATAAGATGAAAGCAGCGAAGACACAAGCAAATGCAGCAGCCAAGAAAACGGTGGCTGCTGATTTTGAAACAGAGATAAAAAGCAGGAAGATAAAAGTCGATTAAAATTTAGAGACGAAGTAGAAACTTGACGAGTTAAAAAATCTAAATCAAAGTAACGTAAAATAGACAAAGTTCCAAACACATTCAAAGAGGACGAGGAGGAAGAAATTCCGTAAATGATGAAAGAGGAAGTGGAGAAGTGCCAAGTAGGAAAAAAAAGTAAGAAAAGCATATCAGCAGAGCAAGAGCCAACTATCAGCACAACTACTCCAGATAAATTTCAATGGGCTTTAGCGATAGTGTATACTGTTAAAAAGTATGGTAACAGCATGAAACTGGACAAGCTAAAGAGAAACCGAACGGATGTACCTTACCAAAAGAGGCTAAGCTGCTCTAATAGAAAAGCAGCAGTTGAAGTTTGATTAGAAGTTCGGAAGTTTGTCAATATGTTCCATTTGAAAATTTAAAATGAAATTCTTAAAATAGGATTGACTGGAACTTGTAGCTGATAATTGGAATATTATGTTTAGAAATTTGATTAAAAAACAGCTGAGATACATTTTTTGGCACCGGTCTAGTGAATATGGCTAACCATGTCTTTCGTCACCAAGAAAGAAAGAATTGGTGGCAATACATATCGTTTCAAAGGGATACTCCTCTTAGTAAGCGATCTACAGATGTACATTTTAATCGTTCGAACGATCTGTCCATGTTTTGAAATGCAGAAATTAAAAAAAAGAAAATAAAGTGTTTTATTGGTTCCTTACTTCAAACCATTGAAAATAGTTTGTTTAGCACACAACAATGTCAACCTGGAACGTATAAGTATGGAAACTCCGGGGTTCTCCGAAACAGCCTGCTGCGGCAGGAAGCCAGTAAGCAGCAAACTCAGCAGCCATGTTCGCTTTAATGATGGATCGTAGTTCTTATCTCAAAAATGTATGTATTCTACAGTATAATGCTTATAAGCTATATATAATATATATAATACTATAGTATTAGTTTTGCCGGGTGTCTTTTTCTAGACTTGAATACATAAATGTACTAGCTGACCCGGCCACGCGTTGCTGTGGCTAACGTAACAAAAATTGAGATGTAAGCTATCCTATCTTTCAAGTTGGATCAAACTGCACACAGTGTACAAATTTTATTAAAATCGGTTAAGTAGTTTAGGAGTCCATCGCGGACAAATATCGTCACACGTAATTTATATATATTAAGATTACATAGTTTCTTGACCAGTCCAACAACAACTTTTCAAGACTAGTATGTTACAAATTTGTTAGGTTCTTTTATCTCTCTCTCTCTCTCTCTCTCTATCTTTCTCTCTCTCTCTCTCATTAATTAAAGATTTGATATTGTGGAGTACTTCTGGTTAAGCTCAAAAGCTTCTTTCATGTACTTTGAGAAGGTTTTTTATGATTTCTCCTCTCTCTCTCTAAACCTCTAAAACCCTTCCAAAGTCCAAACAATTTTTTAAATTTGAATGTTCCATTCTTTATTTATTAAGTTGTTCAGGTGGAGTTTTTACGCAAATAAAAACTTATGTTTTCAACGCTTACGGCAATTATTTTTACAGCCACGTCGAATGCAGCACCTGCAAAAGGGACTAAGTCGGTGAATTGAATACCAACGATATGCTGCCGCATGCAGAGTTGTAACCGCAAAATCTACAATGAAGCGAATACAACAATGCATCCCGAACAGATGCTTCTTACATGCTCCAAAAAAAAGCATTCAAGATTTCGCAAAATCATTTTGGTAAACATAACGAGCATGATTCAGATTCTTAATGAAAACTCAAAGAGAATCTTAATCTTGAAAACAAATTGCCGAAACGCATAAAGTCATTGCAATATTACAACCATAAAGTATGAAGGTCTCATAGTCATCATCTGTCAGATGCAATAACTGCGATGAGAGTCGCTGATAAACTCCTTCATGACGCTCACACAAGCCAATTAAATGTTCGTGTTTACGCGTAGGATCGTTAAATTACTGCCTCTTTGGTCATTATGATGTGAAACTCGAAATCTGAGTCTTTAACTTTTATTGCCACCAAATGTTGGGATGACATTTAATTTGGTGTTTTCATGATATCATTTCAAACTTTATACTTCAATACGAGAAACGTACATATTTTGTTTGTCTTATGTCAATAAGGAGATAACTTTGAATGGCTGAACAGTGATTCATTGTTTGAAATACTGAAAGTTCTGGTAGAATCAGACTGCTGCTTTTGAGAAGTTTTGCACTATAGAAGCATAAATTGACGAAAGATGTTCATTAATGGTATGACACTCTTTTTGAAAGCTTTGCACCAAACCTATTTTTAAAGCCGAGGTTAAATACGCTTTATCATAATTTGTTGCCAATTATTTCACAGTGAAAAGAGCGGTTTGTCACCAGTCAAATCGAAATCTGTGATTTAAAAAGTATCCTTCACCAGGGGCGTTTTGGTTTTTTTTTTTATCGATTTTGTTCTGGTTTCTTTTTAAAAAATGACAGATTATCTACTGTCGTTTCTCCAAAATGTTTTGTATGTTTTTTGAAGAGTTTCTAGTGAAAGAGGATTGGGGAAGAAGAAGCCTGCCACCAGACTACTTGCCTACAAGTTATCATAAAGGAGCAATACCAACCCAAAAACCTTCCGTTGTCAAAAATTGACAGGGAAGTAGATACACGGATCATAGAGGTTGACATGGAAAAAAAATTCATTTAGTTTGCCCCTTTTTTGTCATCTGGTATTTATCCCTTCTGTTGTTGAATGGTTTTTTTTAAGTTTCTCTTATTTCCGACTGTGGATCGAAAAATTCCAACGAAAGAATAGAAAATAACGAAAACCGAGTAATTGACGAAATTCTACCCGTTTCGATTTTGAGATGAACGATTCGTACACACTTCCGTGTTTTTAACCCTCTTTTTCGCTATTGAGAAAAAAAAGCAAAAAAAACACATTCCATTTCTTTCCTTAATTCATATCCAGGACATTGGCAACTTCATAACTTTCAATGTCACATCATTGTTAGAAAACCTATATGACTCGCAGTTCCGTTCCTTGTCTGAGTTGCCTGGGATGAATAAGGAGACAACTCACCCTAATCATGTTTGAAACACTTAATTAAAAACGATTCAGTGCCTTGGTACTTCTCTATACCCCGATAAATAGATGAATTCAAAATCGATTATAAGAATTTTTTTTCTTTGATGCCTTTTCTCATTTTCATTGTTTATTCCCATGGACCATTTATGTTGGTCTTATGTTCCTCCCTTGCCACGCTGCGCTACTTCGAAGAGGGTGATCAAAAAATGTGTGTTGTGTACGAGTGTGTGCGATATACTTGTGGGGCGTGCAAAATATTTTAGTCACATAATTTATTACTGGAACTATTAATTGGTTTGAACGTTTATGGCCAAGCGAACAGGGGCTGGACCTATTTTCCGGCATACAAATTTCCCATTTACACATACTTACTGTTCAAAGTTTTTCAAAGGAAGCCGGAAGAATTATGAGTCTTTCACTCAACAATCTGCTTGTGGCTCCTATTTGACATTATTTTCGTCTGCTTTCAGACATAAATCAAATAAACTTTTTTTTTAGTAATGCTTGTATGTAGGTCGTACCTACTCGTAGATATGTCTACTTTTAAAGGGTTCTTAAAATATGGAAGCGGCTTTTTAAAAGCTATTTTCGAAACTCTTCCAAAGGGGGAATATCAATCAAGTTCGAACATACTCGTCTGTCATGTATTACCGGCATTAAAGTGGCTAATGACTTGCAACTTGCTTGCGTTTGGTGTATGTTATCTATTTCTTATTTATGCATAATACATTCTAAACACGAGGAAGGGACAATGGGAAGTGCATGAGGCCAGTACTATGTGTATTGACTCCGCCGGCCGCATGTGGTAATCAATCACTCATGTGTGCAACGGCTCTTGTCCGAAAGCATTAAGTGAAAATGAAAATTCTAAGAGGAAAATGCCGATACAAGTAATGTTCATAGGCTTGTAGATGCGGGTAATTAGGAGACCAATAATGGTAGTCTAAGGGAATGCTATTTTAGCTAGGATTAAACAGATGTCCTGCATTTTTGGATGCAGGAATGTGTGTGTTTTTTAGGGAAAGGAATTTGGTTTAGGGAAAAGAGAGGCATTGATGCGAAAAGGACTTAAGTCCAATTTTATGGAGGTCAGTTGCTATATGGGGTACCTACCTACCAAGTTGAATTAAGAAAAAAAGATTAAGAACTCTTTGACAATAGGTTGTAATGGGTGGATTAAGAATTTTCTAGAATTTTTTCTTACTTCATTGTGGGAATTGTATTTGCATTTGGTTTTATTGAGATCAATGCAAGAACCCAGAAGAACAATGTTTGGTTCTTTTGCAATTCTTCTATGCTTTTTCAATCTGTCATACGCCAGTGGCGTAATGGTTGGATTGGCTTTTCTGTATATTACGTTCGTTTAAATGCCAGAAGCATTCCATTTTTGTCGCTAGGAATAGACAAGTCCTTTGATAGTAATAAGTCCACTACCTAAAAAGCGCTTTTTGACTTAAATACCTAGCTTAGCTGTTTATAATCGACAGCAAATTGTAGGCCCCTAATGTTTCGAAAGTTGCAGTTGAGAAGGGATGGCCTTTCCCAGGTTATTGTCTTTGCTTATTTCACTGTTTTTAAGTAGGTACAAAGTAAATCTTTATCGAGTACCTTTGTCGTTTTAAGATCGTTAGATAAGTTCTTTTTCTTTGTTTTTTGAGTAACTGAGAGCACACTATGCTAACCCATTCGTATTGCAAATGGCACAAATATTACTCTGTACTTTATTTTAGTAAAAATTATGGTGAAATGTTTTAGAAAGTTTGGTGATAGCTGAAATCGTTATTCCTATTGAAATTCTTCGCATATCCTTAAAACACTAGGCTTAGTAAAGCTTGACTGGTCGTTGAGTTCTTTTTTGTGGTGTTCTTTTTTTGTCTTTCTTAACGCTTCCGTCATGTCTTCAGAATGTGAAACGTTCCTATTGAAAATATAGGTCAGTAGCGGGGTTCAATCGAAGCAAATTTACTTCGCTTTTAAGAAAAATCCGAAATCTACTTCGCTTCGCTACTTCACATTTTTTCACACTGAAAAATTATTCTTTCAAACTTCAATCAGTCTCAATTTTCAATAAAATAATTCCGATAGAATATAGGTCATTGAATTTATTTTCACAGTGGTAAATGTTATAGGAGTTATCGCCAAGTGCTGCGTCAACACTAGAGGAACAATCTTTCAAAAGTCTGTACAATTATTCGCCTACGCAGACGATATTGACGTAATGGGAAGGAAAAGCGTGATGTCATACCTAGGTGCTTTTGCGAGTATTGAAACAGAAGCGGCAAAAATGGGTTTGATGGGTTAAGAAGGTAACCTTGTATAAGACCTTAACTATCCCAGTCCTGTTTCACGGCGCAGGAATGATCTTTGGTCCCGTATGCGAAGACAATGTGTGGAGAAGAAGATACAATAACGAGCTGTATGAGCTCTACCGCGTCATGTCATGGGCATAGCCAGAAGAGTACGTACGCATCGCGAAGCTACTATGGTTAGGTCATGTAGAGCGGATGGACCCAAACGCTCCGGCTCGAAGGTTTTCGAAAGCACATTGCAGGGAAATCGCGGAAGGGGAAGACCTCGTCTTAGGTGGCGCAATCAAGTGGATGAAGATCTCAACCGACTTAGAGTGCAAAACTGGAGAGAGCTCACCCGAAATCGAAATCGTTATAGAAGGATGTTGGTAGAGGCCCAGGTTCACCCCGAATTGTAATGCCCACCTAAGTAATTAAGTAAGTTAATAAAGAGTTGTAAAAACAAATGCAGAGCCTTACGAGAAGGATCAGCGAACCAAATGGTCAAGTGCGTTTTTTTTCTGGCAAAAATAAAGCATTTCATTTTCTTGGAGCAGCCTTTTCTTTGGCAACTTAATTCAAATTTCTGGTTTTATCTCGTGAATAGCTCGGTTCTGTTTTCATCAGGAACCCATGGAGTTCTCCAACCTACCGTGCTCTTAGATTGAAATTGAATCCTGATCTGCTTCTTTTTTTTTAAGCCTATTTTTTCGACTTCATATCGCTTTAGTACAGTTCAGTTCCGTTCTGTTCACTTCGACTTCAATTATGGGGGTCAATCGGTTTTTATTACAAATTACTTTCTTAACATTTCTAGAATACGGTAGTAAAGTAATTTTTGAAAATTCGAAATCATTTTAAAGACACACAGCATTTAGAAGAAGGAGCTGTTCAGAGCTGTTTTAAGCGGACTTGAAATTTTAAACGAGTTTTTCTCAAAAGCATGTTTCTCCGAATCATATCTTAAAAATGGCTTTTCCGAATTCCTTGAAATTTGAGAGGTGTACTCAACACATGTAAACGCATGAAATGAAGTTATAAGCCTCTATCTATTTACTAGTCATAGAAAAAAAAATTCTAAAAAATGCCTAAAAATCAGGCAGTTACATGGTATGATCCCCTTTACTTAGCTCCACCTTACTTTACTTCACTTCACTTAAATTCAATTCACTTCACTTCTTTTCGATTCCCTTTTCTTCACTTCACATATATAGCTTCACTTTCCTTCACCCCACTTCATTCTTGAAACTTAACTTCTCTTTTTTTCACTGCAATTAACTTTCAGCAAGCTTTGAAATCTGCCTTTGCACCTCTGAGTAACGAATTGTCTCTGAAAAAACTAGACACGGCATTATTTAGGGCATCACGTATTATCTCTCGAGTAATTCAGAGAAATGTGCATGAATGGCTTTTTCAGGTTGAATAAGTCGAGCAGCACTGATGATTGTTGTCAAAAAAGATCTGGAGACTTAAGATTGAATACACATGTACCTCCAATGTTTACCATCATTTGTTCCCTGGTCATAATGGCAAATTTAAATTTGCTTAGGGAAGTTTCGTGTGATGAGATCCACACGATATTTTTAAAACTTAGTCCACGAGCATTCCCGCTTAGCCTGTTTCTATCATTGCGTTCTTATCTATTTTCTTATGTAAACGTTACCTTTGGATTTTAAAATCGAAGGCATTAGTCGTGGTTCGGATTTTACGTGCAGCATTTTCTAAGCCTTTTCACATCGACCCGTATCCTGTATTAAAAAATGCTTGTAGTCATTTGTTTTGCTTTTCTTAAAAAATACGTTGACGCCAACTTATCGATATTTTGAATTAAAAACATAATGTGTCTCTAAAAAGACGTGAACCCAAAACAAGTAAATTCGCCTTGAAACTGTACAGTACTTAGAACAGATGTTTTTAAATCGGATTTAAAGTTCATTACCCGTTCTCTTTGTTTGTGGCATCTTTTTTTATCTTTTGCATTGCGAAAAATTTTTGACAATATTCTTCTGGAGTATTATCTGGCAATTTAATTTCAACAGATATACAAAAAAACCAAACTTTCATTATTTCAGTTTCCCACCGATTCAAATCAATTCTTAAATTTAACAATAACACCAATTTAAAATCGGGAGCCCAATAATTGCCCTTCTTATAAAAATCATTGTGATATAGAATCACAAACCTGAGAACTTTATTCAAACCACACTAGACGATGTCAAATTGATTTCTATTGGCTTTGATTCTTCTTTGCCGACATGACTATTCGCTCTTCGCGAATAGAGTTCATATGTATGTAGGTTTATAATTGAGCTTGTCTATTTGATTGAAGTGAAGATGGATCAAATTGGTTGAGGTTTGCGAACTAATGAGACAAATTGATTTAAGCTGTTATTTGTTATGAGTTTCCTTTTCTTGTGAACTTTTAATTCAATAGAAAGTTCTCATATCAAATCGGTTTTTCACTGGAATCTCGTTTTGTTGAGTTTGTTTAAATCCATTGCGCTTAAATTTTCTGAATTGAATTAATACACAACATACCTTTTCACCTTTCAAAGATTTTTAACGTAATTGTCATCGGAGTGAGAGATCCTGGTTTTTGTAAAACAAGTAATAAATAAGAGATGAGTTTACTTTTTAACATTAAAAACACTTTTTTATTTCCCTCTAATATTTTATCTATACATACAATACATACAAAAGTAGCCGAAACAGGAAGGGATGCCTGGGGTCTAGCGCATTACTCACAACTATTTCCTTTGTGAGGGAATGTAGGGGACCTACAGTTTACTGCCGGTTCTGAACGGCTAATCAAGAAAGCGTTTTTCATGGCAATGAATTTACTTTCGGAGGACTTGCCAATTCGTCAATATCCATTTTTATAAATTATAAATTTTTTTGATATAATATCCTGTTTTCTGTTGTTTAACATTTTCTTGGAAGTATTTTACCCTCGGCTCATGCAAAACATTTCATTCAAAACATTCAGAATTTACTCACTGACATATTTAGAGTGATAGGCTACTTATTTGTTTATATTGGCGGTACTTCTCTTTTATGAAAGCGCTTCTATCGAAGATCCTTTCAAGTTTAACGGAGAACGGTCTGGACTTAAAGTTACGAAATTTTCTGTGTATTTTTCTCTAATTAAATTCAAAGAGATTTAAAAATCTATTGAACACAATATTACCTTCACATCGCCCAACATTGATACAGCAGAGTTTAGCAAACTTTTTTTTGTTTTGGAATTAGCGTATCGCTACGGAGTTTGATTCTCTTAAGT
Organism: Melanostoma mellinum; assembly: GCA_914767635.1. Taxonomy (NCBI): domain Eukaryota; kingdom Metazoa; phylum Arthropoda; class Insecta; order Diptera; family Syrphidae; genus Melanostoma; species Melanostoma mellinum. The sequence goes on from OU612059.1 coordinate 21,111,652, forward strand.
GGTCGAACCCGTGTCAGGAGGGATTGTTTTGTTGGTTGTCATTTAGTTTAATGTTGGAGTGCACTGGCCAAGTTTTGCCATACACACAACTTACACCAACTCTTTGGTTAAAAACACACAACCAACAAAAAGTCTTTGATAAGCCGACGCACAAACACCACCGCCCTTTAATATGCCAACTAGGCGCCATCCCCTGCTGACTAACACATCGGCACGCGACCAAAACCCATTAACATACATGACTAATTAAATTATCTTAACACCCGACCGCTGATAATACCCCCGAAAAAAATTCCCAGTCAGCAATTCCAATTTTCAAAAAAAAAAAAAATACTAAAACAAGCCGCCACACCCATTTTACAACGCTCACAACATACTCTGTCTCACTCTAGACTATTCCTCTCTTTGTCTCGCTCAGAATTCCCAGCCTTCAACCGTCCCCATACCCACTGACGTTTCCAAATTCACGTCCTGCTCTTCGGAAGTGGAAATGGAAAGGTTGCTTATGATTACCTCATTGAATTCTGAGCATTGTTACATGGGTTAAAAAGGCCGAATAGAATTTATTGCTTCGAAAACTCAATCCTGTCTCTTGTCGTTGAAGCTTAACATTTCCCCAATGACATTATCCATCAGGAATGGTACCTGCATCCAAGAAACCGAAAAGCTTTCAGTACTCGGTATGTGTGTAAACGACGACCTTCGTTTTAATTACCACATATTTGAGATTGCCAAAAATGCTGCAAAATGCTTAGGTTTCCTAATACCATGCAGAAAGTTGTTCCCTACCTCTGATCTGGCTACAATTGATAAGGCCTACATCCGCCTTAAACTAGATTAAAATTCTCATGTCTGGTCATATGCTCCGCTAAGATCCTTGCGCCTCCTTGATAAGATACAAAACAGAGCGTTCAGATTGATAGGTGATAGTTTAATCTTAGAGTCGATTCACTGTCTTGAACATTGTCGGCAAGTAACATTTGCCTATCTTTCTGGCTCCTTTTGCAAACAGTGCTTTAGTGATATAGCCAGTTGCATTTCTCCCCTGCATCAATTTGGCCACTATCTCCCTTCATCCCAACTTCGGTATAGAGATTCATATTTTAACCGCCCAACCCGGATGTGGAATTCTTTACCCAACTCAATTTTCCCCACCCAATATAATGTACAGAAATTAAAGAATAATTTGCATCGGTATCTCCTTTCTTATCCTTTCCTTATTTCCACAGTCACAATCCCTTGAAGTGCGCGTAAATTATAAAAAGAAGTTTTGTTTTAATGAAAATTTATTGTTTTCATTAAAGAATGAAAGTTGATTATTTCCTCTAAAATCTAATTAAACATGTTGTGCATAATGTTATAATATTAAGCAGATATAATAAAAAGACAACCACTGAAGGTCTGAATACCTATATCCGTGTTTCCTGCAAAGTTATTTAAATTGAGTTTGTAGATAGGAAAATCCCCTACGGTGTGTTTGTACTTTGTAAACAAGTGTAAGAATAATATCCTTGGGCATGAAAGCCCTACATTTTGTTAATTACATGATTGTATGCGGCATATCAACTCGTGTTTTTTTCATCCCAATTTGTATTCTCAGTCAGACAACGTAAAGGACCAACAACAGTTAATGGGGTAAACATGGCAACCAAACCAAGTACCTACCACTGACCATATCTTCATATGGAATTTTTAAAATCAACAAGTTGTTTCAGGAAAAGGAAGTATGTAGGCTAGGTACCTAAAACACAAATCGTTTTCTGTCGTGCGTAGAAGCTATCGTTTCAAATATCGCAGTTGCACAAGAAAAGATACAAAAGTACCATTATGAACACGCAGACAAACCTCACAGTAACAGCAGCAGCAGACAGAACCCGTATTCCTTATAAACATATTTTCTTTTTTGTGTACAAACTGTACGAGTGTTAAAAACAAAGGAGCATGCGTTTAAGGATCGGCAGATGTTCACTTAGCAACCATTCACCAGGTCCTCTTCATTATTATTATAGGTAGGTAGTTGTTACTTTTGAAGATGTTTTCGTTTGAACACCGCTCTGGGAGATTTACGTATGCAAAAACAATTTGCGCAGCTTACAGCTTGCACAAAAGCCGCTTACAGAGGTAAAAATGAAAATTGCAAACAGATACATTTTCAAGAATTTTACCTGGGCTCAAATTTGCTTTGTTTTGCTATGTTTTTTTTTAATACAAAACAATTGCAAACTAATGATGCATGATAATTCTTACCTATGTTGGAATTTTGTTATTTTCGTTTGGCGGTTGTTATATTTTTTTCTGATAAATAGGTGTGAAATAGGATCTTCCATTGATATGTTTGGTTTGCAATTTGTTAGCTCAGTTTACAATATTTTACAGAGGTAAGATTTTTTCTTTTTCGCTTTAAGACTTATATACCTATCTACCTTTTGAAAAAAATAAAGTAAAATAAATAATGGGTGGAGGGAAGTGAAAAATGTTTCCCAGAATGTGTGTAGGTAGAATGACGAGCTTGACATATCACCATCACGTCTGTCCACTCGGGTGACAATAATAACAGAAGCAAGGTGAATGAACATCAAAATACTGGAAGGTAGGTAAAAATCAAAGTGATGATTCTGATATTTTGTATTGAAATACGTCGTTGATTAATATCAGTTCACACCTCTTTGACAAAAAACTTTTTCTGCTCCTCATTTAAAAGACTCGAAATACAGTAGGTAAATGAAAGGGAAAAGGTTTTGGATGTTTCTGGATCTGGTTTTCTATTTTCTGATTAACTAAATCGGTTTCAAGAATCTGCACCTTAATTTCTGATTTTGTTCATTATGGTGTTTTTCATGTGAACTGGTCTTTATTGAATGTTGAATCGGTGTGCTGAGAACCACACGAAGTTCATCCGCTGATGGCGGCAATAATGTTCTCAATTCAAAGTGTGTGTAACAATGCTGGGTTTGATGGTCGAAGACGTGGCTTTGTTGTCAATTGAATCTGAAGAATTTGAAATGAACCTTTCTTTTCAGGTTCCTTCTTTCATCCATCTTTCCATTTTCGCCTACCACCTTTGGTTAAAACATTACATTTACATTTACATGAAACCTACTCCACACATAAATCTGCGGCCGGGCGACAAAGACCATTTGGCTGATACACCACAAGACTAACTAAACAAATACTACATAGAACAAATAACACATGACAACAGCACGCAGTAGTACAAGACGGTTCCCCATCTTGTCACTAACAGCGCTCATTCCGATTTAATTACGGTGTTCTAATGGGAACCGACTCTTTTCGGGTGACAAGGCCGTTGTCGATTGGTTAAAACATGTTAAAAAAGTTTCAATGCATAGGTCATATAGTTAAAAAAAAAACTTTTTAAAGGCCGTTCGTGATTCTAACCTGCTTCTCGATAGCATTTTAGAAATCGCTACTTTAGCTGGCAGCACCGCAATTGAGATTGAACAAATTTTTTAAGTCCGTTCAATTTTGCTGCCGATAATATCCGCAAAAACATATACATATGTATGTAGATATGTGTGGCAGAGGGCACTGTGCAACCAAAGTCATCATTTCTGGGAGCAACAGTAAGAGTTCTAAAAGGCTTCATTTTCAGGCTACATTATCATTTCTTTAGCAAGAGTTCCACAGGGCACAGTTTTTGGGCCCATATTAATTCGCACTATGTGAACTTTCTACAACAACTATAGTGGAGGACCGTTAGACATAAAAAAGGCAAAACCTAGGAATCCAAGGCCAGTCCATGGATTTTCATGAAATTTTCGGAAATGTGTTTTGGATGGCGTATAGAAAAAAGTTAAAAAATAAAATTTCACCGCTCTCAATTTTTTAATTATTTTTAAAATTAATTATTAACTTTTAGAATTTTATTTTATTTATTTAGGGTATTTTAGATAAGGTTTTCCAAAGCGTAAGGATGGATAGGTTTGGTTAAGACAAAATAAATTTGTATGAGAGGGGGTCTATATCCCTCCGTGTAGGCGCGAGGGGCAATTTTATATGAAATTTACTACATTTTTTAAAAAACTATTAAAAATCAACTAAGCCACTTACTTTCTCATACTTTAGTGATTTTAAAAGCTATCGCTTTGTTCTTTAACCCTAGAAAGATAAACTGCGCCTTTGAGGCGCCTGCAAAATATAAATATTGCTTTCATCTTTAAACGAACGCTCGGACAGGCTTGTTGTTTTAAACCAACTCAGTCGTCAATCAACACTTGCGAAAAACGGTAGTTCCGATTTAATAAGTACTACCGTTTTTTAGTTATGGCAATGCGTTGCGCTCGAGAGGCGCATGTTTATCTTCTGTGTAACTTTCACGCTTATGTATAAACTGCCTATAAAAATAAATTATTTTTTTATATTTGACTAATTGATATTATTTGAAGTAGAATATATTGTAATTCATCAGTTCATAAGAAAATAATATAATTTATTTAATAATTACTACTTAAATACCGAAGATTTCTAATTGTTTGCTCCTTTTCGTCATTGATATATAACATCTTACTTTTCTTAGAAAAAATAATATTATATTTTTTCCTTTACCTAATAACTAATACTTAATAAGCAACATAACAATAATATAAAGAAATAAAAAAAAAATATTTAATTTTGTATGAAAAAAAAAATGGTTTTTTGAGCGTGCGCTTCGCAGGCGCATGTTTATCTTTTCAGTACTAAAAAATAAGTTTATCTTTCTAGGGTTAATAAAAATTTTAATTTGAGTTCACTTAATGAAAAGTTTTGGAGAAATCAATCCTCAAAGTCAAAATTTTGAAAAAAGAAAATATTTTTTTCTTAATTAATTTTTTTTTTCATAATTTTGCCCCACAAAGGACCATTTTTTCTTTTCATGTTCAATGCTTTTATTAATATTTACTCAGAGCAAAAAACCTATTACAACAATTTTTCTTGGTTTAAGAGAAATTAAAAAAAACGAAAGATACTTTTTTCCAGAAAACAAAATGTTAATTTCCCGCTAATTGAACTTTTTTCCTTGAAGTGAAATATGAAATGTGTCTTAAATAGCAAATAAAATTAAATTATAAATAATTATTAAAATTTTAAAGTTATATTTTAATTATATTAGTTTTAAGTTAAATTTTAAAACATATCCCCAAAGAAAATAATCCAATGGTGTCAAATCACGTGATCTTGGTTGACAGGTCCATTCCGCGAAATTATGCGCTCATCGAATGTTACCTTCAATAAATCGATTGTGACGTGCGCTGTGTGGCATGTAGCCCCGTTTCGTTGGATCCACATCTCATCCACATTCATGCCAATTGTAGTGCAGTCAATGAAGCATTTTAGGTCCGAATTTTTTTACTGTGAACCGATTTGCATGAAATTTTGGAATTAGGCTCATCTTACCCTTAACTTCAAAAGTGAAAATGATTTGAACACCGCCACCACCCTGGGGGTGGTTGCCACGCCTTCTCGGGGGTGAATTTTTTTTCTTCAAAATAACCTTGGATATCGATAAAAGGCCTAATTTTAAGCGAAAAATCAAATATAAAGTTTTTCATTAAGTTCAATACTTTTCGAGTTATTGGCAATTGAAAATTCGCAATTTTTTCACGTTTTTCATCTATTTATTGCAAATATCTCCAAAACTATACGTTTTATCGAAAATTTTATAAAGAACAAAATTGTAGCAGGTAAAACAATAAACAATATGGTGTTTTATAAAGTATTCTAAGAACAATATTAGGCTAGATATGAAAGATCAAAGCCACTTTTTATTTTGTCTGAAATTTAATAGTCGTGGTCAATGCCATTTAGCGGCGAGCAGATGCATTTTATGCATTCTAATACAAGAAGATGTTTTGTAGTGCTTGAAATAACCTTTAAAATGAGCATTATTTAAAGTCTCTTGCACGTAAAATAAGTGAGCTGTAGAGCAAATAAAGAGAGCATCTAATGTTTTTTTCTTTTAAATCAATGAGTTTTTGGACCATAGCTCCTTCAATTTTCATGCTATCACAACTTATAAAAAACCATTGTAAAGGTAATTAAAAGAGCTACAACATCCTTAATTGCAATATATAGTAAAGAACCTTTTGCTAAAACGGTGAAGGGTTAAAGGACTTAAAAGAGGCTGCGATTGCGCTGCCACGCGCTCTTTAAACAATCATATCTCCGTCAATTTCTGTCAGACAGAAAAAACTAAAAAGACAAGTTGTTTGTCAGAAAGATACCTAAATTTTTTTTTTTTTATACTTTTATACGTATCTGTCGTCATTTTTGAGATATTATGAAAAAAAGTGGATTTTTTTTTTAATTTGAAAATTTGTTGTTTTTTTTTTTAATCGTGACTTTTTTGAAAAATATGTGTCTTGAAGCAGCCAAACTGAAACTATCTATCAAACTCTTCATAACAAACTTAATTTTAGGCGGAATACGATTAAATTTAATTTTGGTGGAAATGGCACTTATGAAACCCATTGATTTAAAAGAAAAAAACATTTAATGCTCCCCTTATTTGCACTACAGCTCACTTATTTTACGTGCAAAAGACTTTTAATAGTGCTCATTTTAAAGGTTATTTCAAGCACTACAAAACATCTTCTTGTATTAGAATGCATAAAATGCATCTGCTCGCCGCTAAATGGCATTGACCACGACTATTAAATTTCAGACAAAATAAAAAATGGCTTTGATCTTTCATATCTAGCCTAATATTGTTCTTAGAATACTTTATAAAACACCATATTGTTTATTGTTTTACCTGCTACAATTTTGTTCTTTATAAAATTTTCGATAAAACGTATAGTTTTGGAGATATTTGCAATAAATAGATGAAAAACGTGAAAAAATTGCGAATTTTCAATTGCCAATAACTCGAAAAGTATTGAACTTAATGAAAAACTTTATATTTGATTTTTTGCTTAAAATTAGGCCTTCTATCGATATCCAAGGTTATTTTGAAGAAAAAAAATTCACCCCCGAGAAGGCGTGGCAACCACCCCCAGGGTGGTGGCGGTGTTCAAATCATTTTCACTTTTGAAGTTAAGGGTAAGATGAGCTTAATTCCAAAATTTCATGCAAATCGGTTCACAGTAAAAAAATTCGGAGGTAAGGCCCTATTTTTCGCTTCATTGACTGCACTATTGGGAACAAAATATTCGGTTATCATGGCTCTATACTGGTCTCCATTAACGGTCACTGGCTCGCCAGCATCATTTCGGAAAAAGTATGGCCCACTGACTTGACCAGACCATAGAGCACACCAAACAGTCAGTTTTTGTGGATGTAATGGCGTCTCAAGGTACTCATGCGGATTCTCCTCATTCCAAATGCGACATTTTGCTTGTTGACGTAACCAAATGTGAGCCTCATCACTGAACAAAATTTTGCGATGAAAATCAGCATCGAGAATAATCTAACTTTCAGCCCATTCACCAAAATCACGAAGCATTGCATGGTCTCGCGATTTTAATTCTTGCATAAGCCGAATCTTGTAAGGTCGTAAGCCAAGATCTTTTCGCAAAATCTTCCATAAAGTTGATATACAAAGCTCCAGTTGCTCATCGCAGCGTAACTCACGAGCTTTGATATCTTCGAGATTACGATGATCGTAATCCCGAAAAAGGAAGAACAGAATCGGTAAGTCATATGAAAGCGATTTATAACTAAGCCGTTTGAGAATCGTCATAAAATTCACCGAGGTATTTATTTTATTTGTTTAGTTATCAGAAACCAATTTTCAAAAAATTTCTTTCTCCTAAATCGAAAAAGCTTCTCTCATCGTAATATATACCTATGTACTTGTTTTTGTTTCTACACTTAACCAGTACTTGCCGATCTATAAAACATCTTGGTAGCAAAATTTTTTTCATAAAACAAGGACTTTATCTATCGATCTATGCCCCTATCTATTCTCGGTTTCTGGAGAAGTACTCCTCTTCTAAAAACACACCTTCTATTAAATAAGAATTCACGTGCGACATCATTTCAAAATCTTTATAGGTATAGCACCTACACCGTAAAAATAGAAAAATTCCAAAAAACAAAAAAACTACTCAAAAAGTATATTTCCTACCTCAAAATTTCAGAGTCCATTGAATAGTACGTAAAATAAATGTACCTAGTGCCTACCTTCTGTCATATTTTCTTTTGCAAATTCCTTATAGTACCTAAATCGATTTGAATTACACGGTCAAGTTTTAATTGCAAACCAATTAACAGCTCGTTTTTATTATTTTCTTTCAGCCCCCATGGACTCAATACATTAATCAATCGCAAAATGCTATTCGGAGGTAGGTACGTAAATCGAAAAAACAAAACTGATATTGCTACGCATATTCTTTAATATACATAAAAACATTTCGTGAATACGCGACTAAACTACATAATGACCTGCATGTAACTTGGTTTAGATAAATATTTCAAATTGATGGGTTTTGTGTTATCTCTTGTACATTTCACCCCAGTTGACTGCAAAGATGCGGAAAGACCCCTGGTGCAGTTAATTGCTTGCTTATATATAATTTTTTTTTGTTCCAAATTCGTTTCACTTTATGGATGACGTGTTTACTGTATCAAATCAGACGCCAGATGTCAGAGTACTGTCTTCTTCAACCGCAATCTGCAGGAGTTTCTTTTTATTTTTGTTTTTTTTCTGTCCATGATGCCAAACTCAATTTGAGACATAACCATAATTGACCCGTTGGACAAGAGAGAGCAACAACTTTTGGAGCTGCTGCTGTTGTCTGCAAAACATTTGAAGGCAAAAACATGAATAAACAATTGTTCAAATTCGAATCGAACTAAAAGTTTTAGATTGTGTATTAAGAAAACCTTAACCTTAGATTGATTTTAAAACATGAAGAAATAGTGTTAGATAGTGATAACGATGGATTTTTTGTTATTTTTTTTTATTAACTTGGAAGCAGGGGAATTCTTCTTTAATGTAACTTTAAGGTGAATATTACAATAATCGGCGATAGAGCTGTTTTGAGGACATACCTATTCGAAATTAGGTAGATTAGATAAGTTAGAACCATGCAAGAGTATTGCTTCTGATTTAGTGTCCTTGTTTCTCATATCAGAAAATTTACAATTTTTTTTTACTGACCAAGTTTATCACACCAAAAGCAGTACCTAATTCTATATTTTGCGGTTGTCAACCGATTTTCTTTAATCTTTCTCAATTTTCGATAATTTTTGAATGTATCTAAATATGATTGTATAAAACGTTCATAAAAATGTTGCTATCAAAGAAAGAGAAACAAAAATACCGACTTAGCCCTTCAATTGTTTTATTTTATCAAGAAAAAGATTAAAACGGAATTGGTTGGGAAGGGGACAGAATTCTTATCAATTATACTCATTAACGAAAGAAAAATGATTTTCCTTGATCGATTAAAGGTTTTATTAGATATGAGTAATTAGAATTCCGATAACAATGTAAGAAATTTGTTTGTCAATCAATTCAATGATTCAAATTTTGTTGGGATAAATACTGGAGTACTGGGTTCTGTGGCGCCAGTAAATGCCATTTTTTTAATCGACCTAAAATAAGTCGAAAATGTAAAATAAATTTTTTTTTGTAATCGCTTCGTTTTCGAGGTATCGATACTTGGTCGAAATTACATCAGATCCGACAAAAGCTCAAGATTTGTAGGTTTGGTTAAGACATAAAAAAATTTTATGGGAGAGAGTTCTATCTCCCTCCGTTTAGACGACAGAAGCAATTTTATAAAAGTTTACTTAATTTTCTTAAAAAATTGTTACAATTCAACTGAGTCACAAACTATAGTAATTTTGAAAGCTAATAATTTGTTCTTTAACTATCATTTTACTTTAAGTTTATTTAGCGAATGGTTTTTGAGTTATCAAATCTCAAAGTCAAAATTTCAAGAAAAAAAATATTTGCCCATCCGAGGAAAATCCATAAAACTCAATTTTCTCAAAAACAAAAAAATGTTTTCTCCTTAGGTTTACTGTTTTTGACTGAAAACTATTGAAAAGTAACTAAAGTGAATTTTAACAAAGTTAAATTTAAAAAAAATTATTAAGTAGGTACTCAAAAACAATTTACTTAATTATAATTTTTAATTGTTTATATAAAAAACTCTATATGTATAAAGATTAAGTTAATTTTTTCAAAACTGCTCCTTCCGCCTATACAGAGGGAGATCGACCCCACCCTCCCATTAGATTTTTATTTTGTCTTGGCCCAACCTATTCGCCCTGAGCTTTTGTCGCGACAAAACCCTGAAACGGAGTGGTTGGCTCAAGACAAACAAAATCGTATCGGAGGAAAGTCAATCGCCGCTTAGGCGAAACGAGCAGTTTTATAGAAAAAATGACTTTAAATTCTAAAAAAAAATGATTAAAAGCCGTCACTAATACCACGTGCTTTAGTGTTTTTGAAAGTAAATACCTTTTTCTTTAATTGACATTTTATTTCATATTGCTTTAGTGGTTCACTTCTGAGTAAACAAGGTTCAAGGTCAAAATTAAAAAAAGTAGAATTTTGTTTCATATTGAGTTCTTACTGAATTTGATGCTCCTATTAGTTTTGACTCAAACGCTGCTAACCGATATGAAATTCTTTCTTAGTTTTTGAGAAATCAATGAATGAAATGTACTTTTTTTCAGAAAATCAATTTTAGACTTTTTGTTTCATAAAGGTACATATTTACTTATTTCCTGTTTTGTTTCATATAAAAGTTTATAGTTTTATAGGATATTAGCTGACCCCCCCGGCATAGTTCAGGCCTTGCGTATCGAGTTGAGTAAATTAAGTTAAGTAGTTTCAAATTTCCATCCCAGTGGGAGATATATAGTCTACGTTACTCATTAGCAATGAAGCACTCGCGCACTCTAGCACGGCGGCTATGTCCTCGTTCCCGAGCCAATGTGGAAAGGAAATATGTATAGTATTTGTTATTCAGGAACAATGAAGCACTCTAAACTTAAAAGAATTTTTGGAATTGGTCCAGTATTTTCATGTACTTGTTCCTTTCCCGTTTCCGTGGGAAAGGGAATGAAATAGAAGTTAAGCTATTTGGGGATAACATCGTAAAGCGCCCTACAGACGATCAATGTCACTTGACAATATTACTTAAAGGAGCTTCTGTTCAAGTAAAATTGATCGTTTGTAGGCTCTTAATGTTACTGTCAAATAAAATTGAAACATTGACGAAAATCAAATCTAATTTGGTTTTCATCAAGTTTCGCTGTCACTCGTGTCGTTGTGTAGTGCAATTAGGAAACAGAATGAAAAAATTGTCAATTTTCATTGAACGTGTGGTGGATTGATTGTTCATCAATTTTATTTGACAAGAGGAAACCTCAATAATACTTGTCAAAAGTAACATTGATCGTCTGTAGGGCACTTTAAAGCGGCAATCGGTGGTTTCTGAATTCTTGTTCCCCTTCCCGTTGGTGTGGGAATATGGGAAATATAGTCTTTGGTACTGAGGAGGAATGAAACATTCCAACAGTGAATGAATTTTTGTTATCAGCCCAAAATTTTGCAAGTTCCAGTTATGCTTACATTCTCCAGAGAATATGGAAAGGAAATATAGCCTATGACATTTCTTAGGCTTAAGACCATTTTTGTTTCAAATTTTAAACTAGTTCAATATTCTTGGAGCCCTTTCTTTATGTTTTCGTTCTCGTTCTCGTGGGAATACGGGAATAAAATTTGTATACAAAGCTTTCTCTTGCATCGTTTTATCTACTAAAAACGCATCAAAATCCGTTGAGTAGTTTCAAAGACCTAAGCATACAGACAGACAGCGGAAAACGACTTTCTTAAGTCAAAAATTGAAGAAACTATATTTTATGAATTTGCTTAATACTACATTTCCACCTGAAGTTAAGCTAGGTAACTTTGATGTAGGTTTGTGGTAGTTTCATGATTACCTAGTTTAAGTGTCAGGTGAAAATACAATGTAAAACATTAAAAAATTTTTTTTGTTAACAAGCATTCACTGTTGTTATCAATTTTTTAATATATACTTAAAAATCAGGCTTTTTCCACAAAATTTGGGGCTAATTTTAATGGTTTATTTCGTTGATCTCGTTTACTACAAAAACTTATCTCAGCCTAAAATTGCGAAACCTTTTTTTTATCAATTTTTTTTTATTTAAATTTATCAATTTTTTTCAAGGAGAAATAAAAAAAGAAAATATCTAAAGCTATGATTTTTGCCACAAAAATATTCGATTGGTACCACAGTTGCGCTGCCTGGCGCGGCGCCGCTGGCGTTACTGACTTAGATCTACCGCAAGATCTGTACTTGATACTTTTTGTTGATCAGCGTAGAGATTGCTTATTCTTGCGGAGACCATTTGATCAAATGTCAAAAATGTGGGCACGTCACTTGCTCATAATTTTTTGCATTTCTAGTAGGTACATTCACTTCGCAAATATTTGCGATTTTGGTCTCAGGCGCCAGTTATATTCTTTGGTACCTATCTTCCCAAATTACATACATTATCTACCTGATGAGATTAAGTATCTATTGTCATATGCGGAGAATGTTTGCTAAGTAAATTTTTTCCTATTAAATAACATCAAAACTTTTTTTCAGTTTCTTATTTACAATCGAAATTTCGCTTGTTTGCACTTGTTTACTTATTTGTTCAAACTATATTTTCAGAAAGTTTGCATAGTTACCAGAATTTAAAGTGATGAATAGATGGTAATTTACTCTAAACCGTAGTTCACACTATATGAACGCACAAGTGAATGAGATACGAGGTAACAAAGCAAAATTGCGACCTTGAAACGTCTCATGATGATCTGATGATTTGTTTAATCTCTACTTTATTTGCGTAGGTAATGTGACACATCACCTGGCACTATTGCATACCAAACAAACGCACGTTAAGTTAAACAGAAACTTTTTGATCGAAAAATCGAACATTTTTGACAGTCCTTTTTAATACATATACCTACCTAGGTATTGTTGTTTTCAAAAAACAAAATCCTGAGAATTGGAGATTTGACATTTCTAGTATAGCTTATCTGTCAAAAAAATCACTCCAACTCTCCAAATCACTCCGGATTTTGTTAGGGAGTGAATTTTGGAAAACGGCATATATGTTTATGTATGTACCTACATTGTACATATATCTGCCTACCTACGTAGATGATTCTTTTCCGCCAAAATGGCAACAAAGTTGTGAATGTGATGTAATTTCTTTTTTGAATTTAGCGACATTAATGCGAAAAGAAAATACCTACTGTTTATTGTTTCCCATTCTCTACAAATACAAAGTAATAATGCTTTGCAGTGAAAAATGTCATTTGGCTCCTTTCCAATCGACCGTTGATTTCGCATGATGATTCCAGACCCAGAGCCAGACAGAAAAAATAAAAATGAAAGAACAGGGAAAGAACGATGTTACAGTACATAATACATACTCCACGTTTGATTGTAAAGTACCTCTACCTACCTTCAGCTAAGTTCGTAATCGTAACCAGATATGTATGTGCTGCTGATTATGTACACAGGAGAACAAACAAAAAAAGGAGGTGAATGTGTGGCTTTTATTTTTCATTTTGTTCTTACACTGAATTCCATTTCTTTCTGTTATTGCATTGCAGCAGGACTTTCAAGTTAATTATTTGGGTCATTTGAAGATACGTTGGAAAAGAAAATGGTCAAAAGATCCGCCTCAAGTAAAAGCACTTAGTATTAGTGGCGACTGACGGTTGATCGTTGGCAAAATAATTTTAGCTGTAGGATAATCTGTCACTAATTTATCGCCTTAGATGAAAGTCGAAATAATTAAAAAGAACACGAGATATATCATTACAATAAAGGGTGCCATACACGATTCGACGGTCCGTGAAACAGTCGCATGATCCGTCGCATCATAGGTCGCAGGTACACATATATGTATGCTACAATTCGGTGAAAAGTATCCCAAATTTCTCCAAGAATAAAAGATATTCAGCCTTATCACAGATTTCATCGTAGAAAACTTCCACACAGAAAGCTTAGTTACAAATTACGAAAATTTGGATCACAAAATCCGAATGGAATCGAAAAAAGCATTTCCAGTTGCCACACTAAATGCCGCCATGCTGAAATCAGCTGTTTTACGCCAAATGTGCAAGATCATTCACATTTTTCTGCAAAACACAACTTTTTTTCGTATATGAAGACGACGATCTTACATTCCACTTGGATTTGGTGATATCGAGTCTACGAATTTCGAAATTCGTTCCACTCCGAATGGATTATGTGATAGTTACATCGGGAAACTTAGACTTTTTTCGATTGCGATGGAATCTGTGATTAGAACTTTTACATGGTTAAATCAATTTTCGAAATTTTACTCGGTACACCTAAAAGGTGAGCCAAATACAAGTGCTGTTAGCTCTAACATTGCCTTATAAAGGAAAAGAAGAAAAGTCCAAAGGGGTTGAGTCTCAGCTCCGAGGCGGTATTTTCGTTGGATGCTTCATTTCGGCCAAATTTTCTTTTCAAAAACGCACTGTTTAAGTTACACACTCACGATTCGCAAATAAGTTTTCAACATTTCCCAAGGTTGTAAGCGTAATACATGCAATTTTGTTTCTTGGCGTTATGATACTGATTTCTGTCAAGATTTCGAGCGGGAAACAGCTATCGGTGTCAAAATAAGCTATGATTAAAGAAAAAAGACTGTGTTGTCAATTCTGTTTATACACACACATGACATACGCCACTATCTCTTCAAGCACGATTTTTTATGTATGATAAAATTTCCGATAGAACTTGTGCAATAAAGGTCTTTTCGACCGTTCCGTACGACCGTCGCAAAGTGATTGGGTGCCTTAAGTCACACACCTATGGCTATTAAAATGTGATTTACTTTATTGGACGTGTGGTAAAATATGTTAACCTGCATGTTAGTGATATCATATTATTGTCTTTCTTGTTTTATAGTTTTATTTACCTACTTTTTTTTGAGCAAGTGTTTTTGAATAAATTAGTGTAAAAGGGATTTTGGATGACTTTGTTAAGTTTGATGTTCTATTTTATGGGAACTACTCTACGTGGGTTAGTGTAGTCATACTTATCAATGGGAAAAATCAAATATGTTTTGTGATGAATGCCGACCTTGAAAATGGGTAGTATGATAAGTTCGTCACAAAAACATACGCTTTGTATGTATTTTAATCTGCTCCTCTGATCTTTCTCTTTATAGATATAAGCTTCGTTGCGTTTTGAAAGAGGAGAAGGAGTAGGGAGGAGAATTTTATTATAAACTTGTCCGTTTTTTCTTTTTAAATTCGTCGAGAATGTGCACGTTCAGGTTCAAGCTGGGGTTAGGACTATAAAACTGTCTTCATCTGTTTGACTTTCATTTTATTTTTGGATTCCAACCGACTATTTGCTAAGTAAAAGATTAAAAGATACTAGAGAAATATCATGGTTCAACCCCTTTTGGAGCCACAAGTCCTCGAAATGTGTCTTTTGCTCACGAAGTTCTTACTTTATTTGGAATAATGTGCGGCAAATAGTCATCGCTCTTGCAACGCAGGGGTTCCAATTAAGCTTCATAGTGAAATAATCGACCTCTTGGTGAAAAGGCTCATTGAAAAAGTATTGTTTGTACTAAGATTTCGGTCTTCTATACAGTGCAAGACCTAAGAAAATATTTCTTAAAATTTTAATTTTTGCATCGGTAACCACCACTGGGGACATCAAGAAATTTATTATTTTTTTGTAATCAAGTTGACTAATATATGAAAGCCGCCTCGAAATACAAGCTCTCTAGCCTAGGTCAATGACATAAAATTTAGCATGCCTGCCTATGAATTGGAAGTTCGAATATCAAAAACATTAAATTGTTTTATCGCCTCTCAAGAAAAAATGGCAGGTCCTCCGCCAAGTGTGTAAACTTCAAAAAACTTAGGGTCCCCCGCATTCCGATCAAGCTATGATCAAGAGAAATGCGATAGGAACGAGTGTTCCCGGAGCTTTGCTATGCCTATTCATTTTATCAGCCTAGACCTAAACCCCGGATGATTTTGGAATCGAAAAATACTTGAGTGCTAAATAGTTCAGTGAGATGCAAACCATATTGGCGTAACAAACCTTTCCTTAGTTGTTTTCCTCATCCGTAGAAAGGCTATAGGTACAAGTATACATATCTATTATAGTTTGGAGGCGATGACCCGAGAAGAGTATTTAAGCGTTGCTAAATGTTGAAATTAAAAGTCTTTGTCTTTGTGGTTGTTAGTTAACTTTGATTAGCAGAGGCGCAGGAGCGGAGTTGAACAGGTGTCGCCTACTCCTACAATGTCTTGCCATTTCCATATCCTAAGTTTTTTTTTTTTTTTTGAGACACAGTGAAGGAAACCGAGGCATATGAGTCAATATTGTCTAAGTCTTGTTAGACATGCCAAATCCTGATTATACCCTCTTTTCCTTGATTTGTAAAAACGATAAAAGTAATTTCATCGTATGTCAGAGAAATCAAATAGTTCCATAATATTTTGGACTACTATCAACTAAGGCATACACGTATGTTGATAAATGTGAACTTTACAGATGAACGAATATCTCACTTAGGCCTAGAATTTTTTTTCACCAAGTGATCTGTGCGACAAGTTGTATGGTGTTAACCTCCATTTTGATCGCAGGACATTTAAAGATGAGCTGCCTGAGAGAAATGTGCGGCCTACAGAGATGTCTTCTAATCCATTTTTAATCTTGTGCAGAATTTAATAGCAATGAACTCTGCTTAAAAGATTGATGTTTTGCCTACAAGGGATTCAAAATTGGGACAAGAAATTCATATTCTCTGTATCTTCTCTGAAAACTATGTATGAAAAATCAAAATAAAGTAATGTTTTATGTTGAAAAGCTTTTCAAAATGGTGGCTACAGTAAATTTCCCTGCAT
This sequence comes from Melanostoma mellinum, assembly GCA_914767635.1. Classification (NCBI taxonomy): domain Eukaryota; kingdom Metazoa; phylum Arthropoda; class Insecta; order Diptera; family Syrphidae; genus Melanostoma; species Melanostoma mellinum. Next base: position 21,128,537 of record OU612059.1, read on the forward strand.
TTCACCTTTTTTTTATACTCAGGACTGACCCACTATAACCGACTCCAAGAATAAAATTGGTTCAGTGTACACGCCGAGCGCCGACTAACGCGTTGGGTATGGGTACTTTCTATAAAAAATGTTTTAATGATTCTAGAAACATGCAACCGACTTGTTTTCTCTCTACAACAACTTTTGAAACTTTTATTTCCAAATGTTGGTTAACTGGAGTGCCCTCATAGTCGACGTCACATATCTTCTCTGCAAATATCAAATACTTATTTTATATTGAAATCGCAAAAGTCAGTTCAAAGATCCACAACTCAAATCTCGAACAATAACGAACGAATATTGTGGTGCGCGTGGCATTATGGTTTTTATGTCTGCCTTTTACGTTGGTGGTTCGTGGTTCAAATTCCAAGAAAATCTTTCCAGATTAGCCGTTCGGAACCGGCAGAAAGTTGTAGGTCCCGTCCATTCTCTCACTAGGTATGGAGAGATGCCCATGGTCCCGGTACTCATCGCTCTTTTGTATGTTAGGTAGAATGGGCTGACGGTTGATCTTATTACCGTCACCTTAGATCAATGTAGATCCATTGTGATACCCTGGAGTATTGTAAGGTCCTAGAAACCTATGAGTGTCAGTGTATGTGTGGTTAGTTTTTAACCATTTTGTGGCCTTAGTGAAGTTTAACAGGCTGCTTTTTGAAGTGTCTGATAATTCTTCTAGTTCATTGAAGAAGTGATTGCCCAGAAATTTTTTCCTAAAGTGACAGATTGGGCATTGACAAAGGAAGTAAGTGGTGTCCTCATGTTCATCTTCGTCATTGCATCCTCTGCACAGGTCATCGGTGCAAAGACCCATTATGAAATAATTTGATTGATTTGAATGATTTGACAAGAGTGACAAAAATCGCTTTTATTGCTGCTTGGCTATCAATAAAAAAGTGATATCAGCATGTGATAGCGCCATCATGGACACCTGTTTTGCAGCGTTTGTAATTGCCAAGATCTCGGCTTGGAAGACGCTTGGAGGTCTAAATGAACTGGCTAGGTTTAGGCTTTCTAAAAAGAAACCTGCACCTGTTCCAACTTCCATTTTTGAACCGTCGGTATAGATTGATATAGACGTCTCGTTCAGGTAAGGTGTTTCATTCTCCCAATCCTGTCTATTGGGGAAGCTGGTTGTGAATGATTTTTTAAAGTCCAGGTATGGAGTTATGTAATCCGTACAGATATTGTTATCTGCGTATCGTGATAAAATTTGTGCGTGTCCTGTTTGGCAGGTTTTCCAGACGTTACACTGATTTAGTCTAAGTGCACTGTTTGCTGCCGCTTCTTGAACATAGAGATCAAGAGAGGTGTGCGATTGAGGATTACTTCCAAGCTCGCGGTTGGTGTAGTTCTCATTGCACCAGTTACGCAAATACAGGCTGATCTTTGTAGTTTGGTTAAGGTTTTTAAATGCGTGGATTTTTCCAGCGCCTTCCACCAGACCAAATTGCCATAAGATAGGATAGGTCTAACAATGGCAGTATACATCCAAAGGATGATTTCGGGATTTGGTCCTCAGTTTTTGCTAAAAATCCTGCTGCACGAATACTGTGCTATCATAGATTTTTTGTGTCTTTCTTGTATATTGGGATCCCAATTCAGTTTTTTGTCTAAGATCACTCCTAAGTATCTGGCTTGTTCAGAGATCTTAAGAGGGGTCCCATTTAGTCTTGGTAACTCAAAAGTAGGTATTTTTCTTCTATTTGTAAAGAGTACCAGCTCTGTTTTGAAGGGGTCAACTGCAAGGCCGTTTTTGTATGTTAGTATGTGCACTGTGTCGCATGTCGCACTGACTTGTAAGCCAAGGCGAGCCAAGTTTTGCGATAAAAAATGACAGTAGTTGTTCTGTCTTAATGTCTCTTCTTCGTCAAATGAATCAACAAACTAGGGTTTAACTTTGTTACTTTATTCTATATTCGAATCATTCGAAAGCTATTTGTGTTATAAATTTCAAATGAAATTTATGAAAGTAGAATCGTATTTGAATTTTATTTTTTACTGCCTTTGACAAAAAAAATCTAATTTTCGTTGCTTAAGAATTCCGGAGAAAGAATTGCGGTCATTCGAACACTTTTATTGTAAAGTCGAGTTACAAATAGGCTACTTAAGATGTTAAACTCTCTGAGAGTTAAAAAACAAACCTCGACAAAGGAAACCCTTTTTACTGTGTCAAGCTCTCTGGTTTTATTGATAAAGACATTAAGTTCACGTTCATCTCGGTACACACGTTTTTATTGCCATTTCATTGCTAGTGCTAGGCAAAAAAGTGTTTCAAATGTAGCCTTGTTAGTTTAACAACCAACTATAAAACGTTCTAATGTAATTGGCGTTTAATCGATTTCATCACATCATACTGAAATGATTTGATAAACGCCGCCCTTCACACATGTTCTGTTCTGCATCCTTGGTTTGTCCTGAAAATAGCTCAAAGTTACACCACCATACATTTTATAGCACTACCGGTCAATTTACTAATAGGCAAAGCAATTCATAAAGTGTACTATCGAACCCCTTCCACGCATTTAGTTTGTCCAAAAATAAACCACAAGATAATTTTGTTACGATAAAACTCTCAAGTGTTTAAGGGTTGGACCTCAAAATTCTAATGGCTTTAAATTTAAACCAAACGAAACGAACCAACAAGCCAACTGTTCCACTTCGAAATGAAACATTAATTTAAAAAAAAACTCGTAAAACTACTTTTACTAAATTCTATACAAAATTCCACACAAGCTCTTTATAATGAACACGCATAAATGTTTTAGGGCGCTTTACCTCTTTTTGCTTTTCTTTTATTTTTTTTCTTAACATTCCATTCAACGCAGAGTCTTTTGTAGCCAATCTTCATTGATATGTAAGCAGCTAGAGTTTCGTAAGCAGAAAACTATAAAAACTGTACCGAGTATCTATACAAATTATAAAGTACATTTTACCTGCTTAGCGACAGGAGTACAAATTGTATCTAAACAAATGTTTAATCAGATGATTCGATTGACTTGAGTACATACACTTTTCTGGGGTACTTAAACTTAGCACGCATGATAGATAAACTGACAGCAAGAAGCTATATGTACATACCAATACGACAACGACAACGACGAGTACCTATTATGAGCCGAGTGTGCGTTAGATTTTTTCTCTCCTAATTTCTCTGATATGCGTCGTGTGAACGTCAATGTCACACGCATGAATTATTAATTAGACAGCGCGAAGCAGGCAAATGCTTAAATTGTACCTGTTGGCTTCAGGTTTGTGTCTGCAAGACTCGATTCACTCCTGACTCCTGTGTTTTGGCTATCATCTGAGCTTGAGCAAAATGATTCAAATAATTTTGTAGTCTACTTTACATAAAATAATGCTTAATGCTAATGAGGAAGTAGCAAAGTTTGCAAAATATGTGTAGGCTTAAGTCTTCGCAGTTCTTGGACGGAATTATTCAAACACGAGTAAGTTGCCGAACTGCGTCATCGCGTTGTCTAATCAAAACTGGGTTTGTCAATCAAAGGTGATTCTTAAGCTTTGTTGATTATTACCCAAATGAGATCACAATTATTTCGTAGATGTAAGAAGTCGACTCAATTCAGAAGTGTTTTGACAAAACTGAATAAAATATGAACAGTAGATTTGGGCAAGCGGTCTGTGCTTTACAACCTGGCCTGTCTGAACCGGTAGAAAATCATAGGTCAATCTATTCCTCATGGGCACCTTTGAGTGAAATGCCGCAGGCCCCGGCCCAATACTGTTGTACAAAAAAAGGTTTGAATAAAGTCATATTGACTCTCGCAAACTGTTTGCGAATTCCGTTAAAGTTCGAAAAAAAGAAGAACAAAAGATCGCGAAAATGACTCAGCATTCTTCTTGATAAAAATACCAATCATTTCCAAATAATCGCTTACTAAAAACCCCCTAGGCAAATGGCAGATGCACGATAAAATGAAATTTCATTAAGAAACTTTGTTTTAAAGACATGCCGTATCCACACACACATATAGACAAACTTGTCATCAATCATGTGAGTCTAGACAACAGCTTTGACTTTAATTTTTGGCCATTAGTCGCTTTGGAATAAAAGTTCATTTGTTGAATACACACAAGAATATGAGCATTTGGAAATATAATTTTAAAATTAAACATTCATCAGAGTCATTTGGGCTTACGTTTTTGTTTGGAAATTTGAATCTCAAAATAGAATTTAGTTATTGGCGCCAAAAGTACGTACATCACATCATTGTATCTAGTGCACAAAAGCAAACATATAAACGCAGACAAAATCTGCCAAGAATTCAACAAGCCGCTGACAAATAACTGATCATCCTCGTTATTCAATCATAGAGGAGGGAGTGATATATTATTTTATTATGGAAACGATTTGTATTGGAATAAATACTTTAATTATTTTCTTAATAGCTTCCATCATCTGCGCCTGTTGCATGCCAAATGATGTGCTCACGGATATTAATGTTCATGTCAAATTCAATGTTCAGTAATGTCAAATCTTTTGGATTGACGGTTTTGTATTAATTAAATGAAAAAAGGATTCTTTGTTTTGGAATATGATTTTTACTTTGATAATTTGTGTTGAATTTTGCAGTTGTAGTCGATACCAAATGCAATGTGATGAGGCCGCCTAAACTGCGGGAAACAGACCCTCCTCTCTTTTTTTTTTGTCTTGACCGAATCCATCCGTCCTGAGCTTTTGTCATTATAAAATGTACTTTTTACCGGAGAAAGTGCGACAACTATGAAGCTGCAAAGGACTAACAGAATCTTATTGGGTGCTGGCGTAGCAGTATTTAAGTTGCGAATCAAGGCATAATAAGGCAATTTTTTTTTTTGCAAGGAGCATACAAATTTTAACATTTACGTACGGTCTTCTCGTTGTACATCGTCCGCAAACCATTTGCCTGTATTTGCGGGTTTGCGGACTGCCCCAAAAGGGTTTTCAGACGATTAACGACAATAGTTGCAAATTGTGATTTCAAATTGATCCATCTATAACAACTTCTATTTCGGGCGAGCTTTCTCCAGTTTTGCACTCTAAGTCGTTTGAGGTCTTCATCCACTTGACTGCGTCACCTAAGAATTCCCCTTCTGCGATTTCCCTTATGTTTTTTTTTTCGAAAATCCGTCGCGCCGGAGCGTTTGTGTCCATCCGCTCTACATGGCCCAACATCGTAGCCTCGCGATGCGTACTCTTCTGGTTAGGCTCATGTCGCGGTATAGCTCATACAGCTCGTTGTTGTATCTTCTTCTCCACACATTGTCTTCGCATACGGGACCAAAGATCATTCGGAGAATTTTTCTTTCGAAACGACCAAGGGTTTCCTCATCCGCTTTCGATAAGGTCCATGCTTCCGCGCCGTAAAGCAGGACTGGTATGATTAAGGTCTTATACAAGGTTACCTTGGTTTTTCTAGAGAGGGTTTTGTTTCTCAATTGCCTTCTTAACCCAAAGAAGCAACGGTTGGCAAGAGTTATTCTCCTTTTGATCTCCGCACTAATGCTGTTTTCCGTGTCTATAGCGGATCCTAGGTAGACGAAGTCATGTATTACCTCGAAGTTATGTCTGTCTATTGCGACGTTTTGTCGAATTCGTCGATGTTCTGTGTCCTTGTTTGATGACAACATATACTTCGTTTTGCCCTCATTAACCATCAAACCCATTTTTGCCGCTTCTTTTTCAATACTCGCAAAAGCACCTTTGACATCACGCTTATTTCTTCCCATTTCGTCAATATCGTTTGCGTAGGCGAGTAATTGTACAGACTTTAGGAAGATTGTTCCTCTAGTGTTCACATTTGAGTTTTGTACAATCTTTTTAAGCATGATGTTGAAGAAATCGCATGACAGTTTGTCGCCTTGCCTAAAGCTTTTTTCGACATCAAAGGTCTCGGTGAGTTCTCTACCGTTCTGACGGAGCAGCGTGAATTATCCAAAGTCATCCGTACGAGTTTTGCCGGCATGCCGCAACTAGACATGATACTGTACAGCTCGTCTCTGTAAATACTGTCATACGCGGCCTTGAAACCTTGAAACTTTATATTATACTCCCGGGTTTTCTCACAAGATCTGTCGTAATGTAAAAATTGGGTCTATTGTGAACTTTTCTAGTTTAAGACCACATTGATAAGGACCTATCAAGTTGTTAACTTGGGATTTCAGACGTTCAAATTTTACAGCAGACAATATCTTATACGAGATGTTAAGAAGGCAACTGGGGCAATTATGAGGATCTTCCAGTTTTGGGAACGGACATACGATATTGGGGTTTATCGGGCATGTTTTCTTTCCACGATATCATGCAGCTGGTGCATGCTCCTTTCCAACTAGTCTCCAGCTGCCTTGAAAAGTTTGATTTAAGTTTGCATATGGCAAGCTTAACTTCCTCTGGGTCGGGAGGATGGCATTCTTGATCATCGTCCAAGTTGAATTGGAGAATACGGTGTCTCTCAAACATACCGCCAGAAATCATTGCCTTAATTAAATCTGGTAGGGATTTCCAATTATTTTGAAACTCATAAATGTCGAAATTCTGCAGCCCAGCCAGCCTTACGCCTACAAGTCTTTAATAATTAAGTTGCAACCTAAACTGCAACATAAACTAAACCTAAAACATTTGTTTTTATGCTAATATTCATCGTATTATTTTTGATACTTAAAAAAAATCTAGTTTTCGGGGTTACGAAGAACTAAATGTGGTTAAAAGTCAATCCCAATTGCCACATTTAAAACACTGAATAAAAACTTAAAACAATTACTAGACTACGGCCTTGCTTTGACCTGAATATTCTCTTATATGCTCTCCTACCTCAAACCAGTCTTTATTTTTAAAGTCAACGAACAAAAAGAAGCGATTGTCTATGTCCTACGCATTTATATTCATTGATGATCCGAAAGTGTTTGGTTAATGGGATCAACAGGAAACCTTTCTTTTCGATGATTCCAAAGTAACCTTTAGTCCTTCTTTCCACTCACAATTTCTTTTAAAATTGCCGCATACATATGGCGTAGTTCTAGAGTTTTGAGTATATTTTTGTTCGACATTTTAATTAACAATGACAAACGTTCTTTTATGGAAAATTTTATGTTTAATTTATTCATACCTTTACCCATCCTCATAAATTTGCTGGACAATTTTTGTTAAATTATTCAACTCTTTAATTCCTAAATGACTTTTATGTTTAAACTCATCCCAACAGGTTGCTCGGGGCTCTTATCTCTTCCCAAGACTAAAACTTGTTGAAAGATGTAAATATTTTTGTTTCTTCTTAAAGGTTTTTAGTTGTTGTGGTGTCCAAATATGCTAAGAATTCAGATACTCCATTCAAAAAACTATCTACCAATAAAAAAAAAGCAAAACAAGAATTAAAAACCGATTTATTATAAACTTGATTTTACCAAGAGATATAGCAATCATTTCTCGTGCGTGCTGTGCCGTTGGTTTCGGTAGAAATTCATGAATGGTTGCAAATATTGACGAGTGTTTTTGCGACAATTTTGCAGGCAGAAAATTTTTCATTCATCCTCGTATTTGAACGAAAAATACCACTCCTGAATTTTGGCAAAACACCGAAAATTAATAAATAAATAAATAAATAAATAAGGTGGGAAGCCCTGGGCCCTAGTGCATTTTTCTCAACAATAGCTTGGGCCTGTAACACAAAGCTACAAGATACAAGCCACTTGTAGAATTATTTCCATTACACTTGTAGAAGAGCGTGGCGTAAACTTGTAGCTTTGAGTTGCAGAAATTTCTTACACTTGTTCTAATTCACATGTATTACAAGTACTCTACATTTTTTTCCGATTCCGAACGGCTTTTTGTCAAAGCCCTTTTCATGGCAGGAAATAACTTTCGGTGAAATCGCCAATTCCTCGAGAAAGGCGATACCAACAGGAAAATTTATTTCTTCTTTGATACTCTGGGATTCGAACCTCGAACCTCTCACGCAGACACGCTAGCCACTACTCCCCGGACACCAATGCCTTGAACTTGAATATGTATTAACTTCTAATGCTTCAAGAGTTTGTCGGGATAAACCAATGACTTAAAATATCCCCATGAAAAGTAATCGAGAAGCGCTAGGTGGCATGAACGAAGAGGGCAGTTAGTATTGATTGATAGTTAAATGCGCTGTATGGAAGACTACGCCGTCTTGTTGGAACCAAGATCGCTGATTGACTTTTGAAAATAAATGAAAGTAAATCATCATTTCTTCAAGACTTTCGCGCTACTGTACCAAAATTTTCTTCGTTTTTTTGATGGTTTCGATTTTCGAATCGAATTAAGAGCTCTGTGAACTTTGCGAATATATGTATGTATATCGACAAAAAAGTTTTTTTAAAGCAGAATGTCCCAAAACGTAGTAGATTGATTTTTTCCTCAATTTTAAGTGGATTTGTGCAACTGTCAAAAAACACTTGTAACTTTTAATTGCACTGTAGATGTTGTTTTGGATTTTTTTTTTCTTGCTTAGCAAGGCTTGTGTTTAGGAATTCGCCCTTCTTAAACACCAAAAAAGACTGCCATATGTTCATAATGCCCCGCCTTATATTCAGGACGGAAGGATTATGAAACTCATATTTACGTTAGGTATACCCCGAAGGAGCACAAAAATATAACGAAATCATTCCAAGCAACTCACAAAAAAATTTGTTAAATTCATTTCAGTATTAAGGAGAAATCCTTGCATTTCAATCCTCGAATCAAAATGAGGTTTGTTTACTCATGGAACATTAAAATGGAAATAAAAGTTTAGTTGCATAACATCTCAGCATCGTTTCTCTATTATTGATCCTTTTGAAAGAAAAACAGTACGAGCTATTTATAAACAAATCACACGATACACCCAACTCTGCAATATAAAGGACAACCAAAGTCTAACAGTGGTGCCTGTGGAAAAATGGCTTCGCATGCCTACTTATTCCGCACGGGAATCACCTTCTAGGGAAGAAGATTTGCCAAGCCCTGCGAGAGTAATTGTATAACATTGCCATGAAAAGTGCTTTTTCACTTAGCCGTTCGAAATGGGAAAACTTTGTAGATGATATTTTTACCGTTTGGTAAAAATTCCGAATCACATTCCTGTCATGGCATCTCTCAATTTACTTAAAATAGCGCTTCTCATCCAGCTTTTTTTTCTTTTCTTTTGAATTCGGTGTTATTCCCTTCTTTTCGCCTAGTAAATGTCGTGACACTGGTCGAAAGCAGCCCTTGTTCTCTTTTGCATCGACATTTGTTATACTTTTTGTTTGGCCTGCACTCTTCATCGAACCATGGATTTTGTTTTTGAAGCCGAGTGAAACCTCAGAGGCTGTGGTTCTGATAGCTTGATGACATTGCTGCCACTGGTCTCCAATGCTTAATGCAGGAGGCATATAAGATTGAAGGATAGCTGGATTGGAGAAGGCACTGGCAATCTCTTGCAATTGTAGCTTTCCGACGCCATACATTTTACACGTCATACGTTTAACATCGTTGGTTAGTGCGAGTCGTGAACAGGATATCCTCATTCGTACCTTGGATACACCAAGATAGTCGTCCAAATCAAAGTTTGTCCCTTCGGATACCTTGAACATCTACCACATTGGAAGAGTGTCTTGCGTCGATCGCAACATTGCCAATTTGGTTGACGGTTGATTGATCTGGGGTTCGCCATGTACCTTTATGAACTTGATTAGCCTAAGTCCGTTCTCGGAGGTTTTTTCATGGCAGGCTATGCTTACCGATAATATTTTTCGAAAGATTTACTCCTTCCCTAGGTTTGATTTAAAATTGCCAAGAACGATTTTCACGTCGTGTCCAGGGCACTGCTCATGGGTCTATGAAATAACTCCCACGAAATAAGTCCCACTTTTGGAAACGAAATAAGTCCCACCAAAAATTGCATAAAAAATGAAATAACTCCCACGAAATAAGTCCCACTTTTGAAAACGAAATAAGTCCCACCAAAATGAAATGATTTAAAAATTTACTTGAAATGAAATAACTCCCACTCAATATGAAATAACTCCCCCTTGAATAATATATTTCTTAAATGAATTAAGTCCCACTTTCATAAACGAAATAAGTCCCACTTTTTCATTGTTTAATGCGATTTCAAATAAGAAGTATTTGGCTCTTCGAAAAAAACACACGTCGAATAATATGAATAATCAAAGCAGAGGAATAATAAAGAAAAATCGTATACAAGCAAGAAGAGCCCTGAGAGATAAGGACAACAAATTATGATTGTCCCTTTTACGAAACATTGGACATTTCGTAAAAGGAACAACCATAACTTTTTGCATAAGAAAAAATATAAATTTAGGGGTATGAAATAACTCCCACTTTAAAAAAGGAATTTATTCCCACTCAAAACGAAATAAGTCCCACTTAAAAAAAAAACGCGTAACGAAATAAGTCCCACTAATTGACGAAATAAGTCCCACTTTTGAAACGAAATAACTCCCACTTTCAAAATAGCAATTTTTGGTGGGACTTATTTCGTTTTTAAAAGTGGGACTTATTTCGTGGGAGTTATTTCATAGACCCACTGCTCATATGTTTCTCCGATGAGCTCGTAGAAACAGTCTTTGAATTGTCTTCTTTCTCTTCTGTGGGGCGTGCGGTTGCATATTAGGCTAATGTTGGCGAATTTAGCCCTAATGCGATAAACTTATCCCTGCCCTTAGTCTACCTCTAACGACAAATCCGCACTCAAATAAGCGTTGTTTTTCTTGTTTGTATAGAAGTCGCTATAGCCAATGCCACCGTTTTTTATCTTCTTTGTGGCCGGCCCATTCCACCGCATTTCTTGGATAGCGTTTATGTCTGCCTTGCAGCAGTCTAGGGGTCTGGTTATTCTTTGGCAGCATGTAATCCGTTAAGGGATCTTACGTTCCACGTGCAATTTCGGAGGTTTTTGTCCTTTCTACGTTTTGTCATGTGAACGTTGTAATCATAACTGTTATGTGAGGCTATTGGTTATTTCGGAATCATGTAGTTCTTACGTAGTAATTTGCTGCACGGGTGTGAGAGCTCGGAGTAGCTCATTCAGAGGTTTCTACTCTTTTTGCCTGCTGATTCTGTAAGTCGAGTTCATCCGCTGAGACATTTTCGATAAGCTCTGGTAGACCACTGAGATTCGAGCAGTCAGTCATTCCTCGCAGAGAATTATAACGTTGACCCTTTTCTAGCACCTACTAGATTAGATGATCACCTCCAGTTCCCAGTGTTTACCGCTCGGAGGTATAGTAAGGATTATTGAAGTGTGCTCTAAGTTGCAACATCTTGGGGCCAACAAGTTGAGACCAATCAGAGCCTTCCCGAATAGAATAAGCCGTGCCGCCGCGCCAGTGATAAAACTAAAGTTTCTCGATAAAAGCAACTTTCATTTATGTTGTTTTCCATTCAGTTTTTGTCTCTCCTTTTCCAGCTTGTAATTTTCATTTTTCATAAGAGCAATGGGATTAAAATATTATTTGGTAGTCATGTAAACCCTCCACAAATCAACGACAATTGAGAGAAAAGGAAATTTGTTTTGATGAATGCTTGTTGGCCTAGTGATAGTTTATCTGTTTCGGCTGATGTGTCCGGTTATTTTTCAAGCTTAAAATACCATTGGGTCTATCTTCTTGGAAGTGTTTTAGCTCATAGATAAAGATGAACTACATTCTTGTCACCAAAAATGTGTCAATCGCTTTGAATTATTAATCGTGGTCACACTGTATCCGTTTGTTCTTTTTTTCCTGTGAAAAAAAAACGTTTTTTTTTTCTCTGGTGCCTTCCTACCTGTTTCATAAGTTCAACCTCTGCCGGTGCCGGTGCTTTAAAATCTTATTTAATACAAAGTGACGCATTAATGGTTCGTAATATACAACCCACTTCTCCTACTCTGTCAAAATGTCACATAACTACGCATTCAAGAGGGATTTTCTAGGAAGCTTTTATTTAAATTACGACGAAGTCAATGCGGCATTGATAAAAACAAATCATATCCAGCACGGCTCTTAAGTTACCCTTCTCCCAAGGAACTACCTATAGGATGTAATTTGTTGAACATGCCTTTTCTTAAAAGTCGAGTAACATTTGAACATCATGTCATCGCCATCGTTTTAAATTTCGAAAGTAACCTCATCACATCTAGCAGTTGAAAAATTCCGAGTGTATTTTTAACAACGCAACTTCTATCTACGCGGCAATTCCACCTACCTATACACTTTATGGTTCGCTTTAAAGCTGTTAATTTACGATATCAACTTAAGATGATAAGAACTTTTGAAACATTTCAGTCAGATTGTTGCAAACAGCTCAATTGCTTCCGTAAACACAAGTGGTGAAAATCCTTTAAACACAGTCTTGAAACGATAAAGACATGTGTGTGGGGAATACGACCATTTAGCCTTGAATGCTTGTCATTCATTTACTACGAACTTAATTTTGCAAAAAAAAAAAGAAAAATGATAAACAAACATTTGCGCTGATAACAACTGGCGTGTTTTGAGCTAATGGCGCTCAGATAAATCGATTACACGGAACGGTGGGATTTGAAAAAAAAAAGTTGCTGATTTGATTGCAAAAGCTGGCGAAATTAAATTTTTACGTGGAGCTATTCAAACGACACGTGTTTACGGTTTATAACGATAATTTGAAGAATTAACCTAGGTACAATACCTACGCTTGAATGTTTACCTTGTTCGATTGCATTTGCCACGAGGTGCAAGAATTTGATGTTAAATTGTAGTAAAGTAACAGGCATGCAATCATTGAGTGTAGTATTATTTTGTTTTATTTTTAATGACGCTGCACGTGTGAAGATTTTGATAACACATGCTATCAACGCTTTGAGTGTAAGGTATGCCTGCCTGATAAGTGTGCTTCATTATCTAAGTAAATCGCAAATATAGGTCACACACGTTCTGGAAACTGGACAAAAAACACGGTAGTATGTTGTATAATGCTCAATGAAAAGTAAATAATATTATGCACTTGCTCGTATAAATTGTAGCAATATGAGATTATTGGCAAGTGGCAAGCAATTAAATTTTAAAACGTAAAACTTTCTACTGATAATATGAAACAATGGCGATGCAAATAGTTTAAGGTATCTCTGTTGACCTAACTTTCTTGGGGGCAAAAGTGAAACTCATTGTGTTTTGATTAATTAGGGGGATTTGTGTTTAAATTTTATTTAACACATACAATTTTATAGCTGATATTAAAGTTTTAAGCAAGATGAACATGAAGAATGACTTAGGATAGGAGACGAATTTTCAAAAATGGAGCGCTGTGGCCTGTGGCTCAAGTCAAATAGGCTGATTTGAGTTAGCCTGCATGAAATGTTTTTGGAAGGAAGGTAGAAACGGCGAGGATTAACAATTTGTAATAGGAGAAAGATGAAATTGTGCGGAGCTTTTGACCTACGTAGGTAAGCAGAAATTCGGTTAAGTTTCATCTGAGGCGTTGTTTTAAATGAAAGTTCGATTAATTTTCGAATGCAAAGTAACGGTGAAAACAGGTGGATTGGAAAGGGTTTCATTGAGAAAAGAAACAAAATTGCAATCGAATTTTTATGCTCTCCAGTGTCTTGAAGACGAATTTGGGGAGCAGTTCTGACCTCATTCGAGCTCGACTTCAAAGAAACTTGAGAAACCACGGAAGTCCACTTAATTTCTATCATTTCGGCCGTGGCTAGCTAGATGGTTTGGCGACGGGAAGTCTGCTTGTGGCCATTAAGTCATGTTTTAGAGGACATCGGATGTATGTTCTTTTTTTTCATAAGCTCATCAAGGTCTTTGGAATAAACCTTCTTTTTTAATTGAAACTTTGTCCTAATAGTGCATGACAGCATAATAGGAGATGAGTAACTACTTCGTTTTACTGCTCAGAGTAAATAAGATTGATAGGTTGGCTAAAAGAGGCACTGAAATCTGGCGCATTTTCCTCAACCACATCTTGCTGAGGAACGAAGGGGACAAAAATGTTTGCCGATTCCGGACGGCTAAGTAAGAAAGCGCTTTTCATGGCAGTTTAATCACTCTCGAAGGACTTGCCAATTTCGTGCAAAAGATGATACTCGTGGAAAAACCATTGAATATATCTGGTATTCGAACCTCGAACTCCAACGTAACAGGCAGATATTCTGATATTCTAATCACCACGCCACGGGGACGACTTAGTAAGTGCTTATTTGTTATTCCAACAATGACGGGACGATACACATACATTTTTCTTTCGTCGCCTGTTTTTGGTATCTAAGTTGAAGACGATTTAGAAAAACTATGTGATCCGGTAGATTTCTAAGAACTGCCGATGAGAATTAGTTCCGCAACTTTTTTTGGGTTGGTGAAAATTGCAGTTGGATCTGGGTCATTGTTTGCATTTTCATTACTTAATGTGATTCTATCAGCGTTTTTATTTTTTCTGCCCTGACTTCTTCGAAAACCTCGGCACCATCAGTTGTTTTTTTTTTCCAAAACTTCGACTAATCTTGCTAATGTTGCTGATTGTCTCAGCAATGATCTGGCACCATGGCGAAGAAAAAAGAAGAAAGGCAGACTAAAACACTCCCGGTGCAGAAAAATGGAACGAAATCTGCATTTGGTTGGCCTCAGACATGGAACAATCCAAAACCGTATAAGGTTTGCCGACGCGTTCTGTGGTAAATACCCACCTCTTGCTACTTCCAAAATGATCCAGGAATGCAAAACCTTTCTGAATGCGGTCGGAATTCTTTCGAGTCTCGTTTCAATTCCAGGCCATAATTGGAAATGCGATCAATGATAAACTTGCTAGGCGGGGATCAATTATCACTGTCTATTATTTGCACCTGCGTTTGGTCTATCGGCTTCCTCACTGATGGATTTAATCAACAGCACAGCGGTAGGTGACATGTCTCCATTGGATACAGGCAGATCAAACGTATGCTTCCCAAGTAAGAAATTGCAACATTTTTCATATCCCGTAGCAGAAAAAAATGTAAAATGCTTAATGCCAATGAAATTACACTTCTCTTTTGCCAAGCATTTAAACGGGTTTAGCTTAAGTGATACCTCACTTTGTGAATCCTGTGAAGAGGATGACGGCAACGCTTAGCACTTCCGCTGTGAGTGTCCTGCATGGTGAGAGCTGGTAACGTAGGCTTCTTATTATGGCAGCGTCTTTTGGCTTTTCAACGAATATCTGGAAAGCCATAACAAATGGAAGGCTGCTATCTAGTAGTACAATGGATTGGAATTTAGGTCTGAATGCTCCAGCTAATATTTAAAAAACCTCCGACGGAAAAAACGAATTCCAAAGATTTTCAGTACCCTACTCGTCTTGCCATGGTGCCCTTTTACTGTTGTTTAGCATGTCCATTTGAGAAACTTGAGAAAATTTTTTTTCACGGTTGCCTTTAGTGAGTAACTGGCAAGTCGTCCGAGATTAACTACGTTCTGCCATGAAGAGCGCTTTCTAGCTTCCGTTCGGAATTAACATAAAATTGTAGCTCCTTGAAATGCGTTGCAGGACCCAACTTTCATTTTTTTCATTTTCTTATGAAATTTTTATTTTTATTTTCTTATTTTTAATATGTTTTGTCGTAATTTAACGAATGGTTCATTCAGTATGCACTTTACATGAGCTCACCTGCTATCTGAAGGGATGATAATCGTCTTGTTGTTGTTCGTGTAGGTTCTTCAATTAAAGCCTTATTGGTGTTATTTTATCGAATAAAACCTATGGTGTTGATCAACTGATCGTTTTACATAAACTTAACAGGGATTTTACGCTCTAAATCCGAAGAACGAGTTCGTGCTACACGAAACTACCCGTGCGAAGGATCTTATTTCTTAAAATGACAGCTGAGATCTTGTTACAGAACCGTATAATGGGTAGAATTAGACATATCGATATTTAAAATACTTCAATCAAGTAGTAACTTCAGCTTGACACATAGGGTTTTGAACTCGTTACTACACGAACTTTGGTTGTTTGTTCCCCTTTGAAAATGCCCAACTTTCTATGTTTTCTCGAACAATTGTGTTTTTTTTTTTTTTTTTTTTTTTTTTTTTTTTTTTTTTTTTTTTTTTTTTTTCTTCAAATAAAGTTGCTTTGTAATGACAAAAAGCAAATCATTCGAATGTGAAGTGACGTGACTTGCATTTCTGAAAGTCCACTGCAACTGTCTGTGGGTCGAACCCTGGTCCATCGTCTTCATTTAATCTTATCTCCGGCAATATTCAAAACTTTTTTGAACAAACAATAATTCATTTGCTTGAACTCAAAAAGGTCTTCGAAAGGTTATCTAAAAATGCACTATTTCCATTCATGTTTAGCCTTCAAAATATGTAGCGCCATATAACGCCATTATCACTAAAATTTGTCGACATTAAAGTTCTTGGCCATCTTGAATGAAACACATTTAAGATCATTGCCAATGACGATTCTCACTTCCTGTGCTTCATCTAATGTACACAACATAAGTATGTATTGACAGAACGCCCAATTGTTTCGCAATGATTTTTTTCTTCTTCTTCTTCCGATTGAACGATAAATCTTAAGTCGGCAAAAGACTTGTTATCAAATTAAAAAAAAAATTAAATCCAATACAACTGATAACAATGAACACATTTTAGTTGTATCTATTTTCTACTCTTTTTTTTATTGGTGATTCAATATTAAAATTTTTTGTAACATTCTGTGTGCGTTGGGTTACACATTCACGTTTCCTTTCGAGTTGTTTGTTTATTTTATTTAAATTTACTTTTCGTGTAAGACTGATGTACAAAAAACGAGAGATAAGGAACAAGAGTGCACTAAACTGTAGCGCACGATTTTTTCCACTCTGTACATACAAGCCAAAGAAGGTAAAAGATACTTTTAGAAATGTAATCTTTTGATCCATGTCAGAGTTTTTCATCATATCTTTTTAGGTTTTTTTTTTATTTTTTGTTTTCTAACTCACCACACATTCAGGTAAATGAAAGTGAAGAATGAAAAGAACATTCTGACATATAAATATTAGTTTTGACGAATTTATTAACAAGAAGAAGAAGAAAAAAAGATTAAATAAGCCACTCACCGCTAGAGAGAGATTGTGTGGAGTGGAAAACTCCCGGTCGTCGTCGTCGGAGGCGGCCCTGTCGGCAAGTAGGACAACGGTGTTACACTCACAAACTTAAAAAATGATAATAAATGAGATCTCCTAGGTGAACAACAGAAAGTGACAAGTGAAATTGAATTTGTTTTTTTTTTTTTTTGGTTCAGTTCATTAAAAAAATGATGATTGTAATTATCAAGATTCTTATGAAAATGGTAGGGCACGAGCTAAATACGTTTTGGGAGAGGTTGTTGGTACAAAGATCAGAGCATAGGAAGATAAGAACTGAGCATAATCGTCATCTTTTTTTTTATTATTTTTATGTGCACCTACTTTGATTTGCGTCAATATTTGCTCGGCTTCCGCGTTTATTTGTGTCTTTTTTTTATATTTTTTATAACTTTTTGCTATGTGTTCGTGGCTCGTGTCTTTCTAATTGATACAAATTCATTTTGAAAAAAAAAAGTTTATTTGGATGAGTGATTTTATTCAGTCATCGCATCAATATTGATATCTGCGAAGAAAACCTATGAACAAAGATAAACGCACTTTCTCACAATAGAAGCCTACTTTTTATTTGTGTGTTCATAAAAATAAAAATCTGAAGTGCGTACGTTACGCTTCAATTGATTTCAAATCAAAGCCTAAAATTTGGGCCACCATATCTTATCTTTTGTGCACCTGTTCGACCTTAATAATTTAGTTAATTTTAGTAAATCACTACAGATAAGAATGATTTAGTAGGTACTGCGAATCAACAATTTGTTGAGTTGTGTCTTACGAATTCGAGTTGGTTTTCCTTAAAAAATTACTTTTTCGAAAGACTCAACTCTTTCTATTTCGGTTCTATTTTTGTAAAAGTCTTAAGATTGATTTGTATTTTGAGTTTGAGGCTAATGTAGGTTGAATTGCTAAAAGTTTTCAGTTATAACACAGTCTATATAATGATTCGTATAAGATGTGTCCAAAGAGCAGAGCATGTTGTCTATGGTTACCAGTTTCTCCGAAAACTTTTTAATATTAATAAACCCATTTTAGCTCAGATTGGCTCTTAGGTTATGTATAATGATCTGACGTTGGATCTTTTTCCGCTTAGATCAACGTAGATCCATTATGATACCCTGGAGTATTGTAAAAACCTTTATGGTTTGCCAATTTTTAACCATTTTGTGGCCTTAATGAAGTTCAACAAGCTGTTTCTTGGAGTGTCTGATAATTCTTCTAGTTCGTTGAAGAAGTAATTGCCTAGAAATGTTTTCCTGGTGTGGCAAGTTGCTGGGCAGTGACAAAAAGGAAGTGAGTGGTATCCTCATGTTCATCTTCGTCATTGCATCCTCTGCATAATTCATTGGTGATTGGCTCTTAAAGATCTGTCTTTCTGACTTGAACTTCATAGGTGTCCACTTAAGCTCTATTTGTTGGTGGGGTCTGTTTTTTGACTTTTCATTGTTCAATGGCCTTGAATTTTCTGCAGAAGAGGACTTTTTACCCTTCTATTGAGTAAGAAGGGTTAGTTTTGATTTTCGGGGTTAAAAACATCTTATTACATCCTCATCTGCAAAAGTGGATCTCAACGCCGTTCAGCGATATCTTTCAAGATATTTTTTTGCGTCCCATTTTCCAGACAGTGAAATTCTGTGCGATTTCAGTTAGAATACTTTTAACTTTCAAATAATACTGCAAGTTACTTGGACTTTAATATATGGGCTTCCCCTAGGTACAATTGTGGGTTCATCGTTTGTTCTTCTGCTTCCTTAACAGCAGCGGCATTTCGTTTTCGTTTTCATTTCCAATTCATTATTATCTCGTTTACCTGGCAAAATTGTATAAAACAACAATAACTTAACCATCAACTTGCTCGGACAACCACCAGATCCATTTTGACAATTTTACAACATCACGACGATCGCTATACTGAACCGAAGGAGCTTTTCATCGCCTCCGGTGACGTCTCGGTTATAAGGGAGCCGTCGCTCTACGGACTAATGGTAGACGTCCATTACAACGTTGCACCACAGAGGTTACCCATCAACAATCATTGGCCTTATGAGGGCCATGTAGCAAATAACCTGCCGTCGATTTTTCGTGAATTTTTTGTAGGAAAAGTATGAAATGTATTTAAACGAAATTTTGCACACATATTACTACATGTTTAAACAATATTTTGTAATTTTCCTTACACCAAAATATTCATAACAACTGAACAAACATGTAAATAAGTAAGAGCATGTAAAAAAAAATTTGTTTTGCGGTGACCGTGATTTCGACTTCAAAAATTATCTAAAATAAAAAATTTATCGTTAGATAACATATATTTCAGGTGAGTATTCGCTGGATTTTCAAGAATTTCAATTTTTGAATTTTTGGTGACCATTTAAAAAAAAAGTTCGATTTCCACCCTAAAATTGGACCTAAAATTGGCTGTAAAATCGGTTCTATTTAGAAAAAATAAAAATCCCGCGATTACTCACTTCATTTCTGTATTAACAACAAGTGTGCAAAATTTGAGAATGATCGGTTGAACCGTTTTTGAGTTATCGCGGTCACCGACTTCAAAAAAGTGGTTTGAAAAAATCGCATCAAAATTTTTTTTTGTAACGATCGACTTTTTTCACTACTACACTACCACACGGCTACGTAAATGTACTACCGTTAAACGTCGCCACTCTATACAAGATGCTGCTTACATCTGCTTGCTAAAAGTTATTGGTAAGTTCGTAGGTAAGCTTTCACTCACCAAGTGCCACTGACTCGAACGAAAGGCACCAACTTTAAACGGCCGTAACTCAGAACTTATTCGTGAGATCGACTTGAAAATTTCAGGAGATATTCTCTAGATGTTGTACTTTAATAAATATTTTTTTCAAAAAATCGATTTTTTTCAACCCTCTAGGTGCGACAGTGCCCTTAAATGCTAAACAAAATAGGCGAATTCACCGTTCCCTGTTGCAGATCGTTCTGAATCTTGAAAACTTCGATAGAAGTTACATTGCCACTTTTGACAGCAAACGCTCTACCATGAAGCATATGTCATTAGCAGTGATTTACTCATATGATCAACGTGCGTTTCGCCCAGGTACGACAGTGGGCTTATCAGTTAGATGCTGTTGCTGTCGTACCCTTATAAAGACGAAAATTTGTTTTGGTTTACACCAAAACATTTATAAAATTCGCAGGACTCACATGCTGCGAATTTTATTATTTCTAAGTGAATGTGTTACAACATTCTGGTACTTAGGATTAGGAAAAGAACGTCTAACGGTATGGAATGTCTTTTCCAATTCAACCAGACATAGATCTGTGCACTGATTTTTAGCTTTGTTCCATTAAATATCTGATACGCGGCATGTTTTCATAGTCCGCTTTAAGAACGAACTGATTGTACCAGAATACAACGTTTTTTCTTCCTCATTCCATGTGGATAGTGCTCTCCAATACCTTGCTGATATTCGGAAGAAGACTAATTGACCGGAATTTTGCCGGATTGGAAACATTTTATTCTTTTTACAGTCCACTGCAGCAGCTTTAGTAGCCTAGTGATCTTGAAGGTATCACAGCTTGTGTTTCTCATTAGTTGTCTGCCTGTAGGAAGTAGGATATGCCACGTTGACCTCAGAAAGCGTCGCGTCGTAAAGCCTCTCGGTGTTCGATTGATCTGAAGTCAACTAAATGCTGATGTTGCATGAACGTCTGGAATAGACATATCTGAATCTGAAAACGGGCAGAACATGTATTCAACATTTCGGACTTAAGAACGGGATGCTCATTTCCTTCTAAAACGTTTACCGCGTTTACTTCGTACTTCGTACCCTTAGCGTAATGGTAAGCATGTTAGCGGGAGGTTTGTGGTTCGAATTCCAACAGAAAACAAAATATGTTTTGCAAGGAACTGGCCAATTCTGCTTTCCCGATAAGCCGTTTGTAATCGGGAGAAAATTGTAGGCACCTTCCATTCCCTCACAAGGCATGATGGTTGAATGAAATGACCTAAATCTTACTGTCAACTACGCAAGGAATATGATTTTCTCAATCGTTTTTTACATAGGCAATATATTTTGAATATTCAAACACAGATTGCAAGAAATCCAAAAACTTTTTGGGCCTTTATAAATTCTAAAAGGAAAACTTCTGGTATGTTAAGTAACATGGAGTATAATAATCAAACATCAACTGATTTGAGAATGACTTGCGATCTTTTTGCTTCCTTTTTTGAGTCCGTGTATGTAGATCACTCTAATGTTGTTATTCCTGAAACCCAAGAAGTGTTAATTCCTTCATCTAATATGAATTTAGGAAACCTTTTTATGTCTCTTAATGATATAACTGAAGGAATCTCAACCTTAAACTCCAGCTACAACGCTGGTCCTGATGGGATTCCCTCCACGCTATTAAAGCAATGTTGCCTCTCATTAGCAGAGCCGCTGCAAAAAATTTTCAACTTGTCCCTTTCAACTGGAATTTTTTTTTGGATGATTGGAAATTTTCTTATATAAGTCCTATCTTCAAATCGGGATTGAAACATAAGTAAGAACACTATCGTCCTATCTCTAAGCTCTAGCGATACCAAAGCTGTTTGAACTAATAGTAAAACAAAAAATCTATTTCAACATAAAAGAATACATATCTCCATTTCAACATGGATTCGTTAGTGGAAGATCGACAACTACAAATTTGTCATTGTTTACTAATTATATCTCGGATGCTCTAGAATCAGGTTTTCAGGTTGATGTTATATACACAGATTTTCAAAAAGCTTTTGATAGTCTATGTATAACTATGCTTCTACTAAAACTAAAAAGCTTTGGATTTAACTCAAATTTCCTTAAGTGGATTTCCAGCTATTTATTTAATAGAAAACAAAGTGTCAAAGTTCAAGACTGTGTTTCAAAAATAATAACTACGTCATCCGGTGTTCCCCAAGGCAGCCATCTTGGACCTTTGTTTTTCTTGATTTATGTAAATGATCTACCGCTAGTGTTGCAATATACAACGGGCTTATTATTTGCAGATGATTTCAAAATGTTTTCAACTATAAAAAGTAGTAATGATTGTATTAATCTTCAAAGTGATATTAATAAAGTAGTTGAATAGTGTAAAGATAACTATATATCACTCAATATAAAAAAGTGTAAGAACTTGTCCTTCTTTAGAACACCATTCTATTTCATTATAGCATTACAAATATTTCTTTAGAAAGATTATTTGAAGTGAAAGATCTTGGCGTAGTGTTTAATGAGAAGCTTAATTTCTCTTTACATATTGATTTTATCGTGGCAAAAGCAAACTCTATGTTAGGATTCCTTAAAAGAAATTGCTCTGAATTCTCTAACCCATATGCAATAAAAGCTGTTTATACTTCACTGGTTCGCCCACATTTAGAATATGCATCAGTGGTTTGGGATCCGAATTACACGGTCTCAAGAAATAGAATCGAAAGAATTCAAAAATCATTTACAAAATTTTTGGTAAGACAACTAAAATGGACCAGAAATGCCCAGCTATTCTACTAGGTGTGCATTGATTGGCCTAGCTTCTTTAGAAAAACGCCGCCTTGTAAATTGTGTAATGTTTGTTTATGATATACATATTGTCTTATCATATTAAATGTCCCGGTTTGCTAAGTCTTTTAAATATCTATGTTCCGGGAAGAAATCTTCGACCAAGAAATTTTTTTCATATCCATCTGCACAGATGTAATTATGGCTCTAATGAACCTTTCACTAGAAGTATGAGGCTATTTAATGAATTAAATTTTAACGTAGATTTAAGTCTTGAAAGAAATGTTTTTAAATTACAGCTAAATGAAAATGTACATATGAATTGAAGCAATTAAGTTATATAACTACTATATTTTTACGCAATCTGTAAGAGAAAACTCGATAGATGAAATAAATAAATAAATAAATAAATAAATCCCGAGGCTCTACTCTCTGTTGCGCCAGACAATTTAGGCTTATTTTATACGCTTACCTCATACGTCAAGAGCTCGTAGCTTTCTCTCCATTCATCCCTCACCCCTCCATAGGGATTTTGTTGTTGCGGCATTTACAAATTAAACTGTCCAATATTTGCTTAAGTAGCAATATGTGAGAGAACCCACACTGGCTCGATTAGAACTACATTCGCGATTTAATACATTTTCACTTGATAGAAACAGGAACTGCAAAATAGATTTGATTTAGGTTAGACATGAGAATCGTGAGGAATCTGTGCACTACGTCTTCTATCATTTATTTTATCTGACCCAACCGCTTTGCTTTATTGTAGGCCTCACTAACTTTGTCGGCTGCAGCATCAGATACACCTTTAAAACTACCCGTAAAACGATAAAGCAAATACTTTTTGGTAGGTTAACGTTGAATTATTGAATAGAATTCTATTCCTATAGTTGATCAAATTTTTATTTATTTTAACCAATATTTTTCAAATGCTTACGGTCCATTTTTATTTGTGATAGAAAACATTTTTTATATAGACACAAACAGTCAAAAATATTGGTATAGGTAAAATAAGAACTTTAGAGGAGTACCAAGTAATTTTGGAAATACATTCTCATACTAAATATTGAATTTGTTTAAAAACAAAAAGTAAAAGAAAATCTAAACTATCGAAAAAATAAATATTACTTTTCAAAAAATAATTAAATTTTTTCTTTATTTGCAGGATAAACGGATACCTAAATACGAACAAGGTAATTAGAATAACAATGAAGTACAAACATTTTATAGCTTGTATCAGAGTTTATGGCTTTTGCTTTTTTTGAAGACAATCGCTTTAAGTAAAATCTTTATGTTTTTATTAAAATTAAATCAATTAATTTATTAAAATAAAAAATTATTCGACCCAAAACTTTTTTAAGTTTTGCTATATACGTAAAACCACACATCTCGAGCTTATCCCCTAAAGTTTGTTCCAAGGCAGAAAGCTTGAATACTTACTTAGAAACTTCGCTGTTTCATCTGAGTTTGAGATTATTGATTTTGTGGTCGAGAGTAACTGATGAAGATAGTTTGCCTAGATAATGTTAAGTTGCAGATAAGGTCGCCTTAAGTACTCAAGTACGTTAGTTTTCTTTGGAAAGGAAACCGGGGGACCAAGGTAATTCGATGAGCACTGTTTTCGGTTTTTGAAAATAATGTTTTTTTTTTTTGTGAGGACAGTTGGCACTGAGGTATCTAGTTGGTACTTTGCAAGCGCGCACTCTCTTTGTAACCAGAAAAACACGGACGTTGTTGATCTTAAGCATAACTTTTGGTTGCTAACAAAATTCAAACTTGTGTGAAACATAAATTACGTAGATACTTACGAAACTCATTAAAAGTCGACGTCATCCACCGATTGATTGATCGTTAATCCTTAAGCAACCGTGTGCATTTGCTCTCACCAAAACCACACACATCATCCTGTTTCAACAAAACGAATATTCTTCAATAGCTTCAGTCCGGATAATCGGCTTTTAGGTTACGTTGAAGTAACTGCAACAAAATATGCCAAAATAACTTCAAAATAATTGGATTTTTGGTCACACAAAACAAACACCATACCTGCATATAAGAAATAAAAAGGAAACACTTCTTCCCCTCAGGACACACAATTTCAAATAGGACAATGCGTACAACAAACTGTACCTATTCCTTTTCTACTTACCCAGCAATTTAAGAGTGTGTGAACTGATAACATAATGAGCCCATATAGCTGCGTGCGGGGAAGCATGACAAAAGCCATAGAAAACTTGCTGTTGTACTTAAAGATCCTTTTCCAATAAATACCCGTACACGCCTTGGCAAAAAAAGTCCTTAAAACATCATATTCTTACATAAATAAGAAGACAGACATCTTTTCCTCCCAACCCATCATCATTATCTATTTTTTCCGGACAGGAAAAAAAAATAAATTTCGGTTGCGCTATACTTACTACATGTTTTCCCATGTTTGTTTTGGGTTTAATTGATTTTGATGTAAACATAATCCGTGATTATGTGTGTAGAGGAAGGTACATTTCGTTCCCCTGTTGCCTTGCTATTGTCATGTTTGTTTAGTAATTACTGCCAAAGAAAAGTTACACGCCTCGTTGAGTGCCTTCCTAGTGAATTTTGTTATTCTTTTTCGTTATGACTTTATTAACAACATCTATACAATCACCTGTCCGTGTCCATGTTTCTTAAAGAAGGTTTGTTCATTTTAACCGAAGGCTAAAGGAAATGCTTTGAATAAGGGCTGCAATTTTTGGAAGAAGTGAACTGGTTTTTTGAATATTTTACATCTTTCTAATCAGAGCAAATTTACAGTATTCAAACGTTCTAGAAATATCTGTAATGGTCGTTTACATATGACCAAGTTTTTGCATGACAAAAAATACTGTCGTGTCCAAAAGGAAGCATAAACATTAAGAACTCGACCACGTCAGCTCCATCGATAGGGCCAATTTGCTGGAACAAACGTAAGTCCCTCATTCCGCCTTCTAAACCACTGTAGCGTGTTCCAAGTCGAAATTCTGGCTACCAAAGAGTTCCTATTTAGGCTAAAAGAAAACATGATATTATCAGTGAATATTCGTATCTTATCAGACAGTCAAGCAGCTCTCTAATCACTCGGCGCTGTTTCCACGAACTCAGTAACCGCCCTCAATTGTCGACTATCTCTCATGGAGATGACTGAACAGTTCAACATTCATTTTTTTTTGGTGCCGAGGCACAGAGATGTCCTAGGAAACTGCAAAGCTGATGAAGTAGCCATAAATGAAATCGTTATGGCGATCTCAATCAGCAGGTTAAACATCGCTATATGCAAAAGCAAGATGTCATAGATAAAGCAAACAACAGGTGGACCAATACCACTACTTGTGTGGCAACAAAACATATATGGTCGAACCTAGATCTAAAACGCACAAGACACTTGCTATCCATAAGCAGATTGCACATTGCAACATAATCAGTGGATATTGCCTCGTAGGTAGAGACTCGGCGTTCAAACGACTTCTTAAGAAGTGAACTGCAGAAGTGTCGGAAGAAGAACAGACAATCCCACGCCTCTGATATTCATGTCCTGCACTCTTCCTCAAAAGAAAGCTGCATCTACGAGGCTATTTCCTCGATGACCCAAGCGATTTGGTAAACACAGATATCCCTCACCTCTACCGCATTATTAAAAGCTCCAAATGATTTTGTTAATTGAGGTACAACCTCACACACTTCATATGGTATCACAACGGGCTTTATATTTGTCTAAGTCTGTCAGTTGTTATCCTGAGAGCCACTTAAACCTAACCTAACCTGGTACCTCAATTTACTACTAACTATAAACACTTCCTGATAGCATATTGAGTCCACCTGAGCTTGAGTCTGTAAATTCTCTGATGAAACAAATATGTTTTCAAATTTACTCGGTTGCAAAAGTCCTTAAAGATAAAATAAATAAATAAATAGGGTGGCGCAACAGAGCGAGGAGCCCCTGGGCCTAGCGCATTTCTCACAACTAAACCTTGTGAGGGAATGGAGGGGACCTACAATTTTGGGCCGGTTCCGAACGGCTAATCGAGAAAGTGCTTTTCATGGCAATGAATACTAACGGAGGACTTGCCAATTCCTCGCGAAAGGCGATACCCGTGGAAAAACATTTTTGCCTCTGCTGGGATTCGAACCTCGAACCTCTGGATTAGTAGGTGGACATGCTAACCATCGCACCACGGGTACCTTAAAGATGTAAATGTACATAAATCAGCTGGGCGAGATGGTACTCCCGTCGCTATTCTGAAAAGGTGTTGTTCTTCTGCGCAGGAAAAACCAATGCGTTAACTGTTCTACCTTTCCTCTTGTTCTGAGGAAAATTGAATTCCATCCAGCCTGTCCCTTAAATTGCGAATCTTCCTCCCCTTTTAATTGGACTAACGTGTAACGTCCTTTCTTTTTAAGGACATGGAAACGTTTATGAATCAGCAATACTTATGAAATATGTTGAAGAACGAAAGCTTCTTAATGACCGACAGTACGGCCGTCGTAACAGATTTAGTGATTTGATGGCATATACCGAAAAGTGAAACCAATCTTCACACTGTTTTGGAGAACGTAAGATTACTGTGCTTGATATTTCTAAGGCATTTGATAGAGCTGCGTGCTTTTGATATCGATGAGTCTCTTCTTCTTTTCTGGATTCAAAACTATCTTTTCGGCCACTCAATACAAGATGTATTGAATGGTCTGATACCTACTTCATAAATGCTGGAGTGCCCCAGGGTTCCATTTTATCTCCCACTCTCTTCCTTATAAACGTTCTCTTGTCTTAAGCTTCTATTCCTCGTATGGAAGGTGTTTTGCTGAGGACTCAACCCTCAGCTTCTCATATTTCATCAGTACTCTTCGGGTGTGAAACTGGAACGCTTTCGTATGTAAGATCATTTAATTCTGACCTTAACGGCATTGTTACATAATAAGAACCGATTAGAATTCAATGCTTCAACAACTCAATGCTGTCTCTTGTCGTTAAAGCTTAACATTGCCCCATTGACATTATCCATACCTGCATCAATCAAACCGAAAAGCTGTCAGTACTTGGTATTTGGGTAAACGATGATCTTCGTTGGAACGACCACATATGTGAAGTCGCCAAAAACGCTGCTAAATGCTTAGGTTTCTTAAGACGATGCAGGAAGTTCTTCAACCCTTCTAACCTGGCTACAATTTATAAAACATATATTCACCTAAAACTAGAGTACAACTCCCATATTAGGTCAGGTGATCCTCAAACCCCTTTGCGCCTACTTAATAGGATACAAAACAGAGCATTGAGATTGATAAGTGAAAGTTCAATCGTAGAATCAATTGATTCTCAGGAACATCGTCGTAACGTTACATGCCTCACTCTATTTTACCGCTTTTTTACAAGCAGTGCTCCAGCGAAAAAGTAGGTTTCATTCCTCTCCTGAAGCAATTTAGCCGCAACACCCGTATCGCTTGGAAAACTTATCAGTTTTAACTTGAGATCAGCTTTGGCGATAAAGTCAAGTATAGAGGTTAATATTTTAGTTGCACTATTCGAATGTGAAATGCTCAGACCAGACTCTGTTTTCCCCCTACATTACCATTCACAAGTGTTCAAAAGCGGGGTTCTCTTAAGTACCTAAGTAATACTGGCCCTTAAATAGAACCTTGACTTATCCCCATCAAAAGTGTCAACTACCTCATATATTTTGTGTATGCAAGGATCAGTGATCGAAGGCAATGATTCCGATGAAAAAAGAAGTGGCGTTATTTTCCTTTCTCTTAGAAGTTTTTTTCTCCTAAAACACAACATATGGAGGAAAGAGAACAACATTGACAGCAGTCCCTATCATAAAAGAAAAAAAAAAAATCATAAACAAAACAGTCATCTCTCATCTGCACTTGAATGACAGGTTTAGACGACAATATAATGTCATATTTCTACCTAATCTTTCAACCATGCACTTGCCTCCCAAGAGAAATAGATGCCAATCGACAAGTTCCTGGAATTGGTTTTTTTTTTTTTTTTTTTGATAATTATGAAAGTAAATTCTATGCGGCTTCAAGTGTATTGAGTGAAACTTCTTTTTTAATGACTTTCCTTTTTTTTATTACTTCCATCGTCCGTGCCCTGTGCTCCTTGGGCGTTGAGAAGAATTCTTCCGAAGTTGTATATTACTGTTTAGTGATGGTACTTACAAAGATTTCTTCCCTACTGAGATTTTGGTTTCACTTTGTGTGATAAAAATACATAAAAATAAAATTAGAAATAGCGAAGGTAGGTACTCTCCTGGGAAGAGTACCATTTATCAACTAAAGATCTATTCTTTAGTAGATCATAAATATAGAAGTGATCCAGAAGAGAGATGTAAGTGTTTTTTTTTATGGCATTTGTTGAAGCTTTTTCGTAGCCAAGCATAGTCGTGAGTTTTGCAGTTTAAATAAAAATTATCACTTCTTGCTTCAAATCACGCAGCATATGTGTTTTGTCTGAGCTGTCTTTTTGCTTTTTTTTCTAGAGCTGAGATGAGCTGCTGAGACGCTAAGAGAGCAGAAAAAAACACAGAAAACATAAATATGTGTAAATTGAGTTTCATTGTGTTTCAATACGCGGAACCTTTTTCCGCTGTTCTGCAGGATGAAATATTTGCGTGAGTAGTAACAAACATTTAGTTGGAATTGGAGGTGCAAGTTTTTTTTCTTTTGTAAATGCCTACTTATCGCAATGACGCCACACGCCACATTCCAAATAAAGAACCCACGATTTCTTCCAATGTGCTTTCTGTTTGCAGTTTTTTTTTATGGTTTTATGGTTCTGCTAAAAAAGTGCTTGCTTTTGCTATTTTTTATTTTTATCTGAAACATGAATGGGGTGATTGGAACATGAATTTTTTTAACGTTAAGAATGAATTTTCGGGAAATAAAACAGATAAGCACTTACCCTTACAGCGGACGTTGATTTGGTGTTTTACTGTACAGAGTTTACTTGCTTCCCTTTTTTCACGTTATTGAAATGAAAGACTTGAGGTTTGTGGATAGCTACCTCACTAAGATTTTTTTTTAATTAGTCTCTTTTTGTCTTAGGGTTCTTCAATTCCTAATTGGAGCACCTAAGCCAAGATACTGGTCCATTGTGCTACCATTCAATTAGTCAGTTCAGAAAGTTAGAGTTCCTTTTCTTTTTCACCTAAGAAGTTTCCAAATGTTTTTAAGTGAATTAAATTTGTTACTTTGCGAGATTTCCTTGAAACTTCGATTACATTTTATTAAATTATCTGGAAACTGTTTTCTCAAACACTCTATTTTTCGAGAGGAAGCGATTATGCCACGCTACACATTAGACTCGGGCTTTTGCTATAGGTAAACGGCTTTTGTTTCAATGAAAATCATGGGAAAAGATTCCAAATCCTCAGACTTGCTACCTTGATAGGATTTTGTAGACCAACCAATGGCTTAGAGCAAATATTCTTGATTCTGAGCTCTCGATGATTCCTTTAAAAGAATTTACAAACGATACCAGCCGGAGCCTAGATTCTGGTAGTTTTAAGACGACTGTCGTCTCAATTCCTAGTATGTACTAAAAACCTGCTGAAAAACTTATCAAAATTTATAAGAGCTGAAATAGATGTTCTTCAATTGCTTAAAGAAAATCTGATGATTCTATCTATTTTTTTTTTTGTCGCAGCGAAATGGTTAGCATTGTTGTTTTAGGGTATCGTCTTTCCTGAGCAATTGTCCTCCGAGAATAATTGCATGACCTGGAAAAGACCTTTTTCACTTACCAGTGCGTGACCGTCAATCAAAGCTTCCTCTAACGCGTTCTTTTATAGAAATCAATCAGAACTAGTTTGATAAAAGCGACCTGCATTATCGAATTTGTGTTCCTATGTCCAGGACACGGAAACGTTCCCTGAAGAACCGATCGAATATGCTGTGCTTCCAAACACCACTAAATCCGTCCGACCTGGACAAAAAGTAAAACTTCTACGAAAAGTAGTTAATGACCAAGACAAAGATCCTTCCTTATCCATCCTTATCATCACTGAATCCTCTTTGACAATAGAATTAAGGGGAGGGTTTTTACTTTTTCGAGAAAAAGTTATAGCCTCGCATCTGGAAATGTTTAATTCAAGGACATTTTTACTACACTAAGTGACTAATGAATTGAGGACTTTGTGAAGCTGGAGGGAATCCTAATCCATAGGATATAACTTTGAAAAATTTTGCTTCACCAGCATTAAGTAAGTTAAAAGAATTTAGAAATCATAAATGGCAAGTATGAAAAAGAGGGGTCCAAGATGGCTACTTTGGGGTACACCGGAGGAGGAAAGTTGCCACAAAAAAAAACTGAAAGAGAAGAATGTTTCGTTTTCTTTTTCCATCGCAGAGTGTAAGAATGAAATGATGATGATAGTGATGGTAGAACTTCCCTTTCAATATCCATACTGCTTGGAGGATATCATAGATTGGCACTATCAAGTATTTCATACAGACTGCTTTCGAAGAATTTTGTAATATCAGAGAATTTAGTTATGAATCGAAATATAGTTTTTAAGACCTTTTTTATGGATGGGGAAATAACGAATATTTTCCATAGAATCGGATGAATATCTACTGTAGTTAAATATAATTTTGTAAACTTGATCAAATGAAGTCGGTGCTAATACTGTTTTTTAACATGGCACTTAAACTAGGTAATCACGAAACTACCCCAAACCTTCATAAAAAGTACTCGGTTTGCCATACAAAATGAAACCTTTTCAGTTGCTAGGCTAATAAAACCTACTCGAAACCCAGTGTCAAATATCGTGCTGAACGCATTATTTCCAACATTCCAGTGAGTTTGAAGTTTGATAACAGTAGCCGCGTTTTATTATCACAATGATCCAATCCGGATCAGATCTTGATAATAAAACAGCTTTGGATCATCATATTTCCAGTTGGAAGTTGTGAGAGACTCGCTCTCTCAACTGACTTTTCAAAAGAGTTGCAGAGTTGCCCTACGAACTTTTTTTTCAATGGTTAATTTTTTGTTCTTTTTTTTAGGGAAATATGAAACTCATGCACTTTGTCAAATATATATTTTTTTGCACTAATTCTTATTAATTTCACGAATATATGTTTTGTTTTGTAAAACTTTCTCATTATGTCATGTATTATACAAAAATGAATAAATGTGAAGTTTCTCGCTATCTATCTAAAATATATTTCATTTCACAAAGATAAAAATGCTTATGTGGCAATACTGTTGTTATTGGAAATATTGGAAATGATACCAACGTTTTCAATGGAAAGTCTCCTCTTGTGTGAAATAGAAGAACTAATTTTTAGATCACAAAAATAGATCCAACTAAAAAGCAGGATTTCGCTTTGTTGTTGTAACGCTAATAAACCCATGATCTGATCCGGATCAGATCAATAATAAAATGCGGCTAGTATCTCTGCTGACCTGATGTCATATGTCGCTGACATTCTTTTCTTCTTCTTCTTCTTCATTTTCGGCGTTACGAGTAGTGATCTTGAAGCGATCACAACTCTCCCACTTTGCTGCTTCACACTAGTGATCCGCCTGTGGGGTACGCCGCATCGCTGACATTCTTTTATATGGCTCTTTCCTGTAGACAAAACCAAGCAGAACAAAAACAAAACAAGCCGGCCGGCGCGGCATCCAGATGGCAACACTTCTAGCTGACTTCAAACCATGCTGGAAAAACCTAGCTTTACTTCAGGTGGAAATGTAGTATAAGCTTAAAAGTAGCATGAAGTATCCAAAGTTTTCGTAGCTTTTTTGAGCTATCAATTAGTACTTTTTTAGATCTTTTTGTGTTGTCAATGGGCAAAACTGGCATTTTTCGTTTTTCTTTTTTCACTTCAATGATTTTTACAACTCTACTTTGTTCGTTCTTGCGAAAGCAAACATCTCAATCAAAATGCTTGCATTGAAATTCCTGTTGATGTCTTCGTTTCATTGAGAAATGATTTGTTCACCCTATATGCTTGCTTACTCAAGACCAAATCTTACTATAAAACTAAAAAAAATAATAAGGAAACATCGCAAGCATTATAGAATCTGGCTAAAACTGCTATGGCAGCACTTGCCTGCATTTTAAACTTCTTTCCCTTCTCTTCTGCAGTGTCCTAAGTCTAAACGCATATGTATGACATGCGTATAGTAAAATGGATTAGCCACACTTTTCAGCGGAGCATAATTTCTATAAATTTTTGAAAACATTTCTTATAGACTTTAAATTTCCAATCTACTCAGAAAAGCAACATAAATCTCAAAATTTTGATTTTTTCAGGTCAGAGATAATGTTTTGGAAACAAGAGTTTTTTTTATATAATTTAAGTAAAATTTAGTTCTGTACGAAAAGAGTCTTCAAATTTTTTTTTCGAAATTCTGCTTTGTTTGCAAAATTTATTGTAAAATCCCTGAAATGGGATGAAAACACGTCTCCGATTTGCACCCTCCAATTTCAAATTCTGTGTATTCCTTATAAATTCCCCCATTCACCAGGTCCTGATATAAAAACACATCCTTTTTTGAGTTGCTTAAAAAATGACATACCTAATCAATGGCCTTTAACTAAAGGATACGCCAAATAACTTTTTTTTAAAAAGTTGTAAAAAAAAAATCACTGAATATTTTCTCAAATTTCTATTTTCATTTGAAAGTACAATCCTTCCGGTTAGTAAAGGAAAATAATTTCATTCAAATGGCTGCCTCGTCTGGCCATGCAGTAGCCTTCACGATCAGTCCAATTTTTAGGCACTTTATCGATTGGGTGCAGCTGCATTTCACCAATGGCTTCACGAATATTGGTCCTTTAAAGCGTCAATTATCTCCGGCTTGTCGGTAACACTTATCTTTTACGGCACCCCACAAATAATAGTCCAACGGTGTCAAATCCGAGGTGGCCAAACGACATCATCTCTGCGGCTGATAGTGCGATCTTCAAAAACAGGGCGCAAAACATCGAGTGTAGCTTTGCCTGTATGGCACGTAGCGCCGGCCGTCCTGTTGAAACCAAATGTTGCAAATATCCTCCTCTTAAATTTTTGTGAACAAAAATTCATTTAACATGGCCCGATAACGATCGCCATTGACTGTAACGGCCACTTCTGCTCATTTTCGAAGAAAATTGGCCCAATTATGCCTCTGGACCCAAAACCGCACCAAACAGTGTGTACGCACTGTTTTCGACTTTTCACGCTTTGGTTTATCGATGAGGACGCCCGGTAGTTTCTTTCACTTTTTTTCACACGGAGCTGACCGTGCTTCTCTTCGTCCAAAATCCGTACGCAATTTTCGCACACATTCTGCAACATTACCATGATTTTCAAAGTAATGTCGCAATATTTCCGAGCGTTGTTCAAGCATATACACAACCATATTCGTTCAGCGGAAGGATAAAACTAATTATATCTGTCAAATCAGACATGAGCTAAGTGTTACCATTCACGAAATAAGCACTACTTGAAATAAAACGTTATATGGTGGACCCTTTATAACAGGAACAAATTCACTTCAGGAACAAATTTACTTCAATTCACTTCAATTGAACGTGAAAAAAATTTAGTTCCACCGTTTTTTTATTCGTTTTAAGTAGAATTTGAGTTTTTTTTTTTCATTTTTTTGTAATGAATTTCTTTCCAGTCCACAATGCTAGAAAATGTGTTATCAGCTTTCATATGAACTCAAAAATTAACTGATAAAAAAAATAATTTTTATCGTTTAAAGTAAAAAAAGAAATTGAAACTTAATCTTAATCTATACGTGCGCCCCCTTTTTCCTTATCGGTAAATTCATAGTAAGAAAAAAATATTCTTGTCTTCTTTTCTTCCGCCGCTGCCGGCCGCGCGTCGGCAAAGGATACTTGATATTTTTTCCCAACAGGTAAAAATCAATAGCGTACGTCGTCCTAATCTCAATTTATTCATATATCTACTACCTATGCTTTGTGCAGGAATGATTTTGAAAGCAAAGCAGAAAACAAAAGAACGAAGAAAAAACACCCGCCGAGAATTGTATAATTCGACTCGACTAGCTTCTTGTCTGTCTATCTCCCCAATACCATTTCCACTACTACATAGTCGATAAGTAGGAATGTATGTAGGTATATATTTGCTGACCTAGAAACATAAGGCTATTAAATAAATTTCAAAGAATTTTATAGCTTTGCAAAAATTTCCTCTTTTTTTATGTTTCCAGTTTATGTGTAACATCTTCTATAATTTTATTTGGTAGCCCGTCAGGTTGAGGGGATTTGATTTCGCTTGAAACGATTAGATGTGCGTGATGGTCGATTTGGTTTCTTTATTTATTTCTGATTTAATAGATCACAAGCTACCCATTTCAAAATGATAGATCGAAATTAACAAAATCACCTAATGAACCGAGATATAAAAGTGTTATGTCGTGCGGTGATCTTTCAAGATTGAATTGGTGTGCCGAAAGGCGGGCATGTGAATTTGGTTAACCATGTATTTTTGCCTTTATTGAAAATGAACAAGATTTGCGGTGCTTGTTGAGAAGCTTTATCTGAATAAAAATGAAATCCATGTGCAAAAATAAATCAGTAATTAGTAAAATTTATCGGAGAGCGTTTTCACCTCCGCAATTGGAAGTTTGCCTACAATAATAAAAGTTGTAAGGTGGTCGTTCAAAGATGGTTTGGAGGTCTAGAAAGAGATCAAATTGATCCATTTGACCGTAGAGATACCTCGGTCTTGGATATTCTCTACCCGTCGATAATGAATTGGGTCATTGATGAGTCGGTATAGACTACTTAGAGCACACCAAATTAAAAAGAAATTATGTGCTGACTCGAGATGTTTGAGAACTTGCTATCTATGCAATATTCTTTCATTAGTTGGAGTTTATTGCTAGTTTCCTGAAGCTGATGAGTTTTGTCTCAAAAATATTAATCTGAATGAATCTTTCGTCGCTAGGTTAGGTGTCTTAAAGTTTAATAATGACAAGAATTTGTACTTTAAGAGCTTATCTTTCACGGCGATTAAACAATAGAGTCCTCCAGTAGTGTTTTCTGTGGAGATTTGTATAGATTTTAAACAGGATAAGTCCTAGTTTAGATCTTTGATTAACTCTTATTTTGAAATTCAAATTCTGCAAAAAAGAGTTCCTTTGAAAAAAAAAAAAAAATTACGACCGGAGGCCCAAGCTCCATTAGCTTGAAGATGAGCTACATATTCGATCCACATATTATCAGAAGTTTTCTCAATGTCTATAATGCATGCCACAGTGGTTTACTTTCTCGCTAAATGATTTGTTGTATAGGATTGGCTGGACGCGGATCGTCTATTATTGCGACCGAAATCACAGTTTTATCCAGAAACAGATAGTTTAACCTTCTTTATTGAGCGAGATTAGCCCGGATGCTTGCAACAGAGGGTGCATTGGAATAGGGTTTGATCGAACGGCTTGGCGCGAGGGACTATTTACGCGCTTTGTTACTTAATAACTAAATAGTTTGTTCAATGCTGAAATAAAAACAACACATTTAATTGTGAGTTTTTATATAATACTACCTGACTCGCATAGCTCAAACCCTACGGTGGTCGAATTGATTAAATTTAAATTTCCATTCCATTGGGAAAGTGCGGATGAACTATACAAATTCTTTGCCCCAAAGGGGCAATGAAGCACTCGCATTTTTGAAATCGGTCCAGTACTTTCCACGTTTCCGGTTATGTTCCCCTTCCCGTTTCCGTTACAGAGGGAATATGGAAAGGATATACATATACCCCATGTCAATTCTCGGATTCTAGACCATTTTGATTCCAAATTTCATTAAAATCGGCTCAGTAGTTTTCGAGCATTTTCAATACAAATACTAAATTCTCGTTTATGTTTTCGTTCCCATTCCCTTGGGAATTTGGGAATGAATGTAGCGTTTTTGCGGCGAGAGAATTTTGAAATCGGCCAAGCAGTTTCTAAGTTCAAGTGTATATTCCCGTTTCCGTGAAACATGGGGACAAAATATTTATATTAACCATATCTATTAAAAAAAAACTTATCAATATCTGTTGCGTAGTTTTCAAGATCTAAGCATACAGACAGACAGCGCAAAGCTACTTTGTTTTATACTACGTTAGGACTACATTTACATTTACATGAAACCTACTCCACACATAAATCTGCGGAGTAGGGGGTTTGCAGCCGGGCGACAAATACCATTTGGCTAATACACCACAAGACTAACTACACAAATACTACATAGAACAAATAACACATGACAACAGCACGCAGTGGTACAAGACGGTTCCCCATCTTGTCACTAACAGCGCTCATTTCGATTTAATTACGGTGTTCTAATGGGAACCGACTCTTTTCGGGTGACAAGGCCGTTGTCAATATACGTTAGGACTAAAAGCATACCTACATGAAACTCTTTTTCTTTCCTAAAACTTTAAACGAATACATAAATGATAAATGACAAATGATGAAAATGGATTCGGTACAGTTTGGACACATAATCAACCTTAAAATCATAAACTTTCAAATCAAAAAATTCTCATGTTTCGAAATCAAAAATGGAACAACTTATTTGGTTTTGACAAAGGATCCAAACCGTTTTGGAAAGTAACAAAAATTATTTAAAAAAAGGCTCAAATATTCCTCCCCTTAAAGTGCAAAATAATGTATGTACTACCGCGGAGGAAAAGCAAATATTTTGGATGAAACTTTCAGCCAAAATCATACAGTGACATTCAAACTGAAAGCCTAGTTAAGGAAAAGATTGAAATATGGAGCCCTCCTATTAACCAAACAGGTATTTTAATAAACACAACCACCGTTTAGTCAATGATTAAATCAAAGAATTGAAAATAACAAAATCTCCTGGCCTTGATGGTATCAGTAACCGCCCTGTTTAGGGCGGCCGTGGTGCAGTGGTAGAGTGTTCAGTAGGTAGGCCGGATGCGTGGGTTCGAATCCCGCTCTGGGCATCTACTTTTCTTTCAGCCTCCTAGTTTCGCCGCCCTTGAGGTTATATGTGAAATAACTAACACCTTATTTCCACTACTGCAACACAGAAAAAAGGGAAGGCTGCTACCCTGGTAGTACAATGGACCGGTAATTAAGTCTGAGTTCTCCAGGTTAGCATATAAGCCTCTTCTTTAAAAAAAAAAAAAAAAAAAAACCGACTGTTAAAAGCATTACCTATAAAAGCTATAACTTATCTAACTTTTCTGTTCAACGTATGCATTAAACTCTGTTATTTTCTCGAAAATTGGAAAATAGCCAAAGTGGTTCCAATTCGTAAACCTGGCAAGCCAAGATAGAACCCAGGTAGTTATAGTAGCTTACTAAGCACATTAAGTAAAATATTCGAAAAAGTCATAAAGAATCGCTTATTAATCCATGTCGAGGAAGCTAATGTTTACCCTATTGAGCAATTCGGGTTAAGAGCAGGTCACTCCACTAATCATGAAATACTCAGAGTAAAGTAGTATTTTAAAAACAGCCTTAATGATAGACAATCGACTGGCTTAATTTTGCTAGACATAGAAAAAGCCTTTGATACAGTGTGGCACGACGGACTTGTTTACTAACTAATTCTGTTTAATTTTCCTGACTACCTTATCAAAATTGTTTGGAACTTCTTGCAAAAAACAGAAAATTTTTTTTGTTCACACTGGAACTGCGAAGTCTGGCATGCATGATTTTCGTTACGGAGTTCCACAAGGCTCTGTGCTTGAACCTATTCTTTTCAATATTTTTACGTCAGACCTACCTCATTTTGAAAACAATACCGAACTGGCTATGTTTGCAGATGATACTGCTCTCTTTACCTCAAGTGTTCTTCCTCGGGAAGCGATAAAAAGCTTACAGTGTTCACTTAGACGCTCTTTTAAATTTCTTTACCTGGTGGAAAATTAAAGTAAACGCTAACAAATGTCAAGCTATATGGTTTACTCGACGCAGAAAACAAAGTTTCCTTCCCCAAACCACACTTAAAATAAACTCCATTGACATCCAATGGTCTAAACATTGCAAATACCTTGGTGTCACATTCGATAAGAAACTTACTTTTGAAAAACATATATCCATCACAGTGCACAAAATAATTTTTTTTAGTTAAAATACTATATCCGTTTATCAATAGAAGATCTAGACTAAGCAAACATAATAAAATCTTAATTTTTAAAAATGTATTTCAACCGGTTCTAACGTATAGTGCTCAAGTATGGTTTGATTGTGCGAAGACACACATATAAAAGCTTCAAGTAAGCCAAAACAAAATCCTTAAATTAATGCTTAATTTGGTTTATTCAACTGCTAGGCTCCACAATAGAGCAAATATCAATCCAATTAAATTTGTTTTTTACAA
The DNA here is from genome assembly GCA_914767635.1 of Melanostoma mellinum. Lineage (NCBI taxonomy): Eukaryota > Metazoa > Arthropoda > Insecta > Diptera > Syrphidae > Melanostoma > Melanostoma mellinum. The sequence continues at coordinate 21,167,462 of OU612059.1, forward strand.
GCTACAAGAAAAGTTTTTTGGAAGATGTTCTTATTCAGATAATGAACTTCAACACTCAAACTTTAACTTTTCGTATACTTGAGTTTTTGTGCAATTTTAGTTTTTAAGTATTACATAAGGGTTTTTATTTTGTAGTGTTTTCCTTTAAATATAGATGTAAAGAATAAGGTTCTATAACTCTAAAACTGTGTATTCAATTCAAACTAAAGATGTAAAACTTAAATGAAACTTGAACTTGATTCGGCAATCAGGGGCCGCATACGTGATCGAGTAATACGTGACTGAATTATGTGTCTTTGGCATTTCTTCTCTCGATATTCAATTCGGCTGGGTCGAATGAAGCCTAAAAGAGAGATCCAATTTTGGACAAATTTTTTCAACAACTGAGGCCGTATATCGGTATAATAAGGCAATTTGCAAGCGTACAAGCGTTATCTATTCACTTTGAAATTGCAAAACTTCAAACGTCAATGCCAACTGTCACATTGATACGCACAGAAATAGTGTTGCCAACTAAAAAACTAATAGCCAAACAACACATTTTTAAATTAAGTGTTAAAAGTGTACGAATAAGTTCACACTAGTACCGGGAAATACATCAAATTTACCACAATATTTCAGTCCTAGTTATATAAAAACTGTAAATGTCTTATTGTCTTTACAATAAACAAACTTAAGTTGTTTACTTTTAGTGTTCCTTGAAAACTCAAAAACTTATCTTCTTATCTACATTCTATTTTGATTTTGCACAATTGAACAATTTTCAAAATGTCATCTCATTAGGCAATGAAATAGATTAGCCCCCGAATCGCCTCCACTACTAGAGACCGAAACATGATATGCCTACAATATCTACGCGTCGTCGGTGTATATTTTATTTACATAATCTGTTGGGAGCAAATTGTCTTGACAGTGAGACTACTTATTTTTTTAGTGTTTATTCATGGAAATTTGTCAAATAAAACTTTTCGTGTTTATATCAGCGATTTTAAAATGTCTCTAAAAGAATCATCCACAGAAATCAACCCAGCCCCATTGTCTCCTCTATTGTTCTTCATTAAACTAATCAGTTGGGTATTTCCAGTCGGCTTACAAGAATACATCTTCAATGGACGAAATGATTGAACAGAGTTTGACTATATAAAGGAAATATAAAACAGAAACAAAAACCAGACATACTTTAATTGGAACTCGTCACAAAGCACCTCTTCAGTTTGTTAGACTCTCATAAAATTTTGTTCATAGGCCATGTCATAATGTGACTTTGGTGTGGTTCTGGCCTTGAAAGGAAGTTAATAACTTTGTCATTAACATGATCATATAGTTTAGTTGATGGTATCGAGATAATTGAAAGAGTGACAGTGATTTATCTTTAATGATTATTTTTCAACAGTAAACATAAAAATCGTCAACATCAAGTGCAAGGAAATTGATGTTTATTTCTATGTTTTTAGGTTTTCTCTTTTTATTCTACGAGTATACCAAAATCATAACCTCTTTTAGTTATTGGAGTCCTGAATTCATGGACAAACTGAACGTGTATACAATACATACAAATACGATATTATTCCTTCAAGTCTATGTTGCCAAGGATATCGTCGACTTTTTTGTTGGAAAGTTAATTCAATGTGCTGTTCTGCGGATGTGATATTCCATTACTGTTATGCTTTTTTGTGCTTATTCATGTAAAACAGAAGTTCTAATTCATAGATACCCAGTGAATAATTTCTTTTTTTTTCATAGCTTTAATCTGCCTTAATTTCTATGGAAACAATCAAACGACTAATTGTTTTACATTGCTTCTAAGTCTACCTTTGCCGAAATTGTCTGTTCGTTGGTCGCTTAGCAGATTCTAACCTCTATCTTATCCTTACGACAGATCCACTTTTTCCTGTCCATGTCCCTCCCAACCATAGATGACTACCATTCTCCTCGTATTCTCTCATTTTTTACTCCATTTCGAGCAATCTAGTACAATAATTTGACATTCTTTCATCAACAATCGGGTGGAACTTGATTCGATTGATGTTCAGTAGGCTGGTATCGTGTAATTTTGAGGAAAACTTTGGAAGAAAAATGTGACTCATGCCACAATCAGCCCCTGGTTTGCATCGTTTCATTTACTCTCACACCTTGGAAAGTAGAGAAGAGGTGGAACAACATCCTTAAGCATTAAAACCTATTCACTACTAACTTTAATCCAATCTTATTGGGAATGTCTTTTTATTTAATACAGCATTGCTTCAGTTATTGATTCAGGCCTGACTTATGAGATCGTTGCTAATCTATTTCCGGTGTCCCTCAACGCAGCCGTCTAGGTCCTTTTCTATTCATTCTAAAATCAACGAAATTAAAAATGGTCATTAAACTTTCCTCTATTACATTGTACGCAGATTATACTTCGTCTTACAAACAAATCATTTCTTCAACTGATGACACTTCTTCTTTCTTAAAGGATTTCGACAGATTTTCCATTTGATACTCAAAAAACTACTTGAAACTTTATATAATCTTCTCACGTCATCTCACATCAAACCTTTGCATAATTTGCGATCAGTAGCGGAATATCGATGATAAATTTCTCAAAGTCATCTCAGCAATTGGCTTCGTGAACAGAAAAGGAAAGGAATTCATAAACCTCTACGTAAACCGAATCCTTTTATTAAGCCGCTTCTTGAATTTATTTGGTTAGTATAGCCGCCTTACCAACTAATTTACATCTCCAGAATTGGGAGCATTCAACGTGCTGTTTCATTTGATTTGTTCTTCGCGATCTTTCTTTGCGTAATCCTTCCTTAAAAACCACCTCCTTACCAAGTGGAATTAAACTTGTGAACTTATTAAAAACGCTTTGAGATCGAAGACAACTATTCGACATCGACATGAATTATCTTGAATCATCGACTATTTTCAGTTACTGCTGATTGCACAAGTACACGATTTAAATCAATTTCATCTTTCTCAATATTAATCCTCAAAATACACGAAATACTCCAATTTTCTATCTACTCGCCCACCGTACCTCTTATGTCTCCGATGAATAAAAACCTCAGAAATTGAAAATCGCATCTTGATCAAATATGCTCACGGTTAGACACAGTGTCAGTTTTGAAACCTTCCTCCAATTGGAGTAAATTTGCTCCACTTTTGAAGAAAAAACAAAAACTACTCCGACGCTCCAATTTTTTCTTGGTTTATTCCACTTTTTGAACTTGAACATTTTTGGATACCTAAACTCCTGGCAACCATGGATTTGAAATTTGTGTTGTGAATAAGTAAATCAAAAAAGCAAAAGGGGTTGCATGGTGCAACAAAATTAGGAATCTCGCAGCCTAGCGTATTCCAAAGATTTAGAATTTTATGCAAAATTCGAACATTTAAGTGAGATGGTGCTTTTTAGGATTTTTCAATTATCTTGGCCTGCCAGTTCCTCGCAAAAGCTGATACGTGCTTGAATGGTTTCCGAATTCTTGACATGGCATCGGTCTTTCACAGCCCACACAAAAAATAGTAGAAAAAGGTCCGATTGCAGTTCCGGGCAGCCAATTGAAAGTGGTCTGTGTCAGTATCAGCACTAATTTTGGAATTGGTTGTTCAACATTTTTTAACTTTGATTAGCCATATAGCAACTTATTTTGTTCCGCAAGGGTTCGATACTAACTTTCTGTCTTAAGTTCATAGCGTGAAGCAGCTTTCTGTGTCAAAATAAAATGGCCCTCCCTTTACTTAAATATACTTTTTCTTAAAGAAAAGGTAAACATTTTTTTTTTCTTCCAAATCTACTCCGGAAACTTTGCATCTTCTCCACTCTTTTTTTTAAAGTTGCTACGAAATCTCATGACTGAGATTCGAGCTCTGCACAGTGCTAACTTCGTATTCTTAAGACACTGGTTAATACATAAATAAACTGGGTGGCAACAGAGCTGGAAAACCCCTTTTAGGTCCTAGCGCATTTTTCACAACCATGCCTACAATTTTCTGCTGATTCCGAACAGCTAATAGAGAAAGCAATTTTCATGGCAATGAATTTACTATCGGAGGGCTTGCCAACTCCTGGTGAAAGGCGATACCGGTAGAAAAACATTTTTGTTTTGTGTTGTTGACGCATTTCAGGAATTTACAATTTTGTACCGATTCCGAACAGCTTATCAAGAAAGCGCTTTTCATGGTAATGTTCGACTCTTCACTCTGACCTCTCAGACTCTCAGAGGAAAGAGTGGTTGCCCTTTGTTCGGGACAAGTTATATCTGTGGAAAACCAATTTTCGCGTCAGTATTCCAACCTCGACATGCATGGCAGACATGCTAACCATTACGCACATCACAGTATTCTCGAGATACTTCAACATCAGCAAAAATGTTTTTCCACGGGCATCGCCTTTCGCGAAGAATTGGCAAGTTTTCCGTTAGTAGATTCTGTGCCATGAAAAGCGCTTTCTCGATTAGCCGTTCGGAACCGGCAGAAAATTATAGATCCCCTCCATTCCCTCACAAGGCTGGTTGTGAGAAATGTTGTCTTCGCTCTATTGCGCCTTCCTATTAATTTTTTTTTATTCAACTAACACAACTGAAAAGCAGGTACTATGCGATTGCGAAAAGAAAACATTTTTCTATATTGGTCCGTTGGAAAATACACAAAATAAATACGCATAAACCAAGTACACGCGCCGCTATTAGCCATGAATGAGATAGAAAGCGATGCATGCCTTTTGACCATTTGGCCGCGTCTATATAGCATTGCCGTTGCCGCATTCTTCTCAAAACACACTTGACACACTAGAAACATTTCTGGTTTTGCAATATACTTAGTCAGTCGAACTATAAAAAGAACCAAATGATACAATTTTTAGGCTGCTATTTTCCTCCGAAACCCAACGACGACGCTAGCTGACGCAAAAATACGCTAGCCCTATCATTTGTTTGAATGAGAAGCTATTAACTAAATTCTTTAAGGGAAGTTGATGTTTTTAATTCTATTTTTTATCTTCCACCTCCTGGAAGTGAAAATTTTACCTCCTCGCACTCAGTCCCAATACGCACAGTCACGAGTTTTCTTCTAAAAATATTCCTTTAAAAAAAACTACTCAAAAATTATTCAGATGGATTTATGATCCGCCGCATTTCTTAGTTTTAAATATTATTTTAATTATCCTACGCAGTTTGTTTAGTATTATATTTTCTCTTTGCCGAAATGTGTGTTCGGGTTCAGACATAGTTTGTGTTTTACGTTGATGTTTATGCATAGATACTATTTCGAGGAAGAGAAAAAAAGTATCGAATCGTTGGCTTATTAGTATTTTTAGACAATACAAAAAGAATGTGTCTAGCATCATACAAGGTGGTCCCGAATAAGATCGGTTTATAAACACAAGGAGGCAAAAAAATGTAAATAGACCGATAATACGTAGTTGGTACCTTGGTGGCGCGGTTTTGTGATTTGGCGATTTGGCGGTTTGGTATAGTTTGGGCGTATAGAAGAGTTCTTGTAAAAACATTTAAATCGCACGGGCAAATTCTATTAATACAAAGGCGGAAATGATTTATGTGGTTCTCTAAGAGTTTTGTCCTTGAACATGTAAATATGCGAATTTTAATTAAGGATTTAATGCGTACATATGAATGTTTGTTCATGTTTATCTTTTGGTAAAAGTGGCATAATAATAATTTTGGTTAATCATCAGGAAAGGCAAAATTTTGGGCACATGCGCACTAAATAAATACGCGTCGGTAGAAGATATTTGTGCTATAAAAGTTTCCGACTTTTGGTGCCTTTAAAATTAATGTTATTTAATCAGCTGGAAGGCAGCTTGATCAAGCATCAGTTTGACTAGTTGCATGAATGGGTGAGTGTATACAAATATCAACTCATACCGTGATATTTTAAACTTTACTGGTGCAGGGTCTTAACAAGTGTATGAAATTGGTTTTTCGTGGCCTAATTTCTTATGTTTTTTTTTTTGTTTGTTTTAGGAAATAATTTGAATTATTTGATTCTGAAATATTTCCATCATTTGAACAGCTTTTTGATTCACACGTTAAGTAAACACCAAATTTGGACTTTGACAACAATTTGCGTTTGAAATTCGGTGTATTTAGAAATCCATACTATTTCAAGCTTTGCAACTTTCTAGTGTCAGCCGCTTCTACGTCTTGCTCTGAAGTATGGCGCGATTGCCAATAATCTCTTCCTACTTTTTGACGTTTTGGCACTTGGTTAGGTTGGAGTGGGTGCAGCCACAAAAAGCAACAGTTCACTCGGATCTCAAGGATTCATTATGCTCCCCGGTAACAAAGTTCAGAGAATTCAGTGATCCTCACACATTGAAAAGTCTATACTATGCATTCGTAAGGTCTAACTTGGAGTATTGCAGTATTATTTGGAATCCTATGTATGAAGTTCACTCGTTTAGAATTGAGAAAATCCAAAAACGCTTTACAAGAGTTTTAGTAAAGAAGCTTCACTGGGAAATAGATATGCCTTCTTATGACACCAGGTGCAAGTTATTTGGAATATTGCCTCTTAAAACTCGAAGAAAGTTATCTGAAGTGATGTTCATTCGTGACTTATTGACTAGCCATATTGATTGCTCCTGCGAGGATGCTTAGAAACCAAGTTTTCTTTAATATTCCTTACCACAGAACAAATTATGCAGCCAATGAACCACTGAATAGATGTTTAAAAACTGCAAATTCATTTCATGCAATGATTGATTTAAGTTTGAGCAGATTTTCATTTAAAAATAAATTTCTTTTGTTGTTAAATAATTTTTAATGGTGGTAATGATTAGTACGAGTGCATGTTTAATTTTTATGTAACTATTTTATATTTTATTTAATTATCCAATTATTGTTATTTTTTTCTAGTAATCACTAAAGTATTGTATCTTTGCTTTGTTTGATGAAATATACACACTGAAAATTAAAGTGTCAGGAAGGGGGGAAAAGAAGAGGCAATTGTTTGGTTTGGTGACTGAGTTATTGGGGTTTTAAACCCCCACTGAACCATTTGGAGCCTTAAAACCTACAGGTACTTGTAATTAAAATGGACTAGGACAAGTCTAAAAAATTTCTATAGCTCAAATGCTCAAGCTTGCAAGCTCTTCTACAAGTGAAATTGACATGTAGACTTGTAGCTTTGTGTTAGAAGCCTCTTGAACCCAAATTAAAGTAACGTTGTTCGTTGAGCTGATGTCAATATTTTTGTTGATCAATTTTTGGACAGTCAGATTTATTGCAGCTTCATAGACTGCAAGTGCTTTTGCTTGGAAGACATTGCTATTCCCGGGGAGCTTTATTGATCTATTCGTAGGAGGGCAATCTGAAAGATGCCCGGCCGTACCACCTTGTCCGTTTTAGCACTGTCTGTGAAGACGGAGATATGATTTGCTTTTACAACCCTGTTTTCTTCCCAGCATTCTGTTTGCGGAGTGATTGTTAGGGCCACTGGATTCAAATCAGTGTGCGGAAAATGGCTTTGTCTGTTTGAACGTCTATATCAGTATGATTCATAATGGTTCTCTGTCCTGATATACCTGTTTTCCAAATATTGTATTTTTGAGTCGCAGTGCGATGTCGGCACTAGCGTGGTCTGATTCATAAAGCAAACTGTGAAATTCGTTTGAAATTCTCTTCTTTCTCTACGCAATCGTTTTTTTTTTTTTTGTAACTGCGCCCTTGAGTCAGAAAACTGATTTGGACGGCCAAACGAAAACGAAACTAGTCGTTTTTCGATTATGTTGTGCAACTCAGATCGCAAACGATTCGTCAGTCGAGTTTTAGTATTTTAAAAGCGATTCAAGTTTGTAACTTTGGTTTGCGAGTTGCCCCGTTTGTACCTCGGTAATTAGACCGATACTCACATACGGGGTGATCGTGATTGTCTGGTGGACCACTAGACAAGATGATCAACTACAACAAGCTGGCCAAAGTTCAAAGAACGGCTAGTCTGTATATTAGTGGCGCATTGATGACAACCCCATCGGACGCCCTCAATGAACTACTAGATCTCACACCCCTAGATATCTTCAGCAAACAAGTCGCAGCTAGCTCAGCTACTCGACTCAGAGCTACATCACAGTGGACCAATAATCAAATCGGCCACACTATTAATCTAGATAACTTTAGATTCTTACCGAATCGATCCGACTACACCACCCCCAAGTTGGTGTTTGATAATAATTTCCAAGTAACCATACCTTCAAGAGAAGCTTGGCACTCTCTTGGAAAATGAAGCAATACACTTCTACACTGATAGTTCAAAAACCAGCGAAGGTTTAGGAAGTGTTTTCTACTTAGAAAAACTGAATTTCAGTCTTTTCTTCCGCGTACTCGATCATTGAAGTATGTTCCGAGCGGAAAGTCTGGCGATTAAGGAGTTGCTGTCTTGGCTCAAAGAAAACGTCATATCCTCCACGTACATTCGAATCTTCTCGGACAGCCAAGCTGCCCTTAAATCTTTCGCTTCTGTATCTACACAAATCCATCACGCTCCAAAATTGTCAGATGTCTCTGAGAGAGATGTCAAATCAGTTTAACATTCACCTTTCATGGGTGCCAGGGCACAGGGACATACCAGGCAACTGTATGGCAGATGAACTAGCCAAAAAGGGCACGACCACTTTCCTACGCTCAGAATGGAATAACATAGGTGTACCTATCGATACATGTAAACTCCTACTTAGACAAGACGCTTCAAGGATAACAAACACTAGATGGACTGAGAGTAACAACTGCCTTGCAACCAAAAAAGTTTGGCCGTGTGTAGACTCAAAACGCTCGAAGAGTTTGTAAGCCCTGAACCGCCTGTATCTAGGTTCTACCATAGGTGTTCTTACGGGACACTGTCTTATAGGAAAACACGCCAAAGGACTTGGTGTGCATTCCAATGATTTCTGCAGAAGCTGCATGGACGAAGAAGAGGAAGAAACCATTCAACACCTTCTTTGCTCATGCCCTGCACTACTTCATAGGAGGAAAACTCATCTCGATGAATTCTTCTTCGATGATACTAGCGACGTAGCTTACATAGACCCTAAAAGTCTTTCGAAATATATTAAAAGTTCCGCGTGGTTCGGGTAGCGGTGGTATCTTCCATACCGGCTAGCCCCGTAATGGAAGATAAATGGGTGATCAACTCGTTAATCTTACATCGGGTTTCTGAGGTGATTAACTTGCTGATCTCTGTGGTATCACAATGGGCCCTTGCGGCCTTAATGTGTCGGGCAATGTACTCATTGGCTAACAGCCACTTCCACCTAACCTAACCTGTCCCGTTTGTGGTGTCACATTGAATTACATAAGAAGTGACTCAATGGCAATTGGTTGGAAACTTGAGTTATGTTTTTGAATTTCTTTTGAGTAGCTCCATGCTTAGAGATGGTTACAAATGTATTTTATATGAGTGTACGGAAACTGTAACCGAGTTGTTTGTATCGTACTTTTGTATAATAGTATTTTTTAATGTGAGCATTTAAGGTATGTTTCTTGGTCTACAATAACTTTGACAACCAGCTAAGTGAACGCAAAAGTGCAAGCTATTCACACTTTTGCTTACGAAAAATTTGAGTTTTTTTATGAACATGAGATGTATGATTGAAAAAATTGCTTGGATCTCAGAACTGTTCTGTTGTTATTTTATTGAGTTTCCAAATGTTCTCCACTTGTCAAAATTGTTGGCATACCAGCCTCATAACCTTTTGATAAATGGAGGGGACTTACAAATGTTTTCCGATTTTGAACTGCTAAGTGAGAAAATGCGTTCATGGCAGTGTTATTAGTTATGACTCTCAGAAGACAAGACACCAATCTTTTACCTCCATCTCCCATGTAAAAGGTAAGCCTATTAATCAGCATCCTCATCTACGCAACAACACTTTCAAAATAAACTTTGAATCATCAAAAAAATCAACAATAAAAAAGGACACACTTATTTTAAGAATGCTTATTACAATGCCCATAGCCAGGGCTTTTGGGTGATTCAGAAGAAACTTACCTTGTTATAATATTAATGAGGAATTAAATTGAGGAAACAAAGAGGGTTGAAGTAAATTTCACATGACTCATAAACTTTTAGTCCTTATTTTTCTCACAAGGCTCGATTAGGATTTGTCAAAATATTAAAATACACAGGGAACTATTTAAAAAAAAAAAATTGCTGAGTTTTTTCGTTTTACTTTATTCAAAAATTGAAACAAATATATCCACCAGACTGATCTATTATATCAAAATGGACATCAGGGCTAAAGTTAAGACTAAAGACTTGTTAGATCAAAGTTCTGCACACATAGATAGAGCATCAGCCAAAATTATTAGGCACTTTCATCAGCTTTCGAGAAATTTGAATAGGAATTTTCAAAAGCACCCTGCAACATCCAAAGATATGGCCAAAAATCTTTTCAAGCAAAAGATTGTAACGAAATTGACCTATGCCCCTCTCTCACCTAGTAGACTACCGTTACAACCTCATGGCTACAGGAGCAGGAAAGAGAGTGGTGTCCAGGGTCGAAAGTTTATTTTAACTGTAAGATACAACTAATAAAACGAGTGTCTAAAAAAAGAGCAAAACTTATTCAAATTAAAGATGTCAGCAAAAAAAAAAAAGCTAAACACTAAATTTCCTATCTAAAAATAAATTTCTTTTACTTCTGCAAACTTAGTTTCTTACCAGCTGACTTCTTTTTTTCAACTTTGGTCAGTTTTTAAAGGCCTTGTAATTTTGGCCATGGCTGTTTTCTGTTTTCTGAATTGGAAACTATAAAGCAAATGGGAATGTGACGACTTTTCGGGACGGAGTAAATACAGACAAATAAATTAATTAAATAAATAAAAGAACAGGAAACCACCTGGCCTAACGGACTTCAAAGACCTACAATTTTAAGCCAATAAAGAAAATCTTTAGCAGAAAATAAGTTTCTGTTTCGGTGTCAACTTCCCTTCCATCGATTGTTATTCACAATGCGTTTGTTTCTCGGCTACGAAAATTAGAAACTTATGCATCCAAAGCTCTTTCTGGAGAAGTTGAACAGTTCTTGAGAGACAAACAACTGAAATGAAAATCTTTTGCCGATCTTTAACAGATTGGTCATGATTATAAATGATTTTAATGCGATAAAAGTTCCAAATTTTGACATTGGAAATGTCCTGAATTGTCCTTACATAATATCCAAGTTAAAGAAACCTCTTGATCACAAAAAATTGCCTCATGTAAGATGAAAGTAGGCGAACGGTCTAATTATTTTAAATTTGCGACATAGCAAATCAGGCGTCGATTCTCCTTTACGGGCAACTAGCGCCTCAAACTAATGCAGGTTTTCACTTACTGGTTTGTTGATGCTGTTCTTTCTTTTTGGCGTCATCTTAAGTAAATCCCTTTATCGATGAATAAAGCCTAAAATCAAAAATAAATTAGACTGACGTTTTTTCTTTCTTTGGGTGCCACCTTGAGTGAGGTGCGGCCTACCAATGGATGTTTTCTTCGGTCAAGAATCAAAAACTCGACTGGCTAGTGCTTCGTAGGTGGTACGCGTCCTATCGATGTCATCCGCTGGATATCCGGTGGACAGTTAACTCATCGTCGAATTTTCGCCATCCTATTTCACCCGAAGTTTTTCTTCTCAAGGCACATAATTGTCCAGTTGTGACAAGGTTAATTTTTCTGCCCCTGGAAAAGAACTGAGGATTATATAGTCTTGTATCTATATCGTCTAATTGATCCCTTGAGAGAGAGGATTTTACTACTGAGATGATCTCTTTAAATTTGAAGAAACAGCGACTGGCAACAGTGTTTCTGAACTTATGACGGTTTTCAAAAACTATAGTGAAGCCCAAGAACATTATACTACGTTTGACTACTTTGCTCTTCTGAGAAGATAGTGTTCATTTCTTCTTTTTTGTCTGTAACGCCCACAAGAAGTTTTGAAAGCTCTAACTCTTTACTGCAGAGTTAACTGAAAAATTGCGTTCATTCCCAAGTGGACCTGGGGCCGAATTACCGCATCAGTGATCGAGTGAGTGATTGCTATTTTTCTTCAAAATTCACTCCAAATTACACAACATCACTCTGTTGTTCATTTATCGACTTCAATTTGTTCAAATACTGATGAAAGAATGTCAAAATGTGGTTCTAAAGTGCTCGGTACTCGATAACGTGAGAGGTAATTCCAAAAACACATAATTCAGTCACGTATAACTCGATCACGTGTGCGGTAATTCGCCCTCAGCTTTAAATTTTTGTTGAATCAGGGTTTTGTTGTGGTTTGATTCTACACACTTCTGATGGCAAGTTGGCAGAATTGAAGACCCATCAGGTTAAGGCTAGGAGCGCACTAGTGAGTTCTGGGCTGCGTAGCGCGCAGGTATCCTTACAGTGTTATACCTATGTTTATCTAAAGTTGACACCTTCGGAGGGCCGTCGACAAAAATTCCGGCCAATTTGCTCGAGAACCCGAAGATACTGTGTCGGAATTTGTCTCTTATCTTAACAGAAAGTGATCAAATAATCTAGGGGCAGGTAACCCCATAGTGCAGAGGAAAGTATTGCGAACTTATAGATCAACGTGCCCAGATTATATTCGATAACAAAGACTTTATTCTGCTTGTTTACGCAATCACAGATGAAGTCAACTTAACCTCCCCGGTCTGGTATAGATGAGAGAAAAAATAAAAGAAAAAATCGGCTCGTCATCTGGAAATTCTTGGGCCCTGAAGCACAATAATTGAGTGCACAATTTTTTGACCTGGCTTGTTTCTAAATTGCCAGACACTGTTTTTTTGCTATCTCGGCACAGAGACACAAGGACCGAATAAAATTCGCACGTTATTGCAAATATTTGTTTATTCAAGGAAAATAATGATCCGCTTGTGACCCGACACAGTCGTGCATTCAAATTTTAAAAAAAACCCAAAAGAATAAAAAAAAATAGGTTCATACGTACCCCAAGCAATTGTAACTTGAAGCGTTCGTCGTCGTCGTTGTTGTATACCTACACGAGTACGAGTATGTGTTTATTTTTTGTGTACGTTTTGGGTTTATCATTCTCAACAAATTATTTATTTAAAATTGTTCATAATCGTTGAGTTTTGCCGGGTGCTATGTCAGTTCATTAATCATTTGGTGCGTTGCTTAATCAGCATTAGAGAAGAGAGACTCTGCAAAGCAGCAAATTGACTTTGTCTGATTTCTTAATTTTTTTCGTCTTTTTTTTGCCCATAACATTCAAACGATACCCCACACAACCCTAACCACAGAAATTATTTATAGGATACTGACCTTTATTTTGAAAGAACGATACGAACGAAACGACGCGGCTCGGCACGGCCAGGCCCGGCAGATATACTCTCCTACTCCTTCCTGCCTTAAATCATCGTCACTATTTGCAAGATGTGTTCTCATCGCCGCCACGCCGGCCGGTTCAACCAAAACACAAAACGGTCGACCGGCGCTGGGGAAGTGCTTTTTTTATTCAAGGTCAGGTCATTGAATTCCCAGAAAGTAAACTGGCTGTAGGTTATATTAAGCTTTTAGTATATGAAATTGCGTCGTGTCTTTTGTATGGATACCTATCTATGAACTCTCTTCTTTGGCTTTGGCGTTGGCTTTGGCTCCGACTGAGAGGGAAAACATTTTATTATCAATGTAACCTGTATCTAAAAAGCTTTTTTGGCCCGGCCGTCACCGACACGCGAGTCTCTTGCTTCATACAAATGTAGGTAGGTATATCTACACAAGATATGTATCTACACAATAACATCCCTTGTTTCGGAAATATTGTAGAAAGAGGAACTAAGTTCTACCGTCTGTGTTTTCGGTTGAATTATATCCCTAAATTCAAGGCTAAGCGAGCGAAGGTGGTATGGTGTGGTCTTTGTTTGTTGATGCTGCTCTGGTTCTGGTCCCGAAAAAGAAAAAAAGAAATAGGTGGGTAGGTAGGTATACGGGAGAATGTGGCAACGCAAAAAAAAGAAAACCAAAATATTGCGCATTATGCGTCTGGGAAAATCTAGGTTCTTCGGGTACGGGGCTAGGACTACAACCATCCCTTTGGAGTGGGTGGGTGGTGAAAGTGAAATTTAATGTCTGCTGTTTGATGTTATCGAACGCTAGGATCTTAACTATACAATTATTGAATAATCTGATGACAGTTTTTATTGTTCTTAAGTTCTTCAATGTCAATTGGAAAAATGCCTTGATCGGAAGTGAGAAGATCGTAAATACTTCTTTACGACTTACAAGTCTTATGTTTTATTGTTATTTTTTGAATTTAGAGGGCTGGTGCGATATTTTTATGACATGCTAAGATACTTTTGTTTCAAATACTGCAAATCTCTAATGGCCGTTTAACTCATAAATTAATAATAACAACTTACTTTTGTGTTTTGTCATTTTTTTGGAACTTGTGTCTCACTTTCGTATATTGTGGGATGCTTTCGATTTACGTTTGGCTGTTGCAAGTTTGGATATGTTTCTAAATGGGATCAACTTAAAGTTTTCTATGCGATTTTTTTTGCGGCGAATGTGCGTCAGGGCTACCATGTAAATCAATAAACAGGGTGGTGCAACAGAGCGGGGAGCCTCGTGGCTTAGCTCATTTTTCAGAACCATGTGAACCATTGTGAGGGAATGAAGGGGACCCACAGTTTTCTAATCGAGAAAGCCCTTTTCATGGCTATGAATTTACTCTCTAAGGACTTCTCAGTTCCCCGCGAAAGATGATAATCGTGAAAAAACATTTTTGTTTTGTGTTGGAATTCGAACCACAAACCTTCCCGCGTAACAAGCAGACATGGTTACCATTATGCCACGAGCACCTCACGCTTACTTGGGGTGCAAACCTGAAATTTTAGGATATTTTGTAACATGAATACAATTTTTAGTGTTTATCTAACGCAGATCTTATGCTTTTTAACAGACTTTGAGTTGTTCATAAGTTGCAGACTATCTATATCTATCTATCTGATAGACATAAAGTTCATCAAAATTGAACGTTGGCCTTGACCAGTCTATTAACTGAGCCCCGGTCGTTTAACTTGTCGTCAAAAATTTTCTTACTTTATGTAACTTCATTTTCAGAGATTGAAGGATGTCTATTTTACTCTCGTATAATAAATTTTGGTTACTTTTTCGGGGTAACTGAACTATTTGCTAGAATTAAGGACCTGGATTAAAAGATACAGGGCTTGATGCCATTAAATTTATTGCTGAATTTGAATTTCAGTAATATATTTGGTAGATAAAAATGGAGCTACAGTCCGCAGTGAACCGGGAGCTTTCCTAGTCAGTTTGGCACCTAGCGTGTTAGTTAAGCTTCTCTTCAATTTGTGTTTGCAACATGAGCCTCTACTGCATCAAAGGTATTGAACGTGGAAACCAGGTTGACGCTATCTATTCAGATTTCTCCAAAGCATTTGATACAATTCAGTACGATGTTCTACTAAATTGGAATGTTACCGACTTCTATATGCTTTAGATGAAGTGTCAGATTGGTGTTTTGAAAATGGTTTATTTTTGAATATAGCAAAATATAAAAGCATAAGTTATGTTTACCAAGTCGTTTAATATAAACCATTTATAGGTCATTTCTGGCATTCCACTTGAATGAGTGAACAGACAAAAAGATCTGGGCTTTATTTTCGACTCAAAGGCTTTCTTTGTTTTTCATTTAGGCTATGTTATTTCAGAAGCTACTAAATTAGTTGAGTTCATCATGCGTAACTCGAAACATTTTTTGGATCCTTGAACGGTTGAATCTTTGTATATTTCACTTGTAAGATCGCTTATAGAGTATGCTTATTGTGGGCATAAATTGTATTGAATCCGTTCAAAAAAAAAAATAAGTCTCGAGGTACGCTTTGTGTAAACTTTATTGTGGTCATAAAATCTTAACTTTTAAGTTGTCTATTAAAAGAGGAAAAGATTCTCAAAGGAGGCATTATTTGGTTATGTTTGCTAGAGATATTCTCTGTAATCGGATTGTCGTAAACTTCTCTAACGTTTTCTTTATAATATGCTATTTCTCAAGGCAGTTGATGATGAGGTCAATTCTGTTTTTTGTTCCCCGATCTTATACACAAATTTCGGTTGGTAAGATCCGGTCTCACGTTCTTGTTATGAATCTAATTCCGTTTATCAAAATATTGACTTCTGTTTAAGCACAGATATTTTTAAAACTACTGGCAAAAGTTATTCTTTGTTTGATTGTTGTTGATACTGTTGTAGGCTGAATTTAAGGCTAGGTCAAGGTAGGCAGTGGCGTAGCATAGGGGGGGGGGGGGGATAACCCACACTCAACCAAAGACATTTATAGAATCATTAAATCTTTGTAACGATGCACTTTTTCCAAACATTTTCAAGTTTTTGAAAATAGATGCAACATTGGCTGGGACCATTGCTAGCAGCGAGCGTAGTTTTTTCACGTTGAGGCGTCTAAAATATTGGATTAGGAATTCTACAGGCGAAGATAGGCTGAATGGGCTTGCTCTTATGAGCATTAACAGGCACATTGACATTAAGGTGGAAGAAGTTATCGAATGATTCGCGCAAAGGAGAGAAGAATTGATTTATAATTTCGTGTATTTTCATATGTTCTTATTTTCTGCATTTTATTATTATATGTATATCAATAAATTGGAAATCCAGAAGACGCTGCCATGATAA
Organism: Melanostoma mellinum; assembly: GCA_914767635.1. Lineage (NCBI taxonomy): Eukaryota > Metazoa > Arthropoda > Insecta > Diptera > Syrphidae > Melanostoma > Melanostoma mellinum. Next base: position 21,184,112 of record OU612059.1, read on the forward strand.
GGAGCCTATAGGTTGCCATAGCTGTTACTATGTCTGCACCGAGTATCTAAAACCTGATTTGAGAAAATGCAAGACATTCACAGAGGAAGAGTTCGGTGTCGTGTTTTCTCCTAAAAATATTTCCAGTATAATGCTGGCGAAAGAGAAGTAAATGGGGCAACAGAGCGAGAAGCCCCAGGGCTTAGCGCATTTCTCACAACCATACCTTGTGAGGGAATGGAGATTACCTTGAATTTTCTGCCGTTTTTTTAAACGTTCGATGTCAGTCTGCATCCAAAAGATTCATGCAGGCCACCTTATGAAATAATCCTCTAGAAATGAAAAAGCTATGCTTCATTACTCCTTGAATAGCTGCTCTCCTTTTTTCGTGATTTTTGTGAGAAAAAACGTTGCGCAGATTATATTGTTTTGGCTTCGTCAATGAAAAACGATGCGCTTACGATACGACAAAAAGTTTTCATCGGATGTTTTATAGCAAATACCGTGAACTTCCATATTTTGGCATCACACCATCGTATTTTTATGGTGAAGAATCACAGTTTTTTTAATTGATTTTTATTACTTTACTAAAAATGTGTCGATATTTTAGCTCTGTCTGAATCACTAGTAGAAACCCGGACAAAACCAGGAGATTAATTTTATTCTTATCCTGTCTTTTGACTTTAAATGATGATTTTTTTTCTCATGAAATAAAGACTCATTTGCAAAATACCGCTACTCTAAGTGTTTGGAATTTGTTCAGGCTCTTATAAGAGACATAAGCAGTTTTATCTGAAACTACATAAGTTTCCTGCTTAAAGCAACCACAGCCATATCGAAAACAATTTCACCCGAATTCAACTTTTAACATTTCCATTCTATCAATTTTATCTTAAGCTGTGAAATCGGTCAGCACGAAAAGTGTAGGTACGTAATGTAGAAAAAATTCTTAAGATTCTCTGAATGTAATCAGAGGTTGTTTACTAGGCTGGTTTACTCATTTGCGTCCACACCACATTCATCAAATAATAATAAATGTTTCCACTTAGAAGTACATGCTCAAATGTGTATTCATCAATACCATCTTTATTCAAACACACCCCTTAATAAACAATCGAAGAGGGTGCAAAGCTACCCCCCGAAAAAAAATACAATAAATCTTTATTTGATGGAGTAAATTTTATTGTTGCTGTTCACTTCAAAGCTGATTACTTTTACTCAATTAAATTAAGTACTTTCCAAAGTATGCTAATATAAAAGTATTGCAAAACGAAATAAATCATATGAAAATTATGTCAAGAAGTTACGTACATAAAAGACTATTCACATAAATGTTGACCCCTTGTATAAAGTAACACTACAAAATTGAAAACTGTTTTTTTTATGGTCGACAAAAAAGAATTAAAAAAACTCTACAATAAAAACGAATTAGAAAAAAGTAGCAAAATTGAAATGTGGACATGTTATTCGCAGTTCGATGATAAAAAGAACCATAAAAATACAAACTTTTTCGATGCAAATCAAGGAAACAATAAACCATAATAAAACTGACATTGCCTCTTTAAAACCCTGCAAACAAATTGGTCTTTTTAATTCTGGAATCCTTTTGATTTATTCTTAGTGAATTCTTTGTAATCGAGTTTCATAGAATTTTAGTATTAACCACGACATGCAGAGATGAAAGGGTTGGTATTTTTATTAAGTAGATCGAAGACAACCATTGCAGCAAATAGAATAATTAAAACAAGAAGAAGAGAAACAAATTCGAGGAAGAAAAAAATTGGGACTTGGTTGATCTGTAAGCCAACCAAGTGCCCATCAAATAATAGAAATAGAAATGATATAAGGCAAGACTCACTCCGAAAAGGAATAAAAAGTGCGCCAAACTCCAAACGGATAGCACGAAGGGAATTGAATAAAAGGGCAACCATCTTCAAATCATCTGCTTATGGACGAAAAAATGCTCAGGCATTAGTTTCCTAGTTTTGTTCAAGGACAGCTTCTTGTGGATGAAGACAAAATTCTGTACTGTCGCAACCTTCCAAAGTGAACCTTTCCAGAAGCTGAACCGAACTAAACGAAAATTATGTGACTACAGCTGAAGAATCTTATGAGGCAGCAAGGGCTCTGAGCCAGACGAGATACCTCACGATTTTCATCTCCAAATTTATAGGAGGCGATAGTCTGCAAGCAATAAAGTGAAAGTTCCCTTCTTGCTTGCTTATACTTAGGTGTGTATTACAGTGGGGGGTGAACCTGGGCCTCAAACAACATCCTTCTGTAACGCCTTCGATTTTGGGCGAGCTCTCTCCAGTTTTGCAGTCTAAATCGGTTGATCGGTCCATCCACTTGATTGTGCCACCTAAGACGAAAGTTTCCTTCCGCCGATGTACAAAGTAAAAGGAAATACACGAAGTTGTCAATACTGCCGTTCGATCAAGCTAATGTCAGATCCTTAAGCGGGTTTTGGGAAGCCGACTACGTAAGATAGTAAAACTATCTCATAACCAATGTTGGTATTTCGTTTGTAAGTCAACAACAGATGCTCTCCAAAGTATAAATAGGAATGGATAAATTGGATGGGGCAACAAAGCTATGGAGACCTCGGGTCTAACGCATTTGAAGGACCTGCAATTTTACGCCGATTGCGAAACACCGCTTAGTAAGAAGGCGTTGTTCTTGGCATTGTTTTATTGTCGGCGAAATTACCAACTCCTCGCAAAAGACGATACCCGTGAAAAACATTTTTTCTGGGACTGGTACCTCGAACCTCTCACTTAACAAGCAGATATGCCAACCATTTCTCCACGGTCCACGGGCATCGCAAGCTACAAGGATAATGGAAGAACAGAGGGTTTGTATGTTGTACTGGTTGACTTCGAAAAAGACAATCATTCGGTCGGCAACTGAGACATCTGATATTACAGAAGGCTTTGTGTAGTTGTTTGAGGATTTGTATGAAGGAACAGTGACGAAGGTAAGAAGTAAGATGTCCAGTATTAGTTATCGATGGATTCCATGCCAAAGTAGGTGTACAATGTACACAAGTACACCAAGGAAGTGTCTTGAGTCCTTTGCTATTTATTATTGTCCTTGACTATCTGCTGAAAGCCAAAATAAGAACACCAAATTATATCAACTATTTCTTCTGACGATGGAGCCATCAAAAACGAGGGTGCATCCCTGTACGAAGCACTTAACGAATGTAAGGGTAAAAGTCTTAGAAGGTGCTGCGTACCGTATTAGTCCAAAAATGACTGAGTGCTCTTTGATCTGTATGTTGACAATTTTCTGATCCAGACATTCCTATTCCGGACATTTATTTGAATAGAAATGTGATAAAATTCCTGAGATCTATGATAACAGTAAAGCAACTTGTGATGACGACATCAATGATCATGTAAGCGTATAATGAATTAAGTGGTGAGAAAACTCCACCATTTTCTGTGAAAAAAATTGTACCCTAACTTGATACGTTGAAAGATCAAAAATTGATCTATTAAGGTGAAGCGGCAAAAGTAGGATATTACCTATTTCAAGGAGAAAAACTTGTTCAGTATGAGCACTGCTCAATTCGTACGACTATTCGTTTCCAATGTGCGGCTGGGTTACCATTTAATTCTTTTAAAGGGAAAGAGTAGGGTTAATTCGCCCAAAAAAGGTACGAGTACGTTTTCTGCGATTGTTGTACGACACCGTCATATCTGTTTTTTTTTTTAAATCAATGCTTCTTTAAAACATAGTGTTTAAAGAATACTGTGTAAAATTTCACAGAGAAAAAATGTCAAAAACTACGGCAATGGCAGCAAATATTGTGAAGCGTCTCGAAAAAAAAGTGTTAATGCACCTCATAACTCGGTACTGGATCGTCCAAAATCCAAAACTATTTCGTTAGATAATTGTTTTTCTGGGTGCTTTTCTCGAAATTTAAATTTTTCGCTTTTTGGGAACACTTTAAAGGGAAAAATGCGATTTTTGAAACAAAAAGTCGGCGCATTTGTCAAAAATGGGCACGACTGGGTCGCTCGAACTTGCGATTGTGTGGTAAATTCGATATCAAAATCTTAAGGCTGAGTAAAATGTTTCAGTATTAGCTCTTGAAAATATGTGCTGGTTCAGGGTTGCCAAGTACACATTAATTATGAAAACTTCCAAAGCTTTTAAGCGAAAATCTAAAAACGCCATTTTTTGTCAGCTTCTAATACATATAAACGCTGAAAATTTAATCAAAATCGTTCGGCCAGTTTGAAAAAAAAAAGTTTTTTTTAAAGTAAAGTATGCAAAGTTTAAAATCTTGCCAGAAGTTGATTTGACAAAAAATCAGAGACACATTTGAAGTTATTTCAAAAAACCAAATTTTTTTTTTTTTAATTCAAATGTTGATATGCTATCATTCTTAAACGATTCGTTCGCAGAGGTTCAAAAGCAACTTGCATCGGTGTCTCCTTTCAAATCCTCTATTTTCCTCTCTCTCCTCTCTCTCTATTTTCCTAAATGATCGCACTGTGTTCTATAACATTATAAGGGTATTCATAACACCTTGATGTGCGCGCTAATTATAAAAAAAAGCTTAGGACTTCTTAAATACAAAATTTCGTCATTATCATGTTAGCCATTAACAAGAAAGTCAGTTAAAAAAAAAAAACAGTGCTAAGGGAGGTAAAGTTTTTCGACTTAGCCAAAAAAATTTACAGAATAAAGACAACCTAAAACTAATCGATCACACAAAATTTTATCGAGTACCTGTAGCCGTTTTCGAGAAAAATAAGAATTATCATATCGGTTGTATGCCAGGTGCCGTTGTATTTCAAGTCATAGAGACTCAATTCCAAAAACTCCTCCGTAGGCTGCCCCAAAGACCCTTACTGGAGATTTTGAAGAAAATCGGTCCAGCGGTTCAGGCTATATGACATTTTTATTCTGCACGATTGGAAAACTTGTTTTATATTACTTACCCATAATCGCAAGTAAAATTAGTCACGAATTTGAAAAAAAAAACACTCGAGCGTTACTTTTTGAATCATATAACAGAAATAGTGTTCAAAATTTCCTAAGGATAGGTGCAGTAGTTTTGAAGTTATGAAGAGCACCGCCTTGCAACGATCGACTTGAACTTTAAATAAAATGTAACAAAAAAATGTTTAAACCCTACTTCTCCCTTTAGTAAGGCATAAAAAGGCACTGCATCAAATCGCCTACATAGGTTAGGTATGCTTACCTATCCAAACAGCCTTAATTTTTAAACAAAATTGACCAAAAATTAATTTAATGCATATTAATTAAATTCGCATAGGTAGGTCCTCTATCCATATCCGTAATTAAACCAGCAAGGATATGTAGGTGTAGGTAGGAATACCTACATTAACATATGTAGGTTATGTAGGTAGATATCCCTCAAAACCTTATTGTTTATTAAATCTGACAGATTAAATTCTTCAATACCAACATACCTAGTCCTGGATATATGTAGGTACCTACCTAGGTATGTAGGTATAATTTCTACTCAACAACATTTACAAAACAGATTATTAATCCAATAACAATATCTAGCTCATCATATTCTGAAAATTAAAACGGTACCTTCGGGTACCTACACGCCTCAAAATCCCACCCACCTACATACCTACATACATATGCATTACATATGTATGTAGGATAGGAACCTTTCTGGCTAGGTGCCTTTCTAGTCTCGACACTCTCGTTTCAAATCACAACAAAACTGCCCTATGCCCTGATGATGAGTCAAATCCTTTCAATGTCTACTCAATTCGAAAACAAAAATACCTAGTTTACCAACCGTTCAATCCAATTCCGAAGATCCTAAGCCACAATATTTACTTTTGATTTCTATTTTGAGCAGAGAATTTATAGCAGAAATTATTTGCGCGGCTAACTTGACTTCCTATGTACATATTCTGTCATCATACGATAATGTTTCAATTTGAGCAACCGAAACGCTGGCACTCGCACAGGCACCCACAACAGTGCTGAGGAATTCCCACCCCACCGCCAACCAACCGACACCTTGGGTTGGTTTTTCTTTATTCTTTTTCTAACGCGTAGACACACAGTATCAGCACGACACGTGTTTGGCATAGGTATACTTTTGTTTATACACAACTAAATTATATAGAATTCAATACATACAGACAAACATTGCGGCCTTTTATTTTACGACGGCGAGAAATTCCATAGCATTCCCATATCATACACGCACACATACTCATCACCGGTCTTTTCGTGTTTCGCAAGAACTTAAAAAGTTAAAACCCAGCCAAAGCCAAAACGGTCGGTGCGGCGCGGCGGACGCGGAATAGCGAAAGAAAACCGGTAGGTAAAAGTGTCTGCCTAAAAAGACCATGTATAAAAAAAATACTCTCTAATACCAACAAAATTCATACATATGACTTTTCCCAATGTGTGTGGTTGTGGTTAGAGCAGCGTTTGAATTCCCTTGAGGAGAGCCAAAGAGTAAAGAGAATCACCTCGGTGTCGGCTTCGGCAATCGGCAGCAACCAGCAAGTCAGCAATACAAAACACAACGCAAAATAAAAAAAAAATAGTCATACAAATTTGTAGAAAGTAGTACCTGAATCGTGTAAGGCCTCAACTGTCTATTTAATTAAAATTGATTGGAAAACAATCCAAGTTGATGCAATTATCGTTTCCTTTAAACAAGGAGCGGTTTCAACTTCTACAGGCTAAGCATTATGACATTTCTATCAGAAAGCCGGTTACGCCTAGTACAATGCAAGAGTGAGATGCGAGAGAGAGAATTGTTGTGAACGAGTTGTTTTGAGTTTGCTTTGATGCGGATGTGTGTGTAAAGTTTCTGTGTATGGGTGCTGGGTGGGTATTTGGTTTGTTTGTGTTGTTATCTTTTCTTCAATTTCTTATGAGTGAAAACGAAAAGAAGAAAATGTCGGCATGGCTTTTTTCAATTCAATACAAGAAAAAATTTCAAAGAGGACCACTCTGCACTCTCTACCTCGTCATGGCTCAAAACTCAAAAGCTAAGTGGATGTTTTTTGTGTGCATCTGAAAACGAAATTTGAGGCAAGAAATATATTTGAGTGGCTTTCTTGTGTGTTTTGCTTGAGAGTGTAATGTAAGATTGAGTGGCTCTGATATGAGAGTTGCCGTGGTTATGTTCAGAGAGTAGGTTTATTTTTGAATCTTTAAACGTTAAACAGATACAAATACAAAGAATACATATCGAGGTACTTAATTAAGAATGGAAAAAGTCAGTGGAGCTGCAGCCCCATTCACAAATCGAAAAACATACATACCTATTCATAAAAGGAAATAGGTTTTCTGTGACGCTCAGAGTTAAGCAATTGAAAGACTTTTTAAAATCCTTGTTTAATATGGGACAGTGGTTGTCATGCCAAACCACGGAAATCCCAAAATCTACAAACGTAGTTAACATGGTGCATACATAGATATTTACTGACTTCTTTCCTTTGAATGATCCTGAAGTTCTGCTTGAATTTCTACTTTCAAACGAAATGTAAGTTGCATAAAGGGCCATCGTAAAGAAAACCATACTTTGTAAGCCTACTAATGATGGAAAACCAAAGCAGCTATAGTCACATAGATATCATTTGACGATATCCTGACTTCACTGTCGTACCTTGGTAAAACATACTTCCATCTTTAGTCCTTTGAACAAAAGTTAGTATCGTGTAGATTTCGTTTCGTGAATATGGAGGTGTAATAATAACACAAATTGTATGTAGCGTTACAAAGCAATTCCTTAGAAAAACAAAGCTATGGAAACCTCGGGGCCTACGCATTTCCAGGATCTACAATCGTTTGTCGATCCCGAACGGCTAAGTTCGGAAGCGTTGTATGTATATAATACCTATAGTTGTTACTCTCGGAGGACATGACAATTCCTAGTGAAAGGCGCTACTCGTAGAGAAAATTTTTTCTTTAATGTTTCTAAGAAAAATTCAAAATTCTTACAGAATCGTACCCATCTACAAATGAAGCCTTAAGACATCTTTTCCTTAATTCCTTACACCCTCACTGTAGGTACTTACCAGCATTACAAGGATAGTCACAGCTCCTTGAAGTGTGCATGAATTCATGTATCCAATTTTGCAAACCCCCAAAATTTGAACAGCCCCTTGCACTAAATCCATCTGACACGAACATTTCTACTTGGTCACATTTATCAGATCATTTCTTAATGCATAGCAGATGACTAGATACTCGCCAGAAATGATTCCACCGGAGTTCCAATGATCGCAAATCGGACTTTCCGATTGCTCTTCATTCAAGCCAACGCAACGATGAGAAACATTAATTTTAAACACTTAATTCATAAGAATATATTTTATGATAGTGAAACATTTTTTTACTTGTTTTGCTTTATTCATCATTCATCATTCATGAATTCATCTATGATTGATTTTTCTAATGAAGTTCGATAAGGCTCCCTCCTTGGTCCCATACTTTATATTTTTACTGCAGACATATCAAGTTTTGCGATGTTGGCAGATGATACTACACTGTCCAGCTTGCTTCCTTGAAACATACTAAATGCATTACAGGACTCTAGATATTCTGTTACTTTACAAAGTGGAAAAAAAGACTTGAGTTGAGAAGTTTGACGGACTGACTCTGTGTATAAATGCTGTCAGGTCTCTGAATATGTGGATGTATGTACGTGGTAATATAAAGAAGGATAGAAAGCAGATTTTCTACGGAGAGCTTTTCCGTGCATTGTTCTTTCCACAGATTCAATCGTAATATTTTCTCATTTAGGAATGTGTATCATTTTCCCATTGAGTCACGCTTTGAAGGAACTATCAAGAATAAAGATTTGTTTACAGGTCCAACAACAAGAATGTGGAATACTTTACCCAACTCAGGGAATTGCGATTTTTAGACACTCAAAACCAATATGCATCGGTATCTCCTTTTATTTCCTATCCTATCCTTCTGAAGGTTCTTTCTGTGTTAAAACATATTAAGGGTATTCAAAACCCCTTTAGTGCCCTCACTAGAAGAATCTTCAGTTTCCTAAAGCCTATATCTCTCATTATATCTGTTAGAAAATGATTATTATTAAATCTTTGGGCTAAGACTGTCGAAGAAGAGTCAATAAAAATTTTCGTTTGCTATCTTGTACTGTTTCTTCAACTGCCAGCTGTTGATCAGTGAAGGAGTGCTTAGTCAATCGGCCGAAATCTCGCCCGGTTGCCTGTTTTTCTTCATCCTCCCAGTTTCCTTTGGATGCCGCCTCCGCCTTTTAGGGTATAAGTAAAATAACAACCATATTATATCCATTAACTTTTACACAAAATAGGGAATATTGCTTTCATGGTTGTAGAATGGACCAGTAACTTCGAGAAGGTACCATTGTGCCATTTTGACAAGAATTTTTCATCAAAGTGAAAACTGCTCTAAAAATCGTGGAAATACTGAAACCCAATCGTAGCCGGATATGTCCGTCAATTCAAATAAGATGCTAAATATTTTTCATTTGAACTCAGATAAAAATGTAAGAGGCTATTTTAGGCAAATGAGGTTCTACCTTTTTCGTTGTCCTTGGGTATTAACTGTATATCGTGTACCTTTCTTAAAAAAAAAGTGGGAAATCTTGAGTACCTACGACTACTAAGCAGTAAAAATTTGTGTTCATCATCTAAACAACGCCAAAACGCACACGTATCGTAATTTCGAACGGATCACAACTCTCTCACTTACCTATCTACCTAGTTTCCATCAGTGATCCGTCCATGGAGTACCTACGCCTCAAAACGGGTGGAACTGATAAAAAGATAAAGAAAAATTGAATAGGTACCTATGAAGCAACGCACAAGCTCAAAAAAAATTACTCAGCACATAACATGCACTTAATTTATTCTAAAGAATACTATTTTACAATAACCTCTTAACTATGCATACCTAGTATGTATATTAAAGGCTTCCTCGATAAGGTAAATTAACGCCTAGGTACCAACTTTGTTTGAGAAGAGTCAAATTTCGAGTTCTTTCTACAATGCTCTATCATCATTTAATTCGTCTACTAAAATTGTTTAATTTTTAACAAGTCATGATCATGACTCATGTCCAATGTCCCTACATATATTCATTCATATCTACAACTGCGTCCAATCACAGGTCACAGCACGCATGCTCATTTAGCCAAGAGAAGCCAGAAAGCTACAAATTGCGAAATATGTGTAAGCAGTAAGCACCTATTTCACAATAAAACCCAACTTAAGCCGGCTCCTACCTACCTTCTGCATACTTACAAAGAATCAGAATTTCACATGAAACCATCATCATTTGATTGCATTCAGTGATGTTGTGCATACAAAATGGTAATTTTGCTTTCAAGGATTGCATTTAATTGCACTAACGGTCATTAGGTAGATTCACCTATCAGCAGTCCATAATTGCATTGACCAACATTGACTTCGCTTTACAACAAAATGAAAACAATAATAAAAAATCCTATCAATATACGACTAGGTATGTAGGTAGGTACCTATCTAGGTATACCTACTCAAGCCGCTGCGTTGTAAGTTTTTTTTTTGTTATAAAAAGCAAAAGTAAATAAAAAACTATTCAATGAAAACACGGTTTGCTATACGGTATATTTGTAATTTGTGTTGTATGCGACGCGGTGGCAGCAATCTCAATTCTCAACTCAATCAACCCTACACAGATCACAGAGAGGAACTCAATACTCAAATATTCAAAAAAAGGAAAAAAAAAAAAACTCACTCAAAGGAGCGTCAGCCGCAGGGATGAATATTTGCTACATATGTAGCAGATTTACTTCATTTTTTTCAAATTCTTCTCTTACTACGTAGCAAATTTTTTCTACTTCGTTTAGTTTTTGCTTAAAATACAACTTTTCAATACCTACTTCTACTTTTTACTTTGCTGTAATGGTTCAAGCAAAAAAATATCTTATTTTTTTTTATAAATTTAAAAACAGTTTGATGCATATGTACAATCTTGTACGAAAACATTGTTATAAAAATAACTTGTTAGAGCTATTATCATTCAGTTTTTCTTTTATTTGATGAGAAAATATTGTTATTTAACAATTTTATGCCATTTTTTACTATCTGCTACATTTTTTGTAAATCTACTTCGATTTTTTGAGGATTCTGCTACATATTTTGGGTTGCTCATATTCATCCCTGTACAGCCGTCAATCGAATCACTACGGGAACTGATTGTTTTGATGTGTGCGTGTATATGCTAGGAATTTAATTTGCCCATCGCGTCACATTTGCGTTTACTGTGTGTGCACTGTGTTTGCTGCTTGGGCTTAATGCATGCATAGGTGTGTGTGCGGTCTGAGTGGCAATATTTCTGTGCCGGCTGCCGGGCCGTCAGTTGCGGCATTAAATTCACAACCGAACGGTCGGGTCGACACGAAACCTGCGAATAGTTTGTCTTTAGCGCGCTGGTTGTTAAGGCGTCTTTCTCAAAAGCGCTTCTTTCATCCATTGAATGTTTCTTCTCTGTAAGAACAATGTGTGGGAAACATATTAAAGAATAAATTTAATAACTAAACCAAGTATCCCCGAAAAGTTAAAAAAAAACCATCAGTTCAGTTTCAATACAAACGTGAAAATTTCTCCCCTGTTAAGAAGAAACAAAGTATATCAGTAAAATATCAAGTTGAAAAGCCGCATCTTATAACTGTAAACTGTCCCGCAATTATCTTGTTAGAGAAGAAATTATAAGAAGAAAAAAGAAAAAAAAACAAAAGTGTCCTCTTAGTGGTGTCATGCATACACCAGCAACAACAATTTGTCAACATCATCATTGTCAGCAGCTTATCGAAGAGCAAAAATTAAGCGCTAAAAATCAAAGTTTATATTTTGCCGCTAGTCAAAGAGCAGTAGTAGAAGAAAATAATATCGGCGTTCCATTGAAGAGAATATTCTTAAATTCGCGAAATAACTTACTGTGAAAGTGTGAAGAGTGTTGGTGAAAATTTATCGGAAATAAAAAAAAGAATTGAATTTTTTGGAAAATCAAAGTCCTGACAATTAAACAGAACAAGAGTGTGTGTGAAAATTTTCTTGGATTACCTAAAAACACAACATAGGGTGAGCCTAGTTTAATTAATTTTTATTTTCATTGCATGACCCGGCTTTTTGCCATTTTTTTTTTTGTTGGCACAAAGTTCAAAAAAATTGTACGTAGGAACATTTTTTTTTTCTATGTTTGCTGAACCCACTCCTGTGAATCATCGCGCTCTCACGATGCAAAAAACTGATCACTAAAGTGTGGAATGCAGCTTTTCTACTCTGTGTATGTGTCATTTTGTCTATACTGTGTAATAGTAGTACTCATTCGAGCTAGATTTGCGGTATTTACGCCTGTTTTGTAAGCATGTAGGCGTGTAATATAAAATATACCGGCTAGGCGTTGCAGCTTGCAGAACTTTGCGAAATAATACAACAGGAAAAAATATTGCAGCACAAAATTGGGTGAGGCACTAGACAGACGAGACAGACAATTCTGCTTGCGTGTTGCCATATGGTGTTTTTTTTTTTGTTTTGTGTTTTTGCAAAGTTGCTGGGCGGGTACTGACTGAATGGCGCGGCGGCGGCGGCGGATGATAAACTTGCTTTATACCCAAAAGAAATGAACAACGGAGATTAGATGAATTTGGGCAGATCTTTTTTTTGTATGTCTTGATCTCTTGATACGTGTTCAGCAGACTAATAAATAAAGTTAATTCAACAATTTGTTTTGTGGCGCGAAATAAAATAAAAAATCATCGTTATTTACACGTCGACAATTTTATGATGACAGTCAGAGTGGTGTAAACAAGCACATGACACTTAATTACTACACACACTAAAAGCGGGTGTAAATTGCTTTTACTCGTAGTCGTATTCTATTCTATTCTATTCTATTTGCCCACTGTGCTGTGCTGTACTGTGCTGGCTGCTGATTGCTGAGTGCGCCGCCACCCCCCGAGTCCAGACCCCCATATGAAAAGTGGTTCACCTTTTAGTGAGTGTATCTAGTTTTTAGTCGATAGGTAGATGGTAGATGTAGGTTCGACGGAGTACGACAAAAGCTCATTCTACTATTTCACAGTTTAATGAAAGAAAATTTCACAACTTTCACAACGATTTGTGCGCAGCGCCACCGCAGCTGCATTGACGTTAATGTCGTGGTTTATTTTGTATTTTGCCGGCTAAAGAGCGAAGAGGCAGATTTTTTTTTTTATTATCGAGAGTGGGATGGGAAAGTAGTAGAGTACCTAAAACCTAAGGCCGGGAAGTTGTATGGAAGAGAATATTGTTGCATTTTATTGTGTTAGGCTCTGCAGTGTCGTTTTTTCAAATCTTTTTTTATATAGGAAACGTATGTAGAATATAATATTTTGTTAGAGAGGCAGAAAAGATAGGGTACATAAGTATTTTTAGTTACTCAGCACAATTTCTATGAATCGATATAAAGTGGGCGGATGGATAAATGGCGGCGATGTTTATGGGGTGAGTCAAAACCTACTAATGGCATGTTTTTCGTCTTATGCTATGTCCGCACCTGAGAGTTAACCTGGGTTATCTCAAAACAATCCGAAACCAACATGATAACCAAGTGGTTTGCCATACAAAACGAAACCTTTTTAGTCACTGGGTTTCGAGATAACCTACTCGAAACCAAGCGCGCTGAATGCACTATTTCCAACATTCCATTGAATTTGACATTTAAGAGAGTGGAAGTGAGTGGAGAGAGAATGAATTCTCTCATATGTCGTTGACGTTCTGCTCACACTTTATGTCTGTCTCTTTTTAACTTAAGACAAAAAGATAAACTTGAAACTTTTTGGCATATGCGGACACTACTTGGTTAACTCAAACCAAACTGGAACGAAACCCAGGTTAACTTCAAGTGCGGACATAGCATTACGCCATCTATCTTCTATAACTTGACTTGCCATGGGGCACTTCCAGTATTTGTGAGTTTTCATTTTTTTCTTTTTTGAAAATGGGGTAAATTTTGAATTTGGAAGAGACACTTCTGATTTTTGGGAGTGAGGAAGTTGCATTTTTTCGTAGTCATTCATAGCCTTATGTTCATAACTTACATTGAATTGATACTTTATCCAGAAATAAATCAGAGACTGGAATATGTATTGTCTTGCTTCAATTTCATTCAATTTTTTGGAAAAATTGGGCACCCTCTTTACTTTCATGTTTTTTATTTTTTATGGGTTGTTAGGGCTTTGTTTCTAAGGCACACCATGCACCTGCAATAATGTTGCAGACTAGAGACGACTGAGCAAAATTCTACAATGTGTAAAGGTCGTATTGAAACATTGGGCAGTGATTGAACACAAATTTGAAGTCGAGTTTAAATTTTTCCGTGGTACCCGTGGTGTGATGGATTGCATGTCCGTCTGTTAATCCACATTCTCGTGGTTCGAATCCCAACAGAGGCAAAAATGTTTTTTCCACGGGTATCGCCTTTCGCGAGGAATTGGCAAGTCCTTCGTTTGTATTCATTGCCATGAAAAGCGCTTTCTCGATTAGCCGTTCAGAACCGACAGAAAATTGTAGGTCCCCTCCATTCCTTCACAAGGCATGGTTGTTAGAAATGCGCTAAGCCGTGGGGCTCCTCGATCTGCTGCGCCACCCTATTTATTTACTTTATTTTTATTTATTTTTTAAATTTTTCTGTACAATTTTCGTTTTGCAATATTATTGTAGGGACGTAGTTGTAGTTTGCCTATATGCAAATTTTTCAGTTTTCGATTTTTTTTTTAAAGGAGTAAGGTATTAAAGTTTGAAGACAAACTAAAAACTAACATTTTGAGTTCATGTAGGCTCCTAGTTCATTTAAACTTTACTTCCTCTAGAGGAAATAGAATTTATATAATGAGTGGCGTAAAGTTTAATTATCCTTGCTAAAGTCCAAAAGAAAATTTATAAAATACCCCCTTCCAATGGTGGGCAATAAAACCTTTGACAAAAATGGAGCTAAAGTATGGAAATTTTTAAGAAAAATAATTTTTTTTTAGAGTGTTTCACTTTAAAAGGTTTTAAATTAAAAAAATAAAACCTTAAATGTGGGTTGGTATTAAGGATGTAAACATAGCTGTCCTAATGCAAATAATAGATCAAAACTACGAAGCCATTATTTTTTTTTAGATTCTTTGTCGTTCTTCTAGGTAGGTAGGTACCAACTCAAAGTGCTAAATAAATTCCATTTTGACTCAAGATCCAAGTATGTAACGACTTCCTTTCAAAGCTTGAGAGAAATAAGTGAGGATTTTCAATAGTCGAATGCAATTGTCTGCAAATTTTAAACTTACCGTACATATGAAAATACCTAAAAACTTAGCTGTCCTATTTTTATTCGTATGAACGCAAGTGCTTTAAAACGTTCACTCCACTTTTAAAATTTTAAGCGCAAAACGATTTCTCACTGAGCCGTTGAGAGTCGGCTTAAAGTTGTAAGTCCTGCCCGTTGCTTACTTGTTACGATTGCGAGAAATGTCCCAGGTAATGAAGAAAAATACACTTTTTTGTAGTAGGTAGTGACCGCCTATTTGTTTAAACGCAATTTCGAACTTATACCTAGGTTACTTTCCTTACAAACATAAAGTAAAACTCTAAATGAAGCCTTCAAATAATCAGTCCTATTCTGTTATTCGATTTGCGATTCTCGCTAAAGGTTCAGTCAATTTTTTCGAATCTGTTGTTACCGAGTTTAATTTTCGAAACTCTCAGAAACATAAATTTGTTTAGATTTTTTTTTTAACGCCGCGACGTAGTTAGGTAGATTATTTGCTTTAAAACATTCGTTCGGATAACACAATAGGTACAAAGGATTAGCAGAATAGGGATGAAAATAAGAATAAATTACAATTATTTAGGTACATAGCTCAAGGATGCTGACTACAGTAACAACCTCTTAAATCGAAAGCATCCCTTAAAACATCCTTTAAAAAAAAAAGTGGATTTGAGTCATGAAACATTCTAAGGATTAAAAACTAAATCATACGCTCATGATCAATAGTTGGTGTAGGTAGATGTTATGCACATAGGTATTTACTGTCCCATCTCCCATGTTACCTACGCACGCAAAGTCTTACGTCATGGCACAAGTCACAACTGGCCCAACATTTCTATCTATCAGAACATTAAAATTCAAATGAAACTGAGAGTAAACGTGCCTACGAAATACAAATAAAGAAGGTATGGTAAAACCACACATACATCCCTAAGCAGAATACACATATTGAATGGTGTGACGACAAATTTATTCATGTCCTAACGTGTCCAAAAAAAAGTATTATGCCAAAAGTAGAGCGACAGGTATAGGCATGAACATGAATTTTTAATTTTTAATAGAACAGTGATAGGGGTGCTTTTACCGATTCGATTGAATGGATGAACTTTTTTTTAAGATGCTTTGATGGATTTTTGTGATGATTGTTGAAATCAGTAATGGGAGATAATTGAAAGACCTTGTAAATCGGTAGATAGGCAGATAGGGCCATATCCATTTTTTTCTTTTAGTTTTATGTAGGTGCATACCTGGTTAGGTACCTACTAGAATGCCGCGTCTTCTCGTTTTTCTTTTGAGCATTTTGATCTCAAAAGGATCATTGATTTTCTTCTTTTCTGTTTCAAACTAGTGAGGGTTGCCGCGGTCTCATTAAATGACACATTCAGGTTAAAAAAGGTCTTCGCAGAAGTAAGAGACTTTGACGATGAGAAAGGTCAGGTTTGAATTTACCCGCATTAGTTAACCCTTAGCTTCTTAGTGATTTTGCAGGGTAGGTTAATTCACAGTTAATTCTTTTTTCTTTTTTTACATTCTAAGTGGTTTCTTGATTAATTTTTTCTGAACTGACAACTTATAGGAATTCCATCAGTTTTCAGTTCATTTTTAGTTTCAGTTTTAACATTTAAGGCTCTTTTAGACGATCATTTCAGTTTCAGTTGAGGTAGGTATCAGTTAAGCTTTCATTTAAACTAATAGCGCTTTTAGACGATCAGTTCTCAGTTCAATTTTTAGTTCAGTTAAAAAAATTCTGTGTAAATAAACGTCAGTTCGATGTTCTGTTGAGCTTTTATCATCTAAAAGGGCCTTTATGCCTAATTGACAATAACTGAAGTTAGACACTGAAACTTAACTAAAACTGAAACTGTTGAAATTCCCATAAGTTGTCAAACCAGTTATTAAGCTAAACTGACATTCGGCTGCTCATAATCAAAAATGAAAGCTCAACTGAACACCGGACTGAATTCTAAATAATCTGTTGTTTTTTAACTGAACTCATACCTGAACTGGCAACTGATCGTCTAAAAGGACCCTTAAATATGGTCATAACTTTCTTGTTTGTAAAGATCAGTCATTGTGAGTAAGACAGAAACGTACGTTTTACAAATAGTAACCTAACTAGGTATTTCAGAAAAGAAAAAGTAACTTAAGGGCCAGTTGCTCAATCGAATTATAAATTTAAGTTCTATACCTATAAAGTTTTCATTTTTGTATGAGAAGTTCCGGAATTCTTAAGTTCTACATAAAATGCCCATACTAAAGTAGAACTTCATGTAGATCTTAAATTTATGATTCGATTGAGCAACTGGCCCTAAAACACTCAGGCCTACCATTTTTCTGTCGGTTGTGAATGACTTGGTGATAAATCGCTTTTCAACACTCTTTAAAGGACTTTCAATTTTTTTTCCAAAAAATGTGACACTTTTCAGAACATGAACCAAACAATCTTTCAATGCCGTTGATGGTTGATGTCTTTTGCGTAATGATTAGCAATCGGGGTTCGATTCCAAAAAAACATTAAATTTTTTTTTCACGGTTGTCCGAATTGGTAAGACCTCCGTTAATAATTTCGCTGCCTTGGAAAGAGCGGAACGAATTGCCGTAAAAAAATGCTAAACTCCGAGGCTTCCATAGTTTTGTTTCGCTACCCTTTATTTACACACCTACCTACAAGCTACAACGTAGGTACATATTTGAATTTGTGACTATTTTTGTAATTCTACGCAAATATTTTATCACGGCCCTGCATCCAATCAGAAACCGCTTTTTGTGCGTTGGCCTGCTGCTGGACCATTGTTTTGAAGCACGAAGAACCTACCTACCCAATAACGCTCTTTCAATTTGATACCTACGAATGATTTTGTCGAATCTCATAGAAAGCTGTAGTATATTTTGCAAACTGAGCATTTCTTTTACAACAATTGTCTTTCCTTTGTAGAGCATTACCTCATTTTAACAAATCGTCACCACCAAATCTGCCTTAAATGGAAAGAAATATAAAAAACAAAGTCTATTTTGTCTGAAAGAAATGTATGAACATTCTCAGTACCTCCTAACCCAACAGAAACTTGTTTAGCGCTTCGTCAGCATTTTTCTGAATAAATTTGACGTCGTCATCATCTCAAGTCACAATAACACGTTGCAATGAAATTCCGCCTCCAATCAATATACAATGTCCATTCAGAAACAACTTTAATAATCACATATTATTATTGCATTCAGCAAAATGTTGTTGCTGTCGTCGTTCACAGCTAGGTATACTCTCTAGACACCCTCTCATCACCTAAACAGCATTTTATTATTAATTAAAAGTTTCACACGAATTGATAACTACAATGTACGTTTATGTACGTCGGAGTCGGTACTTGCAAATTCTATTTTTAAAAATAAACAATCATTAGAGCGCCACGTTTTGCAAATATTTATTATAAATAATACGACTTGTGCACAACTCACCCTAGACACTACCTTAGAAACAGAAACAGCATTTACATTTTAAGTTTTTTTTTTTGAATTAGTTGCTGCTTCTGTGAATAGGTAGGTATAGTGAGTGTGTAGGAGCTTTTAGCGTAAACAACTAGGTTATCTGAGAGTCTAATTATTGGACTCTAACTTGACATGTGCGCCATTGGCAACCGGTGAATTACCCCACACACTAAACACATCGCGGAAACACCAGTGCAAGCAGAAATGGCAATAATAAATAAAGCGAAGGAAATAATAACAATAATTACCCACAGTGCAGTCCCAGTGTGGTGTGTGTATAGATACGTAGAGCAGCCTACAATCTTTTTTTCTTTTACTACAACTGCCTATACTTAGTTGTAGGAAAAGAAAAATGTTGACGTATTTTATAGTAGAACTAGTAGGTATTTGTATGAATATGATGTGGCGCCTTTTTGCCGCTGTCGTGCGCATTGGATTGCTTAATCATTGAATGCAAAAGGCAAGCCACAATAAGAAAGACAAACTACTGCCGCATCGGAGTATTAGTAATCGTGAGTTTAGGTCTGTCTTTACTATGTGTGTTCTAAGAATTGCGCGCCTGTTTTTATAGCTTTACTCATTTACGGATAAAGAGTAAGACGTGTTTTCTTTTGACCGACTACGGTTTTTCCATGTTTTGTCATGGATGTTTTTGAAAAAGAAGACAAGTGAATTTGACAGATCTATCGGTTTGGCTTGACCAAATATAGCTTGAGAGCTGTCAGAGACAGATGTTGCTATCCAAACATAGATACTTGTGTCAAGCTGAGCATAAAAAGCCATTAGGTCGCATTGGTAGGAGGTATACCGACCTACCTACCTACGTCTCTAACTGCGAACTGAAGCATTAAATGGAGCACAGTGATGCATATACCTAAATCTACCTAAATACACGTTCATAGTTGAATGGAAAATCATAAAAATAACGAACTTATGAAATGTCTAAAAAAGGGCCTTCCCAATGTCAACATTTTATGAGAGGATTTGCTTTTATTGTTTTGTTTTACTACAACTTCGTTGCCTTTGCGTGTGGAAATGGATTGCGTCATTGTGAACTGAATTGAACCTAGTTAACTTAATGTGTATGACTAAAAATAAAATCCTTTCGATTGCCGCTTCCGTAAACGTACCTACCTGCCTACCAACCTCTACCCCACAGCTCGAATGTGTCACTGAAGAGTTTAATGTTCACCGGTCATGAATTCATATGGCAACCTACATGGGATTTGTTTTTTATTTTTTATATTCTAAGGTGCCTCTTTACTTTTTATGAACCGCAACAAAAATTATTTTTCAATTTTCTTTACTACTTTTGGTATGAACTGCAACTGATGTAGAGTTTCTTCTTCTTTCTTTTCCAGACATTAAATCGTCCTCAAAAAACATCCAAGATTTGATTAAAAATTGTCTATTCATCATATCTTCAACTTGAACAACAAGAAACAGTCAAAATGACTCAGTTCTACCCAAACGCTTTTAGCTCAACATGTCCGTTGCTGGAACCAGATTGGACAGACGGAGATGCCTTTAGCCAGGGCTATGGCATAATCAGTGCAGATCCCGAAGAGCTTTTCGAGGGTCTGTGTACGATACCACGCAGTATATGCGATGATATTAGACTCCTCGAGTCAGGAGATCCCGACGAATATTTGTGTGGTGGCAGTGGTGAAAATTCGGACTTCGATGACACAACACCACCAGAGATCCGCAACTATAATTGCATGTGGTCTGGCAAATGTTCACCGATAGACACATGTGCATTGTCATCGTCTGTTGATAGTAACTTACCGACTGCAGTTCCATTGGCAGCAATCACTAGTAACAGTCATAAAATGATTGCAACAGTAATTAAAACAGAACCCATAGACGAAACAGAAATCCAACAGCGTATAATACCGCGTCAACAAAGTCAACAATCAACGCCACAGCAACAGCAACAGACGACAGATCAACAGAGCATGCAAAAGATACCGCCAGGAACGTCACTACTATTGAATTCAAGAAAAACGACGACGACAATACCAGCCCAACAACAACAGACAACAACGACGACACAGCAACAACAGATTTTTCACAAGAAATCTAAAAACAGCAACAGTATACAAATCCCAGTGATACCGACATCGGAATTCTTACGTGATCGCGATTTAATTGCTTCATCGACATCGCCCACATTCGGCCGGCCCGATACGCCACACAGTTTGGAAGATGACGACGATGCCACAGAGTTTAAGCATTCATATGATTTGACAGCGTGTGTCATGGGATCAAATAATATCTCGTTGTTGGAGGGAAATGATCCTGACAAGATGATGGCCATCAATAGATTGCGTGAACAGCTAGAAGATACAAACAAGAAAATCGTACCCAGTCACAGTGGTTCGCTGGCGGATGTACTAAGTGTCATCGATAAGGACAGCATATTTGATAAAAATTGCCACATCAAAGAAGAATCGGATGAGGGTTTCTTCGATCGGCAATACTCATCGTCGTCACAACAGAATAACAGTGCAAATGATTGGGATTCCTCAGATGATGCATCATCGACGTTCGACGAAGACGCAACTTCATTGGTTTCCAAACGAAGTGGCTGCTCCTCATCCATGTCGTTTTCATCATCGAATCCAATTGGAGGCAATACTACCTATCCAATTAAACACAGCGACCACAGCTATACGAGAAGTAAAGATGGCATCGATGACATAAGTCCAAATCTGGAGACTCCATCTGATTCGGGTGAGTTAATAGTTTTAGAAGAGCTTAGCGTGTTTATCCAATTAGAGAAGAAAAAAAAAACCATTGAACGAAAGAACCGGACGTCAATGTCCTCTATTCACTTACCCGAAACACCTCACCCCTACCTCTAGTTGTAGAGTGCGGCAAAACTGAAAAAAACTCATAAAAGTGCAAAGTAGTGTTGTTGGTGTTGTATAGTTTGTCAGTAGTTAGTTAGTAGGTAGGTATTCCCGCCTAAAAAAGAACACAAATGAGCCTTGAACCTATCCCATTTCTGCGCATATTGTGTAGTACAAACCGAACCAGACTACTCCATCTACAATCAAGAAAAATCAATAGTAACACGTGTGTATGGTGTATACAGACAACAGACGACAACGACTACAGCGACGACGACAACGACGACAAGTGCTCTTGCTTGGAAAAGACAAAATTGCTTTTCTGCAAAAGATTTAACACCTCCTTATTGTTGTGTTATCATCGTTGTGGTTGTGTGCGAGACAGGCAGACTGACTATGAATTTTTTTTTTCTTATGTCGCCAGGTTCGACCTTGCGCATAGAAATTTTCTCAGCACAATTACATAGTGTAGGTATCGCGCCCAAGAAAAATCTAGATGCAAGGATGTCTGGCATTTTTATTTCACAATTCTGAATTCACAAACCAAAGCAATCTCCCTTGCGGTTGTAAATAAATACTTTTGCCACGATGAAGGGTAAATTTTATGATAATTTCCCTCGCCTATAGTGCCTATAGGTTCAAGGTACCTTCTGGGTACTGCCACCTTCCTTGCCTACCAACAGTTGTCATCGTTGTTCTAGCACCACCAGATCTGCTTATAAGGCTTCTTCTTCTTATTTTCCTTTATCTCTCTGGGTGGAAACAATAAGCCCTAGAGGCAGAGTGCCTAGTGAGTGGTCAGTCAGTACTCAACGAGTTTTTCTTTTTTGTTAATTTGTGAATTGCCCCCTAGAGGACGACACGCATTGTGTAATGCGATAGTTCACAACATTCAGTTTTGCCCATTGAGGCTTTTCGAAAAATTAAACAACCAAAACCAACCCACCCAAGTCATAAAAAGGAACGAATATAGAAATAGAGGAAATAAACGGAAATTTATTGTCTGATGTCACGTCTCTATGTCTGATGTCACACAGCAGTTGTAATATACAAAATACTATTTCTCTTCCGCTGCTGTTGCCAAGTCAAGCAAAGTCGTCTTTTCTATTGGCGCCAAGAAAGAAAGGAAAAAAAATGGAATAGTATGTACACCCGAAGCTCTCTTCGGTGCTTCACTTTAGTCGTCAAGGGCTGCCACTTTAATGAAAAAAGGACCTTCAATATTGCATTATGTTGAAAGTTACTTTGTACATAATCAAACTGATCTGCGTCACAAAGTGGTAACCCTTGTTTGGGTGGAGCGCCTGTCTGTACCGGCTACCGGTGCCCCTTCATCGTCTTATCAATTTAATCAGAATTTTATTCTTCTGAATATGAAACAAGTTAGTATATCACTTAATTGAGCATGGATTCAGTATACGTATGGGCAGGGGGATTCCATTTTGGTTTGAGCTTTTTTTTCTTCGGAAGAACGCCAATGAACTGTTTGAAGGCCAAGCTATCGAGTCCACGTGGTGTTACTTACCCAAAAGTAAATATGTACCTACCTCTGCTGTATGTATGTGCAGGGAGAAGCGTCTTCTCTAACAACCACAAGAAAGAGCTTTCCTCTTTCCATCTATGAAATATGAATTCGCATGATGTTGTTAAAGCGTGTGTAAACGTGTGTTAACACAACGAACGCTACGGTTGAATATGATTTCGAATTTAAGAATATTTATTATGAGAAATCTTATGCCGTGGATGGTTTTATCCGGGGGCTTTCTTAATATTAGCACACAACAATAGTGCTGAAGAGAAGACGACATCGACGACGACGACGACGACGACGACGCCTGTTTCAATGAATTTTTATTAGCACACGTGTAGCAATCGTGTTTACTCTCAAGGTCGCCACGATAGTAGTTGTTCTCGCGTTGTTGTCATTCGAATACCTACTCTACTCTTGTAGATACAGTGCGGGAGAGCAAAGAGCTTTTTTGCCATCACTGATTGTTTGTTATTTCCCCTACAAAACTCTGGTTGGGCTTTTTGTTTTTTGATAAACATGCAAAAAAGGCCCACCGGTCGCCACCACGCCCAAGGTTCTGGAAGCAGGATGAGGCATAAAGCATAATGTGTGTCTCACTGGGATGTTAGTAGAAGAGAAGATACATATCTAAATACCTACTTTTATTTACTTTTTTTGTGTATGACTCTTCTTGAATTCCTCAGGGAGAGGGGCTTAGAGGACAATAAATACAATGCGAGTGAGAGTATGACTAATATACCGTCTGGGTACTTAGAAATGTGTTTGGTTTGCGTTAAGATGGGCATTTTTTTTGTGGCAGTTGTCACAGCGACTTTATGAGATCTGTGGTGTGTAGTGTATGGTATGTGCCTGTGTATATGAATGCAAACAAGCTTAGAGCGGAATTTCAAGCTGATTAATATCAATTAAGGTGGAATTATTTAAATGGTTACGAGCAGACCTTTTAAGAATGAATGGTTCAAAGCTTCCTGTTTACACGTTCTTGTGTTTCTGACAACGCCTTCTTTTTTCCTACTACAAGTAGGTATGTAGGACTAGGAAGGATCTCTTTTTCATTTCAGTTTTTTTTTTTTTGAATGGAGTAGGTATTATCAGAGGCTTCAAACGATGGTGTCTGAAGTAAAAGACACTTGGAAAAGCATGTTTGAAGGGTGATTAGGGATTTTTAAGGACTTGGCTGTCGGCCAAAATTCAGTTAACCTTTTTTTTCTTATTTGTGTCTTTGTAGTTAGGGAAAAGGCTGGTTTTTATGGAGGGGTTTCTTGCAAACAGCTGTCGTAACTCAGAAATTAAGTTCGAATAAATGTTTTTGACTGACCCGATCTCCTTTATTTTTAACGTCTTTATCCTATTGCACTGGCATTTGACTAGCTTTTTGTAAAACTTTAGCTTAGGAGAGCGGGACTTGTTAAAGAAGTCAGTTTGTGAGTTTCCTTGGATGTTTCTTGTTAAAATGATCCGTCCACAAAACACACGAGGTAAGGAGACACTTGGTTGAGTGGCAGAAAGGATTTGGTTGGAAATCCCTTTCCTTCCAATCATAAGCTTTGTTTTTTTGAAACTTTGTGATTGCAGCTTTTGAGTGAAACCACATCTCAATTAGTAGGTATCTGACCAGCTGTCAAAAGAATACCAAATTTCGCAACCAATATCTAGCCAAATGTCACAATTACCAAAGAATTGCAAAGCATCAAAGCTGAAGGTAGCTTAATGAGCTTTATTTTGTCCCTAGCAGTGCCATTGATAAGATAGTTTCCATCAAAAACAAGAAAAAATCAAAAAAGACATACGCGTTTCTTGTTGCTGCCGCTAGAGCATCGATCAACTGAGCTTACTGACTGTACTTTCATCATTACTCATTTCAGTAATTAAAAATTCTTCCCCATACTCCCCATGGGTCGCAAGCAATTCGATCAATGGCTATATTTGCATATAGAATTTCCTCCACACCATGGCTTGACTCGATTTGATTGTGCCACTCTCACTCTAACCAACCAAGAGAAGACGATTTAACCAATCAAATAATTAATACAATTAAAATCAGAAAAAGAAGAAAATATGAGTAATGAAACCATTCTTATAAGGGTATATGTAATTTTGTCATTTATTTGGTTGTTCCTCCTGTTGAACCGATCGGTTGCGCTGTGCCGCGCCACGCCACGCCATGCCGGCCGGCCGGGGTATATACAAATACCATCGCGACCGGTTTCCTTCTTGGTCTTTTGTGGTCCGCTCATTTATATTCCATCATGCGATTTCCGTCTGTCTGGGCAAGTGCGCGCTGGATGCATGTGCACATGGTTGACTGCAATTCTTTTCTGCGCTGCGGCTATCTTCTTTGCGTTTAAAGTGGCTTCATTGCGTTTTATACTTTGACTTCTTCTTCCTTTTATTCGCGTCGTCGTTGTCGTCGTCGTTATCGTTGTTGTCAAGCTCTTTCAGTATGCGTCCGGCGTTGTCTGTTCCTAAATGAAACAAAAAATGAAGAAGCGAGCATGAAAAGCGCAGCGACCTATCGACTGAATCGTGTGAAAAAATTCGTTCTCTTCATCTATATGCCCCCATAGTCCCCCAGTAGAGCCCAAAAATTCAAAATAACATGAGAGAAAACCATACACAGCAGCAACGAAATGTGTGAAACGAGAGAACAGAGCATAAAAAATAAATTCAAAACAAAATTCATCAACTGACGTGCATTTTTTTTAATTTACTGTAGAGCTCATCATAATTTTGTGGCGGGTAAACATTCTCTCTCTTGTTTTTGTTTTTAATTTTTTTCGTTATTATTTTTATTTATTTTCTTGTTGACAATAATTGTTGCATTTGCGCGCGAGAATTACATGCACCATATCGTCAGATTTCATAAGGCACCTCATTTAGCGTGTTTATTATTTTTTTTTTCTCCTGATCTATACAAGGAGAAGCAGAGGAGGAGGAGGACGAAGAAAGCACCACATGCGATCGCGCACCACCGTGACTTTAAAGCGAAGCGAGACGTATATATGAGATGTTTGGTTTTTTTTACTGCGCTCGTTAACCCTTTTATAAAGCCCCGTCAGCTTATTTCTGAAGCTATACAGCGCGAAATATGCCAAGCATTTCCAACTTATGTCCATATGATACATAATATGGCTATAAAAGCGCATAAGAATCTTCCCTTAAAGCTTCTCTACCGTGACACCACACGGTTCGCTTAAGAGTATCGTGTGAAAAATGCATTCCGATGATTAGGCAGGCTAATTGGGGTTGCCAATTTGAGAAAAAAGAAGTCATTTTGACGATGGATTGCGGTTTTATGTCTTTAAATTACATTTTTTTTATCAGTCGCGGCGATTTGATTTGAAAGAAGAAAAGGTGGTCTGAATCTGAGTATGGAGTTGAAAGGGTCAGAGTCATCTGATCTTGTAGAGGATCTTCTGATCTTGAAGAAGATCTTCTGATCTTGAAGAAGATCTTCTGATCTTGAAGAAGATCTTCTGATCTTGAAGAAGATCTTCTGATCTTGAAGAAGATCTTTTGATCTTGTAGAAGATCTTCTGATCTTGTAGAAGATCTTCTGATCTTGTAGAAGATCTTCTGATCTTGTAGAAGATCGTCTGATCTTGTAGAAGATCTTCTGATCTTGTAGAAGATCTTCTGATCTTGTAGAAGATCTTCTGATCTTGTAGAAGATCTTCTGATCTTGTAGAAGATCTTCTGATCTTGTAGAAGATCTTCTGATCTTGTAGAAGATCTTCTGATCTTGTAGAAGATCTTCTGATCTTTAAGAAGATCTTTTGATCTTGTAGAAGATCTTCTGATCTTTAAGAAGATCTTTTGATCTTTAAGAAGATCTTTTGATCTTTAAGAAGATCTTTTGATCTTTAAGAAGATCTTTTGATCTTTAAGAATATCTTTTGATCTTTAAGAATATCTTCGGATCTTGTAGATCTTCATCTTGTAGAAGATCTTCTGATCTTGTAGAAGATCTTCTGATCTTGTAGAAGATCTTCTGAATTCTGATCTTGTAGAAGATCTTCTGATCTTGTAGAAGATCTTCTGATCTTGTAGAAGATCTTCTGATCTTGTAGAAGATCTTCTGATCTTGTAGAAGATCTTTCTGATCTTTTATAAGATCTTCTGATCTTCTGATCTTTTAGAAGATCTGCTCTTTTGATCTTTTAGAAGATCTTCTGATCTTTTAGAGGATATTCTGATTTTCCGATCTTTTAGAAGATCTGATCTTTAAGACGATCTTCTGATCTTTTAAAAGATCGTCTGATGTCTCAAAACATCTTCTGGTCTTGCAAAACATCTTCTGGTCTTGCAGAACATCTTCTTGTCTTCTAGAATATCTTCTGATCTTGTAAAAGATCATTCTAATCATGATCAAATCATGAAATTTGTTGATCTTTTCTTATCACAATCCAAGCTACAATTTGAAACTAAAGGAATAGGATATTCCTACTCCCTTCCTTCTAAAGTGGTATCACTTGTAGACATTGATTGTCAGTCAACTAGAAAATCCTCAGGTAAAGGCTTCCCCTTTTAGCACATTATCTTGACCGCCACGCAATACTATTCAAGTAAGTGCTCTTTTAGTTAACCGGTTAATAATTTCCAGAGACAAACTGCCGGTCCGCAACAACGTTTCGATCGCGTTTCTTTATTTCACAAGAATCTTAAAAACATACACAGCCTCATCATCATGTTCGTCGCGGTCGCGGTCGTCGTCGTTTTCGCGTTGTCGTCGTGTAGTCTCTTTTTGAAGAACGTAGCTCAACTGGTTTAGCACTTCTGTGAATTGAAGATCAAGCAAAAGGAAACAAAAAAGCAGAAAGAAAAAACCAAAACCTCCCCACAATGTGCAGACGGCTATAATAAAGGGCATAAATAATGCCGATCACGAATAGAGCAGACACTCAATGAATAATCATATTACGTCATTAAAAAAAAAGAAGAAAAGAAAATCCAAATATCGTCGCGATCTTATTTTTGAAAAGTTCCTAGTCTTGCCTACATTGTTACAAAGTATACATTTTGAAGTAGACACGTTGAAGCTGTTGCATTCCGCCAGCATCGCAACCGGTCAAGAGAAGCCCATTTTGTGTATGGCTTGACTAAAAAAAAACACACAACAAAATCAGGTTTGCAAAATAATCATTTGGCAAAGGTAAAGGTACCTTCTTGCTAGCTACGACTGATGCAAGAAAGAGAACGTAAAGTTTGGTAGTAGCTGCTGCTATAGACAAGTTTGATACAGCAACGCAAAAATCTGTAGTTTATCTTTTGGGCGTGGGTAATACTCCGGTTTGAATCGCTGTGCCACGATGTGGTGTGTTTTATGAATGAAGCCAGTTAGTTGCCGTGGGTAGTACACAAACCAAGGACAATACTCTAGCTTGACACACTATTTGAACATGTGGCCTAGGTACGACACGAGAGACTGAGACTTTAGCGTAAGTTTAATCATAGTAACAGTATACCGGAGACGGAGTAGACGAAATCGATGTTTGCTCGAATTGCGATTCAAATTCTTCTCATCCAGCGGCGCGCAGTAGTAACTGTGGCGCAGATGTTTTTTTTTTAACGTGTTTTCCTCTTTCAATTCCAGTCAGACTTGTTTTGGGCTTACAACAATCGGTCTTTCTTTCGCTTGCTGTAATCTGTGTTGAAGCTTTCAATCTAATATTTTACCATTTCCCGATCGTTAAAACACACGATTGTTTAATTGTGATTATATGGGGTTGGTAGGTAGTTAAGTATGGTGGTATGTATCCCACTTGATGTTTCACACGTTATAAGGCTCTTATCTTTTGTCTTTATTGAAAATTAGACGCCAAGTGGCACAAGGCTATTTTGTAGGTAATTTTTCTTTTTAAATGACAAAAGAACTGAGTATAAGTACCCAGCTATGCTAGGCAAGTTGTGCCACTTGAAATGTGATTAGATTTCAAGCTTGAAAATACAGTCTCTCTAACAGGAAGTATCAATTTGGCAACCATACTTACCTGCTTATTATTTTGGCATTGTACCTATTTTTTTGCAAGCGCATATAGAATGGGGTTCGCAAAATCGTTGGTTTTCAAACAGACTAGTAATACTTTGAAGTGAGAACCGAAATTTATGTTTTCACAATGTAAAACTCTGAGATTTAATATAAAATCAAAAGTTTTGTTTTTCAAGCAAGATAAAAAGCACCTAAAGGTGGTAACAGAAGTTTATTTACCGAAACAGAATTTTAGAGGCTTTTAACATTTGCTCGAATGTAGTAGATTTTGACAGAAGAGTTACGCTTGGGCGCTTCTGCTACAAGACGTTGGGTATAGGTAAATATGGTGCATAGGTGAAACCAAAACTTCTTTGAAGAGCCTTAAACTGGCAGAAAACGAAGAAAGAAGCTTTTCTCTTCCCTTTTTTCATTCGAATGTATTTAAAATGTGTCGAGACTTTCTTCAAGATCACAATTCACAATCGCTTTTGGTACTAGATTTTAACAAATGGACAAGTTTCATCGAACCTTAAGGTAAGAACAGAAACTTGTTTGCCAACTCAGGAGCTCAGCCATATCATTTTTGCAGCGAAAATAATTAATTGTTTTTTAATTTTTTTTTTTATTTCAAAATGGCAACTAAATTGCTTTGATAGTACCTACTAATCTTTGCCTCATCTTGTGGTTTGGAGAGTTTTGAGTGTTTCTTTTAATTTTTCTACCGAAACTCAAAAGACTTGTGCTTGTTCGTACGCGTCTTTTTGCAGCATTGTGCTGGACATGTGTTATTAGTTTTAGCTTGACAATGAAATTCTATCACGATTATACTCTGCAAGTCAACCAAATGTGCATTACATCAACAGCGAGAAGCGCAAAATACTACTGAGTAACTTCTAAAAATGAGTAATAGCTCAGTTTGGGTGGTTCTATGTAAAAACGGAAGACAGGTTATTTTCCAAATCCGTTTTAAAAAACAACTGTTTAAATTTTTTGTCTGGGGCTTACAAATATTATCAAGAAATTCCTTAACACTGAAGTTGTTCTGGCGAAACTAAGAACGTAAAAAAACAGGTCTATTATAGTAAATGTGTCGACAGAAACGGAGCAAACAAGTGTGTTATGTAAATACAACTACTCGTTGTCGTTATTGCGTAGCGTATGGTTGTTTTTGAATCTTTGAAAAACAATACCTACGTATCGCTAAATTAAAAATTTTTTACGACCTAGTGTCATTTCTTATTGAGAGAATTCCCGCCACCGCGCTGCGCCATCGCCAGTATGACAGACAGCTTTCTTATCTATAACATTACTTCACTCACATAGAACACAAATTCTTAACCAAGGCGTGTCACTCACATTCCGACTTCTTTTACGCCTTGGGCCGCAGGCGAGTAGATATAGATACTTTACTACCTAGAAGCTTATCTTTATCGATAAAAATAATGTATGTATAGGTACCTACCTGAAAATAGTTTCAGACAAAACAAACGGAGGTCATCAACTCGTCTCAATACTTTCGCTTTCCCCACTCCGTTTAATTGTGTTGTGACAATTACGTTGCGGTGTGTACACAAAACAAAGAAGTTTTCAATCATCTATATGGCTGATAAATGTCCAATAATATCACCCAACATCACCGCACAACAAAAACCCACCAAGTCGTAAAAAAAGTCATGCTGGCTTAACACAAAACAACACACAATGATAATAATGTGTGCAACGTGCTTCATTAGACCATGAAACGATGTCGCTCCATTCAATAGTCCATAAACCAAAACCACTCACAAAATATTTAATGTCAATTAAATCTTACTACGATGGTCTTTTTCAGATACGTCTTTGTTTTGTGAATAGGTAGAGTGTGTTAGCATATGCGATATGCAGCATATACGAGCTCTTATCAAGTTTTTGTTAAAAAAAAAGAACTTGACAAAAAATTCCACTAATTTCCAATTCACGCTCTAAATCTTGGCGGCAAATTAATTTTAATGGTGCAGTTTTTTGACAGTGCTTCTAAATGGTCTCATCTAGAAGCCGACGAAACTGGTGCAAATTATGTTAACTTTTGAATGCATTCCTATCTCCATCCAACGTGTCTTTCGATTTGGCTAAAACTGGTATAGCCAATATAGCTACTCTTTCATGCAATCGTGTATCGAAAAGTCACTGGTTCTGTTCGATTAAGTTATTTAATTATAAGAAGAGGAAAAAAGTGTTGCAACGTAATAATAACTACGTGTGGCTTTTCCGCCTCCCACAACTCACTCGTTCGTAAATAAGTCATAGGCAATATTTTTTGTCATTAGAAGCTGGCGTGACTACAGAAAAGCAAAAAAAGAATTTTTTTGACGGAATGCCAGATAGCAACGTCAGGAAAGTAGGTTAATTTTTATTGGTTGGCAACAGAATAGAAAATACAACAAAACACTATCGCTTAAAATTGATAAGAGTGAGCAGATCAACGTTGACTTTTAAACATTTTTTTTTTTACACTGTCAGATCCCGGCACCCCACACACAACCGCCTAAAGATACACTTTCTTTTCTTAAAATGTCTAGAGAGGTGTGAGCAGCTTTGTAAGATGTTTTAAAATCAGACAACTTCGTGTCTATTTTTAAGCTTCCACGAATAAAGTTTTATTTTTTCTTTCTTTCTTTTTTTTTACTACCGGGGATGTGTGGTGTGGTGTCGGTGTGCGCTGAGGTTTTTATTCGAAAAATGTAAATTTACTAAATTTAGGAGAAACCAAAAACGCGCGCGATTTCAATGTGTTTCTGAGAAAATTTCCGTTCGCCTAATTCACTAATTCATCTAAGTGCACACATCATGCCACAAGAGGACGAGAGGAATGATGAAGCCAGCCAACAACACAAATATCCTGTGACTACATAATATAAAGTAGTCGGTGGTATAAAGGAACGACGTTGTACTGCGGCCGGCCGGCATGGCAGGCAGTGGCAGCATACGTGCCTATCCTATATCAACTTTGATTAAATTTAGATTTTGGGATGGTTGGTTGGGTGTACACCGTGTACATTGCACAGTATTACCTACCATTGAATTCGCGCTTTTTCGGCAATGCGTCTATGCGCACCACATGGCTGGCTGGCTAAGTTTACTGGGGGGCTATTTGCTATTTTCTATTATGCCGTGCGTCTTTTGCTGCGCCGGCCGGCTGCCAGTATGTCGGGGCGGCGCGGCGTAGAATATTTTGCTCTATACGAACGACTTGATGATGTGTACAACATTGTCGAGTTCTCATTTCATATAAGTTCAGTTTTGCTTGCAGAGTTTCTTGGATGGTTTTTGCTGTTTCTATGCGGAAATCGATTTAAGAAATCGCTGTCGTTGTCGTCGTCGTCAACGGTATAGGCTGCCATAGGCCGGTAAGCTGTGTTGTGGCATGGTAATGGAAGAGAAGGCCGCGCCGGCAGCAACCATAGTGTAATGATTTTTACGTAACTGGGAAATACTTTGTCGTTGTTGTAGGTTTTTTCTTTCTTTCTCATAAGTTGCCCTCTTCCAAGTTTGTTATATTTATTGGCAATGGCAAGGCGGCATATAGAGAGGCAAGTCGTAAAAGAATACATATAAAGAGTCGTTGGTAGAGTTCAGTTTATAGGGTTTTCTGTATATTTTTTCATTTTTTTTTCTTTACATGTGTCTTTGCATAGAAAATGAGAGACTTCCGTCTCTTGTAGAATTTCGTTAGCATGATAAATAGGCTTGGCATCTTGAAAGCTTCTCTCTTTTGTGCACTTATACCTTCTTCGGATGTCCTCGCTGTTAAGGCCGCCCCAAAAGGGATGATTATTACCACCCCAAGTGATTCATTGTGAATTTTTGAGTGGGTGGTTGTTAGAGCAGCAGCCAACATCAGCACCAGCAGCAGCAGCAGAATCATCTCTTCATCGGTTTTTGGCGACAACAGCCTCAGTCTTGTTATACCTATTTATTTTTCGTTAATAGAAATTCCAGTCATAAATGGCGCCCGTCGATTGTAGTTTGTAGTTGTTGAAGAAGGAAATTTGTATTTTCATAATAAAGAATGCTATTGTCGTTAGATTTTTGTAATTTTTTTTTTGTCTCTGTGAGTCCTCCCGAGTCGATGATGTTTATCTGCAGATGAGCTGCAATAATGAAAGAAATCTATGCGACGTGGGTGTTGGTTGGGCGATAAGGGAAAAGGGATGGGATTGAGAATCTGCAATGCAGAGAGTTGTTCAAAAACTAATAAATCAAAAACTTTTTGGGTTCACTATGAAGATACTACAGATTCGGTTCACAAGGACATGGTGTAAGAGTCTTAGCTAACTTACTACAAAGATGAGAAGGAGAAGAAACTCTAGTGATGTAATATTGACGAAATTGGTATAGGAAGGTATGTGACAGCAATCTAACAACGGTTACATCACTTGTTTTTGAAGTTACGACACAGAAAATTACTTATCTAACTCTTTCCAAAACAAGTTAAAGTCGAGATTAAGGGGTGTTTGTTTGTGTAATGAGTGGGATTGACATTCTCAAATCTCATAAGGAATGAAAGTTGTCAGAAAACATTACAAAGATGTTTAATTCTGTTCAAAACGTTGGGCAGACGATGACGTTGCACCGAGCAGAAAAATGGAATAGAACAAGGTTCGTTTATAAGTTCTCTGTTTGACAGATTGAGCCGTGCTTCAATATTGTACCTACGTGGGCGTTTTTAAAGCATCGAGATGCAAAATTGTTTCGTGTAAACAGGGTATTTTTTGAGTACCCGCGAAACCTAACTCGGCCCTTTAACCGTCGTAGCGTGTTACCGTCGGAGCGGAGTTTTCTCCGCAACGCATCCATTTTCGGAGATTCAATTTTGCTTCCAAGTATGTAGTTGTCATCGTAAGAAATAAAAAAAATCCGACAACGCATTGCATTCCCAATACCTACTTAAAACTTTCCGCAGCAAAAACTTCTCGGAAGACGTCGGAGAAAATGTCCGATCGGAGAATTACCAAGAAGCAAAATGTGTCAGAATCGTACGAAGTTGGAGAGAATTCCGCTCCGACGGTCACCTCAATAACGCCGATTATGTCTTTAGCAGATTCCATCACAGTAGCTTTGGCTGCTTTACTATTTTCCTGTTTTAAATGCCCCTCATGTTTTCTTCTCTTAGTTATATTGTTTGAACTTATCAAAAGAATCAAGCGCTTTTCAATCTGCTTTTACGTATGTAAAATGAAGTCTCATATTGACTCACTCAAAGAATAAGGTTAATAGAGCCATTCAAGTCATTAATTTATTCAGATAATGACCTCTGATTAGCCAGAAGCTTTTTCACTTGATAGACGACTTCTACAAACACCTAGTTGCAAATTCAACAAACATCTCCGTCAAATTCCCAAATCTAATGTTATTTTCTTTTCTTCTATTTTCAGACGAAGAAATCGATGTAGTATCAATTGGTGACAAAAAACTACCAACAAACCCATCGGACAAAGATCGCCGTGCTCTACAAACAAAAGTTGCTCACAAATTCTCCTCGGCCCGTATTGTGAAAACCCCTGGTGGAATTCGCACAATACCACCTCGTCGTCGTATCTCCTTTGACTTACCTTACACCCCAAACAGTGTGAGTCCAATCAAATCAAGTTCATCTCTGGCCGCATCTCGTTATCCATCACCAACGAGCACACCCTACAGCAACAGCAGTCTGTATTCCTCTTCCTCGTCATCGTCATCATCCAAATACCATCATCATCATAGTTCTTCATCATCATCAAGAAAACGTATTGCAGCTAACTGCAGTATAAGAACAGGTGGTGGCAGTGTCATCATAAATGGATCCAATTCCGATGAGTTTATGCCACCGAGCAAACGTCATCGTGGCAAAAAACAAAAGACACCATCAAGTGTTTCGATTAAACGTCACTACAGCTTAGACGAGGTCGATACAATCGAAAAGCGTAATCTGCACAACGATATGGAACGTCAACGACGAATCGGCTTGAAGAACCTCTTTGAAGCACTCAAAAAGCAAATACCCAGCATAAAGGACAAGGAACGTGCACCAAAGGTAAATATCCTTAGAGAAGCTGCAAAATTATGTGAAAATCTAACACGCGAAGAACGCCACTTGAGCGATCACAAAGACATGCTCAAAGAACAGTTGAGAAAACGACAGGAAGTTTTAAATCAATTAAAAGCCAAACAGGCTGCAGCCACTAGACAGTGTTGATGATAAAAAAAAAACAGAAAAAAACGTTAAGGTTATTTTAAACATGTAAATAATTTTATTATTATTTTTTTTTTACATATTTTATTTTTGTTTATGAAAGGAAAAAGGTAAATCTAATATGTGACCAAAGGGAATGATAGAAAAGAAAGAAAATTATATTTAGGGATATTGTTTTCATCAAAAAATTTGCTTCTACATATATACGCTAGGTATATTATACAAATAGTATCTGTACATATTGTGAATATGTATAAATTAGATAACAACACTATGGTTAGGGGTGGTTAATCTCCCGTGGACCGATAACTGTCGATTTTCATTAAGATTTTTTTTATTATCATTATTATACAATACATATATTTTTTTTTTGTCTTATCACATAAAAAATACACCATATATAAACT
Source organism: Melanostoma mellinum (assembly GCA_914767635.1). Lineage (NCBI taxonomy): Eukaryota > Metazoa > Arthropoda > Insecta > Diptera > Syrphidae > Melanostoma > Melanostoma mellinum. The sequence goes on from OU612059.1 coordinate 21,219,846, forward strand.
TGATACATATATAAAAATAAATTTTTTAGAGTTTAGACAAAAACAAAACAAAAAACAAAATATAATTTAAAATGATATTATATTTTGTGTTATATTTTCATAATATTCGCTCTAGAATAGGGTTTCAAACATTGTTCATATATATTCTCTATATAACCTGTATGACATTTAAACAAATAATATGAATTACTATAGGGCTTACATTTCAATGAATTTTTTTTTGTTTAAATAACAAAAGTGTCAAGCGATTGATTAACGACTGACACAACCATAAAAAGAAAAGAAATTGAATTTTTTTTTGACAATAAAAATACAAGTAAACAAAATATGCATAAAAGAAAATAACGAATAATTGGATTACTATATAATATTTCATTCAAAAGAAATAAGAACGGGAAAAAATACTGCTCATTTTTAAACCGGATCTCTGTCACACCGTCGTGGTGGCCTCCCACTCGCAGTGCAAAAGTAAAGAATGGCAACGTGAAGCGATTTGCAATGACGACGAAGAGAAAGGTCAATGATTCATTTCCAATCCCCAAGCAATGTCTTTTCTCCTCTCCTCCGCGTGTTCTCTTTTTCTTATATTGTATTACTTACTATGCCTCGCGTGCAACATTAAAATAAATAAAATACAATTAACAAAACCAAAAAAAAACCCACATATTCTTCCAACATGAAATCGCCGGCCGGCAAAATAAAATGGAAAATAAAAACCGCGCATTTTAAAGACAAACGAAACAACAACAAAATAAAAAAAAAATAAAGAATAGAGAATAAAAACACGAACTGGGAATACCAAGTATGTGTATCTGTACACAAGAAGTGCATGCTTTTCGTTCCCAGTTTGTTATGCATGCTACACGTGTATTTCGATCGGAGAGATACACAGTGTCTTTTTTTCTTTCTTTCTGCGGCAAGATATTGTTTTTGATATTAGGTTAGACGGAAGGAGTTTTCTTTCTCTCTCTTTTTTTCTTACAAATAATCAATCCTTTGACACCCTTTACGATAAGCTACTTAAAAAATGAAAACAGAAACTAAAACACACGAAGGCAAACTATAATATGAAATATCTAAAAAAAAAAAAAAAAGAAAATAGTACAAATATAAATAACGAATATAAATTGTAATTATACTTACAATGGAAAAATTACATTTTTTTGAACACTACCTTTATTTAAAAAACAAAACAGAGAAAAGAAACTTAACTTTAATAAAATTGTAAAATAAAATTAACTACCGATATCCACTTGTTTATTATTATTCATTTTTATATTCTACATATAATATGTATACCTACTTTTAAAAACTCCTTTAACCTTTGTTTTTCTTCTCTATGTATGGATTGAATAAATATGAATTAAATAAAACAAAAAACAAAACACACTTTTCTTGTACAGATTGATTTGTTTTTGTAGAGTTTTTTAGAGCTGAACTACGAGTAAATATGTACATAGATATTTTTCTTTGAATATTTTATAAATTTTGGTTTCTCTTATGGATAAAACAAAATAAATATGATACCTATATATTATTAAAGTTTAGTAACATCGATTAAAAAAATGTATAACAATGTGTATAAATGAAAATTTAGTTCCTTTTTGTATAGTTATTAAAATAATAAAAAAAAAAAAGAAAGATCTAGGCCATCTAGTGTAGAAGTCGAGCATGAGCTAGGTTCTTTTTTTTCAACTTGAAGTTTATATATACAACAATATACATAGATTTTTTTTTTTAATTTCTAAGCGTCTTTATTAAATGAATTCATATTTTGTTTCTACGTAATTGATAAGGTAATATACAAGACGGAGGTTTGTAAAACCACAAGTAGGTTCATTTTAAAGTCTTTGAGGTATGGATTCAGGGTATTTGTCTAGATAAGCGTTTTGGAATGAATATAGTTTGTACCTTGAAGGAAAACATTTTGTTGACAATTAACGAATAGCTAGGGGTTAGAATGACAAGTTATGGTAAGGCCTCGATTTTGAACTTTTTTTTGTGCTTTTCAAGTTTATTATGATAGCAACTAACAATGAAATTCAATATAGATGCTATCTGGGATGACATTCAAGAAATCGTTTGGAATATTCTCCGCGTACCAATCGCCTAGCAAAGAATCAATCCACTTCGTGAAAAGTCTTACTATTAGACAGTTTCTGTGAAGTCAGTCTTGTGACAATACGTCAAGCTTTTCGGTTTCTTTTTCATTGAGTTGAAAATTTTTTAGTTGCATTTTAACATTTACCCGGATATGCTTTTTCTCAAACGTTTCTGTGCTCAATTGATGAATCGAGTCCTTACCAAGGTAGTGTGGGTTTTTATAAACCCTACACAAAACTACGCTTAGTAGGTACACGAAACAAAATATACAATTTATTCAAACTATGAACTAAAAAAAATAAAAAATTATTAATAAAATAAATATGAATCAGGGGTAATAATTCTTATGCAGTTTTTTTTTTTGTTAAATAAAAAAGTACTAAGAAATGCTTTGAAATATATATACATATATATAAAAAAATAACAAAAAACAATAAATAATATTTAACCAAATATTTACTAAATATAAAAAATATGAAATATATTGTCTACAAGTTATTAATAAATAAACAATAACAGTTTTTTGATGAAAACAAAATAAAATTAATGAAAACGGTAACAACAACAAAAAAAAAGCATACGAGTAAATAGAAGAAAGTTATATTTACAAATTATTGAATCATAATTATTTTCTTTAATCCCTTCTTCCCAATTTTTAAGATGTAAGTATTTTTTTTTTTTTTTTAGTTTTAAGATTCTTTTTTCAAGTTTTACCTTTTTTCGCTATATCTACTTAAAGTTTATTAAATACGTTGTTAAGTAATGATATATCAAAAATTAAAAATAAAACAACTGTTGATAGTAAATTTTAAGTTTTCTTTTTATTTTATTATTAATCTGATTGAATAGATTTTCTTAAGAGCTTCATTAAACCTTAGAGACATACGATAAAAAAAAGCAGAACAAAAAGCAGCATAAAATGGTTATACACGTTTACTTTTCGTCTGTAATAAATTTTTTCTATTCTTTTTTATTTTATTTTTTTTTGTTAGAAATGTAAACATTTGCCCAGATATCCTGAAGACACATTTATTCACAATTTCAGTGAGTTTGGCAATAAAAAAAAAAAAAATGCTGATGCACCTTAAACAAAACAAAGCAAAAAATTACAGAAAATTAATAAAAAATGTTTTGATGATGAACCTACACACAATAAGCTGCTTATAAATGATTTTTCAAGAGCACACACAACCACACATACATACATTGAACGTTGTAATTCTAATGAGAAAACAAAAACAAAATCAATGCAATTCTATAGACTTCAAAGTTTTTTTTTTATATTTATACAAAAAATATATACAAATATTTTGATTTAAAATAGAAATAAAAATGTTTTCTACTCAAAACAGGAGGAGAAAATAGACAACCATTTGAATTATTAAAAAAAAGTGAGATAAAACCAAAACATGTACAAAGTAATAAAGAAACAAAAAAGCAAAAATGGAAAATAGAAAAATGATCTTCCACTAAACTCTGAATTTTAGTAAAAAATACAAAACAAAGAAACAAAAATGCAGAATTGTGCCTTTTGAAAACGCGTTTATATTCTTATTATTTATAAATACACACCTAACAAAGAAGACTATTGTTTGTGAAAAAATAATAACATTGTATTTGCTCCCAAAAAATAAAAACAATTTTTTCTTATTATTTTATGTTTTGTGAAGAAAGAAAAAAAAAAACAAAAAGTTCAAAACAAATATTAAGTGAAATGAAAACCGTTAGCAATAAAATTGTGCTGTTTCTTGATAATCATTTTTGTTCATTTCTTCTTTTTTTTAAGTTACATAGTTTTTTTTATATATATACCTCGCAGGTGATGATTAATGTTAACAAAAAAAGTAAATAAGGTAAAATAAAATAAATAGAAATCAAAAAGGGGCTGCAAATCCGCAACAAAATTAATTTTATTTGTCGTTAATTAAAAACTTACATTTATAAACACATTTGTTATTACTGAGATGTTTTTTTTTATAACTTTATATACATTATATAATATTTTATTATTATTATTATTTTTTGGTTTTTATATTAATGAATTCCTAAGTGATGATGAAAAAGTTAAAAATAAAATGGAAAATTTAAGAAAACCGGAAATTTTATGTTCTTATTTTCTTTGTTCATTGGCAGCGATGGGTTTTGTATTTTGCAATTTATTGCAGGTTCTTCTTTTTGTGGATGGTGAAAGCTCGGACCGTTGTCAGACTATTGTTGTAACAAAGGTAAGTAGTTTTCGCTTTTGCCTCTATTGTTTTGTATTCTGCCGTTGGATACTGTACAGGCTCAAAAGACTTCTTTTCCGACTAGTTCGACTTATGGTTTTTTAGTCTGAGTGGCAAATGAGATAATCTGCTCTATCATCGTAAAACATCGGAGAAACTTTAAATCGGATAGAATCCCGATGATAAGAATTTAATTTTACCACATGAAGTCTGTTTTGTCAGTTCATGAACGACTATCTTAACCTTGGGTCAGCTTGAAAATAGTACTGTGATTCAGCTTTCGATTCTACATAGTTAATAGTAAAAGTATTTGTAAAACATACCAAATTCTTGTGTAACACTCACAGATTTTGCACGGCCGATTTTGTACCGTTCATTTAAATTCCAATAGTGAACCACATGTGGGAATCGTACATGGCACACACTTCGACCGCTGATCGGTGCCGGTAAAAAGCCGGTGAGCAGCCGTGTACTGTCACTGTATCGGCGGCAGTACCGGGAAGTAGTAGTAGTAGCACATGTTTGCACACACACCGATTGCTACCGACCATTTATGCATCGTGAGAAGCTTGCTGCGCTCTGAAAACCGATTTGGAGGTTTTGGAGGATAAGGAAAAAATGCATTACCGGTAAAAATCCGGTAATGCATTTTTCAATTCAATTCAAAAAGCAAACGAAAACTAGTAGAACAAAAAGTTAACCCCAGAACAGCGAGTAAAGTTTGATTGATGTCATTTATGTTATTTTACTTGTTTTGACCAGTAAAATCTGAAAATAAATTTTTCTGACCGCCAAAAGCAGTCGTAAATGCCAGTGAGTATACTGAAACCTAATCGGAACGTAACGATAAGGAGTTGTTCTTAGCGAGTATCCCAAGTCACTCTAACTACACCATTCCACAACTGGGCTTTGAAAACAAGTTACAAGTCTCGACTCCACCGAAATCCATTTGGGATGGCGAGGAATATTCAAGAAATGATTCAATTTACTTCTTTATTTGAAAGACCGAAAAGGGGTAGGGAAGGTGGTGGAGTGTACTCCGACAGACAATTTGTAAGTCTGTCATTGCGATTCCAAGTCACTATAGCTTGTTCCCAGTGGAAGTTCTATAGATCAGCTAAAAGAAAACGTGATATCTCCAGTATTTTTTCAGCCAGCCAAGCAGCCCTCAAAACCCTCGGCGCTGTTTCCTCGAATTCAATAGCAGCCCTTAATTGTCGACCATAATGATTATGGCTAAACAGTTCAAAATTAGAAATAACCTAGAAAACTGCAAAGCCGATTAAATCGCCAGAATTAGATTTAGGATACTAATCTCAATTCTCAACAAACGGCTTGAGCATTGATATACCAATCGCTGCATGCGAACTAATGCTAAGAAAAATGCCGGCCGTGGATACAAGAGGCAGCAGGTAGATAAAAACCATCACTTGTCAAACACAAAAAAGATTTTGACAAATACAGATTCACAACGCACAAAGCACTTGCTATCCTTAAGCAGATTGCAGATTTCTTCGTAATTGCCTCACATGTTGACAAGACTCGGCGTTCTATCAAACGACTTCTGCAGAATCTGTTAAGACGAGGAATGAAAAGAGACATTTTCAAAACGTTAAATTGTGTGAAGATCGTGATCAATAGCAAACTCGTTTCGAGTCTATCAGGGGCGAACGCAGGGGGGGGGTTTTGGGGGTTGAAACCCCCCCCGAAATTTTTGAAATAAGAAAATAACCACTAGTTTTTTAAAACAAAAATCAAAATATAAAACATGGAAGCATAAAATTCATCTGAAAATTTCATTCTGTCAAAATTTTTTGAAAAAATCCTTCCAAATGCGGAATCCATTTCCATCGATAAGTTAATTTGCAGGTAGTTCATATGTTTTGGAATGACTTTTTGGTTTTGGTATGTTTTTAGAATGATCACCCTTTTCTAGAGTAAGTAAATTGCATATCTTGATGTGGAGGTAGTATTGGGTCGTATAAAATGGGACCTGCGATAGAAATATATGAAAATTCACTTTCCTACTTATATTTGCAAACACATCGCATTGGTCGGCTCAAAACTAACGAAAATTAAAATTTTCATCACACATACTAAAAACCAGTCGCTCTGGCTCTGTATAAGAATGTGATCGACAATGGCAACTAGGAAAGGGTATACTTATGTATGAATAAGCATATGCATACCAATGAACATTGCTTGAGTATGCCAAAATAAAAACAGCCCAACAACTTTATAGACACCTTAAATGTGTGCGATTCGTCCCTATATAAAACAGTTCATTGTTTTATGCAGATCGTTGCCACACTTCCAAAATCCGTGGCTTCAAGCGAGCAATCTTTTTCATATCTGCGCAGATTAAAAACATATCTGCGAGGAAGAACCAGCGAGGATCAACTGAACGGTTTGATGTTGCTAAACATCTATAAAAGTATTGAGGTTCACTATGAGGACTTTATAAATATAAAAATGGCAAAATTTCCAAGGCGCACTGATTTATTTTATAAAATACTACATAATTGACTTTCGGCGGCAATTTGAATTTTTCAGTAATCTATCTTCTTACTTTTTTCATATTTTGCCAAATAGAATTGTTTACTTACAAGTAGTAAGTACAAGTAAGTCCCATGGGAATAATGGAACAAAGAAAAAAAAACAGACAGATTTAATTTTAGCATTTTTGGAATATTAGTAACGACTCCCGTTTCCGAGGGAATATGGTGATTGTTCTCATAGGAATATGGGAATGAGTTAAAGCTTATGTTACTCGCTCGGGGGTAGTGTATCATTCTAAAGGTGGAAGAATTTTTGAAATCGGTGCAGTAGTTTCTAAGTTCTCGTTTACGTTCCCGTAGAAATTGGGATAAAATATAATGTCTATGTCTTTCCTCAGGTCTTAGACTACCTCTGTACAAAATTTCATTTGAATTGGTTCAGTTGTTTGGGCGGGACGACCAGACATTATTAGTAAGGACCGGTTCCCGTGGAAATATTCGGATGAATTGAAGTCTATGTCCTTCTAGATCATCTCTGTATAAAATTTTACTGAAACCGACTCAGTGGTTTGGGCGGCAGATTCTTTCGTACTTGTTATAGTAGTAAGGACTTTTGTTCCTGTAGGAATATGGGGATGAGTGAAGTTTATGTTACTTGATGATAGTGAGGCGTTCTAACGGTGGAAGAATTATTAAAATCGGTGCTGTAGTTTCTAGTTTCCTGAAAACGTTCCCGTTCTCATTAGAATAAAGGGATAAAATGCACAGACTATGTCCTTTCTCAGGTTCTAGGCTATCTATGTACCAAATTTCATTCAAATCGGTTGAGTAGTTTGGGCGGGAGACGGTAACATAGAAAGATGGACAGACAGAATTACACATTACACATTCATAATATTAGTTAGGACTCCTCCTAGCAATGTATTTTACGAATCAATACAGAGTATAAAAAAAGCATAAAAATGTTAAAAACAAATTTCAAAACCCCCCCCGAAAAATTTTTCTGCGTTCGCCCCTGGAGTCTATCCAAAGAATTTACTGCCCAGCGCAGCAATCGTACGGCTTCAACTTTTGCCCGATAAAATGCGAAACTATAAGCAAATTAAATCACATGGCAGATGTTGAAATGGCTGTCAATGAAAAGAGTTGGTGGCGCTAAAATAGTCCTTTATTTGCATGGCAGCATGGCTGAAAGCTTTCCTGAGCGTTGTACTCTTTCTCTCCCAACAATAGTTTTTCCACGGCTTACGGGTATCGCCTTACGCGAGGAATTGGCAAGTCCTCCGTTAGTAAATTCATAGACATGAAAAGCGCATTCTCGATTAGCCGTTCGGAACTTGCAGAAAATTGAAGGTCCCTCCATTCCCTCATAAGTCACAAAGCAATTTTGTGAGAAATGTGCTAGGCCCTGGGGCTCCTCGTTCTGTTGCGCCACCCTATTTATTTATGTAGTCTTTCTTTACTGCTGGAGAATGGAGGGTTTAAATTTGTCTGCCAGTTTAATTACAAAAGGAAATTCCCCAACTTCGCGATGCCACAAAAAACAAAAAATTCTTCAAAACTATTGGATCAACTTTTGCTTATGTTGTAATACTACACTTTTGTTTAAAATTTATCTAATTCAAAGCACCTTCGATTGAGGCCGATCATGGGTTAATCATTTGATGGAAAGTTCTATTTTAAAAGGCAATTTCATACTACAAAACATAGGGGGACATTTTTTGAAACAACACGTTGGCGTGTGGAGTGATAAAATTAATCTTGTTTCTCGTAAAGAAATGTGAAAAGCGTTTCGAACACTAATAGGCAATAAAACCACTCAATTTATGACTGCAGAGCTGAATGAGGAAGCTGGTTTCACACTGTTCTTTTTTTTCTATTTAATCTATCTGGGAGACAGTATGTTTTGTGCACTCATCTATTTTTATTCGAACAAGGACAAAAATATCTTTGAGGGGATTAAAATTTATTGATAAAGTTGAACATAAAACGGCAGATTTTTTTTATTGTGTTTTTGTGATTGTTGACAAAACATTTAATTAAAAATAAGTTGCGTCAAATTCTGATTTTATGTTTACCGATGTTTCCGTTCTTCAGGTTCTGTTTAGCTTATGGCATCAACACAACATTATAAGAATCGCTCTGATATAAATTTTCTATTGCGTACAGAACAGCCAGTAGCTAGATTTCTTATTCGACCCTATGGAGGTAACCGTCGGCGTCGGAGCAGAGTTTCCTCCGCAACGCATCCGGATCGGAGACTCAATTTAGCTTCGAAGTAGTTGTCATCGTAAGAAATTTTCCACAAATGCGGCAACGCATTGCATTCCCACAACTATAACTTTCCACAACAAAAACTTATCGGAGGACGTCGGATCGGACGATTGGAGAACTACCCAGAAGCAAAATGTATACGAATCATGTTTTCCATCAAGGACAAATAAAATCACATCCATACCCGAAAGGACATCTGTCGATAATGGAAAGTCTAGAAAAACTTATTACCTTTAGTATGTGTTTGGATGCTATGATTCCCATGTACAACTTTAAACTCAACTTCTCCATTGTCATCCCCCCTAGGGAAGACTGGGAAAACACAAAATCTAATCCTTGAAGGCAAGTTATGGTCTGTTATACGGACGGCTCAAAAATGGACACTGGTACAGGTTCCGGCATTTTTAGCGACTTTCCCAGAACGAATTTCTCAGTAAGTCTGGGCAGTCACTCTTCCATTTTCCAAGCTGAAGTATTTGCCATTAACGAGTGTTTGAGAATAATATGTTCATCGAACATGAAAAACTGCACTAAAGGCGTTAAGTTTACCTGTCATAAGATCCAAACTAGTCCAAGAGACTAGACTAGAGAAAGTCATGTCACTCTCTGAACAAGCAAGGAAAAACACTGTAATCCTCCACTATGGATCCCAGGCCAGCACACAAAGGACATGATGGTAACGAGAAGGCAGATGTCTTAGCTAAAGACGGCGCATCTAAACCATTCGTTGGTCCTGAACCCTTCTGCGATGTAAATAAAAGCACCTTGAAACATACTGCCAAGATCATTCTATTGGAGGAATCAAATAAAGCTTGGAGTAACTCATCTGGTCAAGTCTGTTCAAAACTCTTTTTGCCAGAATATACTGAAAAAACATCAAAATTCCTACTAAACCTCAATAGGAAAACCCTAAAAATTTGCACAGGACTACTATCCGGTCACTGTTCTTTAAAGAAACATCTTCACCAAATGAGGCTGGTAGCGGATCCCCATCTGTAGACTATGCCTCAAAAATGAAGAAACATCTCTGCACATTATTACAAAATGTCCAGCACTTAGAAAGCAAATACTTGACTATTAGACTATCCCCCTAGATAAACTCAAACTCATTCACCCACAGAAGATAGCTAACTTCTGGTTCAATTCAGGAGCAGGAGAACTGTCCTGAAACCTCACATGGGCTGGCACATAATAGGTTTCATTCAGACACCGCAGTGTCCGGAGCTGAGGAAGCTCTACCCGTCCCTTAAATCTATCTGTCTATCGATCTATCCGAATAGTAGAAAATCGGAGAGAATTCCGCTCCGACGCCGAAGGTTATCTCGATTGGGTCGGTTGAGAGGTTTTCGAGCAGTAACATAAATATGAAGGTGCACCTCTAGACACCGCACTGCTTGAGTTGTATAACCTATCTTATAATAGGTTCGTTCGTTGAATTTTACCCCAAAAGACCTGGTTTTGTCAGTTCTCAAAAAGCTTTAAACCACAAAATCACCACGCCATTAACTGAGCTCACTCCAACAAGAGCATAGTGCCACTTCAGGGCGAGTTGAGGATAAACTCACGGCTAAAGAAACATACAGTTTGTGACTCTGGGCGAGGTAAGGTTCTTCAAAAAATGCTAAGCAGCTCAAGTGCCTCCACGAACAAACCTTATCTCTACATAAGTATAGCTGTTAAAGTCTTTAAGTTACTGCTCACACCAATTCTAGTGATTCTGAGGTTACTGAAAGTAACGCCTTTCAATTAAGTGCGTTCATCTTCTACTTTTGTTTACATATTATGTTACTTGACTTCTTTATCTTAATACATACATCCACGTTCTCACATCTTTCTCAATCTAAGTTCATTTTTGAAGTTCATAATCTTTGACTTTGACTAGACCCCTTGAAAACATGTCTAAGTAGACTGGTAATTGGTTGATCCTTTGACATAAAACTCTTAAATTTACTTTCTCTTCCTGTGCGGCATGGTATGGATTTACTTGCTTCTTACACACACGATTTACCAAGACATCATCTTTCTTTTTTTTATGTCAGCCGACACAATTACCATGTCATTAAAAGTAATAACTGTCATGTGCCACAAGTTGTAGTTCAAATAATACAAGTCTCATATTGTGCCCTACCCGTTGGCACTTTAAAAATTTCATCAAATAATTAACCAAATGGGTAAATCGTCTTCATTATGTTTCCACATCCGTATTTTTCAATCTACCCACTTCCCTCATTTATTTTTATGTGGTTACATATTTTAATTGTCGTTTTTTTTTTTAATTTTTGTTTAAAAAAATTTTATAGGAAGCACTTGAACAGTGAACACCCTTTCTTATCTCAGGCAGCTAGCGTATCTGAGTTTTCTGTTTTTTTTTTTTTTTTTTTTTCAATGTTTTGTGGAATTTGAATGAAGGGACATTCACATTGTGACATTACACCCATCGCGGAGTTGCGTTTGCACCTGAAATTGGTGACACTATGGTTGGCCGTGTATAATTTTGTTAGGTAGGTACTTGTGTTAGGGCACCCAAGCACTTTTACTGCATTTGAAATTGATTTCAATTCCGAGAAAACACAGTTTTATGAGAAAACTAATCTCCAAAGGAAATGAAAAGAAGCAGAAGGACAGGTGATGCTTTCCAAAGAAAAGGGATGAGATAAATTTCTTTCAGAAGCACTTAGGCCGGCAAAAAATTCATTCACATTTCAAGATGCATTGTGTAGAAAAAGAGCAGGTGTTGGTGAATGTAATGAACGCAATATACCTACCTATCCTTTCTTTAAATTTAATTTGCCATGATACCCAAGACAATGAATAAGAAATGGGAGTGCAAATATTTTTGGATGAATGCTGAAACTGGATATGAATATTGTTTCAACTGTTCGAAATACAAACACTGCCCTTGGAGTATGAGAATTAAAGTATATGTATTCGTGTCTACAAAATTTATTTAAAGAAGGGAATGGGATAACCATTACCATTCATTAGCAAAGGGAGTAAGATTTCTTGAAATAAAATTAAATATTCGTACCTTGACAGAAAACTAAAATACTGTTAATTTACCGCCACCAAGGTTCTGTTTGACTCAAGAGCCGATTCTCCTAGAATCCATGTGTTCGTCTACTACTGGTTCTGACCGATTGCTTAAACATAAAGCAAAAATATTAAACAAAAATTGAAGAATTGTGCACTCCTCTAATGCACTCCTCTTGCGAGATAAGCGCTTTATTTGATTTTAGTACACCAAATGCTCTTACTTATGTCACTTTGCATTGGACGAAAAGAACTGTCCAGGAGCGTCCAGAAGCATTCTCAAACCGTTCAATTGCATTGGTGCAAAAAGATCGCTTATCATGATTCTGAGGAGTAACAGCCGCTTCTCGATTTGAAGTGAGAATCGACTCAGAAGCACTTAACACATGTTACTCAAATGTCAAAAAGAAAAGTTTCTTCAAGGAATATTTTTAAGAGCCATAGGTGTTTCACTCACACAAAGGAAATTACGTTAAACTGAATAGATACTATTTTGGGTGTTCCATTGGTTTTTAAAATGAGTGCTTCCTCGAGTGAAACCAATGGAAAGCGACATAAGGTTTAGTTCGGGTTGAACCTGAGCCCTAATCAACATCTTTCGATAACGACTAAGATTTCGGGCGGGCTCTGTCCATTCTTGCACTCTAAGTCGGTTGAGGTCTTTCACTTGATTGCGCCCCCTAAGACGATGTATTCCACTTCCGCGAATTCGGCGAACATCCGTCGGGCCGGAGCGTTTAGGTCTCTCCGTTCTACATGGCCCAACCATCGTAGCCTCCCGATGCGTACTCTTCCGGCTGTGCCCATGTCGCGGTACAGCTCATACAGCTCGTTGTCATATCTTCTTCTTCACACATTTTCGCATAGAGGTCCGAAGATCACTCGGAGTACGAGGGTTTTGTTTCTCAATTGCCTTCTTAACTTAAAGAAGCAACGGTTGGCATGAGTTATTCTCCGTTTGATGTTCGCACTGATGTTGTTTTCCGTGTCTAAAGCGGATCCTAGGTAGACGAAGTCCTGTACTACCTCGAAGTCATATCTGCCTACTGTGACGTTTTGTCCAATACGTCGATGTTCTGCGTCCTTGTTCGATGACAACATATATTTCGTTTGACCCCCATTAACCATCAAACCCATTTTTACCACTTCTGTTTCAATGTTCGCAAAAGCACCTACGACGCGACGTAACGCTTCCTTCTTCCTATTAGTCAAAATCTACTGCGTAAGCAAGTAGTTATATAGACTTGAAAGGTTATGTCTCTGATGTTGACGTTTGAGTTTTGAAAATACCATGATAGTTTATCGTCTTGTCGAAAGACTTTTTCGACATCAAAGGTCTCGGTGAGTTTTTTACCGGCCTTGACAGAGCAGTGTGTGATGGTTACCATGTCTGATTGTTAACCCAGAGGTTTGTTGTTCGAGTCCCAGCAGAGGCAAAAATATGCAGTGTGAATTTTCTAAAGTCATCCTGCATGCCGTGCGAGTTTTGCAGGGATGCCGAAACTAGAGATGGCTCTGTACAGGTCGTGAATACTGTCATACGCGACCTTGAAATCGATTAAATGATGGTGTATACCGATATTATTTTCCCGGGGTTTTTTTTCCAAGATATGCCATAATATGAAAACTTGGTCGATGATGTTGACATGAGGTTTCACCCGTTCACATACTGCAGCAGATAAGATCCTATACGCGATCTTGAGAAGGCTTATTCCTCCTTAATTGGCACAATTGTGAGTGTCACCCTTTTTTAGGATGGAGCATACGATACTGAGGTTCCATTCATCGGGCATTCTTTCTTCCCACCATATCATGTAGATCAGCTGGTACATGCTCCTTCTCAACTGTTCTCCTATTGCCTTGAAAAGTTCGGCATCAATGCCATCTGCACATGCAGTATTATTTGATATAAGATTGCATATGGCGAGATTTACTCCTTCTATGTTGGGAGGACGGCATTCTTGATCGTCCTCCAATTAGAATGGGGCATTCTGCCTGCATCCTGTTGTGCAGTCTGCAGAAGTGGTCTTTCCATAGATGGTCAGTAGTGACTGCGATTGTATCACTATTCTCTGCAGGGTTTCACAGGCTTGAGTTCGTGGCCTACCACCCCGGCATAATCTTTATACGTTTTGGTAAAACTTGATATTACTCCTGAAGGAATTGCCAAATACTCTCGAAGGGTATAGCCTTTGCAAAATATTTTTTGATTTCTATAGGGATTCGAATCTCCCACTTTACAGGCAGACATACTATCCACTTTGTGCCACGGGCACAACCAGAAATTGAAAATTTTGTACCAAAACCTCGTATTTTAAGTTTTGATTTTTAGACAATTATTCCCTGCAAAAAATACCTCTGAAAACAGCTACGAGATCCATTAAAATAAAAAGTTGCTTAGATTGCTCTTTAACTTGAATTTAAAAGTTCATTTACGATTTAAGAATTCTGAAAAAGAATTCCAGCCTCAATCATTACCAAAGTATTGCATGGTTAACAAGGGAATCCCTAGAGTAAGAGTATTTCAGGCTTGGCTAGGTTCGCAATTGCTTTTTTTCTTCTTTTTAACAGCCTAATATAAATACATGAGTTGGATATGGCTCAGTTAACTTGCGTGCAACCATTAATGCATTCAAATTATATCACCCTTTGGTTTTAACTCTAAAGTGATATTCGTTTAAAAGGGTGAGCACAAATTGATTTGTAGGAAAGTAGTTTTTGTTTAATTTGGTCATGTGGTCAATCAAAATCGTATTATGGAACTTTTGTTAGAGTAAATCTCAAACTTCCGGTTATATAAAGAGTGAATCCGTAGCTCGTAAAAGTATAAAACATGATTGATAATTGATAATGATAGTGAAAATGAGGAAATTAGATGGATATACTTGATAACTATACAGCCTTTTAGAAAGAGGCAAATTATGTGCGGTAGTCAACAAGGCGAAAAAGTTCATATCCTCCCTTCGACAATTTTTTTTTAATTTTTAATTATATTTTCAATATGAGCATAGCCTACGATGCATATAGTCAGAGTTGAGAAAACTAAAATAAAGGAAGGTTTTTGTGAAGCCTTTTTTGAAAAATTTGCCTCCACTGATGTGATGGAAGAAAGATTGCTAAAAATGCCGTTGAAGAAAGACTGCTTGAAGTCCTTTTTGTAACAGATGAGATTATTGTTAGCTTGAGAAAGAGTTAAGTATTAAACATTCAAGATTCCTAGATTTGACGAGATGTTCTCCGAACAGCTCCAAATGGAGATAGAGTTGATGGATACTCATCTGGTGAAATTTACCAGAAGAAACATGGCTATATGAAAGTGCCAAAATTTGTTCAAGATGATCATACATTAAAAATTTTTCGGTCCAATACGCTTGATATCTTGTTGACCCAGTTTTCCGAGAGATAGAAATTTCATTCATTAACTACTTTTTGAGATCCAAAATTCCAGCAAGTAATCGGTTGAACTTTCGACAGCCACAGCCGCCAGGGGCTAGTACAATCAGTTACTCACTTCTATGATTGATAAAAGTGGTTTCTGAAAGAGCTTTCACCGCTTAACTTTTTAGAATAATACAGTTCATAACTTAGAATCCTGCAAAGTCGCCAAAATTTATATAATAATATCAAAACAACTGTCATTCAGCATTCAAAAACTCAGACATAACAGGATGTACACTGGGTTTGTTCTTATCAACTTTACTTTCATGGAGTCTCTTTGTTGACGAACTGAAGCAGAGGGCATAACACTAGATTTTTTCGTTAAAGCCCTACTTGCCCTATGGTAGCCACAAAGCGCTTTCTCAAGAACCTAAACTTGTTATAAATGTCATAAACTGAATGTTTTTAAGGTCCTGGGTTTGTCCTCAACTCGGCCAGAAGTATAGCCCTAGATTTTTGCTGGGGTGAGTTCAGGCAAAAAACAGGGCTGTAATGCCATTTTTTTTTTATTCAAGTGACAGGAAATGTGGTGATTTTGTGGTTTATTGTTTTTTGAGAACTGTGCCCCTGTTCTGTAACTATCGCCTCGATAAAAGCAGGCGATAAACGGTGGAAAATGGAACGAAGTCCTACTAAATTCATAGAATTTCGTTCCATTTCCCACCGTTTGTCGCCAAGACGATAGTTACAGAACAGGGGCACTGAAAACCCAATGCCTCTGCTATGCAACTGTTCCATGGATAATATCGATCGAGAAACAGTGAGAACCGGAACCTACAAAATTCATAGAATTTCGTTCCATTTTCCACCTTTTTTCGCCGGTGGTAGTTACAGAACAGGAGCACAGTGCCCCTGCTCTGTAACTATGTTGTGTTGTATGGGAAACGTATTAAGAGTTTCATAAAAAACTCAAACAACACAACACCTCGATAAAAGCAGGCGATAAACGCTGGAAAATGGAACGAAATCATACTAAATTCATAGAATTTTGTTCCATTTTCTACCGTTTATCGCCTCGGCGATAGTTACAGAACAGGGGCACAGGTCTTTTTTGACTACTCAGAGGGTTTTCAAAAAACCTATGGGAAACCCTGGATAAAGTTCAACGAAAGAACCTATATATTATAATAGCCGTGTTTTATTGGGAATTTATATTCACTTTAGCAAAACATCGCAAAACATCGCTCATGAAAAAACAAGATCTCTTAAGTGAATAGCGTATGTGGACAAAAATAGCTCACCTGCCAAAGTGAACGACAGGGATGGCTGGTAAATGCCGTTTATGGGAAAGTGAACTTGGGAAGTGAATATAGCCAAAAAAGCGTTTTATTGAGACTCTCAAGTGAAGTGAATATAGAAATTCCCAATAAAACACGGCTAATAATGAAAAACACAGCTAAACTTCTATGATCATCTTTTTTGATGAAATTTCCCATAAACACTTCGCACATTGGCGGCTGTATGTCCTCAATAACTTCACGAATTTCATCTTTGGACTCTTGAATCGATTGTGGGTCATTGATATAAGTCTTATCTTTCACTTAGAAGAAAAATATATGATAACTCAAGTCTTCTTTCGAAAGATCGATGTTGCTTGTGCCGCACGTTTTTAATCAGGCGATACCTCTTTTCGAAGTAAAATAACTATTGAAACCGATTTTTAAAAGATTTGAAGTTTTAAACCTGTGAGTTACCTCCAAAACTACTTTTGTTAAATATGTGAAGTCACTCGTCTACGTAGATAGATCCGAGACAATAGACGCCTTAAATGAGGTCCCAATTTTGTAAGAAGTCAAAAATTGGGCCTTTTGACTGTAATTCGAGCCAGCCGGGATTGTCATTTTCCCCCATACATTTTTAAAGTAGAATGGAAAACCTTAAGGTTTATATTAAAGCTTAATTTTTGGCCATAACTTAAATGTGTTATTCTTTTTGGAAACCACACGTGTCACGTCTAATAAAGTACACCCTCTACATACGGCTCATATTATTACAGACAGTATACTGTTATGTTTATTTAAGTTCAAATTTTCAATATAAATTTTAAGCCGGTGGTCATAACTTGTTAATAACTCACCTTAAAGTTGGTTCCGAAAAAAGTCAGTACAAGTTACTTTAAAAAGCTTTCTCAAATCGACATCTTTATAAAATTAAACTGCCTACCACACAAAATATTTTAGGTACGTTATTAAAAAAAGAGCATTGATAACAACCACTTAAAAATTCAATTTTGCATCGTTTTGTCAGCTTTAACGAGCCAGATAAGTAACCGAGAAGAGTAGAGGCATAAATATTGAAAATTAAGTAGGATTGGAGAAGATGACATTGATAAATTTCTTTTAATAATAATAATAAGTTTGTCCGTTTTCATATATTTCTTCCAACTTCTTCCACCAAGCAACTTTAAATCTTAGACAAAAGAGCAAAAAGCCGAAAAGTCTACTCTTTAGTACCTTAAGTGATTTATTTAGGGATATCTTTAGCTTTCAAGGGCCCTTCTCCGCGATGCGATGTTTCAATCGGTTTTACCTTCAATTTTGAATATTTAAACAGATCAAACAGCTCCAACCAGTCTGGAATAGAGTAATTAAGCTCAATCTGCATAGACAAAAAGTGAAAACGCTTTTGTTAAAGTTAACAATTGAAATCGAAATGATTTCAAATCTCAACACCGCACCATTAACCCACCCACATGCACAAATCCGTCCGATTAATTTGAACTTGTTTCTTTTATTTTACTGTGAAAGTCTATTTTCTATTTGAATGCGAGTGAGGCAGTGAAACATTTTGCGCTTTAATCTAAAATTTGATTCTTTTGGGATGATGCTCAGAAAAAAAGAATTTTCTATATATGCGTTGCGTAGTAGGTATACCTACCTACCTATTCAAATACTTTATGTTATCAATGGTTTTTTTCCTTGAAATGTGAACTTTGAGTAATTTTTTTTGTGTAGCAGAAATTGTGTAATGTTTGTTATCAAACAAAAAACAATTTCTGAACGGAATGGCCTAGGGAGGTAACTTTTAATGGTGTGCGAAGTAAGAATTGATTTAAATTGTTGAAGTGCGCCACGCTTTGAAAGTGGGACGTAGTAGAATATAGAATCGATGTTTATTCTTCGATTCACAACCGGTCGGTTTTTGTGAAGAAATTTTCAATATTATTGAATGGTTATGAATATTAATTTACGAGCAAGGAACGGACCTACTCATTTGAATTATTCACTTTAGAAGAGTATCAGGTTTGAGGAGGAAGTCGTAAAAGTGTGAGGCTAATTTTTGAAAAAATCAATAAAATTGGAAGTTTATTATCATAAGTTCCATAAAATAACCGAAAGGTTTGAAAAGAAAAACGATTCTTGAAGTTGTTTGATTAGAATTTATCATTTTCCTTATCCTCGAATACGAGTGTTTCTTTATGGTTCAAGTAATGAAACTTTCGTATATCTTCAATCAAGTATGCGGTGTAGCTTATGTCGAATTCAATTCAGAATTAAACCACATACTGTTACATTATCGCTTGGAGTTGAATAAGAAACCAAACCCATTGCTACTTTCCAAGACACAACAGATCTTAAAACGACATCACATTTTTCAAAACTACACCACATATCTTTATAGAACACCACAGTTCTTCAAACGGCACTACAGCTCCTAAAATAACAACAAAGTTCTTAGAACGACATCACAATTCTTAAAGTGACACAACAGTTCTTCAAAAGACTCTACAGTTCTAGAAACAACAAGAAAGTTCTAAAAACGATACCACAGTTCTTAAAATAACACCACATATTTTAAAACGACAGCACAAATCTTAAAACGACATCACACTCCATAAAACGACACCACAGCTCCTCAAACATTTTCACAGTTCCTCAAATGACACCACAGTTCCACAAATGACACAATGGTTCTTAAAGCGACAACAATGTTATTAAAACAATACCACAGTTCTTAAAACAACACCACAGTTTTATAATCGACAGCACATTTCTTAAAATGACACTACAGTTCTTAAGCCAACAGTGAAATTCTTAAAACGACGTCACAGTTCTTTAAACGACGCCACAGTTCATAAAATTACGATGCACTTCTTAAAATTACACTACAGTTCCTAAAATGACACCTCAGTTCCTGAAACGACAGATTCAATATGCTCTGAAGTCATGCACAAACTTTATATTTAATGTCACGTCAAAGAACTTTTTCAAGAGTTCAGATCTGCCTTTGTTTTCTCAACAGGTTGACTGCCAAGTGATACGGTGCGATTTGATGTGATACCTAAAGTAAAGCGTCATTCAAATAGCCGCTTTAAGAAAATTCTTTTGAGTCAATTTTAAAATACTTTTCGGCACATTTTAGGCTGCATCTCAACCATAACTTAAATAATGGTTTTGAATGCGTCCAAAGTTCGGGGATTCACTTTAGCAAGGTATTTTACCTAGCTCTATAAAAAAAATCGAATGGTGTCAAACCGCATGTTCTTAGTGGGCAATTGACGTCGCTAAAATGTAAAATTACTTTATCAGGAAAGTTCCAATCCCCAAGAAATATACGTGCTCCAGGCTTCAATTGTTGCGTTATTCAAACCTTATAAAATTGGAGTTGCAAGGTCAAAATGCGAAATACGCAACATTGCGTTGTAGGCGTTGACACATTTATTTGCAGCGAGCCCCGATTAATTCGGATCTTCAGCAACGGTTGCACTTGCCATAGTTGCAATATTTTTGCTTACGACATCAGTGAGGCTTTTATTCGACCGCATTAAAAACTTTAACGATTGCTTGATGCGCGAATAGTCCACTTTTTTTAGAAGGTAAACGAGAACTTAGTATTTGTATTGAAAGGGCTCTGATTTGAATCAAATTTGGAACAAAAATAGTCTAGAACCTGAGAACTTACATCCTAATCCGAATCTTGGCGTTTTTCTTTGTTACCGTCCCCCACCCAAACTACTGGACCGACTTAAGTGAAATTTGGAGCAGAGATATTCTTGAAGGACATATGCTATATATCTTATCACTATATTCCCACTGAAACGGGAAAGTAACCGGGAACTTAGAATCTATTCAACTATTAGTTCATCTCCATATTCTTACGGAAACGAGAGTCCCTTATAAGTGCAAAAGTAGTAGCTCTGTCTGTCCGTCTATCTATCTTATCATATCCCGCCCAAACTAGTGAACCGATTTGAATGAAGTTTTATACAGATATGATATAGGACCTGAAGAATGACAAAGGCTATGTATACTCCTACGGGAACGGGAACGATAAAATTACTAATGCACGTGGAAGAAGTTGCGGGCACAGCTAATAGGCTATATTTCTTTCCATATTCCCACAAAAACGGAAACGACAAAGGGACCTTACTGGAACGAGTCCAAAAACTCTGTCCCCGATGATAGAGTGCTTCATTGGCCTTGAGTAACATAGACTATTTTTCATTCCCGTCTTCACACTGGAATGAAAACTTGGAAACTACTTTACTTAATTTACTCAATTCGGTCACCATACGAATACGACCCGAGCTACGCCAGGTAGGTCCACTAATAGTAAATATAATCAAACCCAAATTACAGACAACAATCTCCAAAACTGTTTAATGGGGACCAGTTGGAAACTGGATTTTAGTAGGACTACAGAAAAAAGAACAGTTCTCTGGCCTGATCTTATCTAGTTGCTCAATTAGCCTGGCAGGCAAAGTGTTAAGATATGATGGTGACATCTCTGCCTTGTGTTTGAGAAAAGTACAGAGTCTTTGATTTTTCTTTTAAGAAAGTTACATAAAAAATTATATAGATAAGGTTACTGCCTGAGTAGATTGAGTACTATATACACGCTATTTTTCTTGGTCAACACTGTTCATACTGAAATGACTGACATGCATTAGATTTTTCGTCTGACAGAATAGAAATACATACATCTGTATATTTGAAAGAATCTGTCACTTTTCGACATGAAAAGAAGGATACTCACAAATAATCTTTTTAGAACAATTTTTGTAGCTTTTTTCCATTTGCCATGTGTACGAACTTTACTGCGGGCGCCCAAATAGGGACTTAATTGAAAATAATTCAATATCGACAATAAAGTAACAATTCTAGAAAACAAAATCTTATGAGTAGTCTATACGTCAATCATTATATCTAAGATCAGCTTTGAAAATGGTCTCAGAGGCTCTCTAATAGGTGATATACATGTTTGAAAGAGAGAAAATGAAACAATGTGCACAGGAATGTGTTGAATTCTAAATGTCATCAAAACCTTAGCTCTGAAGGCATCGTATTGAACTTTACCAGTTCAAAGCCGACCTGGTCATCGGCATCGCGACCTGATGAACTGATTTAAGAATGAATTCATAATTGGCAGTGAATTTTTTACTTCTGAATAATAATTTTCATAGAATTTTGTATGCATGGGCCAATAGAAAAAAATCCAGAACATCAATGATGGTGCTATGAGAATATTGAATTAGATTTGAGGATATTGTTAACTTTTTAGAGAAATCCAACTCTTCACCTAGGTGCAAAGTGGTTTTTTCTTGAATACAGAAAGAATCTTAAGACACAATAAATGCCAAACAAATCCAACACGCTTTCTATTCTCTGATTTTTTTTTTTTTTGAATTTCTACCATAATTTTCATAAAATCATAATAACCTCATACCCCTGGACTTCTGAAAGAGTCCACTCAATATTCATATTTTGCAAAATACATAATGCACATATTTAATCAAAATTATTTTATTTATTTGAACATCAGCTGTTGGAACATTTTCTATGTTTGGTTGAAATTTTGATTCTCTCTGTGAAATATTTTATTTATGTTTACTAATGTAAGTATTTATGAATGCGACACAATTGTGTCGATGGAAGTAGGTACTTGGTAATATTTGAGCATTTAAGAATTTTTTTATGAGAAGTTGTTGTGGTATTTGTAATGAGTGGTGACTTTCTTTTTGCACAACAATTATTTAAAGCTACGATGGCAAATTAATCAATTATAATTGCTTGACGTAATGATCACATCACATCGAAACTATTTTCTAGCGCAACTATTTTAGGTTTTGCATCATTTATAATTTCCACGTTCTAACCCAAATTGGAAATGTAAGAAAAAGAGAGTCTCATTAGCTTTTTGACTTTGTGAAGACACTCGATTCGGAGTTTTTAACAATGCCTTTCATTCGTACCTTTAGAAAATGTTTTCATTAAAATAATTCACAAAACTTGGACACATCATCGACATAGTCATTCTGTTTGGGGTAAACCTGAACTTCAACCAACGTCTTTCGATTTCGGGTGAGTTTGAGCTTTGTGTGCTGACGTTCAAAAAGTCTCAGTCTTAGAAGTCTAAGCGCTTAATCTAATTGACACCTGGTGTGCCAGAAACGGTCTTCTCGTCAATCCTCTTGAAACTGAGGTTGTCCACTTCACGAGACGCAAAAAATTTACTACTCTGACACTTAAAGGCGTCAAAATCCTCCTTTGAAAGTAAGTCAAACATCTCGGAGTAATCCTAGATAGCAAGATTCTTTGGGCTAAACATGACAAGTTTAAGACTGCTAAAACACTTTCAGTCTTCTGGCAATGTAAGGGAACCTTTAGCAAGACTTGGGGTCTGTCACCGAAAAGGGTCCTTTGAATCTATACGGCCATGAAATCACCATTCTTTTCCTACTGCGTCAGAGTTGTGTGGTGGAACAAGCTCTTGTGAAAATACGTTAATGCCTCGTTAGTCAAACTTTAAAAAACAACTTTTTGATTATATTGGGGCCTTTTCCAGCACTGCAGGTGCTGCTCTCGACGCACTGCTGAATCCTACTCCCCCTGATACCTACGGCAAGGGGTGTACTCTCAAGACGATTTCTCGATCGAAGAGGTATGCTTTTTGGCGCAATTTGCACTGGAGTTTTGAGGAACTCGCGAGGAGCATATCTTTTTACCAGCGTCTAATGGATATGCCGTCCGTAACGATGATCCCAAGACTCAAACTGCGTCAAAAATATACAGTCAACTTTCCGTCAGCTCAGGCATGGTCCGCTCTAGAATCCGAGCCTGTAAAGGATTGTTATCGAATCTTCACAGATGGTTCTAAGACCGATGATGGATCTGGCGCTCGTGCATTTGTGGAGAACAACTCTTTAGGCTCTCAGGCATCCGCCCTGAAATAGTACTTAGAGACAAAACAAAATGAATTTCGTTGAGTTCCTGCGTCATAACTTCAAAACTATGATAGGTCTTATAAAAAAGGAAGTCATACTCCCAAGGCATCACAATGGATCTTCATTGTTCTAAGTGTGGAGTTGAAAGGATCAATCCTTTTGTATATGGACTACCACGTTGGAGTTCTAGCCCTTATGCAATCCAAAATTTTGCCTTGGTTTTCAAGAACGCCTGGCGAAGAAAATTATACTGCTATGAGACTGTTTTCTCAATAAAAATAAAAAGGGTGGCGCAACAGAGCGAGGAGCCCCTGGGCCTAGCGCATTTCTCACAACCATGCCTTGATGTGAAGGAATGGAAGGGACCCACAATTTTCTGCCGGTTCCGAACGGCTAATCGAGAAAGCGCTTTTCATGGCAATGAACACTAACGGAAGACTTGCCAATTCCTCGCGAAAGGCGATACCCGTGGAAAAAACATTTTTGCCTCTGTTGGGATTCGAACTCGAACCTCTGGATTAATAGGCGGACATGCTATCCATCACACCACGGGTACCACCACCACGGTACTCAGCCTTAGTCTACAGAAAAACGCTAACGTGAATTGCAGATGAAACATTAATTAAACCTTGCCACATCTTAAATTGCTAAAAAAGAAAACTTATAGCGCTTTTATCCACTTGGCCACACACAACCGCTAAAAAATCGATTACACCAATTAAAAGTAAACATTTATTGACAAAAGACGCTCTACCACAAAGAGCACCCATCATCTTTCTAATTTAAATAACCGGAAGTTGTCCATTAACATCTAAGGCAAAAAACATCAAGTTAAATTTCCAATGCTGAACATGTCTCTCAAATTTACCCAATATATCCCACGAGCCACGAAATTTAAGCAAAAAAAAAAAAAATGAAATGAAAAAGCCAAACAAAACAAAAAGAACTTTGATGTAGCAACTGAAGCTCATCACATCATTTAAATCAAACGAAGAAAAAGGGTCACTAGGTACCTGATAACATCCCATCGTCTTCAACAAACACTCAAAACCTTCCAATATTAAGTGCCTCATTATGAGCCGGCGTCGTAGCCTTCAGCGAGGACAGATTTTATGAAAAACCTTCATAACACCGGCCGGCCGGCCGGTACAGACACAGAGAGGTAGTAGAATAGTCGTCATTCGACAATCTTTCGGTTGGATACTTCAACTGGGCGACTTTAGTTGCTTAATCAAAAGCCCCAAACAAAATAAATTCACACATTCGAGGCCTCTCCGCCGCCAGTCTATGGTCGATCGCGAAAGCTGGGCACGTAAAGAAATAAAAAAAAATATCAACAAATAAACTTTATTTGTTTATCTACTTATTCGTCGTTATTTACCAACATAAAACAAAAATACAAATACAATCAAAAAATGCCCAAACGCAAATTTCCACAAGTCTTTAAGAGAATGAATGGCTTTTTTTCATTTTGTTTTTGAAGTTCAAGTTCAAGTTTTAGCACACTAGAACAGTGAGGTCTTCAAAATGACCATGAACCCTGCATATGCGTGTTGGTACAAGTATATTGATGTGAAGAAGTAGGTTCAGTCGCTTTGTTCGCACCATACAAACACTTTTGCCACTCACTTTGGGCGTACTTTCCATTTTCATAAGCTATTAATGGCCAAACGCTTACTCATCACTCCTTCAATTAGCTCGCTTACAACATTCTTTTGCGCCGTGCCGGCCGAGTACAAGTATATCCGTATCCGTTCATAAAAATCCATAGTATGTTCAAAATCAAAACACTTCCCATTATGCATGCTAACGAAAGCTCTTACATATATTTATTAACAATCGTAAAAGGTATACCTCAAATAATGTGCGTTGTAGTAACCAAAGCTTACATGGAGTTAATTGGTAATTCTAAGCAGCGGGCGACCGACGCAACGACGATGGTATAGATAGACACTTTCGGATATAAGAACAAAACCTGTACGCAAAGAGACAGGTGACTGTGCGTGCGTGTATACGAGTATGGCTATGGCCCGGTTCAACGCACGCCAAAATTGTGAAGGCCAACTCAATACGACTTTTGCTTTTCACGATTTTTTGTTAGTATACTCGTTTTTTTCCTTCTTTGATTCTTCTATTCAAATTCACAAAAAGACTGTTGTGTAAGAGTTTCGGCTTTGTGGATGGCAGGCCATTCCAGATTTAGGAAAAATATCTTAACACTTAGATCATAACAAAAATGGATTCGACTTGTTCGTTTAAGAAAGGAAGCGCATAGAGAGCTTTTAATTGCTGTTTCTAGCATTTTATGCCCATACATTTAAATTTGACAACATGTCAATGTGTGTTAATTAGTATTTAATTTAATTCTCCGAAGAACATCATTTTGTCATTGTTTTACAGAAATACAAAAAACTGACACTTTGTTAGTTTATGCCTCCTACTTCTTGGTAACATATGTTGCTGCTCATTGGGTAGGGCATAGAGTACCTAGTTCTATTTTGGTTTCTAAACATTACAGCGTAGCATTAGTGCAGGAAATTACATGACGAAATGTATAATATCGTCGTCTTCGATGACATTCTGTTGACTTTACACATTTTTTGGTGGGAATTAATAGACCAGGAGTATTAGACTTTGGATTAGGTAAACGGAGAAACGTAACTTGGTTCTAATCATAGATAAATACACATTAGCGCGAGATTTGTTTTCTCAACACGAAGATGAGCATTGAACTGGGGATTTAATTTCTAAAACTTGTTGCCCGATTCAATTAGAGATTCAAAAGAGTTCAAAAACCTCAGTTAATTTACTTCACCTTGGTGATTTCTTAACTTCTCTCAAAATATTGAAATTTGAAGAGGGTTTTTTGATTTGAGTTTAAAATATCAATAAATAATTTGTTGTGGTTGTTGTTGATGTTAATTTAACCGATGAAACTATTTTGTTCAACTATGAGTTGAGGTGATTAAATGATGCTTCATAAATGGCTTGGTGATGGCAGAGGAATTGAAGAATTTTTATTTTGGTGGGGCCTACGCCTCATTTATTAGCTTAAACACATTTAAAGAAACTTAAACAATACTAATCAAAATTAAATAAGAACTATAAGGATGAGAAGGGATGACTTTTAGGCAGAGACTTCGAAAGTTATGGTCGAAAAGGTGCAGAATTATAAGGGTGAGATAGTTTTTAGGGTCGAAGAACGAAGACATTCCTATGGGCAAAGATTATAAAAACCACACACGCTTGCAATGCTCAAGGAGAAGACGAACATTGAAGGGTTTGGTAACAAGGTGTTGCCGAATTCTGTGGACCTTCTCTTGATTATACGAAGTTACAGAGAAAGTCTAAATCACGGATAAGCTGTACGAGATTTGTGGGAGGTTCTAAAGATGATAGGATCTGAGAGGAGGTTTTTTTTATTTTTTCTAGAAAAGCTAGTGCCTGGCATTTAAAATAAAAATAAATAAATAGGATGGCACAATAGAGCGAGGAGCCCCAGGGCCTAGTGGACTTCTCACAACCATGTCTTTGTAAGGGAATGGAATGGGGACCTACAATTTTCTGCCGATTGTGATGCTTCTTTTACAAGGCTGGGGTAGGACTCAGGGTGTCCAGGAAGCTTCGTAAGACTTGGGCTTCGGCGGTCCAACTTCTCAAAAATGAAGACGCGGAAACGGTCGGGTATTTTCTAAATAACTCTAAATTTATTTTTACAACTTCTCTCAGGATTTGTTTTACAAATTTCGTTTTTTAGTTTTACAAATGTTTAATGATTGCTCGAACAAGCTTCGTCTCTTATCTCTGGTACTGGTCTTCGGGATGGCTGGTTTTCTCGGGGGTCGCGGTGATGTTTCCCTGGGGGTTGGATGCTACGGCCGCTGTGTCCTCTGTGTCCGGCACTTGATGAGTTTTCAACTGGCTCTGCGTTAGGCAGGACACTCTGTCAGCGGCCGCAGATTTTGAAGTAAAAGTCTGCGTTACGGGGAAGGCAGAACAATTTATCGGCAGCGGCGGACTGCGTGGGAAGTGCCTGCGTTTGTAGAAAACGGCAGAACAATCGATCGGCGTTGGCGGACTTCGTAGAAAGTGTATGCGCTTTACTTAGGGCAGAACACTCTGTCGGCGGCGGCGGACTGCGTAGAAAAAGTCTGCGGTTGCGGATGGTAATGAACCGACCTTCGCTATGAAGGCTGACCGGACAGGAAAGCTTACAACACCGTTACTACAAACTCTAGCGTTTTCATGGGTGTTAAAAGTTTCAGGATGGTACCTCTACAGGATCGATTGAGGCTGAACAGGTTGATCTTGATCCAGTGGTGGCGTCGGTCGTCAGATGGATGGCTTTCCAAGTGCCAGCAGAGAAAAAAAGAAGAAGGACGAAATCGAAACCGCAAGTCTCAAGGGCTGTAAATTTGGTAAGTCGACACTGATTGGTCCACTACGAACGTCGGTGAATTAAACCGGGCCTACTAGTCAGCCTTGAAAGGTTGAGTTGTCATACCCTATGATGAGCGGTGTGACTTGCCTTATCATATCGAGTTCCTTTCCACCAACTAAACCCCCTCCCACTTAAATGCGTCTATTTCTTCTTTCTTTGCTCTCTTTAACGAGCTCGCAGTGTCAAGGGGACTATTTGTGTAATAATTTTATAAAGTGCTGTAAAATATTTTCTGTAAAGGAAAGCAGAAAAAAGAAAATTTATGAAGTCTGTTTAATTTTTTTGTGAAAACCAGATGAAATACTGTTAGCACTAAACGCAGTCTTTTTCCACCAAAACTTGGTACCAAAACTTGATAGGGATTCCAGCCATATACTTTCAAACTGATCAATGTCAACAATCTCGAGTCACTTCTGATCAAAGTTGATCACTTTAAATCTCTACCGATCACAACTGGTCGTTGCACATGCATGAACTTGGCATAAAGTATACCTAACTTACTGTTGGTATATTCGCTGCCTTATATTTTGTTTTTCTTTTCCGTTTACCGATTACGACCTATTTCTTTCGATCCTGTGCTCCTGTTCTGTAACGATCGCATCGATAACATCGATCGAAAAACAGTGAGAACCGTAACGAAATCCTACTAGTTTTGTTTCATTTTCCACCCTTTATCACCGGGTTTTATCGAGGATATAGTTGCAAAACCGGGGTACTGGATTGATTCTTTCCTTACCCTTCTTACCGTGATCTAGAATCAACATTTGACATTTCCCATCCTCTTCCTCACAAGATCCATTGTCATCCATCATGCTTTTTCCTTTTTTTGCATTTCTAATCTTTCTTCTTTTTTCGTTCTCATTTTCCTCATTCCATGACTGCTTCTTTTTTTCCCTAATTCTTCTTTCTCTTCTTTTCTTCTTCTCTTCTTGTCCTTTCGATGTTTTCACTTCTTTATTCTCACTTACCCATACCCAGCTTTAACTCTGCTTCTTAAACCTCGTGCCAAGTGCTTTTTCTACTTTTAGCTGATTTAACTCCTCACATTCTGCAACAGATTATTTTAGAGAGAGTTTACCAGCTCTGTAGGATGAAAAATAGACCGATTTTGATCGTTGGTTCCTGTTGAGATCAAAACGATTGGTTTCTCCGATTAGCTTAGGTTTTATACATTTACTTAAAGGAAAAATTGATTTAAAAATATTTTGAAACTGGCCGAGTTATGGAAACAAAGTAACAATTTCAGTATTTAATATTTCAATAAGGACACACCCAAAAAACAAGTGCTATTCCTCCGCGAGACTGAGAACTATCTAATCAAGTATTTTTCAGTTCATGTTCCTGGACTATGATTTATTTGATTACTATTTGTAATATTTTGATTGATTACACACACATTTTCTTCTAAACAATTGTTTTGTCAACAATATACTCGTAAAGTGGTTTTGTGTGAAAAACATTGGATGTTTACCAGTACGTAATTCCATATGTTTTTTGTTACAGGCGGAAGTAAATATTTTCCTTTACACATTTTTGCTGCATGTGCTAGAAAGTGTTGTTTTAATCGGAATTCTGAGAACAGTTATTTCATTTCATGCATTAAC
The DNA here is from genome assembly GCA_914767635.1 of Melanostoma mellinum. Lineage (NCBI taxonomy): Eukaryota > Metazoa > Arthropoda > Insecta > Diptera > Syrphidae > Melanostoma > Melanostoma mellinum. The sequence continues at coordinate 21,249,623 of OU612059.1, forward strand.
TCTATAAGTGACACAAATAGTTGATATTTTTGAATAAGATCGCACTTGACAAATAAGCTCTATCATTTACTAGTGAACATTTCGTTAATAAACTTGGAACTTTTATTGGTTGCAGCATACTAAGAATAAGAATATAAACTGCTCTACCATTTTTTGATGAAAAATTAACAGGAAAAGGGGCTTTTCGCTGATGTCACAAATTTGTACTCAATACTCAGCAAGTTGCGTCTTGTTAGTTGACTAATCATTTTTCATAATCATTATTCGAAAAATACGGGATCTTCATTCTTTTCATTTATTATTATTTATTTATTTTTTATAACGAGAATTATTTTTTAGTAAAACACAAAAGAGATCATCAAGGAAGGCAAGAAAGACATTCGGAGACAAAATGGAGCCTTAAGGCACACCATCATTTATAACGCGAGTATCAGACTTACAACCATTGAAAACAACGAAAGGTAGGTAATTTTTAATCCTACGAAGAAGAGACTCATCGATATCAAATGCATCCGTTTTCGGAAATGCCAACCTTTATCAAATACCTTAGAAAAATCAAGCGCAATAATATTGCTTTCTCCAAAACAATTTGAAAATTGGTCCTACTTTTCGGGAATTGAATCACCAGTGAAAAGCTTTCCTAATGAAAGCAAAACAGCTGTTATAAAAAATAAAATCAAACACCCAACCCTTGGTTTTACCTAAAATCTAGAAACATCACAACTTCAAGATAAATTTTAAAAGTTACTTTTATCTAGGTACATCATTAGACTAATCAACTGGAATGTATTCTGCGAAAGGAGTTTTTCTGTTTAATTACGACACTCAAATTTATCATAAACAAGTTCCTTGTCTATTTTATGTTTTTTTTTCTGCAAAAGTGATAAATATTTGCTTCAACACCGATTCAATTTAACTGTGCCCGCCTTGAATACAAATTCATTGATAAATTACTAATAACAAGCGGGACTCACTCTCAGACATTGTAAGAGACATTTGCATGAAGTGTAGTTTGCCTTTTGCCAACTCAAAATTATCTTAACATGCTTGATTGGAATTTACAGAATTTACTACGTCAAGTAGGTAATCTACATAATAGTTTAAGTATCTACGTATCTTTAAAATGCACAGAGGGGATTTTTTGCTTGCAAGCTTTTAGGTTCTTGGAAAATATATATAAGTGTTACGGCACCTTCCTTGTTTGTATCTTAGAAAGACTGATATAATGATTCATCGAACTGTACCACTTTCACATGAATTTGACCAATAGCTACGCGTTTGTTATTCCAATTTAGAAACTTGTTCTCGACTTTTGAATGTGCAAATGCAAGCCTTCTGTAAAAGAGGTATTTGTTTTTGGTTTTAAAAGTTGGAATGGAAAAGTGAATTGCATAGCTTTGCGTTTAGTAATGTCGCACTTACGCTTATCGGAAATATTAACAAGCGTATACGTATGATACAAAGTGTGTTCACGTTTTACAAATAAATTACTACTCATGCTATGCAAATAACGTGCAGTAACAATAAATAATAATAACTGTTCTGTGCTAATGAAGGTTGAATTAGGAAAACGTGTAAGAAGTGATGTTTCTTGTTGCTATGCCATAGTGTTTTGATGAAGTTTGATATGCGTATGTATTTACCTACATATCGAAGATCTATTAAAACAGCACGGGGATTTTCAACTGAAGAAAATAAAATTGTATTGAATTGGGACGATCTGCAGAATGAGCGGAAGAACGTAATATTTTCAACAGAGGAAAATAAGAGAATCCATAACAAAACCACGGCTTTATAGTTCTGCCAAAAGTTTGAAATTAGTGCTACAAACTAAGAACTCAAGCCAACAGAAAGTAGCAGTGAATAAAAGGGAACCGTATTAGGTCAAATGAAGAAGCTTTAATGAGGATGTCCAAAGATCGCACTTCTGCAAGCTGCTTCACCGGACACAAATACCCGCTTTCGCCAAGCTGAATACTTCATGCAACGTCCACGGTGATAAAGAATACCGTCCTACGAATTGGAAGCAGTTAGTTTGCCATTTAGCTTAAAAAAAAGATTGCAGATCCATCTTGTTAACATGCTCTGCATGCCAGCGGTAGATCAGCTGGAAAGGGCCTCGCACCAGTTCAGCTATACATAGAAATTCTGGAGCTAGAAATGCAAACACGCCATCATCTTCTTAAAGTCGTTCATGATGACAGTATTTATAGAGACCAGTTATTCAGATCCATGCCTTGTTTTAGCATCCCCCAAAACTCATTCGATTTTGCTGGATGACGTAAAAGATCAAGTACTGTTACGAAAATAACAGCGTTTTTTCAATGAAAAATTGGTAAGTGGACTTCAGGAATCCTATCGAAATCAACATTTTGATAGTAACGGGTGATTTTTTAGCTGGTTTGGTTTTGGCAACACTGGTTTTGACAGCAGACGTGTGCTTAGTACCTTGTGTCACTGTCAAACAGCTTCAGTTTGGTTTGCAATTTAACCATGGATCGTCTTACAAATGAACAACGCTTGCAAATTATTGAATTTTACTATCAAAATTCGTGCTCGGTTCGAAATGTTCATCGCGCGCTGCTTCCATTTTATGGTCGGTGAATCGCAACGTTACTGTCAATGGTGAACGCTACCGTACCGAGCGATGATAACAAACTTTTTTTTGTCCGAAATGAAAGTTCTTGACTTGCATGATATGTGGTTTCAACAAGACGGTGCCACATGCCACACAGCACGCCAAACAATGGCGCAATTGCGAGGCGAGTTTGGTGAACAGTTAATTTCACGTTTCGGGCCGGTCAATTGGCCGCCTAGATCGTGCGATCTGACACCATTAGACTATTTTTTGTGAGGGTATGTCAAGGCTAATGTCTATAGGGACAAGTCTCTTCGATTGACGCACTGGAAGCCAACATTATATGCATTCATTCGTGAGATACCGGCCGATATGTGTGAAAGAGTATGTCAAAATTGGACTCAGCGGATGGGCTACCTGAGACGCAGCCGCGGTCAACATTTGCATCGATTCAAATAAATATTTCATTCATTTTTTCGAATTTTTTGTGTTTTTAAAAAAAAAAGTTCTAGACCTCTTAAAAAATCACCCGTAAGAAGAGGCATCAATTTTACAATTCTGGTGGAGTGTCCAGAGTTCATTAGAAGAAGTGTCATTCTAGCGAATACGAAAACGTACGCTTAAAAAATAAATAACTTTATTTATAATTAAATCCATATCTCGAGAATAGAACATTATACATTGTTATATGAAATTAAATTATTACTTAAATAACATTTAATTAATTCATTAAAAAGCTGATTTAAATTAAATACAAAAAAAAAACTTTATACACTTGTATGGCCAAATATTACTCGCCCCACCCGTCACAAGCATTGAGAAGTATATTATTTCTGTTTTACGAGATATTTGCTTAATACATAATCTGTGCAATATCAGGAACCGTATAAAGTTGGGTTCTTTAACAAAGTTTCATAGTTTCTTACCTATTGCGAATAGTATAATCCAACTTGCAAAGGAGAGGTAATTTGATGTCCCACCGGTCACACTTTTTATACCATCAATTTCTCATAATAATAATGATATTTTCATACCTTTTTCGAGGGTACAGTATGAAATGACTATTCAAGTATGTGAAAATGTCATATTCAGTACGTAAATCCTTGCCGTTTGACAAAAATGAAGTAAAATGTAGGCAAAAAAAAAGAGTATAAATGTCCCACCCGTCACAATGGAATGAGTTAGTTGGATTGGCAAAACAATTCAATCCAGTCTCAAGAAGCATTTCCGGACATCATTACGAAAAACTGCTGCAACAGCAACCAACCCATCAAACAGCTACGATTTCAGGAGGAAAACGATCAGCACACGTGTTCTGAATTGAACATATCACTTTGGTTGCTTTCATTTTCTTTCTCACTGGAGTCTTGAGAGTGCACTTGGCAGATATTAAGAAAGAATAAGAAACGAGCTTAAATGTTCAACTCCAAAGCATTTAAAGGCTCAGTGTTCTGGCCATATCAATAATATAGTTACTAACGATGAAGCAACTTTCTTGTAAACTGAGGCCGCCTCAACTGACCACAACAATTTGCTTCAAAACACAAACTTTACCTTCAAAGACAAAAGAGATTAAACACGCTGAGTATGAAAGGCACCAAAACACAAACTGCTTTTAATAAGATTGCCTCTCATAGTTAAGAAAGTATCCTAATTAGTTGATAAGGTTTTAAATTCAGCTTAATAAATAAGAAACGATTGCATAAACTAAATTCAAGCCAACTCGGGACGGGCCAGGGTCGTATACTGCGTTCTAATCATTTCTCTGCGAATGAACGAACATACAATTAAGCCCTTTACGGAAAAATTTTGTATATCTTGCCATATTGAAAATCTCTCAGAAGATTTTGAGTATTAATACTAAAGAAATACCATACAATTCAGTAACAGATAGAAAGGAAAAGTATTCAATCCTGGAAGAGCACATAGTGTCCAACTTCAAACGATACACCCTCCGAATTATTTACTTGCTACAGTAAGTTCTTTGTTTAAGGGTTATGTGAATGCAGTCTGTCTAACTATACTAAACTAACCATTTTTTTAAACGGAGCCATTTACTTGATGACCTGGAACCGACAAGCATACCTGCCTGTTACGTGAGAGTTCGAGATTCGAATATCAGAAATATGCAGCGCTCTGTATAGGTCGCCTCCATTCCTCGACATATGGTTGAGAGCAGGCGCGGATCCAGGGGGGGGGGGGCACTAGGGGCAATTGCCCCCCCCTTCTCTGTCAATAAAAATGTTAAGTCTGAAGCAAACTGTACGTATTCGCTACAAAAATTCGGTTGGTCCCTAAATTGCTTTAAATAATTCATTCATTACCAAGAAAAAGCAAAACTCAGTCAGAAGGCATAAGAAAAGTCAATGTCATAAGAAAGAAAATCTAGCCACCTATACTAATGATCAGGACAATAAAACCATACACACACTTGTTTTCGTTCCAAGGCGCTTGTAAAAGCCCATTAAGTAAAAACATCGTTTCGCGTATCTTACGATCGAAGTTAAATGATGTTTTAGCTCCTACTGAAGAAGAGAATAAAACTAATAATGTAGATCCTGTTGCCCAAGCATCTCATAGCTCAGCCAGTAAGAGAGATGCACCTGCTTCTCCCTCGGTTCTTGAGTCTACAGTGTGTCATCGATCAGATACCCCCTATGACATTGGAAATTTCTTAAACAGCCAATTGGATGATTATACGAAAAATCAAATTCTTTCGAATCCATGGCAGCCAAAAGAAGACTACAAATTTCCATTTTCATCTCATTTGGTGAAAGGTAAGGTCGTCAAACGCTATTTTGGCCATAAATACCTCACCAGATATCCTTGGCTTGTGTTTTCACCTTCAAAACAGGGTTTGTTTTGTAAATACTGCCCTTTGTTTGTGACTGGCAGCGTTGGAGGTGTGACTTTACAAAGTCTTTAAAAAAAACCTCTGATAAACTTTAAGGATATTTCTGGAGAAAAGGGAGATTTAGAAAACCATGCTAAACACATCTACCACAAACGAGCTGTTCAGGACGGGACTGCATTTCTTCACTCTTATGATAACCCAAAAACAGAGATAGTAAACCACGTTAATCAACAACGTCTCAAAAAAGTGGAAGAAAACAGAGAACGGCTTCGTCCTATAGTGGAAATTATAATCTTCCTCGGAAGACAAAATTTGGCATTTTGTGGTCATAGAGATGATGGTGCTATACTTCGAAACAGAGATCTTGCAAGCCAATCTGATGTAACCGTGAACGAAGGAAATTTTAGAGAACTTCTCAGGTATCTGCTGGAGATAATAAATTAAAGCAGCATTTACAGTCAGCCCTATCCAATGCTACATATATAGGCAAGACAACACAAAACACGCTTATTTCATGCTGTGGGAAAGAAGTTTTTGATAAAATTATGATGAAACAACTGATGCATCTCACCTCTCCCAACTCAGTATTATATTACGCTACGTTCACAATGGTAGCATTCGTGAGGATTTTGTCTCTTTCGTGGATGCATTTGAGGAACTAGCTTATTCCAGAACTGATGAAGAATACGAATCTGATGAGGAAAGCCTGAGGGAAACTAGAAAAAAACTAGCTGCCGAAGAGAAATTGGATGGAAATTCTAAACCTAAGAGTTATCTCTAACTGGCAAAGCCATCGGCCAAATTGTATTGTCGCAACTGAAGAAAAAACTCAAACTTCCTCTTGAATGCTGTTTGGGAATAGGGACAGACGGATGTGCTGTTATGCTTTCAGAAGTTCGAGGTGCTGTCATGGAAATTCAGAGAGAAGCGAAAAATGCTGTTAGGAGTCCATGCTACAGTCATAAGCTAAATAACTCCATTTCTCAAAGGTCAAAAGTACCTGCCATTCGAGACGCTGTTGCAATAATGAAAGAGGTAATCTTCTTCTTCAAATCGCATCCAAAACGAAAAACTGTGCTCATGAACACCTTGGGGTGTGCCCTAACATCACTTTGTGAAACAAGGTGGGTAGAACGACATGAAGGTGTACTTCAATTTTCTTTGGACCTCAGCAAAATTGTGGAAGCGTTGGAAACGATATCGCAGTGGCGTGACCCAAGCACGGCTGGCAAGGCTTCCTTACTTATAACATCTGTATGCAATTCACAGTTTATTGTGTCAGTTTTGTGTTTGAGTGATGTGTTGTCCTTAACACAGTCCTTGAGCAAGTTACTACAATCTAAATCTCTTGACCTGAATAGCAGCGCAATGCTGATCGTGTTCTTCGATTTCCGTACTTCAAGGCCGCCGGGAAAACATAGATACCAGTTTCCACAACATATGGCAGCATGCAAAGAATTTATCTGATCAGTTGAATGTTGAGTTGAGAATTCCTCGTATTCCACGTCATGATGGACGCCAAATTCACCGAGCTAATTTTGACACCAATTCAGCTGAGGTATACTACAGAATCTCGTTATATGCACCTCTACTTGACTTTGTCTTGACCGATTTGCATGAAAGATTTCGACCGGAAACCTTAGATGTGTTTAAACTTACAATTTTTATTCCAGAAAACACAATTCGATATACCTAATGCTGATGAGTTGGATACCACCGCTAAGTTGCTAATAAATCGCTTTGGTCAACTCTTAGAGTTAAATACAGAGACAGACACAGCCTGTTTTTTGCTCAAAGATGAGCTGGTGTTGTGGCGGGAAAAATTGTTAACGGAAAAGGAACAGAACAACCATTTTCCCGTTACTGCTCTTGAGTTGATGGATAAATGCAATAAGGATGTAGGATGTGTTTGGCATTATACACAGTTTTCTTTTAAACCTTGCAACGCTTCCGGTTACAAATTCTTCGGCAGGGCGGTCTTTTTCTTCATTGCGGCGCCTTAAAACCTATTTAAGGTCCACAATGAGTGAAAATCGCCTTTGCGGTCTGGCACTTATGCACATCCACAGACAAATCCCGATCGATGTTGAAAAAGTAATAACAAGGTTTTCGAGAACCGGCTCCAACAAAAAGTTAGACTTTAGCATTTAATAAACTGTTTTAAACTAATTTAACTCATTTTTTTTTTTAAACAATTTTTCTAATTCTTTTAAATGAAAAATGTATTTTTATATTTGAAATCATTGAAAACGTAGGCAAACTGCCCCCCCCTTGTCAAAATCCTGGATCCGCGCCTGGTTGAGAGAAATGCGAAAGCGTCTAGGGGCACAACATGTTGTGTTGTGCCACAATATTTATTTATTTATGTTTACCGATGAGCATATCCCAACACCGGAAATAAAAAAAATTTGCAGTATTTAAACAACGTTAGCCAAGATGATTAAACCCGCCAAAGTTTCATATAAAAATTAAATTGTCACATTCATGCCAAAAATATCAAATACTGTTTCATGACAAACATTCACTATTCAGTGTCAACTGTAAGCCAATATGTACATAAGTCAAGAACTTGGTTTGAAGAAGTTCGTTCATGCTTTCATTTCTAACGCATTTTGATCTATACATTCATTTATTACTTGATTCCTCCCAAAAATTCCCACACAATTTTAACTTATCTGGATTTTAGATAGCCTACCCACAAATTGCGTACTTATTGTTAGTAGATGCCTGCTTTAGACACCATTTCCCATCTATTTTTTTTTTTTTTTGTTTTTCGTGGTTAGATAGCGAAAACATTTTTTGAATTCGAAAACAGATTGTGCCCAACAAGTAAGTGTCAGGCCTACCAATTCAGACATTCCGTGGCCTCCAAGAAAATTTAAATTTTTATCGCATACCTGGTAGATCATAAAACCGAAATGAGTTTAGGACATTTAATGAAGAGAAATATATATAATTAAATGTGTAGGTATAGGAAGGTAACCTTATGGATATACTACGCACAAGAGACTTCGAATACTCTATTCATCCGTCGCGTCGTCTGTGGAGACGGCCGGCCGGCCGGCCGGAATCGGCATCGGCGGCGTCGACAATGAAGATTTACTTAACACTTAATTTATTCTTGGTCGTATCAATGCCACTTTGTAATGAGGTAAACGGCCTCTTCTGATGGTGACAGGTTCCAACCAGAATGCTACCATTTCTTCCGGCATTGCTTGCCTAATGGGCAGCAGTTTTCACTTTGGGGGGAAGTTAGCCGATGAGTGTGTGTACCTACTCGGGATCGATGCCAATTAGTTACACCTTCACGTAACTTTGTCGGTGCTCGTAATTTTCCATCGTTTAAATATACATTCTTCACCCACATGGGATGGACATACATATACTAACTCTATTCGATGGAGTCCATGGTGGTCGTTCCTGGAATCAGAGGTGTCATTTGACCGGTTGTCGATTAAAAAAAGGCTTCAACCAAAAGGAATACTAATGTATTTTCAATCTTGATGTCTACTGTGAGTACACATATCACTCTTAAGTACGGATTCACCATTAAGATATTCACAGATTGCCCCAGAGAAATCCGCAATAAGTAAAAACGATCAAAGAAAAAAAAATTACAACATGAATGAAATGTTTAGTCGGATGAAAGGTAAAAGAAGCAAAACGATTAAGGAACCAAGGCATGTACGAATGTACGTATTACACCTCAGTTTGAAATAAAGGTGCAGCCTTTGGCTCAATCTGACACCACGGTTAACAAGTTGAAAAAAGGCAAAAGGATGACAGCAAAAATGTTGGCAACAAATGGCGAATGACTAATTTCTAACCTCAAGCCATTGACAAACGATGGTGCAGAAAACCTCAAAAGAACTATGACAGCAGTTACTGTCATACAAAACACGAAACACCGTCTCCGATAATTTCGTGACAGTCTTACCACTGGTCTTGAAGCAAGGAGCATAGTCTACCTCCAGGAAACGATTAAAGAAAGGGGTTTGCGCTCTTCTCTGTACTGAGAGGAGCGCAAACCCCTTCTTATGTTGGTTGTGTTTGGGATACTGTATCTTAGCCACTATGAGGTTGTGTCGGGCTCATGTTGACTCGGAAAGGTTGGAAAGGTTTCACTTCGATAATACTGGAGGAGTTTTTACATCAAATAGAACGTGTGATGTCCTTACTGGCTAATTGATGGGGAAATCAAAAAGTCCCCAATGCAATGTGGGCTACTTTCCGTTTCATTTGCTCATCTTTGGTATGCAATCGTCTTTTTGGCATGTGGAAGCTCGTATACATTTTAGTTACATTGACATAACGGAGTTTCTTCTGGGGTGTGCTTTTAACCCCATAAGAGAGCTCTTTTTATTTCCGGTGCCGGCCATCGTATCGCCTCATTCGAGTTTCTCAGTTTCTTATCGACTAACCTATCCCATCACATTTCAAAAGTTGACTTATTTCCTTTTGCGAATTGTATAGTTATTATGCTGAACGTGGTTTATTGATTGTCCTAACACCCGCATAGGTACGGATCTTAAGGTTATTGTCGTTTGCATAGGGTTCCGTCATTATTAAATCGGACATATCCAAAAGATATTCCTGCCTCTCTGCGAAATTTTCTTTATATAGCCGATCTGTAAGGATCAGGAACCGAACTCAGAAAACGTAATATCTCGTTTTACCACCTCTAAAGCGTTCAATAAGTAACTTAGTCTCCTTTTTCTTCTTTAACAGCGAGACGGTACAAGTGTCATAATTCATGATTTTGAAGTGTTCACAACTCTCCCTCTTCAAACCTTTTAAGGCATTTTGCACTGCTAGCTATTTCAAAGCGGAGGTACTTCAGGCGGTACTTCAACAATAAATTCCTTTTAATTACTGATTTGCCAAGTTTTGACATTGAACTCCCAAAAGAAACTCATGTCCTAAGTCATCGAAATCTCTAACAAGCTGTCATAGAGTCACTTCCAATGTAATTCTTTCTCTCAGATACCACTAGTGACAATTCAAATTGCCAGTGATTCTGATCTGATCCTTCCTATTTTATTTGCCCAGTATCATCATCATCATTCATTCATCCGTCAAAATGAACGAATCACAATTTTCAAACACAGTGCCAAATAATTGCAATGGTAATTTTGACAGCTTATTGCAGTTTTTTACGAATATCTTCATGTACAGAAACGAAGTTATCATCATTATTGGTTAGTAGCTTCAACTTTAATAGCAAATAAGCCAAGTTCTCTTCGAGTTGCTCAGCAAAAAAAAGTTTGGTTTCAACATAAATCCGTCCAGCACAAATGAATTTATAAAAATCAAAAGATTCATCAGATCAGCTTGGGGTAATGGAATACCTCACAACAAACTCTATCACTGATGTCCAAAGTGGCTCCGAAAACACAATGTGGTTCAGACCCAATAGAGTCAAACTTTATATACATAGATGCTTGTTTTCTAATCTCAAAAGTAGACAAAGAAACGTTGACTAGGCATAAGCCTCCACAAGAATTCAACATTCAGATACTTCATCAATTGACGCAACTCTACCTCAGACCAGAATCAATGTCAAGGCCTTATTCTGGATAAAAAGCTGGACTCGAAAATCGATGTACAGGAAAGCGGTGAGAAAGACCGCATTGGCAAATTTTTCCTCCAAAGAAACTAATGAGAATAAATCTACCTTATTACCATACATACGTTACTGGTCACAGACAGCGGTACATCAGACCGATACTCACTTTTAAGGGGTGACAGTATGTTGGACTGCATCGGATGAAGTTAAATAACATGACGTGCTAAGTAAAGTCTAGCGATCTGTGCAGCTTTTTTTTTTATAAAAGAGTGTAATGATATATTTCTAATTATCACGCTTTTTGGTGTAGGAAATAAATTAATGGCCCCGTACACAGCCATTTGTCACAGAGCCATTCTTTAATGGATCTTTAACTTTGAACTTCATTTTTCAACTCAATCGAATCAAACCCAATGCACTTCGACTCCGATCACTCCGTAGCTGATTTTCGACAACTATTAGAAGGTTACGACTTTATCAAAGTCAACTCGAAATTATGAAAACTTTCCAAGGGGAAGCAGTGGAAATAGTAAAGGAGTACAAGTATTTGGGAGTCTTGATTACTCCAAACCTAAATCTAGATAAGCACCTGCGAGAAAAAGTAGCGGAAGCTAAGCGTACAATGTGTACTGTGTGGAGAAGCTATTATTTGAGAAATAAAGTTTCGCAATTGCTGCACTTGGAAACAGGAATAGCACCTCTATTTTTGGACATTCTAAAACTGCACATCAACTACGTGACAAAAGTTATGTCAATGGGAGAAAATAGGATTGCAAAGCTTGTGCTTCGTCACCTCATTAATTCAGGAGGACCGTGCGTAAAAATATATCAACAATATAACTATAACAATATATAACAATATCAGCCCAAGAAAACGGTTCATCTCTTAATGAAAAGTTGGACGAATTGTTGATAAAAACCGGAAATAGGATGTACGTTGTACGATAAGTATGCTGAGGAAGCTGAATCATCAATAAATAGATTATACTACAGTAAAGTAAACCACTACTAGATTATAAGACTTACTTTATGGCCGATTAGACCACAAGCAAAATAAGCATGATTTTTAAGATAAGAGGAGAACTCATCGGCTTGAACTTCATCCCTCATCGCAGTTCCAATATTGTGTGGCTTATGCAATCGCAGAGAGCGTGAAGATGTGTTCTATTTTTTGGGAATCTGTCCAATCCTGAATGAATTTCGAACGCGATATTTTGGTGTGGAAATATTAAGTTTAGAGGAAACTATAAACATGTTGAATGGAGGACGAGGATGGGACCTTTTATATCAATATTGTCTGAACGCCTTACGATACAGGTTTTGTATTGTTCATTAATCCTTTTAAAGATGCAAAAGCACAAAATTTATGTCTGAAAGCCCAACATTAACTTTTCTTTATTTTTATTACTTTTATAATACAAATGTCAGTCTGGTAGACGGCCACTGACCAAACCAATTAAAGACTTAAGATAAACTTTAACAGAAAAATGTGAATTATTTATATTAAAATTTGAAGTCAATAAAATAAAATAAAATAAATAATGAAAACTTTCAGAGCAATGATTGCATTTCTATTTATTTATATACATTGATTGCTCAAGACTCGGAAATGGGCCGAGAAGCAGCTAGGATTTAAATGATTTTCTATCTGTCCGAAGGACAACTTAATATCCGCATCAGATCTAGGGATCTTCTTAGATCTGGTCAGAACTCGATATTAAGAGCACTGAGTGTCTGTTATACCTAGTTGGATGACATTTTAAATGAGTAATCGATGTCACAACCGGACGCAAACACTGTAAGAAGTCATCTCCAACATGGCAGACGCTTTCCAGTCTTTCGATTTCAAATTGACTAGACCATATTTACATTGTACATCATATACAGAAGATTTCAACAGGTTTCTTATTTGTCAGTTTCTCCTTTTGTTTAAACGAACCCGTTAGAACTATTCAATTTTATAGCATTTTCTTCGTGAACCATTTCCGAATAGAAAAATTTTTAAGAATCAGCTGAATTTTTTGTGTTTTAAGTGCTCAACGAAGTAATTAAACTTGTCTAAAATCGTTAAATTGTTTATGATTTAAAATTGAGTGTCATATCATTAGCATTTATTTACATATATTGACTTCAACTCATTCAACTTTTCTTTAATCATAAAATTTTAATTTAAATCAGAGTCGAGAAACAGACACAATTTTCAATCTCAGTTTTACTACAAAATGAAGCAGATTTTTATATTTCTGGTGTTTTCTATTTACTCAAATGTATATTGGCAAATACCGCAACGCAAAATCTTTCCGGATTTACGCTACGTCTCAAAAATCAACAGCAAATAAAACTATACGTTAGATGCTAATTGGCAGATTCAGGCTTAGCAACAGCATAAAATTCAAATTCGCAGCAATAATTTTTGCTTTGCCAATAAATTTCATTTTAAATCAAATCAGCTCGAATTGCTTTTGCCGGTCATTATTATAATCCATAGTCCATACCTATAAACTGGTTGAAATGTCACATTTCACCAGTGGATAAGTTATTCTTTTTTTTCGTTTAGTTTCTAAGCATAACACGCAAGATATTTGAATTGCGTTTCATTTAGCAAAAAAATGCTAAGACCTATTGGTGGTTTGTAATCGATCTGCGAAATTTGATTACAGGTCTAGAGTCATGAACTTATCTACGACGTAAACTATCCATGAAAAATGTTCTTTTTTAAGTATTGGACTGATACATAACAATGGTTTCGTTACCCATGTAAAAGTAATAAAGTGTTAAGGAAACTATAATAATCTCAGACACATTTATTTATGATTAGAAACATTTGTAAGAAATTAAACTAAATTTTTGATGATGATACGTAACGTCATTGTAAGGTAACGTAATTAAGTGAGTTTACATAACCCTGCAGTCGTACAAAGTTTATTCAGAGATGAATCCAAAAATTCATAAGATCTCATCAAGTATTCATTTAAAAACCAAGGGAAGTGGAACAACGGTAACGCTGTCAATTTTCTATCAGAAATAACGCCTCTGATCTTTGGGGCTACATACACTAGGCTATCACATCTAGGACCTTGTCAAAAAAACACCATCCTACGTATCGCTACACGCTTTACCAATTAGTCAATACTACTGACTAGAAGCACTAGAGATTTCATCAAAATTCCTGTGTTCGAGCTCTACAAGAGGTTACAGTACTATTAAACAATAGGGAAGGTGACTTTTTGAAGGCACAAGATACTATTTTGTATCAGGCATTTCTGTGTCGCTCTATTACCTGTTACACTACCTCTTAAATCATCAGATCGTCGCTTGAAATATCTTTGAAGGGTAAAGCGAAACTGCTTTAAAGAACTTTCTAGATACATGAAATAACTGACCTGTCGAAATAAGCATGGGAAGGTTAGCGCTGACCAAAAGTTGGTTGAAGACAAACAAGATACCGCTGCCTGATAGCGGTATAATTCATTTGGCTTCAACGATAATTTATAAAATTTTTATCTCTCTGGGCAACAAGATGTTAAGGGTGCTAAAGTAGATACGCCTTCGGCTGAGCTCTACAAAGCAGCTGAAGATAACTTGGTATGGAGCATATACCAACTGAGACCTTACAAAAAAGTAGGTATATGCTCCCTACCCTACCCTACCCTACTTTAGAAAAGACGCCTGCATATCATTTACAATCCAGGGGCCGAAATGCAGCTGAAGAAAGTAGGAAGGCATCAGTGATCGACTGAATTAGCAACCATTTTGGGATGACCGCATTGGTGATCTCACATAACGTATAGCTATTTGAAATTGTTCTAGTAACATCCGATGGTCACTGATATATTTCGAGTGTCTATTAGCTGGATGTAGCTGGTGTCTCTTTTTTGTTAGCAAAACTAATTTTTTTGTAAAAAGTATACTACTTTTATTGAATGAAAATTAAAATGCACTCGGCTGTTGTTGTTAAAAAATTTCGTTAACTAATACCTAAATTGTCTCAAGGTCAGCTTTGCCAGATTGGGGGTTTTCCCTCCAGATTTAGGGGTTTTTTGTCCTTTAGGGGGAAATCTAGGGGGAGAAAATGTTCAGGGGAAAATCTAGGGGTTTCTTTTCAAATCAGCTAAAATCCTATTTTGAGTCATAATAATTCAACTTTTCTTTTTACAGATTTTAAAAACTCATATGTGAAAACTGAAGACTAAAATACAGCATTACAACACAACAAGTTTAATTAGTTAAATGTGTTTGTGCTAACGTATTGCCATTTTCAAAGAAACTTGCCTAAACTACCCACATCACACTCTACTGATGTTTTTTTACATGATGTATATCAGTACCTACACCTACATCCAACATGTGCAAACATAAACTGCTCTAAATTTGCAATTGTGTGGTAAAGAATCAAATCTCTTTTATAAATTGTCTTTGGGCTAAACGATTTCTCAGTGTTTTCGAAATGATTCACTCTCCCTCTTATAAGTCAAAACTAATTTGCCATAGTTTCTGTTGCTGTGTGTTTGCAGTTGGTTCCTTGTTTTTAATCGTCCATCCAGACTCGCTAAGGCAGTGCCCGAAAAATCAAACAAAAAAGTTTGATTTCGAACCCTTTGTAATGCCGACTGACCTAATTCATTTCGGGCTCTATTTTAAGGAGTTGTCATTGACACTACAGCAAGAAGAGCCACCAGTCGTTAAAGAACGATGAAAGCAATTTAAAAAAAAATCTAAGGCAAGAGTTTGCAGGAGCCGGTTGCCGGATAATTTACAGCTTTTGGAAAAAATTTCAGTTTTTTCTCCACAGACGGCTACTGCTCAAATAAAACCAAGTATAAACGACTTGATTACGCATTTTTGACGATTTTGCCCTTCTCGAGTGGAATTTGATTCCAATGTGTAGTTGTGCTGAAATCAAACGAAGAATAACTCTTGCCAATCACTGTTTCTTCGGACTAAGAAGGCAATTGAGTAGTAAAGTCCTCTCTCGAGCAACTAAAGTGTCCCTGTATAAGACACTTATCATCCCGGTTCTTATATATGGCGCAGAGGCATGGACCTTGTCAAAGGCAGACGAAAACGCTTTAGGATGCTTCGGGAGAAAAATTCTTCGGGTGATATTTGGTCCCGTCTTCATAGATGGAGAATGGAGAAGAAGATTCAACGACGAATTGTACGGGCTGTACAGCGACACTGACCTTGTCAAACGAGTCAAGGTCCAGCGGCTTAGATGGCTGGGTCATGTAGAGCGAATGGACACCAACGCTCCGGCCCGGAAAGTCTTCGAATCCAATGCCGAGGGACGGCGCAGTAGAGGAAGACCGCGACTCAGGTGGCGCACGCAAGTAGGAGAGGACCTCAACCAACTTGGCGTGCAAAACTGGAGGCAGCTAGCTAGGGACCGAGTTGGCTGGAGAAACATGTTGGTTGAGGCCCTAGTCCGACCCGGACTGTAGCGCCACCTTAAGTAAGTAAGTAAGTTGTGCGAACAACGTCACCTCGGACACTTTTTGGTATGAGGCTTACCACAAAACAGACGCTGCTGGTGCAAGAAAGTTCTATTGCGAAATTAGCAACCACACTTTTGTCCCTTCCATTTTCTTATGCTAGTGTGGAGAGAGCTTTTTCTGTATTTAATATAGTTAACGAACAAACAAGTTAGGAAATAGAATGAGCATCGAAACATCCGACTGTATTACGAGAAAAAGGTACACTATCCAAAATATTTCGGGATGTATCAACTTCAATCCATCAGATCAAACGATAAAAGTGTCCAATTCAGAGCAAATGTATAAAAACAACGATGAAGAAGTCGATAATATTGTCTTAGACCAATTTTCTGAACTATAATTTTTTTTAATTGTACTAAATGACTTCCTTAAAATACAAAAAATTTCCAATTCAAATTAAATAAAAAAAAATTTTGGGGGTTTTTTTTCAAAAAACGGTTGAATCTGGGGGTTTTTGGATTTTGGTCGTCTGGCAACGCTGCTCAAGGTACATGTGTTCATGAAAATCGAAAGTGATCGGTTTGAACGGATGAGAACTTCTGTTTTGAATTCTGTGGGTTGCTTGTGTATTGATTTAAGTACTTTCTTATTATCAAATTTGTTTGATTTCGATAAAGTAATCTAACATCGTAATAAAAACAAGGAAAATGAACATCAAATTTCTAATGTCTTTTTGATTTCATTAATAATCACTGAGAATTTCATGCGTCGAGGAAATTTCGTTTGATGACTGATGAGAAAATGCCCAAAAGGGGTTTACAGATTACTCGGTATCGTGAGCTGTAATACCAAACTCACTTAAAAGCTGATAAGGTGAGCTGTAATTCGGCCCCTGAACTCCTCCGGTAAAAACCTGCTGTTCTCAGATCAATATCGGAAAAAATCATCACAAACCGTCAAAGCTTTTAATAGAATTTCAAGTCACCAATGCAAACGTTAATGGGTAGCGGCTATTGAGTGGCTTTCGACCTCCCCTAGAAGTTCCTTTATGCTGATGGTATTTGTACTATCGAAAGAACGAAACGAGCTGTCAGAGGAGCATTTACAAGTAATGAAGTAGAAAATAGCTCTGAGAGCGAGGGCTACATAACAACAAAAATTAGATCCCTGCCATGTTAAGCATCATTCCTATAGGTGACGAAAACAGAGAACCGTACGCGTACATTATAGACCCTCCTCTACCATATTTCATTTAATGTGAATAGAAAAAGAATTTCTTACCAGATGTTAGACAACTTAAAGTCTCAATAAATTATCTAAAAATATTGAAGCGGGATGAGCAAAACGGGTGTCTGGCAATCAGTGAAGAGACAACGAGGTGTTGCATCATGGAATCAACACAACATAGATGACTCTGTTGGAATGACAAAATCGGTGAATATTGCTTCGAAGTGTAAATAAAGACTTTATTTATTAAGGCTGCACACTTACAGAGCCATTGTTGTGAGAGTAATTAAAGAATCATATTTGCCCATTGCTTTGGGCTAAGACTGAATCTCAGTAGCTGAGCACCTTTTCTTAGAACCAAGAAAATGTTATACCGAACCGAAATCATTCAGTTCCTGTTAATGTTACAAGATGCAGACATTTACTAGATCGTAAACTAGGAAGATGCTTTGAGTGATATTCAGTCCATTTTCCCTCGACTGAGTGTGAAAAAGATGATCCAACTACGAATTTGATGGATTACAGTAACGATGACCTGATTTTAGTAAAATAAGTAAAAAGAGCGGCGTAAGAGAGCGAGGTGCCCCAAGACCTACTGCTTTTCTCACCATAAATGTCTTGTGAGGGAATGGAGGGGAGCTACAAATTTCTGCCGGTTCCGAACGGCTAATCGAAGAGCGCATAGCGCATTTCATGTGAGGATTGGAGAGGACCTAAACATTTTTTGCCGATTCCAAAAGATTAATAGAGAAATCGCTTTTCGAGACAGTGAAATTACTATTGGAGGGCCAATTGCTCGCGAAAGGTGATACCCGTGGAAAACATTTTATTTTTACTGCTGCGATTCGAGAATCGAACCTACCACGTAAGAGGCTGATATGCCAGCCAACCATAAGCATCAGGGCTGGTCTAGAAGAGCGTATTGAAATTAAGCCTGCAATATACGCCAAAACTTCGTCTTCATTTATATGAGGTAGAGACAACGTAGCAAGAGGAAATGAACCTTTTAATTTGGGGACATTGTTCCAATTAAATGAGTGAGAGCGAGAACTTGTCTTGTTGACTAAAAGAAAGTGCAGTGTGTGTATTGCTTTGGATTAAGCAGAATGATGCCTAAATAGTTTGTAAAGCAATAAATAAGTGAATGCATTTATAAAACGAAGCACTTGTTGCAGCTTCCTGATCAGTACTAACTTGGTGTGCTCGTAACTGGAGGAGTCCGTATTCCTAAACAATTGGGAGTGGAAGCATTACTTGAAGAAATTAGTGAATTTGGACCTTTTAAGACTTTAGAAAGATTATAGAAAATTGGCCTGATCTTGTACCATGAAAATCAACTTTCTTTTTGACTTCTTCTTATTTTTCTTCACAGTTTTCCGGTTTTACGAGCATTAAGCAGCTCTCGAATGGATCGCAGCTCTGCCACTAAACTGCTCCACACTAGTAATCAAACTACAAGAGCGTTAGGTAGGTACTTTGGTGGTTCTCAGAATTTCATCAATTGTTGGAACTATCTCCTTGAACTGGAATCGTTCTTTGAGGTTAGAAGACACTAAGAGGTAATGTGAAAACAAAAGGAAGGTCTAACAATATTCGGTAAGAAAGCCTCCAAACTCCAAAATTACCTGCCTTAAAAAGTGTGACGGAAAACAAGTTTATTTGTCTTAAAAAATAAGCAGACTTCATATTGTCGAAGGTATAATAAAAAAACAACTAAACAAAAGCCAAAACTGTACGAATCATATTATAATCAAGGGTACGCAAATTTGTTTTCTGTCTAAGAAATATGCTAAAAATAAAAAACAAAATCTTTTCATTTCTGTGTAGGTAGACAAAAGAATATACTACTTATGTAATTTGTGTGCGTCTTGTTTTCAATCGCGATTCCTTTTGAAAACAAAAAAAATGATTTGCCCATGACCCTGTAAAGAGAATAATAAAAGCAGGAAAAAAGGATCAAATATCGCGAATCTTTTTAACCATTCATAATGCGACACAACAAAAGTCCTTGAGATACGCTTCTTTACCATTAGTAGGTATACCTTGTACGTCTACCTCTACCAAGGAATACATGTAAAATCCTTACTAAAACGGAGATGGGTTCAACTACCTTGAAAATAGTCCTCGCAATTGTTGTGTTGTTTTCCTGTTTTCAATTATTTGCACTAGAAAAGAATTCAACATCAACCATTTGCGCTTGACAAATAATGAATTAAAAAAAAACCGGCATTATAATTCCAGGCATCGAAATTCAATTCCCGGTCTCAATTAAACAAATTGTGTTGCACATAGCCGCGTGCACCATCAAGTTCCGGAAGAGGGATGATACACATGTGGTCAAAATTGCAACAAAGATGTCTGAGTGAAAGAATAGGAACTAAACTGGTTTATCGTCAAATTGGAGGGCAATTTTTAACAATTGAGAAAGATGCATCCGGATTATTTTGTTTTACATCATAAAAAAAGGAGCTTCAAGTGTAGTCATGAAAGTTACTACCGTGTATCACATCTATAGTGTTATTATGGTAGATATCGATCAACCTTACAAAAAAGCTGGTTTTGCACCCTACTTTTTGTAAAGATAAGGAGAGTGTGTAAGAATGGAAGCTTTGGTAAACTCTTTTAAACTGAATGTACAAGCATCCTAGCTAACCTGCTGGTAGATAATTTTACTCACGAAGAAAAGAGCGCGCTATGCAGCCAGCAGTTAGCTATTTGGCAGCCCTTTTTTACCATATTTGGGCAAATTCCTTGCACAAATTATGCAAAGTAAACAGTTCCTAAATGCCGACAAAAAATCTCTTCAGAGCAGAAAGTCTCAAAATGTAGCAAATCGTTTTTTCCGCAATTAGAAGTAAATTTGTGTCAAAAAACACTTCCGAACTTTTTTAGCATTGCATTGCAGATGTTGTTTCGGAATTTTTCTCGCCTAGGAAGAGAATTATTTAGCAAGGCTTGCGTTTAACAATTGGCCCTATGTCTCTTATTTAAAACGGAGTACGAGCTGCGAGGCTCAAACCTCTGAAAAATCGAATGCTTTCGCGGGTATCACCTTTCGCGAGGAATCGGTATCAGAATGCCCTCGGAGAGTGTCTACACTGTCATGAAATTTCATTCTTACATCGGCAAAAACTTTAGGTGTCTAAAAAGGGTTACCCTGTGAGACCATCGAGCTTTGTTCTGCCAAGGGATAGTACCTATTTTTATTTTAAAAAAGAGTTGCTTGATATTCCTAAACATTTTATCCAACATATTTTCGCGACTTCCGTTCAAAACTATACTCTTTGTATGCAGCCAGTCTCACCTTTTCTGCCGCTGCGCTGGCTAGTGAGCTCCTTTCCCATAAATAAAGGAAAGACAATAAGCGACGTTTGATTCTTAAACTTGGTACCTACGTTAGTTCAAGCTCTGTGTTGTCCTTGTGGTCGCCACAAAGTGTTTTTTTTTTCATCGAATCGCCCTCAAACAGAGTTTTTTTACCCCTGGATTTGCACTTAACTTACCTTTTAGCAGCACTAAGATTCTGCTGAGGCGAGTACAGGTAACGAACAGAGCGGTCAAACAATTTAATTTTTCTTCAAATGACAGGAATGTTTGTTGATTTTGTAGGAAACAGGAAACCAATATATTTTATTAAATAACTCCTGGGATTGTCAGAGGAGCCCAGGTCAACTCTGCTCTGAGTAAGGGTCAACGAACGAACCTACTGATGGTTTTTCTATACATTCTTATTACTTTTTTATACCCCAAACCTCCTTCCCAAAAAATATATTAAGAACAGATATGATATCAGTCTTTTTCTTTTGCCAAACGCTGGGCGCCAACGTTTGCTATTGTTCTCTTCAGCATTGCTTCGCCATTGAATCCTTGGCTTTTCCGTTGCAATAAAATGAGGTGCTAGTTGCGAGTCAGCCTATTTTTTACACTATTTCTAAATAACTTAACTGCATACCCCTTTGATGCAAAACAAAGTCAATTAAATATAGGGACATACTGACATACATATACATACATATGTACATATTTAATGATTGCGATTGATTACCAACAAGAATAATTAAGATTACGAATAAAAACCTCTTCGCTTTTTTTGTCTGACCTAAAAATGTGTAAACAAGAACATTTTTTAATTTTGAATAAACAAAATTGGTTTCCCTTGAAACGAAAATCATTTTTTATTGTTTTGTGTATTCATATTTGCGGCTTATCAGATTTCAGACTGAATGTACATTTAAAACTCAAACACATTCCACATTTCTTACCCCCAGAACAGGTTCCACACACTTCTCTACTTGGTTTGACAGTTCGTTTGTCAGCTCTCAGCTGTTCAAAACAAAACACAAATCCAACAACGTGCTGGCTACTTCGTTCGGTTTAGCCAAGTGAATTTAATTAAGTTTTCAATAGTTTCTTTATCGAAAATTCATTAAAAAAGTGTTTAACTGAGTGAAAATGATTCGCAAAGTTCCATTGATAGTTATTTTGGGCTCAACCGGCACAGGAAAAACGAAACTATCACTTGAGTTGGCCGAAAGATTTGGTGGAGAAATAATAAGTGCAGATTCCATGCAGGTTAAGAATGAATTGTGTTGATAAAATTAATTTAAACGAATAACAACTAAACTGTTTGTGAATTTTCTAAGTTTTCAAGAGTATTTAAGCGAAGGGAAACTGTTATTTCATTGAATTACTTGTGATTATTTAAATATTGTTGTTTGGTGATTTGGTGTTCCCTTATCATCCATACTTTGCATACGAGTGTGTGTGTGGACTGTGGAGTGTGGTGTGCGAGTGTGTTTTCTGTTCTACAACAGAGCAGTGTTTTGTTTACCTTTTTTTTACTTCTGATGGTACAGTGAGTGCAAGTTTATGATTTAAAAGAAAATAGCTCACAAAACAAAAAACAAACAAAACAAATTTGAAACAAATTTTCAATTTAAATATTAGAGTGGTTCTTAGCACACTTAGCAAAAAGTATTCGTCCGGTGGTTATATTTCAAAGAAAACCAAAAAAATAAACACACTTTCAAAATCGAAATAGAAGTCGCTACCGGTCTTGGTTTTTGAAAGTTCACCAAATAGTGGAAAATGTGGGTTTATAATTCAAGGGTGTATTTTAGTCTAGAGGCATGAATTTCAGGTAGTTTTTGAAGTGTCGTAAAAAAAATATTTTAAGCACCCACTTTATAGCTATTGATTACATAATATTTAAAGAATACCGGAAAAGAAAAAAAAGTTAAAAACTAAAAAACAACTGACAGTTGATTAAGTAAGATGCCTCAAAAAATCTTCACGTGACCATGGCCACGATTATAACACCTCTAGAAAAAATAAAAAAACAAAAAACTAGAATAATCTCACTATGTGGTACCACATCGCATGTTTGCCTGTTACGCGGGAGGTTCGTGTTTCGAATACCAAAAGAAGCTTAAAATGTTTTTCCACATCAAGTATCGCCTTTCGCGAGAAATTAGCAAGTCCTCCGATACTAAATTTACTGCCATGAAAAGCGCTTTCTCGGTTAGTCGTTTTAATCGGGAGAAAATTGTAGGTCCACTCCATTCTCTCACAAGTAATGGTGTGAGAAATGTACATACTTCGCTCCGCGGCACACCGATCTGTTGCACTACCCTGTTTTATTTATTTAATTAATTTCGCTATTGTTGGAATGAAACTACGAAAAATTTGAAACAAAAATTTTGACAAAATTGCGAGTGCCTGAAAAAAAATTATTTTTACCTATTTTTGGACTTTTTTGATTTTTGTTTGGATATAAAGATAAATGGAATTTGGGGATGAGCAAAGAAAAGACTATGACAGTGCAACTTCAGAAACCGTGGTAATTGTTTTGAAAAAGACAGTTTACAAAAAAACGCGTTAAAAGATTAAAGTTTTTAAGACGATGCAGTTTGAATGCGCGTCAGCATAGTATATACCGGAGTATATAAACCCCTAGCAGAATTTGCGTTAAAAAAAAAATCAAAGACCCTATATCCGACGTATTTTTCGACGAGGAATCCGATGGTGACCTTGCATTTGACCTTGGACGTAACCTTGAAGCCCAGTCATTTCACATCATTTTGCACGTATTTTTTATTTCAAGCGCTGCACCTCTAATAATATCATAGTCCGGTCAATTTATACATAAAAATAGTGGTCAAATAAAGAAAATTCCGACAGAGCCAAATTTTCGTAGAGACCTTAGGTTTGCTACAAAGAATAAAGTGTCAAAAGTCCCAATCAGTCCCATGTGTGCAAAGACTTATTCGGGGTCAAAGGTCAACATTTTAGGATTGAACACGTGAATTGTAATGGACTTTTGGCTTCTTAAATAATCAGCAAACTCATCACTTCTCGCGACACTTGAATCGATTAAAGTTGGCATTCCACGACTGACCAAACAGTTTCATCTTCAGTCAAAATTTTATTACAAATAAAGCAAAATTGTGACATTTCTTTTTTATTGATCAGCACTAACTACTACAATAGTAGACGCTTGTAATAAATACACATAGCCATATTCAAGGCCAGATGTTATTCCAGTAGAGGGGATTCGGCGGCGATCTTTTTAGAGTATATTTTCTTAGGATAGTATAATGTAGACATAAAAGGAGACACGAGTAGGCATTTTTTCTTGGTTGAACATCTAAATATGTATATACGGGGCATATGTGCTAATATTATGTAGAACGTAATTCTTACAAACGCAATATCTGGGAAATAGTGGGTCTTAGAGAAAAAATTATAAGGCCCATTTTTATAGAGAATTTTAAGGTCTACAACTTTGCTTCAAGGTGTTTCTCGATAAAACTTACCGTTTTCGAGAAAAATCCAAAAACCTAAAATTTTGACCTTTGACCCCGAATAAGTCTTTAAGCACACATGGGACTGATTGGGACTTTTGACACTTTATTCTTTGTGGTAAACCTAAGGTCTCTACGAAAATTTGGCTCTGTCGGAATTTTCTTTATTTCAATTGTCTAAAATGACCGGACTATCATTAAAAAAAATAAAATAAAATACATGTTTTTTCGTAATATTTTGCGCTCTTTCCAAATCTGCAATAAAAAATGGGGTTTCCATTTGAAAAATCGATTTTTGAGTCGCTGGGGTTTCAAGGTTACGTCCAAGGTCAAATTCAAGGTAACCATCGGATTCCTCGTCGAAAAATACGTCGGATATAGGCTATAGGGTATTTGAATTTTTTACGCATATTCTGCCATATTTCCAGGGGTTTCCATACTTTTGTCGCACATGGTATATCTGAATTTTGAAAAATCGTCTTGTAGACATCGGAAGGCTTAAATAATAAGACTTTGGAAATGCTTATGTAAGATTTACTATAAATTGAACGGTTTAATATTATGTTTTAAAAATGATTTAGGGCAAGAAGCAACCACTGCTGGCTCGGATAAATTTCAAACGAAAGGCCCAATTTTCGCCCACTTTTTGTGCCATTTGTTCCCGTATATCAGCAATAGTTCGCCCAATATTGTCTTCCAAGTGTCATTCATCTCGGGCTTATCTGTTTAGACAAACAACTTCACACAAACCAACAAAAATATTCCATTGGTTATATTCGCCCTATCTTTGAGGTTGCTCACAGGTTTAAAATTCGAAGTCAATCGGCGTCAACAACAGTTCCGTTTCGAGGCAATTTATACCCAACAATATGCAGTGCCTAGTGAACGAACATAAATCAATGTCAAAAAAGACGAACTCCGAAATAGTATCATAAACTTTGTTTAAAAAAAATTAGACAACTGATCAAATGATTTGTTTCAATGACATCTATAGCTATAACTGTGATCTGATGAGTATTATCCTCGTAAGAAAAATTTTCAGTACTTTCGAAAACCAGCCGTAATGCTATCGATTTTATAAAAAGGATTTTTTTGAGGAACACAAATTCGAAATTACATAATGGCATATGGACCACGCACGTCTGGATCAAATCAAGCTTAATCTGAAAATTCAATTCGGACTTTTTCGAGTAACTCGGCCCGTTTTCATTATGAAGTGACTGCTTCACTAGAAGCAGTGCTAGCAGACCTCTAATAAACAACTTTAAAAATAATATAGGATATATTCGAAATGCACAGGCGTTCTTTTTGTTTGAAAGAGTCTTTTTGGTGGGAAATTTTACTCTCGAAAAAAGTGTCCTTAGAAATGTCTTTTGTAATTTTGCTTCGTTTGGGAGACATATTGAAAATACTTAAATCGTTTTTATTTTCAACGAACTCCATTTTTGAGTTCCTTTACACCCTCCTTTTTAGGCTATGATCTTGTGGTTGCCCGTACCCTAATTAATAAATTTTTTAATTAAAGCACATCTCTTGTCATTTGTCATTGTTACTACCTCATTTTGATAGCTTTTAAGCATCTACTTTTAGCATACGAATGTGTTCCGTCAAGCATGAATTTGGCAAAAATCCATGCAAATATGTAGTAGACACTTGCCATCTCTTCTCGTTATGCCGTTCCTTAATTGACATTTTGTCGTAAAAGTCAATTACACTGTAGAATTTGGAAGCTTCTAATCGAAATAATTGAGACAAGTTATTTTAGGTGACATTTCAAAAGAAAAATATCACTCTGTAATAGGGCGGTTCACATTTAACAATTAGCTAGACTGGTCTGATGGATGATGGATGGTCGGATGTTGCTTGCTTTCTGGCTTGTCGTCAGACCTCATAAACAAATAGGGTGGCGTAAAAAAGTGCTTAACTCCGATGCCTAACGCATTTTTCACAATCATACCATTAGAGGAATGATGGTGACCAAAAATCTTTCTCCGATTTCGAATGGATCATCGAAAGGCGCTTTTCATGGCAATGAAATTACATACTATGGAAAGACCCTGCCAATTCCTCGATATCCGTTTTAAAAGATCTATTTTTTTCTGTTGACATTCGAGATCTCGTCACATCTCCCAAAACGCTTTCGTCTATTAGAACCTTTTAATTTTTTAAGTCATCAACCTTAAGACCCCTTTTTTTTAATCAATTTCAGGTTTATTCAAAACTGGACATTGTTACAGCCAAGGCAACAAAAGCAGAACAGGCTAAGGCAAAACACCATTTGCTAGACGTAGCAAAACCGGGAGAAGCTTTCACCGTCGTAAGCTTCAGAGATGCTGCTTTATCGATAGAATCCTTTTTGAAATATTTACTTTTAGAGCTCATAAGCAAAAACCAGATTTGTCAAATTAACTATTCTTAATCAATTACACATACATATATTGGCAAGAAGAAAGACCGAATCTTGTTTGTTGCATTGCTTCAAACGAAGGAATAAAGTAAATGTATTTTCCTCACATCAAGAAACTTATAGGTTGACGATTTGATGTCAAAATCGAAGCTCCCAATTGTTGTTGGAGGCACCAACTATTACATAGAAAGCCTCTTATGGAATATTTTGGTAGTAAGCGACTCTCACAAAGCAAGCAAATCTTGTAACAGTTCGAGTTCACCGGGCGTCGCAATAACAGAAAATGTAAGTTCTAAAATCAATATTCACTCTTAGTTATAATTTTTTAAATATTTGACCAGATGAATATTTTGACGACAAACTAAATTATTGTTTTTTGAATGCCAACAAAAGATTGGTCTTAAATTGGCTAAATTAAAAACTTTGACTTTATCAAAAATCACTTAAATTTAATTTTAGTTGTTGGAAACCAAAAAGACTTCAGAAGAACTACATAGCCTCCTTAAGGACATAGATCCATTGTCAGCAAATCGCATTCATCCAAACAATAGACGAAAAATTATACGGTAAGTTATTTTAAGCAAATCATTTATTTAAAAATTTCTCTTCATAAATTAGAAAGTGATTAACAATGCCTTCGTTTACTACATAAAAATATGAGAATCAGTTGAAAGAATAAACGTTCCACGCATTTTGCATGGAAAGTTTTTTTCCTTTATGAACAAAGACAAAAAAGAACAAGTATTACACACCCACTCAAAACTCATCATTTACGCATAATGCCTCGTGAGATGGTTTTTTGTGTTCTTATTTCATCACTCAAACTAATTTCAGTCACATGAACTGGCTACTGGCTTCCATCCATTCAACTATGTATTTGGTTCTTTTGATATTGGTATACTTATCAGGTGACGTTAGTTTGATTTACAAAATAATTTGGACTATGTTCACAGTTTCCTCAAACGATAAGATTCGAAGAAAAACTTAAATATATATGTGGTTATATAAAATGGCACTAAAAACTTTGATTAATACATTTTTTTGCACATGTGTTCCTTTAAGCTACGCAGTAAAAAATTTGAAGGTTGAATTTTTGTAAAAAAAAATTATCAACAATGCAAAAAAATAGAAACAGCAACATTCTGATACGCATTTCTCAAATAATGATGAGTCAATGTTGTTTTAGAATTTTGAGAGCTTTGTGCAGAGACATAGATGGGCTTCTTAAAGTTGGGAACATTTTTTATAGTCCGTTCAATATGCAGTGTCGTAAGTAAGGTATTGTATTTGGTGTGGTGAACTTCTTTTAATAGGAAGTAGTTTTGCTTGAAAATAAAAACGATATTGAAAGCCGAATATAAGAAATATGCTTATAGTTTAAAGTCCGGAAACCTTTTGATTTCTAAAAGTGTCATTTTGCATTAAAGAGGTGTTTGAATCCTTTCAAAACATTCATTCAATTTATAAATAAAAGAGAACCTGTCGAAAAAAAACCCAATGCATTTAACTTCAGAGGAAAGACATTTAAAAAGCATCGATATGCAAAATATGTACACATGTGTGCCTGTGAGCTAATTTTCAGTTTTCTTAGACAAAACAGGATATCAAAATGGGAAATTGTTTAGTCTACAACTTTGTTTTTTGTGACGAGAGAAGTTTATCGAAAAAGCTGTGTTGGCTTACCTGTCAATAGGCGTGTTTTTTTCACACGACTGTTATGTATACAGAGTGATTCGCATAAGGTGTGACAAAAAGATAGGGTGTGTAGGTTGGACCTAGACAAGCAAAAAATCGTATGGGAGGGGGGGGTCCATTTTCCCCCGTTTAGGCGGGAGGGGCAATTTAAGAAAAAAGTCACTAAAAATTGGAAAAAAATTATTTAAAAATAACGGTAGTACCTACAGAGTCGTACTATAGCATTTTGAAAAGCCAAAAACTTAAACACTAATTAAAATTTAAAACTAAGTTGTTCAAGTAAATAGTTTTTGAAATATTAATTTTCAAAGTCAAAATTTTGAAAAAAAAAACATAATTTTTTTTCTTAAAACCACTTTTCTTCCAAATTTTACGTAATTAAGTAGTATTTTTTTGGCTTATTTTCAATGCTCTTATTTATTTTTGATCAAATACAAGAAACCGGATGTCAAAATAACTTGTAGTTTTTGAGAAAACCAAAAACTACAAAAACGACTTTTGTCAAAATTTTTTTTTTAAGTTTATTTTTTTCGTTTTTGGATTCTTAAGTGAACTTACGAAATAAAGAATGGATTTTTTTTTTACTTTTTTTATTGAGATTTCACTTAAAAGTCCAATAACGAAAAAAAAAATTAAAAAAAAAAAATTTGACGAAAGTCGTTTTTGTAGTTTTTGGTTTTCTCAAAAACTACAGGTTATTTTGACATCCGGTTTTTTGTGTTTGATCAAAAATTAATAAGAGCATTGAAAATAAGCTAGAAAAATACTACTTCATAACGTAAAATTTGAAAAAAAGTGGTTTTGAGAAAAAAAATTATGTTTTTTTCTTCAAAATTTTGACTTTGAAAATTAATATTTCAAAAACTATTTACTTGAACAACTTAGTTTTAAATTTAAATTAATGTTTAAGTTTTTGGCTTTTCAAAATGCTATAGCACAACTCTGTAGGTATTACCGTTATTTTTAAATAATTTTTTTCCAATTTTTAGTGACTTTTTTCTTAAATTGCCCCTCCCGCCTAAACGGGGGAAAATGGACCCCCCCCCCCTCCCATACGATTTTTTGCTTGTCTAGGTCCTACCTACACACCCTATCTTTTTGTCACACCTTATGCGAATCACCCTGTATAACATCATTTTACACGCAAAGCAAAAACAACATCCCCGACAACCAATGTTATGGATAAAAGGATGGTAAAGATTTGGTCGGGGATAGAGTTTTGACGTTTAGTCGAGTATCGAATGAGTTTTTCGACTTTTCACTTTTAAATGTTGGTGCGTGTAGAGACTTTCATGTATCTCGAACAAAAGCAAGTATCAGAAGGTCTGTTCACAAATGTTGAACTGAATAAAATCCTCTGCCCACTCTTACACTCCGCAATTTAGTTGCTCAAAAGTTTTAATTCTTAGAATTTTATTGATTTCAAGAGTTAGATTTGTAAATTTATATAAAGATACATAGAACAACGTAATAGCAATAAAAAAAGGTCTATTTTGTGATTGAAAGCACTTTTTGCAAATTTTTTTTCACATTTTTCTGTGAATGTTAATATTTTTTCTAAGCAAATTGTTAAGTTATCCACAAAATTGGTTTTATTATTTTATTCTTAATAATTTAATTCGTTTGAAACAAGTAACAAAATAATTTTTCCAACTCTGACATAAATCACAAGTTTCATATGAATTCAACCCCAGCGTGTAAACAGCGTCAAGAGAAATACCTTGTTACCTTTTTGACATTTCCAAACTAACAAAAAACGGACAAAAAAATTGTTTACCTGTATTAATTTCACTTCGGAATATTTTTATTTTCCACTTTATACAATTGCTTTGGGTTTTTAACAAACATTTTTTGCGTTTTTTTGCGAATTTGGCAAAAAAAATTCATTTGTTGACTTTAATTGGTTTGACAAATGATTAAGAACACCAACCCACAAATGAAAAAAAACGAAGCGTTTTTTTTTGGATATCATGTTTGGTACATAACATCCTTGTGAAAAAAACACGCTTAATGCCAGCAAAAAACTAAACATTTTTTGAAAAAAAAAAACTTGAAATGTAACATTTCACTGCAAATTTTGTTGTTTTGGGGGAGTAAGCGGCTTGGTGATATGTAGTTGCTCAGCTCACCTAGTTGCATCTTAAAAAGTTAAAAATAACTGCAGACTTTAGACACAAAATCCGCAGCATCAGTTTTTAGGTGAGCTGTGCGTTTAGAGTTTAGTGTTACCCGTGGCGTAATGGTTAGGCATGTCTACCTGTAACGCGGGAGATTAATGGTTCAAATCCTAACAGAAACCAAAAATGTTTTTCTACGAGTATCGACTTTCGCGAGGAATTGGCAGGTCCTCCGATAGTAAAATTCATTGCCACAAATAGTGCTTTCTCGATTAGCCGCTCGGAATCGGCAAAGAGTTGTGTTTCCTTCATTCCCTCACAAGTCATGGTCGTGAGAAATGCGCTAAGCCCCGGGGCTCCCCGCTCTGTTGCGCCACCATATTTATTTATTAGACACTAATTGACATCAGTTTGAATATGCCCAAATGTTATAACTAAGAATCACCTAAAATCTGCTTGGCATACATAGCTCCTCACGGGAAATAACTGGGTTCTTATTTGATGCAACCGAAAATGGATTGTATCTCTATCTCTAATGAGTGCAAGAGTTGAACAAAACAGCCCTGAAAGTTCAAGCCTCTGTGATCTACCATAACTTATGGCAGATATCACAACGAATGAGTTACATACGTAGCGTGGCACAACAGAGCGGTGAGCCCCGGGGCCTATCACACATTTCTAACATCCCTACCTTCCTAAGAATGGAAGGCACCTAAAATTTTTGTCGATTCCAAACGGCTAATCCACAAGGCGCTTTTCATAGCAATGAAATTATTACGAATCACTATCCACGTAAAAGATTAGTTGAACAAGTTGTGAAATATCTTTTTTTTACTTGCGAATATAGGAACTATAAGGCAAGTTTTGGTATTGTGCAGAAAAATTATATTACGATGACAAAGAATACGAAGTGGGTCCTGCAACTCCGTCTGTCGTGTATGGATCTACAGCCTAAGCTGCTAGACCGATTATACTCAAAATTTGCAGTACAGGGGTTTTTTGGAATTGGGTTTCTAGGTCTTGAAATAACGGTACCTGCTATACAACCGGTATGATAATACTTGTTTTTCTCGACTTCGATGAAATCTTGTGTGAAAGATTAGTTTGAGGTTGTCATTGGTATGATGTAAGATTAAGAAACATTTTCGGAAAAAGTTCAAAAACGTTGCCTTCCATACTATCATTTTCTTAAAAACTGACTTTCTCGTTAATGGCTAACATGATTTTGACGAAATTTTGAATTTAAAAATTCCTAGGTAGTTTGAAAAAAATTGCATATTAATATGTAAAAAAATTTTGTAGATCCTTTAAAAAATTTTTTTTTTTTGATTTTTTGAAATAACTTCAAACCCGTATCTTTGATTTTCTTAAAATGTTTTGTCAAAAGAACTCTAATGAAAGAGACTGCCTTAGGTAGCGCAATTAAGTGGTTGCTAAAACAACCGACTTGCAGTCGGAAGAGATGACTCGCTTGCAATCAGGCTCATTGGCTTAATATATAGGTTGCGGCCCAGATTTATCTACAACTGTAGCGTTTGCCTCAATAAGTAAATCGATTTTAAGAGCTCAAAGGATCTCAGAATCCACACTCGGCTGCTAACCGATTTCATTGGAATTGATTTCCTCTTATTTGGAAAACCGTTGTTATAGTGTTCGTTTTAGATCTTCTTTGTATTAAGATCCTTTTAAGATCTATCCGGCGACTCTCATTGAAATCATTAAGGTTCTCTTTTTCAATCTTACTATTAATCAGAATAGATCATTCGCACCATCCCCATATATGTCATTATTCGCAGATGATTCGAGGTTTTACAAGATCAATGCTTCACCTACCGATTCTTTTCATTTTCACTGGTGCTCTTAAAACGTATTGGAATTAAACATTTCCAAGTTGCAATGCATTACCTTTTCTCGTGAGCGCTTCAAACCTCCTCTCCGTTGCTTTTTTCTTCACAACCAAACCGTTTCACTAGTTGAGGCGATTCGTGAAGTGATCTCGGGATCATTGTAAACTCAATTTTTACAATCTCACATATTGATAATGTCAAATTGAACCCAATCCATATGTAACCCGTATGAATTGCAAATATTCAGCTCCGTATTATACGATTTGCTCTCAGAGGTTTTGCTTAGAATAATAAATTAATCCTACCTCTTTACCAAGATCACTCAAGCTTTTCGACATTCTCTTCATTCATCGAGCCTTTTCTGGAACCGTTGACTGCGCAACCCTGTACAACTCTATCTTCTTTAACACTAACCCTCGCAGCATTCGAAAACCTCACTTTTTAAGCTGCCTTGGCTCATCTCCCGAATGTTTAATAATGTTAACTCGAATTTTAATTCTTTTGAATTCAACCTCAGTATCTCTAACCTCAAATAAACTGAGGTTTTGCCCCCACCAAAATTTAATTAGAGTTAGAATTGAATCAAGAGCGTTTCTGTCATTTTCGCAACTGCAAAAACAAAAGACACCGCATCTCTTTATACATTTATTATAGTTGTCGCTGCAGCAGAAAAGCTGTCAAAAGCGTTTCTGTCGTTGTCGCAACTACAAAACCGCTTTGACTTCAGAGAGCCATTAAAGTGTATACCAAACAACATTTTTTACGGAAATTCGCTTCTTTTTCCTCCACATATTGACGATAATGACACATATTTTTCCCCACACGTCCATTTGTTGGGACATCAGAGAAGTAAAAAAACAGCCAAAAGCAGTATGTACACATAATCATCCTCCAAAAGGAGCTAAATTTTTTCATTCGCTTGAATATTTTTCCATGTGCTAACTCCCAAGACGCCCGAACTTCAAAAGCTATGAGGGGTATTATTTTTTGTTCATCAATATAAGACTAATACCATTCTTATTGACGTACTTTATCTTAATTGTGTTCAACTTTGTGCAACGCAGTATACTTACAAACAATATATTATTTTGAACCAACATAAACTACACTAACTTAGAGGCAAAGTATTCGATATGCGCGAGAAAATTGAAACCTGCGCAACATCGATGCAAACGTGCGTCA
Source organism: Melanostoma mellinum (assembly GCA_914767635.1). NCBI lineage: Eukaryota > Metazoa > Arthropoda > Insecta > Diptera > Syrphidae > Melanostoma > Melanostoma mellinum. The sequence goes on from OU612059.1 coordinate 21,283,334, forward strand.
AAATTGTCACTCGTTCACTCAAAGGTTCGTTTATGGTTGAACTTGACTTCTCGCTTGCGAAACTCGGCTTCATAGAACAGCAAGTTAAAATCTTTAAAATCTCGTTAAGTGTCATACCCTCATACCCCAACCCCTCTATATACTGAATGAGATTATTGAGTAGAGCCACTAGGCCTTATCTAATAATTAGGGGTACGTAAATTTCTTAAATAAAAAGTCGTGATTTCGCATTTTGAAAAACCCAAAATAGAAAATTTCGCATTTATTTCGCAAAAAAAAAAATACAGTGTTAAAAATTCAATTGAAGGCTAGAATTGTTGTAACTTCTACATTTTCATCTTTCGATCAGTTGCGACAAATTTGTAAACACTTAAGTACCTCTCGGCATCTACACTATTGACAGGGTAGTTGAGACATTGAAAAGCTGCTTTTGCAAATCCAGGGTAGCACGATTTTGATGCCACCAAAACTTGCATTATATCCACAGGAGCTTCTTGGCCGACCAATCGAAGTAATTGTCTGTGAAAATGAAAGTCCATTAGTTCTTCTTGTGGAAACCCTTTGGAATTTTGCGAAGCTTTCCTCTATAGAATTCGAATTGACTGAAGAGGAGGGCATATTTGTTGCTTCCGATGGAAAAAATAATTTGCCAATGTGCTTGTAGCACTCATTTGTTGGATTTGGCCCCTCGTGTACCAAAAATTTATTCAAGTTTTTTTGAGCTGCTGTCTTCAACATCATGCTTCGATCGATAGAGTTTTCGGGTGATAAAATAAGTATTTAATTATTTTATTTTCAAATTTCGCTTTTATAGCAAATAAAATGCAGATTTCGCTTTTATCGCATCTATTTCGTAAAAACGAAATTTACGTACCCCTACTAATAATCCTAGAAGACTGTGGTCACAAGTTATTACCAATACAAAACATAGGCACCAGTTCTCATTATCTATTTCAGACACAGCGACTTTTAAAATGACACCGTGTAATTAATAATAAAAAATCATTAAAACTACGAGTATTTTCAAATTCTTGACGGCGTGTTTTTGTTTTTTTTTTTTTGTGGATAGCCGACACACGTCTGTCGTCCGCTCGGTTAATGTAAAATCAATATTATTTTCAAAACATTTAAATATAAAGGAAAAATTCCTAAAAAAAAAAAATGACAAGTTGCTTGAACTTTTCACTTAAAAAAGAATTTCAAAACAAAAAAATTCTTTCAAATGTTTCGTTTTCTAAATGAAGAAAGACACACATGCGACAGGTTATCTATTTTCGACTATGTCTTGCTTCAAACACATTTAGTTTCAATTTGTTTCTCAACGAAGTTCATTGTCCTAAAGCACAAAAATGTCGTCGTGTCGTGTCTATGCTTTTTATCTCGCGCACCTACAAACACTTCGGCATGGGGTTCATTTATCTAGGGAGGCAACTAAATTTAGATGTAAAATATAAATTTTTGAACGAGACCTATTTTCCTATTGCTTAGGTGGACATTTTTGTTTCTTTTCTCGGTGACAGTGTAATTAACTATTTTTGGATTCCCATTGATGCAGTAACCGTAATAACTTTTACAGTTTGTCCCAATATAAGAATTTGAGGAGGCCGAAAGATTTGTTGTAAATGAAGTTTCTGTTAAGCCTATCGTTTATTACAGATTCTTAAAGAAGACAGTGATAAATAGCTCATTCAATTTGATGGAGAACATCATCATTGCCAATAGTCATCGGCAAACTTTAGTTTCTAGTGTAAACTTAAGAATGTATTTATTTATTTATTTAAAAGCTAACGCTTAGCAGATTGCATACTAATAACAATTATAAATATTAATTGTGTGAGCATTACCAGCTCGAGCCCTACGGTGGTCGAATTGTGTAAATTAGTAGAGTGTTTCTGTTCTCGTCCCGATGGCGTTGAAATATAGTCACCGTAATACCTGGTGAAAAAAAAAACAGTTAAATCGGTCTATTGATCATCGAATTCTCGTTCCCGTTCTTGTGGGAAAAGAGGGATGAAATATTGTCTCTCTTACTGCGATAATGAAGCACTCTTACGGTGAAAGAATTTTTTGAAATCCGTCTAGTATTTTCTAAGTTCCCGGATATTTTCCCGATCTCTAGGGAATAGAAAGGAAATATAGCTTATGTCATTTGTCAGGGTCTTGACTAGAGACTAGACCATTTTTGTTCCAAATTTCATTCAAATTGGCTCAGTAGTTTTAGAGCCTTTTCAATACAATCACTAAGTTTTCGTTTACGTCACTGTTGCTGTGGGAATATGGGATTGATTATGATATCAGATTGTGCATTATAACAAGGATTCCAAATACTGTATATACAATAATAGATCTTGCCAACATGTTGTACAATGTAAATTTGTTTATGTTCAACAGTTGTGGACCCAGGTGACTATCTTGTGGGACCCCAGAAGTGCTACTAATATTCCTTGAAAGTTTATTGTCGATTAAAAGACGTTGAGATCTATTGATAAAATATGAGAACAATCCAATCGAACACCCACAATAAACAAAAACTGGGTCTGGCATGCATTCAAAACGAAGGAGGGCATTTTGAGCATTTGTTATAATTGTATTTGTATGAAGTACAAAAAATTGAAATTTAAAAAACAATGAAAAGTGCCCATATTATTGTTTTATTCAAACAAACCCAGGTAAACATTTTTTTTTTTTTTGAAGTCTTACCCATTTTGTATTTTTCCAAGTATCTTAAAATGTATGGGTTTTTGAAAGCACTTATTAAAATGACATCAAAGTCAATACTTTGTTTGGGGAAGAAAATTTAAACATCATTTAAAATTGAAAATCTTGGAACCTTAAGCCTATTTAAGCTCAACTTAAAAACAGCATTAAAGGTTGTTATTTTTACAAAATATTAAGTCTAAGATTAGGTCTCTATCAACAACATTGACAGAGATATCGAATTTAGCACAGGTCAGGGTACACCAAAGTTAGCATTTTTTTAAATTGTCAAAAAGTGATGTCAAAGTTGAGAAATGGACTTTACTGTAGAGCAATTTTTTTCTTGACCAAGAAGCACATCCTAAAGCATGTAACACGAATTACGGTACACCCTGTATAGAGATACCGATACCGAAACTGGAAAAAGTTTCAAATGATTCTCGATAGTTGATGACTTCAGCAACTTCAAATAAAGAAGGGCGGTTTTTGGTTTCAGCGCCGTAAAAACGAACACTTATTCTGTAATCTTCTTTTTTTCAATTATGGATTGATAAATTATACTTTTAACTATGTTGTACAATTTTATGATGCAGAAATAGTGAGGCATAAGCCAGTAAGCTTCTACCAGAAAGCCTAGGAAATAAAATGTTTTACTGTGGTACTTGGCAGGAAATTATAGGAAATGAAAAAAACAGTAGATTTCGATTAAATAACTATCCACTCTTGCCTCCAATGTTGTCCGATAAGTTTTTTTTTTTTGAATTATATTTTTGATGGCCATAAACATAAACTTATATTTTCTATCAAAAATTCCGCCATTTCGTGGGTAGGAAACACCCTCAATGTAAAAATAGATTTTTTTTTTAACTAAACGTAGGGAAGGGGTATTTTATGTCTCGAAAATGTATGCAATTGTATGTATGTATGAAATCGATCAAGTAGTTTCTAAGTGGCATTAAACATGGACTTTGAAGAAAAGTTTTTGAGAAAAACTCGTATAATGTTAAATGCAATTTAAGACAGTAACTTCAAGTATTGTGCTCAGATAGGATAGTTACATATTCTTGAAATGTTTAACAATAAGATCACAGAAAAATAATCTTTGAACGCGTTTTGAAACACAATTTTACTATTTCTAGCAAAAAATTAATGAGCAATGAAAAATTTGTGCATTTACTTACGATTTTTCTTTTCTTCTCAAGAAATAGTTATCTAAAAGTAGCCGCATTAACTAAATGTGTGTATTTTTAAGCTTAAAGTTTCAGACAAGGAATACAAACTTTTGGAAAGAAGTCCCTCAACAGCAGAGGCCACTATGATAGAGCCTGAAATAATTTTTTGTTGTATCTTTAGCCTTGTCCTTTTTTAATATAAAACCTGTAGTGTGTGCTTATTTTATGTTCATACGCTTTTAGTTTTTTTAATTCAAATCTGCAATTCAAATGCAAATTTTCTTCTTCCAAACTTTTCAACCGGAACTGTTGAATCAGTTTACGCAGTTTATAATTTCAATCGAAAATGTCATTCATAAAATATTCACTGATGAAATTCTTAAATGAATTACCAAGCTCGTATCACTTCATTTATGCTGAGAGTTGCATATTTTTTTGTTTTTTTTTTTTTGGAACCGTGTGCAAATTATTATATTTCAAACTAAACTGATAACCTAGCGACAATCTTTTCAACTCAACGACAGCGACGCCACATATCTTCCGCATTCACTTGGAGTTCTAAAAATAAAACTCACTTCTACCCCACCCAAAGCTGTCACTTTTCTAATACCTACCCTGCAGTGCTTGTGGGAACTTCGACATTTGGAACTTTTTAATTTTCGTACATACTCCACGTTTGCGATAAGTCAACATTGTTTCTTGACACTGTCAATAACATAATGTTACTAATTTTTACGTAAGAGATTTGAAAGCGCATTTAACTTGACTTCTCAAAATCAGAAGTCATATGCATCAAAATGTGCAAATTTTGCCAGTGCCTCCGCACTTCGCTCTTCTGCATGATGCTCGTTCATTCGAAATCGACACCAAATCAATTTTACTATCACTCATTAATATGTGAAGTTCGCCAGTGAGCACCGCGCGTTGACCTATCAGATTCATTACACAATGTCAATAATACGTCGAGAGAAAACAATCTTGCCAACGCAGCCTAATCATGAATCTTAACGCCTCTTATTTTACGCTGTTATTAGTAACAACAACTATTAATAATAAATATAATTAGTACCTATGCCATGGTTGATAAGCTTCGCACAGAGTGCAGAGTGAGTAATTTATAATAGTTGACTTCTGTTATCATTTGGTGCCATTTTTTTATCTTTAGACCATGCATGCGAATGCTCTGTCGCGCTATTGCCGACGCACCTATCTCTAAATTGCGCCTCAATCATTTGACCTATTTTTCGATAACACTGTGTTTATAAATTTAAAATTATATAAAAATATAAACACGCTCGTTGGTAGCACATGTGCACACGGCTTATGTTTTCATATTTATTTCGTTTTTTTTTATTTATTTTTTATTTTGTTTTTGTTTTGTTTTACTTTGCACTTGGAGTTTCTTATTTCATTTACTCAACGAAAAACTATAAAGCTGTTGAGCATGACAAGAAATTTGCGTTATCAGTCTTATTTTTGCGCCATGTGAAGGTATGGATCGTGAGAATTCGTTACACGAGCTATGATAAGAACCACAATGTTTCTTGAACATTGTTGCTGAGTGGGAAAGAATTATTTCTGGTGAATTCAGGGCCGTTTCCAGTAATGGAGTGTATCAGGCGCCTATTGATAAGTTCTTAGACGGTGAATTAGCGTGCGAAAGAAAATGAGAACATTTCCATAATTTTTTTTTTAATTTATAATAGGAGCGGAAAAAAGTCCGGAGTTTTATTTGTGAGTTTTCACTGGTAGAGCTGTTGTTTTGTTGCTTTGGTAAGCAGTTTTCTTGTTCATTAGAGGTGGAATTTTTAGTTTAGAACCGTTTTTGTACACCATCATCGAATGTTTCGCTATCCAAGTGCCATAGCATCTCACTATGATATGCTCTATTCGTCGATTTACTTTTCATTGAAGTGCAACTATCTGGAGTTGATATTAGAAGCAAAAGCATTTGTGGTGAATTATTGGGCAACATGTGGACAAAAATGAATGCAAAACTAAAGTTACATTTTATTTTGGTGTAGTTAGGAAAAAATTTAAAAATAATGAGAATCGTAACACTTTGCTCACTGAAAAAGATAACAAACCCTTTTCAAACGTCGCCGTCGCGTCGCGTCAGGAAAGTTAATAAAATAGATTACATTTTATTGCGCTGAGCAGTGATCAAAGAAAACCAAAGACAGATCAGATTCTTCAACAACACACACAAACTCCAACTTGTTCAAGCTTAATCAATTCTTTTGCGCACTTTCTCTAAAAAAAGCCTGCTGCAAAACTTTATTTTGTAAAATTGTCAAATTTCATATTTCTTTCAAATGAGACACCAAATCAAGCCGTACAGTGCCCTAAAATGGAGAACGTTCAACATCGTCCGATCCTCTCTAAATAAATGAGTTCAGTAGTTTCACTTTTGTGCATAATACAAACATTTTTGAACAAATAAAACGAACCTCATAAAACTCTTTTCGTAACTTTCCTTTCCAACAATCTCTTATCGTCAAAATCGGTCTATTCATGGTCTATCCATTCTGTTGATGGGGCTTGTACTATCTGCGTAGGGTCTGACTGGCGTTTACTTGCGGGACACAAATGTTGCAATATATTGATAGTATCCGTTCTATTTTGCCTAATATTAGTCACTGTGAACTAGTCGCGTTCATCCGGAGGTGATTTGCCAAACTACTAGGACTAGTTGAATTATGGGCAAAGAGCAACAAAGCAAAGAGCAACTGACTACTTAAAACCTTAGCAGAAACTTGGAACTACCATTTCGATTTAAAAATAAATAGGGTGGTGCAACAGAGCGAGGAGCCCCAGGGCCTAGCGCATTTCTCACAACTATGCCTTTTGAATGGAGGGGACCTAAATTTTTTTGCCGGTTCCGAACGGCTAATTGAGAAAGCGCTTTTCGTGGCAATGAAATTACTATCGGAGGGCTAGCCAATTGCTCGCGAAAGGTGATACCCGTGGAAAACATTTTATGTTTGCTGTTGGGACTCGAAGCACGAGCCTCTGGGTTAGCAGGCAGACATGCTAACCATCACACCACGGGTACCGCACAATATCTCCTCACAATATCTACCTCTCAAAACTTATACGGCTATGTAGGATGACTTTGAAGAATTCACGCTGCTCTCCCGAGATTGAACAAGGAACTGTTTGAGCTGTACCTCGATATCGGCATACCTTGAAAGTACCCATCTGGAGACTACGACATCCGTGATATATAGGGAGGAAGGACATCAACACTCGCACTCGACGAGTTCTCGCAAACACATTGCAGAGAAACAAGTAGTGGGAAAACCTCTTAGAAGAGAGAAGACCTCAACCAATTGTGAGAGCTCGCCCAAAATCGAAATTCTTATAAGATGTTGTTTGATTTTCATTCTGAACCGTAATGCCCACCTAAGTAAGCAAGCTTAAGTAATGTTTGCTGATGTGGATGAATGGTGGACTTAAGCAGTCAAAAAGAGGAAACCTCTGCATGAGGTACTCCGAAATATTTCGATGAAGGGTCCTTCAGGGTCTTTCAGAACACGGCGTTGAAAAACATGGTAGCGGATAAGCTCCTGGCTAGTCAAAGGCAGCTCTCATACCCCTACAGCAGAGTACTGACATTGGTAAACCCGGCCTTTTACGTTCTTAGGGTTTCCAAAAAGACCTGGCTCTCCAGGTTGGGATTGTGCGGTTGCTAACTCCTCGACTAAATAAAAAAAAAAGTATTGTGGCCACAACAAAGCTTGGGAAGCCGATGGGTCTAGCATATTTTTGTCAATCATAACTTGGTGTAGAATGGAGGGGACCTTCTTGTGTTTACCTATCACTCACGGCTTAGTGAAAAAGCGCTTTTTTGGTATTTGTAATTACTCTTGGCTGAATTACCAGTTCCTCACAAAAGACGCTATTCGAGGAAAAACAATTGGATTGGATCGGGCGGCGTCCAGATGAATTTGGGGAGGCTGAAGGAAAAGTAGATACCCACAGCTGGATTCGAACACATCTTTCTTGACCTTTCTCCTCCACCACTGCATCACGACGTAACTAGAATGCAAATGCTTAGGTTGATTTTTTGTAGGAAGCTGATGACCGAACTTCAGACGCTTGAGTAGCAGTAACTGGCAACCCAGTCATACAGTCGGCACTTCTTCCCCAGATTCTACTCACAAGCAACGACAGAAAGTCACAAGTACGAACTTTACCTTTTTCTGAATTCATTAAAATGTTATAAACTAATTTCGAATGAAAGTTTAAAAAAAAAAACAGCCGCTGCTGTATTTAGCAGCGCCAACTGGCAAAGCGATTTATAAATTTTGTGTTCTCATCAACAAGTGGCGGCTACTCGACTCATTTCTAGCAACCAGCCTTGTGTAACCAATGCATAAGAGAGAACTTAGGAACTTGAGTTAAACTGTAAAAGGCTTTCCCAGCTTCATCCTTTTTCGAGAAGTTTTTCCCGCAGATTGCGAAAAATCGAAAGATAAAATGTTACAGTTGAAAAAACCTTCATTTTCTTGTGTTGCTTTGAAATCAATTGGCTTCAAAATGGTTTCTCCGTTTTCCTGTTGCACACTGCTGTCATTTTTAACACATTTTTGTACCTTTTCACGAAATATTTTGTTTACTTAAGAATTTTGCTTTCTCCGCTAAAAATTTGTCTATATGCGTCCTGAGTCAGCTGAAAAGCTGATGCAAATTTGTTTATATTTCAAATGTTCAATGGAATGCGCCTGTAAACTTTGAATATTGGGATACTGCAATGGTATGTTGTTTTTACGCAGGCGATTGGAGTATCATTATGACGTTTTAGTTTCCGTGAGACTCAGGCAGATAAATCAAACCAAAACAAACCCGAACCACAAACCACCAGATAAAGACGAGTGGGAATATTGTAATTATGAGCATTTCATTCTAAAATCTGAATCCAACTGAACGCACAAGGAACAATTCTGTGGTCAAAATTTAATGGCGCGTATTTGACACGGATGTAAAGATCACTTATCAAAGGTTATGTGTTGAATATCGTATTGCGTTTGGTGTGTCGGATATTTATAGTGTGAATGATTAACTGGGAATCCGTTCGGGAAGATTTTTGTCTGATTTGTGGTTACAGGAAGTTTGATTAATGTTTTGAGCCGTGACACTTTTGTGTAATATTTTTATGTTCTAGGAACGAAGTAAGGGATTGTTTTGCATTGAAAAAAATATAGCAGGATTTCCTTGAACGAAATATGTCTGGCCACGAAATATGTATGTAGAAATTCTACTTCATCATTACATTTGTATTGGGATGTAATGCGTGTAATGGAGCTAAATTTGTGTTGTTGCTAGTGCAAGACTTTGATATAAAAGAACTTGACCTTGTCTCTGCCACTGCATAATAATAAAAATATATTAGCTGATAAAAAGCGAACGATAAGCTTGGTGAATAAAACGCGTAGTTTCCCTTTCGAAAGTATTTATTTTACCAAATTGTAAAGACTGGTCAAAACGTTTTATACAAGCTCCTATCATATCGCACAGGCGTTTTCCAAAAATTCAAGCTGCTTATGAAATATTTTGCCTTGGTTGCTAAAGCAAACAGATAAGGAAAAATTCACTTCAGCCTAAGGAAAGTAAAACGCACCGAAGTTGCAAACTGCCAGCTTCCTAAAAACGTATTAGTTTTAAACAATTGAAGTAGAAGCACTGTTTGGGGGTTTTTATTTCTTATCAAAAAGAGTTTTTTTTTTGGTTCTTTTAAAAAAATATCGCTTTCCACATTCGTTAACTAAAAATAAATAAAAAGGCTGGCACAACACAGCAAAGAGCCTGGTTCTGGCGCATTTTTCTCGACCATACTTTGGAAGGAGGGAATGGAAGAGACCTTAAAGTAAATTTCTCGCGTAAGGCGATTTTTTCATTCATTTTCCCTTTGATTTTTCTAGGTTTTTAGCCGCGAACCTCAAACGTAACAGGCAGACAAGCAACACCAAGGGTACCACAGCTTTATTTAATTGCCGCATAGTTTTCTACGTATAGTTCTTATAAGACGAAAGATATGGTGCCCGTGGCGTAATGGTTAGCATGTCTGTTTGTGACGTGGGAGGTTCGAGGTTCGAATTCTAAAAGAAAGCAAACATGTTTTCCTCGGGTAACGTCTTTTGCGAGAGATAGGCAGGTGCTCAAGTAAATTCATTGCCACGAAAAGCGCTCTCTCTCTATTAGCCGTTTGGAATCATAGCACAAGGCATGGTTGTGAGAAATGCACTAGGCCCTGGGTCTATCCGCTCTGTTGCGCCACCATATCAATTTGTGTTGAAGGTAGTTATTTGATACATAGTTGTAAAATTGTAAGGAATTTTGATCCAAAATTCCCCTACTGAAAGTACAAAAAGTTAAAAGTGACATTTGTGAATATGATAATAGCGTAGTTATTAAAAGATCCACAGGGATTTTTTTATCAATCTACTCTGTTTAGAAATGATTGTCAGTGCACTTTGGCAGCACTGTTTTTATTGACAGCCATTTTTTCGTTTGCGGTGTTAAGTTCGATGGTTTTTCTATTTCATCACAAATCGACTGACACATTCAAATTGTGCAATTTTTCCCGAAAAAATTTTGTTCTATTTGAGAAACGCGTAGATCACTACGCCTATTTTATGGTCAACACAATCGTCCCTCAGAGAAATCAAATCGATTTACAATGGAACGTTTACGTAATATGTTTACTATAATAAATACTTATCATCTGAGATGTTGGCATCGCCTTTCTGTGGGTACCGAAGAAGCTATTACTGTTGTATATGTAGCATTGAACAAGACTCAAATGAATCCATCCGCCATTGTATACAAAATGGGATCTGTGTCCATCCACTTTATGTTAAATTTTGCTGAAAGATCTTAGTTTGCTGGCTTACAAAATTCAACTCGTGCAAGTATTGAAGCCGCATGACCACCGAGCACAACGTACATTGGGCTCCAAACGAGATCCATGTTGACGCCAGTTTTCACAAAAAAATTGTGTAGCGATGAATTTGCTCTGGAAGAATTGGCAAATGCTCTAAGAATATTCACTACCATGAAAAGCGATTTCTCACTTCAACCGTTCAGAATTGCGATGAAATTTTAGGTCGTTGAAATTAATTAAGCCCGGAGGTTTCCATAGTATTGTTGCGCCACCCTGTTCGTTTATTTATTTTTTGGCATATTCTTGTAAATTTTCGCAAATCGCGATATTCATAGAAAAACAAATTGATGTTTCTGAGATTCGAACCTCAAACTCTCACGTAATTGGCGAATATGCTAACCATAACGCCAAAGGCACCACCATTGGTCCCTACTTCTCAAAAACGATATCAGCCAGAGGCTTAAAAATAAAAAATAAATAAATAGGGTGGCGCAACAGAGCGAGGAGCCCCTGGACCTAGCGCATTTCTCACAACCCTGCCTTGTGAGGGAATGGAGGGGACCTACAATTTTTCGCCGGTTCCGAACGGCTAATTGAGAATGCGCTTTTCATGGCAATGAATTTATTAACGGAGGACTTGCCAATTCCTCGCGAAAGGCGATACCCGTGGAAAAACATTTTTGCATTTTGCCTCTGCTGGGATTCGAACCTCGAACCTCTGGGTTAGCAGGTGGACATGCTAACCATTGCGCCACGGGTACCACCAGAGGCCAGATGCTTAGTCCATTACAAAACCATGATGAATTACTTTTTCGTTTCTGAATAAAATTACCTTGAAGAAGTTTCAACAATACAAGATGACAACAAATCACACAAATCGTGCCGCAATTGGTTAGTTTGGGAGGAAACGTTGGGTTGGACATAATTTTATGTTTTGCATTAAGATTAATTGGAAAATAACATCAGTGCGGAGATTAAACAGAGAATTACTCTTGTCAATCGCAGCTTTTTTGGGCAAAGAAGGCAATTCAGGAATAAAACGCCCTCTTAAAAATCAAAAGCAAACATTTGTGAGACCTTCGTCATCCTTGTACTGTTATACGGAACGGAAGTATGGACGTTATCTAAATCAGATGGGGAAATCCAAAGTCGTTTCGAAAGCCAAATTCTCCGCTTGATCTTTGGTCCAGTATGACAATGTGTGGAGAAGAAGATATACCTATACAGCGGATAGATATCAACACTCCGACTCGACGAGTTTTCAAGAGCACATTGCAGGGAAATCGTGAAAGGGGAAGACCTTGTCTTATAATTCGCAATCAAAGGGAAGTCCTCAAACTACTGAGAGCGGCAAAATGGAGAGAGCTCTTCCAAAATCGACATAGTTGCCAAAGGATGTTGGTTGGGTTCCAGGTTCACCCCGAACCCTAATGCCCACCTAAGTAAATAAGTGACTAAGCCACCAAGATCGTGTGTTTTAACACCACTAGACTACTTCTGTTGCAAAATGTGAAGTTAAACATTTACATCGTTACTACCCCACCCCAAATGTAACAAAGATCGAAACTTGGATCACAATATTGGACTACATCCGAGCCAGCCGCGGTGGCCATATGCCGGAAGTTATATTCAAATAAAAATGGCAAATGGTCAAATTTATGGCTGTGAGTTCAGTCAATCTGGTGTTTTATTTCACTTTGTGGCGTTACACCTCAAAAAACAAGCTCTAGTGCGAAAATCCTTTTTAACTCTCACCATTAAAGAAAAGACAACTTGAGTTCTGGTAAACAGTTTGTTAGTTCATGTTTATATGACATATGCCCGGTTTACAAATGGCAAATAGTTGTTTGAATCTGTTAACATCACATCACTGGATCCAGGCTCTATACTCACACTTTTATAGTTCTTTTTAATGATTTCCGAGTGATCTATGTCTGTGGTCTAACAACACATTATAAAAAAACTCATAAAATCCAATTCAATGAACGTACACAAATACAGATATGGATGGAGTGGAGGTTCAAGACGTTTAACATAGGAATAGACAATATTGCCATTGATGTGTGTGTGTATCAGCGCTAGTTGGCTTTTAAAAACTTAAAAGCTGTCAATTTACTGTGATGGTATAAAAGCGTCTTATCATAATGCAAATTAAGGGTAAGCCAAATTTAGAGATGGCAATCCGAGATTTCCTTTACACAAAATTAATAATGCGCTTGTTCTTTGTATAAAAAAAGAGATAAGTTTTATTTTCTTATATGAAATTAATGGCGTCGAAGATTTGCATGGTTTTCATTGACACACTCTGGTAACTTGTCTTGTGTGTATATACTTCATTCCCAAGTGAGTGAAAGTGAAAGAAAGCAAGCAATTTGACGTTGAAAGGAGCAATCAGTCAACCAGTTAGGAAAAACGATAATGTCATCCGATTATCTATGTAGCTAGCTATGAGAAAAGCCAATTATTAGCAAATAAAGATTGCAAAAAAAAAGGGTGGGAACTATTTGTATTGTCGGCAGGTTTCAATTTAATAAGTGTAATTCCACTGTCCGATGGATTGCCAATACAGCTAGCTATCAATGTTTGGTTTGAAGTTATGATCTTTATCAGTTTTCTTAGGAACGTGCTTTTTATCTACTTTTTGTTTAATTTATAAGAGTCATGGAATTAATTGATTAACTGAGTCGATGCCTGGATGGCGTCTGCATTCTTATCATTGGCTGCGCGAACAGTGAAGCTCTATGTTATTACCTTGAGCGTTCTTAGAAGTTATTGTTGTTACAAAAAGTGTTTTTGTTTGGGGCCTTGGCATGGTGGTAAGGCGATAATCTGATTTCTAAAATTGTTTAGCAAGCTATTTATGGGTGAAAAATTCCGGATACTTAATACGTAATAGCAAAAAAAAAAAAATATCATAATCGATAACTTTGAATTGTGCCATTTTCTTGGCGCCAATGAATACAACTGTGAGTCAACGATCATTTGTATCCAAGAATCGATCACACAAATGGGTAGTAATATGGTAATAAGACTAAGATTACTTATTTTAAGCAAGGGCCCCAGACATACCTTGCTGTAAAAATGAGGCTATTGACCTCCTTACCCGTAAGCGTACGTCTTCAAACTACAAACGTAATTTCGACTAACACAGACTACCGAGCTTTTTGGATCCTCACTGATGGATAATGGGGCGGGCGAGAACCTGAACATTTCTAAGTCGTTTACACCTCCATAACTATGCAAGTATTTCTTAAGTTTAGTTACTTGCAACTACAGATGCATGCAAGTTTTGTAAGTAAGATAATGTCGACGAGACAGTTAACCTGGATACCATATTTTTTGTGTCATTATACCATAAACGTTCGAAAAAAGATCAGCCAAGGATCATAGCCTACTTGTAGGAGTAGTTACCAATTTAACTGAAGCTGCCAAAGTTCCCTCACACTGTTTTCATCAAGCCAATCTAAGTTGGAAAAGCTTATCAACCTGCATAACTTCTATCAAGATATCAATCATCTATGATGAATTGATTGATCCCGATCAAGTAATTTTCTATACAGTAGGCCACCTAGTGGTTTCTTTTTAAGCCATCCATCATTTTCACACTGGAAGCTGTTTCCCGCTAGTAGTTCAAAAAGTGGGTTTTTCTAAAATGTTTTGGTCAGAGTGAAGCCAAAAGTCTACCGCACATGGCCGCCTCGCAGCTGACACTTAACCCCTTTGGACTTCCTTTTGTGGGGAATCATGAAGACCCTGTTATCCGAATAATTTGGAAACGGTTTAAGTACTTTAAGCCAGTTTCACTCAAGCAATTCATTAGCTACAGGCCGAAACCAAAAAGGTCTTGTAGAATTGCAGTGACAATTCCTGCGAAGCCAGCCGAGGCAACCAATTGAATGACGTTGTGCTTTATAAATATTAGGAATGTTTGCCATAAAACATTGAAAAAAGTTTGCAGTCAAAAGACTGACCAACCTTTACTTGACCCGGTCAGAAAAGACATGTCTATATATCAACACGAGCTTATACACGAATCATTTGAGTAAAAAGGGCGTGTTATTCTTGTTCGTTCGTTTAACACTGCAGTTATTCTTTTTTAATAATTTGAAGGAAAAAAAGAGCTCGTGTACATTGTGTTTGTTCGTTTAAAACGAATCATTCAGGCATTTTTGAAGGGTGGCTACGTTTTCAATATTGGCCTATTTGAAAATAACTTATTGCTATTTTTGAGGCATAAAATAATGGGTACAATTCGATCGCACGAAAACTGCAATTGGGTATAACTCAAACTTCTTTAAAATGATCAAAGCCTTAGAAGACCACTCGAATTCATCCACCTCATTACACCTGATCCCACTAGAAGATGCCCTTTTCTGTGTATTTCTCTTTTTCTTTCCTAAAATCTAAAATGTCTACAAAGTCTTGAGTTGCTTTGAATAATTCTTTATTGACCTAAGAAAACGCATAAAAAACTTTTCCATTAACTAAAACAAAAAATTGATTCAGCTTCGTAGCACAAGAATTCCATCATAAAAACCACAGAATTTTTCGCTTTTCTTGCAGCAAACGAGCATTTTTTGAATAAATATACACAAATTAACATCTTGGTTATGATATAATTTACATGCGCGCATAAGATCTTGTATATTTGACAAGCCAAACAGGTTGATTCTTCGTTTCTGATTGGAACTTTTTGTTGAACATCATCACCTTTCACTCAAAGAAGTATCATATTATTCTTGTGCGACTATATGGTTTTCATTTGTGTTGACCTTTTCTGTTTCTATAAACTTGTTTTAATAAAACTCACCTCAAAAATGTATCTATGATGGGTGATTATGGTTCAACGTACTGACAAACTTGTTTCTTTTAATTTATATTCTTAAATCGATATTCAGATGTATCGAAGACACCACCCATTGACGCATTCCAGATCACAATGATGATGATGACAGTGAGAGCAAGATTTCTTCAAAATGAAAATGTACCTACAAGTTGCTTATTGAATGTAATCCCTTGCGTGGAAACCCCGGTGTGTATTTGTAAGCGGTGTGAATCTTTGAATTAGCATTTTAAAATATTTTTTTTTTTTTTTTTGAATTGTTGTTGGAACTGCTATGAGACTTACAAGTTTACTAAGCGGCTATAAATTAATGAGGTGGCCAAACATATTTCTTTCAACCATACCTTGTTGAGAAATGGAGAGGACCTCCAAATTTGTTCCGATTGCGAACGGTAAAATAATAGAAGTTTATACCTCGGCATTTTATTTTTATTAATTAAGAATTCAAGCAGTTAAATGACTTCAAGCAGTCAAAAGACTGCAAACAATAAAAAAGAATTCAAGCACTAAAAAGACTTCAAGCAGTCAAATGACTGAACTACTTTCAATGCAATCAAAAGACTTCATGACTGCAAAGAATGTAAAAGACTTTTCAAAGACTTCTTAAATTAGAACCAGTTAAAAAGTATTTCATTTTTTTGACTTCAAGTCTTTTGACTGCTCTTAGACAATTGGTTAAATGAATGGGACTGTTTGCAATGCATAACCAAATGAATCCATTCTCTTATTACAGCTCTGCTGAATAGGTTCTCTTCTACGCTGGTAAAACCACTGCGTAACCCTATTCTTCTGCGCTCTTCCCGAGTAGATGGAAAACTGCATTAGTCCAGAGTCTGTGCCTAAAAAATTCCTCCCCTTAAAATTACCGTCCAATTGCGCCACATAACTTACCAAAAAGTGGAACCAATACTCACTCTGCTTTGGAGAAAGTTAGATGATGATTTTGTCACCAACTCTATTCCTTATCTTCATCTCTTGTCTGAATCTTCTAATCCTCTCAACGACTCAACTCTCAGTTTTTCATGATCGTTTCACGGCTTTGCTCTTCGGATGTGGAACTGGCACGGTTGCGTACGATAAGCTCTTTAAATTCTGACCTTGACACGTTTTTTCCATGGGGGTATAAAAACCGAGGAGAATTCAATACTTCAAAAACTCAATGATGTCTCTTGTGGTTTAATTTATTCATCAAACAAAGTAACAATACTTTTGTGATTACTAGATACATAATACATTTCAAACATTACCACCAACAAAGTTATTTAAAATTAACAATAATTTTGATTTAAATAGATATCTACTCAGACTAAAATCAATCATATTGCAAACAGAATTCGCTTCTCTTAGACATCTTGATAATGGTTCGTTGGCAGTATATACAGTTCTGTGGAAAGGTATTTGAAAAAATACAGGGTCTCTAAGCATTCTCACAGGAACATTAAAGTTAATTATTTAGCTAAAATTTGAGAACAATCAAATGGTCTGTTAATATGTCGCGAATAAACATAATTGCGTGAACTTCCTTCGATAGTTTAGAGGCAGAATACCAAGTAATTGACATCTTGTTTCATAAGAAGGCATATCTATGTGCCAATTAAGTCTTTTCAAAACAATTCTCGTAAATCGTTTTTGGATTTTTTCAATTTGGAATGAATGAACGGCATATTAGGGATCCCAAATTGTGTTGCTCCAAAATAGACCTCACAAAGGCAAAATATAGACATCAAGATCTTCTTGTAAAAGCAAGGAATCAATTTCAGATTTTATGCAACGAAAAACTTTGAAATTGTCCGCATACATAAAGCACTCTGAATTAAAAAATATTTCAGGAATGTCGTTGACAAAAAGCAAAAAAAGAATGGGACCGAGGTGGCTTCCTTGTGGAACACCCGAAGTAACATATACCGGTGTAGAAAGAACATTGCTTATACGAACGTACTGAATACGATCCCTTAAGTACGAATTGATCAAATTTAAGAAGTTCGAGTGAAAACCAACTTTGTTAATCTTCTTTAGTAATACGTCGTGATTTAGTCGATCGAAAGCTTTGGAAAAATCGGTGTAGAACATGTTATTATATATACACGTATTATTATATAGCTGAAAAGAAAAGAAAAATCTTAATTATAAGTCGGTTGACTTGGGTGATCTCGGGATGTTCCGTCCCGGTTGTCGCTGGCGTCCCTCTGCAGCTGGTATTATTTCTTCGTTCAAAGTGTTCATCACGCTAATGTAACTTGGCTCGGGGTGTTGGTCCTCACTGGTTATCCTTCTCACCAAATGATTCGAGTGGTTGTTGATATCTGCAGCCATTTTCCTTACTGTCAATAACACGTATTGATCTAAGGGCATCACTTTGGCTTTCTCGTACACAATTTGGATTTGACCATTATTGTAGTGACGGATTGCATTCCGGAACATTATATTGACTTGCTGAAGCTCGCCCCAAACTGTTCGGTAGCTGACATTGGTCGTGTTGAGTTCCCTTTGGTGGATTCGCTGTAGTCTCTTACGCAATACTTGCCTGTACTTGTACAGGTTGTTCACGTAGTCAGGAAGATGCTGGTATCTATCACTACTCTTCTTCGGTTGCTTTTGGCGGTCAAGTGCGCTGGTAATTGCCTTCTCTAGCGTCTCAACAGCAGCGTCGATTTCCGAATTGAGCAGGTTCCTGTTTTGGTCAGGCAGTACCAAAGTTTCCTCAACGTCCCTTTTTAGCTTCTGTGGGTCGATTTTCTTGTAGTTGATATAATTTTCCGGCGCTTCCGTGACTAAAAGAAGTGGCTGGCGCAGCTTTATATTTACTTGAACTGCTTCGTGGTCCGTGTCACTGTATATGATTGAGCAGATATAGTTCTGCAACTCTGGAACGAGAAAAATGAAATTTGCTGTTATCAAAAAGAAATCAAGTGTTGATGGCGTCCTCGGGAATGTTGGTATTTGTTGGGAGACAAATGCCAGTGAACAAAAATTTTAGAAACTGTAGATAGTTTCCAAATTGGACGGTAATTTGAAACCTCTTGCCTGCTTCCCGATTTAAAGATGGGTGTGATTGTTGATCGCTTCCATTTTTGACAAAACTCACCACTCACTAGCGAGCGATTAAAAATTATTTTTAAAGGAAATGTTTAAGCTTAACATTGCCATTTTCCCTAAACTCTACCTGCATCCAAGCAACCGAAGAGCCCTTTGTGTGCCAACAATGATCTTCGTTAGAATGGCAATAAATTGATTATTGAAAACCTCTTAAATTTAATTAAGAAAAATTTCTCGTCTCAACCTGATCGTGTGTAGAAACAAAGTTTCGATATCTATTCAAATATAAGTGACCACTCTTCGAAGCTTTGTTTTTTTAAGAGAATGACTTAGAAACAACAAAAGTGGATAGTGCTATTGGACTTTTTTATTTATTCCTTTGAAGTCATTCAACGATTCAATAAAAAAAAATTGTTGGTGGTGTGTGATCTCAAAATGTATAGAACACAAATGTATATAAAAACAAATAATTTGCATTTGAATAGATCTTTGGCTATTAAATTTTTATTATAAAAACAAACAAATGTGAAAAAATAGTACAACTAATCTGCGAAAAGAAAAATTCTGACTCGAAGAATTAACAACACTTGCAGAATCCATTCATTATATAAAGATACCAACCATTCACACATGAATCTGTATATATGACAAAAACCCCTTAGCTAGTTTATCATGAATCGTTAGTCACTCTTTCTATATCTGCAAATTACTTACGTTTACATTTTCATAGAATTTGTTATCTTGATTGAAAAATCAATGACAGAGAATAACCATTTTTTAACCATTATTGGAACTTTTAACAAAGAAATTGTAAACAATTGAAAAAAAAAAAAACAAACTAAAACACATGTTTGTCTGTAGAATTTGAGGTCGTTGACTTTGAATTGTTTGAAATGATTTAATGACTGTGGAAATGTTTCTCAATCATGTTCATCATCATTTGGATAATTACGTATTTGTATGCCATTGTAATAATTGAAATTGAGTGGGTTTCGTTTAGAAAATGAAACAAAATGAGCACATAGATATTCTCAATGGATAGCGTCTCATGGAAATCAATTTGGACATAGTTTCCTTATATCAAAAACTATAGGCACAGTTTTAGGTACGAGCTTAAAGCAATACCGATTGTATAAACAAGTTAACAGAAAAGTCATTACTGATCATAGCAAGACCTCCCAGAAAAGTTAAATCCAAACCAATTAGCTTAATCCTCTGTATCAATTGATGGCCTTCAAACACAAATAATAAAAAATGGAATTGTCTTCGAAACAAGATATGCACCGGATGTTCATTTAATATAAATAATCTGCAAAGGGACCATTTCAAGGAAATATTTTGAATCAGAAAATAAAACGAAATTCTGTTGAATGACGAAGTATGTTTCGTATCAATCAACAAATTCAACAACAACAAAAAAAAAAAATGTGTTGGTGCTTATCTTTTATGAGAATGAATTGATTTCTTTATTCCTTTGGCGAATTGGTTCGGTTGAGGGAAAAAAAAAGAGACCAACTATGTGTGTTTTTGGCAAATGAAAAACTGCGTCAACTCTCGCACTTTCGCACCTGATCCATACGTTCAATGTTTATAATTGTTTTCTCGTGATGATTTTTTACTTGATAAGAAATGAATTACATCAGCAATTATATTAAAGGTGTGTATGCACACAGGTTAGCGCTCAATTAAGGTAGCAAAAAGCGCAATTATAGTTTTATACAAATTAAAGGCGCCACACTACCACACTAGATCGTAAGAGGGTACTCAGGCTTACAGGTTACATCTATTAGTGATCTTAGACCAGTTCTGACGTAAATAGTCATAGTCTCGCGTGCAGCTTTTTTGGTGGGTAGGTTTGGTTTGGTTTTGGGTGACCGTAGGCCTCAAGCAACATTTTTTTCCAACCAATTGGATTTAGGGCAAGCTCTCTCTAATTTCGCACTCAAGTCGGTTGAGTTCTTCTTCCTTTTGATTGCCCCATCTAAGGCACGGGTTACATACGGCTGTTTATACTACCTGCCGCTGATCAGCTTTGTGTGAACCCGAAATTCACCACACTCGCTGCCAGTCGGCGGCTGGCAAAGTTAACCACTTTTAACTTTTCACTAAAAGCAGCGACTGCTAAAAAAAATAAATATGGCGTCACGTAGTATTTAGTAAATTTTTCTTTCGAAATTAGCTGCTTTCATTGTAAATTGGTGTAAAAACTAAAAATATAGTTTTTTAAGCTTTTCGGCTGTTTGCCGATAAAAACTGGCTAGTATAGTAACCGATAGTGCTTCCGGGTTGGCTGTAGCTGGTTTCTTGTTCCTTCTGCTACTGACAGCCTCTAGTAAGAACCAGGACAAGGTATTCCGCTTCCATGGGCAATGAGCTTTCACAAACCCGTCGAGCCGGAGCGTTGGTGTCCATCCGCTGTACATGTTTCGGCTGTCGTATAGTCTCGCGATGCATACTCTTCTAGCTTTGCCAATGTCACGGTAAAAATCATACAGCTCGATGTTGTTTCTTCTCCATTATTTTTTTTTCGAAACGGCTAAAAGTTTCCTCATCAGCTTTTGATAAGGCCTATACTTCCGCGTCGTAAACAACTTTTGGGATCGCCAAAATGTTATAAAGGGTAACCTTAGTTTTTCTGGAGAGCGTTTTGTTTCTCAAAGTTCTTAGCCCAAAGAAGTTTTACTTTTCCGTTTGATCTCCGCACTGATATTGTTTTCCGTATCTATAGCGGATCCTAGGTAGACGAAGTCCTGTACTACCTCAAAGCTATGTCTATCTCCTGTGACCTTTTTTCCAAATTCGTCGATGCTCTCTGTCCTTGTTTGATAACAAGAACATATACTCCAAACCACACCATCAAATCCATTTTTACCATTTCTGTTTCAATACTCGCAACAGCACTCATCAGTGCATTACGCTGACATCTTGCCATTTCGTCAATGTCGTCTGCGTAAACTTGTAAAGAATTTTTAAAGATTATGGATCTGGTGTTGATGTTTAAAGAACTCGCATGACTCTTTATCAGCTCGTCGAAAGCTTTTTTCGACACCAAAGATCTTTACTGACCTTAACGGAGAAGTGTGAACTCTCAAAAGTTACCCTGAATAGTCGTACGAATGTTGCAGGTACGCCAATACTAGACACTCAGTACAGCTAGTCTCTGTAAATCCTGTCATACGTGGCCTTGAAATCCATAAGAAAGTGATGTATATATCGATATTATCATTCCTAGTTGTTTTTTTTAAGATCTGCCGATTTAAAATCGCGATGATAAGAGCCAATCAAAGTGTTGAAGTGGGATTCCTGGCACTCACATTATTACAACAGACAAGATCTCATAAGCGACGTTAAAGAGGCTTATTCCTCTATAATTGGTGCAATTGTGATGGTCTCCTTTTTTTAGGATCGGGCATCCGATACTGAGGTTCCATTCATCGGGCATACTTTCTTCCGACTATCATACAGATCAGCTAATGCATGCTCCTTTCCAAGTGTTCTCCTGCTACCTTGAAAAGTTCGGTATCCAGGCCATCTACACCTGCAGTAGTATTTGGTTTAAGTTTGCATGCTTAATTTCTTCTTGGTTGGGAGGACGGCATCAAGTCCAAGTTGAATGGGCCATTCTGCCTTAAATCAGAATTAGTGTCTTCATCGCCGTTTAGCAGTCTGCAGAAGAGGTCTTTCCAAGATCTTTTTACCTTTTACCAATCAGAACCTTAATAGAAGGTTTAATTCTTTCAGAAATATATTTGTGGGTTTCAGTGGCCTAGTGTTTAGCATCGAACCACTCACGTAACAGGTAGACATACGTGGGTGTTTCGATGTTCGAATTCGATTAGATACAAAAAATTGTTTTTCCGCAGGTATCGCCTTTCTCGATGCATTGGCAGTTCCTGCAAAAGTAAAAGACTGTCATAAAAAGCGCTTTCACACTCAGCCGTTCGGAATCAGCATAAAATCGTAGGTCCTAGAAACGCGTTAGGGAGATTTCCATAGCTTTGTTGCGCTACCCTATTTTTTTTGTTCGATAAAACATTTCGTACCTACTTTTAAATGTTACTGCAACGGTTTCTGTTAAAGATTACATTTTCAAATAATTCTACAACAGTTCAATTTGCTAATCTTCTTTCAGTAAAAAAAAACATGAGTTTATTTGAATATATACTGCCGCTGATGGTCTCGATCATCAATTTTAGTCCCCCACCTTTACATGTAGCGTGTCAAGAAAATTAATGCGATGTCTGCACGCTAGTCATTCTCTTTGATAAATACCAACCATTTTCTGCTTTGTTGACAACCAATATCCCACTAAGCATAATGTCTCACTACATTTCTCATATTAAATTCTTAAAATATACTCTTCAACATCAAAGCTTAAAGTACCTACCTACCTAAAAGAATTAATTTTAAATACTTTTTGTGTCGCAAAACTTTAACAGTACCTACCTATACATAAAACGGAAGTGATCTTTAAAATACCTACGTCTTTTTGCTAAAGTCTAAATAAATCATTGCAGCAGTGTTTATTTGTCTAGACGGTATCATTTGTTGGCCAGTTATTCTTATTCAGCACATTCCTTTTGCACGTGTCTGTGCCCCCATGTCATCCCACTCAACGCGATCATTCGAATTTAAATCTACTGGAATATTTGCAAAAACCGTTACAAGTTTTGAATGCAGGTTTCTTTAATTCGACAAAGAACAGCGAATTCCAAGAATAATCAGTGAGTTGTATGAGAACTGATGTGAATTGAAAGCGGAAATTCCATAATGAAAAAAGACCAAAGATGTTCTTCTATAGAACCATAATCACCGCACCGCCATCGAACCCGGCAGCCTAAAGTCAACCTCGTCCGTCGCTTTATTCCCCAATTTTTCTTCGTCTTTTTAAATACCTACTATCTTCGGGTTTTCGCACGTTTCACTAAGCCGGCCAGGCCGCGCTACTTCTTCTTTTTGTCCGATTCACGTTCGCTCTCTCTGTTGATGTTTCGACTTTCGAGTTTCGTACAGTTGAGCATAAAGTTGTGTAATCTTTTGGCATTGGCCTATCGAGAACTGTATAGTACATTATATCGGGTCGCGATCGGCCCACTACACTCTTACTCACACATGGAGCCGCTCAATCAACTCCAACACATATGCGATCTCAAAATCACTCACATGACTAAAAAAATTAATTAATTTTTCTTCTTTTTTGCAAGAGAATTGAAGCTTTACGTGGATAAGGGGGTCGGTGGGGTCGGTGTGAGGCACCGCACCGCCATGTGCACTTTCAAGTCAATGATTAATACATACGAAAGCGCTATTAAGATACCACTGTAGAGTAGCACAGCAAAAACTCTGTGAGTGGATTGCTTATTTTGGGGCAGTTTTGGCGCCAAAACCGGCGTGTAGGAATAC
Source organism: Melanostoma mellinum (assembly GCA_914767635.1). Lineage (NCBI taxonomy): Eukaryota > Metazoa > Arthropoda > Insecta > Diptera > Syrphidae > Melanostoma > Melanostoma mellinum. Next base: position 21,307,371 of record OU612059.1, read on the forward strand.
ATTATTTTGTATTGTGCTTGGTTTGTCATTATCAGTTTCTCGCACTGAGTTGGCGACCGTCTATGCCGCATTCTACCCGCTTCGCCCCACTGAGTCGAAACAAACATTGCGTGTTTGTTTATTTATGTATTGGCGACGGCTGGCGCTGCTGTCGCCTGAAATGGAATTGGTGGTGAGAGTTTCTTGGTTTTTATTAGCATTTTTTTTTTCTTAATTTTTATTTTGTCATAAGGAAATGCTGTTAACATGTGTCAAGTGAACGTCTTTTGATTGTGTTTTGGAGCTCTGTGAGAAGTGGGATTGTGGGGTAGGGAAGATCTTGATGTGAGTATAGTAGCGCTGCAATTTGAGTGAAATTCAAAGTTGAGTAGCAATAAATCAGTAAGCTTAGGATGTATGATTTGAACGAGTTGCCATTGCTGGCCAAAGTAGTGCATATTTCGTTCAAGGCTTTTAAGAAATCTGTCGATAAATTGAGTGTGAGTTAGGTTTCTTGTTATTGCAACTTAGTTTTACATAAAATAGCTAAAATAATTTTAAAAAACTCTTAAACATTTTTCCTTTTATTTAATTTTAGTGCACTGGAAGTGTTTCAAAAATCAGGAGAAACCTTAAGTTCGATATTTGAAAACCAAAGGAAAGCACCAGGAGGAAACCGGTTGGGAGGTCCCTTAAGATATCCCCATACGATCCTTTTTTGGCTTCGATGTAATCAGGTAAGCAAATAGTTTTCATTTTTTGTGTTCGGTTTAGTTTTTAGTTCCCAATTTTTTGATTGTGAATGTGCAGTGGTTAAGTCAAAAGGTTGCTCGAAACAAATTTAGAACGGTTGCTTCATTTCTTTCGAACACCGCCTGAAACTCAATAAAAGTTGGAAGAATTCAAGAACCAATTTTGTGAAATTTCAGTAAATAGATTTTAATCACTTATTTTAAGCAAATGTATTTAGGATTTATGAGTCTAAAAAGCATTTCAAGAGTTATATTCTCATCTTCTGTTTTAAACAGAACCAATGTTGTTTAATGACAACTTGGCGTTAAAAATACTTGAACAGTTGTTCATAAAAGATAACGTTGTGTTTAAAAACTTCACACCTTTGAAAAAATAACTGAGAAATTTTTTCGATTGCGCTCTGTTGGTAAATATAATTAAACAGTATTTATATTGGCTGGGGGTTAGCGTCATATTCACAAAGCATATCTAGGTTTTCTAAGTCTAAGGAAGCTTACCTATTATCAAATCTTCTTACCTAAACCTTTTACCAAGTTAGAGTAAAGAAATAAAGTTGCTCAACAGCCTAGCGCATTTCTCTCAACCGTACTATTTTTTTGAACTCTATCGGCTTGTCTGAATATGATAATTTGAGTTGAAACATTCCACCGGGTAATCACCTGCTAGTCGAACCACGCGGAACTTTTAATGTATTTCGAAAGACTTTTAGGGTCTATGTAAGCTAAGTCGCTAGTATCATCGAAGAAGAATTCACCGAGATGAGTTTTCTTCCTATGATGTAGTGTAGGGCATGAGCAAAGAAGGTGTTGAACGATTTCCTCTTCCTCTTCGTCCATACAGCTTCTGCAGAAATCATTGGAAAACACACCAAGTCTTTTGGCGTGTCTCCCTATTAGACAGTGTCCCGTAAAAACACCTATGGTAGAACCTAGATACAGGCGGTTCAGGGCTTACAAACTCTTCGAGCGTTTTGAGTCTACACACGGCCAAACTTTTTTGGTTGCAAGGCAGTTGTTACTCTCAGTCCATCTAGTGCTTGTTATCCTTGAAGCGTCTTGTCTAAGTAGGAGTTTACATGCAGCGATAGGTACACCTATGTTGTTCCATTCTGAGCGTAGGGAAGTGGTCGTGCCCTTTTTGGCTTGTTCGTCTGCCATACAGTTGCCTGGTATGTCCCTGTGCCCTGGCACCCATGAAAGGTGAATGTTAAACTGATTTGACATCTCCCTCAGAGACATCTGACAATTTTGGACCGTGATGGATTTTGTAGAGACAGAGGCAAGAGATTTGAGGGCAGCTTGGCTGTCTGAGAAGATCCGAATATCCGTGGAGGATATGACGTTTTCTTTGAGCCAAGACAGCACCTCCCTAATCGCCAGAATTTCCGCTTGGAACACACTACAATGATCGGGTAGGCGGATGAAAAGACTGAGGTTCAGTTTTTCTGAGTAGATTCCACTTCCCACACCTTCGCTGGTTTTTGAACCATCGATCGGTGTAAAAGTGTATTGCTTCATTTTCCAAAAGAGTGCCATTTTCCCAAGCTTCTCTTGAAGGTATGGTTACGGTTACTTGGAAATTATTGTCAAACACCAACTTGGGGGTGGTGTAGTCGGATCGATTCGGGAAGAATCTAAAGTTATCTAGAATGATATTGTGGCTGATTTGATTATTGGTCCACTGTGATGTAGCTGAGTCGAGTAGCTGAGCTAGCTGCGACTTGTTTGCTGAAGATATCTAGGGGTGTGAGATCTAGTAGTACATTGAGGGCGTCCGATGGGGTTGTCCTCATCAGTGCGCCACTAATACACAGACTAGCCGTCTTTAAACATTTAAGGCGTTTAAAAGACAAAATTATTTGTCTTGCAATATTGATCATAATGTCTTGAAAAACTTTGCAATTTTCAGTTCATGGTAAGTTTATCAGTCGTCCCATTTCTTCTAGTATAGTAGTCCGATTCTTGCTGACATCAGTAATACTTCACAAGGGCCTGTTGTTATTGCTTCTAATACAAGTGAATTGTGACAAGTGTACACAAAGCTACAAGTTTATTTCCTATTCTAAGAAGTGTAATAAATATTATTAGTAAAGGTCACAGCATTGTAACTTGTGGCTTTTGGGCATAATCGGGCTGTAAGATGCTTGGTAATAAGTCAGGTGAAGAGTCTAAGCAGCGCTTTCTCTTTCAATGCAGACTCCAGACACATACAGACACTTTGGCTCTTATGACTATTCTTTCACAAATAAGCTTATAGCCATTAGGATATTCTTTATTTCCGTATTCCATTCATTGATTTCATCGCTACCTATTCGTCTCTAATGGTTTGGCAACTGTCATTTTCTAGAATAGAATCTGCCCCTATGAGACCCAAATTAAGTTCTAGTAAACATGCAACAGAAAATTACTCGTATTGTGTTCAAAAATTTAAAAAAAATTATTTTAATTGTATATATAAAGAATGTTTTAGGCAGCGGCAAGGCAATTTTATTCGTTCGGGAACCCTTTGACCGGTAAACATCGTCAACTCTTTTTTGTCAGTTTGGTTTGAAGCCAGTTTAAAAAATGGGAACGAATGGGTCTCGTGCGATTGTGTGCTAAATACGATATCAAAATCTTAAGGCAGAGTATTTGGTGGTACAGAGTTGCCACCTACACATTCATTATGAAAATTGAATACAACCACACAAAATCTTGAAAAAATAATGCATAATGATACCATTTGATTTGCAATCGTTGGAGCAGTTTAAAAAAACGGATTTTTTATTTTATTTATTTATTTATTTATTTATTTATTTACAAAAGATACAAACGGGTTTTTTATTTTAAATGGGTATTTTTAAAATCAAGTTTGCAAGTCTTAAGATCATACCAGAAGATATTTTGACAAAAAAAATTGGCAAAAATCAAAAAAATTGTTTTGAAAATATTCAAAAAATTTAACAGTTTTTAAAAATTTTATAGAAAATTTAAAAAAATAAAATTTTTCAAATATTGGATTTCTAAAATATAAAATTTCTTCAATATCGTGTTAGGCATCAACGAGAAAGTCAGTCTGAAGATAACCAAAATATAGACTTTTTTCAAATTTTTGAAAATGATCTGACATCTCTCACATAAAATTTTATCGAAATCGTCGCTTTTGATTTCGAAAAAAAAGTTAGTATTGTATGGTAGGTATCGTTATTTCAAGACCTACGGACCCAATTTCAAAAACACATCTGTAAGGCTGCCCCCCTAGACCCTAACTGAAATTTTGAAGAAGATAGGTATAGCGGCCCAGGCTGTAGATACACGGACAGACCGAATTGAGGGACGCACTTTTATCGTATTCTCTATCCTTCTGCACTATTGCAAAACTTGCAGGTAACAATGGGCGTGACTATGAAGCACTTACTTGCATCAAAATTTAAAGGCTGAACACCAGGTTTTTGTTCTTCAAAGAATCATTTTTGATTTGGTACAGAGTTTCCAACTGCTCTTTAATTATGAAAATTAAATTAAATCACAGGAAATATGCAAAAAACATAAATTTAATATTCTAATGGTTTTTGTTGAAAATAAAAAAATCGTCGTATTTTGCTACTTCTAGTAAATATAAATAGAAACTCTAAAATTCTTATCAGAGCCTTTGAACCAGTTTCTTTCAAATACGGTTTTTTTTTTGTTTTTCACTTTTTTGAAAAACAAGTAAAGTTTTTTAAAGAGATGTTTTGTCAAAAAAGTTTTAAGAACATCAAATATACTGTTTTTATGACTTAATATCACAATATTAAAAACAAAAAACGGTACAGTAGGTTCTCGATTAACGCAATTAATTAAAACAAGGGTAGTTGCTATGAGCGAAGTTGTTGCACTTAACCGAATAAGTATTTTTTTATAGGTTCAATTCAATATGAAAAGCAAATATGAGATAACCAATAATTTACAAATATGTTTAATGTAAATCTTTCTTTGCTTGCCTTTTGGCTAGAAGCTGACGTTTCTTTAAAACACGCAACGGTTTTTTGGGCGTAATTCAGTAGAATAACCCGGACTCATTTCCAAGAAGTATCAGTAAAATAACTGCCAAGACAAAAAGTAAAACAAAGGATAAAAACATACCCATCAAAGAACCTTAGCAAATGAAGATATGCATATAAGTACAAAAGTTGCACTTGTCGAGTCAAAATTATTTGAAGAGTTGCGAATATCTCGTCAACAATGATGTAAATTGAGCTGTTGCGTAAATCGAGGAGTTGCGCAAAACGAAAGTTGCGTTAATCGAGAACGTACTGTATAATAAAATTTTCAAAAAATAGAATGTTCCAAATGTTGATCCCCAGTTTCTTTTAAACAGTCTAAATCTTCTGAAACATAAAATTTCGTTTAAATTTTACTATTATATTACATTAAGAAGAAAGTCGGTATTAAAAAAAAATATGGGAAATAGTGTTTTCAGACATTTTCCAAAAGTGTTTAAATACATCGTAAAAAAGAGAACTGAAAATTAATCTCGCGTATAAAGTTTGAAGTTAGATCGTTAGCGATGGTTTCGAGAAACATAACATCGGTAGATAGACCCAATTCAAAAAAAAAACCCCTTTATAGGGTACCCTACAGACCGTAACAGGAAACTTTAGAGAAAATCAAGAAATCTTGACGGATTTCAGAAATTCAGCACCCACTGTTTTCGTTTTATACTCTCTGTCATTGTCATCTGAATTTTTTTTTGCGCGATTGCAGAAAATTTCATTCAAAAATGCTGTAATAAAAATTATTTGCCACAAAAGTGAAAATGTCATTAAGAAAGTGGAAACAAAAAACTAAGCTGAAGCTTTGAATTAATAACGATTTGACCAATTGTTTAAATTTGTAGCTTGATAATGCCGTTTTTTCAAATAAGACTCTATCTTTGATTTTATCACAGAAAAATGCGGATGGAGTTACAGGCAAAGGGGTTTTTAGTTGACTCTCTGCACCTCTGTGAATTTTTCTTATGTTTGATTTGCATTCCATCATGGAAATCAAGTTATTGTTATTACCGACTAACAACCTCAAATGTTGCAAAGCGCGTTACAATTTGATCCCATCTTAAAGCCAGCCGCAGTAGCTCTATACGTTCGAAATCACATTCAAATAAAAATGGCAGGTAGTTATGTTTCAAACAAAGTCGATTTCATGGCAAAAAAGTCAATATAATTATGTGCGTGTTAATTCCATTTTTTAATTTTTTACCTCTAATAAACACTTCAATTGGAAACCTCATTTTCGACTCTTGCTATTTCTTAGACTTTTGAATTTGAAGTTTTTGTCATTAACCATTGCCGCACCAGGCACCACATTAAGACACTTAATTTCTAGGCAAATAATCTCTCCAAACTGTAATCCGATAGAAAAGTCAATAATGTTTGGGGATTAAATGGCAAAGGAGAAAGGTAAACTGATTCTAGACATCCGATCCTTTTCAAAGGCACCCGTTGATTGAAAACCTTGTATCATGAAAACATGATCCGATAATTCGAAATAGGTGTTGCATATAAAGTTTCTATAAGCACGTGTCAAGTGGGTATAAAGAATTCGTCTTTAATCTTACGTTTTTTTTATTTGCTTTTTTTACAAAGAAACTGTGAGGTTTCGTATGCATATGCAAAAATATGTTTGTTGTTTAAATAAACAATATTTTTTATTACAAAGGAAGGAAAATTTAAACTGCGCGGAAGTCGCGAAAGTGTTCTTTTTACAACGTTGTTATTAAATACCATACGGGCCTTCAACTTTGTCTTTATGTCACTGATTATATGAGAAATATTTATAACTTCATACTGAGGCTCAGTTGGGGCTATTTTTCAGAATCGCAAATAATTTATTTTGCATACACTTAGATCGTTCATTTTAATTGGACACGTACTCTACTTTTTTGTTAGAAGTGATTTACTCAATTCAACTCTTAACATGCGTGTGTACTTAAAGCGTACTCTTTATATGAACATTTGAATTCAATGGATAGAATTTCACGCGTTGGGTGACAAATGAGTAGGTTTCCACTTAGCTATCGCCTTAACAAGAGGTTAACGAATTGACAGCCTTGGCCTTTGATTAGAATGGAATTTTTATGATTATCTAGCTTCGGGCGAAAAGACTTTTGCATTTTGATTGTTTTAAATTAGAATGTGGGTGTGGGAAGAATGTATGGTTGAGATGGATTATCCAATTGATTTTCAATGAAAAGTGTTTTTTTTTTCTTTTAATTTTTAACGATGCCAGGTGTTGAGTATAATGCGTTGTCTATGAATCAAATGTGCGTGAATAGCTCTGTAACTATGTGTTGTTCGAAAGCCGAAACAGATTATATTTTGAAAATATCAAGGAGATCTCTTTTGATTTGAGAAAGGAAAATAAGGACCAGGATTGAAAATGAGCAGCTTTGATGTATAGGCATCTACAGGAATGGCCGAAAATTGCCATAACCAATTTTAAAACTAAGTTACACTCCTCCAGCTGAAACAAACACGATTATCTGCAAAAAGAAAGAAATTTCGTTGCGAAACAACAATTTAAATCTTCTTCCTGTCTACTCCAACAACCTGTTTCCATCATTCGTTGGTAACATTAGATTGAGTTAGTCATTTCCGCCATTCCAGGAATACCTTGATCCTAATGTTCTATAAGGAGCAACTAGTCTCAGAATTGTGGATTAGTGTGTATGTTGTAATTAGTTTGCATATACAAAGTTCAGTGGCATAGTAAAACCACGCTCAATCCGAGTTTCTGGTACAGTTAAGCAGTCCATAAATATCTTTTTGAACAATTTACTGTTCATAAAAGGAATCTCTTTTTGGTGGTGTGCCAAATAGCGTCCTTTTTGCAACATCTTCTTTTTTGCCATCCCACATACCCGAACGAGTTCAGTTCAATAATTCGTGAGAAAATTAATTCGTGGCAAGCGTTGTCTTTTCGCAAAGCCACAAACAAAAACCAAAGGCCAAAAGAACACATATAATTTTTATTTTTATTTTTTTCCTTTTTTTGTTTTGTTTCTCTCTTAATTTCGTTTCCTCCTCTCACTCCAATAGTTCAAATTTTTTGTTAAAGACAACTCTTTGCGATGTGTGTCGTTATGTACATATAAACATTATAAATGATATGGTGTATCTATATAATCCTTTTTCTTAACAGCAGAAAAAGTAAGGCGCTGCTCATAAATTTCCAGTTTTTTATTCTCAGATTGTTGAACGACTCCTTTCACTTCACATACCAAAACCTCTTGGACTGCATTGAACCTGAACTCGCTTGGAATGCTAATTCTTTTCTTCGTTTGATGTAATCTTTCTCTTCGTCGTGTGTGCTTTTTATGGTTGTAGCGTTCCAGCTTCGGCTCCATTCACTTCGCATCTAACTCTGCGCTTTTGGTTGAAGTGACTTTAAAACCTACCGCCATCGGAAAGGGGATACTGGGGCAAGTGAAATGCAAATGGTTTTTTATTTAAACTGAACTTGTCAGTTGGGTAAACCCTTTTTATCAATTTTCTTTGGTAATGCAAAAATATAAAATCGGTAAAAATTCTTAGCAAATTTGAATTTTTTTAACGTATTTCGTTTCAGACTTGAAATTTCTCAACTGCAATTTTAATAAATATAATGGAAATTGATACCCTTAAATCCCTGTATGCTGACTTTGATGGCTATCGACACTTATGACTTTCTAGTTGTTTACTGGATACTTTCGATACCTTTGATTAATTTTCAATCAAACTTCTCTTGTACAACTTGCCCCAGGTTTCCTTAAACGATGGTATGTGCTTGTACGAATCACATTCTCTTTCGAAGCTACATTGGTTATCATATGAGGAATTGTGCCTCGTAATACTTCTAGAAAAGTAAACCTAAACAATCACGCAAAAAAAAAGAAGAAAAAACTTAACAAAATTCTACGAAAATATTATGATGCTACCTTTTTAAACCCCCTCCCCCATTGCGTCGCAAAGTTGAGTTGTCCTCAGTGTGTTGGCCGAAACACCATCAAACAGCGTCTCATAGATTGGTTTTTTTTTTTTTAAATCTTTTCAATTTGAATAGAACTCGTTTTCTATATACCACGCATGAAATTATATTCGCACAAGAGGAGCCAAAATGGCACCGATTTTGCATGGGGATTCTTGGAAGGGTGATCGTTCTAGCACGGGAGCAATGGATCGATGAAGGTTCCGAAAAAATAGCAATTAAACAACTTGTTCGTGATTGATTTTGTATTGTATGGTTAAGTATTGATGCTTTTGCTATCATCAGGCTTAACGCAATCGTAGCAATGAACTCTGTGGTGAGTAAAAAGAAATTGTTGTTTTATTGTTACTTTTTTTTGTTTTGAATAATTCATTAATTTTGTTTTGTTACTAATGAGTCGATATCAATGTATTGGAATTCAATATGTGATTATTTCGTAAGAATACGAAAGAGCCGTTTATAGCTAAACTGGTCGGTACTCTACATAGCATCCCACAAAAAAATAAATTGCTCTGCGTTGTTTAGGAATTCGATTCAATTCTTAAGGGCTGAGAATTTGAATAGGTTGCCTAGGGCTAGGGCTAGGACTAGGTTGTGAGACAAGGTGTCTGTGAATTCCAAATCAGTTGTTCGTTTTGGTTTATCGAAGCTAGGCAGTTTTCTTGTCTTTTTGACGTTCCTTATGGAGTTCGTCATCAAAGTTTCAGTTTTTTTTTTTTTAATATTTTCAATTTTCGGTAACCAGGATATGAACTGCGAAGATATCTTTATTTAGAAGCCAATATCAAATAAGGGCTACTTTAGGCTAAAGAACGTAGATTCAGATGGTTTAATGCCATTCTGGTTGAAATATCTTTCATAAATTTAACGTTTTCCTTAAACCAGGGCTAGACTTCGATCAGTTTCTATTTTTTAATGAAAATCCGATCTATTCACTGTCCTGGACTTTTAAATTGCTATTTGTCTAATAGCCCTGTCTTCTGCCTTAATCGGTTCTTACTCAGGGGTTAAATGAGGAGAAGAGTACACCGAAAGAAAAACCTTGGTAAAATCAAACAGGAAACTTGTTTGTTTTTGCGTCAAGCAGGAACATACTTAAATTAAACAAGCTGGCATTTTCATTTTATTTATTGAAATGCTACAATTTTCATTGCTCAAATCAACAACGTCCTTTTTAATTTCATTGTTAAACAACAACGGTTGTGATACTAGAAACATAAATGTCCGTGATACTTTAACAACGTTTGTGTTTCGTCAACAATTCTGAATTGTTGGTAAAATATGAACATTGTTGATCAAGTATGTTCGTGAGAATTCAGCCACGTTTTTATTTGCTCAACATTTTTAATGTAAAATTTCTATGATAAATGCCTGAATTGAAGTTTGACCTATCAAATGTATAGGTCAAACTTCAATTCAGGTATTTATCATAGAAATTTTACATTAAAACTGTTGAGCAAATAAAAACGTCTGAATTCTCACGAACATACTTGATCAACAATAAAGAATAATAAGTTATCCCTTAAGATAAAATGGTCACGAAACTGATCGTATTGAATTGAAGTTCCGTTATGCGACTTCACGTTTTCTGTGGGCTTAAGTATGAAAAATATTGGAATTCAAAATGTTACTGATACTTTAACTATTCTTTATTGATTAAAGAAGTATGAACATTGTTTATCAAACAGATTGGTGATAGTTCAACACTGTATTTGATATTTCAATCACAAACGTGATGGTTTTTGTAATTTCAGCCTTAATTGTTAGTTAAACATGTTTGTTGTTGATCAAGTATGAAATCAACAATCACGTTGTTGGTTAAAAATTATAACATATTCAAATCAACTACGAACATACTTAATTTAAACATTTTTATGATACTTACCTGAAAAAAAATTGATCACGGCAGCATACTTGATTTGAAAATGCGTTCTTATTTGAATTCATCACGAAACTTGGTTAATTTCACAACTTTAGATGAATTGTTGATTAACAATGAAACATGTTTAAATCAACCAAGGTTTTTTCTTTCGGTGTAGCACTGCTTTTGTTTGAGGTTTGAATCGCAATCTCAGTTTAAACCTAACACCGAGGTATTTGATGCTTGGATTTGTCACAAGCTCTTATCTATCGGACTGGCTCATGACTGTTTTGTGAAAGTTTGAATTTTAACTTCTGATAACCTTCAAAGTCTTATGACGTTATACTCTTCAAGATTCGAATCTCAGAAAGCGTATCAACTTTCGTGAGGAAGAGGCGAAGACTTACAAGAGTAGTTGCCCTACCCTTTTTTCTAATAGTTATCGAGCACTTGAAGGGGTTATCAATAAAGATGATTTAATTAAAGAAATTGATGCACGTTGCCTATGAATTTTTGAAAATCGTAATGCAGCGCCTGGTAGAGCATTCCACATACGACTTGTGCGACTAAATATGAATTTCTATATCTGACTGCACGTCCGAAGTTGGGCTCAAGGTAAGCATTTCAAAGCATTCCTGTTGCAGCTAAATTGTTTCAGGGGGGAATACAACAATTTCGAGTATTTTTTAGTACCTTTTATACCAAGTGTTGGTTCTTTGCCTCTTTTAGCAAATTAGTTATATTAAACTAGACAGTAACTCAGTTCTTATGTTTTTAGTGATGAAACTATCTATAAAACTAAGGTTTTAGAGCCGAACCGAGAGAATGAGAGGTGTTGATGAGGGTTATCTTGAGGCAAATATATAAAATAAAATCTAAAATTTAATCTCTATCTCTTTTCGATTACAGGATGTCCTTAACGAACGCCTTGAGAAAAGAGTGGATTCAATGCTCGAGCTTGGTTTACTGCCAGAAATTCGAAACTTCTACAAAGACAACCTTATCAATTCATGGTAATTTTTTATTTTTTCATATAGAAGAAAGCTTTTTTTTTTAATATGTACTATTGGTAAATGTTTTCAAACACACTTCAGTGAGAACCAATACACCAAGGGAATACTTCAAACAATCGGCTTAAAAGAGTTTATACCATACTTGGAACAATTCAATGAAGAAGATGACTGCCAAAATGGAGCTTACCTGAGATCAAATGACTTCAAACTTCCAAGTAAGATTGGTATTTTTTTATAATTTAATTTTCTAATTATTTACTCAAACAATTTAAGAGGCCGATGATGTGAATAGCATGTGTGACCGGCCTCGGGGCTTGGATGTTCTAATAAGCTGCTTAGATAGACTGAAACTTGTGACAAACCGATACTCGAAGAAGCAAATTAAATGGATTAAAAATCGGTTTCTCTCAAGTGCTGATAGACAGGTACCAGATTTGTATAAACTTGATACATCGGATGTTAGCCAATGGAACACTGAAGTCTTCTTACCGGCAGTTGATGTGATCGATTCATATATCAACGGCGTTGATCCGAAGTTAAAGCCTTTAGAGAAACTGGAGCACCCTGGTAAAGGATTAAATGAAGAGGTATTTATAATTAATTGTTTATTATTAAAAAGGAGAACTAAAATCATTCAATAACAGACATCGAATTTTTGCCCGACGTGTGAGAGAGTGTTCATCGGTGAGTTCCAGTGGAAGCTTCATTTATCGTCAAACAAGCACAAACGCAAAAAGGAAAGTTTGAGAAAAAAGGAAAGACTCTCCTCCCAACCTGAAGCGAAAGGAGTAACACCAGAAATAAATGACAAGACAGAATAAGGTTTTTTTCATTATTTAATGTCCGCGTTTTGTTTTTAAATTACATTTAGATACTTAATGTTATTTAAATTCAATAAAGTAAATAAAACAAATTGCGTTTAATTTTCTTATTAATACAACACATTTAGAACTTGGTGTATGATACGGTAAAGGGTTTATTTTAATATAAATATTTAAACAAATAATATTTATATTTATATACAGTTACACAAATAACAATAAGTTTTTATTTAACAATAAGTTTGGGTATTTTATTCTTAAAGAATATTCTAAAAGAAAAAAATAACAATTAATAAAATAGTTGAATTTGTAATTTACATACTCGTATATTTTTATATAATTATGTAATAATGAACAGAAAATAGGTACGTAAAATATTTTCACCATTATAAGAGCACGCAATTAAATATTTTCTTATTGTCGTTTAGTTTCATGGCCTTGATATGTGACTATAAAATAACATTTAACCTAAGGATATTATAGCAATCATTTTATTGGGCTGTTTTTAACAATATAACTATGTTTTAATGATACAATGTGCGTGTGTATAAGTTTATGTATATATATGTAACTCCTTGTAGTAATAGTGTTGGTTTATTTTCAAATGGCGATCGTTGGTTAACTACATGTTTTTGTTTTAATAATAAATAGTTTTAAGGTGGAAGAGTTATTCTAAGTCCGTGTGAAAATTTTATATATTGATGATTCTTATGAAGAACTGAGTTGGGTGTCATATAAATAAAGAAATTTTAGCTTACATATTTGAATAATTATAAAAAAAGCCAACCGGAAGAGAAGGCAACTGTCAGAATCAATTGGCGCTGCACACAAAACTCGGCAAATGGAAAAACAAAACCAAGGGAAATTATATGTCTCAATGCGGTACCCGTTGTGCAATGGATAGAGCGTTGGACTATTAAGTTGAATGTCGGAGACCAACCGCCAGTTAGATCTAGAACACATTTTCGAAAATATCGCCTCGCGAGGATCGGTAGCATTGGTTGAGGTGGTGCTCAAATATTTTTTAGTAAATGCATAAGAATTCAATTGTCTTATTTGTTTAACTTAAATTACAATGCATCTGCTCGAATTTCTATCCCTCAGTTTAATATTTAAGGTTGTTTGTTATTGAAGTCTTTCTGAAAGTTCGCTTTCACGGTTTTTTGTTGGTTGAAAAAGCCTTGTACGTTGATGCTGTCCCAAAGACAATAATTTAAGGGTGTTATTTCACATGAAAATGATTTTGCGGCTGAAAGTAGAACCTTCTTTTGGGTTCTTAAGTGTCCAATATATGAAATTCCAGTTGCATGTTAAATGCCAAATTCCGTCACTACGACTACTTAAAGACAAAGATTTCAATCTATATTCGTAACCGTTCAAAGAAACCGACTCGACGGTTGGACAGAGGTGAGACTAATTTTCTCTTGCTGTCCGCAAATCTTCTGGTGTCAGAGAATATCGGACATGACAGATTGCCTAGCTAAGACTTTGAATTTTTACCCATTTAGTAAGGTCCGACCTATCAGTGGGAACGTTTATCATGATACAAATATCATTCATTTCCTTCAATTTGGAGAAAGTTTTGTTCCGATCAGTTGAGATGATATGGCAAAATCCAAAATGTGCCAATGGGGTTTGAGAAATTCCATTGGAATTAACAATTTCGATTTGTTGGGAACACCTTCAGGTACGGCTTCGATAGTCACCTCATTTGTGGACATTGTATCGGACTTTTGTCTGCATACGGTCCATACGTTGTCGTACGACGCCGGTATTGATAACGCAGTCCATTTATTGGTTTGTTTTATCATAAAAAGTTACAGGCAATCGTATGAAAAATAAATGCAAGTTCGGATTTCTGTGCATTGTAATACGTGGAAAAAATTAAGTTGGGTAAAGTTTTACACATCCGGGTTGAGTGACTAAAATATGAATCTTTGTACTTAACTGTATAAACTGTGTACATGAGCTTGAAGATTAAAAATATTTCTTCATAAAAAATGAAAATATCCACCGAAACATTTTATTGACTTTGGTGAAAGGTGGGAATGTTCAATTGGTGGTTCTGGGTAAACTATATATCACTCCTGGAATGAGACACTTTGATATCATAGAACTATCTTGGTATGATAAGCAGGCTGTTATCTTTTTACTTATTGAGCCAGCTCTCAGACCAAGAATCCTCACTACTTTGATGAAAATGTAATGCGCAATTTTTGAACTAGAAAGTTGTTTCTTAGTGCGACTGATATTTCATTCAGTACAATTTTCTCCCGGTTCCCCACGGCTAATCGAAAAAGCGCTTTTCATGGCAATGAATTAACTATCGGAGGAGTTGCCACTTCCTCGTGAAAGGCAAGGCGATATCAGTGGAAAAACATTTTTGCCTCTGTTGGAATTCCAACCACGAACCTCTGGATTAACAGGCGGGCATGCTAACCATCAACCCACGGGTACCACATGAGTGTTCGCATGCAGTGATGAACTGAACAATTGAGGAATAGAAGGGATTTGCCGATTCCGAATGGCTTACCAAAAAAGCGCTTTTCATGACAGTCAAATTACTCGCTAAATCGATACCCGTGGAAAAATATTTCGATGTTTCTGGGACTTAAACTTCAACTCCCACATAACAATCTGACTTATTAACCACAAACACCAGAATTTCAACAACAGTGTCTAAAAAGGGAAATCTTGTGAACATTTCTTTTTCGATGAGAGATCTTCTGATCATCATGTTTGCCAGCGGTCTTGACACATTTTGCATTTTTTTTTTTTTATAAAATAATAGTTTTAAAATTAACATGCAAAATTCCCTTACAGGACTAACAAATTAAATAACAAACAACAAAAATACATTTTAAAAAATAATTTAATAAAATACCGACTCGGTAGACTTATCTTACAACATAAAACTTTAGTTTTGATAATTGTATTCTTTCTTATGGTTACATTTACGATAGGTACATTCGAGACACAAGTAACACATTCAAAAAATTGTAATGGACGTTTCAGTTGCTGAACATAGTTTATATTTTTCATTAAATATTATATTTTTTCTAAATGATATTTATTTAAAGATGCGTTTTTTTTTCTCAACTTGCAAACACAACAATCAATAGCGTATGCAATACACAATAAATATAACTTATTTAATAACATATTTATTTATTTATTATTCCTGCATTTTTAAGATAATCGAATTTTACATACTCGTATTTATAGGTACATTTGTGAATGCATGATATATTCTATAACATTTTCACATACAAGTAGGTACTGTGCCCAAGCACTAAAGGACTCAAATAAATAACAAAATAAAAAATAAAAAGCGTAAAATACAGCTACACGGTTTGTAAATGTAATTCATTTTTAAATGCAATTTAGTACGTCCTAGATTGTTTTTAAATTGTCATTAACACAACCATAACAAGGATTATTTATGTGGATTGGGTGGTATACATGGAATTGATATGAATCAACAAACATTATTACAATTAATTATAAAACATTTAGACTTTAACAGGTTTAAGTTTTAACGTTTTCTAAATTATATCGAAAAATTGTTTGACAAATTATACTGAGCAAACAAAACATTATTTCTTTTACGTCTTGCATAATAAATATCTTCTTTTTTTTATAAATGTATATGAAGTACCTACACAAATGTGCAGCGAAAAGCATTTCATCCTAAAATAATTCAAAAGTGATTGTTTGAATTTAAATTAAAAGTTGGTGGGAAGTTCACTTCCAAAATGCAAAAGGATATAAGTCGAAAATAAAGGAAGGTAAGTAAAAAAACATAAATGGTCAGGGTTCTTGGCAGTCAGTTGTCAACAACTAATAAAGGATTTTAAATAGAAAGTTAACTGAACGAAAATTTGGCGAGTATATGTTTCTTTAGTTCACAATGTACAAAATTGTAGATGAAGATTTTGTGAAAAAGAAAAGTGAAGATTTAAGCACACGAAACTCACATCAAAACGGTTATCGAATCATCTTTAAAAGAAAAGAGCTTTGAAGTTTATATTTTCCACTGATTGCGATTGAAAAATCGCGTCTTAAGAACGCCGGATCACTAATCAGGCACGTGGGAGTGCTGTAGTTACTTTGTTATTTAAATACTCAAAGCACTGTCGAATGAGAAAAAAGATCTGAAATCTAAAGTACCTTACACTTACACAACATAAATACTTCATATCATTTTTTTCTTAAAGGATAAAGGTTATTCTTGATCATCTTCCGAATACAATAATTCAAATATTCGTTTATAATTAATTATTGTCTATATGTATGTGGCGTTTTTGATTTTGAAATTATTGTCATTTCAGTACGAATGTAAATATTGTCTTCTACCTTTTTTCTTTGTTTATATTATGTACATATAAATTTTATTGATCAGATTATGGCGATTATTCCTCTTCCTCGAGAGCTTTTTCTGGAAGCCCATATTTAGGGCAGCACATACCCTCTGTTCCGTCCATATTGAAACAGAAAAGAGTCCTTTCAATTTCGGTTGGCTCATGGGGAACAATGCCATGGACTTCTTTTAGCTCCTCACTTGGGAACCACGATGGATCACTGTCTTCGACTATCTTTAGACCACACAACCTTTAGCAGAAAGAAATAAGATCCAAATTTAAGGAAGAGAAATATTCTTCAATTACTTACCGGCACAGCGCAATTACTGGTATCCATAAAATTGACGAGAAAATCAAACATAGAGCAACTACAATACACCAGTGAGGCCATTCCATTTGTTCTGTAGTACCTTTAGAACCTATCCATGCTGGATAACTACTGCCATCTGTTAGAATTTGAAAAAACGATGCAGCTAAAATCGAAACCATTGCAACTGGTGAAATGTACTTCCAGCAAAGCATCCAATATAGTGAAGGCCGTGAGCCGGTCATCATTTCAATATCGTCCGAGAATCTAAAGTCAACCCATTGAAATCAAATCAGTTTACTTGTATGTTTTCATCTTTACCTCCGAACTCCGTATACGTAGCTTATTGACAGGCACTCTGACAGCGCGATGATGAGAAGTGGAAAGTTACCTGCAAAGCTATCCATCAGCTGAAATATGTAGCTCCCAGCTCCGTTGGCGAAGCACATGGAAATCGCACAACAACTTGCGCAAAGAACCTGTAGATATTCATAAATATAGATTTTTATTTGGTGGAATTTTTTCAAGTTTTTTATATCCATACGCCAATGATGTATTCTTTGGATAGGTTTGGAAATAACTTCATGTCAACCAGTGAAGTTACAACGCCTTCAAGTGTTCCAAACTGTGAATCAATTCCTAGGGTAAACAGCATGAGGAAGAACAAAACTGCCCAGATTTGGGCACCTGGAAATTGGTTTATTGCTTCGGTGAATATAATAAACGCCAAGCCTGTTCCAGAGGCACTCTTGAAGTAAAAATGTGTTATCTTTATTTTTATTTATTTTGTTCGTAAGTCTTACATTGGCTAGTTCCTTTTGTAAGTCACACTCAGGCAATGAGATTGCTGTTTTATTATTCGAAAGAAGAAGCTCTCTCTCCTCTGTACAACGATCGAACGTCGCATGCGCCTTGAAACCAATAATTGAAAAAACTACTACCCCGGCGAACATGGAAGTGCCACAGTTTGTCAAGGAAACAAGAATGGCATCACGATAGCAGTTGTTATTTGCTGGATTATAGGAACTAAAGGCGATAAGGCCACCAAACGCAAGGCCAAGGGAGAAGAATATCTGGGTTCCAGCTTCCAGCCACACTGTTGGATCCAAGAGTGTTTCCCAGCGAGGCGTAAAAAGATGTTTGACACCGTCAGATGCACCTATAACAAAAACCAAAATATGAAACAATGAGCCAAAACTGTAACTGTAAGAAGGGATTTTCTTATAGCGAAATGTTAGGTTACGCATTGGAGGTTCTAGGGCGTAGTGAAATCGCACCGGTTGGTTTAATGTGACACCTTGCCCTGTGCTTTTTACTGTGTTCAGTGCAAGCACTGAGTGCGCAGTGAATTGCTCCACGTTTTTTTTTTAGTTAAGATTTTCAGAGCTGTTGATTGTTAAATGAGTAAAAAGATCATATGCTAAGCAAAAAATTTTTTTTGCCAATTTAATAAAAATTTAGGTAATTTAATTTAGTCTTTAAACTTGGTATTTCATATCTGCTTGTATATCTGTGAAACTATGGAATATTTATTGCCAAATGCTCGTAAGTGCTCGATTTGAAACTAAAACCCGATACCACGGCAGTTCATCGAACAAACCTAATGATTTAATAAATAAAAATAAATTAGGTGGCGTAAAAAAACGGGATGCCCCGGAGCCTATCGAGTTTCTCACAACCCTACCTTTAGAGGAATGGAAGGCGATTTACAATTTTTTACGATTCCGAACGATTAATCGATAATGCACTTTTCATCACTTGTCAATTTTTCACCAAAGGCCATGGAAAAACATTTTTGTTTTCTGTTGAGACTCTCAGGTCAAACCTCCCACGTAGCATAAACCAACCGTTTCAATACATTTTAGAATAAAAAAATTATTTGCTCCAATTATATTATTTGGAAGACACTCTGGCGTATGAGTAATTTTTCAAAATATGAAAAACTGTAACGATAACTATAGAGCAATCTAGTACAATGATTTGGCATTCTCTCATCAGTAATCAACCGGAACTTCATTAAACACATGAAGTATTCACTGATTATTCTTGAAATGAAAATATTAGAAGTTTTGTGTACATTTTTCTTGTATTTATTACGAAGGTAAATTACTTTTTCTCACTCAAAGCAAATTCGTCAATAAGAAAGTGCCCTAATCATTATACAAGAAGTACCTCACAACCGTTTAGGTATCAATTAGCAACACCACTTATTGATATTTCAGTTTTCAAAAATTTTCACTAAAACTTGTTTTTTTACAAAGCAATGAATATTGCTATCCAAAAAAAGTTAAGTTTTTTTTTCTTTTTTTTTTAATCAAAAAAGTGTAGGCTTATGCCAATCTGCAGCACTCAGACCTAATTTCCAGTCCATTGTACTACCAGGGTAGCAGCCTTTTCTTTTTTCCAAAAAAAAATATAAGTTAGTCTAAAGACTCATCAGCGACATTTGTGAATTGATGGACGAAGCTCACATTGGCCAAGTTATTGAAACTTCGTGCGAATAAAGCGAGTGCTTACATGTTCTCTTTCTCTGTTACACCAATTTGTCGATATTGACTTGCGGTCGATTCGACAAAACGTTGTAGCAGAGAAAGAAAATAAGAAAACAAAGTTTTACCAAGCCGACCAATATGAACTTCGTTATTGAGACACGATACATAAGTGAGTATTCGAATTAACTAGTACAATTTTAAAAAGCTATATGATACGTGATACGTATCCTGTCATCCCAAAATGGTAACTCACTCATTCGATGAAACCATCTGATGACACACTAACTCGGTCACTAAATCTGTAACTCGACGTTCAGCTACAAGTATACGAATGAAAAGAGGTCATCTATATCACGAAATCAAATCGGAGAAATCTCCGAATGAAAAATCACGATACGAATCCCGAAAAAAGCAATCACAAGATCCGAAGGCATTTGCCTGATTGAAAAAATAGTGTACATTTTCGAAGTCAGCTGTCCTATGTCAAAATAATACTCGAAGCAATAGAAACAAAAACCCCTAAACTTAAAAAATAAAAATCCCTTAACTCTTTGTCGATCGACGGTACTTGTGAGTACCACTGAATTTTACTTAAAATAAATTCCCTATATGAGTTGAATTTGAGACTGTCGACCAAAGCAACTTTTATAAGAACTATGTAATCTCCATGTTTCAGCTTTTTTTCTGTTCTTATCTAAGTTCACGGCATGTTTACAGCGGCATTTTTCGACAACATGTTTTTCATAGCTTGGTCAACAAAGGGTTAACTTTTCCCAAACACAATTTTTTTTACGATTTTTATTTTCTAGTACAAATTAATTTATTTGCACTTTTTGTGATTCTGATTAAATCATCATTGATCAAATCTTAAATATTATATGAAACCAACAATTTAACTGTCGAATATAATCAAATATTTTCTTCATCAAGTTATAAACTCCCAAAAGAGGATTTTTGTTAAGTGGTCCCAGAGTACTTTCAAATCTGTCAAATACAAATGCATTTATTCAACAAACTATAAAATAATTTGTGAAATCCAAGTTTGTTTAAAATAAAATTCAAGTATTGTTTTGAGTGGTAACAGATAAAAAAGTAATCTAACAATCTTAAGACTACTATTTAAAAACTCCAAATCTGTCAATTTCGCTTAAATTTGGAAACGGGCATAACAAAGACAGTCATTTGAAAAAATGTAATTTCTTTCGGAAATAATTTAATTCATTGATATGTGTTTATATAACCGATGTTCTTAAAGGGTGAAAACACAAACAAACAACAGGCTATATGAAATGTTATCCTGTAATCCAGACATAGCAAAAGGATACGCTAAACGTCCAAAAGAGGAAGTTAATTTTTGTTATGTTGCTTTTTCTTAAGTAGAATTATATTTTGTAAAATTGTTTTATACAAATGTGTTTTCTATATTTTAACAAATGGATATCACCAATGGATCTACGCACTACGACAGAAGAAACTTGTCGTAAAAAAAGACGTCATATTTCCGTTTCATTCTCAATTAGTGATACCAAAACTACGAATTTTGAAATTCGTTCCACTCCGAATGGATTATGTGATCATCGGGAAACTTAGACTTATTTCGATTTCTATGCAATCTGTGATAGGGCTGAATATTTAGCTAATCAACTTAGTTTCTTTTATTATGTGCGTGCCAATAACTGATAGTATGTGGAAGAAAAAATATGAAAAGTGAAAATCTGCTCAGAGAATAAAGTCCAATGGACGAAAAACACAAAAGAAAAAAGATTTTCCGGAAAAAAAGTACCCTTTATTTTACAGAATCGATTTTCAGTATTTGACTGTTAACACTGATTATTATGTTACCCTGAAAGCCTAGTACGCTGCTGATGCGAAACGGAATTTTTCGATGGTGTCTCCGCATTTGCGACGAAATCGTAGACAAAAACACAGCGGAAAATATGTGTGTAGAGTATTATCAGCTGTATAAAAAATTTACAATCAATGTCAAGTAAAGTTCCCACCAGAAGGAAGCAATTAACGAATGAAATTGAATTTACAAAACCTTTTCCCACAGTAATTTGATCTCTTTCCGTAAAATATACTTCCATTGTTATTGTTGTGACACAAAATAAAAAAAAGCAAAAGAACTGTAAAAATTTCGCAAGCACTTATCGTACTGGGAGGTAAATGATGGACGAAAAATGGTGGAGAATTGTAAAAAATTGTAATAAAAAGTCTACTTCAACGCAAAAGCAGCAGCGTACTTCACAACGAAAAGGTCAGCGAAATTTTCCGTTTACGATTCCGTCTTGTAATTTTTGTATATGGGAGTTTTCTTTTCGTTTCAGCAGCGCACTAGTCTTTACTCAAAAACCGTGAGCTAAAACAGCTTGAATTAAAAAATTCAATTGAGAAAAGACGTGTAAGTCTTTGAACACACAATAGCACGTGGTGGTTGGTAACCTCCAATGTTGACCCTAAGTATTTTTTTTTGCGTTAAATCTATCCTACATACGATTTTTTCCTGTCACCACCCACTACTCGGCCTGGAATTTTGTCGCATCTCTTCCAAAACACCCTATACATTATTTTACACAACTCATCTTATTTTAAAGCTGAAGACTGAATCCAATTTAATATTCGAACTCAAACATTTCTCCATTTAAGAATTTCCAGCCAAAAGCTGTGGAACTGAAAAATTCTAAGAACAGATTTACTTGTAGATGGATTGATGCGAAGGACCTAAATGTTTTTTGATCGAATCCAAGCACCGACTGGATTATTTGTTATCTTAATAAAGATATTGATTTTTTCGCAGACGACTTAATATTGGTCTTTCAGTTTAGCAATTACCTTTAAGAGTTATTCCACGGAAAAAGAAAATTATCAGGACTATATAAGGAAAGATTGCAGTCATGTATACGATTTTCCCCGAAGACGTTATTCCTTGAACCATGCATATATAGACTAAGAACCATGACACAAGCAGTGCTATAACCATACTGTAATTGAAGCTTTCGGGCTCATTGACACTCTCCGAACACTGTAGGGTTGAACGATACCAGTAGTACTGCGTAGGTGATGAGGCCTTTTATGAACCAAAAGTTGATATAAAAAAGACAAGAAAAAAAAGAAACAATACAAAATAAAAAGTAAAGATGATCATTAGATTCAATTCTTATAGTTGTACAGACCACACATTCCGGTTCGCGATCATAAGTATAATTGCTGTACAGACGAGTTGGACATTCAGCCCAAGGTAAAGGTGACTCGAAGCTGTGTAGCAGATAAATTAAACACCACGCAATAATGGTGTTGTAATAAAGAGCTACAATGTAGCTCACTACAGCCGATGAGATTCCAATCCCAGCTAAATATGGAGATACCTTAATGGGTAAGAAAAAAGAAGCATTATTATGAGAATCATCGACAAATATGTATTCAGGTGTGTAAGGACTTACTTGACTCCAGACACCGATAGCACCTTTACGCAATCTCTGGCCAATGGCAAGTTCTAGGTAAAACATCGGTATTCCTTGAATGCACAACATGATGAAATAGGGAACCAGAAATGCACCACCGCCATTCTTTTGTGCCAAATATGGGAATCTCCACACGTTGCCTAGACCAACCGCATAGCTTTAAAAAAGAAAATTAAAAAAACCAACAAAATAAAACATAAGCCAGTTTGATTGCTAAATGTGGATAATTTATTCAAGTACCCTATAGTTGCCAACAAGAACATTATTTTATTGTCCCAGCTTTCTCTTTCATCTTCGCCTTTTTCCTGAACCAAATCATCGACGACGACAGCAGCTGGAACAGGCTTTGCCGATGTACTTGATGGGTAAATATCCGTATCATCGGGCTCTGGTTCATCGAGTATAACGTCTGATATGAATGCTTGATTCGTTGCACCATATAATGGTGGATGGCTACTATGGCCATGGCCGTGCTCATTTTTTACCAAACGCCCACGAAGTTCCTGTCATAGAGTTTTTATAATATAATTTTGTTATGTTTTTTTTTTTCATTTTATTTTTTATTAAAAACATTGTATTGATGAATTATGCTTTGTTTGATAGTTGCATAGATCAAGATTTATTTATTTGTGTATCCTTGGCAAATTAAACTTTAGGTTAACCCAAAGAGAATTCATTGAAAGCAAATCTTAATTGAAAAACACTTAATCAAGATTAAAGTCCAGTTCTCTCAAAGTTTTTCTTCTGAACAATATGCAAAAAACACATCTCATGTTAACCCAGTTCTGAATTTAATCCTAAGATAATTCTCATGGGAAATATTTGAAGAAAAAATTAAATCTATATCCTTATCCATGTACTTATACATATATGTATCTGCTTGTGAATCCACCTCTGTAAATGAAGAGAAGCCGCAAAACTCATATAATTCTCTATACAAACTCTAATCGAACAGTTTAGTGGCAGCAATCACTACTAAAGGTAATTACCTAAAAGACAAAGCTAAACAGGCGGGAATGAACCATTTAAGCGTTTTGTTTTTTAATATCCAGTTGGTAAAGTGTTTCAATCTTGGTGTTTATTTCCACGAATGAACAATAAAACATCGATTTCAAGACTTTCTTAGCAAAAGAGTCACAATACTAAAAATTTGGCACGTTATTTTTCTTGTAGTAGGTATTGTCTTTTTAGATATTACACCCAAAAATTTTTTTTGTTATGGAGAAGTCGTAAAAGAAAGGCTGCAGTCATACTAAGATGTAGATGCAGATGTCATTCACTTCATATATTTCGGTATATCTGATAAGGAATGTATTAATGAGTTATATGAGATAGGTTTCCCGAAACAAGTTTAAGATTAAGAAAATTTCCTTAAAATAATCGGATCAGTTCACTGTTTCTAAAAATTGGAAACAAAATGTCCTCAACTAAAGAAATGAAGTTAGGACCCATATTAAGCAAAGGATTAAGATAATCAGCATCGCAAATTAAAAAGAAAAACACTTTTTTCATGAACGTCTTCGACCTAATAGGATATGTATGATTAGATTAACCCAAGGCTGTTTAAAACATGCAAAGCGAATACCTACACTGTGAAAGAAAAAGGAAAAAATCTGTTTTCTTATGGCAGTTTACAAAACAAGATTAACACAGATGTCAACAAAAAACCTTTTTCTTTCAATGAAAGAAGAAAGTCCCTAATCTTTTCTAAGATTATAAACAGTGTAACCTTGCAATAGGATAAAACAAACACTGATGCCAGCAACAGAGGACATCAATTTGGTTTCCAAAGAATAGATCTCGAAATCATTAAACCAAATGGGTGATAGGCGCACAAATTTAAAAAGAAATTTAATTGCATCGGTTATACTCTTGTTCATGTATCCTAGATTCGATTGGTTGTAGGTTATATTTCAACCTAAATTTTTTAAATTTAAATATTTGAGTAATTTTGCTGCGCATCAGTTAGTTTTTGTAAAGTTGGTCAAGACGATAAAGTGTTCAGATGGGAAAAACATGCAAGGGAGAAGATCGATGTCAAAACTAGTTGCACTACATCAAACATATTATTGAACCATTATGTTAAACGTTCTCTTTTTTGGTTAAAACTTTGATTTTATAGGTATAACCATTTAAGCCTTCACGATGATCAAAAAAGAAGGGCAGAACAAAACACTCCTGTTAGAAAGAAATGCACCCACATCAGTATTTGGTCAATCTGATACATATATGTACATAATTTGGCGCAACAGACCGGGGAAGCCCCAGGGCTTTCTCACAGCCATGCCTTGTGAGGAAATGGAGGGGACCTACAATTTTCTGTGGGTTCCCAACGGCTGATCGGGAAAGCGCTTTTCATGTCAATAAATTTAATACCGGAGGACTTGCCAATGCCTCGCGAAAGACATAACCCGTTGAAAAATATTTTTGGTTCCTATTGGGAGTCGGACCAAGAACCTTCCAAGTAACAAACAGACATGATAACCATTCAAAAAATTCTTTCATCATAAGTTCAACTTCCTTTTTAAAGTTATACTTCTTAAGGCGCATTTTGAAAGTAGTCATGAGCGTAAAAATATTACGATGAGGCATCCCGCCAAAAAAAGTGACATCATGAAGGTAGCTGATGGGAACTGCTGAAATGAAACTGCTAAAACGGCAAATATTTGCTTCATTCATTTGGTAAACTGTTTTCATTCGGAGCAGAAGAGAGGAAAAAACCACGTTTGCATAAATGGTGTGTTGATAGAACGAAAATGGGTTTTGTAAGGATGCGACGCGACGTCAGAGAATCGACACGGTGAGTGTTGACGTTTACGTGTTTCAAATTAAACCTTCGACCCGTACAACCTCTCCCACACAGCATTTTTTGTCATTTCAGCCCATCTAACACAAACACATTAAAGCATTTTGATGCATCTAATGCCAATTATACTTTGTCAAGAACGTCTCTGTATCAGAAGGTAGTCCTTCATCAATTCACAAATTCTAATGGGTTGAGTTCATAGTTTTGGGAACTTTAAAGACTTACATATATGTCCAATTGTCCATATGTTAGATTTTTTTTATTATTATTTCAAGGAAAACAAGGAGGATATAATATTTGAATGAAAGCGACCTAACGAAAAGCATATAAGGTTTTCGTTTGAAAAGTCTTTATTTATGTGGGCTGCTGACGAAGAGATACATATGCATGTATGTTTTATCATCACAATTAGGTCTATGTATTGTACCATTAGGAACAAGGGGATTTAAAGAGCATATACCTCTTTAAGGCAGTCATTAATGGTGTTTGTGACAAGGATATCATGACATTTAAGTGTGATTAGACGTGCTTTACTACTCAGAAGAAATATTCATCGTTCGTCGGAAGGGATCTTCATTTACTGTTGTTTGCTTTCAAAAATTATTCTGCCCGGTCCCTAAGTTGAATATAAATAGCAAGTGAGAATCTTTATCTAGCGTTGATATATTGTCTTGCAAAAGAAAAGGACCAAAAACAAAGAAGTTTTAGGTACTTGACAAGAGTCGGCAAGGATATTCTTATTAAAGTTAGCAAACAACAGGGAATAGTTAGGCTGTTGATTTTCACTACATTCGTAGACTATTTTGAGTTATTTTTAGAAATAAGCTTGCCACGAGTAAGGTAAACTACAAACAGTTTTAAAAATAAACCGCTTTGACTAGACAAGCCAAAAAGCTATGTTCAATTCGATGAACATGAACAGTCTTAAGCTACGTGCAGACGGCATATAAAAGCCGCATGTGTTTGCGCTTCTGACGTAATTTTTACGTCATCATTTGCGAATATTGACGCATATCGTCTGAACACCCTTTTGGGACAGTCCACACATGTACGCAAATGGTTTGCGGACGATCTGCGACAGCAAAACCGCACATAAGTGGGTACATTTTTTGTGACGCAAATGGTTTGCGGACGATCTGCGACAGCAAAACCGCACATAAGTGGGCACATTTTTTGTGACAGTTTGCGTGCATGTGCGGTCGTCGTAATCATACTTGTAGACACGAAAATAGGACAATGCAAATGTGCATATTTTACGCAAATCAATAGTGATTTTGAAGTGCAGTTGTGATCATTGTTCAAGTGAAGAGTGTAAAAAATTAAATGAGCGCCCGCGAAATAGATTCCGAGGGTCACCAGCAAAATAAATCACCCCGCAAAACAAAATCAGAATCCGGGATTCGAATTGTGCAGCACAAAGTCCCAACTACCGATGTGAAAAATTGCCCTAGGCTTTGGGATGCAGGTTCGGCAGAGTACAAGCTCGGTAAGCTTGATTTTTGTCGTGAGGTGAACACGTCGCACATCGACCGAAAAATTTGCGAATTCATTTGCGTACATTAGATGTGCGAGCAAATCAACGCAAACTAATGTGCGGCTTTTGGGACGCAGATTCCGTCTGAACACCCCTATATGCGAGTTTGCGTACACTGATTTACGTATAGCATTTGCGTTGATTTTACAACTTTTTATGTGACGTCAGGGCCGCACATATGTGCGGCTTTTTATATGCCGTCTGAATGTAAAGAAAATTTTTAGTTAGAATTTCAGAAATGTAAAACATTAAATGAACTCAGATGGTGTTGTTAAAAGAGATCTGCTTAATAGATACACTTAGACAGTTGCGATAGTCTTTCGGTGGATGTGTAATGATCGTTTTGAAAGAATGGGAACTTTTATTTTGGATTCGGTTGGTTATTTGTGTAGTTATTCCGGTCACGAGTTATTCGATAACGTACCGCACACGTTCACACAATTCGGCCCCTAACTCTGAACTTTTTGTGGAAAAACAACGAATAGAGTAGTTGATTAAAAAGTCCCCACCTTGAGAGTCAACTACAAATTAAGGAACTGGCAAATATAATGTACTAAGAATTTTTTAGGTGATAGATATTAGATAAGGTTACCTTCTTAAAAGTATTTTATGAAATAATAGCGATGGTAGAGAAATATTTATTAAAGATTTAAAGAATAGTTAGGTAAATAAATAGAGTCAAACCATAATTCGAAACTTACAAAGATACAACTATAGTGAGTATTTAAAACATTCAATTGTAAGAAAAGTAAAACAAGAAAAGTTTTCCAAAAGTGCATGATTAGGTGCTTAATTCAAAATTAGATAAGACTCATACTCACCCTTAATTCAAGATTATCAATACTCTTTTGTGTCTTCAATGGAATGTCCCGCGAGCTTTGGCGACGTAAAAGCTGTGCTGTGTTAGCCATACCTTATAATTCTTCTTAATTGACCAACAATTGAATTTTGTTATCTTTTTGATTTTGTAATTGTGAAATAATACTACGGAAATTAGTGCAGATATCACTTGCAGTGCAAATACCAATTGTTTACTAAGTACAGCTGTTAGTGTGGTACATACATAATACGAGCATATTGTGTCGCCGAGCTGGTGCGCTAAATAATTAAATTAATGCTGATTCTGAATAAAACTTTATTTTAACAAAAAAAATAAATAAGTTAAAGTAATAAAGAGTAGTAATATTTTAACGTGCATAAAGTCAATACCGTTTGCGTGTTAACGAATATGGTGTTACAAAGAAGAACTTAATAATGAATTCTTCGTTAATGGTTAGAATTTGCCATATTTCTTCCAAATTCTATTTTTAATAAAATAACAGTCAGACAAAAAAGCTTTAATATGGTTAAGCGACCAAGCCGCATATGTACTCTTATAGATAAATGAGTGCTTTATTTAATTTTTACATTTTTTTATATGTAAGTCTAATTAGTTTTGTATATAAATAGTTTTTAATAATTATTTTAGTCCGTAGAGATAGTTACGCCTTATTCGTAATGATTATAGAAATGAAATTAATATCAAGCCGAGCTTTTTTAAGACTTTTGTGAACTATGTTCGATAGTAAGCAAGTTTTACTTGTGGTTCACTTCTTTGTCTCCTTCTACCCCCGGTGTAACGGGTTCTGTGCCATTCTAGATGAAAGGAAGGCAAACAATTTGTCAGAGATGAAAGATTTTGATGTTTAATTATTTATAAACGACATAAAAATATGCCCAGAACTATTTTATGTTGCTTGTGAGGAATACAAAAAAAGCAGCGTTGACACGTTGGGAGCACGTTGCTAAGGTTTCTTTGGCAAAACAATAATGTATAAAATAATATTCCTTTTATGTGCCGATGTTCAACAAAATGTGCCAAACAACGTCATATTTTTATGAGCATAGTTGTTAAGTACTAAATATGCAAAAATTACTCCCTTCTGTGTATAAACATAAATCGCTGCAAGTCAATCACAAACTTTATATTGAGTGTTGCCAAAAAGGTATTGCGGCAGCGTAGCGTCCCTATGACACAAGGATCTTTCGTCTTATCAACTCGATTTATTTATTTATTTTTTGTCATCGCAAATTTACTTAATTTAACACTCAGACTAACGTTCAGAATTGTTGAGCTCTAGACAGCAAAATTTTATTTTGATAAAATAATTGCTAAGTTCGCTTTCCAAACCTCTGCGGAATAATTTGTGTTTAAAATATGGCTGACAATTTTCTCATCAAAGCAAAATAGCTGAGAAAAAACAGATAGTTAGACAACTACGAAACTAAACTCATACAGTGTGTTCAAACATGATTTCACAATAACCACAGGGACAAAAAAACGAATTACTACGAGACCAAATTCATTTAAAGAATCAAAGCTTTTGAAATCAAAAAGAATTTCATGTACAACAGTGGCGCCCTACTAACATTTTTCGTTGATTGTTAGTAGGGCGCCAAATAACTAGATCTTCATTTTCCCGCGTTCTTATTCCCAAGTACAAAATCCCAATCTGAAGTAAAGAAATAAAGTAAAAGTTCGTTGTAAAGGTTTAATCTAAAAATTCCTCGATTCGCTATAAATAAATTGGAGTATTACCTAAGGTTCACTTCTGTTACCTCTACTTCAAAAAATACCTACATATACGATTCATAATTTCATGCCTTCATGCATTTCTCTTCTGTCCTTCAAACAAAACAAGACTGAACCTTTAAAGGCCCGTAAAAGTTGAATAAAAACCTTCTATACTTTAATCTTACTGAAGTAGTAGGTAATCATGTTCACCCATATCAAACACATCCGTTTGTTTAATGGAAATAACGCCCACATAAGCAGTGTATTGCTATTTGTATACTTAACTACCATTGTAAATGTATCTCCAAGCTACTTTAAGTTCCTAAATACTATGTCCACAATTTCTGTCTAGACCCTTTTCAGTTTTGAATATAAAAAAATCTAAAAATTTGTATCAAATCACTTCTTTTGGCGCCAGCTGTGTGTCTCAGGTTAGTTTTGCAATCGAAAGTTTAACGAATTTATTTGGCCTGAATTCATAGAAAAGAAAAGGCAAGTTTTAAATTTAAAGTACAATAGCCATAACTTGAAACATTTGAACCCAAAAATTCAATATTGGCATGAGAGAATCCCAAGCAAAGAGTATCTTTTTTTATTTTTCATGGCAATGATAGTCTTGAAAAGCATGAATGTCACAACTTGTTGACCTCTACCTGCGTAGAACTATTCCATATTCCTTTCAAATATGTATACGATAAAAAAAACTTCCATTCACAACTAAAATTCTGATTTCTTCTTTAAGAGGAAATTTTTAAAATTGTTAACACACGAAAAAACTACTTACTTACTACAAATTAAGTTTATGAAAAATTAATAAGTCAAGATATAAAATGCATGTTTGTACTTTTTTTTGTTCAAATCACCCGAATTAATTATCGCCGCGGAGAAGAGTGTTATGCAACCAAGTTAGTTGTTGAAAACTCAAGGCAACAAAACTGATTAAGCATAAAATAGATTATAAGATGATTTCCTTTCAACAATTAGTGGCTTAAATTGGCTTCAAATTGTTCTCAAAGTTTTCTTTTAGTTTTTTTCATTGAATACATTTCTTTTTTCAAATGTAATTATTGATAAAGAAGAAAAAACACAGAAACAATTGACACTTTGCACAGGGAAATTAAAAAAATATATAAACATTCAGAAGAAAGGACAAAACAAATAGACGTCAAACACTTTTACCACGTTTAAATTATTTAAAACTATTTTTCAAAGGGTTTTTCAGTGAAATATAAGCATTTTTCTTTGATTGCAAAACACTCGGTGGGAAAACTAATGAATGAACTGTCACGTTTACGTCCTATTGAAGGGATTGATGTGCAACATGAAAACTTTGTACTAAAGATTCTTGCCAGGAAGAAAATCGATAAAGCTTTAGTACAGTTGCGTAGAAGATACGTTTGAAGTCCTTTCGCTATTTGAATATTCAAAATTTCAAATACAAAAGTTCAGTGACGGAACAAGATATAAAAATAACCTGCAGTTTTGCCCGCGTTGATATGTCTTTAAATAATTCTCAGTCATTTTCATCATCATTCAATCGAAAATAAAATAATAGTCCGGTCAATCTAGACATTTGAAGTTACATAAATTCGCACCAAGCTGAAAGTTGGTGAGATCGTTTAAAATATGATTCCAAATAAAACTTGAAAGTTCCTTAACTTTCCCCTGCATGGAAAAAATTTTATTCGAGGTCAAAGGTCAAAAATGTGACTTTTTCCGATTTTTTGCGATTTTCAGCAGAACGGTAAGATTTATCATAAAAATATATCAGACGCAATTGTAGATTATAGATTTATCTATAAAAAATGTTAAGCTACTTTTTTTCTTACGAGCCACTGTTTAGCAGATATGGGTGATTCTTACACAACTGTGATATTTTATGTCTACGTCTAGTACTGTATTTACTGTTTGGCATGATTTGTTTTATTAAAAAATGATAATAATGATGAATTTGATGGTATTTTACTGTCGACAATGTATATTGAAGCATAAGTATTGATGGATCACGACTAATTTGCAAAATTATATCCAAAATGTCAGTACCGTGGCATGTCCGCATTTCGTTTTTCGAATTAAATACATAAATTTCTATAAACAGTCGTATTATAATCTAAAGTTTTGCTTTTATAACTAAAACCTATTGTACATTTCATCAAATTATGCTACAATTGTATCCCAGCATTGACTAGTAGAAAGAAATAATGGTCATTGCTTCATGTCCTGGATTTTCTTCAACTTTCAAATTTAAAATATTTCCCGCTTAAACGCCATCTTTTGTCCAGTTTCTGTCCCTTGCTCTAGTGGCATTCTGAAGAATGACTATTTGTGTACAATTCATAGCTGTGTGGTTGTTTTTAGAATCGATGTTAAAATAGAAATAATTTGTTGTGTTTTTTAAAAGGTATGTCATAAAATTACCGGTCAGTACCATGGTATTGAAATTCAGGCGTGTTAATAGAATGATTAGGTCAACTATATTGAATAATTATATAAATTCACTGTGAATTCAAAATTATATGGCCAATCATTTAAATTACGTGTGAGAATTTTAGTTAGGTTAATTATACTGACATTTGTCAGTACCGTGGATGTCAGTACAATGGTAAACAAAGCAAATAATATTAAAATGAATATTTCCTTGATGTTTTAATTTATCATCATGCTTAATTGATCTAGTGTTATAAAATTTGAATTTTAATATGTTAAAAACTTCAATGAATTTCAATATTTAACTAATGTTAAACTTTGTTTTATTCTAAGAATTTTAGAAAAATTTTTATTTTAATTCTGCTGTTAATAAATTTTAAAGATTGTCAAAATCAAGAAAAAAATACCGTAAATGTCTCTGTATAATTATCAAAAACCTATAATTTATCATTTGCTTTATTATTTTAAGAGATTTAGCCAAATATTCTGAATATTTCATTTTTATGCCAGTACCGTGGTACTGAAATTTCTAATTTTTGTTCTAGCTTCTTTTCTATTGCAGTTGTAGTGAACTACGTTACGGGCTTAATTTTGAGCATAATTAAAGACCAATAACAAACACCCAGATCACAAGTATTAAAACATTTTTGATTTTAAAAAAATTTGAGTTGCAAAAATCACAGCTATATAAGAAACACCCATATAACGATTCAAAAATTTAGAAAAGTTGTGATCGTTTTAAAAATATGCATGAGTACGCCTCGTATTTGCATTTCCAAAGTTGTAATATATGATTAAATAGTTTTTCCTTTTCAACAGCATGCGTGGCTACTCATGACAAATGAAATACCGTTTGTCTTGAAAACTAAGCTCTAGTGAAAATAAGTGAAAACATATATTCGTCTGCTTTGAACTAATTACAAAAATTGCTGAAAATTGTTTTATCTGTGGTAAATTATTAGGTAAAAATGAAGTTTATAATAAAAAAGTCTGAATATTATATTTTATCTGTGGTTAGGTAAAAATGACGTTACTGCTGTTGAACGGGGTATGGAGGCGTTAATTAATGCAGGTCTCGAAAGAGCCGATGATTTTTCGGAACATCTTAGGAGTCTAAAATCTGTGACACTACATGAAAGTTGTCGTAAAAATTACACAAGGAAGTCTTCTATTGCTGCTGCCAATAAAAGAAAACATGAAGAACAAGAAGCCAGTACATCTGCAGTAAGTCCACCTCGTACTAGATCACGTTTCAGTGAGCCAGGTTTTTGTTTTAAGAAACTGTGCTTATTTTGTGGACAGGAATGTAATGAAGAACACGAGAAAAGAAAATCATTAGGTTCTCGTCGTCGAATCAGTAAAGTAAGCACATTTGAATTTAAAAACTCAATTATGAAAGTAGCTAGGATTCGTGTCGATGCTGCAGCAAAACCTATTCTTGCTCGAGTCGAATTTGAAAATGATTTAGTTACAGTTGAAGCTAGGTATCATCATGATTGCTTTAATTCTTTCTTGAAACCCTCCACTGGAGCTAAAGTCGGTCGTCCTTAAGATGAAGCTACGGATCGGGCAATGGAGGAAATATTTAATTACCTTGAAAATAGCGATGACTGTCAGTTCACTTTAAATGAATTACATAGTGTTTGCAAAACTGCGGCTTTAGATAACAGAACGATAAAGCTACGACTGAAACTGAAGTATGGTGAGAAACTTATTATCACTGAGAAGTCGGGAGCATCAAAATTCATTTGCCTGATAGATAATAATCATCATGACATTTTAAATCAAGCCTGGTATGAAAAAAAAGTGAATAAAAAAGAAGAACAATTCAGAGTCCTAGATGTAGCTGCAGCTATCATTCGTGAAGATATTCAAACCGCAGTATTTGATAATTCTACGTACCCTCCACCAGATCGCATGTTTGAAGATTTAAACAATGGAACGAGTTATTCTAAAAAATAAGCGATTCAATTTAGATCATTTGAAATTAATATGCACCAATATTTGCCATATTATTATGACTGGTGTTCGACCAAGGTCATTTAAATCAGTCTTTGCCAATTTTTGATATTTTGTTTTTTATTAAATAGGATCATAACGGACAGATAGAATAGAATACTTGGGAATCCAAGTTAAAAAAAGGCGCTATACTTTACCTCTTAGGTGGCGTGAAAACGTGCGCTTATTATAACTATTTTAACTTTTCTAAATTTTTGAATCGTTATATCTCCGAAACAGTGACTCGTAAGAAAAAAAGTAACTTAACATTTTTTATAGATGAATTTATAATCTACAATTGCGTCTGACATATTTTTATGATAAAACTAACCGTTTTGCCGAAAATTGCAAAAAATGGGGAAAAAATCACATTTTTGACCTTTGACCTCGAATAAAATTTTTTCCATGCAGGGGAAAGTTGGGGAACTTTCAAGTTTTATTTGGATTCATATTTTAAACGATCTCACCAACTTTCAGCTTGGTGCGAATTTATGTAACTTCACTATCAATTTTTGGTTTAATTTGACCGGATTATAATAGGAAAGTTACAATTGTAAACTAAAATTTAATAACTCTAAGGCTGAGATCAGCTTAAGAAACTGTAAAAATTAAATCAATCTATGAATATTTATTCTACGGATATATTTTCATTACAATTTGAAAAATTTATTAGTCAGATACTTTGTTTCCTCAGATAGTAGTGGAGCTTTTGTCCAAATAATTGTACAGCATTGTACAACTCAGCTAACTCTGCTAATTACCCGTTTGTTTATTAGGAGAATAAAAAATGTGCCCTCATTCAGAATAAAGGCTCTCCCAAACCAAAGCGATTTTGAAGTTGCGGGAGGACAAATTCTGTTAAATTATATTTACGTAGCGGTATATGAGAGTACCCATACCCACACCGACTTTTACTGAAAATCAACCCAATTTTAGTCTAATTTAGACTCGACAATAATTTATTACTTTATAACAAGTAGCAATATTACTTCAATTACAATTTACTCTTTACCAATTACGTTTTCACTAAGCAACCATCCTTCAGAATTAGATCAGAACTGATCCTGCATTCGACTGGGTGAGTTTTCTGGGGTGGATGGCTTGTCAAGTGCACGTACATCCTATTGGCTGATAGGACTGGATTTATGTGCGAGGTTTCTGTCCTAGCTTTGAGATTTTGAGGTTGTTGTTTGTTATGTTTCGGTGGGTTGTGTTTCATTAAAAATTGTATTTCTGTTTTTAAGACAGTCAGTAAGAACAACGTTGTGCTTCAGTTACTTACTTTACTCATGCTCCAACAGAAAAAAAAATTTGTCTTCAATTATTCAACGTAACCGACGGAGACCTCCAAAAATGAGAATTATTTTCTTCGTTATGTCCAGTCAAAACTATATATTTTCTTCTTTCGGAAATATGTAGGTACGTCGACGATTCAGAACGGTTCGTATGATACGAATAAAACTACGACCGATTACTGTGATAGGGCCAGATTATGTCCTTTGAAGAAAAAACCATTTAAATTATTTTACAATAAACGCGAGAAGATTTGGTCTGTCTTTTATTAAAACCTAGAAAAATGTACATACATAACTGTTAAATTCAGACGAAGCCTGTTCGATTAGATTTATTTCCAAATGACAGATTCTTTCGGAATATGAACTAACAGATATTAAACTTTACTCCATGGACTCTAAACATTAATGCTGTTTGCTCTCCACAGCAAAATCCCATAGAACCGTATGAAGATGAACATTTCCATCATACCAAACGAATAAATTCAAAAGCCTTTTACATATTTTGTCTTTTTCTTCTTAGCCACTTTGGCTTTAGCTATTACCGGCTGCTGGGTTTCGGTTTGATCTAAGTCAGTTTGTGTATTGTTTTCGAACACTGAATAGTCAAAAGAAGTTTCTCCAAAAGTTATATTAGAAGTATTTAGAATGTCTGTAGGTATAGATGTCATGTTGATCATGGTGCTGCTTATTATATCCGGTGCTTGTTCCAACCAGCTGGTTACCTTGGATTCGCCAATCTCAGTGCTAGAAAACGTTTTAAGATTAAAGCCTTTTTCTTCTTCTATGTCGAAGCTCCAAGCCGACAACAAATCCGATGCCAGTGCATCTTTATATTTTGATAGGTGATATATTGATTTCTGCCAGCGCCCCATATATTTTCTTTTTTGCTGCTTAGCTGCTATCAATGTTTCGTCGATTGGCTTGTTATCACTTAGCAGTGGACAGCGAAAAACTTTGCTCATA
Organism: Melanostoma mellinum; assembly: GCA_914767635.1. Taxonomy (NCBI): domain Eukaryota; kingdom Metazoa; phylum Arthropoda; class Insecta; order Diptera; family Syrphidae; genus Melanostoma; species Melanostoma mellinum. Next base: position 21,343,978 of record OU612059.1, read on the forward strand.
CCTGCTAAATTGCAAACTGTAGTCGTGTTGAGGGGAGCTTTTCGCACTGACCGAAGAATATTGCCTTCGAATTCTTGCATCACTTCAGAAGCGTTCAGCTTCGATTCAGTGTCCTCTGGTTTCGTCATCTGTCTGGCAAAGACGTCACCTAAACTTGTTGCCGTAAGAATATAGGGCTTCGAGTTCTCACCGGCAAATGAAAGACCGCATACGCAGGCAACTACTCGTTTCGCCATGCCAGTACTCTGTTTAAGACATTTGCCATTCAAACGGGCTTCCTCAAACAGATTTTCCAAACTTGGTGGCATATAAGGAAGGCATGGAGATTTGTAGAAATACTTCGTAGCCAACTCAGTGCAAGATTTTTTACTTTTTCTTTTAGGACTTGAATCAGCCTCTTGCAAGAACTTCAAATTTTCACAAATTCTCAAGTCAGAATGCATTGGACTTTGCAACACAATGTACTCGGAATCTTCATAGCGATTCGTGGCCATCATAAGCGGAAATGAGCTCATTTGATGCGTCCAGCGAGTAACCGTAGAGTTTCTGCTCTCAATATTTTTATTCATGTAACGCCTATCCAGGCAATAAGCTTTATGATTTGCACCCGCATAGAGCAGATTATCAAAGCTACTCAAGGCAAGACTGCAAAAGTTTGAACAAACATCTTCTTCAATGTATCCACACGAATTGCTTTGCCATTCACTCACAGGTAGTCTGATATCAATTATGCTTAATTTTTTGCACGCCGCATATATGAAGACATGGCTGTCCAGTGCTCGTACCATATTCCAATTCGTCGTTGGCTTAATTTGGTCCTTTGACATCATTCTAAATTGTTGAAGTGGTTTGTCTTGCTCTATGTCACATACTCGAACCTTGTGCTGTAGATCTGATATGGTAATGATGTTTGGAGAAAATGCATCAGGGGTGAAACTAATGAGTGGCACATCATTGCTTTTGAAGTTTCTCACCAGTTTAAACGTGTCATTTTCGTATTTGCGAACGGAAACACAGTGTTTTTGTCTAACAATTAATAGATCACTTGCCGCTAATGACCATTGAACCTCGAAAACTTCGCTTTCTTCTTTATCTTGTTTTGAAAAGTCAATGATGGCTAAATGTTGGGTATTAATATCGTTTTCCCCCACGTTCAACTCCGAGAGAACTGCAAAAAAATTTTAAAAAGGTATGAGAGATGGAAGAAGTAATAAGAAAAAAGGTTTAACAATGATAGAAACGATAGAAATCAAAGAAAGATTAAGTAGTTTTTTTTTTTACATTGCGACTGCCAAAAGGTGTTTTCAAAAGAAACCTTTACTCGCTTGTGGAACTACTATTCTTTTTTCAACCCGAAAAACCCACTTCAACTTCAATTTTTTTCTGTTCGAAGTTTTTAAAATACCAGCTGAGCACTCAGACCTAAATACCGGTCCATTCTACTACTACCTTTAAAAAGCACTTTCCCGAGGATCCCGCATTGAGTGCCGCACTCCGGCGAATGGCGAATTATAACACTATTTTATGCTTACCCCGGTGTATATGTTCAAAAAACTAAATCATAAAGAAAAAGTTTATCAGGAAAACGTAGGTCTCAGAGTTTTATGTGTTGATATATGGTTTGGGCCAGAGAAATAACAATTGCTTGTTGACTTTTATAAAACAATTCAGAGGAAGGTAGGACTCTAGATGCGCCAAAAAGTTTGCTGGAAACCACTTTGCGTATAAGAAATGGAAGAAGTAAACATCCAGGAAGTATTCGCCACATGTCCGGCTAAAAACAACGCTATTCAGCAACTATCAGGCGTACAACAGGTGTATACAAAACGATTATGTTGGTAAAGCCCGAGGCTACAATAACCACCAAAATAAAAACAAGTATCGTATTTTCTTATTGAAACTGAAAATTTTAAAGTGACATCATGGTATGCTAGACTTAGATACTCGCATGTCCTTTGACACAAGGCAAGGATAGGTAAGATTAGGTTTAAATGGCTGTTAGGAAAACAACATTTAGACCAATATTAGGTCCATTGTGATACCATAACAATTATGTAAGGGAGTACCTCACTTAACAAAACCATTTGAAGCTTTTGATAAAGCGAAAGAGATGAAGTCTATTTGTGTTCGCCAGATCGTTTAGATCATCAAGGAAATATTTTCCTAGATGCAGTTTTCTTTTGAGTGAGAGTGCAGGACATGAACAGAGGAGGTGTGGGACTGTATCTTCCTCCTCCTTATCTAAGGAACTTAGAGGAAACGCCAAGTTCTATGGCGTGTCTACTTATCAGACAATTTCCGGTAATAACATTGATTACGGAGCTGACGAGCTCTGATCTGATTTGCTGCCACACAAGGAGTGATATCCACCTATTACATTGCCTCTTGCTTTAGCATAAGTTTGCATGTAGCGAATGGTATATCGATATCCAACCTGCTGGTTGAGATCGGTAAAACTTTTTCATTTCTGGCGAGTTCATCGGCTTTGCAGTTACCTAGGATATCTCTGTACCAAAGTACCCAAATAAAGTGAGTATTGAACTGTTCAGCCATCTCCCTAAGAGATAGGCGACAGTTGAGGGCTGTTACTGAGTTCGTAGATAGAGCGCCGAGTGATTTGAGGGCTGCTTGACTGTCTGAGAAGATCCGGATATTTGGTAAGGATATCTCGTTTTCTTAAGGCCATCATAGGACCTCTTTGATCGCCACAATTCCCGCTTGGAACACGCTACAGTTGTTTGGAAGGCGGAATGAGAGACTTACATTGAATCTGTCTGAGTACACCCCGCAGCCGACATCTTCTTCGGTTTTTGAACCATCTGAATAGAAATGAATTGAATCATCTCTCAAGAGTTCTTAATCTTCTTAGAGAGTTCTCGGTGGGATTGAGACTTATTTTCAAAAACCAATTGGGAGATGGCGTAGTCGGAGTGACAAGGGATTGATCTGAACAGATTCAGAATTGTAAATTAGACCAATGTTATTATTAGTCCATTAGGAGATAGCTCTGATACGAATGGCTGAACTGGAGGCCATTTGTTTCCTGAAAATATCTAGTGGCGTGAAATTAAGAAGTATGTTCAGGGAAGCTGAGGGTGTTGATCTCAGTCATCCGCTTATCGTAGTAGGCCCTTTTATCAAGAGTGGTCCACCATACCACTACTCCGTATGTGAGTATTGGTCTGTTGACCGCGGTGTAAAGCCAGTGGGTTATTTGGGGGAAGAAACCCCATTTATCACCAATAGGTATTTAACAGAAAAAGAGGGTGGAGAAGAGGTATATTGAATTTCCAGTTTAGCTTTTTGGAAACTAGCTGCTTGGCGTAATGGCGTGTTTGTCTGTTACTTGCGAGGTTCGATGTCCATTCTTAGAAACATCAAAGAAAATAAAAAGTTGTTCACGAGTATCGCCTTTCGCGAGGAATCGACAATTTCTCCGAGAGTAAAATACACTACCATTAACAACGCTTTGAAACTTAGCCGCTCGGAATCGGCATAAAATTATAGGCCCTGGAATGCCTCATAGGTTTCCGTAGCTCTGTTGCGTCTTCCCTATTTATATAAAAGAAAAAGAACAAAACAATGTCCAGCATTGGAAATCCCGCCCAAAGCAATCACAAGCACTTGACCCTAACTCTAAAAATTAAAGAGTTTAGTCACCCCAATCCCAAGGCCCGTTGTAACAATTTCGGACTACGAAAGGAAAATAGAAAGAACTAAACATCTTCGTAATGAATCTTTTGCAACAGATATTTAGACCTCGCTCAACAGTGACAAACTTCGTAGTAAAAAATTCAAAAAGAGGCCGTCTATATGCTTCCTATTTGATATTCGTTGTTGTTTTCAAATATGTACACGTCCACATACAGGAACGCGACCCTATCATCGTCTGGATATCAAAGAAATATTCTATCAATTCTTACGTAAAATAAACCATTAAATTACATAAAGAGTCCATGTTGTTTCCACCGACATGAGCCACCTGGTTGTTGGATCTGTTGACAGCCAAGTTTCCTCCTGTGTAATAAAAGTCATAGTCTCTGGCAAAGTATTTATCTGGATTCATTTCTCGTCTTTGGGCGTAGTCTATCAGAGTATTACAAAAAATCCCCTTCTTTTCGTCTGTTCGAATCTGTTTGTTATCTAAAATATCAATGATTGGTAAATCGACACATAAAATAATCAACAAATTCATACTTTTTTTTGCAGTTTTATATGCAGATACGACTTTTTTAGTACGGTTCATGTACGTAGCTAAATTAGCTGTCCTTCGATAGCACATGTCAACATCGTCAGAAAATTTGGAGTTGACAAAAATAGACCTTGGCAAATGTATTCGCATTAGCAGATCCGCTCGAACATCATAGATATCGTTGTTTTTAAATATGTTGAATGAGGGAAGCAGGTGATGGGGAATGCTCCTAAGCTGCCATGCTTTCTCCTTGTTATATCTTTCAAATTTGTTGGTACTAACTGCTGACAAATTTAGTGAGTCTTGCGTTGGCTTCCATTTGTTGTCTTCCTATAAAAACGAAATATGATTAATTGACATGAAATTGGTTGGTTTATTTATTATAACACACTTCTTTTACTTTAGTTTCACTAGCAACTCTTTTTCTTTTTAAAGGAGTCTTGGTTTTTGTTTTATTTTCGACTTCATCGGGTAACACATTTTTGGTCTTTTTTGGAGGCATGGCACAAGGAAGTCCGTATCAGAAGATTTCATCAACACCTGATGTACTATTTCTTTTATGAATTTTATGTTTAATGTTATGTTTAAAAAATAAGCAGCAACAATTCAAAATCCCAAAGCGGCGATTTGAAGCATGACAGAAAAATCATAAACATCAAAGTGATAAGAGGTGTGTTCAATAGCCGAGAAATTTTCTGTGTCTGGATTCCGTAACTTTTAATAAAATTGTCGATTATTACCTCGTTCCCACTTAGAATCGGGTAGTCGAATCGGATTATGATTCAGATTTTGATGCAGGTATTTACCTCGTTTCCACTTAGAATCGGGTAATCGGATCGGATTATGATTCAGATTTCGATGCAGGTATCTACTTACCCACTGAATCGAGTAATATAGGTATACAACACACTATTTTGAATCGATCCAGCTACAAGAGCTGTATCGGATCGGGTAATCCTATTTCAATTCGATTTAGTTATACACTGGCACTAATTCGAATTGAAGTGTGACTCAATTCTAAGTGGAAACGAGGTATGTATTACCAAAAGATTATTCCAGCCATTAAAGGAAAGTTAATTTAAAGTCGTTTTATAAATTAAGGTGGCTTTGTCAGGCTTAAAATACTTTTTTTTAGAACCCAGAATTCAAATGTATTCGTCTAAAGAGTGACGGAAGCCAAGGTTTTAAATTTCCATAATGTTTTTTGTTTATGTATAAATTTCGCTGTTATTGTCGGCGCATTGGACAAGAAGTAATTAAAATCACTTCACTGAAGCATGAATATCAAAATTTCATGCAAATTAGGTTTTTGCATCTTGTATCGAAGAATTTCTATCCAAACCAAACAAAAGCGTCAATAGCAAAACAAAAATTAAATATTAAAGAGAAAATCTTCCACTTACCGAAGTATGCGAACGATTCTTTTAGCTCCTTTCACTTTACTAGGAACAGAATTAAGAAAGCCGAAAATACTGGGTCTCAAGCAGATGTCAGATGTCAGCTGTTCTTCGACGAAGATTTTGACATTTGTTTTTACTTTTTATTTTGGTTATAAATTTTCAATTTTGTTAAAATGTGGAAGAGCCTTCCACTTCGTAGTAAAGTCACCAATATCTCAGCCACTCTAAATGATAAAGTTAAGCTACCTGACAAATTTAAAGGTACCATTTTAGAGCGATGGGCAATCTACTGGAAGTCACTTGCTCATGATTACGCCGAAGTTGGCAAAGGTGCCCTCCAAACTGCAAAAGAAAAACCCAAAAGAGCAGCGATCCTTGGAGGAGCTGGTGCTTTTGTTTATTATGCTGCAAAAAACAACCCAGATGATCAGTCGTTGATAACTGAAATTCGTAATATGAATGCTGAAATGCTCCTGGTTCATGAATCTTGTCAACGTAAATCATCTGCCGACCATCTCAAGATGTTAGAGAACGCTATCAATCAAAGAACCCTCCGCACGTTTAGCCTTGGCATTCTAACCATCGTGTGGCTGCACAACTTTAGCGACGAATTAAGTACCTATCGGGCAATGTGCAAGTGGCTCCAACCAGAATGGAGCACTTTTCATGAACGAATAATCGATATTGGTTTCTGGAACACATGGTGGAACCTCGAAAGAAAGATGATCGACTATGATGTTCCTGAGCAACAATCGTAAACGCGTGGTGTAATAGAAAATATTTAAAAACTTATTCACTTTGGCTTTGTTTTATTATTGAAAGAGTATAGAGTAGCTAGACATTGAAAAAAGTAGTTGTCGAAGTCACCGTTGGGTTTCAACAGACCTTTATAACGTTCTACAGAAGGCACACTATCTGGTGTCAACAGAGTGGCAAAGCCATTCAGGTTGCTTTGAAGTTTCGCAAAGAATTTGAGAAAATCCTCAAACATTTCAACACAAGAGGAAATATTTGGTTGAATACAGTCCTCACTGTTCGCAATCAAAAGCTTATTGTTACATGCTTCGCTCAGTAGATGACTGAATGTGCTGAAGACGTTCCTTAAACTCGATAGAGAACCAGAAAGTTTGGAGCTTTAAAGAAAAACATGCTTTTAAAAGTCCTCTATCAGAAAAGGCCAACTCACTTTGAATTCTTCAGTAAACTTAGCTTAGAAATAAATTCTGCTTTGATTTCATCCTCCGATTGGCAAAATGCTTCAGACGGTAGATGCAGTTTCGTTGGTCTTCCTCTGTTGACAGCCAATGTTCTTATAATAAAGTGTTTTGATATTTTGCAGCCTCACCTGGAAAGAATGGAGTAACGCTGGGCAAGTACCCAGAGTCTATCGAGGATACTGCATTGAATTTCCATTTCTGATTGAATCAAGCAGTGGTGATCTGTAGCGGCATTTTTAAAGAGCAGCACGTTTGTACCTAAACAAGCATAGTCAAGTTCGACGCTAGCCATGTTTTGTCTGCAAGTGTCATTTGTTTCTTTTATAATTTATAGTATCAAACGAGCATTAAATAAATAGAGGCGGTAGAAAAACTTTTGGACAGCAACCAAGTAGACGGATACAAAACAAAAACCAACTCTGACAGAGTGGTGATTTTTAGCAGTGTTCAACAGAGCTGTTCTATAACTGTTCCCTATATAGAGGCAAGCTCTGAACGGTAGAAATTTGATAGAAATTCTACGAATTTACAAGGAATTTTGTTCCGGTTTCCACTCAGGGTACAGGGCCTAGGTTCAGCTTTTAAAAATTTGCCTAATATCGATTGAGTCGTCAAAAGATTGTTCCTGTAATTTGGTTTTCAGCGGTTGAAAGCACACGTTTATTTAGAGGATAATTTTAGACAATAGTTCCCTGAAGCGGTACAAAGCCCGGCCCAGAATTTTGGTATTTAAAAAGATATTTTTGTTTATTTTCTGGTCTTTCTGCATTCAATTCTGGAACAAAATGTCAAAAACAAATTGTTTTGAGTTTAGTTCAAAAATATAAAAAACGAAGTCGGAAAACTAACATCAAATTTTGTGATGAATCGAAATTTCTTATTTGTGACAAAAAAAAACTTGAAACGATTTAAGAAATTGAGAATTTGATGGTTTCTTTTGTTTTGATGTTGCTTTGGCAAATTTAGCTTTTCTAACTTGGCTAACGAAATAATCCCATTGAACACTGCTGTTGCCTGTTTGGCGAACAGAACTTGACATAAGGTTTGTTCGTTGAAGCCCTGGGGTGATCGCACTAGGTTTTTGCTGGGGCGAGTTCAGGTAACGAAGAGGGCTGTCAAATGGAGCTTATTTTTCTTTCAATAAAAGGGATGTGTCCTGATTTTGTGGCTTAGCGTTTTTTGAGAACCGAAATCCCAGATTTTGATTTTGAATACTTTTAGGTCAAGCCTGAGTGAGGTTCAACGAACGAACCTTAATTTGTTCCTATTTAGGTCTGTTCGACAGACAGCAAAACTGAATACGAGATCGTTTCGGTGTTGCTACAGTTGCTGAAACTGAAATCCTGATCTGATTTTGAACTTCTTTTAGGATAAGATCCAAAATAACAATGGATATGCAAGGCTGGAAATGGTTGTGTAGAAAATAAAGGCTTATAATAGAAAAGTCTTTCAAAAAGTTCACTCTCCCTTCGACAGTTCCATAAGCAAACCTAAAAATGTCAGCTGGTTATATCCGAAACGTCAGTGCAACAACAGTGTAATCTTTTATCTTGGATTGGTATTTTGCAATCATCAATAGTTTTTGTGAAATTGTATTCATATTTTACAATGGTTTTTAAATGCCAAGAGGATAGTTTTTTAAAAGAAGTGAGTTTTCAACAAGTTCAAACAATATTAAGTAAATGATAATTCAATTGCAGTTCACCGCAACAATTGTCTCGTGCGAACCGGCTAGTTTAAAAGTCTCCGATAAAGAACTCAAGGGCTTCAATGTGATTCTAGATGATACAATTCTTTTTCCAGAAGGTGGAGGTCAAGTGAGTCATTTTATTTCTATGATTCCCTCATGAACTATCTTCTCTGTTTGATTCAACAGCCCTATGATCTGGGAACTCTAAATGACAAACCTGTTCGCAGTGTTATACGAAAAGGAAGTGAAGCGATACATTTTGTGGAACATAACGAGCCTTTCTCTCAGGGCGAAAGTGTTAAGCAATCTATCGATTGGAATCGTCGCTTGGATCATATGCAACAACATTCAGGACAGCATTTGATAACAGCCCTTTTCTGTCGAGACTATAATTTTGATACCACTTCATGGTGGCTTGGTGCAGATACATCGTACATCGAGCTGGCAGCCAAGGACGTAACCAAAGATCAATTAAAAGCAATCGAGGAGGCGGCAAATGCATTGATTGTTGAGGGCAGGAAAGTGAATGTTGTCGTTACATCAGTGGAAGATGGGTCAAAGGTAAGCAAAACACGTTATTAAAGAATTAAATCAAATTATGTATCTCTCGCAGTTCCAAGACGCTCGAGCTCCTAGAGGTTTGCCTGCCGATCACGTTGGCTTAGTTCGAGTGGTCTGCATTGAGGGAATTGAAAGTAACATGTGCTGTGGTACTCATGTTAGCAACTTATCCCAACTGCAAGCCATCAAACTGCTCCATGCAGAAAAATCCAAGGGAAAAGTTTATGTGCACTTTGTGGTGGGTAACCGGGTTGTAAAAAAGCTAGGTGAATGCTACGATCGCGAATTGGCAATGAATAACACTCTCAAGTAAGGACATTCATTTGTTGGTTGTTGCTATGTAGGCAGTAGGCATCTAGTTATATTTATTTTTCAGAGGAGGGCCGGCTATGCACTTGGAGCTGATTCAGAAAATACAGGCGAACTTGAAGAGTACCAACAAAAGCTTTCAGAAAGTTCTGAAAGACAACGCCGTGATGGAAGCTGAAAAACTAACCTTGTTGCCAGAGAAACCCAAATACTTCTCAATGCACCGTAAAGATGGCATAGAGCCAGACTTTATCAACACTTTCCTTCGTAGTGCGCCTCAAGATATCTTCTACTTCCTCTCTGTGAGTGACAACACTGGCAAAGGACACGTTGTTCTTAGAGGAGATCCTTCCATAATTGAGAAGTTCGGTACCACATTCCTAGAGATACTCGATGGGAAAGGTTCCGGCAAGGGCAACAACCTGCAGGCCAAGGTGAACAACGTAAACAAAGTCAAAGAGTGCGAGGCTAAGCTAAAAGAACACTTTGATAAACAATAAACTAAAAAATTCGTTATGAATGATAAAACTTTGTTTTTATTTCACATTCATGTTTTATTAGAAAAAGTTTCCGCGCACTGCTTTACATTTTGTATGTACAGCAACCCAGTTTGACGATGTAAGGTCATATCAGCTGAAAATACAACAAATAAAAATAAAAGAATATTTCACTTGCAGAGAACCAAACTTTTACGAACCATTTTAATGAATAAAAAACAACTCATCGAAGTCTTCTGGCTTCCCTTTCGGATTCAAGGAGGGTGAGAATGTCGCCTTCACGCACGGGTCCCTTGACATTGCGGATGATTTGACGGTTTTGTTCACCGAGGAACTCTACCTTAACTTGGGTACATTGTCCCTGGGAACCGGTACGACCGAGAACTTTGATAACGCGAGCCCAAACAACTGGTTTATCCATATTTATTTAATAAATTTGGTGATTTTCTTCGGAGAAATTCACGTGTGCCAAACACTCAAAGTGACAGCCGGAAGAAGAAAGAGCGAATTGTCGAAAGAAAAAATGGCTGGTTATGAAAAGTGAACGAAAAGCAAAGTTGGTTGCAGTTGATATTAGTAAAGCGCTACATGAGCTAGATTTGTGTACCTTCTAGGAAATGTTACCGAGATGATATTTTTTTACAAACAAATAAAAAGAGTTATGAAAAAAAGAAAAAGAAAGAGAAAACGTTCACATTTCAAAATTTTTTTTGATCTTAAACATATAAGAAAATTTCACCTGGTTAAGAAATTTTCAAGAAGCAATTTGGACGAAGTATACATTGGACGATTTGTTGAAACTTCGTGCGAATGCGAACAAAGCGATTGCTTTTCTGTTTTCCTTCTCAAACACACCAATGTTTTTGGTATTGAGTTACTGTCAACTCAAAGGACAACAAGAAAACAGTTTTCTGATGACACCAAACGTTGAGCTGAGAAAGCATTTTTCATTATTATAATTTTTTTGTTGAAATAGTTTGCATTTTCTCGCATGACATGACCTGCGGAAAGCATTTTAAATTTTTGTTGGGATTCAAACCACGTAATAGGCAGATGCCACGGACACCACAAAATCTGCAACCCCCGTCAACTTGGCAGCGCTATAAAATGAAATTCGATTTTTTTCATGCAAATAATTTGGAAAAAATTTGGAAAAATTTGGAAAAAGGTTTTCACAATTTGGAAAAGTCCCAAAAAAAAGTTATTAACAATTTAAAATTTGGCGTATACTTGGCAGCGCTAGCAATGAAATTCAGAAATTTTGGTGTCAATCGATCGGGGACAATTTGGAAAAATTTGGAAAAGACGGGAAAACGATAGTTTTGCCAAAAAATGCAAAAAACAAAGTACTGGTGAGCCGCTGTACATTTTATTAGCAGCTAATTAAACTAAAATGCTAATTACTTTTTTCCTATACTTTCCCAAATTACAAAATAAGTTATTTTAGTTCGAAGAGACCTTGATTGAATTTAGAAAACCAAAACAGATCATGAAATCTGTGATTTTGGTACTATTTTAGTCAAAAATATTTTGTAATGCTTTTCTTAATGGAAAACTTAATTCTTACAACTAAAATGCTAATAATTTTTTTTCTATACTTTTTCAAATTACAAAATCAGTCTTTTTAGTTTGTATAAAGCTCGATTGAATTTGGAAAACCAAATTAGTTCATGAAATCTGTCATTTCGGTACTGTTTTAGTAAAAAAAAAGATTTCATGAACTGTTTGATTCAAAAATATTTTTGATTTAGATATAGTACCAAAATCACAGATTTCATGAACTAATTTGATTTTCCAAATTCAATTAAGCTTTATACAAACTAAAAAGACTGATTTTGTAATTTGGAAAAGTATAGAAAAAAAATTATTAGCATTTTAGTTGTAAGAATTAAGTTTTCCATTAAGAAAAGCATTACAAAATATTTTTGACTAAAATAGTACCAAAATCACAGATTTCATGGACTTATTTGATTTTTCAAATTCAATCAAGCTTTATACAAACTAAAAAGACTGATTTTGTAATTTGGAAAAGTATAGAAAAAAAATTATTAGCATTTTAGTTGTAAGAATTCAATTTTCCATTAAGAAAAGCATTACAAAATATTTTTGACTAAAATAGTACCAAAATCACAGATTTCAAGAACTTATTAAATTTTCCAAATTCAATCAAGCTTTATACAAACTAAAAAGACTGATATTGTAATTTGAAAAAGTATAGAAAAAAAATTATTAGCATTTTAGTTGTAAGAATTAAGTTTTCCATTAAGAAAAGCATTACAAAATATTTTTGACTAAAATAGTCCCAAAATCACAGATTTCATGAACTTATTTGATTTTTCAAATTCAATCAAGCTTTATACAAACTAAAAAGACTGATTTTGTAATTTGGAAAAGTATAGAAAAAAAATTATTAGCATTTTAGTTGTAAGAATTCAATTTTCCATTAAGAAAAGCATTACAAAATATTTTTGACTAAAATAGTACCAAAATCACAGATTTCAAGAACTTATTAAATTTTCCAAATTCAATCAAGCTTTATACAAACTAAAAAGACTGATTTTGTAATTTGAAAAAGTATAGAAAAAAAATTATAAGCATTTTAGTTGTAAGAATTCAATTTTCCATTAAGAAAAGCATTACAAAATATTTTTGACTAAAATAGTACCAAAATCACAGATATCATTATCTATTTTAGTTTTCTAAATTCAACCAAGGTCTCTTCGAACTAAAATAACTTATTTTGTAATTTGGGAAAGTATAGAAAAAAAGTTATTAGCATTTTAGTTTAATTAGCTGCTAATAAAATGTACAGCGGCTCACCAGTATTATGTTTTTTGCATTTTTTTGGCAAAACTATCGTTTTCCCGTCTTTTCCAAATTTTTCCAAATTGTCCCCGATCGATTGACACCAAAATTTCTGAATTTCATTGCTAGCGCTGCCAAGTATACACCAAATTTTAAATTGTTAATAACTTTTTTTTGGGACTTTTCCAAATTGTGAAAATCATTTTCCAAATTTTTCCAAATTTTTTCCAAATTATTTGCATGAAAAAAATCGAATTTCATGTTATAGCGCTGCCAAGTTGACGGGGGTAAATCTGCACCTAAAATTTTTTATCCGCATCATATAACTAGGCGTGTCTTCCCTCTCTATCAGACAAGTATGAATTTCACAGCTTGTGTCTATTTCCATTTTTCATCTGCACTTGTAGATGCATGTAGGTCCACCATAAAACGTTCACAACGCACTCAAACTGTCAAAAAATATTAAGGCCTTGCGCAAACCAACGTGGTGAGTGCTAGCGATGCGATTGCGTTGCTCAAGGCTTAAAAATTCTATTTCTCCACTGTCAGATTTTCATTGCACGAGGAAGTATGGCAAATTTTTCTAAAATGCTACTTTTAGTCTGAGCGCACCTTAATGAAACAAATAAAAACTATACAAAATTTAAACTCGATCCTACGGACACAGCTTGTCTGGCTGTCACTTCGTGTAGACACTTGGGCAAAACGCGGCTCCACGTAATAATAATTTTGTAGACTTTTCTAATGACAGTGCCGAGTGAAAGTATCGCCGTTTCTTCTTACAACACCGAACTTAGCGGACACATCGACATCGTTCACCTAAATTTTGGGCTTTTCTGTCATTCCATCGCCAGTGGTCTACCATACCAGAATTTCATTTATAAAACAATTAATATTTATATATCACAATAATGAAAAACTATCTTTTGCTCCTGCTCCTAGTCAGCCCTCTCATCATCTGCACCTTCAACAGTCGTAAGTACCAAATTTTCATTGAATTTTTTCATTATGCTTCTTGTTTCCCAATACGTGGCATGAGCCGTACCAATCTTATTGAAGGGTAGCATAGCCGCCCTTTATCCCAATCTCGAATCTAACCACGTTTGGTTTATACTTTGCAGCGAAAACATTTTCTGCCTTTGCGGAAGATGATATCGAAGACGATCTAGTAGATGTAGAAAGTGAAGATGGAGCAGTGACGGGGGAGGATGTTGAAGTAGATGACGAAGGTGAAACGACCAAGTCTCCAAATGCTGACACTTATCTACTTTTCACTAAACCCCTCTACACACCTGGCGTTCAACTTGATTTGCCCGGAGGAAAACCCGTTGAGTTCCTTATTGGATTTACCAACCAAGGTCAAGATGATTTCGTCATTGAAACTGTCGAGGCTTCCTTCCGCTATCCAATGGACTTCAACTACTACATTCAGAACTTCTCGGCTGTAGCATACAATCGCGAGGTAAAGGCTGGATACGAAGGAACCGTCTCATACTCCTTCTTGCCATCAGACACCTTCGCTGGCCGTCCTTTCGGCCTTAACATTGGACTTAACTACCGTGACTCAAATGGCGCACACTTCACTGAGACCGTCTTCAACGAAACAGTTCTCATTTCTGAAGTAGATGAAGGTCTAGATGGTGAAACCTTCTTCTTGTACATCGTACTCGCTGGCATTGTTGTATTGCTATTGGTTCTCGGTCAGCAAATGCTTCTTGGATCTTCCGGCAAGAAGAGGCGCTTCATTACAACCAAAAAGACCATTGAAACTGGAACAACCAATGATGGAAACATCGACTATGACTGGCTCCCAGAGTCAACTCTGCGTGCTCTACGTAAGTTTGTTATTCTAACTTTTTTTTTCAAAAACGTTTCAAAACCATTTTTGATTGTTCTTGCAGAAAAATCACCACCCAAGTCTCCAAAGTCAAAAACATCTCCCAAGCCCAAGGTCAGTCTAAGCCCAAAGGCAAGCCAGAGCCCAAAACAGAGAAAAACGAAGCGCTCAGTTGGATCCGATGACTAGAGTGTAAGACTGTACAGTAGAATTTTCTGTAATTTAATGAGAATTATGAGTTTGTAGAGCTTGCGAGTTTTTTTTGTCTTCGTTACTTGAAGACCTTCGTTCTTTTTTTTTCTTTTCCTTTTGATACTCTTTGTTTACCTTCACATTTTTACTAATTCATTTGTATAAGTTTACCGGAAAGCGACTAGAAAATAAATATGTTGAGTTTCATCGCCCATGCTGCAATAAGCAACAATCGTTTCACCACCAAGAGCTGATTGTTTTATACACAATTTTAGGTAAACTGATATTTTTAATAAAAAAAAAAAAAAAGTAAAACGAAAACGAATTCTTATTGTAGCATTAATGAAAATTTAATAAATAGAAATATTTAAATAAAGACAAGTCGAAAAAGAATTTGCTTTATTTTCTTATTGCGTTAACGAAAGCACGTGGCACGCGTTAGAACTCTGGTGATTAGTCAGACGTCATTTAAATGCATTGAAAATTAGATAAGAATTTAGGAGAGGTCAAAAAGGTGACGAAGGTATGAAAACTATAATGGAACATGTGCCATTAATGGCTATTTGATAGATTTGGTTAAGTGGTTAGGTATAGGTACGTCAGGACAAAACAATTTCATACTTATGAACTTTAGCACTGCATTGTTTTGGACTGGCGAACAAAAAACTTTACGAATAGGGCTACAATATGCGAGGACAAGAATACGAGTGAGTTTCTACCGTTTCGTGAACAGACAGTTGACGCAAGTGAGAGTTTGTCTGTTGACTCTTCTTGTCTATAAACTTTTATACACTGGAGTCAAAACGGTTTAGTCATTAAAGAAAAGTTTGATTACGAAAACCCTTCTATGTAATGAATCGTTTGAAAACTTTTCGTAAAGCATTCTTCCCATAGTAAAAAAAAAACTTTCACCAAAATCATTGGGGCCGTTTAAAAAAAACCTTTCAGCTAACTGGCTGTCTTAAACCATATTTAAAGCCGATGAGGAAGTCCGTATCCGTATTCGTTTGACAAGAGAAACATTCCTAATAATCTATGGTTCCCCATGTGAAGAGTGAAGACAATGAGTCGAGAAGAAAATCCAACAACGAACTACTAACATATATGCGGCCCTATCGAGGTAACCGTCGGAGCGGAATTCTTTCCGATTTCCTACGATTCGGAGACATTTTGCTTCGTAGTAGATCTCCGATCGGCAGATCCGACGTCCTCCAATAAGTTTTTGCTGCGGAAAGTTTTAGTTTTGAGAATGCAATGCGTTGCCGCATTTGTGAAAAAATTCTTACGATGATAACAATTGGAAGCAAAATTGAATCTACGAAAAGGGATGCGTTGCGGAAAAAACTTCACTCCGACGGTTGCCTCGATAGGGCCGATTTGATTTTTCCGTATCAACTGCACTTTGGAGGGAAATCGGGGAAGATAATTGTCTCATTTTTGGTAGTGCAATCATGTGGAAGAAGACCTTAACTGACTTAGAGTGCAAAACTGAAGAGAGCTCACCTGAAATGAAAGTTGGTATCGAAAGATGTTGATCCAGGTAAGGGGTAACTCCGAAATGCTATGCCTACCGCAGTAAGTATGTAAGTTAAACTTGTTAAGCACATTCCAAAAATTTCAAAGAAAACAAGACCAATAGATAGACGGAGTATAGAAACCAACTTTTTCGACTTTTTAACATCCCGCTGGAAGTGACTGGATTCGATCCGACTTGTGGAAATTCAACTCCCATAGATCTCTACGTTTTGACGTCTCTAAAAACTATTCCTTTTTGTTTTTTGTGCCATGACATATCTTAAAATCGTTTCAAACGATCGAGGTTGAGGTTTTCAACACTCCGTAGGGTCTTTACAGTCTACGACCTGATTAGACTGCAGAGTTGATCGGCTGACTGGTTTCGAATATATTCAAAGAATAAGGAAAAACTTTGTATCAAGATATCACTTTTTATTTAGATCACATACAACGGTTAAGTCTCAATTCTGGGGCATTCGAAAGCTATCAAAGAAACAAGCACATAGCGGAAAGTTCATGATTCACTAGTCAATCGATTCCCAATTGCCTTTAATCCTTATTCTTATTTTAATCACATGTACATACCGAACGGGAATATACACACAGGGTGTTACGCATTAGATTCGACAAAAAGACAAAAACTCAAGACAAGAAAAAATCGTATGGGAGTCTATCATCCTTTGTTTAGGTAGGATGGCTACTACCACATACTAAGAGCTTTTCAAAGCTAATATCTTGTTCTTTCATTAAAATTTTAGTGGAAGTTAATTAAGTGAACAATTTTTAATCAATCAAATACTTACTTACTTAGGTGGGTATTACAGTTCGGTGTGAACCTGGACCTCAACCAACATCCTTCTGTAACGACTTCGATTTCGGGCGAGCTCTCTCCAGTTTCGCACACTAAGTCGGTTGAGGTCTTCATCCACTTGATTGCGCCACCTAAGACGAGGTCTTCCCCTTCCGCGATTTCCCTGCAATGTGCTTTCGAAAACCCGACGAGCCGGAGCATTTGGGTCCATTCGCTCTTCATGGCCCAACCCTCGTAGCCTCGCGATGCGTACTCTTCTGGCTATGCCCATGTTGCGGTACAGCTCATACAGCTCGTTGTTGTATCTTCTTCTCAAGATCATCAACCAAAGATCATTCGTAGAATTTTTCTTTCGTAACGACCAAGGTTCAATCAAGTCCCAAACTCAAAATTCTGAAAAAAAATTTCTGCAAAAAAGATTTTTACAATAGGTCCGTTCGTTGAACTTCCCCCCCAGGGTTGACCCAGGTTTTCTTGACAACCCTATGAGTTGTCAAAAAACCTGGGGTTTCCAGTCCTCAAAAAACGCTAAACCACAAATCACCACACATCCCTGTCATTTGTTTAAAAATACATTCCATTTGAGAGCCCGCAACTCGCCCCAGCAAAGACCTAGGGCGAGTTGAGGGCAAACTTAGGCCAATCCCAGGGCTCAAAATAGACTTAGTTTGATAATCAGAGCGAGTCTAGGTTTCTCAAAAAACTCTTTGAGGCGACCACAGGGCGACCCCAGGGCTTCAACGAACGAACTAAATGAAAGGTGCTTTTTTTTAGAGAACATTCTTCTTTGCCCAGGGAATAAAATAAGCCCACAAAAGTTGACTTTCCGAAAAATATAGGTACACCATTTTGTCAACGACCACAAACAATGAGCAACATACAAATTTCGCTAACCTGCATATGATCGCAAATGGGTGAGGTGCGGATTTTAACGTACAACGTACGAACTCGTCGTATATTGACCGCAAAATTTGTGTACTAATTTGCGTGCACTTGTTGTGAGAGAAAATCAACTCCAATTAATATGTGGCTTTTAAGACAGATTCAGCATCAGCACATCGTCTGAACACCCTCACATGTGAGTTTTTGTACGTAAACTGATTTACGTAATACGTACATATAACATTTAGCATTTGCTTTGGATTTTCAACTTTTTATGGGACGTCAGAACGTCTGCTGTACGTAGCCTATTTGTTATAACTCGAGAATAAGCAGAGCAGTATGAACCTTTATCCTCGAATTTCAAGACTTTATTAATCGTGCTTCAACACTATACAGCACTATCCAAATCAAATTAAATGTTTTCTGGGAGATAACTAGTAAAACAACAACAAAAAAAAAAAATTTACAACCAAATAAATAGCATGAAGGAAAAAGCAACAAACTCATGCTCCTCAAATAGAAGGCAAATTCAAATGGCCGTGCTATTTGCTTGAATAGACGTTATCAAATACATATTAAGCACCATAAAATTGGAAGTTACTCGCTCTGAAAAGCAATAAAAAAAGAACAAATCTTTCTTGTAGGTACTCCGATAACAAAAATGTAAATCAAAATGAATGTGCAAAAAGCGATAAAGAAAAATCAAACATATTTGCCGATGGGAAGAATATAGAAACAAGGCCTATCTGTGGAATAAATTGAACTGGGAAAATTTTCAGGGATTATCCTAATTTTGCCATCATGGCATGGTATTAAAAGTAAATTTCAAAATCGTGTACGAAACAAAGAATATTAATGGTGAAGAGCCCGATAATCATATTTTTTTGCAATATTTGGATAACGATTTATAGTTAAAGAGCCCACAGGATGATTTTTTAAGCGCGAGGTAAAAAAGAAAAAGAAAAGAAAGATGAAGGCAAATCTAATTGTAATGGGTGTTTTTTTTAGACTTGCGGTTTGTGAGAAGAAATAAAACGCATATAATTTAGTGTTATGCACAACAACTTAGTTTTCTAATAAAGATAAGACTTAGTTCTGACCTTGACAGCATTGTTACATGGGGTCTTAAAAACCGAGTAGAATTCAATGCTTCGAAAACTCAATGTTGTCATTTGTCGTTAAAGCTTAACATCCCCTCATTACCATTATCCATGAATGGTACCTGCATCGAAGAAACCGAAAAGCTGTCAGTACTTGGTATGTGTGTAAACGATGATCTTCGTTGGAATGACCACATATTCGAAGTCGCCAAAAATGCTGCAAAGTGCTTAGGTTTCCTAAAGCGATTTAGAAAATTTTACACCCCCTCTGATCTGGCTACAATCTATAAGGCATACATCCGCCCAAAACTAGAGTATAATTCTCATATCTGGTCAGGTGCTTCTCAAACATCTTTGCGCCTTCTTGATAGGATACAAAACAGAGCGTTGAGATTGATAGGTGATAGTTCAATAGTAGAATCGATTGATTCTCTTGAACACCGTCGTAATGTTACTTGCCTCACTCTTTTTTATCGCTTTTTTAACAAACAGTGCTCTAGTGAAGTAGCCAGTTGCATTCCTCCCCTGAAACAATTTAGCCGCAATACTCGCCTCGCAAGGAATGCTAATCAGTTCTCCCTTCAGCCCAACTGCGGGCGTACAGTCAAGTATAGAGATTCGTATTTTAGCCGCACAACCCGGATGTGGAATGCTTTACCCAACTCAATTTTCCCCACGCAATATAATGTACAGAAATTCAAGAGTGATGTGCATCGGTATCTCCTTTCTTATCCTTTCCTTATTTCCTAACACCCGCATTGTGTTCTTAACATTATAAGGGTATTAACAACCCCTTGAAGTGCGCGTAAATTATAAAAAAAGCTATTATATTTGAAAGAATTATTTCTGGCAAATGGCCGCTGCTTCTGGCTCAAATGAATTTCAGCCGAGTGGCCCAACTTCCAAATTTGCAACATTTGGCGACGTATTATAACGCGGCGAAAATTCTCTTCGAAGGCGTCAATTGTCTTGGGCTTATCTGCGCATGCAAGCGACTTCTCATAACTCTCCAAAAAAAAAGTCCAGTTGTCCAGTGGTGTTAAATCGTCCGATCTGGGTGTGAACTGTGAAGAGCGATTTCGCTTCGAGACAATGTACCGAACGTTCACTATGCAGTGCCTAGCGATCGTTCAGTTTAGTTGAGCGCTGTTAGTGGTTAGATGGCGGACCGTCTCTGTACGCACAACTGCTTGCTGTTGTCATTTGTTAACTGTTCTGTCTCATTTGGGTGTATCAGCAGGCGGTCTTTGCAACCAGTGCTTCCATTCTTCTACGATAAACTAGATCGAACTTAAATAAATTGACAACTGGTAAAAAGACCAACTTCGAAAAAAGTTTTGATGGATTGAAAACCACGCGTCTAAGGAAAAACACCCTTTATGAACTAACATCATGATATCAGTTGTGATGGCTTTTAAGAGGAACAGTATTAACTCACTAAAAAAATTTGTGTAACTGATGCGACCAGTCATGATATCAACTAATGACAGCAAAACTCCAAGAAAGTGAAATTATTCGAGTGCACCTTACAGAAAAAAGAAAAGAATAGAAAGAAGCTGATTTTTTGATGTTAAGGAATGAAGAGCTTAAAGTATGTTTGGTAATTGGTATCACTCATACTCAAAGATATTATGAAGTTTTTCCTTACCGTTGGTAGGGGTAGATATAATTTATTTCTTAATACCTCATCAGAACTATAACTGATGAAATTCAGTAAGCTTCCTTCCTGAAAGAAGCTTTTCAAAGGTAAATCTGAAAAAAAAAATTACCCAAGTGCTTAGATGGAGCAGGAAAGTTTTCCGAGAAGCAGAAATGTTAGAAAACTAAAATCATTTTCACCCATAGCTGATTTGATAAAACGAGTGTCTGAAAAAAGACGAGAAAAATTTACTTTCATTTTTAACTGTTTGGCTAGCTTAATTTCTATAAAGAATTGATGGCTCCCTATCACAAGGCCCATCGTAATAATTTTAGACTACGAACGCCCAAAAGGATGCACCAAAGACGTAGTGAAAGAGTTTCGTTTCAATATAAGTCACTAATGTTGTATTATTATTATTTACAAGTTATAAATAGTCGTATCTGATGCAAAACATTCGTCACGAAGATGTTTCGAGTTCCTTCTATTTGACATTCGTAGTCCGAAATTGTTACGACGGGCCTTGTGATATGAGTGAGTATCACATCTTTACTCTTCATTTCACCGCTAGTTTTGATACAGGTACCTTTCTATGCGCATTATGCCACTATC
Organism: Melanostoma mellinum; assembly: GCA_914767635.1. Lineage (NCBI taxonomy): Eukaryota > Metazoa > Arthropoda > Insecta > Diptera > Syrphidae > Melanostoma > Melanostoma mellinum. The sequence continues at coordinate 21,365,237 of OU612059.1, forward strand.
ATTTTACTGTTTTTGAGGGCGGACGTGGTGCAGTGTTTGAGTTATCAGTAGAATGGCTGGACGCAAGGGTTCAAATCCCAACTCTGGTTACTTAATTTTCTTTCAGCTTCCCAGTTTCATTTGGACGCCGCCGCCGCCTTTGGGGTGAAATGTGAAATTAAAACCTCATATCCATTTACTGCACTACAAAACAAGAGGAGGCTGCTATCCAGGTAGTACAATGGACCGGTAATTAGGTCTGAGTGCTCTAGATTAGCACAAGTCTCCTCTTTTCAATAAAAAAAGAAGCCATTATAAATAGTCATATTGCCAATACATCCTCGATAGTACACAAGAAGGTTGTAGCCTATTTAAGCAAAAACCAAAAATCTGCCTGCTGTGGCTGTGTAGGCTGTGGATACTTACTGCTGGGGATACAGCTGATGATACGGCTGTGGATACAGCTGCAAAAATGTAAGAGGATAAAGACGCGAATAAGGGTGCAGATAAGTTCGTGTATATAATTGTGGGCAGGTATTTTCTTTTTTGTTGGCTCTTATCCGAACGCATGCCGACGACTTTAACGTCATAAGTGAAATTACAATCACTTTATTTCCATCTGAGCCGCCTTTTACTAGGGATTGTCAATTCCTTCGAAAATAATAACATAAAAAGCTCTTTCTCCCTTAGCCGTTCGGATTCGTTATAAAACTGTTGGTATTTGAAATTCGTTAGATCCCTAAGTTTCCATTGCTTTGTTGTGCCGCACCCTATTTTATCCATTAAGGTTTTATGCTGCGCTATCCTGTTTATGTTTAACCACATGCATTTTCAAATGCCCACAGAACAAATTACCTTAGATGCGAAGTTTGTAAATAGATTTAAGATCATTTATCTAAATACGCAATTGTGTATAAATGATGTGTAAGAGATTATCGCAACGATTCAAGATATTTTCTTGAGATAGTTAAAAAAAGTTTGTTCTAGTAAAAAAAAACAATCTCACTATCGATTCCAATGAACAAAGCACATGTATGTACAAAATGCTTAGTAGACTACAGCTGGAACGGTACGAAGTATCACACCAAGAAGAAACCGAGACCATAATTTAAAGCGTAATGTATTCTATCTCATTATCTCGCCAACCTTATCCCATACTTTTTTGAGCTTGTTTCTTTATCGCTACGTATTTTCGTTTCATCGAGCTTAAACTCACAGCCATTCTGAAAAAGTAACATTTCAAAAATGCGCTTAACAGGGAGGCCACTTTAAAATTTTCAAAAAGTCTTTGTTTTTTAATTACATATTTTGAAAGTATGATATCCAAAGAATTTTATGACCAAAGGAAAACTGAAAATATCGAATAGATGCAGAGTTATCGCATTTAGAGCGCCAGAACATCATGCGGTCGGGAGACGAGTCAGGTAGCTCGGGCCGTTAGAGGAGGAGCGACCTTTGCTTCACAATACCCTTTACTGTTGACCTTTCGTATGGTACAGGCTGCTGTTTTGGGGAAGGAAGTCGAAGGTCTATTGTACGCGCCTGGAATCGCCTATTAATCTGCACGTTACTACAATTAATAATTTTCTCGTGATGAAACCTTAAACGCAATTATCTCGAAACTAATGCTCGTGTTGTAGCTCAAAAAGTTAGCGACCGTATCAGAAGAAATTTTGGAAGGTTACTCTCAGTAATATTATCGAAAGGATATACCTAAAGTTAGTTGTAGCTAAAAAGAAATTATTCTGGGGTCAAATATGTCGAAAAAATTGGGGAAAATTCAAATTTTGTAATTACTTAAATTGAAGGTTTTTTTCAAATTTTCCTTCAGAGTTAACATACTATTTAAAGAAACTTATAATATTTGCTTAAGAAACTTATTCAGTAGAAAGATATGCCATAAAAGTGTCAAATCTCTGTGTAAACTGAGCGGTAGCAACCAAAATTTTATAATTTAATGAATGAAATAAAATATCTATCTATTAGACCCCGAAGTTTCCATTCAAATTCAAATTTTGGAGTAAAAAGGCTCCCACCATTAGAATTTTGTAGTTTTTCATTCTATTTAAGGTATATCCTTCCCCTTAATATGTCAGTAAAAGAATGAACTTTGGTAAATCTTTCTCAGATCAACCGAAAAAGAGTGGCAACTGCAGCAGTTTTCGATGTCACCGAAAACAGGCGTACGGAAAACTCCAATAACGCCGCCATTTTGTTGGTCATCAAATTTTTTTGAATACTGGACAGCTCTAATAAACATTTCTCTTAATTTTGAAAAAAATTTGGTTATTTTATTCCCTCTAAAAAAACCCCAATAAAAACATGTTTTGTACACTCCTAGAGTGGTCTCCAATCTTTTTGCTTTTAGAGCAGGTTTTGTTTTATTTCAACGATTCAGTTTCATTTTTTAAGAGTGTTTTGATGAAGTGGTACCCGTGGCGTGCTGGTTGAAATGTCTGCTGTCAACCCAGAGGTTCGTGGTTCGAATTCCAATAGAGGCAAAAATGTTTTCCCATGGTTATCGCGTCGAAGAACTGGCAAGTCCTCTGTTAGAAAAGTCGTTGGCATGAAAATCGCCTTGTTTATTAGCGCTTCGAAACCAACAGAAAATTTTAGGTCCCCTCCAATCCCTCACCAGGAATGGTTGTGAGAAATGCGCTAGGCCCTGGGGCTCCTAGCTCTGTAGCGCCACCGTATTTTTTTAATTTTTTTTTATTTTACAGAAGTTGTCAATTAAATGGCTAATCAAATTGGTTCTCAGCTGGGTCGGAATAAGTTTTTCATTCAAGTTGGCTAACACCAAATTTTACTTAAAATTTGTTTCTAAGTAAGTTTGCACTTTTGTAGTTGCAATTGGGAAGAGGAGGCGACTGAAGTGAGTAAAAACCTTCCCATTACTATATGTACACGTTTCAGGGTTAACGAAGTGTCCCACAGGATCAAGCAAACTTTGAAATACGTATAAAACCTATCACTCTAACACGACAATCAGATTTTAGATTAAAAACTATTCATTGTGCGTATCAGTGAATTGCTTCTTTATTTCAACTCGATCTTCTGACCCGTTGACCACGGATAACTTTTTTAAAACACAAAAAGTTTTGAAAACCAATCGTAAAAGCAGTTAGCAAAAAAAAGATGTTAAATGTGTACTTTAATTATTTAAAGAAAACTCAAACCAGGTACGACTGACGATACGAGTATGTACCTACACATACATACATATGTGCTTTATTCAGGAATACATACAATCGAAAATGATTTAAAAAGCCACTCTTATCCACTCTTATCCACCTGAGACCATGCATACCTATCATAAAAGATTTTGACAAAAAAGAAAGCAGAATTTTCATTCAAACACACGTAGAGGATAGAGGTACTCCCTGATGTACATGCATACAAACACATTAACCCAGCATAGTGCGCACCTATCAATGTCCTTAGATATGGATAAGTACGTTAAATTTGATATACCGTTCAAGTTCATGGTGTTTGCAAAAATTGCATTTTAATATCAACCCATTTCCATTATACAGCCATCGGATGGAAAATGTTTTCTCATTTACATGTGAATAGCTATATCATGAGTGAATCGTATACAACAACTTGTAGATGGGTCCACACTCCACAATTCACATAGGGGCACCTACAGAGATGCGGACACTGGTCTAAAAAAACACTGTGTCCAAATAAAGAGCGTAGGGGCAATACCACTGTGCGTTTTCCTTTTGCAGATTCTTCAGACTGTGTATGCCAAATACAGTGTACCATGTACCTATCATAAACTGTCAAGTTATCTGTTTCCTTTTTTTTGTTTTAAACTTTGGTTCTTGTTTTTGTACAAAAGAAACTTTGAGCTTTTTTATCTACACCTTCCCAACATGTGTGCGCTCTACAGCCATGCGTGGTGATGGAGATGTAGTAAAAATAGCAACAGATTTTCCAACAAAAGCTCCTCTATCAATGTCATCAAGATTATGATTTACGTCACAATCTCACAATGACTTGACAGAGAAAAATAAAAAAAAAAAACCATACACAAAAAAGTTTTATCCCTGATGGAAAAAATAACTTTACATGTTTACGAAGTTCATATCGCTGAAAGCAGTCCTTCGCCAACAACATTGTCCATTGACTAGGACACTGTAGAACTAAGGGATGCGCAACAGCGAATAGCATCGTAAACCGTGTCAACAGACTTTCAAGAGCAGAGTCCTGAAAGCACAAAGAAAAACGAAGAAAAAAAGTGACCAGGTTTTCATAATACGTATACACAGACACATAGATTTTATACCAGTTGTGAAAGCATATACACAAATGTATGTATGGAATGGATATACCTAATATATTCTAAATGGATGTTCATAAGCCTATGTTCCAACAATGAAAGTAAATGAGAGTAAAACGAAAGAACGAAGGAGAGGCGAGCACGAGCAGCACCGCAAAGCAAAGACATACTCGTACATTCTCGTATACTAGAGAATTCTGCTTGAAACCACCAGCAGAAGCTGCCAAATGTGGGACGGTGGTATCTTTTGCTGTGTAATGGCATTCCAGAACATCCTTGTTAACTTAACCAGAGAGTGGTTGAACAACACTAAAGAGCGGGTACTGAATTGATGCTTTTAAACCATCAAGCTGGTTGCTATTTTTGCAACTCCAACGTCCAACGGCTGGTTCTATTGCAAAACAAGCACAAAAAAGTTTTACTTTTCGTCGAGAACTGTAACAATAGTGCAACAGTGAGTGAAAAATAAAAATAAGAATAAATTAACAAGTGCAACCACCGACCGATTAGGTACTAAAACCAGCAAACAAATCAATTTTCTCGCAATTAAACTTTATCACCATCTGTAATTGAATTTCGCGCTTACCTGCTTCATGGTTTGATTGGTTCACACGGTGTATCTACTAGGATGAGTGTGTGGAAAAAGTTAGGAAGTGCGTTTTTATTCCTCGCGGGGTGACTCTCAACTCTACAAAGTATAAATTTTTATAGTTTTTCCATTTGAAACTTTGGATAACTAACGAGTAAAGTACAATCATAAGGTAAGTTTCGGACTTTTTTTCCTCTTCCCTATTCTATGGTACTTAGTTTTGAGTGTGTTAAAGTATATTAGCTGTGAAATAGTATCTCTTATCTTATAATACACTGCTTGAGTAACAGTGGATGATGGAAAAATATAGCTATTTGGGTGTAGATACAAATACAACATCATGGATTTCTGTTCGTTATTCTTTTTTCCTTCTTTTTTTGTATTTAATATTTTGTTTGACTGAGCAAGCACTCTCGGGCACAAAGGACTTTGTTGGTTGGTTGGTTGGTTGGTTAGTGGGTGGTGCTATATTGACATATCTTTGGCTGAAGTGACATCGTATAATTTATCATATTTGTTAGGTGATTTTATGCGCATAATATCAGAAGGTGCTTCTTTGAGTATTCGCTTAGCCCGGATATCTTACTGGAAATTTCCTCCTATCGTAAAGTTTAAACCCACTTTGTTGTTGCTTTAGCTTTAGTATCATTTATTGAAGTGGGTTAGACAAAAGAAACCCATCAGAGGTGTTTCAACTTAAAAATAGCACAGCAAGGATAATGGAATATTTTAAACAAATTAATAGTGTGATGGGTAAATAGAATACACAACGATAAATCCATTTTGGCATCGTAATACTTACACCAAATCAAATAACGTTTTCCTTTTCTTAATTAAGACAAAAGAAAAAGTAATTCAATGTATGGGTATGGAGAAGGCTCATGTGACTCTATAATTATCTCCTCTTCACACCTATATATGTATCCAGTTTATCGATTTGATAGAAGTTTAAAATAGCTTTCACAACAACCACCTTGCGTGGAGTGAAAGAGATTTTAAAGGATTTAGGTAGCAGAGTGCTCGGCTTAAATTAATTTAGAATTGCACCATGTTGAGCAACAGTTTGAAAAAAGATATCAGTGGTAACTTTTTTTTTTAAATTCGAGAAGTCTGCTTCTTCATTTGACCTTGGAACAATTCATAATCCTTGTTGTATACCTACGAGATAAAAAATTGATTAGGTTATTGGCAAAATCTCTGTAGACCTTCTTTGCATACTTAAAATTTCTTCGATTTCGTTGTATCCCGCATTTGTTTTGATGATTTATTGTCCTGGCTTCTTCCTGAGTTAATGGCACATCCCCCCTTTTTTGCTGGGTGCGAACAACGGTTGCCGTTAATGTAATCTGATTTTGAAAACGCGTCACAGTTATTTTTTTTTTGTCTTTAGTGAGAAGGGAAGCGATTAAACTTAAGTTTTGTTGTCATGTAGGATGTAGGAGTAGGTGTGTGTACATATCTTTTAGAAAATATCATTTTGGGATTATCTTGAGCCTTTGGAGTCAAAGTGCTGTGACTTTAATCAGATTTATCTGTTGTTAATTAACAATTGTCACATGTTGACGGTTCTTACATGCAATATGCATACATACACATGACATATGTTGTACATACATTTCACTGGTTTCCCTTGTAATGGTTACAGCTTTTTTGAGGCGTGGAACTTTTTGCTTTTACAAGAGGAGTTTTTGCTCGCAACATTTGAAAAATTTGCTTAAGTTTACTTGTTGAAGAATACTTGTTAATGAAAAATATTCATTTATGGAAACAATATAAAGGTTTTGTAGTTTGGCTTGTTCAGACATCAAGTTGAACTCAAAGGACTCAACGTTTTCGCTTTTAGGTCAACAACATATCTTGTCGGAAACTAGTCAAACCCACAACATTCATTTTCATTTTTTGCTATCGTCCTTTGTTTTGGTGATAATTTGATGAAAAAGCTGCAATATTTGCTACATTCCACAAAATATTTTGGATTGAAGTTATTTAAAATTTCATGAAACGAAAAAGAGACAGACGAATAATCAAAAGAGATTTAATACATTATAGGTACAGTGTTTCTGATGTTCTAATTTTCTTTACTCCTTCCACCCGTGTATAAACAAAAAGTTTAGTTCATGAATGGCTCCTGTAAAGGTTTGATGCCCTTATTACCGCGGGATCTTGATTGGAAATGGAAAAGCGAGCTTCCGAAATTTTTCATTCATCTCGTTTAACTTCTAATTCGTTCTACGAGTGATTTACACACAAGAGATATGTTTTTAACTGCAGTTAGAGAATGACAGTCAAGCCTAACATAATAACAAACTAACTAAAAAAAAAAACTGATATACAATGGAGATCATTGAAAGTTCGGCAGCATCTCGTCAAAGGTTCGTTGGCTTAATAATCACATCTCAGATATATGTAAGCTCCTACAGCTTCAAGCCCAAAAAAAAGTACGTTCAATTTGATGAACGACAGTACATACGGTGACAATATTGCTGATTTTTATAGTTGCTTAGCAATTGAAGACCTTCCCTTTGACCTACCATATAGGCAAGCAATAAGTTTGTATGGGACTAATTATAGTTGCTGTAAAGCAGAAGTTTCGTTTGTGTTTTGGAGACTACTTCATATTTTCATAAAAGGACGAAGGAGATCTAAAGCAGCGTTTGTGTGTTCAGCGTGTTGGTTAAATATGAAACTTTGGAAGAAATGAACTTCAAGAAGTTTGCTTGGGAGTGAGGAGGACAGTTATCCAGTCAGGGACAGGAGGTTGACTCTATGCTATAACGAAAGAGATTTGAGATTGATTTTATTTTCCCATTGTAGGTGGTACTCCCAGAGCCTAAAGATGCATTCGTTTACGGAGATCTTTTGTTTCGTTTCGGAGATCTTTTTCTGAACTTATAGATGCGCTATGAGCGATGGAGTTGTCAGCATATAGAAGGGTTTTAGTCAACATCATTCTTATAAATTCCGTTCAGTGCAGATTCCTCTTTGTAATTCGGAAAAATCAAAAAAATGCCATGACTGCATGGTGATAGTTTACTTGAAGCATTCAATTTGAAAACAGCATCAAAATCATTTTGTTAATTGATTTTGTTATTGCTTAGGATTTAAATATAAGTCAAAAATATTTTGGCATATTGTCAGCGTAAAGAAGTATCCTCGAGTAATGAAGCTCGTGTTGCAACTTATTTACCTGTAATAACAAAAGATGAGGTCTAAGATGGGTTGCGTATTGAGGTTCTTCCGAACCAAAGAATTTTTTTGGAATTGCCCCAGCTGCAGAAACGCTACCACCATCTCTTCTACGTTCTACCATGCGTAGAGACAATACAATCGTAAGAAATGAGTTCATTTTTGTTTCGTAGGTGTTGGATATTCTCACATGCCGCTGTATAATTTAGTTTTGACAATTACAATTGGTCTTGCTGTGACTGCAAAAAGGCTTTGGTAACGTTATTATCTGTATGAAAATTATCTTATTATGAGAATAGGACTATTAAAACAGATCATTCTATATTGCTTAAAACCTTAGGCTCAACAGGAATACTTCTCTGAAAACTGGAGCTTAAAGTTGCTTTACATTTCTGTAGATAAATAACAATGTTGCACTGGGATCATGAAATCAAAATGAAGACAAATAATTCAATATTTGTAAAAATATATGTCGCAATAACCATTTTGCCACTCCAAGCCCTTACATACCACTAAAAAGGACTAAAAGATAGAACTTTTCCACTTTTAGTTTATTCCACGTCCAGAATAAGAAACTTTGATCTAGTGAATAAAAATAAATAGGTAAAAAATCTCATACCAGTCGGCATACTGCTGCCATATATTTACCAAGTTTAGCTTCCACCATGCACTTCATCGTTGGACAATCGGGCAACAATCGAATACTAAAACTTTTCTAATAACGAATCAAATTGGAAATCTGCAGTCAGCTCTTACAGAACTAGCAAATCCTTCGAGAGTAATACTGAAATGAAAAGTGCGTTCACACTTAGACGTTCAAAACTGCCATTCATAGCGTACCATCAATTTCTCAAAGCAATACAATTCTCTGATGACCTATTATGGAGTGAGATTTCTCTTCAATTTCAAGATTTTTTAGTTTTCGTTGTGCCTAGTCGTCGTCTTTGTCAGCACTAATGTCATTTTGTTGGGAAACAATTTTAAAATTTGAAACCAATGCGTTTCAACAGAAACATTTTAATTTGAATTGTGGGATTAGACTTCTTAACAAAAAAGGGATTCAATCATCTGTTCACATCAGTGACTACCAAAAGAACTTGCCAGACCATTGAATTCGATGATATGAAGAGTTTCTTAATAAATCCACACATCATATATGTAGGTATGTACTTTCTTTTCGGTATACATTTTTTAGGTTTCTTTTGTATTCGAAAGATGCCGCATTTTCGGAGGGAGGGTAGAAATTTTGTGTCTGAATCCAACTTAGAGAAAGGATTTTGGGTGGCAATAAATTAGGAATTGCACTTAGTGGGAAAATTCTGACTTTCATCTAACTTAAAGTGAAGTCGAAGGTCAGAGGACAAGTTTTGACAAATGGCACAATGTATAATCTTGACATACATACATTTTTTTAAGCAGAAAGAGATTTCTTATAGATCTTAAAAAAATTCAAAGTAGTTCTGCACTTAATTTTAATCGATATTCGTCAATATTGCTCATGTAATCTTAAGATTAGGGTTCAAAAATAAATTTTAGGACTTTCGCGGTTGTTTACAGCAATTGCAAAGATTTTTTTTACTCACGCGGCTTATTCCAGAATTTTTGAACATCGAATGATCAATTATTCAAAATAAATAAACATTTAGACGCAACTCCCGGGATCCAGGTATCTTTACACTTTTTTAAGGAGTAAAGATTTTTTGTTTCTTTGTTTGTTTGTATAGGCTCCAAAAGTTCTGCGCCGGATTGAATAAAATTTGTAACAGAGATGATTTAGAGCCTGAGAAACGAAAAATGGCTATCTTTCCTCGTTAACGGAAGGGAGACGGGAACGATAACATAAACGAGAACTTAGAAAATACTGGACCGGTTCTAATAATTCCTTCACCGTTAGAGTGCTTAGTTATTATTCTCTAGCACCATATTCTCACGAGAAATATGATGCAACTAGGAACTTAGAAAATACTGAACCGATTTCAAATATTCCTTCACCGGCGAAAGCTCCCATGTAAATCCAAAAGATTTAAGACCTATTAGTCTATCATCCTTCCTCCTTAAAACACTGGAAAGAATGATTGACATACACTTAAGACAAGAAATTAAACCTAGTCTGATCTCAACGGCGCAACATGCCTATACAAAAGGTAAATCAGTGGGAACTGCACTCCACTCTCTGGTTTGCACCATTGAAAAATCCCTGCACTATAAAGAATACTCTCTCGTCGCATTCCTAGATAAAGAGGGTGCATTTAATAATGTTAAAAATTCAGCAATCACTAATGCTCTTGATGGGCTGCTCATAGAGGAACACATCAAAAACATGATAACAACAATGCTCAGCAGCAGAATCATTAGTTCCGAAATGGGGAACTACAAAACAAGTAGAATGGCCAATAGAGGAACCCCGCAGGGAGGAGTTTTATCTTCCCTACTGTGGGACCTGGTCGTTAACAAATTGCTAATCGACCTAGAGGACGAAGGTTTCAAAGCTATAGCCTATGCCGATGATGTAGCAATTGCCGTTTCAGGCAAGCACCCACAAACCCTAGCTGAGCTGCTACAAACAGCACTTAACAAACTTAACAATTGGGCTGCAGATTGTGGTCTGAACATCAATCCACAGAAAACGGAATTAGTTCTCTTTACGAGGAAATACAAAATTCCGGACCTCAGACCCCCAACTATTAAAGGGCTAACTCCCACACTGTCAAATCAGGCTAAATATCTAGGTCTCATTTTTGACAAAAAACTGACCTGGAAAACCAATATTGAGGAAAGAGTAAATAAAGCCAACGTTGCACTCTTCTCCTGTAAAAAAGCCATTGGCGGGAAATGGGGTTTCTCCCCCCAAATCACCCATTGGCTGTTTACATCGGTAATTAGACCGATACTCACATACGGGGTGATAGTCTGGTGGACAGCACTAGACAAGATGATCAACTACAACAAGCTGGCCAAAGTTCAAAGAACGGCTAGTCTGTGTATTAGTTGCACTGAGGACAACCCCATCGGACGCCCTCAATGTACTACTAGATCTCACACCCCTAGATATCTTCAGCAAACAAGTCGCAGCTAGCACAGCTACTCGACTCAGAGCTACATCACAGTGGACCAATAATATAATCGGCCACACTACCATTCTAGATAACTTTAGATTCTTACCGAATCGATCCGACTACACCACCCCCAAGTTGGTGTTTAACAATAATTTCCAAGTAACCATACCTTCAAGAGAAGCATGGGAAAATGGCGCTCTTTTGGAAAATGAAGCAATAAACTTTTACACCGATGGTTCAAAACCCAGCGAAGGTGTGGGAAGTGGAATCTACTCAGAAAAGCTGAATCTCAGTCTTTTCTTCCGCCTACCCGATCATTGTAGTGTGTTCCAAGCGGAAATTCTGGCGATTAAGGAGGTGCTGTCTTGGCTCAAAGAAAACGTCATATCCTCCACGGATATTCGGATCTTCTCAGACAGCCAAGCTGCCCTTAAATCTCTTGCCTCTGTCTCTACAAAATCTATCACGGTCCAAAATTGTCAGATGTCTCTGAGGGAGATGTCAAATAAGTTTAACATTCACCTTTCATGGGTGCCAGGGCACAGGGAAATACCAGGCAACTGTATGGCAGACGAACTAGCCAAAAAAGGCACGACCACTTCCCTACGCTCAGAATGGAACAACATAGGTGTACCACCGCTACATGTAAACTCCTACTTAGACAAGACGCTTCAAGGATAACAAACACTAGATGGACTGAGAGTAACAACTGTCTTGCAACCAAAAAAGTTTGGCCTTGTGTAGACTCAAAACGATCGAAGAGTTTGTTAGCCCTGAACCGCCTGTATCTAGTTTCTACCATAGGTGTTCTTACGGGACACTGTCCAATAGGGAGACGCCAAAAGACTTGGTGTGTTTTCCAATGATTTCTGCAGGAGCTGCATGGACGAAGACGAGGAGGACAGCGTTTAACACCTTCTTTGCTCATACCCTGCACTACTTCATTGGAGGAAAACTCATCTCGGTGAATTCTTCTCCGATGGTACTTCCGACTTAGCTTACATAGACCCTAAAAGTCTTTCGAAATACATTAAAAGTTCCACGTGGTTCAACTAGCAGGTGATTAACCGGCTAGTCCCGTAATGGAAGATTGATAATTGATCAACTCGTGAATCTTACATCGGGTTTCTGAGAGCAGTAGGTGATTAACTTGCTGATCTCTGTGGTATCACAATGGGCCCTTGCGGCCTTAGTGTGTTAGGCAATGTACTCATTGACTGACAGCCACTTCCACATAACCACCTAACCTTCACCGATAGAGCGCTTCATTCATATATTTCATCCTCCTATTCCCACGGGAACGAGAGCTTAGCAACTACTTTAATTCACTTAATACGATAACCGTAGGACAAGAGTTTTACACACCAGTCAAGTAAGCTGGTTAATAATAATATTTTCTGAATGAAAATATTATTATGGTTATGAGAAATGCCTAGCGCATTTCTCACAACCATGCCTTGTGAGGGAATGGAGGCGACCTACAATTTTCTGCCGGCTCCGAACGGCTAATCGAGAAAGTGCTTTTCATGGCAATGAATACTAACGGAGGACTTGCCAATTCCTCGCGAAAGGCGATACCCGTGGAAAAAACATCTTTTCCTCTGTTGGGATTCGAACCACGAACCTTTGAATTAACAGGCGGACATGCCATCCATCACACCACGGGGACAACAATTGTTTGATGTTAGCGCTTGTAAATTACTCGCTGTTGAAATCGAAATGTATTCGAGTAAAATACAGAAGAAAAAGAATTTTGGGTTTCTATTTATTTTATTCTTTGAATTTTTGACTTTTTGTGGTTAATAAAAGAATTTGAAAAAAAAATTTTTTATCTAGTTATTTAGACTTGTCCGAACGACTATAAGAGAAGAAGTTCTTTTTACTGTTGTATCACTCGCACAAGACTTGTGATTTTCTCTTTTAAGTCGGTACCCTGAAATTTTAACATCGAGAACTTACGACAACCTTCTTATTACACCACGCGTCTCACACATTTATCAACTTTGCTCATTAAAAAGTTTCCGGGATGTGTAGTGCGGTTTGTTAGAGAATTATCATGTTAAATATTTTCCAATTTATGGAATAATCATTTATTGTCTTTTTTATAATTTAAAAATGTTTTACTATAATACATAATTATCAAATTTGCCAAAGTAAAATATTTGAGTACTGGGGCGTATACGTACTATTTTTTAAGGTATTTTTTATTAACCCCTATCATATTTAACTTTTAAAAATAGATGTTTGTACGCGTTTGAAGTGTTTCGTGTGTAGAATTTACCAAACTGTAACCAGCTTCTTTGTCCCTACACTAAAAAAGGGACAGATTGTTTGGATACCCTCGTAATTCGGCACAGTTCACATACTCGTGTATCACAGGTATGAAAACATAAATTGGAAATTTTTAATATCTATCAACCTTTTTGCTCACTGAATTCCATCGCCGTTTAACTCAAAACCTTTCCCCAAAGTAAGCTATAAGAGTATCAATGGACAACACAAACCTTAAAGTTATACCCACCAAGTGATCACACTTGTTATGGTTCTTTAAGGGAAAGAAAGTGGCTATCATTATGAAGCTATAGACATCTGTTCACTAAGTAAAACTTAATAGATTATCTCACCTAACATTACCCACACCTAAACCTGAACCATTAAATAGTAAAGGAATCTGAAACAACCATCCGAAGGACGTCAGCCAAAATACTTGTCCATCTTTAGAAATAGGCATTAAATCGAAACTAACGGCGCCATAATACCTGTGTGAGGCAATCCCCAAAGAATTGTATCATTTCAACTCTCACCTGTTCCAAATAACTTAATCTCGTGTAAATAAGACTTTTTTTGTTTCTTTTCATACAAATATCAACCACAAGAGAATATATATTAAACACAAGTCGCATATTAACTATTAAGTTTGAAAAACCAACCTTGTTTCATTGGAAACATTGACCGGACACTGTTTCTAAAGCATTAACGTTACTCTTACATAAATGCTCAACATCAAAACAAAACCTGAGGTACTTTGACCTTTATTGCTTCCATTTGTCTGGCTTAAGTTTAACATCCATGTATTAAGGTTAGTAGTATCGCCTATCTTGAGTGAATTAATTGCTCAGGCAGATATAGCCCAAGAGGCAAAGACCAGCGCCAGGTAGTTAATCGACTTAGAATTCTTTCTTAAAGTTCGCCATCATCTTTCCTTACATTTTGCTGATGGACAATTTAAGGAACCTTTCCGCTGGCTATGTTCGGTACCGTTATAAATTAGATTCAGCAGTTTTTTGTTGCCTTCTTTCTTCATTTTCTTTTGAAACGAGCATCGCAATAAAATTAATTTAAAGCTTTTACTAGTTTAATTAAAATGTTCACTTGAATGGAAAAGTTACTCGCATAGTCGTAAGTTGGATATGAGCAGATTATAGTATAGTAGAGAAAATAAAAGGAGCAAGCCTTATGAACAAAGGATATTCTTTTGTAATGCTCATTCGGATTTAATAAGTGTCTATAGAAATAAACGATTATTTTATTGAAGGGAATATATATTTTCCATTCTATTCAAGAGAAGTATTTAACATGTTCAATTTGAAGATGGAATTGAATAAATTTTCCCTAGCATATATATACTCATATATATGAATATGAGTATATGAGAGTATAAATGAGTGAAGGGCTGTATCTTACCGAAAGCTTTAGATGTACTAAAGCTTTGTGTGTTCTTAGCTATTGTTATTGTTTGGTCTTTTATTAATATCAATTTGGGAAGCTTGAAGATCAAACTTGAAGATAAGAGTTTTTGAGTTGCGATGGAATAAAGGAGTTAAATTGAAAAAAGTTTTTTTTTAATATAAATAAAAAAAGGAGCGGACATTATTGCATAAGCAAAGCTTATGTTGAATAATTTGTAAATTTAATATTATCAATTCGATTAATTATAAAATGGAAATCAGAGCCCATTTACACTATAGTGGGGTGTCAATGAGGTACATAATATGATAATGAGGTAGATTCAGCCTCAAACGATTTCATTTCTTTCAAAGTAGACTTTAAATTTGATTTACAAATTTCAGGTCTACATTGAACGAAATATCCAACAGAATTTTTCAATCGAAGAAAATTATGCTGACGATGTTTATCGTCAGTAAAAATGATAATAATTTTTTTTGGGTTGATTTAAACCCCCTCCCAAAGTTCAATAATGAAAATGATAGCTGTCCCGAATTTTAGAGGGTTATAAATGAGTCATATTAATAAATCAGCCACACTATTATGGTACGGGCTATTTTTCTTTCATAAATAAAATAAATTAATTGGATGGCACAGTAGTTCGTGCGCTCAGGGCGTTTCTCTTAACTGTACCTTGGTGAGTAATGCAGGGACCTACAAATGTTTGCCGATTTTGACTTAGTCAAAAGCCCTCTCTTTCAAAATCGGCAAAGAAAGGCAATGAAAATACTATAAGAGGACCTGCAAATTCCACGCGTATGGCGATAGTCTGTTGGGGTTTATTCCACGTAAAGGGAAAATATATTGACCACACCGCGGGGAAATAGTAATTTTTGTTTCATGAAATCGATTGGAAGTTCTATTTGATTATATTAAATTACATTTGACAGAAATTAACTGCATTCTTATTTACACGTCTTCAGGAGCCATTAAATTGGTAGTTTCATTGTAAAAATAAGAGTTTGCTACTATATTTAAAAAATAATTTCGGGAAAGATCAAGATGAAGATCATATCTTAATGCACAGACCGTCTGATAAATAAATTAACTTGAAAGTGGCTGCTGCGCTTTGAATTGGCACACCAAACTGAGGATAAATCAAGTGACAGCTGTCAAAAAGGCCAACTCCAAATAAGAAACATGTCAGACTGCACTGCTGTTCAACAAATCGACCACAACGTTGTCTTTTGCATTTCCTTTTTGTCAGACCTTAATGAAACAAGATGGAATTGATTTCAATACCTGCTTTATTTGCACGAAGTTTCAACAGTTTGCGTTGATTTGATATAGAGGAACACCCTTCCAATTATCCTTCTTCTTTTTTGGCCACAAACTGTTCAGCAAGTTGACATATACATATATGAACATCTTCATTGTTAAGGGGCGGCCTGTTCATAGAACTTGTTGCGCGTGCTTCCAACTGATAGCTCGATAGGATATTTCTCGTACGCAAACGCAGTGACATTTGTTGTAAAAACTAATTTGAAGTTTGCTCTTGTTGGTAGTGATGGGTTACAACAATCTGATACCTCAGGGGTGTGACTCAGCTGTAGTTTCTACTGCTACTGGAATAACAGTTGAAGTTGCATTTTCATTTTATCGTAAAACTTTTAAAAGTATAAAAAAAATTTAATTTTTTGGGCTCGGGGGCTCTTCCTAACCGACGCGATTAGTATCGCCACCTACATTCACAGTTTCTCCAACAACTTCAACAACTTTATTTCGTTTTTTTCTGTGCTTAACGTGTCATGAAATGTATTCTTACAAGGCTATGCACAGGTATTAATACTAAGTGGAAACGAATTATTTGAAGTAAGCGAAAATCTCGCTCATATCTAGTTCTAGTGATTCATCAGCCATGTTTTATTGGAAATTTTATAGTCATCTTCACTAATAGGCTCAATAAAACGCTGTACTCACTAATGCAACTTTATTCCGTAAACTCCATTTACCAGCCATCCCTGTTGTTCACTTTTGAAAGTGATTAATTTGTGTTCACTAATCGTTGTTCACTAATCGTTGTTGTTTTCCCATGTGCGATGTTTTGCGATGTTTTGCTAAACTGAGAATAGATACCCAATAAAACACGGCTATTGACTCATCCTTAGTTCACTTGAAATTTGTGTTGCCTAATTAAAAAATTATTTTACAATGAACAAAAGCGTCGAAACACTGCGCTGGACTCATTTGGTAACCCTTATTAGTTGCGCGTAAAATAACCAACCGTATCAGTTACCGCGACGCTCCCAACATCAGTGGTGGCCTTTAGACTGAAAACGCACCAGATAAAGCATAACGATTTTTTTTTCGTAACAAAAGAACATACACCAAAGGAAACCAAAAAAACCCAATGCCTCTGTCGAGTTTATTATCGATCGAGAAACACTGGGAACCAGAACGAAATCATACTAGATTCATAGAATTTTGTTCCATTTTCCATTATTTTTAGTTTATCACCGGCTTTAATCGAGACGATAGTTACAGAACAGGGGCACAGTGCCCCTGTTCTGTAACTATCGCCCCGGCGATAAACGGTGGAAAATGGAACGAAATTCTATGAATTTAGTAGGATTTCGTTCCATTTCCACCGTTTATCGCCTGCTTTTATCGAGGCGATAGTTACAGAACAGGGGCACAGGTATTGGCATTGAAGTGTTTCATTAGCCGTGTTATATTGGGATTTGGGAATCTACACGTTTGCCAAACATCGCACATGGGTAAACAACAACGATTAGTGAACAAGAATAAGTCAGTGTTCAGAAGTGAACAACAGGGATGGCTGGTAAATGGAGTTTATGGAATAAAATTGCATTACTGAGCACAGCGTTTTATTGAGACTCGTTTGTGAAGATGACTATAAAATTCCCAATAAAACACGGCTAGTGTTTCTTTTTCCAGAACTAAACTGAAACTTACAGTAAAACTTCGTTTATAAATTGTGGCGTCTTTTCTCATGATAGGACTACATTCGGTCTCACGGAATCAGGGCTTAATTCAAAATTCTAAACATTCAAATTTTTATAATTTTAAATTTTACGCAACAGAGATTGTTATGCAGACAGACTTTAGAGGAGTTTAAATAATCATCATATTATTTGTGCAGGCAATTAGTTTCAAACTGAATAAAGTTCCTTGACAGCAAATATGTGATTTACGTAATAAAGCTCTTCTGCAATCGGCTATCAAAAATAAGTATTTCACATACCCGCTAGAAACAGAATCTCTCGTAAGACGTTGGCCCATATCCCAAAACGCAAAAATACCCAATCTCGGTAATTAATTTTTACTGAGAAAAAACTCAAAATACTCTTCGTTGAAATGAAGAAGAAGAACTAACATTCCTATTAATTAAAAAAAAGCAAAAAATTACTTAACCCGAGTTTTTCTGAATAACGACCGGCGATATGACCTATTACTCAGGTCATTTGGTTTAATGTTCCTTTTAATTAAAATTCCTCTTTTTTTGTTAGAGACATAGTCTTCTCAGGAATTGACATTTAGTCCTGAGTTACTTTAAAATTTTCAGCATAGTGTAATAGATACAACGCAACGTGAGTGCGCGTACTCCAACGGGCTGTACCGTTAAAGATATAAGAAATTTTCTGTAGTCGGTGTTTGTTGGTGTTGTTGCTTTCCTCTTGACTTCATTTTGTTCAATATAATTTTTCTGCTGTTTTTACCAGAGGTGTTTTCCATCTAGTGGCTGTGCTTCCCATTTGCACTTTTACACTGCTGGACTGCAACATCCACAATAACAACAACCGAAGGATGTTTTTCAATACTTGACTATTCACCATTCTGTTTTGTTTAACATTTTCAGTGAATTTCATTTGGGTCGCAGTCACCTAAGCTGCCTCAACCCATCAGCAACGACGCAATTCAGAATCTTAAAATATGTACAGCCTTCAATTTGTTTCGAACAATTTTGCCTTTACAGCTTCATTTTCGATTTGAACATAATTTGTGGCGTTTGCTTCATGTGTTCAGCAGCCTCCATGAAAAATGTATGAGATACTCAAATTGATACTTTTCCGAAGCTATTGTCAGATGGGGAAAATATTTGGCAGTATAGTATATCTTGTAAGCAAAAAAGGAACGCAAGCAGTGGTTTGTCCTTCGTTACAATAGCATTCTGTCCAAAGTGGCAGTTATCGAGATCCTAAGAATAAAATATCAATTTTAAGTCATGTTCAAGTAGTCAGCAGCAAGCGTAATTTTTATTTTAAATCAACCTTGAACAAAATCCCTGGAATGGAAATTGAGGTTTTCAAACATATTTCAGAACTCCTCTGGCTGTGCCTTCCTTCACGAAAACCTCCCCCAGTGTTTGGCTGTTCAAAAATCGAGTTAAGAAAACATAAAGAAATAAAAAGCGACCCTTTTTTCTAACTTTGAATAAATTAACAAAGTATCCCTTTCATTATTATTGTTTGAACTGAAGTGGCAGTGAAAGGAAGAAAGTAAAAAGAAAATGTTCGAAGTACGAAAGGAAGGATTTTTTTTTTGCAAATTATCCTTAAAATATACAGCAAACAGAAAACGTGTCTCTTTTGATGACGTCGTTTGCTTTCTTTGTGCAACTTAACAAATTTCTATTCGCCGAACAAAATATATGTAAGAAAATAATCAATCACAGCTCCCTTGAGTTATAAAACTTAATCTTTAATTTGTGTATATCACACCGAGGAAAGTAATAAAAATCGGTGCAGACAAATATTTGATTTTGGTGCGAATATATTCCGGTAGTAAAAACTCAAATCAGAAGCCATTTATATGCTCGTATTGAACTGAGAACATTTCATAATTGATCGACATAATGCTCCCTAATGACACAATAGATTTACCCACCAACAGTGCAACCTTAATGTGTATTCCCCCAAGTGAGACTCCACATCCTGTCAAGAAAGGAAGCCAAAGGCGAAGAACAAAAAAGAAACAATAAAAAGAAATGTCTGTCCAATACGTTTCCGAATGGATCCATTTGTAGTCACATTGTATATATGGTGTGTTTAATATGTCCTTTTCCACTTACAATGCATGACTACAAAAGGAGTTCTTCTTTTATGAGTTTAAGCTTCCGGACTTATGACATTTCTCAAAGATTCTTTTCTCATTTTGTGTTGATAGTGCGACATAAAAATAAGGAAAAAGAAAAAGAGAATCACCTCTGCCAGACAATGACAAAATAGGTAAAATTTTAATTGATTTAAATTACACAACTACAAGTCTATTTTAACAGCCTTTTGTTTATTTTTGGTTTTCCAACTAATTAACCCAACTATAAAAGGATTAACCAACCGAACCGATTCAAACACACAAGAGAATGTTAGCTGATGTTTTTTGGTAAATTTCCACGAATAGAGACAACAACGTGCGGGTAAAAATTTTATCAGATTTATTTATTGATTTAAAAGTTTGAAACAAAAGTTAGAGAAAGTTTTTCGTAAAACGAGAATAACTTTTTTCATTATCATTGAAGGACTTTTGACTATAAGGAGAGCAATTGAAGACGAAATTATAAGATGTAAATTTTGTTTAGTGAAAGAAATGATGATTGAGAATGTCTCTTGATTGCTCTCACCCGAAATGGAAGCGATAATTTGAAGTTTAAATGAAATGTCTTTGCAAGCGCAATCAAGACGTTTTTCTGTTTTTGATTTGGAAGACCAAGTTTTTGTTTCTTATAATTATTACTTTTGGGATGGAACGATGGTTGTTTTTTTTTTTTGAAACAGCGAGAATAGAAAATGAATACACACTGTGCATTTTACTTGCATAAAATCGTTTATAGTGGTTCACAAGATATGTCACCAGCAATAGATTTAAAGAGAATTTGATTTTATAGCTAAGCAAGACATAAAACTTGACGTTTGTTGTAAAATACTGGACAGCTCTTTGGAGATTTAAGTCTTAAGGCAAAAATCCAATTTAAGACGAGATTTTAGGAACGTGCCCTTTCAAAAGGGTAAGGTAATGTAGTTTCGTGAATAGAACACGCACAGGACCTCAAGGATTCAAAGTTAATAAAGTAGCAGTATGCCGCATTGAAGTAGAGAAACGGATAACAAATTAAATTTTTAATGTTTAGCCTGTTAAGTATTCAGGATTTGAAATAAGCTCACTACTCACACACCTATTGGTCACTTACCTTACCACACAATCAGAATCTGAAATCGGAATAAAGTTGAAACTTGAACGGAAAGGTTTTTTGTTGTCAATAATAAATTGAAATTGAACTTAATGTGTGCAAATAAGGGGATTTTTGATACATGACTATAGCGCCTTGTGCCCGGAGGTAAGAGAATCCTAGTATTAGCTTGAAAAACTAAACGATGTTAACAAACTATCGAGGGTTGGAAGACTGAATTACTACTTGATGGAGAGCGAAAACCGCATTCAAGCCACAAGAAGTTTAATATTATGGCTTAAGGCTGCAGGTTTTAAGCAAAATGGAAACTTTAGGTAAAAAGATTGTCTACTAGAATCACTCTGGATATGAAAAAACAGTAGTTTTTGGAACTTTATAACAGCGGTTACCAACATCATTTCGCTGTAATGCGGATGAAACCATTTGAATTGGATAATTTAGGGCAACATGTCCGGGACGACGCGACGAACTGAACGACTGAAAGATAGGACAGTTTGCTTGTCTATCCTCATGAGAAAAGACCATCAAACATTGCGAATGAAAAGAGGGATTTTCTGCCACCAACAAGGTTTGACTTAAATGGTCGAAGCTGTGAATAGAGACCATCCAGGGTACTGAGTTGTTTGCCTCTGTTACCAATATGCTTGATGGACATATCCGCAAACACAGTTGACTGCATGAGGTCATAAGAATATAGCCCTTTCGTATTTCGGTATTTCGTATTTTGGTATTTTTATAAACAAGTTGCGGATGAAATACCTAGTTGCATTCTTCCCGTTAAGCAATTTAATCGAAATATACGCTTCGCAAGGAATATAAAACAGTTTTAACTTCAGCCCAATTTGGGCGTGTACAGTGAATGACCTAAAAGCATATAGAGATTCATTCTTTTTGCGGACGACGCGGATGCGGAATGCTTTACCCAACTCTGTCTTTTCTCGCATTGCAATACACAAAAGTTTTTAAGATATGTGCATCTGCATCTCCTTTTGAATTCTTTAGTTTTTTTTCTAACCGCTCGCACTACGAACGGCCGTGGTGCAGTGGTAGAGTGTTCTGTAGGTCGGCCGGATGCGTGGATTTGATTTGAGTCCCGCTCTGGGCATATACTTTTCTCTAAGCCTCCCAGTTTCATATGCACGACTCCTTTGTGGCTATGACGACTGTTCTGATTTTCGTTCGGACACCATATCCTCCTCTTTTAGAATTTTCGCTGTTCTCAATTCCGAATGCGTACGTTTTCGTTATTCGTACGTTATCATTTTGCTAGCAGAATTGGTTGATGAATTCTGTAGAACATTACTTATTGCTAAAAAAAAAATATATTAAACTATATTAACATTAACGTGAAGATATTATTCACTTCATTGGAAGATGTCCTGTTCTCAAAGAAATAAGAAGAGATTGTCTGGGCAGCGATGAAAAAAGCGCAACAGAAGTTATAGCACTACTTAACTGTGAAAATTATATTCATCAACTGTTTAAATTCTATAAAACAGCCATTATGTACAGAAAAAGAATTGTAAACGAGGAGTTCTAGATTATTTTAAGCAGCTAGTTAAATACGTAGTTAATATCTTCTAAAAAATTCATTGAATGTTATATGTAACCAATATATCTAGTATTTATTAAATCTATTTAAAACTTTAAACTAGTTTTGTATACTAAAATGTCAATCAGACAGACGGCAAAGCCATGTTAAACTGATTTTGTAAAGAATTATGTAAGATATACAAAACAAAAGAATTAATAAATCAATCTATCTATCTATCTATCTATTAACATTAACATGTACTAAAATTGAAAACAGTTAAAATGAACGCAAAAATTGATTTCCGAAACGTTTTTGTTTCTGTTTTCTTATTTCCATTCGGAAATAAGAACACAATTCCTAAATCCGTACGTATTCAATGTCGGTTTCAGTTTTAGATCCGGTCGAAAATTAGAACAGCCATGTACCGTGACTCCCATGAGTAATAGGGCATTTAAAAGAAGAATTTTGGAAGTGCAATTTCTCTAAAAAATCTATGGGTGGTGTGAAAATAAAACATCATATTTTCATCTTAACGGAACTCATATTTATTTAAAAAAAAAAACAAAAACAACATTTTCAAATTTTACTAAAAAACAAATAACAAAAAACTTAAATAACTCCATAATTTCATATCTCACAAATAATCGGACACATTGTATTATACAAACCTCTGCCGGTATTTTTGCCCATTCTTCTTGGAGACCGGCCTTAAGCTCCTGAATGTTTCAAAAGTTTCGTTTAGCCATTAGACGCCCCAGTTCATCCCAAATATGCTCGATTACATTAAGGTCGGGGGACTTTGCAGGAGTTTTGAGTACTTTGGGACAATTATACAGCAACCACGACATTGCTGTATAATATGTGTGCTTGGGGTCGTTGTCTTGATAGAAGATAAAATTGTCTTTTATTCCCAGCTTGTTGACACTTGGCACCAAATCTTGCTTATGAATGGCTTCTTTCGAGCCACGCGCCCATTCAAATTTGGCTTTCTCAAAACTTTTCGGACTGTTTCAATACTCACTTCTTTATTGGTCTCCTTCAAAAAGACCTTCAGCGATTCCGAGGATAAGAAAAATATTTTCTTCACTTCCCGCTTACATTAAGAATCCCTTTTTCATTTTTATGGCGTGAAATTATATCATGAACTGTTGAACGGCTTCGTTGGACAGTTTTGGCTATTTCACGAACTGATTTTCCTTCCTGACTATGCGTTATTACCAATTTTCGTATTTCAACCGATGTCTGTTTGCCTTTGGGAGCCATTTTTAAATTGAATAGAAAAAATTTCAAGAAACCCAATGAAAGTGAGTAGGGAAAGAAGAATACTTGTGTAAGCCTACCGCAATTTGACGAGAGAAGTACTGTTACTGAGCACTCTACAGTGCATAAGTAACAATAACAAGAGTCCGATTATGTGTGAGACATGAAATTATGGAGTTATTTTACTTTTTAGTTATTTATTTTTTAGTAAAATTTGAAAGTGTTGTTTTTGTTTTTTTTTTTTAAATAAATATGATTTCCGCTATAATAAAAGTATGATGTTTTATTTTCACACCACTCATACATTTTCTTAGAGGAATTGCACTTCCAAACTTCTTTTAAATGTCCGAATAGTCATGGGAGTCACGGTACATGGCTGTTCTAATTTGTGTATATATGAATTTACATCCACTTTATTTCAATCTACTGCACCACAAAAAAAAGGAAGACGTCAATTTGCCGCATTTTTTTTTTTTGAATTTTTCTGGTACCTGTGACAAGAAATTAAAAATAGGCGTTAAAATAGACCCTTTTTTCCTATAAAGCCATCTATAATAATTGTAATGAAAAATGGGAAATTGACAAAATAGCCGCGATTTAAAAACAGAGGTCCAAATTTCGTCAAAAAAATCGTCTTTCGATGGCTGCCATCGTTAAAGTTGTAGATGGCTGTTTGTTAAAACATATGGAGAGTTACAGTTAAGATTTCAAGACGATTCGTTAATATTTGCGTGAGTTACAGCTGCGGCGAATTTAAAAAATGCCGTTTTGAGAAAAACGCGTTTAAAGTTTCCAGAGCAGTTTTCGATTCAACTAGAAGGATGGAGTACAAAGGATCTAGATGTCCTTAAGCATTCAAAAATTTAAGCCGCAGGCAATACAAGGAATTGCAGGACATTAAGTACAGCTGTCGGGGGCCCAGTCACGTTGGGATGGGGGAGTTCGAGCGCCTGAGATGCTTCTCTTCTATACTCTGCCATTTCAAAAATATCCAAGATATCATTCCAATATTTTAGGACATCATTTCTGAGATGTTTACCTATCGATAAATGACAATAAATCGATTTTTTGAAAATTAGAAACTAGCCGAGCCCCTTTAAGGCTTAAACAAACCAAAGTATTTTGAAGTTGCGACAGAACGCACCACTTAATGATAACATGTAGTTTATGACCGGTAAACTTGTCTTAAATGGACTTTAAAAGACTCAGACAACATCTCAGTTAAGAGCGGTGACAGCTTGAGTCATCACAAATGCTAAAACAGCGTTTCATTCAAAATTAAATCTTTTATTAAGAGACTATTCATTTTCGATGGACACGGAAACGTACTTAAGAGCAAAGCAGCAAAGGGGAAAAAATTAGACCAACTGAAAACTCGGCAAAAACGCTTTGCAACACAGCTTTCTATTTTATTCTATTTTTGCCTGTCAGTAGGTGGCCGTTCTGGAAGTCTCACTTATTTTATGTTATTATGACGCAATTCCTGCGACAACAATTCCGCTAATTGCCTTTAAGCACTCGTATATTTCTGTAATAGTTCAATGCTCTTTTGATTTATGACACAATAACACGTTTTTGATTGCCAGCCAAAGCATTTTATTTGAATAGTTCTCCTTGAACCTCGAAACTTACTTTCCAGAAATCCAGAAAAAAGTTCCACATACCTCAGAGTGAACTTTTTTTAAAGTGTTTTTAATTTTTTTTATCTCGCACATTGAAATCTAATAAACATTATGGATATACAGCCCCATTTTATGTTAAAGTTTTTGGACTGCTAGACCATCTCCAAGACAACCTAAGTGTTTTACATTAACCATTAACGCATAAATATTGAATTACACCCACATATTTTTGTTTCAGCCTGGGCGAATGACATTAATGGGATAAAAAGTTGCTCCATGGAATTTTTGTTAGTAAAAGCATTTGAAATAATAATTTCTCTTGGTACATAACCTGCAGTGAATAATAAATTAAATGGTATCAGGCAATATTTGACGCTAGAGAAATTTATGTAGTGTTCGAGGAGAAATGAATCGGAATCACGTTTGACTTTAGAAATCTCGAAGTCAATTAACGCTCCAAAACAGAAAATTCAAATTCTGAGTTTTTTCCTTAAGGATCTCTCAAACCAAAGCTTTTTTTACAGTTGTGGCAACGGCAGTTGTAATCGCGACAACAAATGTATGAAAACCCTGTTATTTTTTAGTCGCGTCGGTGTGGGTATTTTTTAATGTCACTGTATAAATAAATTTGACAGCTGCAATTTCCGGTGCCGCAATTCCAGAAACGTTTTGGTTTCGGAGGTCCTTTTATGGTAAGGCTTTATAAAAGATACAATTTTGAAATTATTTATAAATTATGCATAATTAATGGTTTTTCTATACAAATAATCGATGTTGATAGACTGTAGCAGCCATTTTGATTTTCTGGCATCTGTCAAATCTGTAGTCTTTTGCTCCAGTCACTGATACCAAATCAGAACTGCAAGCACTTCGCAGAAGATTAAAATGATAAGACTTTAATATCAAATTTTAATCACAAGGTGGATACTTAAAATTGTTCACTCCAATAACGGTTTAGTGTCCTTTCAAAAATTTTACTATGGACTTAATTGAAAAAGGAAAGTATTGCCACAATTCCACAGAAAAAATAAAAAAAAGGAAACAAAACACATACTGCTTCATAATGCCAGGAAAGGTCAAATATCATTTCAAAGCAAAAGCGTTCGTTTTATTCAAAAATCAAAATGGTTTATTAGCAGCTACAGCAATGGCAATGCTGGAACAATTGACATCGTCTGAAAAGACACTGTTCAATAACAAGACAAGCTTGAAGCTTCCCTATCAACAGCTGTTAAGTAAACCAGAACTTGTGTAACTCCTGCCTTCACAAAACCCATAGAAAAAACCTTCAAAATCTCTTGAATCACAGTGTTGGGTGATTTCCACCCGAGGGCTGATTGACCATAACTCCCTTCAAAAATTGACCACTGAAGTGTATTGCGGAAAATTCAACACGCTATTTGGGTATAAGAACTAAACGTACAGTCTCCTGGGAGGTATAACAAGTGTAGCGTTCGTCTTTAAGAACACGCTTGTGTGCCTCTTTGCACACCACGAGTGTGTTGATGGAAAAGTTAAGGTCGATTTATCCCAGCAGATTATAAATTGAATGGCTGGGACTGGAGTAGGACAGGCGAGGTACTTAGGCCTTCAAATTCCTTAAAGATACACAAGAAGAAATACGCTACCGGAAAGAATAAGCAAATATATTGAAGTTGAAGGCCTCCAGTGAGGATAGAGAAAACTGCAAAAAAAAACTTTGTACTGTTTTTAATTAAAAGTTGAAAAAGTAAACCCATCAGACAACCTGACATCCCTCACAATTTACAATCAACGAGACGTCAGAACGTTTAGGTTTGATTTTTGTTTTTGTGTCAAAGAACAATTGGTTACACATTTGCCACAATCAGTTGAAAAGAAAAAGAAATGAAAAGTTAAATGGACAATTCCTTGACTTCATCAAGGTGAAACAAAACGTCACAACATTTATCTCGTATATTCCATCATAGACATAATGTGCCCTCGTTTACCCCATGGTCGTTTCAAATAAACTAAGTATTAACCAAGAAGACACAGTAGGCAGGACACCGCCACGCCACCTTCTCTAAAGTCCCACATCCTTTTCATTTCACGTTCTTTTGAATTTACAATCTCATGTTTCAACTTTTTGCTTCTCTTTATTTTCACAAATGTAAAGGTAGCAGGAATGTATATGTATGTGTGTAGGTAAAATTTACGGATGGATGTTCGTTATGTCGATCGTAACTTTTGACGAGAAACATGCAAAAAAAAAAGAAAAGAAAAAAGAAACTTACAACTCTTGTTTGGAAATAAAAAGAACTTGGGCGTAGTACATAGCTTAAGTTAAGGAACCTAAAATAAGCAATATAAACAATAAGGATACCGAAGGTAGAAAGCGAAGGAACCGAAACGATGTAGATGGGTAAAGTATAGGTATGACTGTTGTAGAATATCTTACAGACAAATTTGAGTCAATGTTTTGTTACTAAAGTTCTTTGTGGAATTCAGTCCTAATGAGATTCATGTGGCATTGGGAAGTACACTGGTATATGATTCAAATGGCATAGCACAAAACGCTTTATCTTTGCGAACTTTTTCCTTTTTTCATAAAACACTTTAGGATTGCAAAGGGAATATTTACTTGGAGAATAAATCTGCATAGATGTAAACAAGGTGTGTTTTTCCGGTTTGGGTTGAATGTATTTTTAATAGAGAGAGAGAGAGAAGAAAATATAGACCAAACGAATAAAATAAAAATTTTCAAATTTGCACGCTACTAAATTAAAAATTCAAATGGAATGTGAGAGGGGAGGGGGAGAGATAAAAGCAACCCAAATGGGTTCAGTGGTTTACGTTGATGCAGACTTGGCTTTTTGAAAAAGCTTAGTCCAGGAAATCAATGGGTTTGAAGGAGAGTATTTGCCTTCGTATTCGTAATTAATTTTGTATGAGAGATACTTTGGAGCGAGGTGTGTCGTGTGTTACCCATGTTGTAAGGGTAAGAGCGTTGGTTTATAATCGTACGAACGTAGGAGTTCGACTCCCAGAAAGATACAAACGAAGATCATCACCATTCTAGAACTATACTGACCTAAAGAGTGCTGTGTCTGGTAGCCATTCTAAGACAGGAGAAAATTCTATGCCCTTACAAAAATCGCTAAAATCTTCCTGTAATATGGTTTTGAAAACCCATCCAGTGTTGATATGCATTCGCTCTACATTTCGAAGCCACGGTAGTCTCGCAATATGTATGTATGTACTCTTCCATCTGTGCCAGTACCATGGCACAGCTCATACAGCTCGTTGTTGTATTTTCTTCTCCACACATATTTTTCACATGCAGGTAGTTTGGAGTATTTTTGTTCCGAGACGGCCAAGGGTTTCCTTATCCGCTTTCAATAAGGTATTCCGAGGCGCGGTGTAAGGCAGGACTGGAATGACCAAGTTCTTATAAAGGGTTCCCTTGGTTTTTCTAGAGACGGTTTTGTTTCTCAATTTGTCTTCTTAGCCCAAACAAGCGACGGTTGCAAGTGTTATTCTCTGTTTGATCTCCGCACTGATGTTGTGGTCTGTGTCTAAAGTGGATCCTACACTATCTGGAAGTTATGTATGTCTATTGTAACGGTTCGTCCGCAATTCGTCGATGTTTGGTATCCTTGTTTGATGACAACATATACGTTTTTTTACCCTTTTGTGAGAGTTGAAACAGAAACGTAAAAAATGTGTTTAAAGGTAACAAACCCATTTTTGCCGCTTCTGTTTCAATACTCACACCTAAGACATCACGCTTCTTCCATCCCATTACGTCAATATTTCCTACGTAAGCGAGTAATCGTACAAACTTTTGAAAAGTTATTCCTTTGGTTTTGACTTTTGAGTTTTGTTCAATCTTTTCAAGTATGATGTTGAAGAAATCGCATGACAGTTTGTCGCCTTGCCTTAAGCCATTTTCGACATCAAAGGTCTCGATGAGTTCTTTACCGTCCTTGACTTAGCAGCGTGAGCTTTCCGAAGCCATTCTGCATAGTCGTACGAGTTTTGCAGGGATACCGAAACTAGACATGGATGTTTAAAGTTCGTCTATGTAAATACTGTCATACGCGGCCAAGAAATCGATAAAAAGATGGTGTATATATCGATTTTATATTCTCGAGTTTTCCCCAGGACCTTTTGTGAACTTTTCTGGTCTAAAGCCATATTTATATAAGAACCATTCAAATTGTATACGTGGGGATTCAGACGTTCACATATTGCAGCAGACAAGAAGGCTTGCAGGCGACGTTTAGAAGGCTTGTCGCTCTATAATTGGCCCAATTGCGAGGGTCTTCCTTTTTTAGGATCAGACATACGATACTGAGGTTCAATTCATTGGGCATAGTCTCTTTCGATGATATCATGATGATAGTCTTCCCAACTGATCTACAGCTGCCTTGAAAAGATCGTCATCCTGCAGTCGTCTTTGATTTGAATTTGCGTATGGCAAACTTAACTTCTTCTAGGGAGAAGAGCATTCTTGATCTTTGTTCTAGTTGCATGTCGCATTCTGCCTGACAGCGGAATTAGTTTGTTCATCGCCGGTTAGCAGTCTTCAGAAGTGGTTTTTCCAAACTCCCAGCAGCGACTGCGAATCTATCACTATGTTTCCTTGCTGGTCCTTACAGGCAAAAGTTCGGGGCGTACCACTCTGGCTTATCTGTTTACCTTTTCGTAAAAATTCCGAATGTTATTCCTTTCATAGCATCTCTCCAATACCTCATGCTGCTCTTTTTCTTTTAAAAATTCGGTATTCTTCATTTCTTTCTGTTTTGGAACGTGGGTAGAATAATTTTAAGCTCATGAAAGCAACGAACTTTGCATATAAGAAAGAGCTGCTAAGAGCATAGTTTGTTTTAAGCCTTGGCTTAGCCTTAAATTTCAGTTTTTTTCTCGTTTATCAATTACTAGCTGACCCGGCCGGCGTTGCTCGGATCTAAATTATTTAAAAAATTGTCAGAAGCACCAGCTGGCCTTAGCTGAAAATAGCCGAAAAGTTTCTAGTTTCCTTTGGAATATGGTCCAAAAATAAAGTCTATGTAAGGTATAATGTAACATCTTAATATCAAAAGAATTTTTAATATGGGCTCAGAATTTTTCGAGTTTTCGTTCCCGTTCCGGTTCCCTTTCATATCCCCGTTCCCGTGGGAAACTGGTATGAAAAAAAAGTTGTTAGTCTATTCTGAGCCAGAAAATATATTTAAAAAAATTTCATCGGAAACGGTCAAGCCGTTCGTAAAATAACGTAGATACCGGCTAAGGAAACAAAATTTTAAGATTAAGAATATTACGTTTCGCAATTTTTAAATCTGTGATATCTTCGAAAATTTCATTTGAGTCACATGCTGTTAAGGGCAATTTTGATCTACATGAAATGCACAACGTATCTAATGTATTTTACTGAATAATAAATGATTCTGTATCGTTTAAAATAGCTTGATAAATAACCCATATTATTTTTTGTAATAGTAAAAGATAAATATGGTTACTGTGGTTATCCCTAGGAGATAAACATATGCTGTCGCGGATTTTTATATTTTTTTTTTTAAATATACAATTCCGTAGTACATAAATTTGATCTATCTCGTAAGGTTTAGCCAGCGTTTGCAATGTAAGCGCAGAAAAATATTTTTTTTACGAAATCACATTACAAATCTTTAAATTTCTCGGTTTTTCTCTACTATAATATGCATGTATCATACATATAAACCTTCCTCTTGAATCATTCTATTCATTAAAAGAAACCGCATCAAAATCCGTTGCGTAGTTTTAAAAATCTAAGCATACATAGGGACATAGGGACAGAGAAAGCGACTTTGTTTTATACTATGTAGTGATAGTGATTTTCTTCATAGTTTTCCCCATTAATTTGCTAATATAATTAAGACCTAAGTAAAAATCAAAAGAAAAAAAAAATCTCAAACGACTTTCTTTCCCAGACAATCGATTTGGATTTTCTACCTGAAGATAAAAACAATACTACACACAATGCGACGGTCATCATTCACTCCGGTATTTAATATAAGTGCACAAGAGCCGTTGATAGTGGTGGAAGAATCGAATGCAGCTGACGATGATGACCAAGAATCCACCGAACAGAGAAAAAAATCAACCAGCGATGATAATTCAGATTCGGATTCACCGGTCAATCCGTTTCTCTTGTGTCCGTTTCCGGATATGCAACAACGGCGAAAACATTCATTGCCATCGTTACAAATAACAGAAGGCATAACAGCAAGTCAGGTGCGTCGTTTATCAGAGGCTGGGGGCGAAGGTGGCGGCTTGAGTTGCAAGGAAGTTGAATTTTTGGCAACATTGTCACAAAAACCGAATCCGGCTGCTGGCGGTCGTAGACATTCGGTTGTGACAATCTCAGCTTGTGCCCCTTTATTTGGAAGAAACAGCAGAAGGGAATCAATTGGAGGAGGTCCAATCAATTTGAGGTAAGGACTTTTCTTTCAAAGCTAATTATTTTATAATATAAATAAATAAAATTAAATTTGTATTCAATTGCAGTCGACGTGGAAGTGGATTCCAGGGTCCCCCGTTAACAGACCACCGAGGCAGCGTGCATAATCTTCAGTTGGACATTATGGATGGCATTGTGCAAGCCCGAAAGACCACCCGCTCTGGTAGCGGTGTGTGGGCAGCAGTGCCAGAGGCTGAAAGCAATGTCCCAGTCGAGACATAAGATTAAACCGGAGGCGAAACAACCACCAAACCTTACATACAAGAAAAATAAGAAAAAAGAAGAAAAACATTTGCATTAAACAATCGTACGGAATTTAGCGGATAAGCACTGAAAGGATTTAAAAAGGATTAACATTGTGACGGAACATTTTTGAACATTATACATTTTTATATATAAAAGAATATATATTTAAGTGTTTAAGGTGAGTACCTACCGACCGGTGACGGCGAAAGCTTTTGTTTATTTTTTAATTGGAATGTACGAGCGCATATGCAGTTGTGTGTGGTTATTGCCGGTGATGACGCATTCGTCCGTGTATCTATTTCCGGAAAAAATAATTGAAAAGAGATGAAGTTCCTTTTTTTTATTTTTATTTTTTTATTTCGTATTCAATTTGATTTAATTACAATTCGCAGTGCGTTGAAAAAGCAGTGGCTGTTTGACTTTCCCTTTTTTATTTTCGGAACTGGTGTGATTGTGATTGAAATTTATTTGCAGTATTAACAGCAGTCAACAACCCACAACTGAATGTTTATATTTTCAAACATAGATACTTTTTCAAACTTTGAGCAAAAGAATGAGCTTATAGAATGAGGTGTAGAAATGAGAGGGAAAGGAGATTTGTGTTGAAGATGTATCGAGTTTAGATTTTGCACACTTTTTGAAATAATTATAAAGCATAAGATATTTACGAGAGAAGAACAGAACACCTATCGACAACTGTTTTAAGACCAACGGAACTTTAAATTTCAAATTTCACTAAAAGGCTTTGCAGATTTGTTCCCTATTAACTTTAAGAGTTCTAATTTCCTCAGCTAGAGTCAGTTGAAAGTTCGTTAAAACTTGTTTAGGCCTCGATGTTATCACGTGAATTCGTGGAAGATATAGGCCCTTAATGCTTTCTTTGTGGAATGATAGCCAAGAAATAGCTTTTCTAACCTGGGTGCTATCATCTCACTGCTTTCATCTTGACAAGGTTTGATTTTTTTTGCTTTTAAGTGTTTTCGATGAGGTCTAGTCGCTAGTTTCAAACTTTGCACTCTAAGATCTTTACATAGCGGAATTCCTGCCTCTGCCAGGTTCTCGAAGACGTCGATGTTTGATCAAACTTCATGATTTAGCTATTCTGGACACTGCTTTTTTTTCCGTTTCTATCGTTGTCGATGTTGCATCTCAATCATCTCTAACATAAATTATAAATTTTTTGACCTTTTATGTTCTTCTAACGGAAACAGCAAAACCGTAAGGTTCTTACGTTTAGGTCGCTTTTATTTAGCTTTTATTTATTCAAAAATCAATAGGTTTTCCTGATTGAATCAAAAGTGTTTCTATTTTTTTTTCAAATTCCGTCAAGAATTTGAAAATGTTAATAAAAGAGTTGTTTATATGACTTTGGGACCAAAACCAGCACAACCAACAAATTTGAGTCAGTCCAACTATTTTAAAAAGGATATGGTTTGTGATCACATTTTATTTAACTTGGGTTTGTTTGTTGCTCGCTTTTTGCGTCAGACCAATTTCGACAGCAAGCATAAAAAGCTGTTCAGTTTTCCAAACATACGAGGGATTTTTAAGGCGTTTTGAAGAGTCCAATAGTCATTTTTTTATGATATGGTAATACATGCACCTGAAGTATGATAACATTTTCGCTGGTTACTTTGTCTTTGGCAGCCTTTAGGCCTATTCGTGTTCTTGTAAGCATGGCTATTGAACGGGGTGAGAAGCGCTCTCCATGACACCGGATCAGGATCTTTTAGGAAATAAGCGAGTGCCTCGAAAGTTAATTCAGAAAATCCGATTCCTTTTTTGGGATCATGCATAGGGTTCTTGATCAACATTTTACAACTGAGAATTTGCCACTTATCGACTGCCTCTAAAGTGGTATAAAAGTTCTGTTTCCTGTGCATCGGTTCTACTAGATTTATCTGCAGGAATTTTAGGGTGGTGTATTTCATTTTGTTTTTGGGGTCGAGGTTAAGCTCGCTGGTGCTTTTGATAGCCTCTGCCGAGCTTTACCTTTAAGCCTGGGGTCCTGTTTTAGAGCCATGAATTTGGCTGTTCTGCTTTTTGCAGCTGGTGTTGCATTTTCGCTTTTTGGTGTTGGTTTGGCGACGGTTGTTGAGCAGGGAGGGGGGGGGGGGGGGGGGGAGTTGTTGTTGCATTGCCAGAGGAACCTTTTGGTGAGGAGGGCCTCACGGCTGACTCCTTTGGTAAGGTAGGTGTGGCATTAACAACTGAGGGGGGAGGAACTGGAATTATTGGAGCTGTCAGCCTGTTTTGTAGATCTGACGTTGGTGAAGGCTGTGGAGCACTATTACCTGTCGTCAGAGTCTTACAGGCTGACTTGACAGGTGAGTTAGGTAGGGGTTTGGGTTCAACAGCTCTGTGAGGGGCGTTAGGATGGCGGAGTTGAACATCGCCAAACCTAAAGTCTATGATGTCTTTTTTGGTTTTCAGTAGAGCCGCAGATTTGTGGTCCACCGAAATGGTACGAATAGAGGTCGCACCTTTGGCTTCTCTTCTTATGACTCTCCATTCAGGAATGGGGAGATCCTCATTCTGGACTTTGATCGCAGTGAGAATCTGCTCGTTCGTGCTTGTAGTGCCAACGGGGAAATGGCCCACCAGAATTTGGTTTTTGGGAATTTCTTCCTCTTCAACCGCCTTCAGTGAGGCATTCTCCCAAGGCTTTACTTTTGGAATTTTGCCTTTTAGCCAATCAGCCGTGACCTTATTTTTGCAGTTGAAGACAAGCCATCCTCAACCTTCTTAACTACTTACTTATGGTCTTATGAACATAGATTTGGTTAACTGTTTTCTAAATCTTTGAATCTATGATGTACCGCAGGGATGACATGTAGAACCTCTTCTATTTTGGTAAATGAAATGTAAACTGCACGAACCATAGCTATCAACTTGAACGAGATATAATTTGATTTACTGTTTTGTGCCATACGAGGGGCGAAATTTCAAACCCATCAAATGCCAAAGCCAGACTTTTTCTATAAAAAAGAAACCATATACTTACTTCTGGTTATATTATTTGCGAAAATGTTTGTCGATTGAAAAGTTTTAAATGAGCTTAAATCTTGACTTTGTCGAACATACTCTCCAGATCGTTAGTAAAGGTGACTCTGTGTTGGAAACTATATCTCGATACTAATCAGTTTGCTTGAAATACTTGAAACATTCGTTCGAGCCTGTGTAGCATTCAAATTTCCGAGCGTCTTAGGTTCGGGCCTACGAAAGAACCAAACTGATAATTAACGCGTGATAGGAAGAAATAGGGAAAAGATCGAAACCGTCGAAAAATTTAAGGTTTTTGCAATGCATCATTCCCTGATACTCTCTGAGCCTTACTGTCCCACTACTTTTATTTATTTATAAAATTTAAGGCAATCATGTTTTCAAACAAAATTTAGTAATTGGAGGAGAGAGTCCATTCGCTAAATGAACAAAAATGTATTTTTCCTTTTATACTATAATTAAAGATTGTAGTAGAAGTAAAACAATATTTATCTTCTATAAACTTTTTTTTGAAAGATATTGCAAAATTTCAAATTAATAAGTCAATTTACTTTTTCTTGTTGCAGGCTTACACAATATAATTATTTAAATCAGGAATTGATAAAATTAATAAAAAGAAAAAACAAAGCATA
Organism: Melanostoma mellinum; assembly: GCA_914767635.1. Classification (NCBI taxonomy): domain Eukaryota; kingdom Metazoa; phylum Arthropoda; class Insecta; order Diptera; family Syrphidae; genus Melanostoma; species Melanostoma mellinum. Next base: position 21,400,969 of record OU612059.1, read on the forward strand.
TACTTAACTGACAAAAAATCATTCATTCATTTTTGAAATTGCTAATACCATATGCAAAACGTTGTAACTTAGCACTGACTTGATAAAAACAAAAACAATAATAACGAAAAAAAAACTATTTCGATCAAATGGGTATAGCAATAATAAATGTCTTCAACAATGTATTGAAATCCAAATTTTTGAAAAAAAAAAAAAATCATAAAGTTAATGTAAAATAAGTTCCAATCAAACCAACAATAGCAAAACAGTTCCTACTGCTGGAGTGGCAAAAAAATCCACCTTAACCTAAATTTTAGCATCACAAAACAAAAAGAATGACTTTATAAGTGTTCCCATTTAGCGCGCCATAGATTCAACCAAATTGTGTACCTTTATTCATAAGCATAAGCAGTATTATGTGCATCGTAGCATCACAATCTAAAATAACTTCTCCTTAAGTGAAACCTTCTACAAAACATAAGCATAATGTATACTGATGTCAAAATCTCAGATAATAAGTGTTGTTCTTACATTCAAATCACCTTTATATGGAACTCAATATATTGTTGTTTAGTCTTGAAAGTTATAAATCAGAATAAATAATTAAGATTTTGTCACATTTTCTTTTCTTTTTTACTTTTTTTTTCAAATTGAATTTTAAATTTATGTCGATGGAACACAGAGACATTTTTGCTATATGGAATATCTGCATAGATGTATTTTGAAGAAAAAGCAATCAATATTTATAAAGAAAAAAGAAAAAAAAGAAAAAAACAGTAACAATACGATTAACGTTAAAACAAAATCATGTGTTTCTTTTGTCTTAAGTAGTAGATTTAATTGAAATAATAATAAAATTACAAAGTAACATTCATTCTAGTTGAAAGATAAAACATTTTTTGTAGTTCTTAACGTGTTATACATTCAAATTAGAGTCATTATTAAAGTCGTTGTATTTATCATAGAAGGAAAACGATTTATTAAATGTCATTCAATGAAAGAATAATAAATGAGAAATAAAATAAAAAAATAAAAAAAAAATCAAAGGGACATCAAACCCTATGGAAACTTGTATTTGGTTTAATTTTAGGATGGATTTTATTGCATTTGCAAAGGTAAGTAGAATACTATAGTGAACAATCGAGTAAGATGGATTGATGACATTACAATTTAGTCATGGCATTATATGACTGCTTTGACACAGAGTAACAAAGCTAGACATTTGAGATAACGAAGAAGCTTTACATTAAAAATTTTTCAAGACCGGGTCAGTGTAGGTAAGAGAAAGCACTTATCAGGACAAACAAAATTGCCTCAGAAATCGTGATCGCTTTTTGAGAAAGATCAAAGACTGGCTTGACAGTTTCCACACCTTTGTAGTTTGTTGAATGTTGCAACAAAACTTAAAACAAAGAGTTGAAGATTTGGTAAAGACAAAATCGCTTGCAGGGCTAAGATGTGCTGCAGATCTGTCAGTCTTGAATTCATCCAGTAATTTAAAATCAAAGGAGCAAAAACAAGGAGACCAAAAACAAAACTCTTTTCCAGACGAAAAAAAACTAATACTGGCCGAATTCAAATCGAAAATGGGATTAAATGTTGAACAACCGTTTGGAGGTCCTTCTAAATCAAACATAGGAACTCCTCTAATTCAAATAAATAATTTCATTTGTAGGTAATGAAAAATATAAAAATATAAATATAAGATTAAGATTCTAAATTGGCTGCATGTGATGAGAGGCTGATTGCTGATGACAGGCAAAAGATTTTAGTTTGTGTTTGCGTGGCTGTCTGCCTACTTTAAGAAAAGTGTTGCCATTGTCAGTCCGCTTATGACAAGAGTTCACCTCAACCGAAACAAGGCTTTGGATCATAAAACAATGGTAACACTGCTCGGACATTCCTTGCGGATCAATCCTCCGCAGATGGTCGGGATATTTTGAAATTTAGATCGATGTAGGTATCAGAAAAGTACAGTAGCTGTAACATTTATTATAAACAGTAAGTCTATCTGGATGATGCACCAAAACCGAAAGCCTTTGTTTGCTGGAATATATAAAATAACAGGTATTGTTTAACGGTGCAGTCGTCTATTTGTAGCGTGAGCGCTACATCTTCCATTTTCTTTTGGGCAATAAACAGTAGTGAAGGGTTTTTGTTTTTGTGTTTGAAACGAAAGGATTTCGTAATTGTTTCCTTTTGGAACTTTTTCAAAGTGAAAAATAGCTGCATGACAATTATTCTGACCCAAATTTAATAGTAATATCAATTAGGGGATGAAAGGGTACTTGTCAGGGCTGCCAAAGTTTTGCATGATAAAATGCTAGAAATCAAAACAGAGTTTTTTCCTCAGTTGCGATGTTAGAATTCAAGTAAAGTGCAATGAATTTCAAGTTTTGACAAAGCTGGTCTAGCGATTTTAGAGTAAGGTCGATGTTCAAATCTCAAATTTCATCCCGCATTCCTTATTTCAGGGGTATAGCGAGGAATTGACAAATATTTCGCAAGCAATCTCTGCGATTTACTTTCTTACTACCGACAGTAGGTTTCCTTCACTTCTTTTGATTCTTTTGAGAGGAAAATGCAAAATGGGCCTGACCTGTTCCTTTTACTTCAGTATCCTACTTTTGTTGTGTATAAATACTGAATTTGTATTCCATCAAAAGCCGGGTAGCAGTAATCAATTTATAAAATGTATGCTCTTTGGAAAACACGCTTAATGACCAAGTTCATTATTCACTGCGGCGCGGCAGTGCCAGTGTCAGTGTCAGTGTCAGTGTCAGTGTCAGTGTCAGTGTCAGTGTCAGTGTCAGTGTCACAAGAAAAATGTACACAATTTTTTTTATATTCTCAAAATCAGTGACCACTTCATGCGTCGAATGAAATTCCCTTCGACATTCGTCGTCTTTGAACGAATAAGTGTTTTAGCATAACCTCACATAGAAGAGAAACTTTGGCAACCAGATGCTGTCCTAAAGTGGTGGGTAACCCCTGTTAATTTTCGCCGCCGCTACCAAAAGTAGATTCAGTGCCTTTGGCCATCCCTTTAGCATTGAACAGAAATTGATATCCTTTTTTCCTTCTTCTACTGGTGTATGGAGGGCGCCACCCCTGGAGTAAGGTGAACTTGATCAGCTTGTGGCAGTACCACTCTGATCAACAGCTTAACCGTTATACACACCTGACGTCAAATGGGGTCTCCATATTCCGTTCCCCAGCGGTAGTCAACAAGCCTATCACTTAGATAGTAGAATTCTTTTGGTTTGTCTCCCATACTTTTTGTTGGTCGGTTTTAGGTTTCGTCCTAAGCCTTTCGGCATCACCCGCTTCTTATGAAATAAGTGAGTAGATACTCGTAAGCTAGCAAAAACCTCTTTTATTACAACTTTTTTTTGACAATGTTTCTTACTCGAGTAAAATACCTATCCAACCCTACCTCGATAATTTTTCGAGGGCTAAAAACGACTAATCACCTCAGAAAGTATGCTGCTTATCGGAAAGTTAAACATAGTGACGAAAAACTGAAATATATGATACAAAACCTGTAACACCAGTAAAAGAACTAGGTCTGATTCGGGAAATTTATATATGTTCTTTCCCAAAGCATAGGGTGATTCACTATTTGTTAGAAGATAGTAGTTACCCCTGGCACTGTAAATCAATAGAATCGTTTATATGAGGAGACTGTTCTTCTGTCAATCAAGCTTACTCCATAGGACAATCAATCCCTAGTTCAACAGTTTCCTTCTCCAAATTCTCTTCACCATCTAAGAGAAAGTGAACATAGCTCGAGGCAGGAAATCCCAAAAATTTTGTCCCGTTGGAATTAGCAACACTCTCTGCCCAGAGTTGCCATGATCTATGATGACTGCACACATCTACTCAAATCATAAATAAATATGTATGTTTATTTCTTATTCATATTGAAACTTTTGATATTCTTACCTTCAGCACTCGATGAGTCGGAATTACCTTGCGGACATCCTGGCTGTCCCTTCCCGCCATTCGGCCAAAAATCTACATGACCTATTTCGAATGGTGTGCCCGCATGTCCGCTGTCGGTGTGAATTGCCTGAAGAAATTCTGCGTCATTCTTATCAACGTTTAAAAATGGTTGAAAGACTTCAGAAAAAGCTGCGTCTAATGCTGCCATTCTTAAATTGAAAAAAGGCATTTTATATCAAAATACAAAAAACCACCACTGAGGTTAGACGTACTGATGAAATTTCTCCTGTCCATTTGTTTTGTTCATAATGTCTCTTCCTGTCAATGCGGCGAGCTGAGCCCCAAGAGAATGTGCTACCACTACGAAATTCTCCCTTCTGATACCAGCATTGTATAAACTCGAAATGGCATCGGAAAGAAACGGTGCCAACTGAAAAAATTGCTTTGAATGGTATGCAGACTCAGTTTTTTGAATTTTGATTCTACCATTTCAATGTTCGAAAGTGCCACTGTTCGAAAATCACCTGCTGCTGCTTTCGCCCAATCGACGGTTATAATATTGACGGTCTTTCGTTTCAAATAAGCATCAACAATCACATGAACACTCTCATGGTCTTGTGTTTCTGTGTATCCATGCAAATACAGGTGCGTTTTTTCATAGATAAAGTTTTCGTTGTTGAGAATATCAGCAGCGTCGGAAAGGTTGTACACCATAGAGTCACTAAATTCTGGCCTATATTGGAAAATATTTAAAATGTCTTCTTTAAAACACAAAAAGAATCCCAACTTACCCGTAGTAAAGGATTAATTTTGTGTCGTTAGGATCAATCTCTGCTGAAACCAAACAACGGCCACTGTATTCCCAACTGATTAAAATCGTAAATATAATTTTTGAAACGTGGAAAGTCATGTTGAATTGGAAATTGTTTGATCTTGTCCAAAGACTTTATGAGTGTATTCTGAGATGGAGTTAATTTGTCCAAAAGCCCTCTAACAAAGCTATTTGCATCTGCCTTCGTGTACGTAACACTTACTGTACATCACTTTACTCATAAATACATTATATAAGATTTTTGCTGAAAATAAAAGCAACCCTTGCTTCATCTGGTGACCAAAAACTTAAAGCAAAATTGCTGCTAATAGTTTTTATCATGCTATTGCAGAAATTAAGTTAAAAACTGATACGATTAGCGCATTGGATGAGCGAATATATGAGTGAACGTGAAAATTGTATGTGTTAGTCACGATTAATTCATTAATATTTGTACGTTTTTGAAAGTCAAACATTTATTGAACTTTGATATCGCCGGAATATTATAACTATCGCATGTTCGCCAGTGCCGGCACTTGGAATTTGGTGCTCCCTCATTTTGTAAGAAGTTTAAACTAAAATCTCAAAATCAAACTTAGTTGCATTGCATTTGATCAAACAACGTCTTCAGGCCAGTACTTTATTAAGACTGACTTGTCGTTACAAAAAATGTTAAGAGAGAAGCTTTTAAGGAGCATGTAATAAGCTGTTTGTTACATTACAGTAATCTAATAGTACTTATACAGGGTGATTCGCATAGGGTGTGACAAAAAGATAGGGTGTGTAGGCTGGACCTAGACAAGCAAAAAATCGTATGGGAGGGGGGGGGGTCCATTTTCCCCCGTTTAGGCGGGAGGGGCAATTTAAGAAAAAATCACTAAAAATGGGAAAAAAATTATTTTAAAAGAACGGTAATACCTACAGAGTCGTGCTATAGCATTTTGAAAAGCCAAAAACCTATAAATTTATTTAAATTTTAAAATAAGTTGTTCAAATGAATAATGTTTGAAATATTAACTTTCAAAGTCAAAATTTTGAAAAAAAAAAAACATAATTTTTTTTCAAACCATTTTTTTTTTTTCAAAATTTTACATAATTAAGTAGTATTTTTCTGGCTTATTTTCAATGCTCTTATTTATTTTTGATGAAACACAAAAAACCGGATGTCAAAATAACCTGCAGTTTTTGAGAAAACCAAAAATTACAAAAACGACTTTTTTAAATTTTTTGTTTTTATTAAGTTTTTTTTTCGTTATTGGATTTTTAAGTGAATTCTCAATAAAAAAAGTAAAGAGAAAATTCATCCTTTATTTCGTAAGTTCACTTAAGAATCCAATAACGAAAAAAAAACTTAAAAAAAACAAAAAATTTTAAAAAGTCGTTTTTGTAATTTTTGGTTTTCTCAATTTTTACATCCGGTTATTTTGACATCCGGTTTTTTGTGTTTGATCAAAAATAAATAAGAGCATTGAAAATAAGCCAGAAAAATACTACTTAATTATGTAAAATTTTGAAAAAAAAAAAATGGTTTGAAAAAAAATTATGTTTTTTTTTTTTTTTCAAAATTTTGACTTTGAAAGTTAATATTTCAAACATTATTCATTTGAACAACTTATTTTAAAATTTAAATAAATGTATAGGTTTTTGGCTTTTCAAAATGCTATAGCACGACTCTGTAGGTATTACCGTTCTTTTAAAATAATTTTTTTCCCATTTTTAGTGATTTTTTCTTAAATTGCCCCTCCCGCCTAAACGGGGGAGAATGGACCCCCCCCTCCCATACGATTTTTTGCTTGTCTAGGTCCAACCTACACACCCTATCTTTTTGTCACACCTTATGCGAATCACCCTGTATAGTATATAAATGTGTATAAAAATGTGCAAAGATCGTGCGATCATTCAGTTGTTCAAGACAGATCTTAAAATGAAACGAAATAAAGCTAGAACTGCCCACATTATTGTTTTATTCAAACAAAAATCAAATCAAATTTTCTTTTTAATTTTTACCCATTTTGTACTTTTTCAAGTATCATAAATTGTATGGGCTTTTGAGTGCACTTATTTTCTCTATGTTTACCAGGCATTTTCTGAAAAAAAAAAAAAAAAAAAAAATGACCACAAAGGCAAAAGTTTGCTTGGGGAAGAAAATTTGAACACATTTGAAAATCTGGCAATCTTAAACCTATAGAAGCTCTACAAAAAATACAGTCTTAAAGGTTGTAATTTCTTCAAAAAATTTAGTCTACGTTTAGGTCTCTATCATCAGTATTGACAGAGATATCGAGTTTAACACAGGTCAGGATACACCAAAGTTAGCTTTTTTTTAAATAGTCAAAAAGTGATGTCAAAGATGAGAAACGGACTTTATTGTCGAATAATTTGTTCCTTAGAATATGACCAAAAATAACATAACAAAGTATATAACACAAATTACCGGACATCCTGTATATACAATCTAACTCTTGTCCGCTCTCAAGTATGTTGGAAAGCTTATGAAGAAAATATACAAATTATATTTTTAACTAGCTGACGAGCCACCCGGCGTTGCGCGGATCAGTAGTTTTAAGGTTGATCTCGTTTTTCCACTTAAGTGGGTTAAATTTAGTATTGAAATTTTAAAGTTGAATTCAAAGTTAAATTTATAGTTGAATTTAAAGTTGAGTTTAAAGTTGAATTTAAAGCTGAATTTAAAAATGAATTTAAAGTTGAAAATAAAGTTGAGTTTAAAGTTAAATTTAAAGTTAAATCTAAAGTTGAATTAAAGTTGAATTTGAAGTTAAATTTAAAGTTGAGGTTAAAATTGAATTTAAAGTAAATTTTAAAATTAAATTTAAAGTTGAATTAGAAGTTGAATTTAAAGTTGAATTTAAATTTTAATTAAAAGTTAAATTTAAAGTTGAATATTAAGTTAAAGTTAAAGTTGAAAAGTTAAATTTAAAGTTGACTATTAAATTGAATTTAAAGTTGAATTTAAAGGTGAATTTAAAGTTGAATTTAAAGTTAAATTTAAAGTTGAATTTAAAGTTGAATTTAAAGTTGAATTTAAAGTTGAATTTAAAGTTAAATTTAAAGTTGAATTTAAAGTTGAATTTAAAGTTGAATTTAAAGTTTAATTTAAAGTTGAATTTAAAGTTGAATTTAAAGTTGAATTTAAAGGTGAATTTAAAGTTGAATTTAAAGTTAAATTTAAAGTTGAATTTAAAGTTGAATTTAAAGTTGAATTTAAAGTTGAATTTAAAGTTAAATTTAAAGTTGAATTTAAAGTTAAAATTAAAGTTGAAAAGTTAAATTTAAAATTGACTATTAAATTGAATTTAAAGTTGAATTTAAAGTTAAATTTAAAGTGGAATTTAAAGTTGAATTGAAAGTTGAATTTAAAGTTGAATTTAAAGTTAAATTTAAAGTTGAATTTAAATGTGAATTTAAAGTTGAATTTAAAGTTGAATTTAAAGTTAAATTTAAGTTAAATTTAAAGTTGAATTTAAAGTTAAATTTAGAGTTGAATTTAAAGTTGAATTTAAAGTTAAATTTAAAGTTGAATATTAAGTTAAAGTTAAAGTTGAAAAGTTAAATTTAAAGTTGACTATTAAATTGAATTTAAAAGTTGAATTTAAAGTTGAATTTAAAGTGAAATTTAAATTAAGTTAAATTTAAAATTAAATTTAAAGTTGAATTTAAAGTTAAAAAGTTAAATTTAAAGTTGAAAAGTTAAATTTAAAGTTGACTAAAGTTGAATTTAAAGTCGAATTTGAAGTTAAAATTAAAGTTGAATTTAAAGTTAAATTTAAAGTTGAATTTAAGGTTAAATTTAAAGTTGAATTTAAAGTTGAATTTAAAGTTGAATTTAAAGTTGAATTTGAAGTTAAATTTAAAGTTGAGTTTAAAGTTAAATTTAAAGTTGAGTTTAAAGTTAAATTTAAAGTTAAATTGAAAGTTGAATTTAAAGTTGAATTTGAAGTTGAATTTAGAGGTTTAAAGTTGAGTTTAAAGTTAAAATTAATGTTGAATTTAAAGTTGAATATTAAGTTAAAGTTAAAGTTGAAAAGTTAAATTTAAAGTTGGCTATTAAATTGAATTTAAAAGTTGAATTTAAAGTTAAATTTAAAGTTGAAAAGTTAAATTTAAAGTTGACTAAAGTTGAATTTAAAGTTGAATTTAAAGTTGAATTTAAAGTTGAATTTAAAGTTGAATTTAAAGTTGAATTTAAGGTTAATTTTAAAGTTGAATTTAAAGTTTAATTTAAAGTTGAATTTGAAGTTAAATTTAAAGTTGAGTTTAAAGGTAAATTTAAAGTTGAGTTTAAAGTTAAATTTAAAGTTAAATTGAAAGTTGAATTTAAAGTTGAATTTGAAATTGAATTTAGAGGTTTAAATTTGAATTTAAAGTTAAAATTAAAGTTGAATTTAAAGTTGAATTTAAAGTTGAATTTGAAGTTGAATTTAAAGTTAAATTTAAAGTTGAATTTAAAGTTGAATTTAAGGTTAATTTAAAAGTTGAATTTAAAGTTTAATTTAAAGTTGAATTTGAAGTTAAATTTAAAGTTGAATTTAAAGTTGAATTTAAAGTTGAATTTTAAGTTGAATTTGAAGTTAAATTTAAAGTTGAGTTTAAAGTTAAATTTAAAGTTGAGTTTAAAGTTAAATTTAAAGTTAAATTGAAAGTTTAATTTAAAGTTGAATTTGAAGTTGAATTTAGAGGTTTAAAGTTGAGTTAAAAGTTAAATTTAAAGTTGAATCTAAAGCTGAATTTAAAGTTGAATTTGAAGTTGAATTTAAAGTTAAATTTAAAGTTGAATTTAAAGTTAAATTTAAAGTTGAATTTAAAGTTTAATTAAAGTTGAATTTAAAGTTAAATTCAAAGTTGAATTTAAAGTAAAATTTAAAGTTGAGTTTAAAGTGGAATTTAAGGATAATTTTGAAGTTGAATTTAAAGTTCAATTAAAGTTGAATTTAAAGTTAAATTCAAAGTTGAATTTAAAGTTAAATTTAAAGTTGAGTTTAAAGTGGAATTTCAGGATAATTTTAAAGTTGAATTTAAAGTTAAATTTAAAGTTGAATTTGAAGTTAAATTTAAGAGTTTAAAGTTAAATTTAAAGTTGAATTGAAAGTTGAATTTAAAGTTGAATTTGAAGTTGAATTTAAAGTTTTAAAGTTGAGTTTAAAGTTAAATTTAAAGTTGAATTTAAAGTTGAATTGAAAGTTGAATTTAAAGTTGAATTTGAAGTTAAATTTAAAGTTGAGTTTAAAGTTAAATTTAAAGTTGAATTGAAAGTTGAATTTAAAGTTGAATTTGAAGTTGAATTTAAGGTTTTAAAGTTGAGTTTAAAGTTAAATTTATAGTTGAATTTAAAGTTAAATTTAAAGTTGAATTCAAAGTTGAATTTAAAGTTAAATTTAAAGTTGAATTTAAAGTTAAATTTAAAGTTGAATTTAAAGTTGAATTTAAAGTTGAATTTAAAGTTAAATTTAAAGTTGAGTTTAAAGTTAAATTTAAAGTTGAAATTAAAATTGAATTTTAAGCTGAGTTTAAAGTTAAAATAAAAGTTGAATTTAAAGTTAAATTTAAAGTTGAGTTTAAAGTTAAATTTAAAGTTGAAATTAAAATTGAATTTAAAGCTGAGTTTAAAGTTAAAATAAAAGTTGAATTTGAAATAAAATTTAAAGTTAAATTTAAAGTTGAATTTAAATTTAAATTTAAAGTTGAGTTTAAAGTTGAGTTTAAAGTTGAATTTAAAGTTAAATTTAGAGTTGAATTTAAAGTTGAATTTAATGTTGAATTTAAAGTTGAATTCAAAGTTGAATTGAAAGTTGAATTTAAAGTTGAATTTGAAGTTGAATTTAAAATTTTAAAGTTGAGTTTAAAGTTAAATTTAAAGTTGAATTTAAAGTTGAAATTTAAAGTTAAATTTAAAGTTGAATTTAAAGATAAATTCAAAGTTGAATTTAAAGTTAAATTCAAAGTTGAATTTAAAGTTGAATTTAAAGTTGAATTTTAAGTTATATTTAAAGTTGAATTGAAAGTTAAATTTAAAGTTGAATTAAAAGTAAAATTCAAAGTTGAATTTAAAGTTAAAGTTAAAGTTGAAAAGTTAAATTTAAAGTTGACTATTAAATTGAATTTAAAGTTAAATTAAATTTGAATTTAAAGTTAAATTGAAAGTTGAGTTTAAAGTTGAATTTAAAGTTGAAATTAAGATTAAATTTAAAGATGAATTTAAAGTTCAATTTAAAGTTAAAATTAAAGTTGAATTTAAAGTTTAATTCAAAGTTCAATTTAAAGTTAAATTTCAAGTTGAATTTAAAGGTGAATTTAAAGTTGAATTTAAAGTTGAATTTAAAGTTAAATTTAAAGTTTAATTTAAAGTTAAATTTAAAGTTGAATTTAAATGTGAATTTAAAGTTGAGTTTAAAGTTGAATTTAAAGTTGAATTTAAAGTTAAATTTAAATTAAGTTAAATTTAAAATTAAATTTAAAGTTGAATTTAAAGTTGAAAAGTTAAATTTAAAGTTGAAAAGTTAAATTTTAAGTTGACTATTAAGTTGAATTTAAAGTTGAGTTTAAAGTTAAATTCAAAGTTTAATTTAAAGTAAAATTTAAAGTTGAATTTAAAGTTGAGTTTAAAGTTGAATTTAAAGTTAAATTTAAGTTGAAAAGTTAAATTTAAAGTTGACTATTAAATTGAATTTTAAGTTGAATTTAAAGTTAAATTTAGAGGTTTAAAGTTGAGTTTAAAATTAAATTTAAAGTTGAATCTAAAGTTGAATTTAAAGTTGAATTTGAAGTTGAATTTAAAGTTAAATTTAAAGTTGAATTTAAAGTTGAATTTAAGGTTAATTTAAAAGTTGAATTTAAAGTTTAATTTAAAGTTGAATTTGAAGTTAAATTTAAAGTTGAATTTAAAGTTGAGTTTAAAGTTAAAGTTGAACTTAAAGTTGAACTTAAAGTTGAACTTAAACTTGCATTTAAAGTTGAATTTAAAGTTGAATTTTAAATTGAATTTAAAGTTGAGAAGTTAAATTTAAAGTTGAAAAGTTAAATTTAAAGTTGACTATTAAGTTGATTTTAAAGTTGAATTTAAAGTTAAATTTAAAGTTGAATTTAAAGTTGAACTTAAAGTTGAACTTAAATTTGCATTTAAAGTTGAATTTAAAGTTGAATTTTAAATTGAATTTAAGTTGAATTTAAAGTTAAATTTAAAGTTGAGTCTTAAGTTGAATTTAAAGTTGAGAAGTTAATTTAAAGTTGAAAAGTTAAATTTAAAGTTGATTTTAAAGTTGAATTTAAAGTTAAATTTAAAGTTGAAAAGTTAAATTTAAAGTTGACTACTAAGTTGAATTTAAATTTGAATTTAAAGTTAAATTTAAGTTGAATTAAAAATTTAATTAAAGTTGAATTTAAAGTTAAATTCAAAGTTTAATTTAAAGTAAAATTTAAAGTTGAATTTAAAGTTGAGTTTAAAGTTGAATTTAAAGTTGAATTTAAAGTTAAATTTAAGTTGAAAAGTTAAATTTAAAGTTGACTATTAAATCGAATTTATAGTTGAATTTAAAGTTAAATTTAAAGTGGAATTTAAAGTTGAATTTAAAGTTGAATTTAAAGTTAAATTTAGAGTTGAATTTAAATGTGAATTTAAAGTTGAATTTAAAGTTGAATTTAAAGTTGAACTTAAAGTTGAACTTAAATTTGCATTTAAAGTTGAATTTAAAGTTGAATTTTAAATTGAATTTTAAGTTGAATTTAAAGTCAAATTTAAAGTTGAATTTAAAGTTGAGTTTAAAGTTGAATTTAAAGTTAAATTTAAGTTGAAAAGTTAAATTTAAAGTTGACTATTAAATTGAATTTAAAGTTGAATTTAAAGTTAAATTTAAAGTTGAATTTTAAATTGAATTTAAAGTTGAATTTAAAGTTAAATTTAAAGTTGAATTTTAAGTTGAATTTGAAATGAAATTTAAAGTTAAATTTAAAGTTGAATTTAAAGTTGAGTTTAAAGTTGAATTTAAAGTTAAATTTAGGTTGAATTAAAAATTTAATTAAAGTTGAATTTAAAGTTAAATTCAAAGTTTAATTTAAAGTAAAATTTAAAGTTGAATTTAAAGTTGAGTTTAAAGTTGAATTTAAAGTTGAATTTAAGGTTAAATTTAAGGTTAAATTGAAAGTTGAATTTAAAGTTAAATTTAAGTTGAAAAGTTAAATTTAAAGTTGACTATTAAATCGAATTTAAAGTTGAATTTAAAGTTAAATTTAAAGTTGAGTTTAAATGTAAATTTAAAGTTGAATTTAAAGTTGAACTTAAAGTTGAACTTAAATTTGCATTTAAAGTTGAATTTAAAGTTGAATTTTAAATTGAATTTAAAGTTGAATTTAAAGTCAAATTTAAAGTTGAATTTAAAGTTGAGTTTAAAGTTGAATTTAAAGTTAAATTTAAGTTGAAAAGTTAAATTTAAAGTTGACTATTAAATCGAATTTAAAGTTGAATTTAAAGTTAAATTTAAAGTTGAGTTTAAATGTAAATTTAAAGTTGAATTTAAAGTTGAACTTAAAGTTGAACTTAAATTTGCATTTAAAGTTGAATTTAAAGTTGAATTTTAAATTGAATTTAAAGTTGAATTTAAAGTTAAATTTAAAGTTGAATTTAAAGTTGAACTTAAAGTTGAACTTAAAGTTGAACTTAAAGTTGAACTTAAAGTTGAACTTAAATTTGCATTTAAAGTTGAATTTTAAGTTGAATTTTAAATTGAATTTAAAGTTGAATTTAAAGTTGAGAAGTTAAATTTAAAGTTGAAAAGTTAAATTTAAAGTTGACTATTAAGTTGATTTTAAAGTTGAATTTAAAGTTAAATTTAAAGTTGAATTTAAAGTTGAACTTAAAGTTGAACTTAAATTTGTATTTAAAGTTGAATTTAAAGTTGAATTTTAAATTGAATTTTAAGTTGAATTTAAAGTTAAATTTAAAGTTGAATTTTAAGTTGAATTTAAAGTTGAGAAGTTAAATTTAAAGTTGAAAAGTTAAATTTAAAGTTGACTACTAAGTTGAATTTAAATTTGAATTTAAAGTTAAATTTAGGTTGAATTAAAAATTTAATTAAAGTTGAATTTAAAGTTAAATTCAAAGTTTAATTTAAAGTAAAATTTAAAGTTGAATTTAAAGTTGAGTTTAAAGTTGAATTTAAAGTTGAATTTAAGGTTAAATTTAAGGTTAAATTGAAAGTTGAATTGAAAGTTAAATTTAAGTTGAAAAGTTAAATTTAAAGTTGACTATTAAATCGAATTTAAAGTTGAATTTAAAGTTAAATTTAAAGTGGAATTTAAAGTTGAACTTAAAGTTGAACTTAAATTTGCATTTAAAGTTGAATTTAAAGTTGAATTTTAAATTGAATTTAAAGTTGAATTTAAAGTTGAATTTGAAATGAAATTTAAAGTTAAATTTAAAGTTGAATTTAAAGTTGAGTTTAAAGTTGAATTTAAAGTTAAATTTAAAGTTGAATTTAAAGTTAAATTTAAAGTTGAAAAGTTAAATTTAAAGTTGACTACTAAGTTGAATTTAAATTTGAATTTAAAGTTAAATTTAGGTTGAATTAAAAATTTAATTAAAGTTGAATTTAAAGTTAAATTCAAAGTTTAATTTAAAGTAAAATTTAAAGTTGAATTTAAAGTTGAGTTTAAAGTTGAATTTAAAGTTGAATTTAAGGTTAAATTTAAGGTTAAATTGAAAGTTGAATTTAAAGTTAAATTTAAAGTTAAATTTAAAGTTAAATTTAAGTTGAATTAAAAATTTAATTAAAGTTGAATTTAAAGTGGAATTTAAAGTTGAATTGAAAGTTGAATTTAAAGTTGAATTTAAAGTTGAATTTAATGTTAAATTTAAAGTTGAATTCAAATATGAATTTAAAGTTGAATTTAAAGTTGAATTTAAAGTTAAATTTAAAGTTGAATTTAAAGTTTAATTTAAAGTTGAACTTAAATTTGCATTTAAAGTTGAATTTAAAGTTGAATTTTAAATTGAATTTAAAGTTGAATTTAAAGTTGGATTTAAAGTTGAATTTTAAGTTGAATTTAAAGTTGAGAAGTTAAATTTAAAGTTGAAAAGTTAAATTTAAAGTTAACTATTAAATTGAATTTAAAGTGGAATTTAAAGTTGAATTGAAGTTGAATTTAAATTTGAATTTAATGTTGAATTTAATGTAAAATTTAAAGTTGAATTTAAATGTGAATTTAAAGTTGAATTTAAAGTTGAATTTAAAGTTAAATTTAAAGTTGAATTCAAAGTTAAATTTAAAGTTGAATTTTAATTTAAACTGAACAAACAAAGTTGAAATTAACACACATTAACTTGAGCTTTCAAATTGAAAAGCAAAAACAAAAACAAAACAAATACTATTTTACGTTTTTATTTTTACTCTATAAAATCTGTATGCATTTCAAGCGGTCTACCGCTCATCATCAGCATTTGAAGTTGAATTTTAAGTTGAATTTAAAGTTGAGAAGTTAAATTTAAAGTTGAAAAGTTAAATTTAAAGTTGACTATTAAATTGAATTTAAAGTTGAATTTAAAGTTAAATTTAAAGTGGAATTTAAAGTTGAATTGAAAGTTGAATTTAAAGTTGAATTTAAAGTTAAATTTAAAGTTGAATTTAAATGTGAATTTAAAGTTGAATTTAAAGTTGAATTTAAAGTTAAATTTAAGTTAAATTTTAAGTTGCATTTAAAGTTAAATTTAAAGTTGAATTTAAAGTTGAATTTAAAGTTAAATTTAAAGTTGAATATTAAGTTAAATTTAAAGTTGAAAAGTTAAATTTAAAGTTGACTATTAAGTTGAATTTAAAAGTTGAATTTAAAGTTAAATTTAAAGTTGAAAAGTTAAATTTAAAGTTGACTAAAGTTGAATTTAAAGTTGATTTTAAAGTGGAATTTAAAGTGAAATTTAAATTAAGTTAAATTTAAAATTAAATTTAAAGTTGAAAAGTTAATTTTAAAGTTGAAAAGTTAAATTTTAAGTTGACTATTAAGTTCAATTTAAAGTTGAAATTAAAGTTAAATTCAAAGTTGAATTTAAAGTTGAACTTAAATTTGAACTTAAATTTGCATTTAAAGTTGAATTTAAAGTTGAATTTTAAATTGAATTTAAAGTTGAATTTAAAGTTAAATTTAAAGTTGAATTTTATGTTGAATTTAAATTTGAGAAGTTAAATTTAAAGTTGAAAAGTTAAATTTAAAGTTGACTATTAAGTTGAATTTAAAGTTGAATTTAAAGTTAAATTTAATCTTGAAAAGTTAAATTTAAAGTTGACTATTAAGTTGAATTTAAAGTTGAATTTAAAGTTAAATTTAAAGTTGAATTTAAAGTTAAATTTAAAGTTGAATTTGAAGTTAAATTAAAGTTGAATTTAAAGTTAAATTCAAAGTTGAATTTAAAGGTGAATTGAAAGTTGAGTTTAAAGTTGAATTTATAGTTGAATTTAAAGTTAAATTTAAGTTAAATTTAAAGTTGAATTTAAAGTTAAATTTAAAGTTGAATTTAAAGTTGAACTTAAAGTTGAACTTAAATTTGCATTTAAAGTTGAATTTAAAGTTGAATTTTAAATTGAATTTAAAGTTGAATTTAAATGTGAATTTAAAGTTGAATTTAAAGTTGAATTTAAAGTTAAATTTAAGTTAAATTTAAAGTTGAATTTAAAGTTAAATTTAAAGTTGAATTTAAAGTTGAACTTAAAGTTGAACTTAAATTTGCATTTAAAGTTGAATTTAAAGTTGAATTTTAAATTGAATTTAAAGTTGAATTTAAAGTTAAATTTAAAGTTGAACTTAAATTTGCATTTAAAGTTGAATTTTAAATTGAATTTAAAGTTGAATTTAAAGTTAAATTTAAAGTTGAATTTTAAGTTGAATTAAAAGTTGAGAAGTTAAATTTAAAGTTGAAAAGTTAAATTTAAAGTTGACTATTAAGTTGAATTTAAAGTTGAGTTTAAAGTTAAATTCAAAGTTTAATTTAAAGTAAAATTTAAAGTTGAATTTAAAGTTGAGTTTAAAGTTGAATTTAAAGTTAAATTTAAGTTGAAAAGTTAAATTTAAAGTTGACTATTAAATTGAATTTAAAGTTGAATTTAAAGTTAAATTTAAAGTGGAATTTATAGTGGAATTTAAAGTTGAATTTAAAGTTAAATTTAAAGTTGAATTTAAAGTGGAATTTAAAGTTAAATTTAAAGTTGAGTATAAAGTTAAATTTAAAGTTGAATTTAAAATTGAATTTAAAGTTGAGTTGAAAGTTGAATTTTAAATTGAATTTAAAGTTGAATTTAAAGTTAAATTTAAAGTTGAATTTTAAGTTGAATTTAAAGTTGAGAAGTTAAATTTAAAGTTGACTATAAAGTTGAATTTAAAGTTGAGTTTAAAGTTAAATTCAAAGTTTTATTTAAAGTAAAATTTGAAGTTGAATTTAAAGTTGAGTTTAAAGTTGAATTTAAAGTTAAATTTAAGTTGAAAAGTTAAATTTAAAGTTGACTATTAAATTGAATTTAAAGTTGAATTTAAAGTTAAATTTAAAGTTGAATTTAAAGTGGAATTTAAAGTTGAATTGAAAGTTGAATTTAAAGTTGAATTTAAAGTTAAATTTAAAGTTGAATTTTAAGTTGAATTTAAAGTTGAGAAGTTAAATTTAAAGTTGAAAAGTTAAATTTAAAGTTGACTATAAAGTTGAATTTAAAGTTGAGTTTAAAGTTAAATTCAAAGTTTAATTTAAAGTAAAATTTAAAGTTGAATTTAAAGTTGAGTTTAAAGTTGAATTTAAAGTTAAATTTAAGTTGAAAAGTTAAATTTAAAGTTGACTATTAAATTGAATTTAAAGTTGAATTTAAAGTTAAATTTAAAGTTGAATTTAAAGTGGAATTTAAAGTTGAATTGAAAGTTGAATTTAAAGTTAAATTTAAAGTTGAATTTAAATGTGAATTTTAAGTTGAATTTAAAGTTGAATTTAAAGTTGAACTTAAAGTTGAACTTAAATTTGCATTTAAAGTTGAATTTAAAGTTGAATTTTAAATTGAATTTAAAGTTGAATTTAAAGTCAAATTTAAATTTGAATTTTATGTTGAATTTAAAGTTGAGAAGTTAAATTTAAAGTTGAAAAGTTAAATTTAAAGTTGACTATTAAGTTGAATTTAAAGTTGAAAAGTTAAATTTAAAGTTGACTGTTAAGTTGAATTTAAAGTTGAATTTAAAGTTAAATTTAAAGTTGAGTTTAAAGTTAAATTTAAAGTTGAATTTAAAACTGAATTTAAAGTTGAGTTTAAAGTTAAAATAAAAGTTGAATTTAAAGTTGAATTAAAAGTTGAATTTGAAATGAAATTTAAAGTTAAATTTAAAGTTGAATTTAAATTTAAATTTAAAGTTGGGTTTAAAGTTGAATTTAAAGTTGAGTTTAAAGTTGAATTTAAAGTTAAATTTAAAGTTGAATTTAAAGTTGAATTTAAAGTTGAATTTAAAGTTAAATTTAAAGTTGAATTTAAAGTTAAATTTAAGTTGAATTAAAAATTTAATTAAAGTTGAATTTAAAATTGAATTTAAAGTTGAGTTGAAAGTTAAAATAAAAGTTTAATTTAAAGTTGAATTAAAAGTTGAATTTGAAATGAAATTTAAAGTTAAATTTTAAGTTGAATTTAAATTTAAATTTAAAGTTGGGTTTAAAGTTGAATTTAAAGTTGAATTTAAAGTTAAATTAAAGTTGAATTTAAAGTTGAATTTAAAGTTGAACTTAAATTTGCATTTAAAGTTGAATTTAAAGTTGAATTTTAAATTGAATTTAAAGTTGAATTTAAAGTTAAATTTAAGGTTGAATTTTAAGTTGAATTTAAAGTTGAGAAGTTAAATTTAAAGTTGAAAAGTTAAATTTAAAGTTGACTATTAAGTTGAATTTAAAGTTGAGTTTAAAGTTAAATTCAAAGTTTAATTTAAAGTAAAATTTAAAGTTGAATTTAAAGTTGAGTTTAAAGTTGAATTTAAAGTTAAATTTAAGTTGAAAAGTTAAATTTAAAGTTGACTATTAAATTGAATTTAAAGTTGAATTTAAAGTTAAATTTAAAGTGGAATTTAAAGTGGAATTTAAAGTTAAATTTAAAGTTGAATTTAAAGTGGAATTTAAAGTTGAATTGAAAGTTGAATTTAAAGTTGAATTTAAAGTTAAATTTAAAGTTGAATTTAAAGTGAATTTTAAGTTGAATTTAAAATTGAATTTAAAGTTGAACTTAAAGTTGAACTTAAATTTGCATTTAAAGTTGAATTTAAAGTTGAATTTTAAATTGAATTTAAAGTTGAATTTAAAGTCAAATTTAAAGTTGAATTTTATGTTGAATTTAAAGTTGAGAAGTTAAATTTAAAGTTGAAAAGTTAAATTTAAAGTTGACTATTAAGTTGAATTTAAAGTTGAAAAGTTAAATTTAAAGTTGACTGTTAAGTTGAATTTAAAGTTGAATTTAAAGTTAAATTTAAAGTTGAGTTTAAAGTTAAATTTAAAGTTGAATTTAAAACTGAATTTAAAGTTGAGTTTAAAGTTAAAATAAAAGTTGAATTTAAAGTTGAATTAAAAGTTGAATTTGAAATGAAATTTAAAGCTAAATTTAAAGTTGAATTTAAAGTTGAGTTTAAAGTTGAATTTAAAGTTAAATTTAAAGTTGAATTTAAAGTTGAATTTAAAGTTGAATTTAAAGTTAAATTTAAAGTTGAATATAAAGTGGAATTTAAAGTTGAATTGAAAGTTGAATTTAAAGTTGAATTTAAAGTTGAATTTAATGTTAAATTTAAAGTTGAATTCAAATGTGAATTTAAAGTTGAATTTAAAGTTAAATTTAAAGTTGAATTTAAAATTGAATTTAAAGTTGAACTTAAATTTGCATTTAAAGTTGAATTTAAAGTTGAATTTTAAATTGAATTTAAAGTTGAATTTAAAGTTAGATTTAAAGTTGAATTTTAAGTTGAATTTAAAGTTGAGAAGTAAAATTTAAAGTTGAAAAGTTAAATTTAAAGTTGAAAAGTTAAATTTAAAGTTGACTATTAAATTGAATTTAAAGTTGAATTTAAAGTTAAATTTAAAGTGGAATTTAAAGTTGAATTGAAAGTTGAATTTAAAGCTGAATTTAAAGTTAAATTTAAAGTTGAATTTAAATGTGAATTTAAAGTTGAATTTAAAGTTGAATTTAAAGTTAAATTTAAAGTTGAATTTAAAGTTGAATTTAAAGTTAAATTTAAAGTTGAATATTAAGTTAAATTTAAAGTTGAAAAGTTAAATTTAAAGTTGACTAAAGTTGAATTTAAAGTTGAATTTAAAGTTAAATTTAAAGTTGAATATTAAGTTAAATTTAAAGTTGAAAAGTTAAATTTAAAGTTGACTATTAAGTTGAATTTAAAGTTGAATTTAAAGTTAGATTAAATCTTGAAAAGTTAAATTTAAAGTTGACTATTAAGATGAATTTAAAGTTGAATTTAAAGTTGAATTTAAAGTTAAATTTAAATTAAGTTAAATTTAAAATTAAATTTAAAGTTGAATTTAAAGTTGAAAAGTTAAATTTAAAGTTGAAAAGTTAAATTTTAAGTTGACTATTAAGTTGAATTTAAAGTTGAGTTTAAAGTTAAATTCAAAGTTTAATTTAAAGTAAAATTTAAAGTTGAATTTAAAGTTGAGTTTAAAGTTGAATTTAAAGTTAAATTTAAGTTGAAAAGTTAAATTTAAAGTTGACTATTAAATTGAATTTTAAGTTGAATTTAAAGTTAAATTTAGAGGTTTAAAGTTGAGTTTAAAATTAAATTTAAAGTTGAATCTAAAGTTGAATTTAAAGTTGAATTTGAAGTTGAATTTAAAGTTAAATTTAAAGTTGAATTTAAAGTTGAATTTAAGGTTAATTTAAAAGTTGAATTTAAAGTTTAATTTAAAGTTGAATTTGAAGTTAAATTTAAAGTTGAATTTAAAGTTGAGTTTAAAGTTAAAGTTGAACTTAAAGTTGAACTTAAAGTTGAACTTAAACTTGCATTTAAAGTTGAATTTAAAGTTGAATTTTAAATTGAATTTAAAGTTGAGAAGTTAAATTTAAAGTTGAAAAGTTAAATTTAAAGTTGACTATTAAGTTGATTTTAAAGTTGAATTTAAAGTTAAATTTAAAGTTGAATTTAAAGTTGAACTTAAAGTTGAACTTAAATTTGCATTTAAAGTTGAATTTAAAGTTGAATTTTAAATTGAATTTAAGTTGAATTTAAAGTTAAATTTAAAGTTGAGTCTTAAGTTGAATTTAAAGTTGAGAAGTTAATTTAAAGTTGAAAAGTTAAATTTAAAGTTGATTTTAAAGTTGAATTTAAAGTTAAATTTAAAGTTGAAAAGTTAAATTTAAAGTTGACTACTAAGTTGAATTTAAATTTGAATTTAAAGTTAAATTTAAGTTGAATTAAAAATTTAATTAAAGTTGAATTTAAAGTTAAATTCAAAGTTTAATTTAAAGTAAAATTTAAAGTTGAATTTAAAGTTGAGTTTAAAGTTGAATTTAAAGTTGAATTTAAAGTTAAATTTAAGTTGAAAAGTTAAATTTAAAGTTGACTATTAAATCGAATTTATAGTTGAATTTAAAGTTAAATTTAAAGTGGAATTTAAAGTTGAATTTAAAGTTGAATTTAAAGTTAAATTTAGAGTTGAATTTAAATGTGAATTTAAAGTTGAATTTAAAGTTGAATTTAAAGTTGAACTTAAAGTTGAACTTAAATTTGCATTTAAAGTTGAATTTAAAGTTGAATTTTAAATTGAATTTTAAGTTGAATTTAAAGTCAAATTTAAAGTTGAATTTAAAGTTGAGTTTAAAGTTGAATTTAAAGTTAAATTTAAGTTGAAAAGTTAAATTTAAAGTTGACTATTAAATTGAATTTAAAGTTGAATTTAAAGTTAAATTTAAAGTTGAATTTTAAATTGAATTTAAAGTTGAATTTAAAGTTAAATTTAAAGTTGAATTTTAAGTTGAATTTGAAATGAAATTTAAAGTTAAATTTAAAGTTGAATTTAAAGTTGAGTTTAAAGTTGAATTTAAAGTTAAATTTAGGTTGAATTAAAAATTTAATTAAAGTTGAATTTAAAGTTAAATTCAAAGTTTAATTTAAAGTAAAATTTAAAGTTGAATTTAAAGTTGAGTTTAAAGTTGAATTTAAAGTTGAATTTAAGGTTAAATTTAAGGTTAAATTGAAAGTTGAATTTAAAGTTAAATTTAAGTTGAAAAGTTAAATTTAAAGTTGACTATTAAATCGAATTTAAAGTTGAATTTAAAGTTAAATTTAAAGTTGAGTTTAAATGTAAATTTAAAGTTGAATTTAAAGTTGAACTTAAAGTTGAACTTAAATTTGCATTTAAAGTTGAATTTAAAGTTGAATTTTAAATTGAATTTAAAGTTGAATTTAAAGTCAAATTTAAAGTTGAATTTAAAGTTGAGTTTAAAGTTGAATTTAAAGTTAAATTTAAGTTGAAAAGTTAAATTTAAAGTTGACTATTAAATCGAATTTAAAGTTGAATTTAAAGTTAAATTTAAAGTTGAGTTTAAATGTAAATTTAAAGTTGAATTTAAAGTTGAACTTAAAGTTGAACTTAAATTTGCATTTAAAGTTGAATTTAAAGTTGAATTTTAAATTGAATTTAAAGTTGAATTTAAAGTTAAATTTAAAGTTGAATTTAAAGTTGAACTTAAAGTTGAACTTAAAGTTGAACTTAAAGTTGAACTTAAAGTTGAACTTAAATTTGCATTTAAAGTTGAATTTTAAGTTGAATTTTAAATTGAATTTAAAGTTGAATTTAAAGTTGAGAAGTTAAATTTAAAGTTGAAAAGTTAAATTTAAAGTTGACTATTAAGTTGATTTTAAAGTTGAATTTAAAGTTAAATTTAAAGTTGAATTTAAAGTTGAACTTAAAGTTGAACTTAAATTTGTATTTAAAGTTGAATTTAAAGTTGAATTTTAAATTGAATTTAAAGTTGAATTTAAAGTTAAATTTAAAGTTGAATTTTAAGTTGAATTTAAAGTTGAGAAGTTAAATTTAAAGTTGAAAAGTTAAATTTAAAGTTGACTACTAAGTTGAATTTAAATTTGAATTTAAAGTTAAATTTAGGTTGAATTAAAAATTTAATTAAAGTTGAATTTAAAGTTAAATTCAAAGTTTAATTTAAAGTAAAATTTAAAGTTGAATTTAAAGTTGAGTTTAAAGTTGAATTTAAAGTTGAATTTAAGGTTAAATTTAAGGTTAAATTGAAAGTTGAATTGAAAGTTAAATTTAAGTTGAAAAGTTAAATTTAAAGTTGACTATTAAATCGAATTTAAAGTTGAATTTAAAGTTAAATTTAAAGTGGAATTTAAAGTTGAACTTAAAGTTGAACTTAAATTTGCATTTAAAGTTGAATTTAAAGTTGAATTTTAAATTGAATTTAAAGTTGAATTTAAAGTTGAATTTGAAATGAAATTTAAAGTTAAATTTAAAGTTGAATTTAAAGTTGAGTTTAAAGTTGAATTTAAAGTTAAATTTAAAGTTGAATTTAAAGTTAAATTTAAAGTTGAAAAGTTAAATTTAAAGTTGACTACTAAGTTGAATTTAAATTTGAATTTAAAGTTAAATTTAGGTTGAATTAAAAATTTAATTAAAGTTGAATTTAAAGTTAAATTCAAAGTTTAATTTAAAGTAAAATTTAAAGTTGAATTTAAAGTTGAGTTTAAAGTTGAATTTAAAGTTGAATTTAAGGTTAAATTTAAGGTTAAATTGAAAGTTGAATTTAAAGTTAAATTTAAAGTTAAATTTAAAGTTAAATTTAAGTTGAATTAAAAATTTAATTAAAGTTGAATTTAAAGTGGAATTTAAAGTTGAATTGAAAGTTGAATTTAAAGTTGAATTTAAAGTTGAATTTAATGTTAAATTTAAAGTTGAATTCAAATATGAATTTAAAGTTGAATTTAAAGTTGAATTTAAAGTTAAATTTAAAGTTGAATTTAAAGTTTAATTTAAAGTTGAACTTAAATTTGCATTTAAAGTTGAATTTAAAGTTGAATTTTAAATTGAATTTAAAGTTGAATTTAAAGTTGGATTTAAAGTTGAATTTTAAGTTGAATTTAAAGTTGAGAAGTTAAATTTAAAGTTGAAAAGTTAAATTTAAAGTTAACTATTAAATTGAATTTAAAGTGGAATTTAAAGTTGAATTGAAGTTGAATTTAAATTTGAATTTAATGTTGAATTTAATGTAAAATTTAAAGTTGAATTTAAATGTGAATTTAAAGTTGAATTTAAAGTTGAATTTAAAGTTAAATTTAAAGTTGAATTCAAAGTTAAATTTAAAGTTGAATTTTAATTTAAACTGAACAAACAAAGTTGAAATTAACACACATTAACTTGAGCTTTCAAATTGAAAAGCAAAAACAAAAACAAAACAAATACTATTTTACGTTTTTATTTTTACTCTATAAAATCTGTATGCATTTCAAGCGGTCTACCGCTCATCATCAGCATTTGAAGTTGAATTTTAAGTTGAATTTAAAGTTGAGAAGTTAAATTTAAAGTTGAAAAGTTAAATTTAAAGTTGACTATTAAATTGAATTTAAAGTTGAATTTAAAGTTAAATTTAAAGTGGAATTTAAAGTTGAATTGAAAGTTGAATTTAAAGTTGAATTTAAAGTTAAATTTAAAGTTGAATTTAAATGTGAATTTAAAGTTGAATTTAAAGTTGAATTTAAAGTTAAATTTAAGTTAAATTTTAAGTTGCATTTAAAGTTAAATTTAAAGTTGAATTTAAAGTTGAATTTAAAGTTAAATTTAAAGTTGAATATTAAGTTAAATTTAAAGTTGAAAAGTTAAATTTAAAGTTGACTATTAAGTTGAATTTAAAAGTTGAATTTAAAGTTAAATTTAAAGTTGAAAAGTTAAATTTAAAGTTGACTAAAGTTGAATTTAAAGTTGATTTTAAAGTGGAATTTAAAGTGAAATTTAAATTAAGTTAAATTTAAAATTAAATTTAAAGTTGAAAAGTTAATTTTAAAGTTGAAAAGTTAAATTTTAAGTTGACTATTAAGTTCAATTTAAAGTTGAAATTAAAGTTAAATTCAAAGTTGAATTTAAAGTTGAACTTAAATTTGAACTTAAATTTGCATTTAAAGTTGAATTTAAAGTTGAATTTTAAATTGAATTTAAAGTTGAATTTAAAGTTAAATTTAAAGTTGAATTTTATGTTGAATTTAAATTTGAGAAGTTAAATTTAAAGTTGAAAAGTTAAATTTAAAGTTGACTATTAAGTTGAATTTAAAGTTGAATTTAAAGTTAAATTTAATCTTGAAAAGTTAAATTTAAAGTTGACTATTAAGTTGAATTTAAAGTTGAATTTAAAGTTAAATTTAAAGTTGAATTTAAAGTTAAATTTAAAGTTGAATTTGAAGTTAAATTAAAGTTGAATTTAAAGTTAAATTCAAAGTTGAATTTAAAGGTGAATTGAAAGTTGAGTTTAAAGTTGAATTTATAGTTGAATTTAAAGTTAAATTTAAGTTAAATTTAAAGTTGAATTTAAAGTTAAATTTAAAGTTGAATTTAAAGTTGAACTTAAAGTTGAACTTAAATTTGCATTTAAAGTTGAATTTAAAGTTGAATTTTAAATTGAATTTAAAGTTGAATTTAAATGTGAATTTAAAGTTGAATTTAAAGTTGAATTTAAAGTTAAATTTAAGTTAAATTTAAAGTTGAATTTAAAGTTAAATTTAAAGTTGAATTTAAAGTTGAACTTAAAGTTGAACTTAAATTTGCATTTAAAGTTGAATTTAAAGTTGAATTTTAAATTGAATTTAAAGTTGAATTTAAAGTTAAATTTAAAGTTGAACTTAAATTTGCATTTAAAGTTGAATTTTAAATTGAATTTAAAGTTGAATTTAAAGTTAAATTTAAAGTTGAATTTTAAGTTGAATTAAAAGTTGAGAAGTTAAATTTAAAGTTGAAAAGTTAAATTTAAAGTTGACTATTAAGTTGAATTTAAAGTTGAGTTTAAAGTTAAATTCAAAGTTTAATTTAAAGTAAAATTTAAAGTTGAATTTAAAGTTGAGTTTAAAGTTGAATTTAAAGTTAAATTTAAGTTGAAAAGTTAAATTTAAAGTTGACTATTAAATTGAATTTAAAGTTGAATTTAAAGTTAAATTTAAAGTGGAATTTATAGTGGAATTTAAAGTTGAATTTAAAGTTAAATTTAAAGTTGAATTTAAAGTGGAATTTAAAGTTAAATTTAAAGTTGAGTATAAAGTTAAATTTAAAGTTGAATTTAAAATTGAATTTAAAGTTGAGTTGAAAGTTGAATTTTAAATTGAATTTAAAGTTGAATTTAAAGTTAAATTTAAAGTTGAATTTTAAGTTGAATTTAAAGTTGAGAAGTTAAATTTAAAGTTGACTATAAAGTTGAATTTAAAGTTGAGTTTAAAGTTAAATTCAAAGTTTTATTTAAAGTAAAATTTGAAGTTGAATTTAAAGTTGAGTTTAAAGTTGAATTTAAAGTTAAATTTAAGTTGAAAAGTTAAATTTAAAGTTGACTATTAAATTGAATTTAAAGTTGAATTTAAAGTTAAATTTAAAGTTGAATTTAAAGTGGAATTTAAAGTTGAATTGAAAGTTGAATTTAAAGTTGAATTTAAAGTTAAATTTAAAGTTGAATTTTAAGTTGAATTTAAAGTTGAGAAGTTAAATTTAAAGTTGAAAAGTTAAATTTAAAGTTGACTATAAAGTTGAATTTAAAGTTGAGTTTAAAGTTAAATTCAAAGTTTAATTTAAAGTAAAATTTAAAGTTGAATTTAAAGTTGAGTTTAAAGTTGAATTTAAAGTTAAATTTAAGTTGAAAAGTTAAATTTAAAGTTGACTATTAAATTGAATTTAAAGTTGAATTTAAAGTTAAATTTAAAGTTGAATTTAAAGTGGAATTTAAAGTTGAATTGAAAGTTGAATTTAAAGTTAAATTTAAAGTTGAATTTAAATGTGAATTTTAAGTTGAATTTAAAGTTGAATTTAAAGTTGAACTTAAAGTTGAACTTAAATTTGCATTTAAAGTTGAATTTAAAGTTGAATTTTAAATTGAATTTAAAGTTGAATTTAAAGTCAAATTTAAATTTGAATTTTATGTTGAATTTAAAGTTGAGAAGTTAAATTTAAAGTTGAAAAGTTAAATTTAAAGTTGACTATTAAGTTGAATTTAAAGTTGAAAAGTTAAATTTAAAGTTGACTGTTAAGTTGAATTTAAAGTTGAATTTAAAGTTAAATTTAAAGTTGAGTTTAAAGTTAAATTTAAAGTTGAATTTAAAACTGAATTTAAAGTTGAGTTTAAAGTTAAAATAAAAGTTGAATTTAAAGTTGAATTAAAAGTTGAATTTGAAATGAAATTTAAAGTTAAATTTAAAGTTGAATTTAAATTTAAATTTAAAGTTGGGTTTAAAGTTGAATTTAAAGTTGAGTTTAAAGTTGAATTTAAAGTTAAATTTAAAGTTGAATTTAAAGTTGAATTTAAAGTTGAATTTAAAGTTAAATTTAAAGTTGAATTTAAAGTTAAATTTAAGTTGAATTAAAAATTTAATTAAAGTTGAATTTAAAATTGAATTTAAAGTTGAGTTGAAAGTTAAAATAAAAGTTTAATTTAAAGTTGAATTAAAAGTTGAATTTGAAATGAAATTTAAAGTTAAATTTTAAGTTGAATTTAAATTTAAATTTAAAGTTGGGTTTAAAGTTGAATTTAAAGTTGAATTTAAAGTTAAATTAAAGTTGAATTTAAAGTTGAATTTAAAGTTGAACTTAAATTTGCATTTAAAGTTGAATTTAAAGTTGAATTTTAAATTGAATTTAAAGTTGAATTTAAAGTTAAATTTAAGGTTGAATTTTAAGTTGAATTTAAAGTTGAGAAGTTAAATTTAAAGTTGAAAAGTTAAATTTAAAGTTGACTATTAAGTTGAATTTAAAGTTGAGTTTAAAGTTAAATTCAAAGTTTAATTTAAAGTAAAATTTAAAGTTGAATTTAAAGTTGAGTTTAAAGTTGAATTTAAAGTTAAATTTAAGTTGAAAAGTTAAATTTAAAGTTGACTATTAAATTGAATTTAAAGTTGAATTTAAAGTTAAATTTAAAGTGGAATTTAAAGTGGAATTTAAAGTTAAATTTAAAGTTGAATTTAAAGTGGAATTTAAAGTTGAATTGAAAGTTGAATTTAAAGTTGAATTTAAAGTTAAATTTAAAGTTGAATTTAAAGTGAATTTTAAGTTGAATTTAAAATTGAATTTAAAGTTGAACTTAAAGTTGAACTTAAATTTGCATTTAAAGTTGAATTTAAAGTTGAATTTTAAATTGAATTTAAAGTTGAATTTAAAGTCAAATTTAAAGTTGAATTTTATGTTGAATTTAAAGTTGAGAAGTTAAATTTAAAGTTGAAAAGTTAAATTTAAAGTTGACTATTAAGTTGAATTTAAAGTTGAAAAGTTAAATTTAAAGTTGACTGTTAAGTTGAATTTAAAGTTGAATTTAAAGTTAAATTTAAAGTTGAGTTTAAAGTTAAATTTAAAGTTGAATTTAAAACTGAATTTAAAGTTGAGTTTAAAGTTAAAATAAAAGTTGAATTTAAAGTTGAATTAAAAGTTGAATTTGAAATGAAATTTAAAGCTAAATTTAAAGTTGAATTTAAAGTTGAGTTTAAAGTTGAATTTAAAGTTAAATTTAAAGTTGAATTTAAAGTTGAATTTAAAGTTGAATTTAAAGTTAAATTTAAAGTTGAATATAAAGTGGAATTTAAAGTTGAATTGAAAGTTGAATTTAAAGTTGAATTTAAAGTTGAATTTAATGTTAAATTTAAAGTTGAATTCAAATGTGAATTTAAAGTTGAATTTAAAGTTAAATTTAAAGTTGAATTTAAAATTGAATTTAAAGTTGAACTTAAATTTGCATTTAAAGTTGAATTTAAAGTTGAATTTTAAATTGAATTTAAAGTTGAATTTAAAGTTAGATTTAAAGTTGAATTTTAAGTTGAATTTAAAGTTGAGAAGTAAAATTTAAAGTTGAAAAGTTAAATTTAAAGTTGAAAAGTTAAATTTAAAGTTGACTATTAAATTGAATTTAAAGTTGAATTTAAAGTTAAATTTAAAGTGGAATTTAAAGTTGAATTGAAAGTTGAATTTAAAGCTGAATTTAAAGTTAAATTTAAAGTTGAATTTAAATGTGAATTTAAAGTTGAATTTAAAGTTGAATTTAAAGTTAAATTTAAAGTTGAATTTAAAGTTGAATTTAAAGTTAAATTTAAAGTTGAATATTAAGTTAAATTTAAAGTTGAAAAGTTAAATTTAAAGTTGACTAAAGTTGAATTTAAAGTTGAATTTAAAGTTAAATTTAAAGTTGAATATTAAGTTAAATTTAAAGTTGAAAAGTTAAATTTAAAGTTGACTATTAAGTTGAATTTAAAGTTGAATTTAAAGTTAGATTAAATCTTGAAAAGTTAAATTTAAAGTTGACTATTAAGATGAATTTAAAGTTGAATTTAAAGTTAAATTTAAAGTTGAGTTTAAAGTTGAATTTAAAGTTAAATTCAAAGTTGAATTTAAAGTTAAATTTAAAGTTAAATTTAAGTTGAATTAAAAATTTAATTAAAGTTGAATTTAAAGTTTAATTCAAGGTTGACTTCAAAGTTAAATTTAAAGTTGAATTTTAAGTTGAATTTAAAGTTGAGAAGTTAAATTTAAAGTTGAAAAGTTAAATTTAAAGTTGACTAAAGTTGAATTTAAAGTTGAATTTAAAGTTGAATTTAAAGTGAAATTTAAATTAAGTTAAATTTAAAATTAAATTTAAAGTTGAAAAGTTAAATTAAAAGTTGACTATTAAGTTGAATTTAAAGTTGAATTTAAAGTTAAATTAAATCTTGAAAAGTTAAATTTAAAGTTGACTATTAAGTTGAATTTAAAGTTGAATTTAAAGTTAAATTTAAAGTTGAGTTTAAAGTTAAATTTAAAGTTGAATTTAAAATTGAATTTAAAGTTGAATTTAAAGTTGAATTTAAAGTTAAATTCAAAGTTGAATTTAAAGGTGAATTTAAAGTTGAATTTAAAGTTGAATTTAAAGTTAAATTTAAAGTTGAATTTAAATATAAATTTAAAGTTGAATTTAAAGTTAAATTCAAAGTTGAATTTAAAGTTAAAGTTAAAGTTGAAAAGTTAAATTTAAAGTTGACTATTAAATTGAATTTAAAGTTAAATTAAATTTGAATTTAAAGTTAAATTGAAAGTTGAGTTTAAAGTTGAATTGAAAGTTAAATTTGAAATGGAATTTAAAGTTGAATTTAAATGTGAATTTAAAGTTGAATTTAAAGTTGAATTTTAAATTGAATTTAAAGTTGAATTTAAAGTTAAATTTAAAGTTGAATTTTAAGTTGAATTTAAAGTTGAGAAGTTAAATTTAAAGTTGAAAAGTTAAATTTAAAGTTGACTATTAAGTTGAATTTAAAGTTGAATTTAAAGTTGAATTTAAAGTTAAATTTAAGTTGAATTAAAAATTTAATTAAATCCCCGTGCAGTGTCGGGTTAGAATAGCACTGCAGCGCCTCCCCGCTTGTCGTAAAAGGCGACTAAAGGAACAATTATATCTAGACGACTAACATCAAAGTGAGTCTAGCGACACACATACCACCTAAAAACTCTCCCCAAGTATGCATGCAGATCCCGGGGTTTACACGACTGGAGATCACCGGTGTAGTAAAAGGGAAATCAAACTCATTAAATGGAGCATGCATGTGTCGAAAAGGATGAAAGAAAATTTTTGAAAAATTTTGAGCATTATGGAAGTACTTGCGAACATAAGAAGCACTACCCCGCCAGGCAGTTCCATTGCTATGCATGGAGCTGATCCTACACCGAGCAGCAATGTTCGGGTCAGAGCTATACGGATTCCGGGGGCTAGCAAAGTAATGCGACGAGTTGGACGAAAATTTAGAGTCGCGAGTTGGAACGTTGGAAGTATGACTGGTAGAAGTCTTGAACTCGAAGAGATGATGAGAAGGAGGCGAGTGGACATCTTGTGTGTTCAGGAAACGAAATGGCGAAACACAGCAAACAAAGCCCGTTTCTTAGATGCAAAGACCAAGGCTTACAAGATGTTCTACTATGGAACGGAACAAGGTAGGAACGGAGTCGGTATCATCCTTGACCAAAGTTTATGTAACAGCGTGTTGACCATTTTGAAGGCCAGTGACCGTTTGATGTCTCTTAAATTGGTGATGGAAGGAAAGGTCTGGAATATAATCAGTGCATATGCTCCCCAAATAGGGTGTGAGCAGGAGGAAAAAGATGCATTCTGGCTTGATTTTCATAACCTACTTAAGGACATCCCAAAAGAAGAGTATTTGTTTGTTGGAGGAGATTTGAATGGACATGTCGGGAAGACAAACGAGGATTATGAAGACTGCCATGGAGGTTTGGGATTCGGCACCAGGAACACTCCTGGTGAAGATATTCTAAGTATGTGCAAGTCATACGGTCTAATCGTACTAAATACCATGTTCATCAAACAAGACTGACACCTTATCACTTACAGCAGTGGAGGAAATGAAACCCAGATTGATTACCATTTGGTAACCAATTACATGAAATCTCGGGTGAAAGACTGCAAAGTGATACTAGGAGAAGCTGCCGCTCAACAACACCGTCTTCTTTTAACAGAATTTTTTTACGGATGCGGTAAAGGAAGTCAAACAAACAAAGGCTCCTAGGAGAATCAAGTGGTACAATCTGGAGAAAACCAAAGGACAGCAATTCATTTCGTATATGCAAAGTCAGCTGTGTAATACCATCGACGCAGTTTAAAATGCAATCACGGCACAAAATATGTGGGATCGCCTACAACGAACCTGCTTAGAGAGAGCCAAATCACTGTTAGGAGTCTCAAAAGGACACTACCAACAAGCTAAAGAAACCTGGTGGTGGGATGATGAAGCTAAAGCAGTGATTAGAAAGAAGAAAGCAGCTTTCCAAGCTTGGTCGAAGTGCCCCTCAAGAAATACAAATGAAAAAGCGCGTTTCAAAATGGAATACAAGAGCTGCAGAAAAGAAGCGAAGAAAAAGGGCGCCCAACTTCAAGCAAAAAGCACGGAGGGCCTGTATCGAGAGCTGGAAGAGATTTCTGCCCCAGCTGCTGAAGCAAATCAGGCAATCCAAGAGCTAAGACAAAGCAACTTGAATAAGGGAGCAACCATTTTCAAAATAGCCGCTCAGAGAAGGAGAAATGCGCAGGAGATTCGTTCGCCGAAGTTCATCAATGATGCTCAAGGAGTGCTACTTGTGGATGACGACAAAATTCTTCACAGGTGGCGACAGTATTGTGATGATCTTTTGAATGAACAGTTTCCTCGGCGCCACTTTCCAACAGCTGCACCTAACTTTACGGAAGTATCCGACGTCACAGTCGAAGAAGTTAGGGAGGCAGTTAAGAACTCCAAAAAAGGCAAAGCGATTGGGCCAGACGAGGTACCATATGAGTTTTGGAAAAATATGGGAGACATCGGGTTAAGATGGCTCACGATTCTCATCTCCAAACTTGTAAGAGGTGACAGTTTGCCTAATCAATGGAGGGAAAGTTTTCTTCTTCCAATGTACAAGGGAAAGGGAGATACCAGAAGCTGTGACAACTATCGTTCGATCAAGTTGATGTCCCACACTATGAAGATCGTTGAGCGGGTTTTGGATAGCCGACTGCGGAAAATAATAAGGCTGTCTGATGACCAATGCGGGTTTGTCGCGGGTAAGTCAACTACAGACGCAATCCAAAGCATAAGGATCATTATGGAAAAACACCGAGATGCCTTAGAGGATTTGCATATTGTGTTGGTTGACTTCGAAAAGGCATTCGATCGACAACCACGAGATCTGATATGGGTGGCCCTCAGACACCGAGGAGTTCCTGAAGCCTATGTGCGAATAATTATGGACATGTACGAGGGAGCAGTTACAAAAGTGAGATGCCCAGCTGGAGTCACCGAAGAATTCCAAATAACAGTAGGTGTACATCAGGGAAGTGTCTTGAGTCCACTGCTCTTTATTGCTGTTCTGGATTATTTGCTCGAAGGAAAAGTAACGGACAATAAAGTACAACAATTATTCTTTGCTGACGATGGAGCCATCATAAGCGAGGATCCTACATCCCTGCAACGAGCACTTGACGTTTGGATTGATGTTCTGGAAGGAAATGGGTACCGTATTAGCGCTAAAAAGACTGAATACCTGTGCTGCCCTTTTTCTGATCCAGACAAGCCTATTCCAGACATTTATTTGAATGGAAATGTGCTTCCCAAGTGTGAAAAGTTTAAATATCTGGGATCTATGATCAATAGTGAAGCATCTTGTGATGACGACATCAATCATCGAGTAAGCGTAGGGTGGATGAAGTGGCGAGAAAACTCCGCTATCTTCTGTGATCGAAAAATGCCCACTAAGCTGAAGGGAAGACTCTACACAGCAGTTGTCCGTCCAGCTCTGACATACGGTTCACAATGTTGGACAATGTACAAAAAGTATGAGAGCAAATTGACGGCAGCCGAAATGAAGATGCTTCGGATGACAGCAGGAGTAACAAAGCTTGATCGAATTAGAAATACTAAGATCCGTGGAAGCCTTCATGTCAAAAGTACCATCTTGGACAAAATTCAGCACGACCGGCTCAGTTGGTATTGTCATGTTCAAAGGAGAGATCCGCAGAACCCCGTCAAAAAGGCAATATCGTACAACGTTTCAACAAATTCGCGACGAAAAAGAAAAGGCAGGCCAAAACACTCCTGGTACAAGCAAATGCAAAAACAGCAGCATTTGGTTGGCCTCAGACATGGAACAATCCAAAACCGGGAGGCTTGCCGACGATTTCTGAGGTCAACGCGGCGTACCCCACAGGCGGATCACTAGTGTGAAGCAGCAAAGTGGGAGAGTTGTGATCGCTTCAAGATCACTACTCGTAAAGCCGAAAAATGAAGAAGAAGAAGAAGAAAAATTTAATTAAAGTTGAATTTAAAGTTTAATTCAAGGTTTAATTTAAAGTTAAATTTAAAGTTGAATTTAAAGTTGAGTTTAAAGTTGAATTTAAAGTTGAATTTAAGGTTAAATTTTAAGTTGAGTTTAAAGTTAAATTTAAAGTTGAATTTAAAGTTGAATTTAAAGTTAAATTTAAAGTGGAATTTAAAGTTGAATTGAAAGTTGAATTTAAAGTTGAATTTAAAGTTAAATTTAAAGTTGAATTTAAATGTGAATTTAAAGTTGAATTTAAAGTTGAATTTAAAGTTAAATTTAAGTTAAATTTAAAGTTGAATTTAAAGTTAAATTTAAAGTTGAATTTAAAGTTGAACTTAAAGTTGAACTTAAATTTGCATTTAAAGTTGAATTTAAAGTTGAATTTAAATGTGAATTTAAAGTTGAATTTAAATGTGAATTTAAAGTTGAATTTAAAGTTGAATTTAAAGTTAAACTTAAGTTAAATTTAAAGTTGAATTTAAAGTTAAATTTAAAGTTGAATTTAAAGTTGAACTTAAAGTTGAACTTAAATTTGCATTTAAAGTTGAATTTAAAGTTAAATTTAAAGTTGAATTTTATGTTGAATTTAAAGTTGAGAAGTTAAATTTAAAGTTGAAAAGTTAAATTTAAAGTTGACTATAAAGTTGAATTTAAAGTTGAATTTAAAGTTAAATTTAAAGTTGAAAAGTTAAATTTAAAGTTGACTATAAAGTTGAATTTAAAGTTGAATTTAAAGTTAAATTTAAAGTTGAATTTAAAGTTAAATTTAAAGTTGACTATTAAATTGAATTTAAAGTTGAATTTAAAGTTAAATTTAAAGTTGAATTTAAAGGTGAATTTAAAGTTGAATTTAGAGTTGAATTTAAAGTTAAATTTAAAGTTGAATTTAAAGTTGAATTTAAAGTTGAATTTAAAGTTGAATTGAAAGTTGAATTTAAATGTGAATTTTAAGTTGAATTTTAAATTGAATTTAAAGTTGAGAAGTTAAATTTAAAGTTGAAAAGTTAAATTTAAAGTTGAAGAGTTAAATTTAAAGTTGACTATTAAGTTGAATTTAAAGTTGAATTTAAAGTTAAATCTAAAGTTGAAAAGTTAAATTTAAAGTTGACTACTAAGTTGAATTTAAAGTTGAATTTAAAGTTAAATTTAAAGTTGAAAAGTTAAATTTAAAGTTGACTACTAAGTTAAATTCAAAGTTTAATTTAAAATAAAATTTAAAGTTGAATTTAAAGTTGAGTTTAAAGTTGAATTTAAAGTTGAATTTAAAGTTAAATTTAAAGTTTAATTTAAAGTTAAATTTAAAGTTGAATTTAAATGTGAATTTTAAGTTGAATTGAAAGTTGAGTTTAAAGTTGAATTTAAAGTTAAATTTAAAGTTGAATTTAAATGTGAATTTAAAGTTGAATTGAAAGTTGAGTTTAAAGTTGAATTTAAAGTTGAATTAAAAGTGAAATTTAAATTAAGTTAAATTAAAAATTAAATTTAAAGTTGAATTTAAAGTTGAAAAGTTAAATTTAAAGTTGAAAAGTTAAATTTAAAGTTGAAATTAAAGTTAAATTCAAAGTTGAATTTAAAGTTAAATTTAAAGTTAAATTTAAAGTTAAATTTTAAGTTGAATATTAAATTGAATTTAAAGTTGAATTCAAAGTTAAATTTAAAGTTGAATTTAAAGTTGAATTTAAGGTTAAATTTTAAGTCAAATTTAAAGTTGACTATTAAATTGAATTTAAAGTTTAATTTAAAGTTAAATTTAAAGTTGAAATTAAAGTTGAATTCAAAGTTGAATTTAAAGTTAAATTTAAAGTTAAATTTAAAGTTTAATTTAAAGTTAAATTTAAAGTTGAATTTAAATGTGAATTTTAAGTTGAATTGAAAGTTGAGTTTAAAGTTGAATTTAAAGTTAAATTTAAAGTTGAATTTAAATGTGAATTTAAAGTTGAATTGAAAGTTGAGTTTAAAGTTGAATTTAAAGTTGAATTAAAAGTGAAATTTAAATTAAGTTAAATTAAAAATTAAATTTAAAGTTGAATTTAAAGTTGAAAAGTTAAATTTAAAGTTGAAAAGTTAAATTTAAAGTTGAAATTAAAGTTAAATTCAAAGTTGAATTTAAAGTTAAATTTAAAGTTAAATTTAAAGTTAAATTTTAAGTTGAATATTAAATTGAATTTAAAGTTGAATTCAAAGTTAAATTTAAAGTTGAATTTAAAGTTGAATTTAAGGTTAAATTTTAAGTCAAATTTAAAGTTGACTATTAAATTGAATTTAAAGTTAAATTTAAAGTTGAATTTAAAGTTGAATTTAAAGTTAAAATTAAAGTAGAATTTAAAGTTTAATTCAAAGTTGAATTGAAAGTTAAATTTCAAGTTGAATTTAAAGTTGAATTTAAAGTTAAATTTAAAGTTGGATTTAAATATAAATTTAAAGTTGAATTAAAAGTTAAATTCAAAGTTGAATTTAAAGTTAAAGTTAAAGTTGAAAAGTTAAATTTAAAGTTGACTATTAAATTGAATTTAAAGTTAAATTAAATTTGAATTTAAAGTTAAATTGAAAGTTGAGTTTAAAGTTGAATTTAAAGTTGAAATTAAGATTAAATTTAAAGTTGAATTTAAAGTTAAAATTAAAGTTGAATTTAAAGTTTAATTCAAAGTTGAATTTAAAGTTAAATTTAAAGTTTAATTTAAAGTTAAATTTAAAGTTGAATTTAAATGTGAATTTAAAGTTGAGTTTAAAGTTGAATTTAAAGTTTAATTAAAGTTGACTATTATTTTGAATTTAAAGTTAAATTGAAAGTTGAGTTTAAAGTTGAATTTAAAGTTGAATTTAAAGTTAAATTGAAAGTTGAATTTAAAGTTGAATTTAAAGTTGAATTTAAAGTTGAGTTTAAAGCTAAATTTAAAGATGAATTTAAAGTTAAATTTAAAGTTGAATTTAAAGTTGAAAAGTTAAATTTAAAGTTGACTGTTAAGTTCAATTTAAAGTTGAATTTAAAGTTGAGTTTAAAGCTAAATTTAAAGATGAATTTAAAGTTAAATTTAAAGTTGAATTTAAAGTTGAGTTTAAAGTTGAATTTAAAGTTTAATTAAAGTTTAATTTAAATTAAGTTAAAGTTAAATTTAAAGTTGAATTTAAAGTTGAGTTTAAAGTTGAATTTAAAGTTTAATTAAAGTTGACTATTATTTTGAATTTAAAGTTAAATTGAAAGTTGAGTTTAAAGTTGAATTTAAAGTTGAATTTAAAGTTAAATTTAAAGTTGAATTTAAAGTTGAATTTAAAGTTGAATTTAAAGTTGAAATTAAGATTAAATTTAAAGTTGAATTTAAAGTTGAATTTAAAGTTGAATTTAAAGTGAAATTTAAATTAAGTTAAATTTAAAATTAAATTTAAAGTTGAATTTAAAGTTGAAAAGTTAAATTTAAAGTTGACTGTTAAGTTCAATTTAAAGTTGAATTTAAAGTTGAGTTTAAAGCTAAATTTAAAGATGAATTTAAAGTTAAATTTAAAGTTGAATTTAAAGTTGAGTTTAAAGTTGAATTTAAAGTTTAATTAAAGTTGACTATTAAATTGAATTTAAAGTTAAATTAAATTTGAATTTAAAGTTAAATTGAAAGTTGAGTTTAAAGTTGAATTTAAAGTTGAATTTAAAGTGAAATTTAAATTAAGTTAAATTTAAAATTAAATTTAAAGTTGAATTTAAAGTTGAAAAGTTAAATTTAAAGTTGACTGTTAAGTTCAATTTAAAGTTGAATTTAAAGTTGAGTTTAAAGCTAAATTTAAAGATGAATTTAAAGTTAAATTTAAAGTTGAATTTAAAGTTGAGTTTAAAGTTGAATTTAAAGTTTAATTAGAGTTGAATTTAAAGTTTAATTCAAAGTTGAATTTAAAGTTAAATTTAAAGTTGAATTTAAAGCTGATTTTAAAGTTGAGTTTAAAGTTGAATTTAAAGTTGAATTTAAAGTTGTGGAGAATTTTGCGAACAGATCTTGGCCGCTCGACCAGCGTTGTATGTTCGTAAATTGGGCTGAGCAACAACTTGAAAATGATTTGGATTTTCTTCGAAAGATCATTTTCAGCGATGAAACTCATTATTGGCTGAATGGCTTCGTCAATAAACAAAATATGCGGTATTGGTCAGGCAGCAATCGACAAGTACGTAATATTTACGGTTTGGTGTGGTTTATGGGCCGGCGACGTCATTGGGCCGTACTTCTTCCGTGATGATCAAGACCGGCACGTTGCTGTGAATGGAGATCACTATTCACTACCGTTCAATGATAACCGATAATTTTGGCAACAATTGGATGAAATGGACTTGGAGGACATGTGGCTCCAAAAGGACGGCGCCACAAGCCACCCAGCGATTGTTACAATCAATTATTTGGAAATCAAGTTTGGAGAAGGAGTTATCTCACAATGCGGTCTAGTCGCTCGGCCGCCTCGGTCGTACGATTTGAAGCCATTAGACTATATCCTGTGGGGCTACGTCAAGTCTATGGTTGCCAACAAGCCAGCGCAATTGATGAACAATGTCTTCTTGAAACACAAAAAGAGATTCAACTTACCCGTAGCAAAGGGAATGCTGAATTGAGAGCATGGTATTGCGTCGAGGCCGTCATTGACAATGTGTTGGGTATCAATCGTTGGGACAACTGGCGTATTTACATTGAGGACATGCTAAAGGACATGCAAGAAATAAATGTACGAATGTAACTAAAATTGCACTCCCTACATTGTCACTCAGAAAAATTTAACGATCAATCCCCAGCAGAATCTGATGAGCACGGCGAAAGATTTCATCAAGTGACAGCCTGACTTGCACACTGCTACAGTGGAAAAAAATTAGATCCTCTTAGGCGATATTTGCTGGAATTTATATGAAGAAGTTGAAAAATAACAAATAATAATTTCTTTACTTGAAATTAAAAATCTAAACCTTTTGTTTTATTTTATTAATTTCATGTAAAATGGGTTTTTGTGGATATTTTCATGAATAACTTTTCACTAACAGCAAATAGATAAGAGCGGTTTCTTAACTTTTTGTACAAAATAAAAAGACCTTTCCAACGTTACGTAGACCTTTAAACTATTATAAGATAAGTGAAACAAATTTGCCATTTTTGTTTTTATTGGCTTAATATAAAAAAAACTATGGCCTCAAATACCTTTCTTATATGAGCTAACCTCAAAAAATTAATGATGCCATCCTCAAATTATCTCTAGTAGCCTTACACGGCACCTGTCGGAAAAAAAAGTTTGATTTTCAAGCACAGTGTTATTAAAGCCACTAATCCCCCATGCTTAAATTCTAGACATCATGTGTTGCTTCAAAATGTTCGCCAAAGCCAATTTACCTAATCATCGCATCCTTCGTGTAGATAGCCAAAATCATAAATCCAAAATTTATATAGCTTTGCAGAGCCACTCCATATACTATAGGCAACAGGTCGATAAATACTAGAAACAACATGAAATCAACTTATGAGTATAGATAGATGTGTATACAGAATATATACGAGCTTTAAGAAAACAAAGATGTGAACCTGACAATTCAATTTATTACCCATCTCTTTGACGTTAGGCCATAAATTCTGGGCCAAGAGCAACACATTTCAAATGAACAAGCCCCTTGCCCGCCCTTTGTTGTCAGCATGAGCTTCAACGCAATGCATTTTAGAATTGCGTCTGACCTTCTGGAGAGTAGGTATATTTCGTGGAATTAAATCTAAATCAGCAGTTTACGTCAATGTCACCCAAAGGCAGAAGCAGAGCCATCGCTATTCAGCGTGCAAAATAGAGAAAGGATTCCCTGCCTGCATATAGACCAAGGTTGCAGCCAGAGACTGACAGACATACTAAATATTTTCCAAATGCTATCCGAGGACTCTAATATAGCTTTTATACCATTTTGGTCCTGTTGATTGCTTATCAAAGAACCGCCACTCCAGGGGAAACAACGAAAGAGGATAAACTTAAATGGCTGATAAATAACAAACCCGAGACTAGATTCTGCGCATTTGAGCTCAGGGGAAGTGCCACTTGCTGAGCTTAAACGTCATACAATGCAATTGACAAAAAACACACAGAACTGTGCCATCTCTTGGGAGCTTTTTGAATCACTTAATCAAGTGTGGCATTGTCCTTGCTTTCTTTTTACTACCCTGCAACAGTTAACGGTCTACATAATTAGAAGAAGAGGAAATTTTTCGGGATAGCATCCTGAAGTTGTTCTTGGCAAAGGACGTTTTGCTCTTTTCTCACAGGACTCATCCGGAAAATTACTTCAGTTCGCTGAGGTACTTCGAGCATTGTACATCGTGTTGACGGGATAACTTACCTTGTATCGGTTGAATTTGATTTTTGGAGAACTACATGCAAGTGTTCCATGAATTTTGTGTGTTAAATTATAAAATTGTGTTAAAACAAACGAAAAAAAAAAAAATGTGTATATAAAGTGGAGTGGCAGTGAAGAGGTTTAGAAAAAATAAAATTCTACCAAAAATAAAGTGAAAAATTATTCATCATAACACAAATACATAAACAGGATTATTTTCAAAATAAAAAGAAAAAAAAAGACTCAACAGTCAGTGGATTTTTCAAACATCCTTGGGTAAGCCTCCAAGTTTTTCATAATTTTATAATCCTTGCGAAGTAATTAAGTTCCCGTAGAAGGGACACCCAAGTTTCTAACTGCTCAGGTTTCTTTAGTCATTAAACTTTTATCATAAACAAATGAACACATTAGCACCCCAGAGTGCAGTGATGGCATTAGGCGAGACCCTTTGATAATGGTCTCTAATAAAACGAGTCTTTATTACGTTTACTTATCTACCAACCCCTTGGCAAATGCTTTTCAACTCAGAAAGAAAAAAACCTACTCCCTCACCTAAACAGTGGCAGCAAGCAGTAGAAGACTTTTGATTGCCTTGACATAAAAGATTGTAGGATGCCTGTTGCGCGTTCGTGTTGGTGTTGAATGTGGCACCACCTCAGCTCAGACGTGTTCAAACGGATTATGTTTTTTTTCTTCCTTTTTTTGTATCACTTGAATCCTCCTGCTCTTCTATATATGCAACAAGACGAACGAAAAGAAGTCGAATAAATAACAGATTTGCATTTGGTGTGATCCATTGATTAATGCGTTTTATCAATTTTCTGAGCGAGCCACAGCCATCCTTACACTTTCACATCAAAATGGAATGGAGGAATGAA
Source organism: Melanostoma mellinum (assembly GCA_914767635.1). Taxonomy (NCBI): domain Eukaryota; kingdom Metazoa; phylum Arthropoda; class Insecta; order Diptera; family Syrphidae; genus Melanostoma; species Melanostoma mellinum. Next base: position 21,441,933 of record OU612059.1, read on the forward strand.
AAAAAAAGAAAATATTCCAGAATGAGAATGCACTTTTCACGGGATGAAAGGATGAAAGAGTAGGTATTGATTGACGTCAACTATATAGATACGCAAATGTTTGTGGCGATGTATTTGTAAAATATATACAAATATACATTCGCTTCAACTATAATTCACTTATGTATGTACAAGCAACGGAATGATCCTTTCAAAAGTGCGTAGTAGCCATAACCAGGGGGTCTTCTGACCTTTGTGCTCCCCTCTTTTTTTTTTTTTATAAATTGTTATAACTAAGCCCCGCAATGAACAGATTCTCACCAAAAAAAGAGAAGACCTGTTAATAAGGAGGATTAGAGTCGAAAAATTGGGCCTGATAAAATTCATTCGAGCAAACATCCAAACAACAAAAGAAGAAGTGGTAAAAAACAGAAAAGTACTTTAAATAATACCCATTTGCCGTGAAAGCGTTAAAAACCAAAGGCCCAAATTGTTGTTTCTTAAAACTAACCGATTTATGTAGCGTGAAAATCGACTATGCTTTCTAGACAAGGATATCGAAGCACCATACACAAAATACTTTTCATTTTATAGCTAAGGCTTTAGTTCTTCTTTTTTTGTCGTTTTTTGTTTCGTCTGATGGGCGAGAGAGTAGTTTGTGTGGATGAGTGAAGAACCAGTGTTGCCAGATTTTTCAGGAAGGATTCCCCATTTGAGGGTTGTACATTCCCCTTTTTCCCCATTTGTGCCAGTGGAATTCCCCACAAATTCCCCTCGGTATTTAAAATAAGGATATGTTCGTTTTAACTTTCAATTCTTTTTAATTTTAACAGCTGTCACTATTAAAAATAATCGTTCTGTGTCGGTGTTTGAGTGGGGTAATGGTAGTGCATATCGAGCTACTAGACTTAATTGGAAAACAATAGATTTCCTTCAAAATCTATCATTGCCGTGATTTCTTGCCAAAATTGTTCGACTGGCAGCGGCTGAAGCCTTTCTTTTTCGTAAACAGCCATGGAAACAGGAAGTTCTCTCCAATCTGATGCCAGTTTTTCCTCACAACAATTTGGAACTTTTACAAAAAACAATGAAGTTTGCTTACAATATATTCTCTTCGAAGCATTCAAAGTAATTTGTCAAGAGAGAAAGCCAAAACCTTAATTTCATTATTTTGAATTGAAAACCTCTTTAAAATTTCATAAATAGCTCGTATGTAAAAAACTAATTTCCAGATTCCAGCGAACAAACCAAACAGTAATGATTTTTCAAGCCTTTGCATGATCTCTCTTTGTGTAAGTATATGAGATGTTTGTTTACGCACTCCTCTTTGTAAGTTTTTTGGTATAGTTAGTATAAGATTCTGTTTTTCCCCATACTTTGAGTAGATCCCCCTTTTCCCCTTTGACCAAATTTTCGACCACAATTCCCCACAAAAAGGGGAATTCCCCTCAATCTGGCAACACTGTGAAGAACGTTTGTTTGATTAATTGCGAGTGCTTTGTTTGTTCTGGTATTTAAATTGAAATGGGATTTTGCTAAAGTGTGTCTGGGCGAGCTGGGAGCTGGGACTTGGGAAGGGCACTTCAATTTGACGGATGGAGGGATGAGGACGCATATTTGTATGAAATTGTTTGACTTTGACGAAATTGAAAATATATTTTACTAAACATTTGGAATTCGTCAGCATTTCGAGCAAACTTTACATTGAAAAGCTAAGCAATTCCAAAGCGATAGGGAAAAGGACCTCACAGAAATTCTTAAGGCCATGTTCTATCTACTCCAAAAAGAGGTGATACAAATTTTTTCAGTGGTCGTAAGTCACATTGGTAAACAACACCACCAGTGTGCAGTTCTTGTTTTTTAATTTGTTATAAATAATTTAACAATACATAACATTCCAACAGAAATAAGTTTTATTAGGCAACACTGTTACAATACCTACGAGAGGTTCCTAGAAAAAAAAATCGTTTTTGAATATTTTGAATTCCTTTCTTTATTAGGATATATTTTCTTATACGCCCAAAATAAAACAGTACTAAAAAATTAAACAAAATGACAAATTGAACAAAACATTATTTTGGAAATTTTCATTGCATTATTTGAGAGGTTATATACAGTTGGAATGCCGATTTCCAAAAATTTTTTTGAGAAAAATTTTAAACTTATTGATCTAAAAACTTGAAGATACACATATTATGGTATCTTTTAACTGTATTTTAAAACTTAGTATTAATAAAAACATTTGTTTGGAAAGGAGCTACAGCTGATCTCCTGTAGCTTCTCTCAAAAAAGACGTTTTGCGGTGACCTATATCTCTGAACTGGATCCTAATAAGTAATTAATCGAAAGAATAAGCAAAATAAATTTTGGCAAAATGGCGGTTAAAAAAAAACGATTTTTGACAAAAATTTCGGGCTTAAATTGTTTCTAAGAAAAAATATTTATCGGTGCGAAAAAATCTTCTATTGATTACTAAAAAACATATTTAAGAAGCTCGTGTTAAAAATTGAGACTAATCGGCTTAGCCGTTTTCGAGTAGTGGTGGTCACCGAATTTGTAAACAGCATTTTTAGAAAAACGCGTTTGAAGTTTGAAAAGCAATTTTACATTGTTAAAAATTTTTTTTTCAAATTTGGAAGTCGAAAATATTCACCGGAACGATGTGAAATTTGTTGTGTGTATTCTTAAATATATGTACATTAAGAAAAAAAAAAAAAAAAACGATTTTTTGAAAATTCTAAACGTATACACTACACACTGTCAGACAAAATAAAGTGCAAACCGGAATTAAGATACTAACAATTTTTTTTTTTTTGTGTTGTTTTCATGAACTTTATTTCAAAAAGTCATTTTCTTTAATTTATTTAACTTCTTTTACAAACATATCAGTATTCATAAACAAAATATAACCAAAATTAAAATAACATAAAATATATATTACAACAAATCATGAAAAATGAGAGGACAAAATTAAGCGCTAATACAAAATATCAACAAAAAAAACATATATTTTCCTCCCTTTATTTTGAATAACAGCAGCAAGTCACTTTGGTATGCTGTGAACCAGATTTCTCAAAATTTCAGTTGAAGTCCTATCACATTCAAATTGGAGGCTTTCCCAAAGAGATGGTATATTTCGCCGACCAGTTTCGCCTAGTTTCGTAGCCCACTTTCATTAAGTCACCTTTGGACTGTCCTATTCTAATTGTAGGTTTTCTTTAATGTTTCTAGCTGTGGATAGTGGTTTTTCTGGCCTCTATTTTGATTCTGCGGTCACCAGGTGGTGTTGTTTTTCTCTTTCTTCCTACTTGACTTCTAAAACTGGTAGCAGATCCCCGCCATTCAATAAAGTTCAAATAAATTTTCTTGGTCCCAGAAATTTAAGACCATATTTTTCTCCTTTTACGAAAGGACAACCCACGTCAACATTCCGAAACTAAAAATTCTTTCAATTCATGTGAGAGTTGTTTCAAGCCAAATCTTATGAAAACAATATTCAACTTGAAGCAACATTTTTGCAACGGGCATAAGATAACTTCACATGTTGATCATTTTGGGTAATACTTTTATTTTGAAATATAATAAGCTGTACTTTGCACAGGTATTAAAAAATTGCACTTTATTTTGTCCAAGCTTAATGTCATTTGCTTGAAAATTAATGCAGTTCATGTTTAAAAGAGAACAAAAATTACGGAGTATTTTTGAAGGTTTGATGAAAAATGATAAAATATAACGTAGGAACATGAAATAGAGTGATAAATCTTTCTCATTGTTCATTTTCTGCATTTTAAAAATGAGTGAAGTGCACTTGCACTTTATTTTGTCTGACAGTGTATATGATACATGTTTTTGATCGATATTATGTTGGAAATTAAATTTAGCTGCTAAATTCTGCGCATTCAAGTATATTCCATTCAAGAATATCCTTTAACTTATTTCCACTTTTCCATAATTTTCACAATGAACTCAACTGTTCCCGTTCCGCTTGTAGCGACAGACTCCCATAGGTAACATGATATTAACTATTGGTTTCTTATTTCTTGAATTGTGTTCGGACAACGATCTCAAATATTTTTTTGCATGAAGTATTATTGTTAATGGGCATTTTTAATATTAATTGTCTTGTAGCATTGCCGATTTCTTTGGAATTGTCTGCGATTTTCAAAAAAGTAGCGCTAATTTTTGTTATGTTTGATTTAAGGGGTTATACAGGGTGTTCCGTAATTCGTTTTACATACTTTGGGATATGATTCTTTCTTAACTTTGACATCACTTTTTGACAATTTAAAAAAAAGTCCAATTTTGGTGTATTTGCTTTAAGTTTGGGGTATAAATGTTCAATACCTATTGAATATGTCGTAAAAAAAAATAAGAAAACAAATTTGTGCATCAGCTTCGCAAAATAAGTAACGATTGCAGTTTGATCAGAGAGCTTTTTGAAATGCCTTCATATACAAAAGAAGAATACGTAGACATTTTATTCGTATATGGGTTTTGTAAATTCAAGAAGAACACAACGAACATACTAGGATTTTTATCCTAACAGATGAATTCCTTATCAAAATATGTATTTTCGAAAAATGCTTTCGAAGGCTTTGAGAAACTGGATCAGTATGGTAGAGTTATTGAGAGCAAATATCCATAATGAAGTCTAAAAACGGGCTCTGACATGCATTCAAAACGAAGGAGGGCACTTTGAGAACTTGTTGTAATTGTATTTGTATAAAATACATAAAAAAAAAATACTAAAAGTGCCCATATTATTGTTTTAATCAATCAAACCTCAAAGCTAACATTTTTTTTTCTTTTAAATTTAACCATTTTGTATTTTTTCAAGTATCATGAAATGTATGGGCTTTTGAGTGCACTTATTGACAAATTTTTTTTATTATTGTTTTCTTCATCTGTAAAAAATAAAGAAACTCTATGTTTATCAGGCATTTTCTGAAAAAAAAAAATTACCTTAAAGTCAAAACTTTGGCTGGGGAAGAAAATTTGAGCTCCATTTAAAATTGAAAATCTGGCAACCCCAAACCTATGAGAAGTCAACTTAAATACATTCTGAAAGGTTGCTTTTTTCAAAAAATTAAGTCTACTTTTAGGTCTCTATCATTAGTATTGACAGAGACATCGAATTTAACACAGGTCAGGGTACACCAAAGTTAGCCTTTTTTTAAATTGTCAAAAAGTGATGTCAAAATTGAGAAACGGACTTTATTGTAGAACAATTTTTTTCTTAGAATATGACCAAAAATCATATCCCAAAGTATGTAAAACGAATTACTGGACACCCTGTATGTGTATGTTGTGAGGAAATGATTTTTTACACAGGGTGTTTCGTTATTCGTGTGTCACACTTTAGGATGTGATTTTGTTCGTATTCTTAGAGAAAATCGAATGGGTAAAGGGTGTTCTATCTACCTCCGTTAAGACAGGAGGAGCAGTTCTGTAAGAAATTGGCTTAATTTTTTTTAATTTCATTCACAACAAGGAAAGGAGAAAATAAAAATAAAATAAATAAATAAACAGCAGGTAACTAGGCCACATACAATCGCATATTTTAGTGATCTCAAAATCTAGTAATTTAATAAATTTTACAATTGCCCTTCTCGATCTTCATCATCTTTTCTAGAAATTTTTTCTCTTTATAGATTTTTTTTAAATTCAATCGGGAATTAATACTTTGTTTTTTTGTTAATAATAATAACTAATATCTTAGTTCAATCTGATTTAGAAAATGATTTCTGAGTAACAAGGTCTCAAAGTCAAATTTTTGAAGAAACAAATCTAATTAATTCTTTTCGCATACAGTTTTTTTTTACAAAATTAGCCTCACTCTTAACTCAAGGTCACTTTTCATTCAATAATAATCAATGCTGTTATTTCGTGCTCAAACGCAGAAAACCAAAAGAGCAAATCTTTTCTATATTTTAGATGTTAGAATAAAATAAAATCATTTCTTCTCCAGAAAAGCTCATTTTGTGGGGTTTCCGCTGATTGGACTTTTTTCTCTAAGCACAAATGGGTTTTCTGGACAAAGAACCTTTAGTTTTTCCTCTAATTTCTTAAAAAGGGAGAAACTTTTTTCGTTTAATTTTCTGTACTTGACTAAAAACTGATAAGAGTATAGGTTATTTTAAGAAAAAACTTGTCTAAATCAGTTCAATCAAATCAATTCTATTCAATTCAATTTATTTTGCATGTACAAATAAGACTTAGTATTTTATAGTAACATACTGGTTTTTATAATAATACATTTTTTTTAAAAATAAATCACTTAGTAGATCTAAATAAAATAAAAATTTTTTATTTGCATTCCATAAAAAATAACTTAAATTTTGAAGTGTGTTACTTCCTAAATTTGGTTTCAAGTTACAACTTTTTCAAAAAAAAAAAAAAAATTAGAAGTGACTGCAGTTTAGAAGTTGCTTGCTCCAATTATTCGTTTGATTGTTACTGGCAGTGAATTCCAAAGCTTTGTTGCATGCACAATAAATAGCCGTGAAAAGTTCAAGTATAGTTGAAGGTAGGTGTCAACAGATTTAACGTTCTATGAGATTGCGTAGATTGAAGTTTTTCATTTATGTAGGACAGTGTTCTTTTTTGTATGTTTTGTATAACTTTGTGCAAAAATATACAGCATCTAGCATTCAAGTATTGCTGTAGCGTGCATCTAAGGACTAATTTGTGATAATGTGACCATAAATGTATCTTAACCTATCATTAAATGTGACAAGCAGTTTATGTTGAAAGTGCGAATCAGGCCTACAGTATATGTACGATATTGGAGTGGTCTATTAGGGGTACGAGTATAGTTTTCATTATTCTCAATTTCGTTTCGACCGGAGTTACAATAGAGAAAAGCCAGAGTCTACATAATCCAGAATAGATTCTACCAACTGTGTAATTAGTATGATATCCGGCTGATAGTGATTTATTAATTTTAAAACCTAGACTAGTAACACAATCTACGATTTGTAACTGACACTGGTAACGATAGACAGGGAAAAGAGAAGTATCAATATTTTTCATAGAAATGGCTATGAGTTGAGATTTAACAGGGTTTAAATATAAACCGTTATGAATGGACCAATTCGATATTGCCATGAGATCTTCATTAAACTACATATCAAGTCTTCCTGAAGACCAAGCGGTCTGGATAAATAAATCTGTACATCGAATCGTCAGCATATAGGTGCATTTGTACACTTGAAAACACGCTAGGGAAGTTATTTATATACTTTAGAATAATAAAGGACCCAAGATAGAACCCTACGGCACACCCATATGTAGGTTTAAAGACTCAGATTCAATTTGGCCTATCTTTACTTTTTGAATGCGATTGTCTAAATAACTGTTTATTAGATTTACAGCCCTGTCATGAAAGCCAAAATAACTCTTTTCTTGCATAGTATTTCATAGTTGACTCTGTCAAAAGCCTTAGAGAAATACAGCAAGCAGAGAGGAATTATTTTATCCATACCTAATATCATCAAGGCCATGCCATGGTGATAGTAAATTGGACCACTCATGATAATCTGTAGTCTGTGAGGCCAGAATTTTCTTAAAGAATTTGGACAGGCAATAAAAAATAGAAGAAAAAAAAAAAACATTTTTTTCAAAAATTTTATTTTGGGACTTGATTACTCAAAAACCATTCACTAAATTAACTTGAACGGAAATGTTAGTTAAAAAAAAAGTATTTGATTTCAAAAACACTAGCATTGGTACACCAATCGCTATATGCAAATTCATGCTAAAGCAAAGTGCCATGGTGTTGTTCGCTTATCTAGCAACAAAGCTTGTCTGATCTAAGACGTACATTTTTCTTAAGTGGATAGCATATAAGCTTCAAAATTTGTGTCATTACCGGACCTTACCTCATTGGCAGACATGCCATAAAACTCGGCGTTCTTTCAAACGACTGCAGAAGAAGAGTCAATCCTATTTGCATTTTAAACAGCATCTCAACTCATCTATACTTTCAAAAGCAACCACATATTTGATTTACCGCTCCATATTGAGAATAAAAATTCTTAGATCGCTAACAAACGATTGAAAAAAATGAACTCCAAAATGTCTTAAGGGGGTCATCCTTTTTTGAGGACATTTTTTCCACGACCAGTAAATAGATGAGCTTTAAGTTTACTTCAACTTATTATCAAATACATATGTATATCGACAGTACAAAATTAGTTTTAGGCTAAAAATATTATGTAGAACATGAGTTGCAGCGTTCTAAACACTATCGCTCATCACATGGGATGGTAGAATGCCCTTTAATAGATGCGTAACCACATTCCCTGGCTTTGGCATTGTGAGTTAAAAACTGGAAAACCAAATTATTTTGTGCTCCTTAAAAATTCGATATTAAAATGATGCTTATGACATCGTTTCTCTTCGGAATTTCTTAGAACTCTTTCGTTCGAATTATACAACTTTCAGCAGTTTCAAAGTTTGCCCCCCCTTTTATTTTTTATCTTTTTTAAACCAAGTTCTCCAAATAGCGTACCTACTAAGGAATTAAAAAAGTGACAACTTACTTGAGGCAATGTGCAGTGAAGCTCACATAATTTTGAGAAACAATAACTAGCAATAGAGAGACCGGATTTTAAGTACTTTTCCATGGAATTCACCACCTTCTCCTTGACTATAGAGGTGGAGACAATATACCAATATATTCAAAAGATGCGTGTAAGGAATTCCAGGAGCGCCAAAATATGCTTACGAACTTTCTCTTTTGATGGTTTTGAATAACAGGTGTGAACCATAACTATATTTTCTCCAAGCCAAACGTTATTTCTAACTCCCCAAACCGTGAAGCTGTTTGCATTGTCCTCTGCACTCGACGATGTTATTCTGGGTGTCCGTGCTAGTTTTTAAGACTATTTAAAAAAAAAGTCTGATGGCTGTGATGAACAAGTTTTTGATTCCCAAATAACACAACAAAACACAGCATAACTTTTATTAAGAGAAGCATGTTCGAAGAATGATTAATAATACAATTCCAACTTGCACTCAAAAGAGTTTAACTACAACCTACCCCAAACCTACATGAAAACTAAGCGGTTTACGATACAAAATGAAACCTACTGACAAATTTCGTGCTGCGTAGACTATTCAAAATATTCCAGTGAATTTGACGTTTTAGCGCATGGAAATGAGTGAAGAGATAGGGGGAATCTGTCATAAGTCGGTTATGTTCCGCTTACATTTATTTTTTATTTTTTTTTTCTCTCTCTTAAAAAAAAACAAGAATATCAACTCATAACTTACTTTTCAGATGGAAAACAACTAGGTTATAACTCAAACCATCCTCGATTCATTCCAGGACCTAGTTTAACTTCAAGTCGAGACATAGGCTTTGCTCCAAAATGAGATATTTGCACTAAATTACCATTTTGATATTAATAGAGCACAGTGCGAGTATTTAGGAAAACAGGAGAGGATTTGAGAGCAGACATCGATGCACGTTGCTTTTGAATTTTTGTGAATCGTAATGAAGGGGAAAAACAGGGTCAAGTTGAGCGCTCCACATTCTTGTGGTGCGACTAAATTATTAATCTTTATTTAAGAATACTCAGCAAATAACGAGTGGTTCTCAAAACATCGAACATTTTAACATTTTATCAAACCAAATACTTCATAATGAACAGTTTCTCTAAGTAATGAACTGTTCATTATTTTAGCGAATGATCACCGTATCAGTTCTGCTCAAAATTCTTATCATTAATCTTCACTTCCATCCATCGGCCTCACTTATTTTTATTGTCGCTCACAGAAAACTATTGGTTACAGTTTCCCCCAAAAAAAAAATATACTAAAGTTTCTGTAAAAATTCTACGGTTCATAGTAAGTAATCATGAAAGTTCAAAACTTGGCATGTTGAAATCCTTGAATCGCCTCCTACCGATGACAATTATGAGTGAAATATTCTAGAACTTTATCCTCTACAATTTTCTACGAAGTCATACCATGGGAGTCAATTATCTTTTGAGAAAGTAATGCCTTGACATTATAGCGAGCTTTGGATACGTATTCGACTGGCATTTTGAACTTCAGCCACAGGTATTCAATTATTTCCTTTGGAATGTCACATTTGGTTTGCTTAAGACAACAGGAAAGGAGCTGAAACTCAAAGGAAAAGTTGAAAACTTGTTAAGCTTTTGTTAAAGTTGACAGTAAACTATAACCACAGAGGTGCATTCAAACCGAACTCAACGTTCCTAGACTGAACTTGAAATAATGTTGTGTGGTAGGCGTTACCTTGCCATCAGCATAGTCAGCCACCCACGGGCCCTGTAGTTAAGATGAAAAAGCCCAGATTATTTCTTCTCCACTAAGCATCGTTTATTACTTACATTTCTAAATTATATTTATGAGAGAATCCAGCTGCTGTGCCTTAAAAGATAGAAACAATAACATTTTTAATTTGTTTTGAATGCCTTTCGGCTCCTGCTTTTTGGGGGTAATAAACATTTATGGCATGGAACTTTAATACGTGAACAATAAATGCTGCATATTGGTTAACTAATCTTCTGTGAATCATAAAACGGATAATTGGGTTTGTGTGAAACATAACCGTTTAATTTGTCTTCTAAAATTTTAATATAAATTCCGTGCGGAAGTTAGATTGTTGGTTTTATGAATTCTAGTCCTTGTATTAAAGAAGGGCTTGACTGCTTCGGGGGAAGCTTCCTGATAGGATTAGTGGTTTTTGAGTTGCAATATACAATGATGTTTTTTCAAAATTTTATATAGAATACAGTGGATGTTTGAAATTCTTCTTGACTACACAGTAAAACAGCCGGACATTTTCCCAAAAGAAAATTTTTCTAAGCTTCCCTTGGATGATACTGCTCTGGCCCTGATTTAAAAAAAAACCTATCGGAATGCTGTTTTTTTTTGAAAATTCTGCTTTGTTAAATCACGAAGAAGAAAGCTTCAAATCTTTCCTCTAGAAGTAGTGGTTTCTTAAAACTTCATTTTCAATTACCTTTCTTTAACTAAGTTTCGCTTCTTGAAAGACAGGCTTTAAAAAACAAGCATTACTCTGTTCGACCGAATTGTGCAGTACACAACTTATATGGGAGAGCTTTTAAAAAACCAGTGAAGCGCACAAAATTCTGTTATTAGAACCCCTCTGAGAAAAATGTATGAAAGTCACTGCATTGCCATAAAAATCATTCAACAAAAGAATTAAAATTTTTATTAAAAATTAATAAAATTTTCAGAAACTTAAATTTTCCAAATGTTGATGTGCCATCATTTTTGAATTACCTACAAGCTTTGATACATAAAATTTCGTAAAAATCGTGTGAGCCATTAACGAAAAAGTCGGGTTTGGAAATGGTCTTTTGTGCTAGTGAGGGTAATATTCCTATCTTACCCGTACTGCAATTTTTTTTTTTTTTTTTTAAACAGGAGGCTTATACGCTAACCTGGAGAACTCAGACCTAATTTCCAGTCCATTGTACTACCAGGATAGCAACCTTCACTTTTTTGTGTTGCTTTGTGTTGGAAATAAGGTGTTAGTAATTTTACAAATAACCTCAAGGGTGGCGTCCATATCAAACTGGGAGGTTGATAGAAAAGTAGATGCCCAGAGCGGGTTTCAAACCCACGCGTCCGGCCTATCTACTGAACACTCTACCACTGGACAGAGTGTAGTCCTGTTTAGCCAGTTTCTTATTTTGTAGGCATGAATAAAGGGACTCCCAATAAGGGGTTTAATTTTTACTAATTTAGCAGTTTTCATGACTTGACAGATGGAAAGAAGAAACCACACAATCATCGAAACGAAAACCAAACGTGCTTCAAAAACGCATTCAATAAAAACTCATTCTAAAAATGATAAATGTGTGGTCATAGTTCGCAAAAGTAAATGGTTTCTGGGTCGATAAGAGGGACCTTCTCGATCAGCATGTTGCAACTGTGAAGCAGAGAAGTAGAGAAGTTAGAAACAAAGAAATTCCACTTTTACACAATTTGCGGTCGTATGTCATCAATAACGCGCTGAATATTCTCTTCCAAGGCGTCAATCCACTGGGACTTATCTGCGTAAACAAGAGAGACTACACATAAACCCATGAAAGTAAGTCCATCTTGGAGGTAACTTACATGTTTAAAACTCTAAATTTCGTTTCGAGATAATTTACCAAACATACACAGTTCCAGTGATCTTGAAGCTTCAATTCTTCCACGATAAAATGGCAAACCAAACTGAGCATAAATAAAAAACAGCTGTCAAAAAGATCAACTCCTTTAAATGATTTTGGTACTCCTTATTATACTAAGCCGTCATATAAAGCATTTTTTCTCAGCTGCCATCCTCATGCTTTCACACTCATACCAAAAAATTCGAAAAAATGAATGAAATATTTATTTGAATCGATAGTTTAAAAATAATTTCATGCAAATGTTGACCGCGGCTGCGTCTTAGGTAGCCCATCCGCTGAGTCCAATTTTGGCATACTCTTTCACACATATCGGCCGGTATCTCACGAATGAATGCATGGATGTTGGCTTCCAGTGCGTCAATCGAAGCGGGCTTTTCCCTATAGACATTAGCCTTGACATACCCCCACAAAAAATAGTCTAATGGTGTCAAATCGCACGATCTAGGCGGCCAATTGACCGGCGCGAAACGTGGAATGAACTGTGTTAACCAAACTCGCCTCGCTACGCCCAAATCCTTCCGCAAAATTTTCCACGTAGTGCTGTAACAAAGGCCTAACTGCTAGGAACGGCGCCGAATCGACATTTCGCGGTCTTCTGTCACACTAGCTGATACGGCCGCAATATTTTCTTCACTACGCACAGTACGTAAACGTGTTGGTGGTTTAATGTCCAACAAAGTAAATTTGGTGCGAAATTTGGTCACAATCTTCCGAATAGACTGCTCAGAAGGTCGAGAATGCCGACCATAAAATGGAAGCAGCGCGCGATGAACATTTCGAACCGAGCTCGAATTTTGATAGTAAAAGTCAATAATTTGCGAGCGTTGTTCATTTGTAAGACGATCCATGGTTAAATTGCATATTGCAAACCAAACTGAAGCTGTTTGACAGTGACACAAGGTACTAAACACACGTCAGCTGTCAAAACCAGTGTTGCCAAAACCAATCCAGCTAAAAAATCACCCGTTACTTGTCGTAGCTTTGTTCTCTTCTTTGTATAGCTCTTCATTTTTTCTAAGACTCATATCGTTGCTGGTCATCATCTATATCTTTCTCTTTTCTTAAAAGTTCTTAGCTGCCATCTACTACTGTGATGTTGGAAACTTCCGTAGACAAAGGTTGGTGCCGTTCTTGGTATGGGGTGTGTAAGCAATTCGTACAAAAGACCATCACAATACTGTCGTCACCTGAGCAAAATCTGTTCGTCATCCACAGAAATATTGCTTTGACTAGTGTTATTTTGGGTCTATGAAATAACTCCCAAGAAAAAAGTCCCACTTTTAAAAACGAAATAAGTCAAACCAAAAATTGCTTAAAAAAATGAAATAAGCCCCACGAAATAAGTCCCACTTTTGAAAACGAAATAAGTCCCACCAAAATGAAATGATTTAAAAATTTACTTGAAATGAAATAACTCCCACTCAAAATGGAATAACTCCCCCTTGAATAATATATTTCTTAAATGAATTAAGTGCCACAACCAATTATGGATGTCCCTTTTACGAAATGTCCAATATATAACTTTTTGCATAAGAAAAAAAAAACTTCCACTTTACAAAACGAATTGATTCCCACTCAAAACGAAATAAGTCCCACTTAAATAAAAACGCGTAACGAAATAAGTCCCACCAATTGACGAAATAAGTCCCACTTTTAAAAACGAAATAACTCCCACTTTCAAAATAGCAATTTTTGGTGGGACTTATTTCGTTTTTAAAAGTGGGACTTATTTCGTGGGAGTTATTTCATAGACCCGTTATTTTGTCTGAGGTCATCTGACCATTCCATCTATTGTGAATGGGTTTTAGAAAAACTGTTACCATCTTCTCAAGGCATTGGCAAGTCCTCCGACAGTGAATTCATTGCCGTGCAAAGCACTTTCTCGATTAGCCGTTCGGCAGAAACTTGTAGGTCCGCTTCATTCCCTCATGAAGACAATGGTTGTACGAAATGCGCTAGGCCCCGGGGCTCCTCGCTATTCTACTCAAATTATTTTTAAGAACTCTTGAACAGCTGGTAATCTATCTGGTTGCATGAGTGCAGTAAGTTTCTATTAGCTCATTAGCACACATTGTGCACAACCCTATGAGTTGTCAATAGAAAACCTGGGTTTTCCAGTCCTCAAAAAACCACAAATCACCACACATCCCCGTCAATTAAAAAAAAAAACATGCCATTTGACAGCCCTCAACTCGCCACAGCCAAAAGCTAGGGCGAGTTGAGGGAAAACCGAGGTTAACCCTAGTGGTAAAAAAATTAATTAAATTAAATTAATTAAAATATATTAAATTATTAATTAATTAAATTAATTAAATGAATTGCAACTTTTAGCCACTCTCATATCTCCTTCCACTCCTTGGATTTCAAAACACTTTTACAACATCGATTTGTTAGTCCCTTTTTCGATTTACTCTTAAGGTCTGGCTTAGATAAATTCTTTGGTACAACCTTTCCATCAAGACCGTCTTAAGACCAATTAAATTCGAAAATAACGTTGCATGTTGAGGAGCTTCAATTTATGCATCAATAGACCCAAATTCAGTGCTATTTGTTACTAGCTCTTTCTTTTGATCTAAATCAACCTGCTGTCAATTAAGCCAATTTTAATTGAATTCAAATTAAAATACACTCAAAACAAACAAAATTTAAAGAAAATCCCTTATTTTCTATCATTTGCCATATAGTTATCCTGTTCTCTATTAAATACTATTTTTTATTCAATATAAGAGTAGCAAGGAATTGTTTTATTATTCCATATTAGTTAGTTGAAGCCAAAGGGGCGGAGAGCCCTTTTAAATTTCACTTAATGAGGATGTTATCAATACCAAAACTTCACTTCATATTTTTAATGAGCTCTAGGAAAGCAAGTTACATCACATCCCTTATCTTTCACATGACAACAGCATTCTCAGATGTAAAGCTGATATCTCCTCATGAAATTTTCAAAAAGTTGCTCTATTAAAAGCAAAATGAAGTAAATTTTAAGTCTTATTTGTCGTCTACTAGAGAAGGCCCAGGAGAGAGAATATTTAGAATCAAAATTATTTTGAATAGCCTTAGAGGTTCAGTATATCTTTGCTTATGGCAAATCAGGTTGACCTTTTCCAAGAAATTGCGAAGCTCTGTCCACATCATTGAAGTTTTCCTTTCGATTTGTGTTTTTCGGACTTCACTTGTGTTTTTGGGGTGTGACTGCCTTCTGCAACCACGAGTTCTGCAATGCATCTTACAAATGCGTCTTTTTTATTCAGCCTTGCCATTTTGCGTTCATTTTGCTACTCTCCAGGGAGTGAGCATTTCTTGAAATGGAATCAAATTATTGCGGCCCAATGCTGACGCTTTGCTAGGAAGAAATTATTTCTTCAGTCAACAGAATTTTATTTTGATAAAAATTAGCTTGAGAGCAAGAAATTTAATTGTGAAAGCACAGTCTTACCTCAACGAAGGTTATGACTTTTCAAGAGCTTCAAATAAAATAATATTTGATTTTCTTTGACAATGGTTTGCACGGTGCCATTAATTTACACAGCAGGCGCTTTGTAATTACTAATTACTATACAGAAAGGAAGTCAAAACACAATTTGGCTTTGGCTTCGCGGAAAAAGTTGATGGAGAGCTTGTAATTAACAATGTTTTATTCGCGACAATACTTCAAAATTTGGTACATAAGTCAGTCGTCTTGTTATTGCTCACGGGGTGTACATTTACCTACCTTTGTTACCCTTGAAATAAATACAAAATCTTAAAAAAATAATAAAAAACGTTGAGTTTCAATCTGTAACAAGTCAATTTCTTTCTATTACCACGAAATCCGAACTGAATAAATGGCATTCCACGAGATAAGCTCAATATTTTATTGTGCTTCATTTCAATGAGTGCTTCAACAAAGTAATCCTGACAATCAAAAAAACCAGTAGATCAGCCTTACCATTCACGAGGTATTTTTAGACAAAAAAATCATATCTCTTGCACGATTGTTAACTTTCTCACTTTTTAAAGATTTTAAATTCTTTCTACACTTTGAGTCTGAAAATCCAAGGAAATTCTTTGAACTGCATTCTGCTATCTCCAATGTGAATGTACAAGGGAATATTAAAATACAAAAAAAAAAAAACATCTCCGGGGAAATCTTATTTGATTTGAGACGGAGAGAGAGATTGAACAGCCAAGTTATTTGCGTTTCGCTCAAAAAAGTTTACTTGTCTGTCGGACAGTTGTTCCAGAAAGTTCATTTGTACAGCAATAGCAGGAATAAACAAAGAAAGTGCTAGGAAAATAAATAAACACACAAGAATGTAGGTACATTCCCTGGATGTACATTGTACAATTTCTAGGAATGACTAAGAAAGTAATCTGTTATGTTATGCCAGGAAGCAATCAACAATCAGTCAACCAAAATGGGCAGAGAGCCTTAACTGTAGTTAATATAGAATTGTTATTGTTGCTTAGGAATTCTTATTTGGTATTTACTTTTACAGTATTGTAGTTATATGGTGAACAAGTGAAAACTGTTAGGAAAAAAAGTTAAAAGCCTTAGTGAGGAATATACCTTATATTTAGTGATAGAAAAAGGCAAAATGGCCGCCATTCTCAGTGACTCAAAAAAAATAGTTTTATTATTTGTCACATGAGGAAGAGGAAGTAGGACTGATAGAGAGAGAGAGAGAGAGAGAGAGAGAGAGAGAGAGAGAGAGAGAGAGAGAGAGAGAGAGAGAGAGAGAGAGAGAGAGAGAGAGAGAGAGAGAGAGAGTCAGCTGTTGGTTTTTATTCTCTGGGTTGATTTTAGATTCGGCACGTATAAAACTCTATTTTGATGACCGATGAGGATAGTGGAAAGAGTCAATAAAGCCAACGTGGCACTCTTCTCCTGTAAAAAAGCCATTGGTGGGAAATGGGGTTTCTCCCTCCAAATCACCCATTGCCTGTATACCTCTGTAATTAGACCGATACTCACATACGGGGTGATAGTCTGGTGGACCGCAATAGACAAGATGATCAACTACAACAAGCTGGCCAAAGTTCAAAGAAAGGCTAGTCTGTGTCACACCCCTAGATATCTTCAGCAAACAAGTCGCAGCTAGCTCAGCTACTCAACTCAGAAATTTTTGAAACTCTAGAAGTTGGACGGAGTGGAAGGGTATGTGACATAAAGTTGGACGACAAGCTTGACAAGCTTGTGTGTGACAAGCTTGAGTGTGAACCCAAACTACATCAGACCATCCAACTGCCATCAAACGAAGTCTGTCCAACTAATTGTACAATGTAAACAGGGCTGATAACTTTAGATTTCTACCGAATCGATCCGACTACACCACCCCCAAGTTGGTGTTTGATAATAATTTCTAAGTAACCATACCTCCAAGAGAAGCTTGGGAAAATGGCACTCTCTTGGAAAATGAAGTAATACACCTTTACACCGATTGGTCAAAAGCCAGCGAAGGTGTGGGAAGTGGAATCTACTCAGACAAACTGAATCTTAGTCTTTTCTTCCGCCTACCTGATCATTGTAGCGTGTTCCGAGCGGAAAGTCTGGCGATTAAGGAGTTGCTTTCTTGGCTCAAAGAAAACATCATATCCTCCACGGATATTCGAATCTTCTCAGACAGCCAAGCTGCCCTTAATCTTTCTCTGCAAAATCCATCACGGTCCAAAATTGTCAGATTTCTCTGAGAGAGATGTCAAATCAGTTCAACATTCACCTTTCATGGGTGCCAGGGCACAGAGACAAACCAGGTGTCGGTGAATTCTTCTTCGATGATACTAGCGACTTAGCTTACATAGACCCTAAAAGTCTTTCGAAATAAAGTTCCTCGTGGTTCGACTAGCAGGTGATCAACCGGCTAGTCCCGTAATCGAAGATTAATAAGTGATCAACTCATTAATCTTACATCGGGCTTCTGAGATCAGTAGGTGATTAACTTGCTGATATCTGTGGTATCACAATGGGCCCTTGCGGCCTAAGTGTGTCAGGCAATGTACTCATTGACTGAAAGCCACTTCCACCTAACCTATGACCGATGACCATTGACAGGTGAGAGATGGTAGATAACAAATGACAGAGGACAGACGATAGACGACTAATGACAGATGACGGATGACAGATGACAGATAATAGATGACAAAATACCGACTTTGATGAAGACGAATTCGAAATTAAAGCATTTATGTATCCTGATGTTTCGGATATCCGGATATCCGAAACAGATCCGGATCCAGAATCCGTTATCCGACCTTTTTGGACAGTATGAGATATCCAGATAGTGTCGGATATCCGAATACTTGTCGGTATCCGGAAAATCCGGATCTCAAAATAATTTCAAGCAATCAAAAGAGATTAAAGATCGGAAAATTCTATTATTAATATTCAATTACTATGATCCTTTGGAAGACCCAAATAGTTGCAATATACGCATCTACTGAAAAAAACCCTTAGAAGAGATTCCAAAAATGCTTAAATGTTTTATTTAACAAATTCAGTATCAGGGCAGGATATAGTTGAAAGAAAACATTCAGTTATTGCAAATGTTACACATATTTATTTTATTCTACGTTTTGTGGAAGAAGAGCGTTTCTTTCTGTAGTCACAATATTTCCCGCTGCTGAAAAAACGCACTCTGCAGCTGCAGACGCAACCGGAATACTAAGCGTTTTCGGCCAAGATCAGCTACAAAGGGATACCTTATTGCTCGGTGCTTCCACCACAACAAAAGTTTTCCGTTATGACTTCGCTGAGGCTCGCTAGGATAGGTCTCAAATTGAGACATTGGTCCATCTTGGTTGTCTATTTTTTTTAAAAGAGTATGTCAAAAGCAGTCATTGATCCTTGCCTTTGTCTGTCACTTTGGTTGTCGTCGGAATTCAAAAATGAATCAGTCTCGGCAGCACTGATTATTGACCTCCAGTTGTCAATAACTGCGATCTTAGTTTCCGGATTTCATGGTCCAGGTCCTTATATCGGGGATCTAAAAAGGCCACTAGCTGTTGGGTCTGAATAGTAATACTATGAGTATTACGTGTAGAAGGTACAAAATCGCTGCAGTTTCTTCCATAGAATTAACTTCATGTGGTTGGGATAACAACTTTAAAAGGACTTAAAGGCGACGTGTAGATCAGTATATACAGGCAGGATCCTTGCTGCACTCTTGAAGAGATAGTAAATGTCAAGACGTAAAAGACTCCGTTACACATGAGTGCCATGCGGTGCTCTGCGGTACCGTATGTGTTTCCTCATAACATTTGCTAAAATTGTTTAAATTATTTGCAAGGATTCCGATAACAGAACTTTTTCACCCGCAGAATTTGGAATATTACCCCGTGTGAACTTCTACGTCCCGTACTATGGTGTCATTTTGTAATGATGCGAAGTATCCCTTCGATATGATTTCAACTTAATGATGATTGAAGTTCAACTGATAAAATCAATTTTCTTAAGTGTTTGGCAGTTGTTCCTTGCCTTTAAAGCGTATGGACTCCTCGTCAAATACTTTGGCAGCAGCAAATGAAGTACACCCCGATTCTAGATTTCGATGTCAATTAATAAATTGAGTCACAAAAACGGGAGTGCTGATGGAGACATGAGCCTACTTCATACAAAATATTAATAATGCAGGGGTTAAAACGAATTTCAAGACCCAATTTCCATGTCGCCTAATATTTAGGAAGTGATTAATGATTTAAAAGCTTGCAGGCAGATTTTCATAAGCCCTTTAAATTCACATCATTAAACCAAAGCGCTTGATTAAAATGTATAGCAAATGTAAATGCCAACGACTGGGAAAACAACTCCTCTGAGATTAAACTGCTGTTGAGCATTAGAAGTATCCATTTCAGTTGTTCTTTTTGTTTTGTTCTATCACGTAAAATAAAAAGTAAGTTTCATGCTAATTGGCTAGGGATGTGTTTTTTGCCGAATTAATGATAAAAAAGTTTGAAGAAAGGAAGTACGTTCTCGAACAATGTCAGGCCCAAAAAAAACTTTAACGAAAACAAGAAGAGCACGGTTTTTATCTAAATTTTTTTTGAAGTGAAACTTCTTATGCGACTTGCAAACATGAAAGCGTTATACTTCCGCGTTACACTTAAGCGTTACACTTCCGCGTTACACTTAAGCGTTACACTTCCGCGTTACACTTAAACACTTTGGCACTGCTAATAAGTTGCTGTCATCATTCCGCGCTATTCATCCCAACGATTTCATTGTAGTAAATTGTGTTTATCGGTGGGAATTTTTTGAAGAAAATCATGTCTGTGCGTGCGAAAATTATTTCAATTGCTCAGTGAATAATCGATCAGTGTTGTGTTTTCTTTTCTTCTCCAATGAAATTATAGAAAATATTTACTGCAGTTTCTTTTAATTTGTTTGATATATGTATGTATGTATGATGTACGTAGATAAGTGCTTACTAAATATGTAAATCGATTAAGTTAAATTATTCTAACAAAAAATAATTTGTGAAGCTTCTCCTCGAATGTGTTGACTGCGTAATCTTATTTGGAAGACAATACACAAATCAGAGCTTTTAGTGATAAGATGTAAGATGTTATTCGAATTTTAAGATATTAGTGAGTATATATGTACATAGTAGTTAGTGGAGGCATAATCATGTATATATAAGCAATTTCCATTTAAGCCCGTCTCAAAAATGTATGTCTAAACATGTTATCATGTCTAAAAATGTTTGATCATGTCTAAACATGTTTGTTATGTCTAAACATGTTTGGTCATGTCTAAACATGTTTGGTCATGTCTAAACGTGTTTGATCATGTATAAACGTATTGATCATGTCTAAACATGTTTGTTATGTCTAAACATGTTTGATCATGTCTAAACATGTATGTAAGTGTTCTCCGTCTTCGGCTTAGGTGTTAAGACTGCGGTCTTCATTAGTCTGTCAGTCAGCTTCCACTTACACTAGCCAATCAACGGTTTCAGAAAGGTTCCTGGTACTGTACTCCATACATAAGTATGGATACAATACCATACATTCTACCATACATGATACATACATCTTCAAAGTCCTTCTAATCTCCACCAAAAAATAAAAAAATTGTTCTATGAAATGGTGTTAAGTGCCTATCCCGTGAAAGTTAACTCCGATCAATTTCTTTTCTTTTTCTTTTAAAGAAACAATATGAGTTCACCAAAAATCAATTTCTACCTCTTCCTATTTTCATTTTTGGGAAGTTTCACTTCTACCGCGCGGAGGGACTCCACGCACTATTTTTTTTATTATGAGCGCGCTCACGATGGCAACAGTGTTGATCCCGCTGTAATTTGTAATTTACGTCAGCAAGAAAGAATTGGAGCAATGTCTTGTGTTGTATAAAAAGAAGTGAAGGACAGGAAAAAAATTCAATACGAGTGTAATTTTGATTTCCAATTTCAATACAGAAGTTTCTTTATAAACATCACATTTTTTGTGAACACATCCGTCAAAAAAAAAAAAAAAAACCTCCCAACTCTTTCAAAACAAACGGGTTTATAAAATCAATGGTGACGGAATCTTCATTTTAGCACTAGAGGCTTTTTATTCCTAGAAATGCCATCCCTGTTTTCACTGTGATAAATTAATTTTACTGTATAAAACTACACCTAATGAAAGGGAGAAATAAACAAAAGGATCTCTCTAACTGAAGAATGTAGCTAGCTTTTTCACTAGAGCACTGTCTGTAAAAAAATCAAATACATAATAATCATCAAATACATCAGTCGTTCAGCAACAGCTATCGAGTGTAGACGTGTTGACGATTTTAGCTGTGAGTTTATTTTCAAGTGGTGTGCTTTACAAAAGTTCAATAAATTCAGTGGTACTCAACTAAGGCAGTAGCCGAACGAGTCGAGCAGCAGGTACCCAGTGTGGAGGAACGTGGGTTCAACTCCCGCCCGGGCACATAGAAATTTTTATTTTTCTGAAGCAAATTGCTCAGATAAAGGAAAAAATAAAATAATAGAGTGTGAAAAGAAAGCGACACAGTCGTTTGTGATGGACCGTACCGGTCCATCATCATCATCAAAAAAAGTGTTGGATGAAAATCCAACACAGAAAACAACAAGCAAAGCAGCGGCAACAACCGCAATGCAAATTGCGGTGCCAACAACTGCAGCAACTGCAGCAACAACAACTGCAAAAAAGAGGCGGCGCATAAGAGCTAACCCAAATTTGGTGTCCCGCAAACAAAAAACAACACCAACTGATAAGGAGGTCGACGATGACGGGATGTCGACCAGCAGTGAAAGTATCATAAGTATGAATTCTACTTATGAATACGAATCCAACGGTGCTGAGGGCCGTTACACCGGCAGTGGCAATTCATTCGCTGCACTGGCAGACGAAGGGAACGGTGTTGACGAGGAAGTCAATGAAGACAAAAAACTCCAAACATTGACAAATACCGTGGAGAAGCTATCCAAGGAAATAGAGGAAATAAAATCCAGGCAAGTGGCCCGCAGACTAGCCGAAAGCGAGGCAAAAAAACAACAACTGTTGTCAAAGGGCAATACTACTACAATTGCCAAACAGCAACAGCCAACAACAAAAGCAAATGCAAAAACAGCTCCCGTGCAGCAACATGGCACAACAGCTAATAAAATAGCTGGGGAGCGAAACCAGGGAAAGAAAACTGCTACCCAAGAGCAGCAACGAGGGACCGCGGCTAAAAAAGCAGCGCTATCAAAGCAGCCAGGGGAGACGATGCCAAAGCAGCAGCAGCAGCAGAAACAACAACAACAACAACAACAGCCAACACAACAACAGCAGCAGCCAAAGAAGTCAGCAGCTAAAAGCAGGGTGCCCCCTATCAACACCCACAAAATGGAAATAAAAGCGACAAAAAGCCTGTGTAAGTCCGCCATAGGCGATAAATTTTTAATTAAACGATTAGGACAAGATCGACATGCGATCCAATGTGAAAACATTGGTGACCATAAGATCGTTCGGGAGTTGCTTGCTAAGACAACCACCGAATTTTATAGTTACACTCCCAAAGAGGAGAAACCAAAAAGTATGTTATTGAAAGGGGTAGAGCCTACCTCTGACCCAGAGGAGCTCTTAGCGGAACTCCGCATGTTGGCGAGCGACGATCTCGAGTTTATCGGGGTCAAGTCGTTCACCACGGCTAAGGCTAGACGGGAGAGACGGCTATTGCCGATGTTCCTCGTCACCCTATCACCCAGTAGCCGTCTGGAGAGTCTGAGGAAAATCTCCGTCCTAGACTACCAGATGGTAAGATGGGAAAAAATAAACAGGCGCGGGGACATTTTACAATGTCTTCGTTGCCAAAGGTTCGGGCACGCCGCATTCAACTGCCAAATGCAGTCGAGGTGCGTAAAGTGTGGAGAGAATCACAAAGAAAAAGAGTGTAAGCTCGGTGAGGCAAGGGTCGAAGATAAGACCCAACTGAAATGTGTTCTCTGTGGTGGAGATGGACACCCTGCTAACTATCGGGGTTGTCCTCGATACCAGATAATAAAGAAATCATTAAAAGCTGCTCCAACAGTAACCAAGGACGAGGGAAGGCTAACAGCCAGACCGACTCCAAGGGCCGTCGTTCCCCAAGTTTCCTACGCCCAAATGGCGGGTGGAGCTGGGAAAACGGTACAACCTCCCCAGAAAGCGGCCGCACAGCCATCTGTGTCAAAGGCAGCTACTGGGGAGTCAGAGGTGATGGTCGCTCTGCGTGTCATTCAGGCACAAATGAGCGAACTATCGCGGCAAATAAGTGAGCAGGCGCGTAGGGTGGACTTGATCTACCGTGCAGTGCCGTCGCTTGCGCAATTTTTAGGTTAACGGGCGCGCTGCCGGAGAGGCCCTTTAAGATCCTAGCCGTGAATGTGAATTCGCTAGTTAGGATAGAACGACGAGCCAACTTCCTTGAGTTGTTAAAAGACCAACGTCCAGATGTATGTATGGTTAGCGAAACTAGGCTAAACCAGCATCACAAATTGACGGATAACAATTACATTATCGTAAGGAGGGACCGACCCAACTCGACTTTCGCGGGTGGGGTTGCGATCTTCTTACGTAAGGGCATAGGTCACAAGGTAATATATAGCGGTGAAGTACGCCGATTCCAGTTGCTTGAAGCGTGTATCGTATGCATCCCTCTCCAACAGGGGAGGCGGTTGTATGTGGTCGCGATCTATGCGCCGGAGGCTTCTCAACCCTCATGTTTTATAACAGAGCTCGAATCACTTTTTCGAACTCTGAAACTGAACTCAGAAGAAAACTATTTTCTTATGGCTGGTGATTACAATGCTAAACACCAAGATTGGGGAAATCAATTAGCCAATCCAAGGGGGACCCAGCTATTCAATTGGCTGGGGCTCCACAGCATTGAGTGTAAAGTCGATCTGCTGGCTACTGACAGGCCTTCATATCCTCGAAGTGGCTCTTATTTGGATCTATTGCTTTTAGACTCAAGACTTAAACTGACCGACGACATTCTTCGACGGACGAAAAATTGTTTGACGACGGTTGAGTACGACAGTGACCACTGTGGACTTGCCGCCGTCATACTGCTTCCGAACGACCTTGTGGAACTGGAGGAGTACGTGCCGACGCACTCTTACAACTACGGTAAGACACGTTGGCCGCGCTTTTCCGGTGCCGTCTCAAGGGAACTTCGTTCGAACGGTATTGCGCCGCCATGCAACAGGAATCTGTCGAACGTTGAGATCGATGGGTACCTGCAACGTATGGAGGATGCAATCCGTAGCACAATGGACAGGACAATTCCTAAATATAGGCAACATGACCCTACGAACATGTACAGAAACGCGACAATAGACGCACTTTACAAACAAAAAAGTAGACTCCTGTCAAGACTCAAACTCTTGCACAGGAGGTTTACTGACCGACACGATTTGGAGATTATAACTCTGAAGTCACAGATCAAAAATCTCCAACAGTTAATTAAAGAAAATTACAGAATATCTATATCTCTTTTCTGGAACAACAAAATTCGGGCTGTACAGTCCAACAACCCGAGTATGTTTCCGGAAATAAATAAAATCTTTAGGAGAAAAGATCAAAATGACCTTCAGAGTATTAAACTCCAAAGGACGACAGAGAACAAAGACTTACTTCTGACATTAGGAATAGATCCAGATGACGCCATTTTGGATGATGACCACTTTATAGTGGAAGATGCTCAAGAGAAGGTAGAGACGGTGGGTGCTGTTTTCGAGCGAGTATATAAGGTGAATGACTGCATTCGCCCGAATTACGACCTTGAGAACAGAGCCTTCGTTGGACATTTCTATCTTAGAGACGAGATCTCGCATTGGCGATCCGAGAATCCTGGTTTCACTAGCTATAGCGTACGCCGACGACCTAATCGCGTACAGAACAGGTCCAAAGATCGAGGTCATCAGAACACTCTTGCAGCGTGACTTCGATAAGATTCAGCAATATTGCGATGACTGGAAGTTGAAAATCAACTTTCAGAAATCGGAAACAATTGTGTTTAGAACCCCGTTGGCTCGGGCCTCATGCGATACGAGAAAGAACTGGCGAAAGCTGGTGATCGTTGATCTACATGGCCACCCACTGCCAAGCAAAGTAGTAGTCAAGTATCTCGGCATCTGGCTAGATCAATATCTATATTTTAACAAACATATGGATGCGGCTCTGGCCAGGGCTAGAGGAGCTTTTGCTCTGACAAGGCGACTGTTTCACAGCAGTCAACTTGATAGCAGAGTGAAGGTGATTTGCTACATGGCCCTCATAAGGCCAATGATTGTCTATGGGTGCCCCGTGTGGTTCAATGTTACAGCGTCTCAAATGGAAAAGATTCGGGTGTTTGAGAGACAGTGTCTGCGTACCTGTCTTGGATTGCACAGAACACCAGAGTCGGAGTACAGAAAATACTATCGTAATGAGGTCCTTTACAACGGGGCTCAAATAAACAGAATCGACAACTTCATGATAAAACTGACTCGGGGTCACACTGCAAGGGCGATGACCTCGACCAATGGCTTGATTTTTGGGGCTTATTACCCCAACTTAGAATATATGGAGAGAACACGTTTCAGTGGATTTGTCCCACCGGAGGCTTTCCTCTATTTTGACATGATAGGTTTGATACAGGACAGATCGGCGGTTCCGTTGATCTACCACGTCTGCCGTAAGTCCGTGGAACGACGGCTCCTTTATGGCCGGGACGTTGCCGCAGTAGGCGGAGAAGCTGAAGAGCTCCTCCGGTTCAGTAGGGCGGTATCAGATCGCGATCGACGGGACGTTGTTAAAACGTCAGAACAGTTCTGGTGGTTGTCTGAGCAACAGACAGAAAATGATATCGATAGCGAGTCGCCAATGGCTGGCTTGCACAGGCTTAGTGTGTAAGACTTAGGGTGTAGGGGGTAGACACAGTGGCAACCAAAAAAATTTTAAAAAACGTAACAAAAAAAAAAAACCAAAAAACAAAAATTTTAAAAATACAAAAATACAAAAAAAAAATTAAAAAATTAAGCTGCGTCGAAAATCAAAAAAAAAATGTAAAAAATCAAAATGAAAAAAAAAAAATGTAAAAACTTATTGTTGCGTCCCAAAATCCAAAAAAAATAGAAAAACTTACAAAAACCAAAAAAAAAAATAAATTATAAAACACAAAAAAAAAAAAAAAAAAACCAAATAAAAGCTACTGTGGCTGCTCTAGTTTTAAGTAGTTTTAAGTAGTTTTAATTAGTTGTAAGTAATTTTAAGAAAAACATAAAAAATGATCTATAAAACTAAGTTTTTTAAATTTTCTTAGTTATTAATTAGTTCTAGTTTGAAATAGACATATGGTATCTTTAGGCCGAAAGGCATTAGAAATAAGTTATTGTATAATTTAGAGTACCCGCCTAGGGTCAGTAAGTTAATTAAGTTATTATGTAAGCTAGTTTAAACATTTTTGTTAGCAAGTAAGTAGATATAAGTAATAGATAATAAAAATGAATTTAAAACTGAAAACTGAAATCAAATACATAAAATTGAAATCCGCTCGGTTAAATCACAGACCAAGAGGGTAAGTTTTGGTAAAAAGTAAAGTACGCTGCTGTTGCAATAACGGAATTTATCGTTGGTCTCCAAATCCACAACGAAATTTTGAACGAGCATTCAGCAGAGAATATATTGTATTATCAACTGTTTAGAAAAAGTGACAATCAAAGTCAAGTAGTCAGCTCCCGTCAGAAGTTTTTAACAGGGCTTACATCATTCAATATGTTTGACGAACTTGCTTGAATTTGATGGATTTAAGCCCTAAGCGTGCACTTCATCAAACATTTTGTCAAACATAAGTTCTCTTTAGAGCTTTGGCGGACGTTTTTGCTTTTTCCTAATTCTTTCCGGAAACTTGTTTCGATTTTCTTAATTTTTGTTTTTAAGGAATTCACATTGACATTTGGTTAAACTTCTTTTAATTTTTCTAAAAGCATAACATAAGCTTTCTGCTTTTCGTTTTTGTTTTTGTAGTCTTCGCTGTTGGTCTTCCACGTTTCCGGTAGACTTCTATATATTTCGTGAGACTCTCGCCAATAATAGCGATCTAAATTAATAGCCATTCTTCTTATTTCTCTTTATCCGCTGTATGCGCATAGGCTGAAAACTTTGATTTCCAATGAAATGACTAGCACGCGTTCACATTCTGAAATATGCTTGTCAAAACACAGAAATATCAAAAATTTCTGATTTTCATTAAGCATGTTTGACAAACCGTTTGATGGAGCATTCACATTTTTAAAATCGAGTCTATCAGCAAATCTTTCACGCATGTTTGATAATGTGAACCCAGCTAATAGGCACTGTACAATTAGTTGGACAGATTTTGGCTTGAACGACCAATGTTTGATAGTGCGAACCCTTCAGACGACCGCTTGTACAACTTATTGGATGGTTTTGAAATCATTTTGAAAACTTTGAAGGACGGAACGGAGGAACATACAGTTGCGGTCAAAATAATAGTAGTGCGAGTAAAAGCATTGCACAGATTGGTATTTTTCGACTTTGTATTGCGTTGATAGTGAAAAACCGTTACACTTCAATTGTTTTATATGGTGGAAAAGGATCTCGTCAATATGTAAGAAGACCTCCTAACACCAAATATAATCCACGCTTTACAATCATAATGGTATGAGCATGTTTCTTCTTCTACGGAGTGGGACCCATAAACCGGATTGAAGGCATTATGGATCAGCATCTCTATGTTAGGATAATGCAGGAAGAAATGCTACCGTATACTGAAATTGAAATGCCACTGAAATGGGTCTTTCAGCAAGAAGCAATGGTTCCAGGAAAGTAGAGTAGATGTGATAGAGTGGCGTGCATAGTCTCCGGACCTTAATCCCATCGAAAACCTGTGGTGCGATGTAAAAAAATATGTTTCTAGATTCAAACCAAGCAACAACACAGGCTTTTGGGAAGCTTTACAGCAATAATGGAGCTCGATAAGCAAGGAAGATGTGGAAAACTGATAAACTCTATTCAAATTCGCAGTACAACTGCAGTTATAGTTAACAAGGGACATGTAACTAAATACTAATTATTTTATTACCAAAAACTTTGACCTAATTTTTCGATTTCGTAACATTTCAAGGTAGATTTTCCGAATACTACTATTTTTTTGACCGCTGAATTTCAACATCTGTTCAACAAACTTGCAACTATCGGATAATAATATTAAACTGATGTTTTTTTTTTTTTTGTAAATAAAAGCTTAAAACCCCACTTTGAAAACCACGTTATTGGTTTTTTAAATTAGAATTTACTGATCAGTTTTTTTCAATTTTGTTGTTTCATAAGCTCTATACTACTATTATTTTGACCGCAGCTGTATGTCATGATGTTGGACGACAAATCTGATAAGTCTGAACGCAAACTACATCCGACCATCTAACATCCAACAAACGAAATCTTCCCAACTAATTGTACAGTGTGAACTCCGCTAATCATAACTTAATTTATGTGAACAAAAAAAAAAAAATTACAAAAGCTGTTTTCCACATTAATTTGTTTTTTTTTTTGGGTCTACTTTGATATCTTTTTATAAAAAAATAAACTTCCATGGATTTCGTGGGATTCTGGGATTCGTCACTACTGAAAATTAGGAAGACGGAGACAAAACGAGGCATTTTTTTTGTTTGTTAAAGATAGAAATCAAAAGACATCCAAAAAAATTTGTAGTAAATGGTCTGCCTGTAACCAGTAAAAAAGATCAACAAGAAGAAAAAAACTCTTAAAGAGAAGCGCTTGTAAGATACCATGATATTAAGGAGATTCGAAAGCTTTTAAAGACCGACAAGAAAGTAATAGATTCGCTGTCGCCACTGAAGATCTTGAAAAACCATACCATTACAGGCTGCTTAGTGCATTTTTATAAAAAAGTTTACTTAAATATCTTAAAAAAAATATTAAAATTTATTCAAAACCATTTAAATCACACACCGGAGTTAAACTTGCATGTCTTCTGAGCGCTCTTCTGTTTGCTCTCTTTGTAAATGATATCGCAACGTGCATCTCAGGAGGAGTTCAAATTTCAGGCATCACAATTAATGTTTTACTCTATGCTGATGACCTCCTCTTATTATCTGATTCAGCAGAAACTCTGCAACTAATGATAAACCGTCTTGTATACATGGGGTTTGTTAATCAACACTGACAAGACGAAAATCATGCGGTCTTCTCACGTTCAACTCGATGTGAAGGGAGTAACACTTGGACTCTGGATGGATGTCATTTAGAAGTATCTAAAGAATATGAATATTTTGGAGTTCTGCTAAACCCAACCCTGGATTTCAGAAAACACCTTGCGGAGAAAGCGAAATCTTCACAAGGTCTGATTAATCTCACATGGAAAAAAATTTTCTCAAACGACCACATAAGCCTGTCAACAAAATATAAAATTTTCAATGCAGTCATAAAATCTACGATTTGCAATGGTGCACAAATATGGAGAATGCAAGAATACGACGACATTGAAAAGCTTCAGAGAAATTTCATTAAGAAAATCTTTAACATCCCATTGACCACACCAAACTATGCAATCTATCTAGAAACAGGACTTCCAAAACTGTTTACTTCAACTTTAAAGTTACAAGCTGACTATATAATAAAAGTACTTGGGCTTCAAAACCATCGTTTGTGCAAAATAATGTTATTTTACGAATCTCGAAACAAGGACTGGTGGTTAAAGGTATGGGATAACATCGTTGCTTCCTGTGGGGAACAAATGCCGTTGGATTATAGCAACACTAACGAGGTAAACTGTGGTACCCGTGGCGTAATGGTTAGCATATCCACCTGATAACCCAGAGGTTCGGAGTTCGAATCCCAGCTGAGGCAAAATGCAAAAATGTTTTTCCACGGGTATCGCCTTTCGCGAGGAATTGGCAAGTCCTCCGTTAGTAAATTCATTGGCATGAAAAGCGCATTCTCAATTAGCCGTTCGGAATCGGCGAAAAATTGTAGGTCCCCTCCATTCCCTCACAAGGCATGGTTGTGAGAAATGCGCTAGGCCCAGGGGCTCCTCGCTCTGTTGCGCCACCCTATTTATTTATTTATTTTTTAACGGGGTAAAGTAAAACTATACAAAAAAAATGCAAAAAGACGAAGACACTGATCAAGAGCAGATGATCGAAAAAGCAAATAATTCACAAAGCGGAGTTCTATATAGCTTACTCAATTTCAACTTGTGTGACAAAAACTATTTTCAAGATTGTTTCAGCTACAAAGATATTTCGTTTATTTTTAAAGTTACATGCGAACTCATCTATTGAAATGGAACACTATTTAACGGAAGCTTCGTCCAGTTTTGTAATTTGTGTAACTTAAAAGCCAAGGAAGATTGTTTCCATTTCTAAAGTATATGTTCGATCTTTAGAAGTCAACGAGAGTCACATTTCGGAAGACCAACACTTTCAATTGGATGAGACTTGTCGATTTTGTCAGAGTTTGCTACCGATACAGAACGCTTCTTAGGTAAAAATATTCCTAGCACATCATACCAAGTAACTATAAATTAATTTACAAGATTACTAAGTATTTTATTATACATTCATTTGTTAAATTTTTATTAGTTCAATACTCTTAAGTTACCAGTCGAGCTTTGCCAACGCTTTAAATTCATATGTAACTAAAATTCTGCAATAAATGAATCTTTGAATTGAATTAAATTGAATGAATTATTAATTAATTATGAATTAATCCATAAACAATTAGGGAATAGTTTTTAAGTCTTAACGTAAAAATTTTTAACATGGGTCGCTTTTTCCTTAAATAATAATCAATGCTTCTATTTGTTCTGAGTCCAACGCAGAAAACCGATCGAAAAAATCTTTTTTGTTTTTTGGGAAATTTAAAAAAAAAAACACAATGTCTCTTTTTTGCTTAGAGAATAAACTGCAAACAACGGAAAACCTACAAAATTGGATTTTCTGGAAAATATTGGCTTTTATTTTATTTCAATTTCTGAAAAACTAAGAAATATTTTCTCGTTCCTTGACTCCGACCAAATAAGGGCATCAATAAGTGAAAGAAAAAGTGATCCTTAGCCAAGGTAAATTTTGTAAAAATTTTGTTTTAAGAAAAAAATAAGATTTTTTTTTCAAAACTTTAATTTTGAGATTTGATTACTCATAAACAATTTTCTTAATGGACTTTGGCTCAATTTCTAGTTAACAAACAAGCTTTAAGCTCTCGAAAACACTAGAGTTTGCGGTAGTTAGTTTAGTGAGTTAGTTGTAATGACTCCTTTATTTCATAGCATTTTAACATTTTTGAAAAAAATAATTCTTAAGCCTAATTATAGTATGGCCTCTGTGGCCGTCTACCAGATTGACATTTTGAATTATGTTAACATTAATAGAAATAATAAGAAGTAGTGTTAAAGAAACAAATATATAAGAGAGGATAGTTTGAACTAAATAAAAATTACTAAAAATCTTCTTCAAGCATAGCTTTTTTATATCTTAATGCTGTTTTAATGTAGTTGTAGAGTCTGTCCCATCCCTGGTCACCGTTGAACATGCTGAGCATTTCTCCTTCCGTCATCTTGTCTTTGTTGAAATATATATACCAGAACTCTGCCAGGATTGGGCATATCGCAATAAAATGAAATGTATCTTCACGCGCTCTTAAATTG
Organism: Melanostoma mellinum; assembly: GCA_914767635.1. Classification (NCBI taxonomy): domain Eukaryota; kingdom Metazoa; phylum Arthropoda; class Insecta; order Diptera; family Syrphidae; genus Melanostoma; species Melanostoma mellinum. Next base: position 21,474,210 of record OU612059.1, read on the forward strand.
CAAGGACTACATAGTAAGGGCAGATCTGGTCGATTAGGTACGAAGTTAAGATTGAGCAGTTCTCTTCTCGCTTTGAAGATGATGCTGATTTTATTCAATGAGTTCTTATTTAAAAGGTACGAGTTCTGCAGCAGGTTGAAACTTAGACGACTGTAGTATTCTCTAAACAGAAAAGGGCTGGCTTCTGAAACATATCTTTGTAATAGGGTTTTTCCAAACTTTTCCAGGATTTCCTCGAACTTTCTTCTTAATATGTGCGGTTGCTCGCTATCACTTATATTTATGGCGATGCAACTCGTTGTTTGAGTTTGCAGTAGTAAATGGCTTATTTGAAATTTTTAAATTTTTTTCAATAAATATGTCAATTTCTTATAAAAGTCTTCCTCTCGCCTTGGCGGAGGGAGATAGACCCTCTTCTATACGATTTTTTTCGTGTCTTGACCTAACCTATTTGTCCTGAGCTTTTGTTGGCCAAAAGCCAAAAACTGTTTTTTTTTTTTCATAAAACAGACACTTATCTGTTCAATTTCATCACTCCTAGATGCATTGCTCTGCGGCCCTTCTTAAAAAAGGTCTTTTAAGGTCTACAGTTGCGATAAATTTACAACTGTATTTTTTTTAGATCTAAGGTGAGTTCCAATTTCCTTGGCTAAACAAATAAGAATCAAATATTTTCCATTTTTAAAACGTTTTTAAAAGTTTTAAGTCTGTGCGTCACTCAATGTTATTGCAACTGACAGCTATTACCATGCACACACTGTACGAAGCTTAAAGTTGCACTTATTTTAATTAAATTTCTGTCGTTTGGAAGTTTTGCAAAAACAACACAGGAAACACACACACAATGTAGAACTTGCACGAACTTGCACATCGATTTAGAAGCATTCAACTCCACATAATCCAATTATGCCCCAACTAAAAGAATTTAACGAAGTTTGCTTTAATGCTACTCAATATGAATGAATGCATTTTTTGATTTAACATTTCCTACTTTGGGTGTCGACACATTTTTGTTTAGGTTCTGTTTCAGGAACTTAAAGTTCAAGAAGGGAGTCATGGAAGTGTTGGAAGTAGTACTCTGTTGAAAAAGTGATAAAATAATAAATTCATGAATAATAACTACTACTTTATTAGATACGCAAGATGGTCCTGTAACTAGGAGCTATTATTTAACCGTCCGCCTTGCCTATCCCACATAAAATAGATCAATTTCCGCATGTAGTATCATCAGCTGCTTTCAAGTGCAGTGCTACTAATAATTAGTATTTTATATATTCTTCCAGTTAAAATTATGTATTTCTTACTGAAGCTTTCGACACATCATAAACAACTTTCAAGTTAAATGATTTTGAACTCATTCGGCATGGTCCAAAAAGAAAACTTAAAACACATTTCACTTTTTTTGAGTTTCAAACATCCCAAGGATATGAAGGGAAACAAACATTGACTAATGCAACTTAATGGGCGCATTTGGCCAAAAATCAACCCAAACGCCCTGATAGAACATTCAAGTGGTGCTTTTGCAATTTAAAGTTTCATTGTAAGAACAGAAAAAGCTGTTTTTACTTAGCTCATTAAAAAAAATTACGAGATTTAAGACACAATAGAATTTTAAAGTACGTGTACGAGACTTAAGACGCAATAGGCAATAGAATTTTAAAGCACGATACTTGTTGCGCGCCTTTTGACAGGAAGTAGGAATAGATTCTTAAAATATTGGCATTTTCAAAAACAGTTGATTTTTTCTCAACCGATGGATCACATGATTTCAACTATCCTCATTCCACGTTCCATTATTATTCTTTTTATAAAAGATAGTCTCCTTCGTGGAGCATCAGAACCGAAGTAAAATTATTTATTCATTCTTTATGATTCATTCATATTTTATAAGCTCGGTTATGGCTCTCTGATAGCGTCACAGATGCGTTTCCCTTCACTTTTAGATCGATACATGCAATTGTGTGGCAATAAAAGTCGTCACATATTCCTTGATGTAGAAAGTAGATGATGGAATATGTTTTATAGTATGAACAAGTTGCAGTAGATGAGTTTATACTTCATTTATGCATTTGTGTCTTCTTTGAAAATATAAAAGAATTCCAATTTGTTGTTTTGCAGCTTTTGTATCTTTTGTTTGAATGTGCAGCGTAGAGGAGTTTCAATAATCATAAAAGAGATAGCAAAAGTAACATTCTCTATGGATAGATATTAGATTTGTGTTAAATTCTAGTTTTAGAAGTTTTCGCAAAAATATCATACAATCAGAGTTCTCCAAGGACTTTCATTCTATTGATGTGAAAAAATGAAAATATTAATTTTTAAAAATTATTTAATTAAAAAAAATAAATAAATAAATTTTAAAAATTTAAATTTGTAGCCAAATAAATTGGAAAAGGCTGTTTATTTCCATAGTAATTGGATTCGATTAAAAAGAAGTGCGATTTCTTTCAATTTTAAATGAACTTCACTTCATCTAACGCAATTCTGGACTTCGACTTCAAAGTTTTAACCTAACGGTACCTTCCATACAACCTATAGGCTACTTGTTTCTCTTTTTGTCTAAAGTCTAAAAACGATACCTCGCATAGTACCTACCGCTTTTGATGTTTTGAATCTACCTTTACGTTAATGGTTACACAATTTTGAAAAAAAAAAAAAAATATTTTAAAATTCCTATCCATATTTGAAAAATTTGGTTTTTGAAACTTACCCAAGGAAAATCCTCTTGGCCCGATGCTTTTAATTTATTCAATTTTACTTTTGACTTGTCATCAAGTGAGGTGCCGGTCTTCGCTGATGCCCTGCCGATCGCCTTATTTTACAATCTGATGTTGAATATTTTGCTATATGGTGTGGTAAAAATGGATTGATTCTTAATCCAAGCAAATGTCAAAGTGTATCTCCTTTAAGGAAACATATATCTGCATTGCTCATTTACTCGATTTATTATTAAGGACCTCCGACTTTATACAACACATCAACTTCATTGTTTGCACAGGAAATTTAATGCTTGGCTTTATCAAAAGTTGGGCTTAAGAATTTAGGGAACCTATCATTTTCTACCCCATTTGGAACAACTAGTTTGTAAAAGCTTAACTTGTATATGCTTCTTAAATATGGGCTCCAAATTATGCAGCTCACAATTCAAGGATAGAAAGCATACATAGAAGATTTCTGTAGATTTCTTCAAGGGATTTCCTTGGAATGATCCTTAGGACCTTCCATCGTATGAGAACCATATTCAACTATTGCAGATGCTACTCTTTTTACATCGGTAAATAAATAATGACTTAGTTTTTCTTCACCAACTTACAACAACTTAACAAATTATTTATTATTATTTATTATTATTTATTAATATTCTTAATTTTTGTTTTCCATAAAAAAGAGTTTACAATGGTTAATCCTAAGAATACGGAAAAGGCTTTTCGGCCGTCTGCTGGAAATTACATTTTAAAACAAAATTAATAAAGAAAAAAAGAAAGGGTACGTGATATACACCAGCACCGAGAACCATTTAATATTTCTTAGAGACAGGCAACTTTCTTGGAAATACAACCGTCGTATCTCTTGCAAAATAGGGCACACTGCGATAAAATGGTAAATATCGTCTAACTCCTTTCTATTACACAGATTACAAATTTGCTGCAGATCGACTCTATGGGGGATGAAATTCAAGTTGAGAATTTCGACCCTTGCTTTGAAAATTATGCTTAATTTAAACGAAGAATTCTTCAGATTAAAGTAGCTATCTTCGGTAAATATTCGATGGTTGAGGTTCCTGTAGATAGTTCTGGAAGTTGACGATGATGCCCTGGTGAAGTGTTCGTCAAATATCTTGTCATCAATTTTTGAAATAATTGTCGCAAAAATATTAGACCACGACAACGACAGATCGTGGGATAAGGCCAGCTGGTTCCATTCTCTGAAAGGGAATGCATTTGCTCGTAATTGTCTTGCCATTGTCAATTTATGGAGACTTGTATTACTTCTTCTCATCATTCTCGAATAGTAGTCCGAACTTGCTTTCAGGCTCCTTATGAAGATTGGTGGTAGGCCAGACTCTACGTGTATGACATAGGTCGGTGTGGAGTTATGCAACCTGAAAATACGCGCTTGAAAAAAATTCTTTGAACCGTCTCAAATTCTTCAAAGGGAATGGCTCCAAATACCTGTGTACCATATCACATACAGGTGTTAACTGTAGCATTGAATACTTTAAATTTGGACGAGTGGTCAATCTTTTGACTAACGAAAAATTTTGGCCACATCAGATTAAGCACCAACTTAGCTTCACTGCTTTTTTCCTTAGCATGTTTTCCAGGATTCAGATTGTACGTTGAATGTACTCTCAAATACTTAAATTCAAGTACTGTATTCATTCCTTCGTTCTTCTTCAGGAAGTCTTCTACTCTTTCGACTCTCAAAAACCATAGCCTTCGTTTTTTGCGCGTTAATGTGAAGATCCCATGTATCACAATATGCCAGCAGTTTATTGATTTGTAGTTGCGGCGAAAATGGGTTGTCCGCCAGCAGAACTAAATCATCGGCATAAAGTAAAACCTTGATGAGATTTCCTGCAAAAAGTACACCGCCCGGAAGAATAGAAGAGAATTGTCAATGAATAGAGCAAACAACAGAGGGCTCAAAATGCATCCCTGAGAGACACCTGCAGTGGTGGTAAACCACTGTGGATAACTTGGATCTGTCGCATACTGCTGCACATGATGATGCTAAAAATTTTAAGTAATGCATAAGAATTTTTTGAGACACTCCAATAGTTGACAATTTATAGAATAACGCCTGTCTATTTACTATGTCGAATGCTGCTTTCAAATCCATAAAACAGACATACAGTTTTTTATTTTTCTCAAGGTGGTTCTTAGAGATGATTATCAATGCAAGAATGTGATCCAGGACAAATTGATGCTCCTGGTTTGCACTCATGCATAGATTTTGCCTTCAAGGGAGGTTCGTATCGATTGCGCAACTTGAAATTACTTCACTGTCCTCATCACAGAACTAATTATGGCTTGAGTGAGCCCCTTACTCGTATAATAGAAATCATAAACTCAAATCAGATTCAATAGTAAGGCTATTGTATGTTTTTTTAATCCTTCAGATTAAAGCAACAACATAGAAAACAGCTTCTGTGTATAACTTTTTTTATTTACAAGCTTCAATTCCGCTTCTTTTTCTCATTTTAATATTATTTGCAAAATACATTTTATTTTTTCCACAATAATCGACGTTATAGCTTCATTGCACTTCGACGAGTGCATATCTGGCCAAGGTACATCATATTACCGCTAGAGTTTAATTATTTCGTTCTTTTTACTGCACCTTGACTAACTTACTTACTTACTTAGGTGGGCATTACAGTTCCGGGTGAACCTGGGCCTCAACCAACATCCTTCTATAACGACTTCGTTTTCGGGCGAGCTCTCTCCAGTTTCGCACTCCAAGTCGGTTGAGGTCTTCATCCACTTGATTGCGCCAACTGAGACGAAGTCTTCCCCTTCCGCGATTTCCCTGCAATGTGCTTTCGAAAACCCGACGAGCCGGAGCGTTTGGGTCCATCCGCTCTACATGGCCCAACCATCGTAGCCTCGCGATGCGTACTCTTCTGGCTAGGCCCATGTCGTGGTACAGCTCATACAGCTCATTGTTGTATCTTCTTCTCCACACATTGTCTTCGCATACGGGACCAAAGATCATTCGGAGAATTTTTCTTTCGAAACGACCAAGGGTTTCCTCATCCGCTTTCGATAAGGTCCATGCTTCCGCGCCGTAAACAGGACTGGGATGATTAAGGTCTTATATAAGGTTACTTTGGTTTTTCTGGAGAGGGTTTTGTTTCTCAATTGCCTTCTTAACCCAAAGAAGCAACGGTTGGCAAGAGTTATTCTCCGTTTGATCTCCGCACTGATGTTGTTGTCCGTGTCTACAGCGGATCCTAGGTAGACGAAGTCCTGTACTACCTCGAAGTTATGTCTGTCTATTGTGACGTTTTGTCCAATTCGTCGATGTTCTGTGTCCTTGTTTGATGACAGCATATACTTTGTTTTGCCCTCATTAACCATCAAACCCATTATTGCCGCTTCTGTTTCAATACTCGCAAAAGCACCTATGACATCACGCTTTTTTCTTCCCATTACGTCAATATCGTCTGCATAAGCGAGTAATTGTAATTAACGTGGGTTTCAGATGTTCACATATTACAGCAGACAAGATCTTGTACGCGACGTTAAGGAGGCTTATCCCTCTATAATTGGCGCAATTGTGAGGGTCTCTCCACCTTGACTAAGCGTATGTAAATTCGGTGCATATCATGTTTCAAATTTTTATCTACTTTGACAAAATTCATTGTTGTTTTTTATTAAATGTTAAATTCGTCAACTAAGCACTTCTTATGTAGAAATAATATTCAAAACCTTACTGATTTCCCCATCCGTGGTAAGGGGGCAATCAATTTAAATCTACTCGTCTGTTCAACTGGTATAGCTTTCCACCACCCCCAAATGGTGAATCAGCGACGAGTATCGTAATACACAAGGATGCTATGAACCTTTCGTGTCATCGTCGAGCTTGTCACCGTCATAGTACCCTGTCAAGCTATCGAATACAAAACAGTATTTGAACAGCTAGCTTAAAGTCCTTGATTTGAGCCAGGGCTTCACTCTTTGGACTGTGTTTTGTTTAACAGTGTGGTCTTTTTGTGATTTTATTGTCATATTTAATTTAATTCTGTTGTTTAGAGTGTGTTAGACTTACATTTTAACAACTAACACATCGCTAAATGATGACTGTGACACATATTTCTGAGTACTTATAGGTGAAAAGACTCTTGAAGAAAGGTTCATTGTGCAAAAGCTAGAAATAAGCTGTTATGATAGGATAAAATAAAATATATAGCACTAAAATCATAACTCTTTACAATAGCACCTATTTTATTTAGGAAAAGCTTTTTTCCATTCTTTTATTCTTTTGCAATAGGGCAAAAGGGTTACCCAAGGGCATTAAAATAGCATAATTTCTAAATTGCTTAACCCTTGGAAAAATACTGAATTAGCAATTCCCATTCAACATTCCATAAAAACGGTGACATACCTTTTTCTTGTGTGCAAAAAGCACCAATCCCTTTGTTGTTACCAAAAAAAGGAAATAATGGCAGTATGTTTATTGTTTTGACTATTGTTTTGTTACCCTCTGGGAAAAATAAACGAATGCGAGCTCTACGAAGCTATTTACTGATAAAAATCGAAAAAGGAAAAATGTGCTAACAACCCTTTTCAGATGAATCCTTTTTTTCAATTTAATTTATTTGTCATTTCCAAAGCATATTGCCTCTTGACATTGATAGTCTGTTTGTTTTGGGAAGACGAAAAGTGTAAAGAAGACAATTTTGCAACAAATTGATTCCTTTTTTTCTTATAAGCACTTGTTGCAGAGCAATAAATGTTGGGAGTCTGTTTGTGGAAGTGTCTCAATCAATTTCTATTAAGATTTTGGTTGTCCCTAGTTTTGAGTTACTACAAATAATATTGAAATAAGATTTAGTCAATATTTGTAATGATATCAGCATCATTTTTAAAGCAATTACGTGAAGCTCACACGTCAGCATTTATCCTTATACAAAAGCTCGTTCAAGAGTTTCTTAATGCAGATAGCAGGTGGCATTGAGAATATCATGAGAGCACAACGAAATGCCTGTGATGCTGTTGGGAATGTCGAGGAGAAGGTGTCGAAAATCCATTTTAGCTATTAATGAGGACAAAAAGAACGGTAGTTGACTGTTTTCAACACCGGTGACTGGAACAAAACGTGACGAGTTTGAAAGTGAGCTGATTGAAATTAACGTACGTAGTTACTGGATACGTGTATCAAGAGCCTGGGCAGGTGGAGTAAGCTTGTCAGTTAAAGTTGTAACTTACACCGGGGGGACCGGGGTTGTAATCTGTAAACGTCACCTATGAAAAAGCAGTGGATGTGTTTTGTGTACTAAACATCGCATATACATTTATGGGAACGTCCTAACACGAAGGCTGTTGGTTTGAGGTCTGCAAAATCAATTGCTAGTGACACGGAATGGCGTGAGCCAAATGCATAAAGGGTCTAGCACAACAGAGTTCGGGTAGTACAGGAGCGCAGCAAATAGGTCCTTTCTCCCAACAATGACTTGAGAGGAATAAATAAAATGAAATAAGTAAGCCGTCGCAACAGAGCGAGGGACGGGGCTCCACACTGTGTTGCTCATTTTTTACAACCATGCCTTGTGAGTTGTGAAGGAAATGGAGGGACCTATAATTTTTTGACAATAGCGAATGGTGCTATCGGAGAACTTGTCTAAATCTGCCCGTGGAAAAACATTTTTAGTTCTCTGTTATGATTCGAACCACGAACTTCCGACGTAACAGGACACAACCCGTGAGGAATGAAAAAGACCTATTGATTTTTCTGACTCAGAACGCCTAAGTGAGAAACATCCTGTCATGGCGGCTTAAAATACTCTTGGATTATATCCAAGTTCTTCGCGAAAGCCGATACTCGTGGAAAAATAATTGGATGCTTCTGGAACTCGCACCTCGAACTTCCGCGAAACAAACATACCTGCTTATCATTACGCCACGGGCATCATAGACTGTGAACTAAAAAAAGATATTGCACTCTCAAGAACTTTTATCGTTCAAAGTCTTAAAGAACAAAAACTATATTTAACTTCTTCCATATGAGCCTCAAAGAAGTCTCAAACGAGAATGCAAACAATAACCTGCTCCTGCTCGCTACAAAAACGAACAGGAAGGTACGCAGATTATGCGAAAGTAGTTTACAAAGTCGAAAAAAGGAACAATCCTTTATTTTAAATTGAAAAAGGAAACTTGCGAACACATAAGAAAAAAAAAAGCAATCAAACGGCAAAGACCAACTTTGAGATCCTCTAGGAAAACATGTTACCGTAGCAAACTAGCACAAGGTCCATGTAGGTACTGTTTTACTTCCTGAAAAATCCCCAGGAGAGTGTATGGTAAATATTTTGACAGAACGCATGAAAAAAGTGTATCTGAAACAAGAGACTTGTCTTGTGAAATCGTGTATTTCTTGTTTTAAAGCCACAAAAAGATGGCCGTATGTGTTGGTATGCATGTATTCGATTGTAGGAGCAATTGCCATTCTCAAGAAATTTATAGAAGAAACCAATAAGACAGTGTACTAGATGTGAATGGTTTTGCATTGGGATATCAGATGAAATTCTAACGAGCCACAAGGTAGCAATTTGTTGCATGAGATTTCATTGGAAGTTATTCCAATTTTCCTAAAACAACAAAGCAGAGCCAAAAGTTCATCTAATACATTTGAACGTAATTTCCCCACATTCGTTTATATTTGTTTCAACTTGTTTTGCACAGGAAGTTACCAACTTCGCTGTTTGCGGTATGAGAAGGTCCCGAAAACAGCCATCATTTTTGATGATTTGCTTTTTTTCTGATGGTAAATTTGCTTAAGACACGTGTGGTGTTTTTCGTTGGAAGTAAACAAAACATAGAAAAGAAGCCGTAAATAACCAAGTGTACCCATAGGACTGTTGTTGAGCACCTACGCTTCTTAGAACAACGCCGACGCGACGTCTGATTTATTCATGGTTCAAAATGCTTTTTCCAAAAACAAAACAAAAATGGAAACCTATTGGTTGTGGAGAAAGAAATTACCAAAGCCCTTTCGTAGGCTTCATATTTATTTAGGAAAATAAGATTCATAGAACAATGAAAAAGTCAAACGTGTGTAAGTTGTAGCTGGTCGAAGAAGCAATTAACACATTTTACACTAGAGTGTGAATTCTTTGAATTGGTAAGAAGAAGGGTCATTGGAAAGATGCTAGTGTGGTATTCGTCTGTATACCACCAAATCAAAGAGAAAAAACCTTTGAAAAATTAGATGAATTTTAATCTTAATTAATTTTTTTCGGGTCCTCGTTTGTTTCAAGAATTACACAAACGGCCTGTTTGTCCCAAAAAGTTTTTCTCGGAATCTTTTTTATTCTGAGGTGCTAATTAGAAGAAAAAGCTGTGCAGATCCACGGATGAAATCTGAGGTGCTATTTCGAAGAAGAAGCTGTGAAGATCCATGGACAGAAGAAAAGTGAAAACCAAACAATATGTCCTTTAAAATTCTGAGAGCATTTATCTTTTCATTTAAATTGGAAAAATGAAATTCTCTTCGCAAGAGCAAGTACCTTCAAAGTGCTTTGATGTAGAAAAAGTTAATTAGCAGATAGCAAGTTCTATTTCAACCTTGAAATTGTGACACAAACATTTACTTCGGAGGTTGTATCCGTTTGATGACACCTTTATACCTCTCGGAGTACCACTCACTGTCCGCTACAGAGAAGCCACGCGCCATCCGTAGGAGTCGATCAAGCAGTGAACTGTCTATATAGACATTGTTTTGGTTTCAAGGTAACAATTTCAAGTGCAGTTTCCTCAAGTTCTCACAAACACAAAATTGCTTCGGGCCCATTTATTGATCAACTGACTCAACTAACCCCAACTAGAAAATTTACAACGAATCTAAAGTTACGAAAAACGGTTAGAAATATATCCTAAGAAAGTACAGTAAATTTGTCGAAGATTAAGGGTGTATTCTGGTATAGAAATTTGAATAAATCAATATTTTTTTTAAAAATATTTTTGTAGTTTAGACTCTTGAAAATATTTCCTTACAACGATTTTTCAAAAATAGTATTACTTTCGGAGATACAGTAGACTTTGTGAACACGAACACCAAGTTATATACCTTCCCGATTCAAATACTTTGAGATTTCCAGTGTATTTTGGTGGTACACGTAGGTTTAACAATGTTGGGTTTTACGCGTTACTTTTTCCCGATTCAGAAGAGCAGATTTTGTGACCCGGAATCTAAGCCGATTAGTTTCAACTTATATACAGGGTGTCCCGTAATTCGTTTTACATACTTTGGGATATGATTTTTGGTCATATTCTAAGAAAAAAATTGTTCTACAGTAAAGTCCGTTTCTCAAGTTTGACATCACTTTTTGACAATTTAAAAAAAGTCTAACTTTGGTGTACCCTAACCTGTGTTAAATTCGATATCTCTGTAAATACTGATGATAGAGACCTTATCTTAGACTTAATTTTTTGTAGAAATAACAATCTTTAAGATTGTATTTAAGTTGAGCTTTCATAGGTTATGGGCTGCCAGATTTTCAATTTTAAGTGGTGTCCAAATTTTCTTCCCCAAACAAAGTTTTGACTCATTTTTTCGCAGAAAATACCTGATAAACATAGAGTTTCTTTATTTTTTACAGATGAACAAAACAATAATAAAAAAAAATTTAGTAATAAGTGCACTCAAAAACCCATACATTTTATGATACTTGGAAAAAACTAAAACAAGTAAAAATTCTAATTTTGTCTTTTTTACGGTTTTTAATTGCAACAACTTGCAAAGGGAGCCGTTTTCCAAGAACTTTTAGTAGTTTCTTATGTATTTTATACAAATACAATTATAAGAAGTGCTCAAAGTGCCCTCCTTCGTTTTGAATCCATGCCATAGCCCGTTTTTGGATTTCATTGTGGGTGTTTGCTGTCGATAACTCTTGTCTTACTTGTAGTCATGTAATCTTTGAAACTGTGTTAAAATTTGTAGCTTCTGTGTTCTCGTATACGTTCCCATTCCCGTTGGAATTTAGGGATAAAATATATAGCCTTTGTCCTTCCTCAGATTCTAGACTATCTCTGTACAAAATTTAATATCAATCAGTTTAGTAGTTTGGGCGGGAGACGGTAACATAGAAAGTCGGACAGACAGAGTTACTTTCACATTTATAATATTAGTTAGGATATTATATATTTTATGATTTTTTTTTTTTACAAAAACATTGAAAAATAACGGAGTTATGTGCTGTCTTCGGATTTGTAAAAAAAAGTACGCCAACTGCTGATATATTTCCGGCCAAACGAGTAACTGAAACGAAAAAAGAAGAAAAGAAGGGGTAAGAAATGATCGTTTTTACAATGCCAAAAATTAACAATTTTCAACCTTTTCAAAAAGATCGTAAGCCATTACATACCTAGTAAATGTATTTAAGAATACTCAGTTCAATTTTGAAGTTGATCGGTCAATTTCTCTTTGAGTTATGATGTCAGTTGTGGAAAATGAAAGTGTGTGAAAGTGTCACATTGGTATATCCCCTTAAACTTCTAACGCGTTTTTCTCAAAACAATTTTTTTTATGGTGGTTGACATGATATCTCAGATTTTATCCAATCGATATTTTCAAGTTTGGAGGAGACCTTTGTGATGCACGTATCTATCTATCGAAATTCGTTATGACGATGCCATTTTGTGAACGCGCACAGTACTACGAGACAGCGATGCGGTGCAAGAAGCGATGCTACAAGCGATTTGAGATGCGATGGTTATGTTGCTCGATTGTTTGGTGTGAAAACAGTGTGGTGTGACGTGCTTTTTGCTTTCCAGCCGAGGTTTTGCTCGTCGGATTAGCCAGGGTCTTTCTGAAGAAAAACACGAAACTTCAGGATAAGGTCTTCGCCTTAAATGTACCAACTATTTATTACTAACACAACTTATTATCAATGAATAATAAGATAAGATATAAACTTAAAATTAACTTCGGTGCCGTACAGTCCCGAGTCCGTACGGATGGTCCTCAGTCGTAAGGACTAACGGTTAGATGCCTTTTTGTAGATAACTTCTTGACCTGAAACAAATAGAGAAAATCAGGCATATTTACGGCCCCTTGGTGGCACGGAGAAACAGCAGGCAATAGCTCTGGTGGATCGGCAGGTTTATGTACGACTCCTAGTGGCACGGAGGACGTTAAGTAGCTGCAAACTGAGGGTTTCCTTACGGAAATCCAATAGTACGCAATGATCGGCAGGTTTTCAGTCGGCAATAGTAAATTATAATTAACTAATTTCTTACCTAGTCTTATGGCTGCTTGCTATGCATGGACGGCGGGATCGTGTCTTTTTCACAAAATTCAGGCTGCCTATATAAATATTTCTGAAGGAACATAGTGTGAGTTATACTCTGCGAGTAAACACTCTAATGTGTGGTGCATTCATATGGCTGTTGTGTGGGTGGTGCGACAATGATACGTTGAACGTTGTACATTCGAGATTCAGTGCTGTCGACTCCGGTTGTACTATGGTATTAAAAGTACTAGATAGCAGAAAGGTATCAAAAGTAAGAGGTAGCATGAACGCTTCGTTACAGTGGAAAATAATAAATTAATTAATAAATTAATTAAATTGCACCACAACTTTTTCAAATTTTTTTCATGTTCCTACTTTAAAACAAACATTTCCTTGCATCGCATCGCTTTCTTGCACTACAGTGCGCACAGCCTTAGAAAAATCTATTAATATAAGAAAAGTTACGTCTCAGTCTACTGCTCTTATTATGTGTCCAACAAAATTTAACAGGGCAGTAGGACAACTGTGCAACTGTAATTTAGGAGAAAAAGAGATTGGATGACACATAGCAGATATTTTCTTTTAAGTTTTGATGAACTTGGGAGTTTTAAAGTCTTTCGAAAACTTCTGAAAAGTATTGTAGAATGGTGATAGGACGAAACTCATTTTGCGGTTTGGGAACTGGTACGACTTTTGCTTTTTTCCAATAATTAGGGAAAACACCGGCTATAATAATCCTGTTATTGGTTTTAGAATGTGCGGAAGGATAACCGGGTGAATTTCATCAAAGCCAACTGCGTTAGATGTGATCTACCCCTATGCACAACTAGACCAGTCACTATTTGCTCTCTGTATACCTCAGTCTACTCATGGAATTTTTTTCCATTATCTACATATGTAAACAAAGAACGTGTCAATATGCAACCAAAACGAACTTACAAGAAGGATAAAAACAAATGCTGTAGTTTGTATAATATTACTTCTAGCTGAGCCACCCGGCTTTGCTCGGGTCTGTAGTTTTGAGGTTCCCGTTCTCGGTTTTCCTCTTCCGTGGGAATTTGGGGATGAAATGTACCTAATCTTTTTTACTGTGGGTTTTTGAGGCGTCCCAACGCCTAAAGAATTTTTGTAATTTGTTCAGTAGCTTCTATGTTTCAGCAACACCATTCCTGTGGCAATCTTCCGTTCCCGTGGAAATAAGTGAATGAAATATAAATCACTGAGAGATAATCCTAATCCTAGAGTTGAAAGAATTTTTGAGATCGGTCAAGTAACTTTAATGTTCCCGTTCTCGTTCCTGTTTCTGATCCTGTCGGATTATAGGGATGAAAAATATTGCCCAAGTTCCTGAAAAAAGAGTAAAGGGGGATAATGTAGCACACCTAATGTTGAAACAATTTTTGAAATCTGTCCAGTAGTTTCTAAGTTTCCGTTCCCAACACCGTTCCTGTGGGAATATGGGGATCAAACCTTGACAGGAACCATCTCTGAACTAAACTATGTCTACCCTGAAAATCTCATAAGAATCCGTTGGGTGGTTTAGGAGTTTACCCCGGACATAAATACATATGTACATACATACAGACATACATCCTATTTTATAAATATAGATTTGAGTAATTTGACGTTAAAACTAATCTCGTTTTATGTGTCATTGGAGTTTCTTTGCACTTCAATGACAAAACCAATTACTGCCTAAAATTTGCATGAATTCTGGCAACACCATGAGTTTTTGAACTCAATTGCTCATTTTCGAAGGACCAACAGGAAACGCAATTACCTTTTTCATCAGAAATTACTGAATGGTCTCCTTTTAAACGAACCAGCACGAGTCACACCTCACACGATGATTTGTTCACCTCAAATGATTCAATTGAAGTCCTGCTGAGCTATCTAACACGATCGATGAGCGCATATGGACACTTTCATAAACAAAAGTAAAAACCTTGGAATTTAAGAATTACCATTGTTTGTAAGAAAATTGTTTTTATTCTTAAAATACCAAACAAAATAGCTCCTAATAAATATGTAGGTCTGTAGACAAGCAAATTATGAATAAAAATGCGTTCTAACAATTTGATGTTCCAATTACCATACACCCAACCACTAAAACCACAGTGAACATAAATAATATTTAACAAAATTCTGTGGGCTTTCTAACAAAAATGACTGGCAAAATCCCCATTACACCTTTGAAGAGCTTCTAATACACTCCAGACAAAAGTACGTATGTTTATTTATATATAACTCCATTCAAAACAATCTGTTTATTTTCATTTAACATTTTTATTCACTGAGTACAAACAAATATGACACAGTGGGGACAGCAATCCTCTTATGCCAGACATTTTTTGAATAAATAATAATATCCGCGAATAGCCCATCATTTTCAATTTTCATGTTTTCCAGTGAGTAGAAGAAAATCAATTCAACTCAATTTTTTGTTGTTGGTATTTCTCAAAATATAAGAATATACACTCAACGACGGAAATAATATAATATGCGAGGCACGTTTGAGGCGTAAATTTAAGGTTTACACTTTTATTGAATTTTGTGTTATCATTTAAAATTTAACAACTCAAGCCCCTCTAATAAATGTCGTCGTTTGGCAAATTTCATTGGCTCTTAATTTTACGTTTGATAGAAAGACTGCAAGGAAGGGAAATAAATTCTAACTGAAATCCTACGATAAACAGAAAGTTGTGAGAACTCTTATATCTTGAAATGTTGAAATATTATGCTTGTGCTTTGATTTTTGGTTGGATAACTTTTGCTGGAAAAACAAACAAAGGACCTATCTGCTTTGGAAACCAAATTGCTGTGAAATTGGTATTGTTTTTGAAATGGATGTTATTTTGTCTTTGAGGTGATTTTTTTTTGTGTTGTTTTTTTATAACAAAAAACACAATAATATTTTCGTTTCTATCAAAACCTTAAGAAACTTCTCTTCTTATTCTTTACAATTGTTGGACTTTGAAGAAGTCAGCCTGAGGTGGATTGCGTTCACTCGTGCCTGATTTCCAAGAGCAACGTTTCCCAACCTTTAAGAGTAAAAAAGAATATCATTCAAATGCCTGCTTTTGGTGAATCTTTGACGTTATGTTTAACCATTTTTCCGCACGTTTCGTGTGGCATCTTGGCCGTAACTTGACTAATGATGGTTCTCAATGTGACTAGAGTTCGGGGATTATACGCTGGGACACTAAAAAAAAAAAGAATTGAGTCAAACCGAATGATTATTTTGGACAACTGACGTCACCGAAACGTCAAATAACAGGACCAGGATGTAATAAAGCCATTAATATTCAACTGTTGTCAAAACCGGGAAATCGATAAATTCGGACTATCAGCAACACATGGACTTGCAGAAGCTGTAATCTTAAGAATTGTGTGTGAATTACGATGATGCACAGGCCTAGTGCATCACTAACGCTTCCACTCTCTTCAAAATTGTACCCAAGTTCAATCAATCCTTACAACAATAAATCATTGTTTCTAATGACAGCTCTGAGATTGACAGGTGTCAAATACTAGCGCTTTCAATTTAAAACCAGGAAATTAAAGACCTGACTATAGATGCTGCCCATATCATTACACATTTTGATAAAAAATCGATGATTTATATTTTATTAAACTGACTACATTCACAATTTCAACAAGAACTATTTTTATTTTTTGTGGTATTCGGTGGGTCTGCGATGCACAGGTTGCGAGCCTAAAGGCAGCCCTAGAGTAAATGTGGGGTTGATGGTTTTTATAAGTTCATTGACTAGTTCAATCAACTGTGAACTAAATTGACAATGTTGTGATCCATGCAAGACACTCTTCCAGTGTGATAGGTTAGGTTAGGTTAGGTTAGCTGTGGCTGTCAGTATACGGAGACCAACACACATAGAACACAGAGCGTAGATTGTGATACCTCTGAGACGAGAAGGTTGATCACCCTCTGGTCCCTATCTAGGGAGTTGAAATACCCTCTAATCTAACCTGGACAAAAGGGTTGATCACCAGTTACTCAAACCATTCAGAGCTTCCTACGAAAAGGGAGAAACTAATAGGGTCTTAGTTATAACTAAATTCCTGGTGTTGTCGAAAAAGTAATCACCTAAGTGAGTTTTTCGTCTGTTAGCAAGCGCAGGGCATGAGCAAAGAAAATGTGGAAGTTGAGTGATGCCATGACTGGAATGAGATTCTGAAGCTTTACAAAATCCAAAAAGGGTAAAAAGATAATGCCAGGATGGCAAGCCCCGAACTCAAGCCTGTAAAGACCAGCAGGGAAACATAGTTATAAAGCCATGTAGAGCAAATGGACCTAAATGCTCCGGCTTGAAGGGTTTTCGAAAGGAAATTGCAGAAAAATCGCAGAAGGTGAAGAACTAGTACGAACTAGAAGTAGTATGTGGTGTAATCAAGATCTCAACCGACTTAGAGTAAAAAACTGGAGAACGCTCGGCTGAAATCGAAGTCGTTATCGAAAGACTTTGGCTGAAGCCCATCTTTACCTCAAACTGTAACACCCACCAAAGTGAGAAAGTAGCACGTCCTTAGCCTGCCCTATTTTCATAAAGATATAATACTTGTGAATGTACACTGTTTGAGCAAAGTACACAGTACACAAACAATTTTGTTTTTGCTCACAACAAATTCGGTTGTCAAATTATGAGAACTTGGCGATACATGAGAGTATCCACACTCACAGTTGCCACTTGCCAAAAAATATGTGTCCAAAAATAAAAATTAAAATGACCAACCACTGCTTAAAATGACCAAAATAATGGTTGATTCCGATGAAGAAAGAAAAAAGAAGGAAGCGCTTGTATGAGGAATTATAGAAATGTCATGATAGGTATATGATGTCATATATAGGTATCAGAGTTTGTACCAAAAGTTAAAAAAAAAAAAAAAATGTCAAGGTGGAAAACCAAGAACCAGCCACGTAAAGGCTAGTAAGTAAAGCAAAGCAAGGTAGAACCGCAGTCTCTTCTGAGTATCTGGAAAAACTACTTTTGCAGGCTCAATTGAAACGATGATCAAAACGCCATACTCCAGGCCAGTTTTGCCAGATTTTTCAGGTAGAATTCCCCATTCGAGGGGAGTATATTCCCCATTCTCCCTATTTGTGCCAGCCACATTCCCCACGAATTCCCCTCGTTATTTAAAACAATGCAAATGTTCGCTTAAATCTTTAATTATTTTTAATTTTAACGTCGGTCACTATTGAAAATAATAGTTCTGCATTTTCGTTTTAGTGAGGGAATATTAGTGCATATCGACTTAAATCGGGAACTAATAGATTTCCTTCAAAATCTATCATTGTCGTTATTTCGTGCCAATATTGTTCGACTGGCAGCTGCTGAAGTCTGTCTTTTTCGTAAGCAGTCATGGAAACAGGACGTTCTCTCCATTCAGATGTCAGTTGTTCTGAAGCAAATCAGGCAATCCAAGAGCTAAGACAAAGCAACTTGAATAAGGGAGCAACCATTTTCAAAATAGCCGCTCAGAGAAGGAGAAATGCGCAGGAGATTCGTTCGCCGAAGTTCATCAATGATGCTCAAGGAGTGCTACTTGTGGATGACAAAAAAATTCTTCACAGGTGGCGGCAGTATTGTGATGATCTTTTGAATGAACAGTTTCCTCGGCGCCACTTTCCAACAGCTGCACCTAACTTTAGGGAAGTATCCGACGTCACAGTCGAAGAAGTTAGGGAGGCAGTTAAGAACTCCAAAAAAGGCAAAGCGATTGGGCCAGACGAAGTACCATATGAGTTTTGGAAAAATATGGGAGACATCGGGTTAAGATGGCTCACGATTCTCATCTCCAAACTTATAAGAGGTGACAGTTTGCCTAATCAATGGAGGGAAAGTTTTCTTCTTCCAATGTACAAGGGAAAGGGAGATACCAGAAGCTGTGACAACTATCGTTCGATCAAGTTGATGTCCCACACTATGAAGATCGTGGAGCGGGTTTTGGATAGCCGACTGCGGAAAATTATAAGGCTTTCTGATGACCAATGCGGGTTTGTCGCTTGTAAGTCAACTACAGACGCAATCCAAAGCATAAGGATCATTATGGAAAAACACCGAGATGCCTTAGAGGATTTGCATATTGTGTTGGTTGACTTCGAAAAAGCATTCGATCGACAACCACGAGATCTTATATGGGTGGCCCTCAGACACCGAGGAGTTCCTGAAGCCTATGTGCGAATAATTATGGACATGTACGAAGGAGCAGTTACAAAAGTGAGATGCCCAGCTGGAGTCACCGAAGAATTCCAAATAACAGTAGGTGTACATCAGGGAAGTGTCGTGAGTCCACTGCTCTTTATTGCTGTTCTGGATTATTTGCTCGAAGGAAAAGTAACGAACAATAAAGTACAACAATTATTCTTTGCTGACGATGGAGCCATCATAAGCGAGGATCCTACATCCCTGCAACGAGCACTTGACGTTTGGATTGATGTTCTGGAAGGAAATGGGTACCGTATTAGCGCTAAAAAGACTGGATACCTGTGCTGCCCTTTTTCTGATCCAGACAAGCCCATTCCAGACATTTATTTGAATGGAAATGTGCTTCCCAAGTGTGAAAAGTTTAAATATCTGGGATCTATGATCAATAGTGAAGCATCTTGTGATGACGACATCAATCATCGAGTAAGCGTAGGGTGGATGAAGTGGCGAGAAAACTCCGCTATCTTCTGTGATCGAAAAATGCCCCCTAAGCTGAAGGGAAGACTCTACACAGCAGTTGTCCGTCCAGCTCTGACATACGGTTCACAATGTTGGACAATGTACAAAAAGTATGAGAGCAAATTGACGGCAGCCGAAATGAAGATGCTTCGGATGACAGCAGGAGTAACAAAGCTTGATCGAATTAGAAGTACTAAGATCCGTGGAAGCCTTCATGTCAAAAGTACCATCTTGGACAAAATTCAGCACGACCGGCTCAGTTGGTATTGTCATGTTCAAAGGAGAGATCCGCAGAACCCCGTCCAAAAAGCAATATCGTACAACGTTTCAACAAATTCGCGACGAAAAAGAAAAGGCAGGCCAAAACAAATTTTGCAAATGCAAAAACAGCAGCATTTGGTTGGCCTCAGACATGGAACAATCCAAAACCGGGAGGCTTACCGACGCTTTCTGAGGTCAACGCGGCGTACCCCACAGGTGGATCACTAGTGTGAAGCGGAAAAGTGGGAGAGTTGTGATCGCTTCAAGATCACTACTCGTAACGCCGGAAATGAAAAAGAAGAAGAAGAAGAAGATGTCAGTTGTTCTCCATTACAATTTGGAACTTTTAAGGAAAAATTTGAAATTTGCTTAAAATTTATTCTCTTCGAAGCATTCAAGGCGATTTGTGGAGGGAGAAACTCCATAGGTTAAATTTCATTATTTTGAATTGTAAACCTCTTAAAAATTTATCAATAGCTATGTAAAAAACACATTTCTAGATTACAGCGTACAAATCAAACAGAAATGATTTTTCCAGTTTTTGCATGATCTCTCTTTGTGTAAGTATGTGCGTTGTTTATTTACGCACACCAAATTGTAAATCGGATGGATTTGCTAGGTAAGGAAAGAAAGATTCGGTTTTCCCCATACTTTGTAGTGGATCCCCCTTTTCCACTTTAAACAAATTTTCGACCACAATTCACCACAAAAAGGGGAATTCCCCTCAATCTGACAACACTGCTCCAGGCCTATTAGAAGTTAGGGTTGCTAAACTCGTATGCTGACAACGGTCTTGTCGCTCAAAAGCATCCGTTCCTTTAGAGCACTCCAATTACATCGAGTTGAGCGCTGTAAGTGGTTAGATGGGGAACCGTCTGTGCGCAAAAATAAGGAAAATTAGGGCCACGAATAATAACAACGTCTGGACACTAGGTATTAACAGCATAATGTTGTGAGCATAACCCGTCTGGACAGGAATTTTGTAACCATGGCTGCAGCATGTAATGTATCGTTTCGTTTGCTTAAAAAAGCTCGTATGATAGCTTAAATCAAATATAACTGCATTTGCGCACGGTCTCGACGAAATTCTCAAGTCAACTAGAGATTATATTCAAAAGAGTAAGTATGCTCCAGCTGCAATATTTAGTCGGGACAAAGAATGTTCAAGGAATGGAAAAAATTATAGTTGCACCAATTAAAGAGCAATACGCCACCTTAACTTCGCATATCTTGTCTTGTCAACGTGAACATCTGAACCCTATACCTCAGAGCAATCCCTGGGCTTGAACGACCGAACTTATTAATGCACTTTTCATATCATACGATAAGAGAACTGCTTCGTGTAAATATTTCATTTTTGAGGACCTAAAAACTGAAGTGTTTTTCTTATTCAATGGATTGACATTGAAAAAATGACCAAATGCAATAAAAAAAAGCTAAATTTTTAAATAAAAAAACAAATGACAAATACAAATTTTGGACTTTTATGATTTTCAATAACAAATCTATTACCAGCCAACTCACGCCAATTTCAGGATTTTATAAGTTTTGTGATTAAAAAATGAAGCTATTTTTATGATTTACTATAATTTAATATGTACAAAAATAACCCAAAAGATATTATTTGACTTCGAGAACCGATATCTCGAAAACGCATCGAGTCTTTTGTTTGGCCTAGAAAAGTTAAAATTATTAACAGATTGTGGCGCTTACCTAATATTTCCAGAAGAAATGTGGACTTAAAGTATCGAGAAAACGAAGCGAGACATCGGCAAATTTTATTTAACATTTTCGAATTATTTTGAGTCAATTTACAAAATGGCAAACACAATTCCTGGCACCACGGATGTCATACCTTTGTCGTTATTGAAAATCAGGAGAAAATGGAACCCAAATAATTTTAACTATTTGCTCTGGTTTGCCAAAAACTAAGATAGGCTACCATGAAAAAGAAATTGCATCAAAATACCAAGTAAAATACACAAATGTTCAACAAATACTTCCTAGCGAAAAAAAAACTTTTCTTTGTTTCAAATCAAAAGCGAACATTGATAATACATCAAAAGTTTATCCTGATTAGTTTTTCTAAAAACTATAACTCACTTCTAAGATGTTGACTAAAAACAGTTGCAGTGTGTGTAGACTACAATCCTTTTGGGGTGATTGGGATCTACAGGAGAGGTCGTTATTCTGTGGCCACCATATAGATAGCTAAACCTCTTAAAAGCTTTTTTGCTTAGAAAATACCAAACATTTCCTTGGAATTTCTTCACTGAGGTTCAATGACAATGATTGAAAAATTCGTAATTCTCAGTAGTTCTGCCAAGAACAGGATTGACAAATTTTCTAGGAAGTCAAATTTTGCTTGTCATCTCTGAAACTGAAATAAACTAAGGAAAGAGTACGTAAATACTTTTAATTATGAGTTGAAAACAGAAATTCCTTGCCAATTTTTGTATGCATTTTTGAAAGATCCCAAAGCTCTATAGACAGCTCATGTTTTGAATATTTGAGAGATTAAATGGACTTAAATTAATGGATGAGTAGAAAGCCAACTTTGAGCAAACAAGTTGAGTTCAAGGGCTCTCGTTATCCCTACAATTTCTCAAGTTCTGACATAGGGTTTACACTGTACTAATAAGGAAAGAGACGTATAAACAGAATCTCATTAATCAGATGACGTAAAATACATACATATATCGATTAATTCATTTGCCCTGTCAGCGAAGTAAAACTTTCTTTCTTTTTTGATGAAGACTAACCCAAAATGGGTTTAAGTGATATTTACGAAGAGAGGCTGTCGCCCTGCATAACTGTCTGTCTTTTTTTCATGTTACCACAAATCTTGAAGATAGCAAAATCAAAAAGACACCACCAACGACTCAGAAATTCTGTAGTGTTTCGATGAAGTATAGGCAGTGATTAGTAGGGAAGGTCTATTAAAACATGCTCAAAAAAGACATCGCCGCAAAAAATTCAAGAAATAGAGAAATAGCTTATGCAAACAATGGAAATGACTGCAATCTTTTAAATAGACACTAAAAGAAGGGAAAGGTTTGTTCGCCACAAAGCAAGGTGGTTTGATAAAGCTCGATTTGAGTTTTGTACAATCTTTTCAAGTATGATGTTGAAGAAATCGCATGACATTTTGTCACCTTGTGGAAGCAGCCGACCTTAACGGATCAGCGCGAGTTCTCCAAAGTCATCCTGCATAGTCTTACGCGTTTTGCAGGTATGCTAGAATTTTTATATGAGTTAGTAAAAATCGAGTAGATAATAAAATTCAATGCTTCGACCACACAATGCTGTCATATGTCGTTAAAGTAAAAGGTAAAAAACAGAGCGTTGCGATTGATAAATATGTAATTGTTTAATCGTAGAATCGTTTGATTTTCTTCAAAATCGTCAAAACATGACTTGTCTCTCTCTCTGTTTTATAATAGAGTTTCTGCATACCATCTTGGCCGGGGCCAAGAGTACCCATCTTAACGTCAAGATTGGGCTCTATATTAGCGCCTAAAAAAATGGTTGAGGAAACATAGAGTTATTAGTTAAAAACTTTTGAATAAACGAAGATATTAGTGTCACACTATATTAATCAATGCTTTACTTTGGCTACACGACACTGGTTTTAATATACGCACTGATTTTTTTTTTTAAATATGCTTATACTGTTTTCTCTTTTTAGATCCACGGGCAGACTATTGTAATAGTTGATTCCATCATATAAAATAGATTTCTGAGTTCTGCTCAAACGACATCGTTCTGGTCTTAAATCACTATTATTTCTTAATCTAAACGGTTGGATTTGAGATACTTCCGATATCCCATCCAATAAGTATTCCGGGAGCTTACCGTTACGCATTTTAAAAATAAAAATCATCGCATCATATATCAGTCCCTGTTTAACACTCATCCAATTTAAGCAGTCTAGCATGAACCGAATCGGAGTGTAAATGTTCAACCTCAATATTACTCTCATACCCTTGTTCTGAAGCCTTTGGAGTCTTAATTTTACGTCTTCATTGGCTCCGAACAGCAGAGTCGAGCAATAATTGAAGTGTGGCAATACTAGGGTATTATACAGTAGAATAGAAGATTCAAATGTCAATTGCTTTCTTATTCTGCTCAAAAAATAGATTTTCTTTGAAATTTTTGCACACACGTGATTCGAATGTTCCTTAAAATTAAGCTTTTCATCTATTATGACACCTAAGTATTTTATACTTTGAACACAATTTATTAATACATCGTCCATATATACATTAATTTCTTCACTTGCTCGAAATTTCATGCATTTAGTCTTATTGATATTCACCTTCAATTTGTTCATTTTCAACCATTCATCAATTCTCATCAAATCCTCATTCAATTTTTCACACATTGCTTCACTATTTTTCCCACAAATGTAGATCAGACTATCATCCGCAAAAAGTTTAACACTACAATACTTCAAACATCTTTTAAAATCATTCATATATAAAAGAAAGAGGAATACCCCCAACACTGAACCTTGTGGAACTCCCAGATCATTTATCATTGCACTAGATATTTCATCATTCACTCTAGTTCTTTGGCTTCTATTCTCTAAATAAGATTTAAACCATTCCAACTCACGACCCCTCACACCATATAAACACAACTTTTCCAATAATACATGTCTGTCGATAGTCTCAAACGCACGTTTCAGATCCAAGAAAACCGCTATCACCGAATTTCCACAATCAATTTGCCTTTTCCACTTCCACACAACACAATTAATGGCAGTTTCACATGAATGCTCTCTTCTAAAACCAGACTGTTCATCAATCAATAAATTATTGGACTCTAAATAATTTTGAAATTGATTAGCAACAAACTTTCGATTTTATAGCTCTTTCTACAAAGCAACGCTCTAGTGAATTACCCAGTCGCATTCCTCCCCTGAAATAATTCATCCTTTACACCTGCCTCGCTACGAATGCTCTTCAGTTCTACTTTGAGCACAGCTTCTGACGTACATTCAAGTACAGAGATTCATATTTAAGGCGCACCACCCGAATGTTGAATGCTATACTAGACTGTTTTCCCCTGAACTACGATTTATAAAAACTCAAAGCAATATGCTTCGGTATCTCCTATTAAATACTCTCCTAGTTTCCTAATGCCCACACTGTGTTCTGTATGAACATTATTTATATGTGTTTTCATAGCCCCTTAATGTGCGCTTTAATTATCAAAAGAAATTAATCATGCTGTCCGAGATCAATCAATTTCCTCTAACATGCATAATGATAGAGGACATAATCCTTTGTCTTGAGCCCATATTCCATTTTATGGTCTTAACGGTTGAGTATTCGAGTAGTTTCAGCGATAAGTGTAAAAACAAGGTCACACATTTCTTTGCCAAGAATAAATTCCTGCCCTGTAGTCACCCTTAAGTGTACACGATTGGTATGTCTGACAATCATTGTCTGACAATGTATGAAACTGAGCTGACAATGAGGTGAAAATTTTAAATACCTGTACACGGTATGCAGAGAAATCTCTTGCAAATCTCTAGCCAAATATTTGGCTGACAATGTCCACAATCTAAATTGGCGAAATATCTAACATTAGATTTGCAAACATTTGTAGACTTCTGCAAACCGTGTACACACCAAATCAAATTTTGGATCTGCAAATTCATTTTCAGCTCATTATCACATTGCATTTTTCAACATAAATTTGCCTTGCAATCTTCGACAAACTTGTCTGCTAATGAATAAATTTTGCAAATGTTCATTAAACTGGATCTGCAAATTTATTTATTGCCGGGCATTTGCACAAAAGTCAGAAAATAAAAAAAAATTCTGTACACACAATTGCCACATCTGCAAATTAATTTGTTTTCAAAATTATTGATGAACATATTTTTCTGCAAATTATTTTGGAGTGTACTACACGGTAGTCAGGTTGGGTGTAGACGATTGCCAGATATCAACAAATTAATTGGCAGATATTTGTCTACAAATTAGCAGCCAAGAAATTTTTTTTGCAAATTAATTTGGTGTGTACACGATTGTCAGCCATTCGAGACAAATTTTTCACTGACAGATCCGGCAATATTTGCTGACTTGGCAATCGTGTACACGTAATTTATTCCGCATGAATTACAGTTTTTTAAATTTACAATTTAATAAAATAAAATTTTTTATTTTTTAGCGCTACGTACTACATCTCCAATACCCCTCGTGAGTCGTGAGAAGCACTGCTTTATGAATTAATTTGGTAAGTTTACAATACAACCCTATCTTGCGTTCCATTTTAAATATTTTTACCAAATCAAAAGCAAAAAAGAAAAATAAATGACATCATTCACTTTGAGCGTAAATGAGAACCAAAAAACCAGAGAAAATTTCTTTGGCACGCAAATTAAAATTGCATCTCATTTGCAAAATCATTTCTCTTCAAAGGACAGATTGTAGAAATGATTTGAAAATGCTCGCTCTGTGTAAGTTTATCTAATTAAACCTTAACACTTTTGAAATAAAGTTCATTTCAAATCTGGGGATTGAGAGAAAGCAACTGTTGCTTGCGACAATGTACACAGCTACTTCTACATCGTATTTTGCACAAAAGTGATGAGATGGGGGTGCATTTTCGATGCCATGGTAGATAGGTCCTTTGGTTTTTCTTTTTTTCCCTTTTTTTCTGACAATCTGACGGTAGTTCTGTATTAGAATAATGAATGAAAGAAAGTTCTGTTTCTATTTGGCAAAGCTTCCTCTTGAATTTATCTCTTTCGAAGAAGAATCTTTGGAAAAAATTGTCTTCTAATGATAAAATGCTGTCATTAAATTGGTAAAGAAATGAATGGAATTCAATTCTGAGAAAATTTGTTCGTTGTTCGTTTTTAAATGTTTGTTTTAGGGAAATGAATTGTGAAATATCTTTACACGTTTTAACAAAAACAACAAAGCAACTTTCACAAGTGAAGTATATGATCTTAAGATAACTGATCATCATTTATGTATGTGCTTTAAATATTTTTGAAAATGATAACTCGCCACGGAGTCATGTGGAAAGGGTCAAATTTGTCATTGATTTCAGCTTATTGCGTATGAAACTGAGGTATGAGGCTTGGGATTCTGTTTATTGTATGAGTGATCCCTCTGAAGCTTATGAGCAGTTTTTTTCAATTTTTAGCAATCACATCGAAAATTCGAAGAATTATTTGAATCCCGTAAAACGTAAAAAATTTTTGAAACCTTGGATGACACCAAGACTGCTAAACCAAATAAAATTAAAAAATAGCATTGCTACAAAGTTTAAAAAGCATCCACTAAACTCTGGTCTAAAAAAATACTACGCTAAGCTTTGCAAACGAGTTAAGAGCTTAACTAATGAAACACGCGAATTATACTATACAAACCGTTTGAATCGTTTTAGGGGCAACGCTTAAAATGAATGGAGTGTTGTAAATTGTATTTTAGGAAAACAACCTAAGTCAAATGATATTTCAGGTATCTATATCAACAATGACATTACTTCTGACCCAATTTTAATCGCAAACAGTTTCAACAACTATTTTGTTAGTGTAATACAAACTGCAAAACCTACTGTCCCTCTGCACAATAGTTGCAATTGCAATGTTGAAGGTGTTTTAAGAAATGAAGCGATTCAATCAAATAGTTTCCATTTTCAAGAATTTTCATCTGCAGAAATTCAAAAGCTCATTTTAAACTTACCGAGAAAAGATTCTTGTACAAGCGATGGTATATCTGCGGTCATGTTAAAAAACATATCTTGGGAAATAGTGGATGTTTTGTGCTACATTTTTAACTTTAGTATTAATTCTGGAAAGTTTCCAAATTTTTTGAAAAGTGCGGAAGTTATTCCTCTCTTCAAAAAGGGAAACCGCAAAAATGTTGCTGATTATAGTATAGACCAATTTCATTGCTTCCTACTTTTTCTAAAATCTTTGAAAAATTAATTAAGAGAAGAATGATTTCATTTCCTGAAAAAATGAACTTTTTTTCTGATGACCAATTTGGTTTCAGATCAGGTAGATCAACAGAAGATGCAATCCTGAAAGTTTGTTGTGATCTATACAAAGGGATAAACGATAGTCAAACTACAATGGCATTGTTCATTGACATGACAAAGGCGTTTGACCTAGTAGATCATGAA
The DNA here is from genome assembly GCA_914767635.1 of Melanostoma mellinum. Lineage (NCBI taxonomy): Eukaryota > Metazoa > Arthropoda > Insecta > Diptera > Syrphidae > Melanostoma > Melanostoma mellinum. The sequence continues at coordinate 21,502,263 of OU612059.1, forward strand.
ATACTTTTGGGAAAGCTTTACAACGCTGGTTTTAGGGGTGTTTTTCATGATTGGTTGAAATCATATTTGGTCGACAGAGAACAAAGCGTCTTAGTCAACGGAACTTTTAGTGATGTATTAAAACTACAAAACGGAGTTCCTCAGGGTTCTGTTTTGGGTCCAACCCTATTTTTAATCTACATCAATTCGCTGTTTCACCAGAACTTTTCCTGGGAGTCGTATAGCTTCCGCAGATGACATAGCCTACACTTATACTGAATCCTCATATTTTCAATGTTTTGCTAAAATAAATAAAGATTTGGAATTGCTAAGAACATATCATAGATTGATTATTAGCCAAAAAACTAAAATTATGTATTTTAAGATATCGGGATCGCTTCCTTTGAATTTTGACGCTTTCTTCCATGCAAGTGACTGCCAAAAGTTTGCTTTACCTTTGCACATTTGTGGTAGAAGTAATTTTGTAGAGCAAAACCAATGCTCGGCCAACTGTTTTCAAATTGAACGTGTAGACTCAAGTACTTAGGGGTTCTCATCGACTGCAACCTTAACTGGAAAGTTCATGCACAGTCGATCAATAGCTACATGAACCTTATAACTCGAAAAATGTATTTGCTAAAGCCTTTCTGCTCAAAGAAAGTCTTAACAATGATCTACTACGGACTCACGCAGTCGAAGTTGCAGTATGGTATAGTGTCTTGGGGAGGTGCTTATATGAACACTTTTAAGCTACTTCTGATTGCACAAAAGCACAACAATAGTTTTTAATTTTTATCCTAACAATAGTTTAAAACAAATTTGTTCAAAAAAAAGCATAAGAACAACTGAAAGTACCCCACGTCAGTTATTCTTCAAATATTGATAATCATCTTGGCGGCCATTCAACTCCAACTTCTTATGTTATCGAATGGTCAGGTTTTATTCTTTTTCTTCTTTTTTTTCTGAAAATCACAGTTGTAACTAGCATGTAAGTGAAAAATGAATAATAAATAAATACTACTTCTAATAACGAGTCGGCTTAGAGTCACCTTCAAAGCGGTTTATCCACTTAGTTCAAAGTTAAGGGAGTGGTTGGCGGAAGTGTTCTTGGAATTTGTTTGGCAAGTCATTACAAACTAAAATAAATAAATAAATAGGGTGGCGCAACAGAGCGAGGAGCCCCTGGGCCTAGCGCATTTCTCACAACCATGCCTTGTGAGGGAATGGAGGGGACCTACAACTTTTCGCCGGTTCCGAACGGCTAATTGAGAATGCGCTTTTCATGGCATTGAATTTACTAACGGAGGACTTGCCAATTCCTCGCGAAAGGCGATACCCGTGGAAAAACATTTTTGCATTTTGCCTCTGCTGGGATTCGAACCTCGAACCTCTGGGTTAGCAGGTGGACATGCTAACCATTACGCCACGGGTACCACCAGTCATTACAAACTGGTCTTCAACAAATCTATAAATTTCATAGGTACGAGGGTCATCCTTCTCACCAGAAGATTAGGGTGGTTGCTGATACTTCAAGCCGTTTTCAATACAGTTTATTTTATCGACGTATTGGTCCAAGGGCGTCAACTTGGCGGTCTCGTACAGATGTTGGTTACTGTAATGTCTCTGCGACGCTGGTGGCTGAAAGTGAGGGCGGGCGAGTCTCAGAATCTTCCTTTCGAAAATTAGGAGTTTCTTCATCTCGGCATTCGAGATGGTGAACCAAACTGGGCTTCCGTAGTTGATGACGGGTCTCAGTAGCTGCTTGTACATTAGTAGTTTTGTTGGCTGACTTATTCCTGTCCTTCCCTTCAGCAAAGGGTACAGTCGGTGGAAGGCGAAGTTGGCCTTCTTAAGCACAGTGCTTGAGTGCGGGTTGAATCTAAGCATCTCGTTAAAATTGATACCAAGATTCTTTGCGTTTCTTTGGGCAGCCAGTCTGGTTTCATCAGGTAGAGTAATGTATGTGGCTCTGCAGTTAGCAGTAAAACGGCCTCTTCCTCCGGGCCTTCTGAAGCAGACGAGCTTTGACTAAGCTGAGTTGATCCGGATACCCCACTTACTATAATAAAAATAAAGTTTGTGGAAGTGAGTTTCCACTCTCGGGCAGCTATGGTTGGTGATAGGGATGTGCTATATGTCAGAGAGTCATCGGCGTAATGCAGGTTTTCGCAGTCCCTTGGGGTAGGTTGGTCCGACGTCATGATGTTGAAAAAGAATGGTTCTAGTTTTGATCCCTGAGCGACTCCCGCTCTGATGTTCTTGGTGGCGGACTTTGCGCTTCCAATTTGGACGAATAAGTTCCTGTGGGAGAGAAAAGAAAAAATTATTTTTATTAATGAAGCTAAAAAGTTTAGAAGATTTAGCTTATGGATGAGTGCTTCAATCCAAATGCTGTCAAATGCATTTTCGACATCTATAAAACGTTTGCTGTTCCCTTCATTCTTGCCAGGTTAATATTTGTAATGAGTGTTTGACTAAGTCAATATTTCCAAGCAACTTTAAATTGCGAAGGTTGTTCCTTTAAGAGAAAGCTGTGGTAGTAATGCCAAAAAAGCTGTAAAATTTTCGACCAATTAGTACTTTGCCGTTCCTTTCGAAAGGTTTAGAGAAAAAAATTGTGTGGATGTTCATATCGATTTCTATAACTTTTCGTCACCATTACAATCAGGTTTTCGAAAGAAACACTGGTGTGGTGCAACTGCCTAAAAAGTTCAGTGTGATATTGACTTCGTTTTAAATGCTGACAAGTATACCTACATCCTTGCCATATTTCATTTATCTAATGCTTTCGTCTCAGTCAAACATTTAGTCTTGACACATAAACTTAGAACTCAATTGGATCTTTCCTCAAATGTTTTGGGATTGAATTGTTAACTTAGACATTTTGGAACGGTGGGCGTCCCTCAATGATCATTGATGGGACCTTTCATGTTCAGTTTGTTATTTGTAAATGATGTCGTGAATATGTTAGAACATTGTCAATACCGATTCAACAAATTTGTGTTTGTGTTAATTCATGAATTCATTCTTGTGAACATCTCTCTAAACTACTTCGTATCCTTCCTTATTTCTAGCCTTTAGCTCCTCTTCCGAGAGCTGCCCTATGGGAAGAATACAAGACGATATGACGTCTTTTCCATGAAAGAACACTTTATCAACAGTTACTGGCATAGTGTTCCAAGAATATTCCCTTGAATACAGATCTCTTGTTGCTTCTATATAGTTTTCAAATGTACTTTCTCATATAGTATATGCACTATAATTCTTATAATTATTTAACACCGGAGCCGTATTGTTTAAACTTTGAACTAAACCTTCCTATAACTGCTCTTTGGGTAAAGATTCATTTTCAAGAAAAGTTCAAGCACGGGGCGAAAATAAATAAATGATAGGAATTCACCAACTACCCCAATATACTAACTTTTGTCTCATTCTCATATGAGCTCTAACCAGAGGATCAGATTATTCGACTAAAAGGACTTGTGTCTGTAGCCCATAAAGTGTTTAAGAAGCTTCGAAAAGACCATGTTTCGAAATATAATTTCAATTAACACACGAAAGCTATTGCGTGATGGTTTTGACCTGCTTCGGTCTGTATTATTGTAGGAGAAAATAAGATTATATTCAATAAAATCTCGTGCAACAAATTGCTGCCACGTGACTCGTTAGCATTTCCTCTGCTATCTGAATACAAACCCATTCACATTTGATAAACTGTTTTATTGCCGTTGCACGTGACGGGACAGTTTAGTGAGTGGATCTCTTAAGAACGTCAATGTCCATCGAAAACCATTTCATATACAAATTATGCTGTGAATATTATTTTCTGAGTGACAAGCTCATCTGAAGCTCACCCCGGTTCGCAGTTCATATGTTTCAAGTTTCACCATAGCTACCTTTTATTCCCTTTGGAATTTTCGCCGAAAATAAAGCAATACACAGCACTAATACCACGTACTTCGGAATGCAAAGTTGGTCCTTGTTATACGAGTATTTTTTGTTTTTTGGCAATTTATTTGTGTTGGCAACCTAGCTTTTCAATTTAAAATCTCTTCTTTCAACTTCGAAAACTATTTTTAATTTTTCCAAGAATCTTCCTGTTTGTTTTGTGTGCCCAGCAGGTTATTGTTTCGCATTATATTTTGAAAGTTTTTGTCATAAAAAATTGCGTGGAATGAGTTTTATTGTTTGGGTTTTTTTTTGGAATTGAACTTCAAACCAATTTCCGAAGAATGTGTAATAAATTTTTGACAAGTATGGACGAAGTGATTTTGCAGGCATTTCAAGTCTTTTTTTTTGCCAAATTTTTGTTTACAAATTCAGAACATCAGAACTAAAAGTTTAACTAGTTCAACACACAGATGGACTTGCATTTGGGATTTTCTTGGACTATTAAAATAAAAGTAGTTTTATAGCACAGCGATATTATACCGACTTGCTGATAGAAATTTAAAATTTAACAAGAGTCAAGAAAAAATTTAGTGGCATAGTTGAAACTGGATTGGATTGATGGATGGATGGTAAAATAACTAAACACTGCCATTCAAAGTCAGTTCAAGATACAAACTTACCTCTTTCACAGAATATTTTTGAAGGTGTAAACTGCAAACTATCGAATAAGCCTATAAAAAAAAAAATCGATTTTTTGAAAGTGTCACATCCCCTGCGTTTTTCTCGAAAGTACTTTTTCCAGGTGTTTGACATGGTATCTCAAGTTCTACCCAATCGATTCCTTTCAAACCTGGTGGAGATCTTGGTGATGTATATAAAGGGTCCGCCAAATAACTTTTTTTTTTTTTGAAAATGGGCGCAAAAAATCGAGTGTTGCTTCCGCTGTGTGGCACGTAGCGCCGTCCTGTTGAAACCAAATGCCAATATTTTCCTCTTCAATTTTTGTGAACGAAAATTCGTTTAATAAGGCCCGATACCGATCGCCATTGACGGCCACTCCTTGTTCACTTTCGAATAAAAATGACCCAATAATGCCTCTGGATCAAAATCCGCACCAAACAGTGACCCGTTTTGGGTGTATCGGTTTTTTAATGTATGCGTGTGGTTTTTCTGTGCCCCAAATGCGACAATTTTGCTTGTTTGTTCTGTCCGATATTTCGCTCCCTAGGTATGTTTTAAGGTATCCTTTAAAGATGGGGCACATCTCAACAAAGTGATATGTGTTTTCTGAAGCATCCATATAAGATGTACTGCATATGCCTACAGTGTCATTACGAAAAGCTCTAGCATTTTAGTTTAAAACACAACATCGTGCTCTGAAGACCAAATTTATCATTTCACGCGGATTGCTATCCTGAAAATAGTTTGGGACATCAGAGTGTATTAGGTTGCTATATTCGTCGTGAAATTGTGATTGATGTGGGAAAGGCCCACAAAATCAACCCAGTATTTTTCGGAAAGCTTTGTAAGTAATATATTGTGATAATCTACATTAAGCGCGGGGCTTCAAAACTGAAGTCCATTTGTGTTTGTTTGAAAAGGCCTGACCATATCTGGGCCAATAAATATTTTTCTGAATGATAACGTCAGAAATAATACGCGGAAGACGATTACGTGGCATCGACATTACTTTCCGTATGTACATAAAATGAACTTTCAAAGTTGTAGGGAATGCTTTTGGAAGGCCAGTTTCAATATGGATTGCATAATTAGGTGTGTTGTTTGGCAACCCGAAGCATCTCTTCACGAAGAAACGTTGAAGCTATTCAAATTTGAAGGTACTCTTTGAATTCCCACGCCTGTGCACAATAGTGCATTATTGATTTGGTGGCTGCGTCATGCACTTTGTATTTAGCAGAATGTGCAACAAACTTATTTTGAACAAATTTGAACCATGTCGAATTTACTGAGTTTTTTGACATTGCAAGACTTTTTGACGAATGTTCGGACCACGATATGTCACATATAACATGTCGTGGTCCGAAGATACCGCCGAGATGTTGGTAGGTTCTGATTTGATATTCTTATTTCTCCGTCATTGAAATACCATTTTTCAGCACCCGCTCTTCTACCGCTGTTTCTTAAAATCACAATTTCTGATTTTTCTAGGTTAACCTCTAGGTTCCATTTCGTACAGTACCAACTGAAGAGGTCGCGTCGATAATATTCCTTTGCAGTATATTAGGCCTATCAGAAAGGAGAACTATGTCATCGGCATATTAAAGTACGTTTATTATTCAGACTGAGACCAGTTGGTAGTTCAAAGTGGAGATCTTCTATAGTCCGGGATCCCTATTTTTTTGCGACTACTATCAAGCTAATTTTCCCTGAGTGGCTTCATTTTGTTGAGACGCCCAACAATTTTCTAACGAAAGCTTTTGACTGTGGTAGCTAACAGAGTACAGAGGTAGCAAGGGTGAAATATGTCGATTTCATGATACTATGATACTTCGAGATAATTATCTGAATTATGTAAAAAAATATTTGTCCTACAAATTGTATGGCTTGATCTTAAGAGTTGAGGAAGGGGCTCAAACATGTATCGATTACGAGGTCAAAAAAAGTGATTACTACAAGCTGATTTTTTGGTTTTTACTTATATCATATTTATATAATCTAACAGTCGGATTGTCCTACAAATTCCGTGGTACGTTATCCCGGTCCTACGCTCAATAGTAGTAGTACAGATCCTTGATAAAAATAGCGCGCTACTCTATAGCGGTGCTCCAATTGAAAATATGTATATGTATTTGAAATTCATGAAATATAAAATCTCAAGCGTGACAAAAAAAATGTTGATTTTTTGGTAGATTCCACATAACAATAAGTTAAAAAATATGTGAATGTCAAAAAGGCAAAATATAACGAACATAAATTTGTTGAGTGTCCGACCGAAGCTTCGGCTTGGGCCACATTCGGCTTAAAACACTACAATCGGCTAAACATTAGGCTTCGTCCAAAATTAGCCAAAGTTTTGCTTGACGCTTCGGCCTATGGTTGATGTTGAGCCGAATAATCGGTTTCGACTTTCTTTCGTTAAGGAAAAAAGAGACCTTTCAGTATTTTGAAGAAAAATAACATGTTTCAAGAGGCTTTTATTTAACTCCTACGAATTGAAAACACAGCATTTACATCATCGAATGAGGTATCTAAAATTATTGAAGAGTATGTATGCAGAGTTTATTCATTAAAAAAAAAAAAAAAAATGATATTAACAAAGGACGGTATGAGTTATAAACCAAAAAATGAAAACGAAGATATTTTAAAACAAAAAATCGTAGGATATGATCATTCCAGTTTGCCAATAATACACACAAGCGGTGCCCCACGGAAAAATTGACAGAAAATTTTGGATGGACAATAAATTGATGGCAAATATGAATATTATTGGTTAGATGGTCCCCAAAGTCCATCTTTTGAAGAAATATCTTCTGACATTCAAGGTACCCTATTGTTTTTTTATGATTGCCTATTCATTATTATATTATGATTTACTTAATTTTTTTATGTTATTACAGAGTCAGATATCACGAATGAAGGAAATGAAGTAGATGCCGATGATAGCGGTAGTTGCGATAGTTGCGATAGTAGCGATAGCAGCGAAGAGTTGTCTGATGAATCTGAGGAGGATTTTTTTTTTTTAATATAAATACCGAAATCTCCGTGCTTAAATCACTAAAAAATAAAGCTAAATATTTTAAATTAGAGCAAGATTTTTTCACTGTAGGTTTGTTTGTTCGTTGAAGCCCTAGGGTTGACATAGGTTTTCCCTCCACTCACTCTAGGTTTTTGCTGTGGTGAGCTGAGGGCTGTCAAATGGCATGTATTTTTTTTTGATGACAGAGATATGTGTGGATTTGTGGTTTAGCGCCTTTTGAGGACTGGAAAACACAGGTTTTTTTGAGCACTCATAGGGTTGTCAACTCTTTTGGTTGTCTGAAAGAAGCTTGTTATACTTTTCCGTCCCAAAGATTTTATAATTGAAACCATTTTCGATGAGACAGCTAGTTTAAATAATTTATAAACAGCGCCTCACAATTGATGTTGTCGAGGGCTGCAGATAGATCAACAAAGAAGGCTGTTACATAATATGTATCTATCGCACTTGCCTTGGACTTTGGAAAATTTTAATGTTAAGTATTTTTTAAAATTCGAAAATGTGAAAAAAGGAGACTCCATTTTGAGAATTTTTTTTAGCAAAGGTCAGCACGATAGCGGCATCTATACTAATAAAGAATTTCTTTAGTTTGATTGTTTTGGATGACTACAAGGGTTGGAATCATGTCAAACATGAAGCCTTATTTTTTTTGTTTTTTTTTCTTTAAAAAATAATAAAATGATAACTATAGTTTTATTTTTTTATCGTAATATAAAAATTTACAAAAATTAAGCTTCTGGGCCAGAATACCTCCTTAATCCTCTGCCACCAGCAAGATTGATTGATTGATTTTTATTTCGTAATAATATTTTCACAAAAAGTTGTTACCGCACATTTTACAATACAGTGATTTGATATATAATATCTTTCATCTGAAACATTATTTATAATTTGTGAAGAATAAGAGTTTTTGACATAGTTCAATTTGGAGGAAAATACGAAAAAAGACCTCCAATATAAATGATAAAAAGAAAAAGGAATTGAATAAAATTGAAAACAATAAAAAATTTAGGATATATGTGTGTATAAAGCTGTATTTTGAAATGCTCTAACTAGATTCAATAATAAATTAAACATTAATAAATAAATATACAATACAGTTGCAACTAACTTGAACCAGATGATAAATATTATATGACTTCAAGCCAAAAATAAATAATATAATAAATAAATAAATAAATAAATAAATAAATAAATAAATAAATAACAAAACATTTTTATTTTCAAGTAAATATATAAACAAAAAACAAAAAACAAAACGAAAAAAAAAAAATAAATAAATAAATAATTAAATAGATGCGTCAATGAAAGTAAATAAATAAACAACAAAACAAATGAATAAATAAATAAATATATAAAAGGTAAATGAATGTTAAATGAGCAAAAATTAATAAGTATACAATTAAATAATAAATAAGTGAGTTATTCAATATAAATAAATAGATGAATAAACAAATAAAATAAATAACTAAAGAAAATTAATATACACAGGAAAAAAAAATGATAAACAAATAAATAGTAAACGAAAGTATTTATGACCACAATTTATTAAACACTCATAATAATAGTATCAGTCTTAGTCATATAGATGGCTTATGAGGCAATTATCACTAGTATCGCAAATGGAGATAAATTTATTTGAAAGTTTTAGAATTCTTTCAGTTATTAATTCAACATTCGCTCTTTGGTGAAGATCATTTGTCGAGTGACGCCAAGGCAAGTCTAGCATCATTTTTAATAGTTTATTTTGTGAAACTTGCAATTTTTTTAAGTGACATTTTGCGGCGTTTCCCCATACTTGGCAACCATACAATAAAATAGCTTGGAAAATGACTTTATGAACAGTAATTTTATTTTCATTTGATAGAAAGGATTTCCTATTGATAAAAGGGTACAGTAGTTTAATGGCAATGCTCACATTTCTTAGAGTTTTGTTTATATGATAACCAAAAGTAAGTTTGCTGTCGAGATATATACCTAAATATTTAACGGATTTCTCCCAAGCAATCTCATTTCCGCTTACCCGAAGATTATTAGCTGGTAGGTAGCAAGATTTTCTTTTTCTCGAAAAAAAGATGGCTTGTACTTTTCCGGCGTTTAGTTTAATCTTCCACTTGTTATAATACTTTTCTAATATTACTATTGCATTATTTAGATTTGTCTCAATATTGAGAGCAAACTTATGCGAAGTAAATATTGCTGTGTCATCTGCAAATATAGAATATTCACATTCCGGTAGCTTGGAAAAATCTGAAGTATAAATATTATACAAAATTGGGCCAAGGACTGAGCCTTGAGGGACACCAGAGTTGAAATGGACGATTTCGGAAACACTACAATTAACATACACTTTAAAGCATCTGTCTAATAAAAAGCTTTGAATTATTTTACACAGGTTCATAGGAAAAGAATACTGTATCATTTTAAAAACAGTTCCTCTGTGCCATACAGAGTCGAAAGCTTTCTCAATATCTAGTAAAATCATTCCAGTAGATTTTCCGACTGAACGATTTTTTGTAACATAATTGCAAATCCTTTTTACTTGATGACAAGTACTGTGACCTGGTCGGAATCCAAATTGCTCGTTCGGAAATATATCTTTGTCAGCAATTGTACAGCTGAGTTTTTCTTTTAATATTCTTTCATAAATCTTACTTAAACTACTCAGCAGACTAATGGGCCTATAGCTTTCAGGTTTATCACAAGGCTTTCCTGCTTTAGCAATTGGGACAACCTTTGCTATTTTCCAAGCGCTTGGGAAATATTGCAATTTAAGGCATGCATTTATGATAAATGTAAGAAACTTTATGCCAGCCATGGGTAGATATTTTATGTAAATGTTTTTAATTTGGTCTATACCTCCTGCTTTTTGTACTTTTAGTGATTTAATTACCCTTTTTATATTTTCTACCCCTACGAAGGCATTTGTTGGTGTACTCACAGTCATAGCGGTGAAAGCTTCAATTTTTTCACAAACTAGGTTGGTAGTTGCACCATCACCCAAAGTTTGTGACACCAAATGATTTTTTGAAAACGTACGAGCTAGTTCTTCGGCTTTTTCAATTTCTGTAAAATACGTTTTTGTAGGACATTTTAAAAATGGTATGTGTCTGCTTTTGTTTCTTACAATTCTGACAATGTTCCAGAAAGGCTTAGCGTTTTTTTCTAGTAAACTAAGCTTATTATTCCACTCTTCATTGCGAAGTTTGGCGATTTGACTAGAGATTAACCTGTTGAAGTGGGAGACCATATTTTGTGAGAAAAGCTGGCGGTACCTTTGCCAGTTTCTTCTATGCGAGTTTCTTAATTTAATAAGTTCCAATATTGGAGAAGGAAGTTTTTTCGCGATTCTTTTTTTACAACTTTTGGGACACTTTCCTCTACTGAGCTCAATATGCTCTCTGTAAAATTGCTTATAATGGAGTCCACATTAGCTTTAGTAGATATGCTTTCTAGGTCAGTGGGACTGTTAGCAAGATGCATGTTGATTTTTTTTCGAAAACAGTTCCAATTTGCATTTTTAAAGTTCTGAAAGTACTCTATTTTTACAACAGCTATTGACGAAAGACGACAAGAAACAGGATTATGATCTGAGCCAAGAGCACTTACAGATATTGGCTCAGAGATAAGACTCGAAACATTAGTGACAAAAAGATCAAGGACAGATGGAATTCCGCGGGAGCCAGCAGGAAAATATGTAGGAGTAGGTGGATACAATATCTTAATATGAAAGATGAGGGGGAAATTTGAAAGAATGTTGCCCCAAGTATTCGCCCTCAAACAACTCCAGTCCCTATGACGGCAGTTAAAATCGCCACCAAATAAAAACTTGCCTTCAATGGAGAAAATATTTTTCATATCATTTTTGAGTAATATTCTTTTAGTGATTGATGAAGATCCTCCTGGAAAATAAACACAGTATACTTTAATTGTATTCTGGTTTTTTAATTTAATCTCTATTCCTATGTTTTCAATTACGCGTGTGCGTAGCACAGGTAAGAGCGAATGTTGAATTGATTTTCTAATTAAAATTGCCACTCCACCTCCCCTCTGATCATTTCTATCTACGCGATAGCACTTGAAGTCGGAGGTGGGTAATCGAACATCGTACGTCAGCCAGGTTTCTGTTATTAATGCAACATCAACATTGTTGCCATTTAAGAAGTTTAGGAGCTCAAAATATTTGTTTCGAATGCCCTTTGCATTCCAAGTTATAATATTAACATTTGTGTCTGCCATTTTACTTATTATTAGTGATTGTATAAACATACTTAGCCGCTAAATGTGCGATAACATTAAACTGCTCAATTTTAGTTTTACAAACAGATAAATTAGTAACCATTTCCATGCACAAAGAATTTAGTTCCTCAATGGAGAAAAGTGTAGAGTTGTTGTTTGAAGAGTTGTTGTTGTTGCTATATGCATTTGATGTTGATGGGGTATGCGAGTTCATTTCCCATGCATTTGAAGATGATGAAGGTGGTACTGCCTTTGCATTGGCATACATATTGTTCGCCTGTCGCTGCTGCCTTTGTGGGAGCGTGGGAAAGTCGTTCATAGATGACAAAGAAACTTGTTTTTGCGGACAAACGTGGGTTTGAGCAGCTGGAGAGAACGAAACTCTTGGTTGAGTGTGAGTATGAGTATACGTCTTTCTACCCGACAAGTTCTCTTTTATTTCAATGTACTTCGCCCTGCTAGTACATGTAATGTCAGTGGATTTATGATTGCCGTTGCAGTTGGCGTTGGCACACTTATATATTGTTGTATTATCGCATTCATTAGTTTTATGTGGACCAGCGCAGACGGCGCAATATGTTTTTACGTGGCAGTTTCTTTCCCCGTGACCAAACATTTGGCAATTGTGACATTGCGTTAGCTTACCTCGTATTTTCCTCTGATAACTCCAACTTATTTGAGTGTGAAAAATAGACCGATAATTTTTCTTCAAATCTTGTAATTTTACTGAACCATTTTCGAAAGAAATTATGTAAAATGTGTCACTAAAATGCTCGTATTTTTTTATGATTTTTTTAGTTTCAACGCACTTAAGACCAAGATTAATCAATTCGCTTTTAAGTTCATTATCCTCGGTGTCTCCGAGACCATATAATATTACTTTAAATGTTTTTGCACTTTTTAGTTCGTGAGAAAAATATTGGCAGTTTTCGGTGTTTAATTTACCTAGAACATGATTAAAAGCTTCAATTGATTCACAAAGAATTTTGATTCCAATGGAGAGTTTTTTGATTGAATAGGTGGATATTTTTAGAGTTTTCATCATGCTATGCACATATTCAGGAGATTTTTGTAAGATTTTAATTGGTGGAATGTAAACTTTTTTTTCTGGTGGAGAATTAACTTCATCCATTTCTTCATTATCGGAGTCTGGTTGGCACTGAAGAGGACGGAATCTACAGCCATCATCATAATCAACACTATTTTTATAAATATTAGAGTTTTTTCTTTGAACACTAGGACTGGCCATGTTGGAACAAAATTTCTTTCCCAAGGACAGACTTGTGTCCTCTTTTCTCCCGCGTTTACTTATGATGATTTGTTACTTCACAATTCGTAGATAAGAAATACACGTCGTACGTAGACAAAAGCTGCGTGTAGACTGCCACCAGCAAGAAATATTGAAAATCATTGGTAAGAGTTCCAAAAAGTCATTAAAACCGCAACCCTTCTAGTCCTGGTGAAATTTTCGACCCTTGCCCTTGGCGGCGTAAGGATTAAAATGCCTACTTATTATGTAAAAGTTCGAGGTTCTATCACAGACACAATTACATATTTCTTTTTCCATATCAGCATGAGGGTTAGTTAGACCTTCCCGACGATCAGTCACCTTGTCGCGGTGGGAGGGCTTAATTAGTTTATTTGAACCGAGCTCGATGCCGAAAGGTGGCCGAAGGATGGGGAAAATGAATGAAAACTAAGAATTGATCAAAAAAACAGTATGGAAGATAACCCAAAGGATTTTTATTCTCCAGGTGGCAATCGTCAAAGCGAAAATCCACCCGTAGTCTTCACTACGGCAGGGGCACGGATTCTGGAGGCCCCATCTGACATACAAACGCACACCTTTACTGGTGGATACACGCGAGTCGAAGGTACCGTAACCGATGACTCCTGCAGTTCTCTCCATGAAGCTCTTCGTGGTCTGAACTGGAAAGATGAAGAAGGCAGCTCGGAGGTACTACCTCCAAAGCTAATCTCTCATCCGGGCTTAGCTGTTGACCAGAGCGGTGCTATCACCGGACTAAGTGAAGCTGAACAAGTGGATCCCACTCCAACGATGACACCCTCTGGAGAGCAGCTTTCCAAGCGCCAACAAAAGCTGGAGAGAAGGCGAGCGGCAAAGGCTCAACGCAAAGAGGACACCAGGGTGGCCGAAGGCATTGAATTAAGTTGCGAACCTTTGGTGACGGCGGCGAAAAGGGACAGGTCGGAAGAGGTCTCACCCACCAATTCAGGACGGTCTCACGTAACCGAAGTCACCCCAACTTCTGCAAACGCGAACAGGGTCGAAAGGAAGAAGGTTTCCGGAAGCTCTGCAAAACTTCCTGTTGGTCTAACTGGAAAGTCGGTGAATGAAACTGGAGGAACAGGTCGCACGACTTGCGAATTCGGTCCACGGACACTGGCTGGAAAGGACGAAGCCGGCATGGTTGAAACTCCTGTTGGTCTAACTGGAAAGTCGGTGAATGAAACTGAAGGAGCAGGTCGCAAGGCTTGCGAATTCGGTCCACGGACACTGGCTGGAAAGGACGAAGCCGGCATGGTTGAAACTCCTGTTGGTCTAACTGGAAAGTCGGTGAATGAAACTGAAGGAACAGGTCGCAAGGCTTGCGAATTCGGTCCACGGACACTGGCTGGAAAGGACGAAGCCGGCATGGTCAAAACTCCTGGAGGTCCAACCGAAACGTTGGTGAATGAAACCGAGACTGGTAGTCAGTCTGGTCCACGGACACTGACCGGACGGGATAAAGCCTCGAAAGGAGCAATGATAATAAATCAAATTAACCTTTAACATTCTAAGGCTGCTACTGCACTCCTATGTAGCAGGCTTTCCGTGTTGAATACAAAAACTCGCCTCGTAGCAATCCAAGAGCCATGGGCCTGGAAGGGCCGAGTTCTTGGTCTTGGAGGGCTACGAGGTTTCAATATTCTCTATGACGAACGGGCTGATCCACCCCGGACCTGTCTCATCATACCGAGGTCTTTTGCAGCAACTAAACTTGACCACTTCTGTGGTCAAGACCTGGTTGCGGCTATGATAAACTACGAAACGAACGGTGAGTGGAAAACTTTCGTCGTTGCGTCAGTTTATTTTCCCTGGAACTCCATTCTTCCCCCTCCCTCAAGACAGGTTGTGGATTTGGTGGAGTTTTGTGAAAACCGGAAGTTGGGGCTTATCATGTGTTGTGATGCAAACGCTCAAAACATAGTTTGGGGCAGCGTCAAATGCAACATGAGAGGCAACCATCTTCTTAATTACATTCTGTCTTCTGACTTTGACATTAACAATGTTGGTAATACGCCAACTTTTGTTACGGCTATACGACAGGACGTAATTGACTTGACACTATCTAACAGATATGCCAAGGAGATTACCAACTGGAAAGTATTGCTGGACGTGTCACTCTCAGACCACAGATACATTCAATTCCATGTAGCAAATGTGACTCCCACTCCTTTAGTTACAAGAAATCCCAGAAAAACTAACTGGACACTTTTCAACGATGAGCTCGGTAATTTCGTCAAAACTCTACCTAAGCTCTCAACATCACAAAAAGTGGAAGATGCCGTTCTAGAAGTGAATTGTGCCCTTACAAGTAGCTTCGAGCTGGCATGTCCAGCTAGACAATTACCTAGTAGATCTATGGTTCCGTGGTGGAACAATGAACTACAGAAACTTCGCAGGGAAACCAGAAGTATTTTGAATAGGTCCCTCAAGACCAAATCAGATGTCGACTGGAACCTGTATCGATCTAAGCAGAAGGACTTTAAAAGGTTAATTCGAAGATCAAAGAATGCCTCTTACAAAGAATTCTGTGAAAGTATAGAAACACTCAGTGAAACTAGTCGACTTACTAAAGCCCTTAAAAGGAGCAAGGTAAACAAACTAGAAACGCTCAGGAAATCAGACGGTTCCTATACCGAGTCCAAAGCAGAGACACTCAGTCTTATGCTGGAAACTCATTTTCCAGGAAACCAGATATCAATCGGACCACAGCAATCTATTTCCCTTAGATCAGTTGAATCCGATAAATCCACTCGACTTAGCTGGTACACGTCATCGTTAGTTGTTACCGACGAAGCCATCAAATATACCGTGGCATCTTTTGACAGTTTCAAGTCACCTGGCACTGACGGTGTTTACCCAGCTATGTTGCAGGAAAGTATAAACCTTTTGCTTCCTACTTTGAAAAATATTTTCACTGGTAGTTTAGCCCTAGCGTATATACCAACTCCATGGCAGAGTGTTAGAGTCGCCTTCATACCAAAAATTGATAAACAAGACTACTCACTCGCCAAGAGCTTTAGACCCATCAGTCTTACCTCCTTTCTGCTTAAGACGCTGGAAAGAATGGTTGAGATTTACATTCGTAAAACCTCACTCCAATTACACCCTCTGTCTCAGATGCAACATGCTTACCAAAGAGGAAAATCTTGCGAGACCGCACTTCAAAATCTTGTTAGCAGGATTGAATGCGCGCTTGACAGGAAAGAATTTGCGGTAGGTATTTTCATCGACATTCAAGGTGCTTTTGACAATGCAAGTTTCGATGGTATGTGTAATGCTGCCAGAGAACACGGTGTGGACGAGTCATTAGTGTTGTGGATTAAAGCAATGCTAGTAAATAGAACCGTAATCGCTGAGGCTGAGTGTGGACAATATGTTGCAACGGGAGTGAATAAGGGCTGCCCACAAGGTGGCGTTTTATCTCCTCTTCTGTGGTGCATGTTGATCGACTCTCTACTCGTAATGCTCAATGGTTCTAACGTTCATGCCCAAGCATATGCAGACGACGTCGCCGTGCTCTCGATTGGCTCCAGCCTCCAAGCTGTCTGTTCCCGAGCACAGGCTGCGCTTTGTATGATTGACACCTGGTGTGTTAGAAACGGTCTCTCCGTCAATCCTCTTAAAACCGAGGTTGTCCTCTTCACGAGACGTAGAAAATTGACTGGTTTGACCCAACTTTCACTTAAAGGCGTCAACATTCCTTTTTCAAATGAAGTCAAACATCTTGGAGTAATCCTGGATAAAAAACTTCTTTGGTCAAAACATGTCGAGTCTAAAACTACTAAAGCACTATCAGTTTTCTGGCAATGTAAAGGAGCCTTTGGCAAGACATGGGGTCTTTCACCGAAAAGGGTCCTTTGGATCTATACGGCTATGATAAGACCAATAATCTCCTATGCGTCAGTTGTTTGGTGGAATAAGCTCTCGCGTAAATACGTTATTGCCTCGTTTGCCAAACTTCAAAGAACAATTTGTCTGGGTGTTACGGGGGCCTTCCCCAGCACACCGGGAGCTGCTCTCGACGCACTGTTGAATCTTCCTCCCCTTGATACTTACATCATGGGGTGTACTCTCAAGACCATTTCTCGTTTAAAGCGATGTGGTCTCTGGCACAATTCGCACTGGAGCTTTGAGGAACTCGCAAGCAGCATATCTTTTGACTCACGTCTAATGGATATGCCGTCTGACACGATGATCCCAAGGCTCAAACTGCGTCAAAATTACTCAGTCAACTTTCCTTCGGTTCAGGACTGGTTCACCCCAGAATCTGAGCCTGGAAAGAACTGTTATCGTATCTTCACAGATGGCTCCAAAACCGACGAGGGTTCTGGTGCTGGTGCCTTTGTTGAGAACGACGACATACGACTGCACTCATCTTTGGGATCATACGCATCCGTTTTCCAAGCGGAAGCTTATGCTATCCTTATGGCCTTGAGCTACGTAACGAACAATGGATGGACGGGGAGAAGTATCTGTGTTTGCAGCGACAGCCAAGCTGTGCTTAAGGCCCTTCTCAACCCTCTAACCACTTCGAAAGTGATCCAGGAATGCAAGAGCTCTCTGAATGCGATCGGAAGATTAAATTCCTTGAGTCTCATTTGGGTTCCGGGCCATCACGGCATAACTGGAAATGAAGTCGCCGATGAACTTGCTAGGCAGGGATCTCAGACAGCTTTTTCAGGACCTGAACCGTCGCTAGGTCTGCCATCATCCTCAGTGAGAGCTTCAATCAACGATTGGATCTGTGAAGAGCAAAATCGTTGATGGCATGCCTCCAGTGGATGCAGGCAAACCAAGCGCATGCTCCCCAACGTTAGTAAGAAGACTGCAACATTTTTGCTAGATCGTAGCAGAAAAGACTGTAGAAAGCTTATTGGCGTTGCCAGCGGGCACTTCTCTTTTGCCAAGCATTTAAACGTGTTAGGCTTAAGCGACACCACACTCTGTGAATCTTGTGGAGAAGATGAGGACACTGCAGAGCACTTCCTCTGTGAATGTCCTGCTTTTTCTCGCATGAGGTTACAGATACTCGGCGCAGACATGGTGAGAGCTGGTAACTTAGGCTCCTTATCATGGCAGCGTCTTTTGGCTTTTCTCCGAACATCTGGAAAGCTATAACAAATAGAAGGTTGCTATCTGGTAGTACAATGGACCGGTATTTAGGTCTGAGTGCTCCAGCTGGTATTTAAAAAAAAAAAAAAAAAAAATAAAAAAAAAGAGGGTTAGTTCGACTTGAGTGCGTTTATTTAGAAATTCAATATGAAAATCCAAGCAGAATAATCATAGTTAAATCGAATATTAATCTAAATACCCGTCTTTCATACGCCTTTTGATATCTTTATTTTAATGTCTCCTTTTGTCGAGCATTCTATTGAATTATTTCAAATGACTAGAACAAAGTCCAGTTTCTTACCTACCTCATTTTCCATTTAATTTCCCTACTTATTTTTTATTGCTTCACAAGTAGTTCTACCACTGCTTTCAATGTATTTTTCCCTTGATAAACAACATCACCATTCTATGCGTCAATAACTTTTCATTAGAAGGCTACGCAGCACATCTAATGCAATAATCACCTAATCATCACATAAAGGCTCTTTCATCAACTAATAAGGCTGTATACCTGTATCGTTTCAAGGAAGAAAAATCTAAGTTGATTTTCCACAATGGTGGTAATTCAGTTAAATGGGGCATCCGCACACTGTCTTTGGAAAGAAGGAAATGCAATATACAGGGTAAAAATAACGTACAGCATCCTTCCTGTTTCCATCATCACACCCTTTTGTAAAATACGAAACTCCTACACCCATTCTTAATTTATTAACAATTTTGATTTCATTAAATACCCGGCAAGCCTAGCTGTGAAAATTCGACAGGAAAATTACGAGTATTGAGGGTTGTATAAAACTTAGAAAAAACGATTTCATTAGGTATTAGGGTAAAATCACCATAGTCTGTATTCCGAGCAGGTCTCTTCAGTGTTTTTCCAAATGGAAGTTTCGTTTTTCTTTTATGGTATAAATTTATTACAGCTACTCGTACACCCACCGCAGCAAAGGAAAATGAAACTTACTCGTTTCGAGAAGTTTTAATTCTTCCCATTCTGGGGACCCGGAAAAGGTTAGAAAGTTGTGTTACGATATTTTCCACATCAGTTTACAAAAGGAAAAACATAGCTAAACTGATATGTGAGTTTTGTGAATGGTGAGACCATTTTTTTGTCAAAATAAGTCAACCTCGTGAGACCACATCTCTCAGTCTTAATTTATTGAAAAAAGGTTTCTTTTTTGCTTTCGAGTTCTGAAATGGTGTTGATTGTGTTGATTCCCCAATCGTATAATCCAAACCAAGCCAGATGTATCCATTGATAATAAATTTGGGGACAAACTTTGAAATACGAAAACACAAACACACACATAACAAACCTTATGTAAGCCCACCAACATGATTGAGTCTGGGAAAAGTTTTCTTATCCTTTTAAGTGGTTTCTTATTGGGATGGGGTGTGAAACCTAAACACAAGATAATAAATACAAAAATTATCATCGGGGATTGAGAAGAATTTGTCATGTGGCACTTACCAGTTTCGACTTATCTCACAGTGAGGTATTTTTTTTCTAGATGATTATTGACTTTTACTTTTCCTTGAGGTTGAGGTGAAAGTAGAGTGAGTCTGAATAAAGAAAGGAAAGGGTATAGACAGATTTTGGGGCATAAGGAACCGCACAGACTTTTGTTTGAGGTTTGGTCAGAGTCTCAACCGATTGGTTTTCTATATTTATTTTATTGTAGGAGAGGTATGTGTTGCTGTCGACATAGATAAGAAAGTAATTCAAAACCATAATTGGCAATGAACAAAATTAAAAAAATGAGTTGAGTCGTTCCTGATGTCAGTGGAGTCATAGAGTCATAGAGGTTGCATTAATGGTTGCCTTAGAGGCGTATTAAGATTGGTTGTCAGAGTCCAAGAGAAGTCATCTAACACTCACTAGTATTACTGAGGGATAGGGGAAGACTTCCGGTTCAGGTGTGAAAGAGTGATCTAGGTTAAAATTAGCTGGTGACCATTCTCGCTGATTTCACCACCTTCCACATATTACTGATGACTATAGCAAATCTTATAGCCCCTGCTACAATCATGGTTTGTGTACTTACGAAATTTTCTGTACCAGCTTCTCTTAAAGCCGCCATTTTGAATAATGGTCAGTGGTGAATACTAAGACTGAGCAAATATAGTGTCCAGTCAAGTGTTGGAGGAGTCTACTGAAGATTTTCAACTAGCACGATGAAGCGAAGTGTCTGTAAAAACCTTTTTGGGCTTCCATCATTGATATTACGATTCTCTGTCGAAGATCAAAGTTTGAACCGTTTTTACCGTTTCTTTGAAGAACATAACTTACTCACTTACTTAGATTGGCATAACAGTTCGGGGTGAACCTGAGCCTCAACAAACATCTTTCGATAAAAATTTCAATTTCGGGCGAGTTTTTCTAGTTTTGCACTTTAAGTCGGCTGAGGTCTTCTTTCATTTGATTGCGCCATCCAAAACGCGATCTTTCAAGTTCCACTTCGCGTTGCGTACTCTTCCATCACCGAAAAATTCTGCTTTTAAACTCCTCCTTCAATAATTTTGGAAGCGATACGAAAAGTTGGAAAAAGTCCATTGATTGATCCATTGATTGATCCATTCCTCCAAATGGACGATTACTCTTAAGCCATATTCAAAACCAAAATCAAAACTCTAAACTTGGTTCAAACTAATCAGTTTCTCAACCATAGAAACTTTTGTTTGGCATTCGGGTGGACATAATTCTAAAACGTTAAAGACTGAGGCTCAAGTACTTGATGCATTTGCTGCATATTCGAACATATGGGGTCAAATCAAAATGGTTTAAGATGAGAAGTTGTTTTCTGCAAGAGATATTCTCCGTCTGATCTCCGCACTGATGTTGTTATCTGTGTGCACAGAAAACAGAATCAAACATAATTTTCTAAAAACCGCTAGAAACATGCCGAGCCTCCAGAAACCTTTGGCAAGATATTTCCAAGAAAAAAAAAAAAGAAAAAAAAAAAACAGAATTTCTACTCCAGCTAAGCAGACCTCGGCTCTCTCTGTTGATTGGCATTCTCACGGGCCACAACTCGTTTGGTACCAACATGATGAGAGTGGGCATAAGTACATCCGACTTATGTAGAGGATGCCAAGATGAGGAGGCAGAGAAGGGATCATTCCACTCCCTCTGTGAGTGTCCTAGCTTGGTCCACACCAGGAAAAAGGCCTTTGGAGAATACTTTTTCGACGAACTGGGCGACATCTCTAATCTCCCACTAAGCGACGCAACGTCCTGAAACTTACTCAGGGCTCCAAATGGTTCAGTGGGGGATCCCTACCCCAATAAGCCAATCACCAACCCAAGCCTCTACCTCTCCAATGCTTCCACCTCGTCATCCTCTGTTTTCCCGGGGAGCACAATGGATCCTTGAGATCCGAGTGAGGTGCTGCCACTTGTGGCTGCACCCCCCATGCAACCTAACCTAACCTATATGTGTGTACAGCAGATCCTAGGTAGACAAAGTCCTGTACTACCTCGAAAGTTATGTCAGTTTATTGAGACGTTTTGTCCAATACGTCGATGTTCTCTGTCCTTGTTTGACGAGAGCATGTACTTCATTTTACCCTCATTAACCATTTCTGAACCAATTTTTTCGCTTCTGTTTCAATGCTCGCAAAAGGACCTACCATACTTTCTCCATCTCTTTACGAAACATCGTCGTAAGCGTAAGCGAGTAATTTTACAGACTTTTGAAAGATTTTGCGTCTGGTGTTGGCGTTTGTTTTCCTTCCAATTTTTTCAAGAAATCGCATAAATGTTTTTGTCGCCTTGTTGAAAGCCTCGACATTTCGACATCGAATGTCTCGGTTAGTTTTTAACCGATAGTCGTTCGAGTTTGGCTGGGATTCCGAAACTAGACATGGCTATGTACGCCTCTTCTCTGTAAATGCAGTCATACGCAGCCGCGAAATCGATAAAGAGATGCTAGATATCGATATTATGTTATCGAGTATTTTGTCAGACCTTCCGCAATGTGGAAGTTTGTAATACTGTGATTTTTTCTGTTCTAAGGCCACATGGACAAATGGAGCTTTCAAATTGTTGACGTAGCGTTTCAGATGTTCAAAAATTACAGTAGACAAGATATTATATACATGACGCCGACGCAACGCGACGTTAAGGCGGCTTATTCCGCTATAGTTGGCGCAATTGTGAGGGATTCCCTTTTTTAGGATCGATCATACGATACCGAGATTACATTCATCGGGCATATAGATCATCTATTGCATGTCCCTTCCCAACTAATCTCCAGGTGCCTTAAAAAGCTCGTTGCACCTGCAGTCTTATTTGATTTAAGTTGCATATGGCAAGCTGAACTTCTTTTGGGTCGGGAGGACGGCATTCTTGATCATCGTCCAAGTTGAATGGGACATTCTTCCTAACAGGGGAATAAGTGTCTTCTTCGCCGTTAAGCAGTCTGCAGAAGTGGTCGTTCCAGATCCTCAGTAGCGACTGTCACTCTACAACTATGTTTCCCTGCTGGTCTTTACAGGCTTGAGTTCGGGGCTTGCCACCCTGGTAAGATCTTATTACCTTTGGTAAGACTTTCGAACCTTATTCCTGTCATGGCATCTCTCAATTTCCTCAAACGAGCGCGTCTCATCTCTCATGCGGCTTCCTTTTGATTTTGAGAACTCGGCGTTCTTCTCTCTCTTTTCTTCTGGTATATATCTCGTTATACTGGTCATAAGCGGGGCTTGTTCTCTTTTGCACAAGCATTTGTCGAACTTTTTGTTTGGCTGCATTTGCCTGCCTGCAATGTTCATCGAACCACTAGTTTCGATTTGTTAAGTTTGGTTGAGTTGAACCCAGAACATCAGAGGCAGCGGTTCTGATGGCTGCCACTGGCCTTTAATGCTTTATGCGTAGACATAACACGGTGGGTGTGTAGAACATAACTTTTAAGTAAAATGTCGCCTTTATTAGAAAATGCTGGACAAATAAAATGTCCGCTACAGAAAACACTATACGTACGACCAAGTCGGGCATTTCATTTCCAAGGACGCAATGTAATTCTCTTCTCATGATTCACTAGCAACCAGTCTATTGTTTGAACTAATCACCACTCCTCAGTGAACTGGATGGAGTGCAGTTTTACAGGACCACACTTCACTGCGCTTTTATCAGCAATAACCATTTGGAAAAAAGTAAAATCGAATCGCTTTTGTTTTAAAATGAATTAATTAACGGTTGCCAGGGCTTAAGAAGCAATTTTGTCGTTTCGATCTCGCTTTTTTATTTTTATTGTAAAAGGTTTAACAATATATAGTGGGAAGGGTTTGATATGAGCTTTATAATTTCATGATCTTTTACATGACAAACATGGTAATTTGAGGTCTGGTTAAATTTTATTCCAATTTTATGGAATACTTTTCATTCGATTTGCATTTATATTGAGGCTTATGTTTTGATAGGTTGTCATCGATTTTTTATGAGCCTTGAAATAGACAACAATGCCCAACAATTGCCATGAAATGTAAAAGTAAGAGTTTTCCAATGAATTGACGTTTCTCCTACAAATCAACCAAAAAACAATAACAGCTAATAAATTAAACCAGAAATGGAACTTTTTTGGGGAGAAACCTTTTCCTGTGCAGCAAAATGCCACATCAAAGTGACGGCGAAGAAAAGCTGCTGCAAGAAGTTAGTGCAAAGTTTTCGGCGAGATGAAAATGATGGCTGATAGTAATGTAATCGAGTTTCCTAGTTTCGCCTCTGAGCTTTCCTGGAAAAAACTAACTTTGTTTTCCAGAAGCGAAGCATGAAGAACACTGAATCTCGATAATTGAATAGTCACAATGAAATCAAATTAGAAGGGCGATAATTGACTGAGAACCAACAGGTGTGACCAGCATCAGCAAATCCCACAAATAAACCAAATGAAACTACAGCCTTACGAGTATTGAGGTCCCCAAGCCCCTATAATATCCAAGATGTTCACACACTTTATATCGAGCTTCATAGTACCGACTTCTGAGAATTGTTATGGTCTACAAATGTCTCATACAACGTTGAACTTTTCTAAAATATTAAGCATAGCACTGTATCTAATGGAATATCTAATTTTGACAGGTCTCATACGTGTAGCTCAGACAGCTCAGATGTTTTCAACCAGATAAATGTATACATATTATTTTTCCATTGATTTATGTCTATGAAGTGGGTCTGTGTCTGTATACTCGTATGTAAAGGTTATTCCAGTGATGTTAATGGACCGAAATGCTTAGTAAAGTCTATAGATAGAAAATTTATTATTCATACATACGTTGAACAAAATGTTTGTGTGGAGAAATTCATTGTCAAACAAATATCTTTCTGCCAATTAAGTTGACATTTTGTGAAGTTCTACTGACATTTGTCGGGGGAGTGGTTGTGTTATTATTTCCTGTGACTTTTTTATTAAATAAAAAACGATATGAAATCATATTTTGTTATTATTTATTCAGCCATCATAAAACAGGTGGGAGGGCGTAGGCGTTGGTATTTGAAATTTAAATGAAAAATGTTGCTGGATAGAATTTTTAAACTTTAGGGAAAGTTTTATTTTCTCTCTTGTCTCAGTTTTACTAAAAGTCAAGAATAATAATATTTATGTGCAAAACTTCGTCATGGTTTCTTATCAACGCGCTGAAGGAAGAAAAATGTGTAGGTACGGAAAAGGCGGAGAGGAAATGTTAGGCATTAATGCATTTCCCGAAACTAATTACAGTGGTCGCCTGTTGTTTTTCATTTCATGCCAGAAACGAGTGGTTGTTGGAGTGGTTGATCCAAGAATGCGAGATATGCACTGCTAGGTGCACGTAATTAATCTGTGAGTGCTGTTTGTTGCATTATGAAATGAGAATCTTTTGAAAATACTTGGGCATCGTATTTAAAAAAAATATATAAATTTTTAGCGACCCGTATCATAATACGATTCAAACTCGACAAATGTTTCTGCACACTTTGAGACGAAATTAATTCAATAGCGCAAATCTAAAATCAGCGTCATTTTTAGAGAAATAGCCAGGCTCTAGTAAATATCACTGTAAATTCAAAATGAGGTATTTAAATAAATACGATTTATAAACAACTTTAAAAAGCGCTTGGTTAAAATAAATGTTAACCGCACCTTAATAAAGATAGTTCCTCGAAGTGCCTCTCAAGAAATACAAATGAAAAAGCGCGTTTCAAAATGGAACACAAGAGCTGCAGAAAAGAAGCGAAGAAAAAGTGCGCCCAACTTCAAGCAAAAAGCACGGAGGGCCTGTATCGAGAGCTGGAAGAGATTTCTGCCCCAGCTGCTGAAGCAAATCAGGC
This sequence comes from Melanostoma mellinum, assembly GCA_914767635.1. Lineage (NCBI taxonomy): Eukaryota > Metazoa > Arthropoda > Insecta > Diptera > Syrphidae > Melanostoma > Melanostoma mellinum. Next base: position 21,527,793 of record OU612059.1, read on the forward strand.
AATCCAAGAGCTAAGACAAAGCAACTTGAATAAGGGAGCAACCATTTTCAAAATAGCCGCTCAGAGAATTAGAAATGCGCAGGAGATTCGTTCGCCGAAGTTCATCAATGATGCTCAAGGAGTGCTACTTGTGGATGACGACAAAAATCTTCATAGGCGGCGACAGTATTGTGATGATCTTTTGAATGAACAGTTTCCTCGGCGCCACTTTCCAACAGCTGCACCTAACTTAACGGAAGTATCCGACATCACAGTCGAAGAAGTTAGAGAGGCAGTTAAGAACTCCAAAAAAGGAAAAGCGATTGGGCCAGGTACCATATGAGTTTTGGAAAAATATGGGAGACATCGGGCTAAGATGGCTCACGGTTCTCATCTCCAAACTTATAAGAGGTGACAGTTTGCCTAATCAATGGAGGGAAAGTTTTCTTCTTCCAATGTACAAGGGAAAGGGAGATACCAGAAGCTGTGACAACTATCGTTCGATCAAGTTGATGTCCCACACTATGAAGATCGTGGAGCGGGTTTTGGATAGCCGACTGCGGAAAATAATAAGGCTGTCTGATGACCAATGCGGGTTTGTCGCTTGTAAGTCAACTACAGACGCAATCCAAAGCATAAGGATCATTATGGAAAAACACCGAGATGCCTTAGAGGATTTGCATATTGTGTTGGTTGACTTCGAAAAAGCATTCGATCGACAACCACGAGATCTGATATGGGTGGCCCTCAGACACCGAGGAGTTCCTGAAGCCTATGTGCGAATAATTATGGACATGTACGAGGGAGCAGTTACAAAAGTGAAAAAGAGCCCAGCTAGAGTCACCGAAGAATTCCAAATAACAGTAGGTGTACATCAGGGAAGTGGCTTGAGTCCACTGCTCTTTATTGCTGTTCTGGATTATTTGCTCGAAGGAAAAGTAACGGACAATAAAGTACAACAATTATTCTTTGCTGACGATGGAGCCATCATAAGCGAGGATCCTACATCCCTGCAACGAGCACTTGACGTTTGGATTGATGTTCTGGAAGGAAATGGGTACCGTATTAGCGCTTAAAAGACTGAATACCTGTGCTGCCCTTTTTCTGATCCGGACAAGCCTATTCCAGACATTTATTTGAATGGAAATGTGCTTCCCAGGTGTGAAAAGTTTAAATATCTGGGATCTATGATCAATAGTGAAGCATCTTGTGATGACGACATCAATCATCGAGTAAGCGTAGGGTGGATGAAGTGGCGAGAAAACTCCGCTATCTTCTGTGATCGAAAAATGCCCCCTAAGCTGAAGGGAAGACTCTACACAGCAGTTGTCCGTCCAGCTCTGACATACGGTTCACAATGTTGGACAATGTACAAAAATTGACGGCAGCCGAAATGAAGAAGCTCCGGATGACAGCAGGAGTAACAAAGCTTGATTGAATTAGTACTAAGATCCGTGGAAGCCTTCATGTCAAAAGTATCATCTTGGACAAAATTCAGCACGACCGGCTCAGTTGGTATTGCCATGTTCAAAGGAGAGATCCGAAGAACCCCGTCCAAAAGGCAATATCGTACAACGTTTCAACAAATTCGCGACGAAAAAGAAAAGGCAGGCCAAAACACTCCTGGTACAAGCAAATGCAAAAACAGCAGCATTTGGTTGGCCTCAGACATGGAACAATCCAAAACCGGGAGGCTTGCCGACGATTTCTGAGGTCAACGCGGCGTACCCCACAGGCGGATCACTAGTGAGAAGCAGAAAAGTGGGAGAGTTGTGATCGCTTGAAAGAATTTTGATTTTGTTAATTTTTAGGATTTTTTTCTTTTAATTTGATATTTACAATACAAAAATATTGTGACATGCCTTTTAATAGTGGTGAATGAACTAAAATAAATAAATAGGTCGGCGCAGCAAAGCGAGGAGTATAGGGGCGTAGTGCATTTCTAACTACCTTTCTGTTTATTTTTTCGCGATAGTGTCGGAACATTGTATGATATTGCAATATCGACGAGGTTCTCTGGATCTCAACACGACAATACCAACTGAAACGCTCGTGTTTTATTTTAGGCCAGACGGTATTTTTGTTGTGAAGTTTCCCATCTTGGATTCACCAAGGTTTGGATTTCGGGGCTAAAACCTAATTCTTTCAATCTTTAAAATCCCCGCTGTTCAAAGAATAAACTTCAACTCTGCTGCTATCAACTTTTCGAATATGAAAGAATTTTTTAAATCGGCTTTTTGCTTTTTAAAAGCCAAGTCAACTTCATCATGTCGCTTTTTGGCTGTCGGTTGCTGTTTGTCATGTTTTAAAATCATTACATTAATAATAATATTTCCCAAAATGGCTGAAATTAGTATAGCTTCAAGAATTGAATTGAACTCCCTTTAAAAAATTTCTTGAAATGAACTTAATTTTCACGCCGTGATGGTCTTCTATTTTTTGATTATTATTATTTTTTTTTTTGTTAAAAATCCCCATTACTAATTTCGGTTTCAACAGTTGCAATAAAAATTTATTTATGCAACTGAAATAAATAATGTGAAATGTTCTTTTGTTTAATTGGTTAACTCGAAGACAATCGCAACAATTAAACGAAATTTGAGTTACTTTCAAAAGAAAAATCTTTGACTGTATGCAAATAATGAAACTTTTTTCTTACCCTTCAGCCTTTCAATATTGCGTGTTTTGATTACGAGAACAAGCTCGTTGGCGAGATGACACTTTTCCCAGAAAAATTTGGAATTTGTTTGTTGTTTTAAATTGATAAATTGTTCATTTTGTTCTCAACCAGGGACACGTCACTTATACTTGGATAGCGCTTCCAAAGTTAGAAAAGTGAAGGAAAAGATTTGAATTTAATTCGTCTGAATATCTATCAACTCTCCAAACAATCACTGATTTTTGATACGTTCACATAAAAGTGAGTTGATTTACTTTAAAAGGGAGGGGGCCCAGTAAATATTTTCAGCATCACAACTTTTTCATTTTGAGATTTCGTGTAATTTAATAGCTGAATTTTGCAAATTTTAGTTTATTGTAAAACGTTGTGTATGAAACAAAAAGTCCGCAGCCACAGAATAGCTAAAGTCAGACCACACATGTTGGAGGATAATCCCTTAAAGACTTTTTGGTGCTATTATCTGACTACTGCGGCATCATCATCTGCAAAAGCAATAACTTTACAACCACCCTGTTTCAATATTCAATACTGGTCTGAATACCATTTACTTCGTTTGGTATTCAGACCAGTTCTGAACTAATAATAATAACTGGATTGCGTTGAGGGAATTCACTTCAGAAGTTGAGATTACTGATGATTTGTGGACGTTGGTATAAGGAGGCGATTCACTTATACCAAGAATTTCGCTTTAGTTAGTTTCTGATGATGTGGGGAATATTTCACAGTATACGAACAAGCGTGCCCAGAGTCCTTACCAGAGCTTTATGCAACTGATTTATATGAAGCATACTGTGCAAGTCTGATTTCAAAAATAAAAGACATCGGCGCGGATTTCTTTTTCTGGCCAAAAACCTGTCAAAATGTTGGTACCGTTCGCATTTATTGTAGAAAGTTCATTTGAAAATGGTCACTAGCTAGTGAGGTTTCTATAAATCATTTCAACTTAATGACCCCATTTTAAAGTTAGAGTGATGTTTAATGACTAAAGGGCTGACTAAAGATTTGCACTATTTCAATAATTAGCAAAGAAAAAAATTATGTTAACAGGACATAGAAAAGTAGTGAAACATTACTAAGCAAAAACTCTGAGTAAAAAATTAACATAGATCACAATAATAAAATCCATCTCATATTTAGGAACCAAACAGATGGTACACTGGTTTTTAGTTTTAATTTTAAACTATTTTTACTGATTTGGAAATCGGGGAAAAGGGTGGGAGTTGGATACCAAACTCAAGGGAGCTACTGGCTCATGCATGCCAAAGTTAGTTCTGTGGTGGGAAAAATGTAAGAACTCTATAATTATGTAGTTGTTTAGATCCTTCACTATAGTTGAATCTAATGTGGCAGAGCAAGTCAGCAGCATCAATTGAGCCTGTCATTGATTGATGAAAAAATACTGAATCATTGCTGATTCGTATCTATGAGAGAGTTTGGAAATTTAATAGGCGAATACGATTTTCATAAGATGAAGAATGAAAGGATCTTCCCAAGGTAGCCATTTGAGAGCAAAACGTATGAATCTGTATTGTAATGTTCTTATGATTATCATGAAATGGTGAACTCCCCTGAGAATCATACCCTAGAATCTAGATATGGCCAACATAGCAGTTGATTAAAGAGACGGTGATTTCAGTGCCAATCGATTTCTTTGACCATTGCTTAGTGAAGCCAAGCATTGAATTTATTTTGTTGATAATGAAGTTGTTTGAAAAAGTAAATCAACACCAAGGTCACGGAATCACGGAATCTAGAAACTTGGGATATTGATTGAATATTCTCCAATACTAGGCGATCTTTTTGGGAGACTTTGGCACTTGGAAGCCATCAAACTATGCGCAATCATACAACAAAAATATCGATATCTTTTTTCAAGAATTCGCTATCCGGAGAATTTTCGACGGTTATAAAAACCTTCATACCTTCATATTATTAGCAATGATTAAACTATGGCTTAAGGATGTACGAGATATTACATCATTTGTTGCATAATGAAAAGCAAGGGACCAGGATGACTTCCTTGTGGCATCCCAGACAAAGCAAAGGAATTAAGAATATTATTCTAAGACAGTTAGTCAAACGCCTTAGAGAAGGCAGTAGTCAAGCTCGTACCCACAATCAAGAGCATTGGATCATTTATGATAAAAAGACAGAAGATTTATTAGCCGTCGATCTTTTTTGCATAAATCCGCTGCTGATGGCTGATAAGGATAACAGATGATAACATTCTTTGCGAAGAAGAATAAAGTTTTGCAGACTACTCGTTCAAATATCTTAGAAATATATGAGAGCTTTAAAGTTAGTCTGTAGTTTCTTTTATAGGTTTTTTTTATTCCAAATTTAAATATTCCAGTTTTCAGAGAAGGATTGAAAAGTGGAAAGGAAAAACGTGAAGAACACTTTTTAAAACAATTGGTGGAATTGTCTCCGGACAAAAAGAAATGCCGTTTTTAAAAGAAGAAAGGTAGTGAGGAATTCAGTCTATGTGGTTCCCGCTTCGTGATGGTTAACATGTCTGTTTGTTAACCGGGAGGTTCGTGGATCGTGTCCCGACAGAAGTAAAAATGTTTTTCCACTTGTATTACCTTTGGCGAGGTATTGGCAAGCCCTCCGATAGTAAATTCATTGCCATGAAAAGCGCTTTTTCTATTAACCGTTTGGAATCAGCAGAAAGTTGTAGGCCTCATCCATTCCCTCACAAGGGAAATGGCTTTGTTGCGCCACCTTATATATTTATTTAATTTTTTTCTGTCTCTTTGAATATGGATAATTTCGTGAACATCGGTCCAATAGAAATTTTTCAGTTCAATTAACATTGCTTAACATTGCATTAGGACCGAAGAACCACAAATCAATTGAGCATAAACATTTTTTTTATTCTGTCGAAAGGTTTCAAAGCACTGACTGGAACACTCATACGGGTCTAACGCACTACTTTACAGATTTTGAAATATTCATAGAAAAATCAGAAGGCACTATGACGAGGACCCTGGGTTATCACTTGTCGCCATCCCCATGCCTACCCGAGTCTTTGTAACCGAAGAAATGCAGAACATTATGTGAAAGTTAAGGGCTCTGTAGTGTCGTTATGTTCTCCAGAATTCACAGATGCGTGGTATCATCACTTATGCCACACAAACAGTGCTCCAGTGAAATAGCCAGTTGCATTCCTCCCCTGAAATAATTTAGCCGCAATACCCGCGTCGCAAGGAATGCTCATCAGTTCTCCCTTCAGCCCAACTTCGGTCGTATAGAGATTCATATTTTAACCCCTCAACCCGGATGTGGAATGCTTTACCTAACTCAATTTTCCCCACGCAATATAACGTCCAGAAATTCAAGAGTGATGTGCATCGGCATATCCTTTCTTATCCTTTCCTTATTTCCTAACACCCGCACTGTGTTCTAAACATTATAAGGGTAGTCATAACCCCTTGAAGTGCGCGTAGGTTATAAAAAAAAACACGTTGGCCAAAGAGAAGGCCCCTGTGGCCACGCCAATAAGTGTTATACAGTCTTTTCTGCTTCGGAATAACAAAAATGTTGCGATTTTCTAATTACCGTTGGGCAGCATGAGTTTAATCTGGAATGAAGGAAGACATGCCATCTACGGTTATTCTCTTGACAGATCCAATCGTTGAGGGAATCCCTGAGTGAAGGTCTCCGCAGATCAAGCGCTGGTTCCGGTTCGAGGAAAGCTGTTTAGATCCAGTTGCGATCTCGTTACCAGCTTTGCAGTGATGGCCTGGAGCCCAATGGCACTAAAAAATGTGTACACTTTTCACAGCGTTCAGAGAGTTCTTTCATAAGACGAAGTAAGTTAGCGTTATTTTGTTTATAATATCATATCAGAACCAGCACATACCTGAACTTATGTAGAATGTTGTATAAGAAACTGTCTCACCATTACAAAATAATTAACATCTGCTCACGAATTTTTCCCAACACAAATTAGTGTTTGCTATGCTATGACAAAGTATTAATAAGAAAGAGTTTTATCCCAAAAAATAGTTGCTCTAAAATTGATGCTCGAAAATGCCATGTTAAATTCACTACCATCAACGGAATTAAGTGCGACGAATGACTTCATATGTGAGCTCAAGCTAACAAGTGAAATATTTGGAATTTCATGACATAATGAGTTTCTCCTCTTATTGGGCTGCCCAGAATTTAAGTGAGTTGGTGGTAAGAGCATTTCCAACGAAAACAGAAAAGTTCTTACTTAATGAAAACGGTTCATACGAATAGTTCTTCAAAAACAATTCAACCAACAATTTCGGTCAAACAAACATACAAAATACACATACATAGCAACGCACCACTTGAAAAAGGGTCGGCATTTGGCAATAAACAGGCCTCTTCTGTCCAACGTTTATTCAAATATTCCAACACATAAGCCTACCCATTATTTTCAATTTGGGTTCAGATTGCGGATTTTGGGGGTGATGGATGGGGGTGGGTGGCGCTTGTAGTTTATGTGTATGTATATTTGGAAATGAAAAATGAAAAGAAAAACTCAAATTTCAGGATCTAACATTCAATATTACATTTATGTGTGTATTTTCAATGAAACTTTATGATCTCCAAATGGTAAACAAAAGAACATTGTTTTAGGGTGTACTTTATGCCAACCGGAAGCTAGTTTCTCGGGTAATCACTTTGCAGTTTTTGGAACGTGTAGTACGCACGTTCACATTTGTCGTACTACAACACATTTGTATCCATCACTCTCGACTATCGAGCACAGACGGGTGGGTTAGCTGGAAGTTCTGCTTTCAATTGTACTCTGGCCATAAGAATAAAGAAAATTGGTGATAAATATGAACGACTTGAACGTGGAAATAAAAGAGCAAAGCTGCTTCGTGGTTATTTCCCACATCCACATGTTTCTATGAAGCACCTGTTTGGTATGTGGGAGTAAGTACCTACTGCAGTTGCCTAGCTTATTGGTTCTTGTAAAGGTAATAAATATTTCTGGTAGAAGCGTAGGATTTATAGTATTCCATATAACTCGATGGAAAATCCAATGTCTGAGATTAACTCCCGAAATGCCGCAGTAAACACTCCACGGTATTACAGAGGGATAGTATTCTCGACTATGGAGAACCTTATCTACTTTTGTATGAACCGTACAAATGGGCCACAGGCTGATTGCGCAGCTAATGAAGGTTTCTAAAAATATTTTTCTATGGTTTGTATGTGGCAAAAGGCAGAAGTTACTGATTCAGTGGTTCTATTAAAAACATGAATAAAACAAAAATCGGCGGTGGAACTTCACTGCCCTACGGCAGAGTTGTTGCTCTTTGGTGAATGAAAGTATTACTTTCATATGAGCTTCAAAACTTATGCATACGAATAAATAAACAGGAAAGTTAAACAAAATTCCACAAAGCACACACATTATTAAATTGGAATATCGTTTCGAGTTCATCTTCTTATTACTCGGTGGTGAGTGAAAACGGAGTGAGAGTATGATCTCAAAGAGTTCAAAAAGTCGGCGTTTTGTTTTTGAATTATGGCTTCTAATTTATAATTTGGTTGATTTATAACATCAAAACAAAGAGTTTTGAATTCACAAGATAATATTTCACATCCATCTCGTCATATTTGATAAGGAAGATCGATAATACTAATAATATAATATCTAAATATCATAGAATATCTAAATTTTAATTCTCAGTAAAAAGTTTAAGTAATTGATCGTTATGATAATAAAGAAAATTTGAGTAAAATCGCATAAGATGTTAAAAAAAAAATTAAATTCAATATTTTAGTGTTCCGAAAATCTGAAAACACCACCTTTTAGCAGTAGCTCTTATGCCACGTCCCCACTTGAAGTTATATAAGGTTTCATTCCAGGATGGTTTGAGTTAATCTAGTAGTGTCACTTTATGAAAAAAAAGTTGAGTTGATATTTTTGTCTTTAGTAAAAAGGAGACATTTCAAATGAACTCGCCAGAAACGCAATACTTCTGCCCTTCTCACTGATAACGGAGAGTATCGGCATACCAATTGCTACATACAAACGTTTGCTCAAGCAGGACGCATATATTTATAAGAAAACTAATCTGCGATGGCCTAGCAGTTTAACTCGTACTGCAATGAAGCAACTTTGTCTCAAGCAAGGTCTTGAATCCTAGTACGCTGGTGAAATGAAAAAAAAAGTCCCAAACATATAATTGACAGGACAGAGTTGCTTTTTTTTTTTTTTTTTTTTTTTTTATGATCAACGCGCACATCAAGAGGTTATGAATACCCTTATAATGTTGTTAAACACAGTGCGAGCATTAGGAAAATAGGATAGGATTTGAAAGGAGACACCGATGCACGTTGCTTTTGAATTTTTGTGAATCGTAATGAAGTGGAAATACAGAGCCAGGTAAAGCATTCCACATTCGGGTGGTGCGACTGAAATACGAGCCTCTATACTTGACTGTACGCCCGAAGTTGGGCTCTAGGTAAAACTGATGAGCATTCCTAGCGAGGCGGGTGTTGCAGCTTAATTGTTTTAGAGGAGGAATGCAACTGGCTACTTCACTAGAGCACTGTTTGTGAAAAAGCGACAAAAGAGACTGAGACAGGTAACGTTTCGACTATGTTCAAGAGAATCAATCAATTCAACGTTTGAACTATCACCTATCAACTTTAAAGCTCTATATTGTACCCTATCAAGTAGGCGCAAAGATGTTTCAGGAGCACCTGACCAGATATGGGAGTTATACTCCAGTTTTGGGCGGATGAAGGCCTTATAAATTGTAGCCAGATCAGAAGGGATGAAGAACTTCCTGCATCGTCTTAAGAAACCTAAGCACTTAGCAGCGTTTTTGACAACTTCAAATATGTGGTCATTCCAACGAAGATCATCGTTTACACACATACCAAGTACTGACAGCTTTTCGGTTTCTTCGATGCTGGTACCATTCATGGATAATGGCAATGGGGGAATGTTAAGCTTCAACGACAAGAGGCAGCATTGAGTTTTTGAAGCATTGAATTCTACTCGGTTCATAAGACTCCATGCAACAATGCTGTCAAGTTCAGAATTCAATAAGCTTATCATACGCAACCGTTCCAGTTCCACATCCGAAGAGCAGGGACGTGAATTTGGAAACCAATATGAGGGTCGAGTCGTTAGCAAAACAGTTAAGTGGATTAGAAGTTTCAGACAAGAGATCATTAATGAAAATGAGGAAGAGAGTCGGAGACAAAACGGAGCCCTGGGGCACACCAGCATTTATGAAGTGGGTGTCAGACTTGAAGCCATCCAACACAACTTGTATTGAACGGTCGGAAAGGTAGTTTCTAATCCAACGAAGAAGAGACTCATCGATACCAAAAGCACGCATTTTCGATAAACGAGCCTGATGCCAAACCCCTCAAATGCTTTAGAAATATCAAGCGCAATAATCTTACTTTCTCCAAAACAATGTAAAGATTTGTTCCACTTTTCGGTGAGATAAGCCATCAAATCACCAGTCTACCGTTTGCTACGAAAGCCATACTGACGGTCATTAAGGAACTTTCGTTCTTCAAGATATTTCATAAGTTGACGGTTTATCAACGTTTCCATGACGTTGGAAAGAAGGGACGTAAGTGCAATTGGGCGGTAGGCCAAAGTGTGTTAGGCGAGTTGACAGCAACTTTAATCTAATCTTACCTAAGCAAGAAGTTTTTAATTCATATAAACGCTGAAAGTTTCATCAAAACCGTTAGAGCAGTTTTTTAAAAACCTGTTTTTTATTTTTCACTTTTTTTTTTTGAATTGGGTATACGAATCTTAAGACCTTGCCAAAAGATTTTTGAGTAAAATTTTAATCGAAGGTGTAGTTTTGAAAATATTAAAAATAACAAAATTTTTTTAAGAAATTAATAAAAATTTCGAAAATTAAAATTTTTAGCAAGTTCAGACGCTAACTTTCTACCTACTATGGAAGTTACCTTTTTTTAGAATTTTTTCATAATTTTTGTTTATCATCCTGTGAAGGACATCCAAGAAATATTTAGAGGCGTTTTGAGTAAAATAAGTATTGTCGCATAGGCAGGTACCGTAACCGTTACTTCAAGACAAAGAACCAATTACAAAAAAAAAAAAAATCCTCTGTAAGCTTCCCATAGACCCTATCTGAAAATTTTAAAGAAAGTCGCTTAAGCGGTTTAGGCTGTATATCCATATACAGACAGACACATCCACTTTATTCCTATTCTCTTTCCTCTCTTAATGTCATCTTCAATTGTTATCCCAAATTTGTTTTCTGCACGATTGCCCCGTATTTTTGAAGTGACTAACAAATCCAAGTTTCGTTCCTACAAACACTTAATCAGAATTTCTTATCAGTAAACTTAATGCTTTTAAGAACGATAGTGTCACAGTGATTTTTGATGTTGGTTTCTAGTTTTGCTTGACAGAAGATGGAAATCAAATTGACGAAGGTTAAGTCTCATCTGCATTCAACCGCGGGAATGAAGTCATAAAAATTCGGCGTTGAGATTGTTTGTCTGTGAAGATTTTTTCGAAAGTATTATTAAAGTTAATTTTGGGTTTAACTGTGCGTACGTTCGGTTCATTGCTTCGATATGAAATCAATTTTTAAATAACTTCTAGTTTTTTTCAAGATCGAACGGTTTAACGCCGCTGGAAAATTTTTTGTGGGCTTATGTGAAGTAGATGGTATTGGCAGATAAGCCCAAGGCGATCGACGCCTTTGAGGAAAATATTTAGTGCTTCATATGGCCCCAGAAGGCGCAAAAAGTAGTCGAAAATTAAGCATTTCGGTTGAAATTTATTTGACAAAGCAGAGGCAGCCTCTAAAAAGGCTTTCAACAAGGCGATAAAATGTCATGCGATTGGTTAAGATTCATACTTCAAAAGATTGTACACAACTCAAACGTCAGTCCCAGAGGAATGCTCTTTCAAAAGTAATTAAGCACACGATATTAACGCCATGGGAAGAAGAAATGCTTTTGAAAGAGAAGCTCCAAAACTGAGTTTGATGGTTAATGAGGGCAAAACGAAGTACATATGTATATGCTTTCATCAAACAAGGACACCGAACATCGACGAATAGGACAAAAACTCACAGTAGAAAGACATTACTTCAAGGTATTGCCGAGATTAGTCTAACTATAGGATTCTCGACAGACACGGAAACAACATCAGTGGGAAAATAAAACGTAGAATTACTCCTGCTAGTGCTAACCGTTGCTTCTTTGTGTTGAGAAGGCAATGGGGTAACAAAATCTTCTCTATAAGCGGATGAAGAAACCTTTGGTTGAGTCGAAAAATAAGTACTCGCAATGACCTTTGTTTCCGTATGCGAAGACAATGTGTGGAGAAAAAGGTTCAACATAATGAATTGTATGAGGCGAAAAGTATGCTTTGACTCTCTCTGTTGATTGGCATTCTCACGGGTCATAACTCATTTGATACCTACCTGATGTTTATAGAGTACGCCGGGACAAAGAGGCAGAAAAAGGACCATTTCTATTTCTCTGCAACTGTCCTAGTCTGGCTCATACTTGGAAAAAAGCCCTCGAACAATACTTCTTCGACGAACTGGGTGACATCACTAACCTTCCGCTGAAAAGAGTATCCTTATCAGGGCCGGATTTCATTAAAATGCCGCTCTGTGCACCTTAAAAAATGCCGCCTCTATTATTGAATTATAAATAATTGAAATGTTAGTGAGATCGTTAACTATATAATTAACGAATGAAATGAATGAAAAATGTAAGGTTTGAATTCATTTACTGTTACATGGTAAAAGAATAATCACATAAAGCTTTTTCATAAGAAAATAAAACTCAAAGTTGACATACAAGATAATTACGGATGTTTGTTTGTTTTCGTTTTCAAATGCAAACACGCCTTACTTTCTTTACCGCGAACTGATCTATTAGTTCTTCACAATTCAAGCGTTCAAGCAAATCCGACTCGATGCACAGAATGCTAGACCATTTAGCCGACTGCCCGTCATAGTTGAACGAAAATAGTTTTTGACTCTTTTCAAACATGAAAATGAACGTTCGTTTGGGAACTCATACCGAGTCGTTCCTTTTCAAGAATTTTAATAGCTTGGATGGTGAATCACGTTCTAGTTTTTTCTCGGAGCAATACGCGTGGAAGTGCACCAATTCGTCATCCAATGAATGTTTGAGGTCCGAGGTATAAATTGTCCTTAGATGTTCCGACTTCTTACGAATTTCGCAGGAATTCAAATCTCCAAATTCAGTGATAACTGAAAACTTTCCATGAATTTCTTCATATGCTTGGCATCTTCTTCGCAATTCAGAGTCAAAATTGTCAAGAATTACGTTGAAAGTGTTGACTCGAAAATTATCCCTTCCTGACAATTGAACATATCATCTCGTGCTTCATCAGCCTGCAACTTTCTCCTTCTTCTTCTAGAAACACTTGTCTGGTACTCTTGACTCTCTGAGATTTCTAACGCTTTCTGTTCATAAACTTCGAATTCCAGCTACTACTTTAATCAGTCCACGATAGTTATCAATTACATCAGTTATGCTGATATCAACCTTTTGCAACCTTTGGCTGACAGCATCGAACCTTGAAAGTAAAAAATGCCAAAGAATCTGCATGAATGTTGTTTCCAGTCGTTCAAGTTGAATGCGAAGTCCTTTTGCTTCTTGCCTCGTGATCGCTTCCAGTAATATCTTCTTCAATGGTTATTAGAGTTTCAATTATCTCACCATAGAACTTGATGAGCACTTTAACTGCTTCGTGACAAGCTGACCATCTTGTTGCTGACAATGATTTCAAAGCAATCTTCTTTCCTACATGAGTTTGTAGAATTCCCCAGCGATGTGTAGATGCAGTAAAAAAAGTTGTACAATGCTTGGACTGTGTTGAAATAAGATGCTGCTTCGGGGGTACTCTCGACTGCGTGAATCCCGACCAAATTCATTGAATGACCAGCACAAGGAGCATGCTCTGCAAGATCGTTGATTTCTTTGACTCTTGACTGTAAACCTGAATAAATGCCTGACACATTTTTCGCGTTATCGTACGACTGACTTCGACAATTTTGAATATCAAGGTCGAAGCATTCAAGAACAGATATTACAGCCATCAACAAATCTTCTGCTTTATGTCCAGTGTTTTCAATGAACATGAGAAACCATGAGAAACAATTGCCGTCATTAATACGCTTTTCACCTTCTTTCTTTTTAACAAAAAAAACTTTCCAGTTTTGGAGTTTCGCACAAAATCTTCTCTTCCTTGCTGGCCTTATTTGAAGCGCGCTTTTTATAAGCAGCGCCGCCTAACCTTTTCCGCCCATCACTCATAGTCTACTGAATATATATCATCAACTTGAACAAAAAAAAAAATATTAAATTGTTTTGTTTTGATAATATTAACTTGACTTGATCGGAAATCGAATCACAGCAGCTGACAGACGATGGGCAATAGAAATATTGCCAGAGTGTATAGAGTATAGAGCTTTTCACAATAGTGTCACCGTCAAATGAGAGAGAAAAAAAAAATGGACAGCTGAATCACTTGGTATAAAAACATTGTTGGCGGTAGTAGGCAAAAACATAAATATATACACTCGTCGCTACTACCACGAAGAAACAGCTGCCGCCCGTGCGGCAAGGATACTTGAAGACGAGTATCGTTGACGACGAGTGTATCAGGGAGTTTTATTCTTCGTATGCTAAGGAGCGTTTAATCGGGAAGATGTAGATAATTAACTCCAAATGAATAATAATAAGATATTCGGAATTCCGGAAATTTACAGTGATAATGTGATGCGTTTCAGGCGTATATAGCACCTTTGTCCCGAAAAATTCTTTTATGACTGAAAGAATCTTTGACTTTCGTTTCAAATTTTGCCGCCCCCATAGAATTTGCCGCCCTGTGCCAAAGCACCGAGAGCACCTAGTGTAAATCCAGGGTTGATCCTTATATTCAGTTATTGCTCCAAATAGTTCAGTGGGGGTTCCCAATCCCAATTTCCCAATAACTCAGTCATCAATCCAATCCTCTTCTTCCTCCCCCCAACTTCTTACGCTCTGTTACGGGAGGAGCACAATGGATCCTTGAGATCTCAGTGAGTTGTTGCCGCGTGCTACTACAACAGCCATCCAACCTAACTGTACCTAGTTCAAATGATTGCTTTTGTCATCCAACTTCAATTGACTCAGCTATTTTTCGGGTTAGGTAATATTTTTGATCTTATGCAATATTTTTCAACTTCTATGAATGTGGAACCGTTTTGTTATATATAGGTATGACTACCGACTAAAATCGATGCGAGACTTTCTACTGCATCATGTTACGAACGTATACGGAAAGTTCTGCAATTTGGGAAACATGTTGATGAGGTTACTAGGAATCCGTTGTTACTAAGACTAACTTATCCTATTATGCACTTGGTTGTAATAAAACTGTTATAATTTATTTGGGTAAAAAACCCTCTAATAAATTTTCAAAAGCTGTTGAAAACGCCGTCTCTATTTCACTTCCCGACCAAAGACTCTCTTCCTACCTTTTCTGGTTTCGAACAAGAAACAAAATGTTGTCAAATGTTTTTCATTCTAAAATCTCACGGTGCGAGTAAAAAGTTTCACTTCAATTAACAAAGAAAAACAAAACTTCATGTACATGGACTGGGATCGTTATGCTAAAAAGACAACAACACACAAAACATATACGTATACGCACAAGGCACGTGCATTTATGCCCCTGGTATTATGAATCCAATTAAAAAACACACTCTACATAAAAAGGAAAAACAAAAATATAAACTTTCAGCGACACGTGGAGTTCTTTGCTTTAGAACAACATACTTTGCTCTGAAATTGAGAATCCCTTTCAAGCAAAATCGTCGCGTCGTCGTCATCGTCGTCCTTGTTTATTAGTTTAACTCTGTCTGGACACCTTATCAAAAAAAAACCTCTTAATTTAAACGGAAACCCTACGCTAAATTAAGTTTTTATTGAAACACAAAACTCTGACCCCAACTAATAACTTTTATAATTAATTGTGACAAAAACACCACCTTCTCTGAAAGATCAATAATAACTCACAATCAACACGTGTCACAGGCAGGCCATAAAATTCTGTTTAAACTAAAACGGCTTACGAAGTAGGTAAACTCTAAATTAGCTTCTAATTAATAATCTCACCTCCCACGCACTCAACGGAAACTTACCTAAACTCTTGCCAAAGATTCCAAATTCCACAATTCCTTGTCAACCTGAAGCTATCTGTTGCCTAAGTTTTCCTTACATTCGAGAATTTATTGATCTTTCATTCGTTTTCTATCAAGTGGGGTTGGTTATAGGGTTGGGGGTGATTCGGTGCGAAGACGACGAAGATGAAGAAGAAAAAGGTGGGTTCAATATCAAATTACGCACAAAAAGTCCCTTGCCATGTATAGATGAGGCAATACACAAGACGGTGCTGTACAACTGTGTCTGTGAGAGCAGGAGGAGATGGAAATGTACAAGAGCCGTCCTTGTCGATGAATGCAAACAAAATATTATCCTGTCAGTCATGTTGGTGCAGCAACATCAACATGCAGAACAATCAGAAACTCTGAATAAAATTTAATTACAAGCTTTCTACTTGCAGCGATTGTTGGATCACTTATTATAGGCCTCCTGGCATCCATCTCTGTCGTTGCGAATCAATGTTCTTTTGCCGTACAATCCCAGTATAGCATAGCTCAACACAAGGACTATGGGCTACCCTTCCAAACCCACAATACCTTGAACCACAGCGAGTTGGTTTTATTTGCCGTAAAATGAACTCGATTTGAACGCGGTAAAAGTGTAGTAGGGGGAATTCGTTATCAGAACATTTGAGGAAAAATACAGAACCTCTTTCCCGGCTCCCAACAGTCCCGAGTCCCGACAGTTGAATATGAGAGATGTATCGTTGTTCGTAGTTCTTTTGTCGTTTTGCACTGCCAACATTTATTTTTGTCAACGTTTTGTGGTAGCGAGGCGATGTGGTGCTGTGATGCGGTGGTGCGGTGGTGTTACTCTTCTTTCTAACTGAATGAGGAGCAACAAGTGTATCAATGTTCGCTTTCATTATGTGCTAACATCCTTTCCACGTGACTCTACAAAGTTCTACGTTACGTGCATTGTAGTTCCTGTGGCTTGGCTACAATAATGCGGCCTTGGGTTGTTAGATGTATGTGCGAAGGCGGTGAGGTGAAGCCCAGCAGCCATCCCCTCATCCAGGCAATCACAATTGAGTTTTCATTTTGCTGTTTCTAACTTCGTTTCCATTAAAACCTGTCGTTTAAGCGTTTGCGTTTGCGTTTGCGTTAGCTTTTCCATCAACTATGCCAGTCCTTGAAGCCTGAGATTTTTTTTTTTTGTCTTGCCACGTCCCTACTTTTTGCTTTTCTTCTTTTTCTTAAATCCTCTCTGACAAGATTTCTTCTACAATCGTCAGTGGTGGATGTACTTGTATTCGTACACTCATACTTTCCCACAGGTATTCCAAAGTCTTTATTGCGATTAATGCGGTACAATCCTTTGGATTAGGCAAACTACGACGAGAAGCACTTAAAGCACAAAAGTACATTAGTTAAATCGGATCAGTTTGTGTCTTGAAAAACAAACTTAACTACACCGAGGATGAGAACGACTATTATGATGGCCATGACAATGACTACAGGGCATCAAGACAAATCCTGTTTAATTCAAAATTATGGTAATTTTACTGCTGTAAGGACGTAGCTGTTGCTGCTGCTGTGTGGAAAGCCACTCCTAGTTAGTCCACAGCCTGAGGCATTCGACGCTCGTAAATCAATTCCAATTTATCGTACAAATGCCAATAATTGCGAAAGGTAGGGTCACCGTCGTCATAGGAATTACACAAATCTCATATCAGGATTCACCAAGCACGTGTACCATACACGTTATGGACGTGGCCAGTATAGGAGCATATGGTATTTAAAGCAATAACTAAATTAACATGTGTACTCTTGATAAAGGTACACAGACGCTACAGGAAGTGTTTGCTTTCATCAAATTTGTATGTAATCCGATCCCCGAATTCACAAACTTAAAGGTCGAATTCGCGGAACGTACAACAAATAACTCACATTAATGTGGGACAAGTCTCCTCTTTTTTTCCTATAATTGGATGGTGTGAAGGATGTGGCATTCAATCGGACAAAACAAATCAATTTCACTGAATACAATACGAAACGACAACAACGAGGGTTACTTTGGAAAGGGACCTCAATTCGAGTTGCTCGAGAGATCACAAATCTGAATTGCAACTGAGCCATGAAATTGTTTTCCAATTGATATTTAATGACCAAAAAGAAAACAACTTGGAACTTTCGATGAGCTCTAGAGATGCGTGAGGGAAAGTTTAAAATCGACCTCTGCTGGGTTTCTTCTAGGCAGTGATTCTATAAAGAACCAATATTAAACCAATAATTTTTTCTATGAGCCCAAGTGGATGGAGACAATAGCTGCAAGGGGGTCTAATTTTATGCTTGATTAAATTTGTATGGCACTGTCATTGATGACTACTTCGTGTTGACAATATTTGTCTGATAAGAGGGCGTAAGACGTTTATAGAATTTTACTGACCACAGCACTCCTGATTTTACTAATTAACTTGTTTGTCTGTTATTGAGAAAAAAACCTTGAGCCAAGCGAACCATCTTTTAAGAGTGTTATGAGAAAAGAGATTTATTTTTTCCAATTATGTTTGGGTATACTTAATGTTTGTAACAAAAAAGCTTTAATTACAATCCAACAATGCGATTGTAGTTTTGTATGCCGGTATATATTGACGCCCATATAGCCACCTTGGTTGATTTTTCATCAAACCTGGTACCTATGTGAGGTGAGGACAATAAGATTAGGTCTGGCTGCAGGTTGGGCTGGGGTTCAACCAACATCTTTTGCCCACAATTGCAACAATTTCGAATTCGGCTAAGCTCTGCCTAGGTATACACTTCTACTTGACTGCGCCACCTCACACGAGCTCTTCCCCTTGCGTCACTTCTCTGTAACGTGGTTTTAAAAACAGGTCATCGTTGGATTCCATCCGCTCCGCACGTACCGGGCATTGTAGTTTCTAGATGCGTTCTTTTCCAACTGTGCTCATGTTGTTATACAGCTCATATATTTCGTGGTGGAATTTTCTTACTATGTATTTTGCGATCATCCGAAGACATCATTGCTCAGAAATAGATCTTGCTTGTACGAAGAAGGTTCTTAAAGACACCCAACACGAGCTTACATGATTCATTCGGATCTTGTAGTTGTTGTTCGTTCGGTTCGTTTTCCTTCCGTTCGACCTTCTTGATCAATTTGAGGGGGAAACACAATCGTGTGATTCGTGTTGGTTCGATTAAAACGAAATCACTCTTTCTAATGATGGAAGTACTATCGTTTTCTACTTTTCTATTTTCGAGTTGAAAACCTAATGATATGGCTCGTGTTTGTCCGTTTAACACGATATCATTCAGTCATTTCTGATGAAAAAGTTTCTTTTTGGTCAATCTATAATGAGCTCATCGCAGTCTTTTGAGTAAAAATCCCCATGGTGTTGCCAAAATTCGCGAAATTTTTAAGCTGATGCAAGTTTCCTCATTGAAATGAGACTTTGCAACTTGCAATTAGCAAAAAATTGATTGAAATTTGAATGTGCAAATTACAAGACCTTATTTTCCCAATGCAAGTTCCCTGATTGCAATGCAAAGTTAAATTAAAATTCTTTTAACCTCATAAATGGATGGTAAAATTGTCAAACAGTTGTGTGATATTTTCGCATTTCAACGAAAAGTCTTCAATTGCTTTGAAAACCAATGTTTAGACTTTTTATCTTTCCTATTCTTTTAGGCTCTTCCCAAGTAGATGGAAAACGTCATTTGTCCCTTAAAAATGCAAATCTTCCTCCCCTTCCAATTACCGTCTAATGTCACTAACGCCCTTTCTTTCCAAGGCCATGGAAGCGTTGATGAAGCTTATGACATATCTTGAAATATTAATGCTTCTTAATGAGCTAGAGAACGGGTTTCTTAGCAAAAGGTTCAGTGGTTATTTAAATTTCATATCCAACCGAATAGTGGAACCAATCTTTACATTGTTTTGGAGAACGTAAGGTCATTGCGCTTGTTATTTCTAAGGCATTTGATAGAGTTTAGTATCAAGCTCCCTTATGGAAAATGAGTGCTTCGATGAGTATCGATAAACGATAAGTCTCTTCTTTGTTGTAATAGAAATAATCTTTTTGACTGCTCAATACAAGTTGTGAGGGATGGTTTCAAGTCTGATATCCATTTTATTAATGCTGGTGTGCCCCAGTGCTTTGTTTTGTCTCCAATAATCTTCCTTATTTGCTTAAACAGTCTTGTCTTAAACTTCTTATCCTTTCAATTGTGGTGCTGACGACTCAACCCTCAGCTTTTCATATTCGTTTCCAAAGTCATGTCTTTGCTTTACAGATGTGGAACTGAAAGAGTAGCGCATGATAACCTCACTGAATACTGGCCTTGACAAAATTGGGGCAATGAAAACCGAGTAGAATTCAATGCTTCGAAAAGGCTTAAAATTCCCCAATATCATTTTCCATGGGCGGTATATGTATTTTTGAAACCAAAAAGCTGTGAATACTTGGCATGTGTGCATACGATAATCTTCGTTGGGACCACGTATTTAAAGTCGCCAAAATTGCTGCAAAATGCTTTCTTCAGACACTGCAGAAAACTTTTCACCCCTTCTGATCTGGTCACAATTTATAAGGCCTACATTTGTCCAAAACTAAGGAATATTTCTTATTTCTAGTCAGGTGTTCACGAAACTTTCCTCCTTGATTGGGTACAAAGCAGTGAATTAGAACTGATATGTAGTTCAATTATAGGATCGATTGATTCTCTTGAACATCGTCGAAACCTGTCTCACTCTCTATTATCAAATTTTTCACAAACAGTGCTCTAGTGAAATAGCCAGTTAAAATTTCAGCTTTAGAGCCGTCGAACTTTGTTTAATCTACAAGGAATATTCATAATTCATGTGCGCACAAAATGTTATAAAAAAAGATTCGTGCAAGTCTGGCAACATCACGACACCTGCAGCTGTGATAAGTTCGGTTTAGATTCACCCACAAAAAACTTTCATCTTCAGAAATAACTGAGTGATTTCTTTTTATACAAAGCAACAAGAGTCAAACAATGTTTTTTCTCCTCGAATGACTCAGTTTATGCGCGTGTTGTACAACCTAACATGACCTGTACAGCGTACAGTGGGTGCACGTGCACACATTCACTTTCTATGTAAGAGCTGCTGCATATGAGTAGCTTTTTTTTTCCATTTCATCGCAGGATTGGTTCCAATTAATTTTATTAAACTATGGTCAAAAAAAGTGGCACAACTTAAGCCTTGGGGCCTTAAAATTTCAGGGACCTGCAGTTTGATGCCAATCTAGAACGGTTGAATGAGAGAGCAGTATGTTTACTCCCTGAAGACTTGCCTCCTCGTAAAAAGTCATTTTTTTCTGAACAACTACCCTCCTATATTACAAGAAGATATGCATACCATTAAAACAAACGCCAGCTAATAATGAACAATTGAAGTCAGATTGATTAAACTTCTTATGATCTCACGATTGACCGGCAATATTAGCCATAGAACCAGAGTGAATCAGATTTTAAAAAACAAACGATATAAAACAATTTTTCATGTTCCTAAAGGGACATAAATTCCATCACTGAAGTGCTGTTATATAATATTCCAAAAGTTCTTCGAGGTGGGGTTTCAGCTTACATTTTACCGTCCATCGAATCCCTGATAAGGTGCTTCTAAACAAAAACATCTTCCAAAATATTTAATAAATACCCAAAAAAACACAACAAAAAAAGGAAGGCCGGCACAAAAATCTAAAAACTTTTACAGGTTTGTTCGCTACAATTGTCGACTCCAGCTCATTCTTCCGTTTTGACGAGAAACCATCAACGTCAGGTGTACACCCCAATTCACGTATAAAACTTATTTCCTAAAATCACATTTTTCTTGTATAAATATAAACCTGTTACTTGCAGGTATAGTGGAGTAGTAATAATATTCACAATAAAAACAACAAAAGATAACGCACAAGTTTGAGTGTCTCCCATTGGAAGTTGGAGCTCAGTTGAAATTGTTCATAAAGTAATTGGAGTGTGCATGCCCTGGGGGACTATTTTTCATCCCCCTTGCGTTTTGAACAAAATCTTTGGCACATAAAATTTGCCTTTAAATGAGAAACACAAAAATTGTGTAGCTTATATTTTTTCGCATCAGCAAATGTATACGCACTTGTAAATTGTTTATTCTCGTTGCGTTGCGTTGTATGAAATGTCGAAAAAGCTATACACACACATCGTTCGTAAACTTTCAGCCAATTTTCAAAAATGTATCGATAACCATTTCGGTTTGTAGAAGTCTGAGAGGAAACTTATTGAGTTAAGAGATATAATTACATTTTTCTGCTTATTGTGTTCTTCAAAATTTCAAAATTTGAAGAGTTTGGATGGGGGCAAGAGGAAGGAAGCAACGTGGTTCGTGGTATATTTAGAATTTTGCTTGAATCAATTAAGTTTTGGCTTTGATGAGGGTTGGTAAGGTTCTCGAAATATTTCAATTATTCAGTCGTGTTGTTAGGATCCCATGAGAGAAATTTGCCTTTAGGACTTTCATTTTACTGGGAGAAATGATAACTCGACCACAACTGGGTACTTAAATTGCCTTTGATGAGCTTAACATAGTGGAAATGGAAAGACAGTGCTTGTTTTTGTTATCTGCCTTGTTTGATTTAAAAACATGAATAGTGAACATTTTCAGAGTTGAAGTTTTGATTGAAGTAGGTATTTGGGTATAATTCTCAATTAAGAACCATTTATTTTGTGTGTGAATATTTTTGTGTTTGGGTTTGTTTGTTTGATATTCATCTGATAAGCGATGAATGCGAAGAGCAAATAAGTATCCTTAGATGTGTAATACAATGAATCATTTCAAGAGCTTGCTTTTCCTATAATAAAATTGAATAGATACTGAAATGTTCGCTTGCGGCGTTGCTAAGCATTGGTATCCAACTGGAAAGAAACTAAATTGACATAAGAGGATGAGGTGTTTTAGGTGGAGTTCTATCCCCTCTTCTATGGAATCTAGTCGTCAATGAACTTCTAGTTGACCTAGAAGCTGAGAGATTCAAAGTGATTGTATATGCAGATGACGTCTCCATTGCGGTATCCGGTAAATATGCTCACGTCCTTATGGATCTGATGCAAACCGCTCTATATAAACTAGTAAAATGGGCGAGAAAAAGTGATCTAGGGGTCAACCCTCAGAAAACCGAACTCGTTCTCTTCACCAGGAAATACAAAATTCCTCAACTAACAACTCCATCAATAAATGGAATCCCACTTCAACTCTCCAACGAAGCTAGATATCTAGGTATTATCCTAGACAAAAAGCTAAACTGGAAAGCCAATATAGAGGAAAAAATCAGGAAATCAACCGTAGCCCTGTTTTCCTGCAAAAAAGCCATTGGTACTAAATGGGGCTTCTCCCCCCAAATCACCCACTGGCTCTACACCGCGGTCATCAGACCAATACTCACATACGTAGTAGTGGTATGGTGGACCGCTCTTGATAAAAGGACCTACTGCGATAATCTGAGCAAAGTCCAACGAACATCCTGTTTGTGTATAAGCGGAGCACTGAGATCAACACCCTCAGCTGCCCTAAATATACTCCTTAACCTCATACCACTAGATATCTTCAGTAAACAAATGGCCGCAAGTACGGCCACTCGTATCAGAGCTATCTCCCAATGGACCGATAACAACATCGGTCATGCCACAATCCTGAATACATTCAGATCAATCCCTTGCCACTCTGACTACACCATCCCCAAATTGGTTTTTGATAATAAGTTCCATGTCTCAATCCCAACGAGAACGACCTGGGAAGACGAAGAATTTTTGAGAAATGATTCAATTCATTTCTATACAGACGGGTCAAAAACCGAGGAAGGGGTTGGCTGCGGGGTGTACTCAAAACGACTTAACGTAAGTCTCTCATTCCGCCTCCCAAACCATTGTAGCGTGTTCCAAGCGGAAATTCTGGCGATCAAAGAGGTCCTATCATGGCTAAAAGAAAACGTGATATCCTCAGCGAATATCCGGATTTTCTCAGACAGTCAGGCAGCCCTCAAATCACTCGGCGCCGTTCCCACGAACTCAGTAACCGCCCTTAAATGTCGCCTGTCTCTTAAGGAGATGGCTGAACAGTTCAATATTAACCTTATTTGGACAGAGATATCGCGGGCAACTGTAAGGCCGATGAACTCGCCAGAAAAGGAACCGTTCTACCGATATCAACCAACAGGTTGAATATCGGTATACCAATCGCTACATGTAAACTTATGCTAAAGGAAGAGGCAATGGATAGAACAAATTATTGGTGGAACAGTATCACCACGTGTGTGACAACAAAACAGCTATGGCCAGGACTTGATCCAAAACGCACAAAGCATTTGCTATCCATAACCAGATTGCACTTTAGCTCCGTAATCAATGTCATTACAGGACATTGTCTGATAGGCAGACACGCCATAAGACTTGGTGTTCCCTCAAATGACTTTTGTAGAAGTTGCTTAGATGAGGAGGAGGAAGAAACTATTCCACACCTCCTCTGCTCATGTCCTGCACTCTCCATTAAAAGAAATCGGCATCTTGGAAAATATTTCCTCGATGATTTAACGATCTGGCGAACACAGATATCGTGCATCTCTTTCGCTTCATAAAAAGCTCCAAATGGTTTTGTTAAGTGGGGTTCTTCCTCACTTAATTCTTATGGTATCACAATGGACCAAATACTGGTCTAAGTGTGTCAGTTGTTTTCCTGACAACCATTTCAACCTAACCTTACCTAACCATGAGGTGTTTTCCCTCATACAGTCAAAAATGTCACATTGCGGGGGTGGTGATCCAGGAAAAGCTTTGTATTGCTCTGTGGAAGAGTGAAGTAAATACTTTGTTGCAATTAGAGCCTTATTCCAGTTGTTTTATTGTGTTCTGTACTTGTAGCAGGATAACAAGGCTGTGTTAACCACAAACTCTCAAGTTCTCTTTACAAATATAATTTGTATCCACTCGTTACATCTCAGAGCCTCTGACTTTTTTGCAATTATTGGAGTGAAATTGATTTTCCGATTTTTGATTCGCCCAAGAACAGAATAGTTGGTGAGGCCATCTTTCGTTCCCCACTGGCCTATAAGTGAAGTAAAGTATTATATTTCAACAAAACACTGGGCTCGACAATGACCCGCATATTTTTTTTGCGCATTACTCAGCTGCTCATCGTCTATTCTTTTTTAATCTGTACTGAAACGGGTTAACATACTACGGGAGTTACAAATTAGAAATTTTGACTGAAAATTAACAGGAGTGGATGGTTTATATCTGAAAAGTTCATTTTTTAAGGAAAGGATCCAGAATATTGTCATCGCATATGGAAACTGGATTTGAGCGGTGTGAGGATGCTTTGTGTCTAAGGCTGAGGTAAGCTTATTGGATACACGGTCTTCTAAAAAGGCAGCCATACTTTAGTTAACTTTATTCTGTTTTTTTTGGAATGGGGTCTGGCACTTAACAATTGATAACAATTGCTATCATATAACAACTTAATATATAATTCATGTTTCATATCTGGTACAGAGCGTAGGTCTGGTGGGATAGTGATACGTCTGGGCTTCCTGGCTTGGTCCTGGAACGTTCCTGGGATGATGACAAGTCTGAGTTTTGTGTCTCAATGTTAGGAATTGGAGTCGCGTAGGTGGTGGTTAGGTGGCTTCACTGCTTACTTCTGTTGTTTCGAGCACTCTATAATGAGTTGCTTAGTTGTCCACTGCCGGGACCAGCCTCATTTTCGTTAGTTTTAGTTTTTTTTACGCCTCGTGGTGGGTACGACCCACCGTGAGTTTCGAGATTATGGTGCTTCATAATCCCGAGCGAGACGCCAGACCTTATTGGTTCGGTCTGGAAGGCTTGACCCGGTTCTACCCGGGGTGGCTTTCTTCGATCATCCGTAAGGCACTGACCCAATTGGAGGTTCCTGTTCCCTTGCCGGGAACGCGATTGTTCCCTAAAGGGTGCAACAAAGGAACATTCCTCTCCGCTCGAAGTCAGTGGTTCTGCTGGTATAGGCCGGGTTATTAGGCCCGCCCATCAGTAGATCTTAAACTGACAGGTAGCCGATCATGATTGATAGATAAGATCTATCGCGGGGTTCTACGCCCTACATGATGCGGGTTACCCAAGGCATCCCTCCTTGGGACCTATATTGGTTCCAGCTGAACTCACCCTTACGGAATCATTTCGAAAGAAATAACCGTCATGGACGCGCACGATTGGGGCAATTCAATTTCCCCAACCTGTCGACGTTCACAAAAGATGCCAACTCTTCGAGTCGAGATCGGGTACTCCTGGAAATTTCCAAGAGTCCGTCAAACTATAGCGCCTGCCAGCACGCAGGGCCATCGACATCTAATGTCCGAGCCTCATTTACATTTCGTTCGCTGCCTTATGCACCATTTGGTGTCGATTGGTAGTGAACTGTAATAGTCAACGAAATCCAGCTGTGAAAAATTCCAAGTTGCTATATGTTATCGTCACAGGATACCATGATCATCGGTGTCGAGGTCACTGCCTGGTACCAGGAACTAAATTAAGGCATCCTAAGCATGTGCCAGTCGAACAGTCATGATCCCGAATACAATGTTTATCAAACAAAAGGCCATATGCCAGTTACGTTAGTCAGACGGTTAGCATGTCCGCCTGTTAACTGATGGGTTCGAAATTTAACAGAAGCAAGAAACTTTTTGTTCACTGGTATCGATTCTCGCGAGGAATTGGCAAGTCTTCTGAGAATAAATTCATTGCCGTGAAAAGCTCTTTCTCGATTAGCCAAAGGAAATCAGTCAAAAATTCCATTCCATTCCCTCACAAAGGCAATGGTTGTGAGAAATGCGCTAGGCTCTGCGGCTCCTCGCTCTGTTGTGCCATTCTGTTTATTTATTTTTTATCAGTGGTTGAAATAAATTCCAAATATATTACTATTTGGTAGCCAATCAATTGAAGGCTAAAGGCAGTAAAATGAATATGAGAAAAGCTGTCGCTCAGTAACACTGTCGTCTGCTGATCGAATAATTTCTAAGGAGTTGGTGAAGTGAGCAGGAAATTAAGCAAATAACAGCTGGAAAGCATCATTAAGCTGATGTTTAAATTCCTTATCGAATCCTTTCCAAAAATCACAAAAAATTTGTGAAAGAAATATTTTCAAAATACTTCAAATACTCTAAAACAAAATTACAAAGTACAACGAAAATTTAAGTGCCATAGCGGAATGCATGTGTAAAACAGTGGCGTACAATGAACATAGGTAGTAAAAATAAAAACGGCATTTTATAGCCAAATAAACCAGAGGAAAACAACAGTTTACGGTAACTACCCCCATTGAATGTCGGTGTCAGATAAGTGTGCGTACAGAGACATCAACGAGGGATGATGGGCCCAAAAGCGACACAAAATTTGGCGAAATAGAAGAAAAACACAACACAAAACATACAGCTTACAACACAACACATACGCTTTTGAACACAGTGATAAAAGTAATATAAAGGCATTTATATTATCCTGGAGACTCCATTCGGCTGTGAGCTCTCCTGCGTATATAAATATTACGTTACCACCTCAGTGAGCCTTTGCACAGAGTTCGCTGAATGGGAGTGCTTATAAGTCTATCAGGAGTCATTTCCTATAGTTAGGGGAAGCCAGATTGATTTAATTTTGATAATTTAGTTTCTATTTCTCTCAGTTAATGGGCGTTTTTCAAGTAAGACCTATTTTTCAGATTCATGAGGTCTATTAAAGATATTGCTCTGGTTGTCTCTGATGTCACAAGTAAAATAATCAACCAAATTAACAGGGTAGTAGGGAAGACGAACGGGGTCTTGAAGGCTGTCTCAATTTCCAGAAACTCACTCTACTGAAGAAATATCTTGTTGAATAATCAACCTATCTTGGTCTATGGTTGTAAATCCTTCTACAACTCAGATCTTATAAACCTTAACAGAATATTGCGTTCCATAATTCCAGTAGTTGCATTTTTGAAATTGGTTGATTTTATATATTCAGTACTACTCAAGAAATCTTTTGCGAAGTTATTTTCAATGACTTTTTTCGAAAAGATTTTTAAGATCATTCAAAAGATTATGCAAAAGCTTTACTTCCTGCATAGTAAAGTCTAGTTCCGTCCCATTATCAATCAAACTCTTATGCCTCGAATTACGTGTCCTTTCCCGAAGCATTAAATTTTTAAAGAAGACATATAATATACAGATAATAAGTATGTGTAGAACTTTTACATTTCAATCACAGAACCAACTACTGTATCGAGTTCAAATTATGTCGGTAATATGAGATATTCAACTCAAACCCATTTTATAAGCTCATTTTAAATTGACTAATGAAAAATCTTATCATCAGAACTGACTGAGTGATTTCGTTTGTCAAGAACCAATACGACGGACACCATAAGGTTTAAGCTCACTTCAGATTGGCCAGTATGGAACGCAGTTACCTCTTTCATCAGAAATAAGGTTCGTTTTAAACGAATTAACACGAGTTGTACAACTTGTTATTCTTTCCTCAAATAAACCATCACGGGCAACACCAAAGGTCCATATAGACACTTCCTATTAAATACACTTCCTATTAAAGCACATGTATGACGTGTAAATGAATAATTACGCTTTTACGTTCCTAGTATCACTGATACTGTATCACGCATGTAATTACTACAGATGCATTAAGTGTTAACCGAGTCGTTTTTCAGGAAATCTTTTTGTTGTTGAACGATTCTTGTACTCAACACAAACCCGCAGATATTCCTTGAGAGTTCAACGGGATGAATAATGCTTTTTGTCGTAGTCTTTGGGATCCGGAGCTGAATATTGTTGATCATTTCCAATCGTCACAGACATGGTTAAATTAAATGCAATTGGGTTTGGGCCACTTTTAACTTAGGAAAATTATTTTGCTCCAGATGAAAAGTTTGGTGTAATATTTCAGAGAAGACTCAAGATTTTTGACCAATAAAATCGCAGCCAGATCAGATCGTTTGGCATTGAGTGAAAAACAGGTGGGTGTTGATTCTGATTCATCAGAGTTTAACCTGCCTGGGTATAGCTTAGTGCCATTATTATTTTCATCTCATGGCCTCACCGTATATATTCGGAATGATATTGCTTACCAGCTTCTACCACAATACGGCCTCTGTTCTAATACGAACTTTAATTTCATGTGGTCAAAATTCACCGTCCGTAAGCATATCACTCACTATTGTTTTATTTACAGAAGCCCCAATTTAGATAGCAATTCAAACTCTAACGAATTTGATGCGCTATCTGACTCCTTAATAAGAATTGTTTCCCTTTATCCTCACACTGAAATCGCAATTGCTGGCGATTTAAATGTACACAATTCTGGTTGGCTTCGACATTCTGACCAGACAACACCCGAAGGAAAGTGTGTTGAGATCTTCGCTGAGTTTAACCAGTTAACTCAACTTGTTGATGAGCCCACTTGGGTTCCAGATATTGAAGGCCATGCGGCCAACACTCTTGACTTATTTCTCACTTCTCATCCCGAAAAAACAGGGTTGTAGTATCATCTCCTCTAGGCAAATCGGACCATTATGTCATATCGGTAGATTTTTCGCTTTCCGTCACGGTAAAAAAAAGATAAAGTCCCTAAAAGAACTGTGTTGCAATACGAGAAAGCCAATTGGGACGGCCTAAATAATTTCTTTCGTAGTTTTAATTGGTCATTGTGCTTTCTCGACGGAAACGTTGATGCATCAGCTGATATGATATCTAACGTAATTCTCAACGGCATGATTGTTCCTCACAGAACAAAAAGTATCATCCCCAAAGAGAATTCGTGGTTTGATTCTAGCTGTAAAGAGGCGATTAGGGATAGAGAAAGGAGTTTTCGAAAACTTAAAGACAACCCAACAGTAGAAAACCGACTCTCGTCTTCAATGACTCTCCGTATGTCAGCTCCATCGACAAAGCCAATTTGCTAGCAGCTCAATTTGCTGCCAACTCGACACTTCCTCATAGCATATTGGGTCCACCTGTGCTCGAGTCTGCAAATTCTTTGATGAAGTAGATATTTTTTCGAACTCGCTCGGTTGCGAGAGTCCTCAAAGATCTCATCATACATAAATCCCCCGGTTCAGATGGTATCCCCGCCGCGCCGTTATTCTGACGCCGATATTCTACGCTGGCAAAACCACTGCGTAAACTTTTCCATCTTTCCTATTCTGCTGGGATTTTTCTGAGCAGATGGAAAACTGCATTTGTTCAGCCAGTCCCTAAAAAAGGCGAATCTTCCTCCCCTTTACCGTCCAATTGCACTAACGTCCCTTCTTTCCAAGGTCATGGAAACGTTGATTAACCGTCAGCTTATGAAATATCTTGAAGAACGAAGGGTTCTTAATGACCGTCAGTACGGTTTTCGTAGCAAACGGTCCACTGATGATATGATGGCTCATCTCACCGAAAAGTGGAACCAATCTTTACATTGTTTTGGAGAAAGTAAGATTATTGCGCTTGATATTTCTAAAGCATTTGATAGAGTTTGGCATCAGGCTCTTTTATCGAAAATGCGTGCTTTTGGTATCGATGAGTCTCTTCTTCGTTGGATTAGAAATAACCTTTCCGACCGTTCAATACAAGTTGTATTGGATGGCTTCAAGTCTGATACCCACTACATAAATGCTGGTGTGCCCTAGGGCTCCGTTTTGTCTCCGTCTCACTTCCTCATTTTCATTAATGATCTCTTGCCTGCTTTTCATATTCGTTTCCAAATCCACGTCCCTGCTCTTCGGATGTGGAACTGGAACGGTTGCGTATGATAAGCTCATTGAATTCTGACCTTGACAGCATTGTTTCATGGGATCTAATGAACCGAGTAGAATTCAATGCTTCGAAAACTCAATGGTGTCTCTTGTCGTTGAAGCTTTACAGTCCCCCATTGCCATTATCCATGAATGGTACCTGCATCGAAGAAACCGAAAAGCTGTCAGTACTTGGTATGTGTGTGAACGATGATCTTCGTTGGAATGACCACATATTTGAAGTCGCTAAAAACGCTGCTAAATGCTTAGGTTTCCTTAAAAGGTGCAGGAAATTTTTCACCCATTCTGATCTGGCTACAAATTATTCGGCCTTCATCCGCCCAAAACCGGAGTATAACTCCCATATCTGGTCAGGTGCTTCTCAAACATCTTTGCACCTCCCTGATAGGGTATAAAATAGAGCGTTAAAATTGATAGGTGATAGTTCAATCGTAGAATCGATTGATTCTCTTGAACATCGTCGAAACGTCACCTGTCTCACTCTCTTTTATCGCTTTTTTCACAAACAGTGCTCTAATGAAATAGCCAGTTGCATTCCTCCCCTGAAACAATTTAGCTGCAACACCCGCCTCGCTAGGAATGCTCATCAGTTTTACCTTGAGCAGAACTTCGGGCGTACAGTCAAGTATAGAGATTCGTATTTCAGTCGCACCACCCGAATGTGGAATGCTTTACCTGGCTCTGTATTTCCCCTTCATTACGATTCACAAAAATTCAAAAGCAACGTGCATCGGTGTCTCCTTTCAAATCCTCTCCTATTTTCCTAAATGCTCGCACTGTGTTCTATAACATTATAAGGGTAGTCATAACCCCTTGATGTGCGCGTCAATTATAAAAAAAAAATCCCTTTATTCAATACCATGTGAGCATTGCTTACACGTGTATTTAAAAACTACACGTTTACACATGTAAATTGTTTTCGGTGCAAGTGTCTACGTGCTAAGAATACACGTGTATTTAAATACACGCTTATAATCGACAGTTATATTTCCCCTGTCCAGAGCAGAAAATTGTTATAGAATTAAACTTTCATTCTGAAATCAATGGATTGACACAGTGGCACGGGTTATCTTAATAAATGTTGAGAAAGTTGCTATTGAATGCACTGGCAACATGAAGAGGGTTTTAAAGAACCAAAAGGAAAATAAATAAATAAGGCGTGCGCAACAGAGCGAGGATCAACAACCATGCCTTGTGAGGGAATGGAGGGGACCTACAACTTTCTGCCGATTCCGAACGGCTAATCGAGAAAGCGCTATTCATCGCAATGGATCTACTAACATTTATGCCTCTGTTGTGATCCAAACCACGAACCTCTGGGTTAACAGGCGGACATGTTAACCATCACGCCTTGGGCACCACCAATTAATGGAAGGTTCGAATGTTCAACAAGAGTATCACCTTTTGCACAGGAATTTGCAAGTCTTTCAAGAATAACTACACACTGGCAAGGGAAACGAATTCCGCCTTATCCCGTTCGGATTCGACATAAGATTGTTGGTCCTTAAAATATTTCAGGTCCTTATTCCTCCATGACTTTGTTGCGCCATCCTATTTATTTATATATTTGTTTAATTATTCTGAAGAAGGACTTTCCTCTTATTTTTTGTTTCAGTTGTTGTTTTTTGCAAACCCGATCAAATAAAACGCTTATGAGAGTGTCCGTATATAGGATAGTAATTTGTATGAAATTCATATACTCGATAATTTTTTCTTTTAAGGCAATATTCCTCTCATGGGAGCTGTCTACAAATAGAGCTTCCACTGTATTTTGACCTTAAAGTTTTTGTTTTATTTTTTTACGTTAATTAAAATCTGGATTTTAGTTTCCAATGAAGCTTTTTTAGAAGAGACCCAAGGGCAACTCATTAACATGTAATCGTAAAAACTTTTCACTTCGTATTAATGAATTTATGATGCTCGCCTTGTTGGATAGACGTATTTTTAATTAACGACGAGTAAAAAGGAAAAAGCCTTTTTTTTACCAGCAAAATGCAGGACATTCTGTACATAGCCATGGAACGTTGTGCAATTATCTCAAAGGATTGTCAGCCTCAGATTATTATTAATAGAAAAGAACACAAAATTGTTTATTTCAAAGAGAAAATCATTCACTCTTAGATGGGATGGGGGCCTTTGTGGTTTATTTTTAGATCATCAAGTTCAATTACCTGCGAATTTTTCAAACGCTGTGCTGAAATTGAAGTAAGCCATATCATAAACGACTTACTTTGGTTCATTGCAAATTACTCTTTGTGAGTTCCTTTGTTTAGATACAAATTCGGTTGAGCTCTCATCTTATCATCAATTTGCACAAATAATAAAACTCATATTATGACCTGAGAAAACATGAGAGGGAATTCCATTAAATAACATACAGGCACTTAAGTGGTTACGAGACGACATTTGGATAGAATGCCTGTACAAAGTACCTTCGCAATCCTGTTTGATCGCATGAGTATATCTATTTGCGGAGCAAAGAAATTGTTTTTCTTGTCATCTCTCTTCGAAATTTCTAAACCACAGGAACGCAGTGCTTGAGTGCAGCAATATGAAGAATATTGAATATTTCCCTGGAAACCATTCTTAATTGAAACCATGCCAAAGGATGATAAATCATCTGCGAAATTATTATCGATGAAGTAAGAGTCAGTAATAATAATAATCAATAATGCACTGCAAGAAGTTGGGAGTACTCATGAATGCACATTCCCTGTAGTTTATGGGGTTGCATGGTTGCACCCCATTTGCAAATTTCGGTTGATGGTGAGAAGTAGAATCGATTAGTTATCTTCACAACATGGGGTATTTGGAAGTTTTCCAAGGAACTGATTTATTGAGTTATTACTTGTTATTAACGGGTGATTTTTTAGCTGGTTTGGTTTTGGCAACACTGGTTTTTACAGCTGACGTGTGTTTAGTACCTTGTGTCACTGTCAAACAGCTTCAGTTTGGTTTGCAATTTAAATATGTATCGTCTTACAAATGAACAACGCTTGCAAATTATTGAATTTTACTATCAAAATTCGTGCTCGTTACGAAATATTCATTGGGCGCTGCTTCCATTTTATGGTGAAACAGTTAATTTCACGTTTCGGCTTTCGGGCCGGTCAATTGGCCGCTTAGATCGTGCGATTTGACACCATTAGACTATTTTTTGTGGGGGTATGTCAAGGCTAATGTCTATAGGGACAAGCCCGCTTCGATTGACGCACTGGAAGCCAACATCCATGCATTCATTCGTGAGATACCGGCCGATATGTCTGAAAGAGTATGCCAAAATTGGACTCAGCGGATGGGCTACCTGAGACGCAGCCGCGGTAAACATTTGCATGAAATTATCTTTAATCATTAAAGTGCAAGGTTCAAACTATCGATTCAAATAAATATTTCATTCATTTTTTCGAATTTTTTGTGATTTAAAAAAGAAAAGTTCTAAGCCTCTTAAAAAATCACCCGTTATTATACTACTATATCGTAGTAGAAAAAAGCTTTTCAATAAAATAAATAAATAAATAAATATAAATATAAATAAATAAAAATAAATAAATAAATATAAAAATAGTCTGACAATCAAAATAGTCATAAGTAACAATTTTTGTAGTCACGATTCGAACTATGAAAATAGTCAAAAAATTGTCATAATCATTGTCCATCGAATACTTTTTCGAGGTCAACCAGTACATCATGCAAATTTATTAAGAGATAACAATGTGCTTTTTTTTATAATCCTTAAACTTATTAGAGAGCTTTATTTTTATGGCCGTCCGCTACCAAAAGCCCGCTAAGCGATTTATTGAATTTTTTTTTTCACAAGAATTGTTTCAAAGCAGCCAGCTGTTAGATTTAGAAAAGCGAAGAGCTGAAACCCTGAACCGTCATCATCTCATCTTATTCACCCGAACCTATCCGTTAGTTTTTTAATTTTGATGGGAGCAAAACCCCCCTTTATTAAGCTTAATACAAGCTATTAACTTACAAACTAGGAAACTTAATAGCTAAGACTTACTAACTAGTTGGACGGCTTAGGAGACGAAATTTTAGGCAGGGAGTACTCATATTGAAGTCAAAACAAGAGGAGCGGAAGTTGACACTCCTCAGCATTCGGGAGATGGGTTCATTGGAGCCGTAAGTGGTTCGATGAGTGGGAAGATAGAAAAGACGGGGATTCCAAGTGTTACGAGGGTTAGTATTTAGAAAAATGGATTCGTTAAGGGCTGGACAGTCAATGGTACCTGTGAAGATTCGGTGAATGAAGAGAACGTCAAATTTTTTTCTTCGATCTTTCAGCGTATTGAGGAGTTTGATTCGGTCTTGATAAGGAGGTAATATCAGAGGGTTACTCCAATTAAGACCTTGAAGAGCAAATCGGAGGAAACGGCGTTGAATGCTTTCAATTCTGGCAATGTGCACTTGTTAAAAAGGCGACCAGACTTGGCAAGCGTATTCAAGAAGCGGACGGACAAATGAAATGTAAAGGGATCGGGTTATGTAGGAGTCAGCAAATTCTTTGGACCATCGTTTCACGAAGCCAAGTGCTGAATTAGCCTTAAGGATTATATCGTTGATATGCTTAAGGAAATTCAGCTCACGGTCGCAAATAATCCCAAGGTCCCGGATCACCTCAACGGTGGAAATGATTTGACCGTTAAGAAGATAGAGACGGGGAGGAGATTTGATGCGTTTACGTGAGAAGGTTATTGATTGGCACTTGGAAACATTAAGCTCCAGGCAGTTTTTGGAGCACCATATTGAAAAATTGTCGAGGTCATGTTGGAGGTGGGAAGAGTAAAAGAGGTAAAACTTAGTATCATCCGCATTAGGGTGGGTCAAAAAAAATCAATCAATTGAATATCTTTTACATGGTTAGACTAATGAAAAAAGTGTTAGAGACCATTTTTGTAGACCGTTCAATTTCCTATAAATTATAATTTTGCGATTGGTTAAACAATCTATTTTAAAAAAGATATGACCATTTTTATATGATATTAAGCTAAAAATGAAAAACTACGATGAGCATCATCTTCCCGTTAGTATTAAAAGCTCATATCTTGTAAGTACTTTCTAGAGGTACCAAAGAACAAGTTTTCGTGTGTGGGATCGGATTTTTTGACCCACCCTAATCCGCATATAGAGAGATAGAGGAGTGTTTGATGATCATTTCAATGTCGTTAATACTGAGAATGAAGAGGAGGGCCTAAATGGCTGCCTTGAGGAACACCGGATGTAGCTAGAAAACGGCTGGATGAGGTGGATCTGACCCGAACGCTGTAAAAACGGTTTTCTAAATAAGAAGAAATCCATCTCAACAGAATAGGTTCAAAACCGAGGGTGGAAAGTTTAAAAAGAATAAGTTTCTGAGAGATTTTATCGAAAGCTTTACTAAAGTCAGTTGAAATTACATCGACCTCCTTTCCATTCTCAAAGGCTGAGAGGGAAAATGAAACAAAGTCAACGAGGTTTGTTGTTGTTGACCTGCAAGCTAAGAATCACCGCCTCCCTCTTCAAGTATCGAGGTCATGACGTAAATCCTTTACTCGTCACCGATTCAGAAAGAAGTCACAAAACCCAGAATCCTCAACAACCCAATCAGACGTCAGAGTCGAACCTTTCCTTACCAAAAGAGGCTTCCCCACCCAGACCTACTTTAGTACGCCGGAATTTCCAACCCTATCATATATCAACATCGCTATGAATTTGTAAAACCTTTTTGTAAAAACTTCATAATACGAGTAGAACTATAAATTCAATATAAAGCTAAGGACTTGCTGCCTCTTAAGTAAACAATAGAATCGAAAAGCTTACCTCAGCCATCGATTTAAAGTATCCTCTTTTTTGTTTATTCTTATGCATGCTCCCAAATAAATTCTATTCCCCTTGCTCTGTCATCAAGCTGTTTCAATTTTGCTTCTTTGCTCGTCATAAGTTGATTCGTCTTCATGATTTGAGTTCATTGAGTGATTTTGCATTGAGGGTGGATTTTGTTTTGAAAATTTTATTCAAAACCAGTTCATCAATCATCGTTAAAAAAGATTTCGTGGTTGACAGCTTTACTAAATTTGCGATTGTTAGCTTTAAATTCAGTGGATGGAAGATCATCAATTTGGGTTTTGGAATGATTTTTCAATTTGATATGCATTTTTGCTTTCACATCTATGAACGTTATGGGTTGGTATTGAAAATGAGCTCGTGTTGAATAAAAGGTTCTCTATTTTTTTCGGCATTTGATGTGAATACACGTTTTTTGTTCCACTGAACAAGAAACTAACTCACATTGGCTCACTGACTGACTGAAAACGTAGTCCGTTCAAAAATATTTTTACGTAGTTGGTTTTCTTTTGGTCTGCAAGACTAGTGAGAAAAATGCAGTTTTACTCAACAATACCCCAACAAGTGTAAACGAAACAAGTAGTGAACCTCGAGGCTTAGCTCATTTCTCACCACTTTATCATCTGAGGAATGGAGGAGACCTTAAATTTTTTTCCATATACCGAACAGTTAATGGAGAAACATGGCAATGAAATTGATATCGGAGGACATGCCAATTCGTCGCAAAAGGCGATACCTGTCGAAATGCATTTTTTCTCTGTTGGGACTTCAACATCTAACCTTCCAGGCAGAAGAGCAACTCAAAAACGCCACGCCCACCACCGCAACGAGAGTCTTGAACCATAAATTCATATTTTCATGTTCAGGAAAATAATTCACAGATGTCATTCGTTCCTCGATACACTCTTCCGACAAAAGAGGCCACAAGATTTGTGCTCAGTTAATATCCATGGCTTTTCTCTAACCTGGCTGACATTCATAGTGAAAATTATTTGAGATGAACTGCCATGCACAATGACATACGATAAGTTGTTTTCGGTTTCAAGAGTAGTTCCTTTACACCATCATCATCCTTCAAAATTAAATACAAAATGTATTTGATTAATTTCATGTATCCCTGCTTTTATTTGAATTTCGCTTTCACTGCAGTTGTGTTGCAAGGTATATTTTACGGTGTGAGGCATGAACTTCTATTCCTAGGACTGTTTATTCGATATCTTAACTTGCCATCGTGTGTGTAAGATCTTTGCACTCACTTTCCTTCAATCTATGGGAGTGGTTCATGAAAGTGGAAAAGGCGGAACTGTTAAGCCGGAAATGTGTAGCAGGAAGTTCTTTTAATGTCAGTTGAATCAAAATAAAATCCAACAAGTGAACATTTTCTCATTGAGTGTGCACATGTTTGTTCGGCAGCTACAAAGTCCTTCTATACTTCTTATCCAGGAAGTTGTTGCTTCCTGAACAATAAAATAAGCCATTGTTGATTCTCTTTGCATGTAGTTCCGCTTATTTTGACTTAGAGAAGTGAAATATTAAGTGCGATTTTCTATCAGGAAGGTGGAGACCTTACAGGACAGAAACATTTCGATATTCTCCCAACTTTAAATCGAGAGTTTTCAAAATCATGGTTTTGTTATCGACAGCTAAAGATTAGTTGTCAGAAACCAAAAAATTACATAAGTTCAGTTACTACGAGTATTTGAGTGATAAGAAAATTCTTCCGGTTCGAATTTTAAATAGTGATGAACAAGGTTCAAACCTCCGGAGTTAAATTTTGGAACAAATTTGAAAGAAGTGAATTAAATGCCGAGGTAGAAACAGAAAGTCCTTACTTTTTTTTTTTTTAAATAACAGTAAGGGGTTCGCCCACTTATGATTTATTTAAAAAAAAAAAGATTATATTGACACTGGCAGCTGGTTCCCGTTAGAACTTATGACAAAAAGTCAATATCATACCTCCGCGTAACGAAAAAAGTTGGTCTACGAATGAACAAAGTTGGGAAATGTTGTGTATCCAAACAGTGCGTTCGTGTTTTGAAAAAAGTTTTGCCAGAAATAAAGTACCTACCGCACCGCTGATGCACTGGGGTTCTAAAATGCAAAAAAAAAACGCGGCAAAATGCAAAATTAGATGTCTTGGTTTTACTACTTTGCTTTTATTTCTTAAAGAAATATATATACAGAGCTTCAAAAACAACAAACAAAATAAATTTCTGATTTTTATTTTGTTTTCCAAAAATCAATTTTGTTCTAGGGTAAAAAAACAGAAAAAATTAAATTTTTGTGAAAAGTTTACCGAGCGATCTTTGTTTTCTTGAATATAGTTCAGTATTTTCATGTAGAAAGAAAATTAAAATTAAATGTCCTTGAAAAAAAATAATAATTTTAATAATTTAATCAAAAAAACCTTTCTTCAAGTAGTTTTTTGGGTTTTTGTTGAGCTACAAAAAAAATCTGACTGAGCCTTGGGGAAAACCGACCATGGGAGTTGACTCCAACTCTTTGTTAAACCATATGCGAAATTGTAGGTGCTATAACTTGCAATCTTCCGAAATCTTCTTAAGAAGAGATGTGTTAACAGTGCTCTCACTTTGGTACAAAAAACCAATGAATATTTATTTTATTTGTAAGGTAAAAGAGCTGAGATCGCGAAATTTGGATCCTATATCAATTTTAAACAGTTTTGTTAGTAATTATAAAAAATAAATAAATAGGGTGGCGCAACAGAGCGAGAAGCCCCTTAGCCTAGCGCATTTCTCACAACCATGCCTTGTGAATGAATGGAAGGGACCTACAATTTTCTGCCGGTTCCGAAAGGCTTATCGAGAAAGCGCTTTTCATGGCAATAAATACTAACGGAGGACTTGTCAATTCCTCGCGAAAGGCGATCCCCGTAGAACAAACATTTTTGCCTCTGTTGGGATTCGAACCACGAACCTCTGGATTAACAGGCGGACATGCTTTCCATCACACCACGGGTACCACTTATTAGTAATTAGGTCATTCAAAAATTCACCCACTTCCACGCAAATTTTTTATAAATGCCAAATTTTAAAAAGGCCCCTTAGAATTGTTGTAGCTAAGTTTGTTCGAATTCCTTAAATAGTAATTAATCGTATTTGTTCTTGTACACAGCCAAAGAAGGCAAATGAAATTATGAGTTTGGAGTTTCGCCATTACATGCTAGGAGAACATGTATGGGGTTCATACTAAAACTTGCCTGTGAACTAAGCGAAGAAAATTAAAGCATTGACAAGAAAGAATAAAAAAAGGAGAAAAGAGGAAATACAAATGAAATTTAAGGATCAAATCGGGCTGATTAGAATAACGTCAAAACAAGGATTTGGTAATACGAATGACGGTAGCACTTCCACGAAGATTTTTCGAAAGCCCAGGAGTAACGATAACCCAAGTAGACAAGGAATTTATAAACAAACTGCAAGTTATTTTAAATGAACTTTCATCGAAAGAGCAATGAGCGATTTCGCATGTGCTGCTTTAATTATTGCAATAAATTTTGCTTTTAACAGACCACAACACCGGCAAACTTTTATATAATTCGATAAGTTCCGTCCAAAAAATTTGTTCTTCTTGTTTATTCATCTTCACTTCTTGAAAATCGACAACTGTTTGATCAAAATTTAGCACACACGACTCAAACGTTTTTGTGCAAACACGGAAAATTCAAAATTTTTTGAATTTCTTCAAACCGTTTGCGCAAACACTAAACATCGCTACACACAACTCAAACAGTTTGCACAAAGATTTTTACAAAAACAATATACATAATGTTCGCACAAACGGTTTGTGTTACAGTGTAGGGGCCCTATCAGTTACTGAGGGACTATGTGGCATCCCAGTGCCAAAAGAATTTTTGAAATCTGTACAGTAGTTTCTAGGTTTCCATTTCCAACTCCTTTCCTGAGGGAATCTTCACGTGCAAGTATGTGAATGAAATATAAGTTTATGTCACTGGGGGATAAGTTCAATGAATTTGAATTGATAAAATCACAGACGAAATTAATTCAGCAACAATCAGCAACTAAAATATTTCTCATTGAACTCTTCAATATAAAATGTATTGAAAGTAGTTACAATTTATTAACAGAATAAAACTTAAAAAAAAAACAGTACGTATTCGCCAGAGTCGATAGTATATACTTAAGGAAAAGTATCAAAAATGTCTTATTTGTATTCCGATAAATAAAAGACCTATACTTTTGTATAAACTAATTTCAAAACAAACAAAACGAATTTAACCACAAAGCATTTTTTTATGAAAATTGAAATATAATTATTATTTTCGGCACATCATATGTTGCTTACTTACAAAACAGTGTTTTCCTGAAATACTGGCTATATTATTATTATTATTATTATTATCCTTTATTTTAAAAAGTAACAAATAAATTAGGGTTTACAAAGAATTTATGGACATGGCATGTTGCCGTCTGCCAGATAATGACATTTCTAATACATGACGAGTTTAAATATAAAATTGATAGATTTGATAGATTAATTTTACAAGAATAGATACCTATTGTAATATATAAATATAATATTATTATATACAAAGATCTTACAAAAAAATTATAACTTTAAGACGAAATAAGAAAATTACAAAGCAAATAAATATAGTTAGTATTATAACATACAAAGTTATTGCAAAAATTATAGCTTTCAGACAAAATTCGAAAATGATAAAGCCTTTACCTTTTTTTTTAATGATAAATTAACCAGTTGAATCAAAATTTACTCAAAATTCAAAAACTACAAAAAACTGTTTCGATAAGCAAGAGCATGGTCACAAAACTTGTAGAGATTTGTCCACCCTGCGGATCCATTCAAAATGTCTATCAGTTGTGGCCTAGAGAGGACGCTTTGTTGGAAATAGAGCCTTCGAAGCTCCTGCAGAATTGGGCAAATGGCTATAAAATGGTGAATATCATCCCGCTCGTTTCTATTACAAAAATTGCACAAGATTGATAGATCTGATCGGTGAGGAATAAAGTTCAGGCTAAGAATTTCCACTCTTGCTCTGAAAATAGTGCTTATAGCTCTAGCAGGGAATTCTATTTTAAAATAATTTTTGGATTGGAGGTGGTGATTCAAATCCCTGTACATAATTCTCGTTGTTGACGCCGACGCACGCCTTAAATGTTGGAGGTATATCTCTTCATCTACCTTCGATATGACATTTGCAAAAAACTCGTGCCAGCTATCTAAGTTGAATTCTGAAAGAGTATATTGAAGACCATGAGATAGTGCAAGATCACACCATTCTTTGAAAGGAGACGATCGCGTGCGCAAAAGATTTTGCATTATTGACTTGTGGAGACTAACACCGGGTTTTTTCATAGTTCTAATCAGAAAATCAGATTGAGTTTTTAAGTTTTTTACGTAAATGGGGGTAATACCTGACTCAACGTGGATAGCATATGTTGGAGTAGAATTCGGTAAACGAAAAAGGCGTTTGAAGAAGAACCTTTGTATAAGCTCGAACTCCTCAAAATGGGTATGGCCAAACGCTTGGATACCATAACACAAACAAGTATTGATTGTGGCTTCAAAAACCCGATACTTAGAGCCCAAGTCTATATTCTCATTTGCATAGAAATTAGGCCAAATCACTCCAAGTGCAATTTTGGCTTCTTTGCTCTTCTCCTTAACATGCTTCGTAAAGCTACCATTAGCAGACATTAACACTCCCAGATATTTGAATTCCTGTACTATCTCTATGCGTTCACCGTTCAGAAACCAATTTTCTTCTCTCAACCTCTTACATTTCCGAGCTTCAAACACCATAATTTTTGTTTTCAAAGCGTTAATCTTTAAGTCCCAGGTGTTGCAGTACCTCTGAAGCCTGTTAATTTGAAGTTGAAGAGAGGAAGGATTATCTGCCAGCATGACAAGATCGTCCGCATAGAGAAGCACTTTGACAAGCACGTCTGAAATACTGACACCGCCGGGTAGGTTTTCACAAATATCGTCTATGAAAAGAGCAAAGAAGATTGGACTCAAGACACATCCTTGAGGAACACCTGTCGTAGTTCCA
This sequence comes from Melanostoma mellinum, assembly GCA_914767635.1. Lineage (NCBI taxonomy): Eukaryota > Metazoa > Arthropoda > Insecta > Diptera > Syrphidae > Melanostoma > Melanostoma mellinum. Next base: position 21,570,302 of record OU612059.1, read on the forward strand.
AAACATTTTGATGTCTCCGATCCATCCCAAACCGTAGCATTAGTTTCACAAAGAAACTTTTCATAAATTGTCAGGAATTTCCTGGATATACCAATGTTAGCCATTTTGTATATAAGAGCTTGGCGGTTGACTGTGTCAAAGGCTGCTTTGAAATCAACAAAACATGCATATAATTTTGTTTTCCTTTGAATGAATTTGGTGGAAATGCTTGACAGAGCAAAAATATGGTCAACTGTCGAGAACCCAGCACGGAAACCAGCCTGAAAAATGCTTAATCGTTGATTTGATTCAATCCAGTTTGAAAGTCGATTGTACAGAACTGTAGCGAACACCTTCCTTATCGAATTAAGTATTGAAATACCTCTATAATTCTCAGGCAAGCTGACATCTCCTTTTTTGAAAATGGAAAAGATTAAGGCTTTATTAAAGCTGTTAGGGATACAGGAATTTTCAAACAAATAATTATAAAACGATAGCAGGTACTGTTTAAATTCCAGGGTAGAATGTTTGAAAAACTCTACAGGGATGCCATCGATACCTGGAGCTTTATTATTTTTCATCTTTTTGAGAGCCATATCAAGTTCACATAAAACTATTGGCGAGTCAAGCTCGTCAACCACTAGGTTTTGTATGGCATAGTGAAAAGACTGATGTTCAGAACTTCCTGTCAATAGTGATTGGAAATGAGAGGCTAAAATGTTGGCTTGTAATGAACTGTCAGATAAACGATTACTGGCTATATATATATAAAAAAAAAAAAATAGGGTGGCGCAACAGAGCGAGGAGCCCCTGGGCCTAGCGCGTTTCTCACAACCATGCCTTGTCAGGGAATGGCCTGGCTATATATAATAGCCTAAGAGCTGGAAGCAAATTTTTGGAGTGGAGTGATATCCAAAAATATTGCACATGTATGTGTAGATACACGTACCATTACATCAGGTTCAACCGTCTGTCAGGTTTCTTTTTCAGCCGTAGGCGGGGGTGGGCGTTCGAAAATGGTAATTTTTCAGATTTTGAGGTCGAAGTGATAACCACATAAATGATACATCAAAAAATCAGAAAAATTCCCCTGATTACAAAAAACTCGGTCCCAGACGATTTAGTTTCAGCCTACTGCTTGCCAGACGCATTTTAACACTTTTCAAGTGCATTTTTCAGCTTAAGGCACTAAAAACTTTTTCCTATTACATATAACCAAGAAAGTGGTACGCCAAAAAATAAGAAAACTTACCCTGATTTCAAAAAAGTGTATTTCAGATGTTTTAGTTTCAGCCTACTGCTTGCCAGACGCACTTTAACATTTTTTTAAACGCACATTTCAACTAAAAGTATTGATAACTTTGTTCTTATCGCATGTTACCAAAAAAATGGTACGCCATCAGAAAAATTCCCCTAAATACAAAAAAGTCGGTCTCAGACGATGTGGTTTCAGCCTTCTGCTCGCCAGACGCATTTTAGCATTTTTAAGTGCATTTTCTGCTTAAAGCACTAATAACTTTTTCCCCATTACAAATAACCAAGAAAGTGGTACACCAAAAAATAAAAAAAGTTACCCTGATTTCAAAAAGTGTGCTTTAGACTATTTGGTTTCAGTTTACTGCTTGCCAGACGCTCGTTAACAGTTAAGTAAAATGCATTTTTCAACTTAAAGTACTGCTAACTTTTTTCCTATCACATATAACCAAGAAAGTGGTTTGCCAAAACATCAGAAAATTTATTCTGATTACAAAAAAGTCGGTATCAGACGATTTAAGCTTAAGCATGTTTATCAAATTCAATGAATAATTGCTTGTAGTATTTCATTAACCCTGCAGCTACACGATCAAGATATGGTAAGCCATCAGCCTACATATAGACTATTTCAAATTCCTGTTCGTGTTTCGGCTGTGACGTAGGCGACTTACAACTTGCCAGGCAAATGGTTTTCAATCGACATGTCATTATATATTTTCAAAATGGCACCCACAAGAAATTTGAAATTCAATGTTTTTTTCCAGGCACTCTTTTCTCTTTTTGAGGGTATTTGACGAAGCTGTCAATTTCATGGCTACTGAAACTGCTTCTCGGGTGGCTTTCAATATTCCATTACAGTTGGGTTGATTTCGAAAAGTTTGGTTGTGTATGTGAGAAAGTTCGAATGTATTGTAATGGCTTACCATATCTTGACCGTGTAGCCCTGCGTTAAATGAAATTTTTGATTTTCATTCAATTTTATGAACATGCTTAAGCCAAAATGCGTCTGGCATGTAGAAGGCTGAAACTAAATCGTCTGATACCGATTTTTTTGTAATCAGAATAAATTTTCTGTGTTTTGGCATACCACTTTCTTGGTTATTTGTAATGGGGAAAATGTTATTAGTGCTTTAAGCAGAAAATGCACTTGAAAAGTGTTAAAATGCGCCTGGCAAGCAGTAGGCTGAAACCAAACCGTCTGGGACCGAGTTTTTTGTAATCAGGGGAATTTTTCTGATTTTTTGATGTATCATTTATGTGGTTATCACTTCGACCTCAAAATCTGAAAAATTACCATTTTCGAACGCCCACCCCCGCCTACGGCTGAAAAAGAAACCTTCCAGACGGTTGAATCTGATATAATGGTGCGTGTATCTACCCATACATGTGCAATATTTTTGGTTATCACTCCACTCCAAAAATTTGCTTCCAGCTCTTGGTCTATAAGGTTTTTAATTTTATATTGACAGACACACACTGTTATTATACAGTCTGTTAGTCAATTTAAAGCTTTATCATAAACTTTATTTTTTGTTTTGTTTTGTGGTGCGTAAATAAACAAAGAAGACGGTTTTCCGACGCGCGAACATTCGACGTATAATTTTCCATGCGCGAAACAGGAAAACTCCAAGTTGATTCCGCGAGCTTCTAACGACTGTCCTTGTGATTTTTTTATGGTTATCGCAAAGGCGTACACGTACTGGAAATTGTAACCGTTTAAAATCGAATGGTAAATCCGTTGGAATCATCGGTATTCGCGGGATCAAGACATCCTCTCCTTTGTATTTTCCTTTTATGATTGTTGCTTCAATAACGTTATTCATCAGCTTCTGCACAGTCAGTCTTGTTCCATTGCATAGTCGAGGTTGATTAATGTTGTGCAGCTTGATGACAACTGATCCTACTTTTAACTGCAAATTGTGAGGTGGTAGTCCAGGCAATTCCAGTGAATTTAGAGATTCCGTACTGACCGTACCGTGATTCATAACGGTGTCGACTGATTTGAAGGAAACCAACTGTCCTGGAAGAAAATTCTGAATGGTCACATTGAGATCCTCGACCTAAGTCAGGTCACCTCGTCACCGTAGATTGCTAAATAAGTAGTAAATTGTCACTATCACAGAATATCAAAAAAAAAAAAAATTAAAATTGGAATTCGTTGCGGTTTCAACTCTTTCTTGATTGATGATATCAAAGCAATTGTTTCAAAACAGGGGTACCGGTCCCGATTTATTAACAAATCTTCTAAAAGCTCCTGTTGCGTGTAATAACTAAGTGAAAAAATCAACCATGCATTGCATAATGTCAACTGTATAAAGCCCTGGTCACATACTGAAAAGACGTTTAAGCCAAGTAAATATTGGTTACAAACATGGTGAAATGTCAGATGTTACACAGCATATGCGACCACTACAATGCTCTGTCGTTTTTCTTATTAAATTTTTATTTCTGTTTAATATCTTTTAATGAGTTTTCTTAATGGAAAATGGAAATCTTTTTGATGTGTGGCTCCAATCCGTTTATTTTCCAACGAAAAATTACATTAAACATTCCCTTTATTAGGGATTTCCGACATCTCAAGGACGCTTATTTGTGTCTATAGTGTGTAATTTCTTGTTGTTTTTTGAAACATGTACCTGCCAGTTGACATATGTGAACCTCAAAGAATGTCATTTTAGACTTCCAACATGACTGTCGGGATAATGAACAAGAAAAACGTGCTCCTAAACAGTGACATGTGAATATGTATATCAACAGTTTTGAATATTCCAGTCTGTGTTTGGCTTGTTTTTCAGACAGTCGCCAAAATACGTTTTTATCTCGTTATGATAATAACTAGTGTGAGGTGCTCGCTCGCCTCTATGACTTTCATTTTTTTTTTTTTGGCTTATCATGGCAAAAATTGAGGCTTAGAGAAAATGCTACCTGAATGGCAAAACGAAGAAGAAAATAATCTTACAAGACCAAAGATACCTAACCCGCTTATTGATGCCCAAACGAAAAAGAAAACCTTGTTTCTTTCACTTTTATCCTCACATGACCACACCATTCCTTAAATTTTTTCACTTTCAAGGTGTGTAGGTGTGTCTGTGTGTAAACAAAGTCGTAAATCGTATTTGTTTTTCACAGAATTACTTTTTCTCTTGTCAAATGATGTTCAATTTTGGTTTCTTCAAAGGAATTTGAAACACAGAGCAGCTTAGCAAAGGAGGCTTAATTTAATTTTCAGAACACATCAACGTAATATTACTCTGGCTTTTGACAAAAAAGCTTAAGGCTACAATGAGAAAGGGAAAAGAAAAAAAAATTAGAGGTAGTATGACTTGAGGTGTTAATTTTACTTATGCATTCAAGGCCCTCACCACAGCCTGACGACGTCTCGAAATTTTTAGTCGTCTTTTTCATTGAATTTAAAGAATATGATGGGATATCATTTGAAACCACTTTTAGTACAGACTTTGATTAGGTTTGGTTTTCCCCTCGGTGATTGCAAGGAAATCTCCTATACAAAAGGCTTTCACAAAAATTTATTCACACAAGAATAATATTATGTGGAAATGTGCTAAAATGTACTCATATATGTCGTTGTATACACTTGTTTCTTTTTCACACCTCCATTCAAAGAAACCAAATCCCGTTGTGGAAGAGCCAAATGATGTAAGCTTTCATGAAAAAAAAAAAGAAATTCGCATGAGGATTTCTTACACCACATATCACACATGAATATGATTATGCCGAGGAGCACAAAAGGAAAATGATATAATATCCTAGTCTGGCAGAGTGATTTATGACATTCATCCTGCCTCTTAAAGCAACAAAAAAATAAAGAAGATATTTCAATTTTTTTCATTTTTCATTTTTTTTTGTGAAGAAAATGTGGCCACATTTCGGTCATGCATATGAGGGCGAGGTGGAAAAGGATGGGTCGAACCTATTATCGCATTTTCTTGTGCCTGATGGTGAATAGGACTTTTTTTAAACCAAAATTCTAATCTGAATTCCGAGTATTTTGCGAAGTGGATGTGTGTTGACTGACCCTTAAATAGGCTACGAAGGAAAAGTGATATGAATCATTTAACTAAACAAAAGGTCCTTTTTACGTCATCATATTTGAAGTGGCTTTCCTAAGTTACTGAAGACATGACGATGGAAGCATAAAGACCTTCGATCTCAGACCATTAACAGTTGGTATTGGGATGAATTATATTTGATAGGAATTTCGGGTTTGTGGTGCATCCATCCGCAAGAAAAGTAATAGGCTTTATGGCATTTTTACTTCCTCTGCTGCTACACAACCTAGGTTAGGTAATGATGTGTTGATTATGCTAATCCGTTGAGAGGGAGAGGAAGAGCACTTATCATTATTTGGCACAAAAAAAAGAGTACGATGTTTGCCAGAAAAACTGCTAAGAATACCAACACACTATTTGATGGCAAATATTTTTTTTTAAGTAGACAGGGCGAAGTTAGATCACCTTTACTAGCACGTCGACTTTTGTATACTGTTCCCTTTGGTTTAAACACTTAAAGATGTTGTTTCGAAGTTGAGGTCGTGTAAGAACCTAATATTCGAAGAAGAGGTGTTTCTGATGTTCAGGGGACTAGTGAATCCTTTTTAGAATAGTCTCAACCTGGATCTGGCTATGGCAGGACAAATTTGACTGTCATTTTTTCTTTCTATCAAATTGATAGTTATGGCTTTTCCGTCTGTGTAAGATGATCAATTTCAGATAATTTTTTCACTTTATTTAATATCACTTAAAAAAAAGCCTTCAGAAAATTATTTGAAAGCTGTCAAATTTGTATTTCTTCGAATTATACATATATATGAATTATATATATGTTTAAAAGTTTTACAGAAATCAGAGGACGAGACACGAAATCGATACTTAGATTATTTTAAGGGGTTATGAATACTCTTATAATGTTATAGAACACAGTGCGAGCATTTAGGAAAATAGGATAGGATTTAATAAGAGACACCGATACACATGGCTCTTGAATATTTACGAATTGTAATGCAGGCAAAACACAGAGTCAGGTAAAGCATTCCACTTTCGGGTTGTGCGGCTAAAGAATCTCTATACTTGACTGTACGCCCGAAGTTGGACTCAAGGTAAAACTGATGAGCATTCCTAGCGAGGCGGGTGTTGCGGCTTAATTGTTTCAGAGGAGGAATGCATCTGATTATTTCACTAGAGCACTGTTTGTGAAAAAAGTGATAGAAGAGATTGAGACAGGCAACGTTTCGACGATGTTCAAGAGAATCAATCAATTGAACTATCACCTATCAATTTTATCGCTCTATTTTGTACCCTATCAGGGAGGTGCAAAGATGTTTGAGAAGCACCTGACCAGATATGGGAGTTATACTCCAGTTTTGGGCGGATGACGGCCTTATAAATTGTAGCCAGATCAGAAGGGGTGAAGAACTTCCTGCATCATCTCAACAAGCCTAAGCATTTAGCAGCATTTTTGGCGACTTCAAATATGTGGTCATTCCAACGAAGATCATCGTTTACACACATACCCAGTACAGACAGCTTTTGGGTTTCTTGGATGCAGGTATACCATTCATTGATAATGTCAATGGGGAAATGTTAAGCTTCAACGACGAGAGACAGCATTCAGTTTTCGAAGCATTGAATTCTACTCGGTTCTTATGACCCCATGTTACAATGTTGTCAAGGTCAGAATTCAATGAGCTAATGATACGCAACCGTTTCAGTATCACATCTGAAGAGCAAGAACGTATATTTGGAAACAAATATGAGAAGCTGCTATTCTCTTAAGACCCTGTCTGGATAGACGATAGAGTAATTCTGTGACTGAATTTGAACTCAGGACACCTAGAACCTTCAAAATTGTGTTAGAAAACTATACTTTGCTCTCTGTGACAATAAAAAACGCAAAACTTGTTGACCAAAAGGGGTTGAGAAAATGTACTGTTCAATCATTACATGAATTTTGTTCAAACGAAATATCACCTTATATCTCTACTGGAAAGCGATACTATCAAAGATCAATTGTTCATCGCTTTTATATTATTTCCAATTATTTAATTCAATAAATTGCTTAATGACTTGTTTGGTAGCAACCATTAATGTACCCGTTTTTGAGAAACTTAAGTACATAATTGGATGAGTTTTGCGGAACTTAAGTACCAAAGCTAATGATTTCGTGTAGTAGGTATTAATTTGTTTATCCAAGGGTATAAATGAGCAGACACATTTAATCTTTGCTAACTTAATAGGCCAAGAGCACACAACAGGATTCTGATGTGGTTGAACATCAATTAAAATTTGTGTGCATAGACGAAGTTCACATTGGTCGATTTGTGGAAACTTCTTGCGAATAAAGCGACCGCTTTCTTGTTCTTCTTTTCTGTTGCACTAATTTGTCGGTAAGTCAGTCAGTGTAACAGAGAACTTCTTCATTCAAAATGTTGTTGAGACTTCGTGCGAACAAAGTGAAAGAAACACCAGAAACACCAGTCGCTTTTTTCGCACGAATTTTCAACAAATCGACCAATGAGAACTTCGTCAAAGTTGCCACAAAGCAGATGATAATAAACACATTCATTTGCTGACATGCAATGGCAACGTTTTACAGAAAAGTATGGAAAAACATTTATTGAAAGTATAAATTTTTTTTGGAAAAAGGAAATTTCAAGGTGATGACCACCACTTTAACTCGATCGACCCACAGCCACCTGCAATTTTCGACAGACGCGAGACGCTACCAAAAATACTTCTTTTTGGTTTACTCTTAGCTTTTCAGCTATTCGCAATGATATCGTAAGGCTGGTTCGGAGATTCAGCAACCACTTGATCGTCTTTCAAGCTGTCAGCACTATATTTTCAATCAGAGAGTCCAGGGCTTTGGGATGTGATGCTCTGGTAACCCTCACGAAATTTGTTTTTTTTATGAAAAGTTGTTCTCTTGAGGCACTTTTTCTGTTAAAATTGATACTAGATAAATCAAGAAACTAGCATATATTCATTATATCTGGCGCTTCTTTTAAACATCAATATATCATTTAGTTTCATTCCCACATCGAAACTCAGCAGCATGCTCTTCGACTAGCACGAAGCACTAGCTCGATTGCCTCTGCAGATAAAATTGCAACTGTTGGTGACAGCCTCCTCTAAAGGAACCAAAAGATATTAATTATTATAACCAATGGAATTTCTTAATGGCAAGAGTTTCATGTTCAGATTAAATAATCCATATATACCCCCTAGAAACTTTCGTGTTGAAAACGCACATCGATCGATGATGCATTATGGTTTATAGTGAACTCATTGTGTAATTAGTGACATAAATCTTCACTTCCAGGCTGTTATCAATATGCTATTAAATTTTGGTATGGATATGAATGGATATTCGTACTTATGCTATTTCTATTGGAAAAAGGATTTATTGATTCATAATGGAGTTGTGTTTAATTTCCGGGTATTGCTGCAGACCTGAATAGTTCCTTGGATCTATGGTTACGGGGATGAGACATGTATAAGGTATCAACTCAATTAAAATGGCTTCTTATGAAATTCAATAGGTGTTCGACGCACACTCTTCAAGTCACAAAATATCGATATTCCGAGAAAATTATTATGCAGTGGCGAGAGTTTTAAATTAACTTCTAGTTTTATTGAAATTTCAATTTAAAGCAATTGTTTAAAACTTGTTTTGATTACAAACTTTTGTTTCCTAGTCGTAATGGTGTGTAGGTCCTAGCTTAAAGCAACTACTGTAAAATACGAAAAACCAGGGTAAGGTTGGGGGATTAGGAATTCGTTTTTTTTTTCATTATCATTTAAAAAGTTAAAAAGGTTTTGGCTTCAGGTACAAATATATTTTGTCTTGATTCATTTGAAGGCTAACGAATGTGAAGGCTTACAGAGGAATTAAAAAGTAGTTTTGATGAAAAAAAAAAGCTTTGTAAGAAGACCAGAACAAAGGGGGTAATTTAGCACCAGCTTGTGGGTGATATCTGATATGGTATTACAACAAATTACTCCAGTCTCACACTTGATACATGCAAATTGTGGAACCAAAACCTGCAACTAAATATGGGGTTTGGCGTATTGAACTGAAGCTAGCCACAAACGACGAACATGCTCGCCAAACATGGTCGTGCTGATCATGTTTTTTGGTCTGTGGGTTTTCTCGCCAGTCGCTCACTGTTGACAAAAGTTTTCGATTTCTTACTATTTATTAACTCTTATGTTCGTCGTGTAAGGCTATGCTCGAAAAAAACCTTAGTTTTTGTTGTTGTGCTTCCAGTAAGCTCAATACAAGCTTAAAATAACTTAAACACTAAACTTAAACTAATTAAAACTAATTAAAGCTAAATTAAATTACGAGGATGAAAAATGGTTTAAAAGGAGGACTTTGACAGGGATTTGGAAGATTGAGGTCAAAATGAAAGGGAACAGAATTAATCTTACTCATCATCCGGGTTAAGGGTTCGTTGAGACCAAAGGATGTACAATGAGCAGGAAGGAAAAAAAAATCGGGATGATCTAACGTTTCGGGGACTAGTGCTGAAGGAGATAAGGTCTAAAGGGGGGGGAGCAGTCAGTGTAAGAAATCGGTGAATGAATATCATGTCAAAGACATTCCATCTGTTTTCTAGGGAGTGGAGATTAATGATTGCGAGACGTTCGCGGTAAGGAGGCAGGGTGAGAAAGTTTCTAACATCGTAGAGATCCCGAAGGGCAAAGAGCAGAAAACGACGTTGAACACCTTCTGTTCTTGAGATATGAACCGCATGATATGGAGCCCACACTTGCAATGCATACTCAAGGAGAGGACGAAGACGAACATAAGCAATATAGAGGGATTTCATTACAAGAGGGTTGCGGAATTCTTTGGACCATCTCTTGATAAAACCAAGGGCGGAATTAGCTCTTGACATTACTTCGTCAACATGAGAACGACAATTTAATTCGCCATCGCAGAGAACACCTAAATTTCGGATAAGCTGCACACGGCTTATAGGAAGGTAGATGATAGGATCTGGAGGAAGTTTATTACTTTTACAAGAAAAAGTTATTGCCTCGCATTTATGGAATGTTTAATTCAAGGAAGTTTTTAGAACACCAAAAGACGAATGAATCGAGGACATTTTGAAGCAAGAGAGAATGTCGATCGGAGGTGATGACTTAGAAAATGTTAGCGTCATCCGCGTAAAGTCAGATAGAAAAATATTGGATGTACTTTTTGACATCGCTAATGGCAAGGATGAAAAAGACGGTCCAAGATGGCTGCCTTGAGGTACACCGGAGGTAGCCACAAATGGAACTGAAAGAGTTGAGAAATGAAGGTTTTCAAAAACTGGAATTAGAGGGAAAGTTGGGAGGAAGACAGGGTTGTTAAACAACTCATGTCTATATCATAGCAGACGGCTCCAAAACAGCGACCGAGTTAGATCAGGTATTTTTATAGAAAAAACTTCAACAAAAAGATCACTAAAGCCTTCAAAACCTTTGCTGCTGTTGTCCTCAAGCATTTTGTAATCTATATCTGTAATTGATGGTCGGACACTACCACACAGGCCCACAGATGTCCTATTAAATGACTTCAACAGAAATTGCATCCACACACCTTCTAGCACTGCCCTCCCCCAAGGCCGGTAACGACATTTTGGCGATTTTTCCTTATGAGATCCAGGCGATCAAAGAGAATGGAAGTGAGATACTAATTTTCATCTTCATGTGGTATCACATACATGTATAGGATGGCGCTAAAGAGTGAGGAGCCCATGGGCCTAACGTATTTTCACAACCTTGTGAAAGAACGGAGGGGATCAACGGCTAATCGAGAAAGCGTTTTTATGGCAATGAATTTACTATCGTCCTCGGTAAAACCGATACCGGTGGAAATTTTTTTTTTGTTTTTATTGAGATTCAAGCCACAAACCACCCACGTAATAGCAGGACATGCTAATCATGTGGTATCACAGTGAGCTTGAGTAAAAGACGTGGCCTTGCACTTAACCCCCTCGAAACAGAGCTGGTACTCTTTACAAATAGATGACAAATACCTATACTTTTGAGTTACCAAGACTAAATGAGACCCCTCTTAAGATCTCTGATCAAGCCAGATACTTGTGAGTGATCTTAGACAAAAAACTGAATTGGGGTCCTTATATACGAGAAAGACACAAAACATCTATGATAGCACTGTATTCGTGCAGCAGGATTTTTGGCAAAAACTGGAGACCAAATCCCAAAATAATCTTGCGGATGTATACTTCCATTGTTAGACCTATTTTATCTTAGGGCAATTTGGGCTTGTAGAACGCGATTGAAAAATCCACGCATTTAAAAACCATAACCAACGTGCAAAGATCAGCCTGTATTTGCGTAACTGGTGCAATGAGAACTACACCAATCGCGTGCTTGGAAGTAATCCTCAATATCACACCTCTTGATCTCTATGTTTAAGAAGCGGCAGCAAACAGTACTGTCTGGAAAACCAGCCAAACAGTACACGCACAGATTTTATCACGATACGTAGATAACAATATCTGCACGGATTACATAACTCCATACCTGGACTTTAAAAAATCCTTCACAAGCCAGCTTCCCCAATAGTCGGGATTGGGAGAATGAAACTCCTTATACCTGAACGAGACGTCTATATCAAAAAAATGGAAGTTGGAACAGTTGCAGGTTTCTTTTCAGAATGCCTAAACCTAGCCAGTTCATTCAGACTACCAAATCACAGCAGTGTCTTCCAAGCCAAGATCTTTGCAGTTACAAACGCTTCAAAACAGGTGTCCATGATGGCGCTATCACGTGCTGATATCACTTTTTTCATTGATAGCCAAGCAGAAATAAAAGTGATTTCTGCCACTCTTTTCATATCAAAGCTTGTTTCTTGCTGTCGCGAAGAGTTGCTGGGTTCCTATACCAGGAAACGAAAAAGCGGACGAACTACCAAGGAAAGGATCAGCCTTGACCCTTCGCTCATTGATCAATCAATCAGGATTCCACCCTTTGAAATTAAACAGATCATTGGTAACAAAATAATTCGAAAATCCAATGAAAGATGGGAATGCCTAGAATCCTATGTTACTTCCCGGAAGCTTTGGCCGAAATACGATAAGAACGGATCTGAAAAGCTACTATCATTGAATGGACCTTCATTACGAATGCTTATCAGTATCATAACTGGACACAGCCTTCTAGGTTACCACAAAAAGAAAATGGGTCTTTGCACCGATGAACTGTGCAGAGGATGCAATGACAAAGATGAACATGTGAGGATACCACTCACTTAAAATAGCGCCATATCATCCGACATTTCCATATACAGAGAAAAAAGAATATGCAGCAAAGAAAAATCTATATTATGGTACCTCTTTCTGGATTGTAATAGAAGAATGAATAAGCTCGATTTGAGCCAACTTTTAGCCAAAAGCGGACATAGCATAAGTGTGGTCTAAGCGATTGACAAACACTCAAACGATTCAACCCAATTCCTGTATGAAATGTCTTAATTTATGAATTCAACGAAATGGCATTTGATTTGTTGTTCTTTTGACAAACAGGTACATGAGGTACCAACTCAAATTTAAGAGGAAAAAGGCTCTAAAAATATTAACTCTTAATAAACTTCATACCCATCTGTTGTTGGCTATAATAATAAATTTTGTACCAAAGAGAATAAATATGCTTTCGTTGATTAATGCGTCCTCATTATCTATTGCGAAGTATGTGCACACACAAGGACACAAATCTAATTTACTTCATGGTAGGTGTAACGAAACGAGGTGTAATCAGTTTTGTGTGAGATAAATCCTTTATATTCCCCAGCGCTATATCTCATTATTCGGATTAGATGGATTGTGATAATGTGTGCGTACTCTTTCGCTCTGGATGATGAATGTTTACCTAATGACCACAAAACATGAATTACCAAACAAGCCAGGTCTACAATGCGTTCCTTGTTTTGCTTTGATATCTCCTGGTGGAAATTTGCAGTGACAGCTGGAGTAAAATTTATCAGCTTTAAAACTTGAAGCATTGTTTGTACTCTCTCATTTCTCATATTAACGTAAATTATGATGAAAAATGACAATTTTTTAAATTGAATATAAAATATGTCCTCTGAGCCGACTGCGACTGCTATACCATACCGATGCAGGAGATCACAGCACACGTATAGGTCCTAGGTTTGCTCAATTCCAGGAATATAGATACTCACTCTTGTTGTTATTAATGCCGCTGGCAATGTGAATTTATTTATAGTTCTCTCTTTGAAATGACGAGTACCTGTACTATATCCTGGTTCATGTATATATAAAAACAGTTCGCATCTATAGCAAGCACTTTATGGGATTACATCGTCCTTTAAATTTTATTTTTATCTCTCAGATATCGGATAGTTTCATCAAAAAGTGCTCAATACATGAAAACGTAGTGCGCGTTCGTGGAATTGAACGGTTATGCTACTTGCACAGGTGATGTGTATGACAGAAAACGTGTTCAATCCATGTGGTGAATTTAAAAACCTTAAAGTTGGTTATCATATCGAGGACTATCGGTCGTTTATGGGCTATCTATAAAATATTGTAGTAAATTACTTGGAATTGGATTCTACTCAAATTAGACTCCATTAAGCAATTTGAGTTCCCATTGAAAAACCATGTAAAGGGACTCTGACTTAGGTTTTCAATTTCAAACAAATTGTTTTTCAGGCTTTTACTGTAGTTTTGAGATTTTTGAAAGCGGCTTGGCCTACTCCGCTTAAATGGTTGATAAAATGGTTGGGACCAAGACCAAATACATAGATAAAAAAACTCGAAAATATTGACTTAGAGCCAAAACGCCCGTTTAGTCCACTGCTTTTAGCTAACTTTGTGCACCGAAATCGGCCGCTAGCAAAATTTTAAGGAGTGGGGGTAAAATTTATCTGAGAGCGGTTGATGTACATAAAAGTACTCGAATGTTTTGTTGACACAAAACCTACACACATTTAATTGCCAATTTGAACTGACTTTTTTTTGTCTTAAGTGAACGTATCAAATGCCATTCTGATATTTATAAAGTCACTAGGTATCAAGGAAAGGGAACTTAATTTCTTTTGTTGAGGCTTGATGGTTTCGAATCGAATTAAGCCATTCGAAAGCAAAGTACTAAAGTACCTCCACTGTCCTTGCCAATCTTTGGAAAGCGCAATACTCTTTGTAACAATTATGCTTGCACTACTCACCTTTTTCATGTAATGAAAAAATGACTGTTTCATAATCTTACGAAATATTTATTTAGTCTAATTTTTTTACAATTCACTACGTTCAAGATGGTTACAAGTTATTTCGCTTCCCCAACCGGTGTCGAAGTTGGTAAAACTTTGGGTTTGAACTTTTCTGAAACAGCATCGTTAAAAACTTCGCAGCTCCTTTCTATTTCAATGGCCAAGAATTGCACACGAACAACAGGCAATGAGTTTCAGTTGAGAATTCCTTCTAAGACTCCGATCTTAGGAGAGTTCCATATGAAAAGTCCTCTAGTTTTTTGAATTTTTCTATAAACGCTCTTCATTTAATTTTTTGTTCAGGTGTCTTCAGGTCGTCATCCGTAATTACATCAATTCTTAAGTTTGGGAAATCTTGTCTGAATGTTGTATAAATGATGTCATGTTCCATGGCTTTCATAGCCCAAATTTTTTCGACATCCTTATAGTTATCAAACTCTTCAGCCGGTCTTTATAGAACGTCCTAGGTACCAAATAAACAGTTTACAGGTTCTTGTGAGAATTTGTACAGGTTGCTTATTAAATATTCTAATTGAACTTACCATTGCTAAAGTATTTGATTAGTTAACTTGCAAGAGCACGCGCTTGTGGTATATTTTGGTTTTGTGTT
The DNA here is from genome assembly GCA_914767635.1 of Melanostoma mellinum. Taxonomy (NCBI): domain Eukaryota; kingdom Metazoa; phylum Arthropoda; class Insecta; order Diptera; family Syrphidae; genus Melanostoma; species Melanostoma mellinum. The sequence goes on from OU612059.1 coordinate 21,585,411, forward strand.
GTTGATGTTATGTATCACCTTATTAAACACTTTTGAACAGTTGTGTCTTACGACTTAAATAAAATTTGAATATTGAAATAAAGTTTAAAGTAAATAAATATATTTGCAACTGAAAACAACAAAATTCTTTCCACATCGCACAGAAACTTCGAAATGTCAAAAAAAATGTTCACACATTTCTGCTCATAGAAATTTTTTCGGCTAGAATGTGTAGCATGAGGAAATTGTCTATTCTCTCACACAGTGAGTTTTCTGTCAAAAATTAGTTGTTTCTAAAATACTCGAACAAAACGTGTGGTATAATGTCGATGAATGTGTTTAAATGTGCGGTTATGGGTGCGTACTCGAACGCTACTTTTGTGTAAGCCTCGCCAAGGCCACAGTACTTTTGAACTAAACGTCGTTTTTAACTATCTTGATTGACAAGCTCACGTAGTTTCAGTCAGTTCAGTTCTTTTTGGCGACATTTTGGCGTGTACTTAAGTATACTACTTTTTAAGTGTTTTTTCCAACTAGGGTGGTAGTACTAGCGTAAGAGTGTCTGACTCCGGTGCGTAAGATCACAGATTCTACTCCTGCGCGAACCTAGAGGTAAACCATTACGTAAAATTGATAAATACAAACACAAACAGAATCTGATCAGATAGTTAAGATAACTTAAGCTTGTTGGGTTGATGAACCAAGTAGCGGGTTTATCCACACCGCGGGATAAAGTGCCGTTGGAGGTATCAAGAACGGCAGCTCTAAAGAAAAGAGGGAAGAAAGTTGTTGCTGCGCCAAATTTTTCCTCCGGACTCTTGAAGCAAAAGGCGGTAGGTGGAGAAAGAATTTACAATGGCGGTGTTCACACTGTACAATTTGTTGGACGGACTTTGGTTTGAACGACCAATGTTGGATAATGTGAGCCCTTAGACGACCGCTAGTCCAACTTGTTGGATGGTTTTCAAATATTTTTGAAAATTTTGAAGTTGGACGGAGCGGAAGAATATGTGTCATAACGTTGAAGGACAAGTTTTATAAGTCTGAACGGAAACTACATCCCACCATCCAAACCAGCTGAGAATGAAGCCAAACCAAAAAAAAGTTTCACGGGAAAGCTGACCGCAATCATTTGAAGTCGATTCAGGTTAACTTCCCGCTGAGACTTTCCTTTGAAACAACTAGGTTTTCGTGGTATATCTAGTGCGTGTAGCTTTTTTTTTTTCATTACCAGCCAAAGCTTGTCTGCGGAAGAATATTTTTCAGTTATATTACAGAAAAAGCAATCAAAGTTTGCGATTTTATGCAAAATACAATTTAAATTTTTATTTTCAAAGATAAGTATAGGTTATTTTATGATAATACTATATAAAGAATTTTTTTGTTCCTTTTTTTTTTCTTTTTTTAAAGTTTTGAATCATGACAATACCTCTTGGTAGTCTATTGATTTGGTACAGTATGTTGAAGTTTACGTCTACCGTAGTTGTTGTAGTTTCTTGGTAACTGTAACATTCCATGTGCACGTCTTCTGGTGTTGAGTTGGTGTTGGACTGGATGTTTAAATCGGTTGTCATCAAAGTATTCTTTTACGGTCGTCATCTAAAGAATATCTTCAACTTGTAGTGGCTTAAAAAGTGCGTCATATGTTTGTCGATAGCTGCTGTTTATTTGCCTTATAACTGCATTTTGGAGTTTTTGAATTTTCATTATGTGGGTTTTAACTGCATTACCCCAATTAAGTATACCATATCGTATCCTTGACTGTGGCACTAACCACGATGATGAGATAGAGCAAACATTGCTTTCTTAAGGTCCATCCTCAATTTGTCTATGTGTTTATCCCATACAAAGTGGATGTCTATTACTACTCCCAGATACTTTTAGTTGCTTACTAGTTGGATGCATTCCTTTGGCGTTTTGAGGCAGTCATCGTTTTGTAAATAAATCCTTTGATTTGTCGACTTGAACTGCGGACTTCTGATGTGCATCATTTTTGTTTTTGATGCATTCATTACCAAGCCGTTGTTGTCGTGACACAATCTAACTGCCAAGTTGAACTTATTCTTCTTGAATTATCATTGTTGCCGTTTCAAGAGAACTAAAGCGAACGACAATAGCCGCATCATCAGCAAAAGCGAAGGGAATACATACTCTGTTTGAACAGTCGTAGCAATTCGTTATTGTACAATAATTTAAACAAAATTTGACCCAGTTTGGATCCCTACGGAACTCCATATCTCATCACTTTCTTCTCACTCACAGCGTCTTTGATTTGAACACAAAATGTTCAGTTTTGAAAACATTCTCTCAACTAATCAGCCATAGAGCCACGAATTCCAGTTCTTCTTAAAGCTTCAATAAGATTTGAGTGATTTAATGTGTCGAATAACTTATTGAAGTCCATGAAGATTACTAATACGTGATGCCTTTTATCCAAACTTTCGTTGACACACTTTGCAAACTCACCAAGCAACCTTCCTGTATTTTTACCTTTCTGAAAATCGTACTGGCTTCTATTAATCAGTGTATGTTTGTCAACAAAAGCTTGCAACCTTTTGGCAATCACTCCATCCAAACATTTTTCAATAGCTGGAAAAATTGATATAGGCCTATAGTTGTTTAGTTGGTCCTTTGTTCCTCCTTTGCAAATCGGCGTTACAACTGCGGTTTTTAAGGCAGATTGAATTTTTGGCTGAGTTATACTCAAATTAATTAGTTTGCATAGAATAGGAGCAAAGACATCCTTATAGCTTTTTATATCAATTGCTCTGATTCCATCAAATCCTGGGGCCTTATTTTCTCCAAGTGTATTGAGAATGCTTTCAATCTCAGTGACGTTAGTTGGATATGAAAATATTGAATTTTCCACTGTGTCATTGATGTTGTTTGACGTTTTTATATTGCACTTATGAATTATTTTTTCAGTCTGAGAAGAGAAAATCTCCGCCAATCCCATTGATAGTGTTGTCATCTCTGTTTTAAAATTTTTTTTTTCCAATGTTTCGTCTATATTGGTTTTTTTTTTTGTCCTAGTATTTCGTTGATGAGACCCCATGTTTTCGAATCAGTCTTAATTTGTATAAATTTGTTCTTGCAATAGTTTGATTTTTGTACTGCTATACAATTGATTTCATTACGTAGGGTCTTATACTAGGACTTGTATATCCGGAGAGTCTTCGTCCTTTTGCTAGATAAGTCCCAGCCATTTAAATCTCGCTAATCGCGCTCTTGTTGTTACGGCACGCGGGCCTCGCCGTACAGCTAAAATAATTCTTAAAATCCTAAAATCATCAAGTGTGTCTTTCTTATGAAGCCAGCAAGGTTTTCTTCATCCGTTTCAGAGACTAATTCGCATTATCTAAATAATTGGTGAATTTTTTGCTATTATCTCTTTGGTGGCACTGGTTTTGACAGTATTTTTATTGTATAATACTAAACATGTTCAGTTTGCACTACAATTTAACCATAAATCGTCCTACAAACGAGAAACGCTTGCAAATTTTTGAGTTTCACTATTAAAATGCGTGTTAAAGTTCATCACGTACTTCTTTCATTTGCTGGTCAGTTTGATCGATCTACTGAAGCGGCTATTGGCATTGAAATCGATTGTTGTGGTCCGATTGATACCTGGTTTCCTGGAAAATGAGTTTCCAGCATAAGACTGCTTTAGAATCGGTCGACGGTTCCTACGTCTGATTGCCCAAATATTTCTATTTTGTTTACCTTGCTCTTTTTAAGGACTTTTCACTAGTTTTACTGAGTGTTTCGATACTTTGAAAGAAGCATTCTTAGTTCTTCGAGTTATCATTTTAAAGTCCTTCTGCTTAGATTGGTACAGGTTCCAGTCGCCCTCTGATCTGGTCATGAATGATAACGAACGTCCTTTTGCACCTAATGAAAGTGCTTGACATGCCTGACACCTGGTTTCAATTACGGTGACACATCCTACACAGCAGGCTTAACAATGGACCAATTGAGAGTTCGACAAACAGCACAATCTAGGCGGCCGTTGACAGGTCTCAATAGTGAAATAAACTGGGCTTTTTTAAGGCTCATGTCTATAGCTCCAAGCAAGCTTCGATTGTCCCACCGAAAACCAACACTAAAGCATTAATTCTTGAGATATCTGCTGAAATTGAAAAAAGCAGATGTACTTTCTTGAGGAGCGAACGCAGTCAACATTTGGATGAAATAATCTTCAAACATTATAATTGACCGAACTATCGATTTAACTAACGAGTTCACGTATTTTTTATGGATTTTATCTGCTTTTTTTTTAATTTTCGATAGCTGCTAAAAAATTTCTCGTCAATAATTGGTCATAAGACATTTGATTTCCCCAGAAAATCTCTGAAAAAATATGCCGCCTTAGTTGTCTGAGACAAAGAAGTCGGAGAATTGTTTCCATAAAAAAGTTCAAGCAGGAGATGCTCTCAGAAGACTAAAGAAGATTATATTTTAACTAAGATTTGATATTTTCTTTACACTCAACTACTCTTTTAGCCTCAGACGCCCATCCTATCTCAATCTAAGCACGAAACAAAAACTGGCTCCCCAAAAAACCCGGATTCTTCTTAAATGTCACTTAAAATTTCATACATATGCATATTCCCAACAGTGCGACAAAAAATTAAAATGAGAAAAATTGAAACTCATTTTCTTAATTGCATATCCTTTCAATTTTACTTGTTATCAACGTAAGAACTTCTAGGGGACAACTTGTTGAAAAGGGAAGAATGTGTAAATACAGTTTATTTTGCTCAATTACCCTTTCCAATTGCAATACCGACGATTTCCATTTTTAAAAGCTCTTCGACAGGATAAGGTTCCCACACGTGATGTTGCTGGCAAAATTTAAATGAAAATTCATTCATCCACATCCTTCCACCAGCGATAATATCGAACCTTTGTTAATCTGAATGTTAAAGTCCCAAACACTGTAGCATGAATGTGTATGTGTGTGAGTGAATATGTTTGTGTGTAATGAACCCTCAGGGTCGTCTGCTGCTTATTTCTTAATCTATTAACTTTCCAGCCGAACTGCCAGATCAAACCAATATCTTTTGCCACGAGTTGAGGCCCTAAGCCCTCTCTCAGTTGCCTTTAACAAGATAATGGTGTTAAACTGACAAGCTACGGTGCTCTGCACCTGTCCTTCACTCTATGGAAAACTGATTTAAAACATTTTCCATCCCGTGGCATGAAATGTTATATTTATCTTACCCCCCAGTAGAAATGACTTTGTAATTCGTTTACTGGTGTTCACATGGACCGCATTATGTGTGTACCGGAGTCAGTATAGGTTATTCTCTATAAAACCCTGACTTCACGTGTTGTGAGCTCATGTGAAATGAATGTGTCAGTGTCAGGTTTTGCAACACTGATGTGCCAGCAAACAAAATCAACTCATTCACAGAAATTAATTTCGCTGAAATTGAAAATAAGTTGAAAAATCAGCCATCCGTTTTATCATTAAAACAAAGGAAAAAATGACTTCCTTTTTTCTGCAAGTTTGGGGATCCTTAAGTTATAATTTTCATCTTTCTTTTTTTGTTTTAAATGTAAAAAGCAAACTTAAGCAATTATGGGAATGAAAGAATTCAATCCCTGCCTCAGTCAGGGACATCTCGACACAGGCAAGAAAAAAGTCCTCGTCTTCGTCTGGCAGCACATCACATAAAATTTATTTCTTATTTTGTTTTAACTACAAAAGTCATTTTTTCGAGTTTCATTTTATTTTTCTCCTCCAACTTTTCTTCTTCCTGGAAAAATTTGTCGCTCCTTGGAGTTGGTAGTATCGTCGTGGTACCGGTGTGTGGCAGTGGCTGCAAATAGTTAAATGATTGCCTCTTTCTTTATTTGAAGTATTTGATAATTAAGGAAATTGAGTGAGTGGGAAAGTTCGTAATTAAGCGTAACACAGTCCTTCGCTGAGGCAAAACAGAAAAAAAAAAAAACAGAAAAGGAAAACAAAACCAACGATTGGCATTTTGAAAAACTTTAAGAATTTTTTCGTCTTTAGGAAGCAGCATGGTTGTCTATTCGAATTTTTTATTCATCCTAATTGTGTAATTGTTGACTTGGACTTGATTGGATGGTATTTCGCTTGTTGTAAAGCTTTGATCGGAATGCTGCTGTTGCTTTTGAAAAATGCTAACTAGTTTCGAAATGCCTTTTGTTTCTCTTCTGTCTGCCACAAATTTGCTTTAGAATTGAGAGGAATTCCCATTTTATCCACGGAACCTTCCTCATCAATGAATTCAAAAAATATGCTTTTCAAAGAAGGCCTACGAAGCTTAAAATTTTAATTTTAACAAACAAATTTTTAATAAATACCTTAAAGGCAGTGGAGGCTCCATGGCAAGGAATATTAAACTGAGAAGATAACTTCGACATATTGAGGAATTTTTTGTGACCTAAAGCACTTGTTGGAATGAAAATAAGCTGAGAAAATATTATAAACGCAAAATTTTATTTCATTGCTAAATTAAAGAGGAATTCAAAGTGAGTTTGGCTTCGATGAATTTTATTTCAGCATTGAAAGTCTGGAATTGATAAACAAAAGATGAAATATTTTGTTAAATTTCTAATTTCTACATATGGAATGTAGATTTGCTATTCGTACATACCCTAGATACATCTTGTGTTGTGATTTAGATAAAGATAAATTTTCATTTTAGATCATGCCACCAAACTGTTTTAGTTTACAGGGGGATTTTGCATTAACTATTTTTAAAAAGTTTGATATGCCGACAAATAAAATTGTTATCCCGGAAACGAGGCAGTGGGCGCGGCGAACTGTCTGGGACCACAGGAATTGGATTTCTTGGTCTGAAATTGACTGTTCCTCCCATATAAAGGCTATTTTTCTCAAACAATAGAAGTGTTCATTGGAAATTTTTCAGAACAGCACAGCACAGCATAAATCAGTGAAAAACGTCAAGAAAGTTAAAACAAGCAAACTTGTCAAATAAAGCAATAGGTTAGTTTAGGTGGAAGTGGCTGTCAGCCAATGAGTACATTGCCTGACACACTTAGGCCGCAAGGGCCCATTGTGATACCACAGAGATCAGCAAGTTAATCACCTACTGAACTCAGAAACCCGGTGTAAGATTTACAAGTTGATCATTTATTAATCTTCCATTACTGGACTAGCCGGTTAATCACCTGCTAGTCGAACCACGCGGAACTTTTAATGTATTTCGAAAGACTTTAAGGTCTATCTAAGCTAAGTCGCTAGTATTATCGAAGAAGAATTCACCGAGATGAGTTTTCCTCCTATGAAGTAGTGCAGGGCATGAGCAAAGAAGGTGTTGAACGGTTTCTTCCTCCTCCTCGTCCATGCAGCTTCTGCAGAATTCATTGGAAAACACACCAAGTCTTTGGGCGTGTCTCCCTATTAGACAGTGTCCAGTTAGAACACCTATAGTAGAACCTAGATACAGGCGGTTCAGGGCTAACAAACTCTTCGAGCGTTTTGAGTCTACACAAGGCCAAACTTTTTTGGTTGCAAGGCAGTTGTTACTCTCAGTCCATCTAGTGTTTGTTATCCTTGAAGAGTCTTGTCTATGTAGGAGTTTACTTGTAGCGATAGGTACATGGTACACCTATGTTATTCCATTCCGAGCGAAGGGAAGTGGCCGTGCCCTTTTTGGCTAGTTCATCTGCCATACAGTTGCCTGGTATGTCCCTGTGCCCTGGCACCCATGAAAGGTGGATGTTGAACTGATTTGACATCTCCCTCAGAAACATCTGACAATTTTGGACGGTGATGGATTTTGTAGAGACAGAGGCAAGAGATTTAAGGGCAGCTTGGCTGTCTGAGAAGATTCGAATATCCGTGGAGGATATGAAGTTTTCTTTGAGTCAAGACCCCAAGACACCTCCTTAATCGCAAGAATTTCCGCTTGGAACACACTACAATGATCGGGTAGGCGGAAGAAAAGACTGAGGTTCAGTTTTTCTGAGTAGATTCCACTTCCCACACCTTCGCTGGTTTTTGAAACATCGGTGTAAAAGTGTATTGCTTCATTTTCCAAAAGAGCACCATTTTCCCAAGCTTCTCTTGAAGGTATGGTTACTTGGAAATTATTGTCAAACACCAACTTGGGGGTGGTGTAGTCGGATCGATTCGGTAAGAATCTAAAGTTATCAGCCCTGTTCACACTGTAAAATTATAGTTGGACAGACTTCGTTTGATGGAAGTTGGATGGTCTGATGTAGTTTGCATCCACACTTACCAAGCTGGTCGTCCAACTTTATGTCACATACCTTCCACTCCGTCCAACTTCTAAAAATTTTTGGAAACCATCCAACAAGTTGGACAGGACAAGCCATCTAGAAAGGTAGTGTGGCCGATTTGATTATTGGTCCACTGTGATGTAGCTCTGAGTCGAGTAGCTGAGCTAGCTGCGACTTGTTTGCTGAAGGAATCTAGGGGTGTGAGATCTAGTAGTACATTGAGGGCGTCCGATGGGGTTGTCCTCAGTGCGCCACTAATACACAGACTAGCTGTTCTTTGAACTTTGGCCAGCTTGTTGTAGTTGATCATCTTGTCTAGTGCTGTCCACCAGACTATATCACCCCGTATGTGAGTATCGGTCTAATTACCGAGGTAAACAGCCAATGCGTGATTTGGGGGGAGAAACCTCATTTCCTGCAAATGGCTTTTTTACAGGAGAAAAGTGCCTTGTTTTCCAGTTCAGTTTTTTGTCAAAAATGAGACCTAGATATTTTGCCTGATTTGACAGTGTGAGAGTTACCCCTTTAATAGTTGGGGGTCTGAAGTCCGGAATTTTGTATTTCTTCGTAAAGAGAACTAATTCCGTTTTGTGTTGATTGATGTTCAGACCACAATCTACAGCCCAGTTGTTAAGATTGTTAAGTGCTGTTTGTAGCAGCTCAGCTAGGGTTTGTGGGTGCTTGCCTGAAACGGCAATTGCTACATCATCGGCATAGGCTATAGCTTTGAAACCTTCGTCCTCTAGGTCGATTAACAATTTGTTAACGACCAGGTTCCACAGTAGGGGAGATAAAACTTCTCCCTGCAAATAAAGCAATAACAAAAAGAAAAATATAAACATCCACCTACTTCCTTTTTTGGATACCAACTCAATTTGGTGTGTTTCGTTTTTTGTCAGCACACGATTTTTTTATATTTCTGAGCTTTTAACAACAAATAAAATTAAATTGCGCTGAAATAACTACGTTACAAATGTCAACTACTGCTTTTGACAGTTTTCAGCAATATTGGTCTTGCTCAAAAGGAGGTGCTAAACTGTTCCAGAAAGAACATAGAAAAGCTGAACTCTGTCTGAAACTGTTTTAGAACAGCCCATTGAACACACTTTATTTCTGTAGGGGTTTTTTAAAGTACCAGCTGGAATACTCAGACTTCTTTTCGTTATAGCTTTTTAGATGTTCGTAGAGAAGCCAAAAGATGCTGCCTAGGTTACCAGCTCTCACCATGTATGCGCCGAGTATCTGTAATCTTGTGCGAGAAAAAGCAGGACATTCACAGAGGAAGTGCTGCGCGGTGTCCCCATCTTCCCCACAAAATTCACGCCAATAACCTTTTAACATTCTTTTCTGCTACGGAATAGCAGAATGTTGCAAGAATGTTGTTCTTATCAACGATGGGGAGCATACGTTTGGTCTGTTTGCGTCCGATGTAGGCATGCCACGTATTGCTGTGTTGTTGACAGATCAAATCATTGATTGAAGTCCTTATTGAGGACTTAGGCAGACCTAGCGATGGTTCAGGTTCTGAAAATCGATAAGTAAATAAACTGATATGGCTTAAGGTGACAGGTTTGATAATAATTTTCTTTCTTTATTTAAGAATGATTTTCTTCTTCTTCTTCTTCTTCGCCTTCTTCTTGTCCTTTTTCTTCTTCTTCTTCTTCTTCTTCTTTTCTTCATCTTCTTCTTTTTCTTCTTCTCTTCTTCTTCTTCTTCTTCTTCTTCTTCGCATTCTTCTTGTCCTTTTTCTTCTTCTTCTTCTTCTTTTCTTCTTCTTCTTCTTCTTCTTCTTCTTCTTCTGCTCCTTTTCTTCTTCTTCTTCTTCTTCTTCTTCTTCTTCTTCTTCTTCTTCTTCTTCTGCTCCTTTTTCTTTTTCTTCTTCTTCGCTTTCGTATTTCTCTTTCTTCCCCGTATTCTTCGTCGTTTTTTTTCTTCAATTTATGTGCTGAAAGAATTCTGACATCGGAATGATCAGACCTCTCCCATTTGTCAACCTCAAACGTATGGCTGGTGATCCTACTTTGAGGCGTCGAAGCGGGAGCACTTTTCGGTCACAGAATACAGCGAAGTTTTTCCGGCCGTCACCATTGCAAAGATATACGATCCTCGCTTATAATGGCTCCGCTCAGCAAAAAAAAGGTCTACAGCTACTACGGTTTGGAGTTCTGTGGTTACCCCAGCTGGAATCTTACTTTCCTGACTGCTTCTTCGTTTGTTCTTGCTGCTAAACGGTAATAGTTGCTCGAAAAAGTAGTAAAGCCAGGATTATTGCTTATTTTGGCGTGTTTCAATTAATTTTGAATTTGTATACCTATCTCACTCTCTACAACATATACCTTTATATAGAAAAGCATACCACCATTCCTTACTTTCTAGATAAGACAAGATCTGCCAAGAAAAACTTCGAAAAGCTTGTATTCCAGCTCCTCCCCGTATTGAAGCAAACAACTCCTATTCACTTCAATTTACACACTGTGTCGCCAACACCGTGCAAATCATTCAAAAAGTTTCTGACTGCTTCTTGGGATGACTTCCTCCCACCAACTGCCACCTTATATATTAAAATCACCAGAAACAGTGTTGCAATTCGAAATTCGAAAGTCAAGATAAGAGCAGTGAGTATTTTAAGTCCGATGTCCCTACATGTCCTCACATTTGCTCTTATCGAAGTTCCTAACCACTAGTGCAGAATTTCGCTGAAATTTACCACATTCGTGTCTTCAACATCTTTAATAAACTATGGCGAGCCGTTTTAGAACTTCCCATATTTTTAATAAAGTAAATATATTTATTCAATTTGAAGCTGTAGACTATTCTGGTTTCCATAAGCCTTCCAGACTGAATCCTTCATATCTCATACAAAAAGTACGATAACATTGTATACAGAAACTATAGTAAGTTCATGAATCGATTTAACAGTGCTTTGGACCGGACGAGCATGGTGGCGCAGCATTCGTTTCTCTATACACAATGGTAAAACAAATTGCTTGGAACGGAGACTGCTAAGTTGGCACGGAGACCACCAATGACGATAATGTATGAAATTGAAATGTTCAGATCCTCACTTTTTACAACGAAAACGAAACTATGTATGTATATATGGATGTTAGTCCAAAAATTAAGCAAAACACATTGTCTGCAACAACCACACTCAACCTTTTTCCCAGCACCAATATAAAGGTAGGGCCAAAAGCTGCTTCCTCGTAAATATAGTGCCACACCAGGTGAGATAATAACTTTAGACTGTTTGGACAGGACACTGTTGTTTCTTCTTAGCTCCGCTCTCTACTTGCGTTGTCATTTTGCTTTGCTTGGTCTTGAATAATGAATAAATTAAATATTAACTCCAACTTCTTGGCCATCTGTGCTCTACAATGCGAGATTGACACATTAAAACGTCCAATATAGTCAACTTGAGTGGATACTGTGACACAAGTGCGAGCTTATACGTTTCATTTCGCACAAAATAATGTCTGTGTATGTTGGTTGCGTAGGGAGCTGTCTAAATTTTCACGAGAAAGTTAAGCAATAAATTTAGTTCTATGGAGCAGAAAATATTGAAATTTATTCGCATTCATTTTGTTTGTACGTACATCGTACACATTACGATTTCGTCTATGTTTTTGAATTTCTTGTTCATTTGGGTAAGCATCGCTTTTTATGTTGTTGACAACTTTTTTTTTATGTTTTTGGTAAATAGCCGTTTTGGTGGTGAAAGGTGTATTCAGAAATTTATGAAGTACCTATGGGAAAAGGTATGGAATGGAAAATATCAAGCAAAATGTGATAATCAAATTTGACACAACGCTGATGGAACATTCCTGAATGTTGTTCGACCAAATGTTAAGTAAAAATTTTGAACATCGTCCTGTGTGTTACATCGAATTTGATAATTAGGTTGCTACATCAATCTAAGTTAAACTCTTTTTTTTTTATTATCTTCGGAACCTATGCTTAGACTTGTTGATTCTCTGCACGAATTAAGAAAAGTGGATTAAAAATGATTGTCCTTAAGCAAGTGACTAGCAGTAGCAGTGCACATTATTTTTTTTATTTTTTTTCTAACATATATATATCATTTTCTTGAATCAAACTTAAAATGTGCTTTTTCATTTCAGATTCCAATCGGCGCCGTAACTAAAGGCAACTATGGGTATGTATTAAGCAAAATTATTGTTTTTCATGTCCTGAATGCGTAGAGCAAGTGAAAATTTATAAAGAACTAGCTGACCCGCCTGGCGTAGCTCAGACCCCTATTTTTATCAAATTGAAAGTTTAGTAAAGCAATCTCCCAGCTTTCATTCTAGAGGCAGAGTGGGGATGAATATAGTCTATGCTACTCAGGGGCAGGGTAGTTTTAAGCCTAAGGGATGAAATATATGCTAATAGGACCCCTACACTACGCAAACACGTTTATACAAACATTTGTTTGAGCTAACATAGTTTCAACACATAATATACAAACATATTTGGGAGATATTAGTCGCTTGACGTTTTTCATATCAATCAGACCTATGAGCAATGAGCCATTTCGAATGTGCTGTTTTAATTATTGTAACTTTGCTTTTAACACACCACAACACCGGTAAACTTTTATATAATTCGACAAATTCCGTCCAAAAAATTTGTTCTTCTTGTTTATTCATCTTTACTTCTTGAAAATCGACAAATGTTTGATCAAAATTTAGCACACACGACTCAAACATGTTTGTGCGAACACGAAAAATTCAAATTTTTTTTTGAATTTCTTCAAACCGTTTGCGCAAACACTCAACATCGCTACACACTACTCAAAGAGTTTGCACAAACATTTTTAAATACATATGTTTGCACAAAGGGTTTGTGTTACAGTGTAGGGGCCCTATCAGTTACTGAGGGACTATGTGGCATCCCAGCGCCGAAAGAATTTTTGAAATATTTCCAGTAGTTTCTAAGTTTCTATTTCCAACTCCTTTCCTGAGGGAATCTTCCGTTCACGTGCAAATATGTGAATGAAATATAAGTTTATGCCACTGAGGAATAAGTTCAATGGATTTGAATTAATACAGATGAAATTAATTCAAATTAATTAATTAAAACTTAAAAAAAAAAACAGTACGTATACGCCAGAGTCAATAGTATACACTTAAGAAAAAGTATCAAACATGTCTTTTTTATAAAAAAAAATAAAATAAATAGGGTGGCGCAACAGAGCGAGGAGCCCCTGGGTCTAGCGCATTTCTCACAACCATGCCTTGTGAGGGAATGGAAGGGACCTACAATTTTCTGCCGTTTCTGAACGGCTAATCGAGAAAGCGCTTTTCATGGCAATGAATACTAACGGAGGACTTGCCAGTTCCTAGCGAAAGGTGATACCCGTGGAAAAAACATTTTTGCTTTTCTGTTGAGATTCGAACTCGAACCTCTGGATTAACAGGCGGACATGCTATCCATCACACCACGGGTACCACGCATGTCTTTTTTGTGTTCCAATAAATAAAAGACCTATACTTTTGTATAAATTAATTAAATTAAAGCTCTCTCACAAACCATATTGTTCGTTTTGTTTTGTGGTGCGTAAATAAACAAAGAAGACGGTTTTCCGACGCACGAACATGCGACGTATAATTGTCCATGTGCCAAACAGGAAAACTGCAAGTTGATTCCGCAAACTTCTAACGACTGTCGTTGTGATTTATTTATGGTCATCGTAAGGGCCAAACGTACTGGAAATTGTAACCGTTTAAAATCGAATGGTAAATCCTTTGGAATCATCGGTATTCGCGGGATCAAGACATTCTCTCCTTTGTATTTTCCTTTTATGATTGTTGCTTCAATAACGTTATTCATCAGCTTCTTCACAGCCAGTCTTGTTCCATTGCTTAGTCAAGGTTGATTAATGTTATGCAGTATGATGATAACTGATCCTACTTTTGACTGCAAATTGTGGTAGTCCAGGCGATTCCAGTGAATTTAGAATTTCCGTGGGATAGTTGACTACGTCATCCTGGTTTATGACGGTGTTGACTGAAGAAAACCAACTGTCCTGGAAGAAAATTCTGAATGGTCGTATTGAGATCCTCGACATCTATATTTTTCCCTACCAATATTACTCGTTCACTCAGCTCTAATGCGTAGAGCAAGTGAAAATTTATAAAGAATATGTAAAAAACAACTTCCTAAAGTTGAAAGGCTGTAAACCTTGTCGGATTTTTGCTGATAGGAGTGTTTCATAGGGAGCCTATATAGAGGTTTGCAAAATATTGCAAGACATCGCAGATGGGAAAACAACAACGATTAGGGAACAAAAATAAGTCAGTGTTAAGAAGTGAACAACAGGGATGGCTGGTAAATGGGGTTTATGGAATAAAGTTGCACTAGTGAGTACAGCGTTTTCTTGAGACTCGTTAGTGAAGATGACTATAAAATTCCCAATGAAATACGGCCATACTAAAACATGAAAAGTTGCTGAGTTTCTATAATTATGCTTGGTTCTTTCATTCTCATTTCTTTACTCACTGTGTCAAAGCATAGAAAAAGTAAACTATCCTAATCCTTACTTATATTATAAATGTGAAAGTCACTCTGTCTTTCCGGCTTTCTATTTTACCGTCTCCTGCCCAAACTATACTGAACTGATTTAAATGAAATTTTGTACAAAGATAGTCTAGAACTTGAGGAAGGACATAGGCTATATATTTTATCCCTATATTCTTACGAGAACGGGAACGTATATGAGAACTTAGAAACTACAACACCGATTTCAAAATTATTTACACCGATAGAATGCTTCACTATCCCAAAGTAACATAAACTTTAATTCATCCACATATTCCTTACGGGAACGTCACCATGTTTCCACGGGAACGGAAGTCTTTACTAATATTCTAAGTCCGAAGTTAAATCTGTCTGTCCTTTTCTCTTTGTTACCATTAACCTATTTATATGAATTTTGGTACAGAGACCGTCTAGACCTGAGGATGGACAAATATGTTATGCAATATGTTTTATACCTGGGAACGGGAACTTGGAAAATACAACAAAAAATGTCCACCGTTAGAATACTGCAATATTCTCGAGTAATATAAACTTTAAGTCATCCTCCGGAAGCGGCCCTCATATTCCCACGGGAATGGAAGACTTTATTAACATTATAAATCCGAATTTAACTCTGTCTGTCTGTTTTTCTTTGTTTATATTTACTACCCAAACTATTGAACCGATTTATATGAATTTTGGTACAGAGACAGTCTAGAACCCGAAGATGGACATCCTTACTAATACTACAAATCCAAAATTTACTCTGTCTGTTTGTATTTCTTTGTTACCATCTCCCGCCCAGACCACTGATCCGATTTAAATGGAATTTTATTCAGAGATAGCCTAGAACCTGAGGAAGGACATGGGCTTAGTAAGTAATCCCTACATTTCTACGGCATCGACACCGTAAACGGGAACCTTAAAACTGCTGGATCGATAAAAGTTCTGCGGGGTGATTTCTGTCAAACTGTCGAAAATACATTTGACCTAAGAAGAAATGTCTAACTTGATCTTCAAATAAAAATTGGCAATCGGGAATGGCTGTGTTAAAGGTCGATTTCGGCGCCGACTAACGAGATAATTAACCATATAAACTAATAAATTAACTTTGGCGTATTTGGGGATGTTGGCCAATGTCTATCAATAGATAATATTTTGGACACTGAGCAAGTCATATTATACCCTATAGAGTTTCTCAATTTCTAAGGATTATTAGGAGTGGCAGCAAGCTGGTGTTCCAGTAATCCAATAATGTGTAATCCAGAATTGTACACAGCTACAAATTATACATTTGGGATGCGGCACTATAAAAATTTTAATAATGACTGGAACAGCGAAAGGATAAAACTATTGATTCTCCGTTTTCCTTTAATTCCCACTGATTTTTCACTATAAATAAGGCTCAGACGCTTAAAGTTGCAGGTGTTCGTTTAGAAAAAAATACCATGGCAACTTTATGTGGCAGAATCACGTGTATCAAAATAAATAAATAAATTCAAGAGAATACTTAAAAATCAATAAAACGAAAACCTTTAAATCCTGAACAATAACCATAAATAATTGCCTGACTGTATGTGCTCCCATAATCAATTTCATACATCATTTGTGCGTGGAGAAATCGAAATTAAACACACGTTTCCTCGTAGAACTTCGAATGAATAACGAGCATTTAAAAGCACATGCGTTGAGAATTGGTTTATCGTGATTTGCATAAATATGTGTTCCATGTCTTAATTCCAAGAAAAGTCATATAAATCATATAATACATTCAAATTAACGAAGCAAGTGCTTCCCAATTCAACACCATCACAATAAAAGTTCATTGTCTAAGTAATTATCACATCGCTCTTCTCAATTCACTCAGTCCTCGAAATGCTTCATGTTAATCACAATTTTCTTTGCTATCTGTAATCTTTATTTTGTGTTAAACACCAGGGAGTTTCCTCATGAGGAAAAATACAACAATGGTGCCTTGAATGGCTTTTGGTAATATCCCCGAACAAAGGCAACATTCGGACTTAATTGCTCAGTCCAGCCCAATCTGTTGGAATCTGAATTATACTTGTAAATTCATTTGCAAGGATAAAACAGTCTTTTAAGGCTCATTGTTACACTTAATGGACCACCTTAGATAATGGAATTATTAATTTAGGGACCTTAGCAATATAATAAAGTTGGTTTAAGAGTAAGTGTCTTGTGTGACTGGAAGAGGAGACTAAAATGGGCACGTACATATGGGCAATATTTACAAATCAACCAGATAGTGTGGATTCTGCACACGATAGGACAATAATGATAAAATCTAGACTAGCCCGGCATCGGACAAACAGAGTTTGGCCGCCTGTCTATGCACGCATACCAATTGGTACATACGTATGTGGAATAAGAGGAGGACAAATTGTGCCAATTAGCAAAATATCGGTGAAGGATGGAAAACGACCACAATAGTGTGTGGGCGCTCGTCGTAATGGTGCCCACTCAGTTCTGATACATGTGCGTAATTGGCGGCGTTTTCTATATACAACATGCCATCAGTTATGGATTAAACCAAACGAAGAATGCGTGACATTGGTCGAATGCCAAATATTCACTGAAATTCAATACACTTTGACAAGGCGAAGAGATTTGTTTGACCGTTGCTTTGATTGATGTGAGGAACAGGTGTAAGTAAGGTTACATTTTCTGATTTCAACTGAGCTTCAGTTATTTTGGTGGAGGTGTAAAGTGCAAAAGACTTCGATGGTTGGGCCATGTAAGGTTTGACCCAATCGCTCCATCTCGACGGGTTTTCGAAAGAACATTGCAGTTTGCAGAGAAATAGTGAACAGGGAAGACCTCATCTTAGGTGGCGCAATCAAGTGGAAGAAGCTTCGAAAAAAGACCTTAATGTATGCACTCAAATTCCACCGTCATCTAGGATTGATGAATCTGTTAACAAAACAATTATATTTCCAATATTCAAGAAAGGTGATGTAAATCAGCCAGAAAATTATAGAGGCATATCTTTTATGAACTACATTGCGAAGACGATTATGGGAATCCTTAATGAAAGACTTTACACTTGGGTCGAGAGAAAGCATATCCTGTCAGAGTATCAATTTGGTTTCAGGAAGAATTACTTTACTGTTGATAACATTTACAACTTGGCATCAATAGTTCGTATAAGACTTGGTGAGAAAAGGAAAGTGTATGCGTTTTTTGTGAACCTTAAATCTCATGGAACTTACTAATTTATAAACTACGTTCCCATGGTGTTTCAACAAAATTTGTCAATTTTATTCAAGCCATCTATACCAACACTTATTCGGCTGTGTGGAATGGGAAAGAGATGTCGGAGTATTTTGATTTTCAATGGAGTCAATACAAGGATGTCTCCTCTCACCCCTACTTTTTGCACTGTACATTCATGATCTGCATGAATGTTTAGGAGGAGGTCGAGAATAATAATGTGAGACTGCTATTGTATGCAGATGATATGGTCATCCTTGCAGACAACATCCGAATTATGCAAGATATGTTTTTTTTTTTTTTTTGAGGTTTTTAAAATACCAGCTGGAGCACTCAGACCTAAATACCGGTCCATTGTACTACCAGATAGCAACCTTCTATTTGTTATAGCTTTCCAGATGTTCGGAGAAAAGCCAAAAGACGCTGCCATGATAAGGAGCCTAAGTTACCAGCTCTAACCATGTCTGCGCCGAGTATCTGTAACCTCATGCGAGAAAAAGCAGGACATTCACAGAGGAAGTGCTCTGCGGTGTCCTCATCTTCTCCACAAGATTCACAGAGTGTGGTATCACTTAAGCCTTCTTCTTCTTCTTTTTCATTTCCGGCGTTACGAGTAGTGATCTTGAAGCGATCACAACTCTCCCACTTTTCCGCTTCACACTAGTGATCCGCCTGTGGGGTACGCCGCGTTGACCTCAGAAAGCGTCGGCAAGCCTCCCGGTTTTGGATTGTTCCATGTCTGAGGCCAACCAAATGCTGCTGTTTTTGCATTTGCTTGTACCAGGTGTGTTTTGGCCTGCCTTTTCTTTTTCGTCGCGAATTTGTTGAAACGTTGTACGATATTGCCTTCTGGACGGGGTTCTGCGGATCTCTCCTTTGAACATGACAATACCAACTGAGCCGGTCGTGCTGAATTTTGTCTAAGATGGTACTTTTGACATGAAGGCTTCCACGGATCTTAGTACTTCTAATTCGATCAAGCTTTGTTACTCCTGCTGTCATCCGAAGCATCTTCATTTCGGCTGCCGTCAATTTGCTCTCATACTTTTTGTACATTGTCCAACATTGTGAACCGTATGTCAGAGCTGGACGGACAACTGCTGTGTAGAGTCTTCCCTTCAACTTAGTGGGCATTTTTCGATCACAGAAGATAGCGGAGTTTTCTCGCCACTGCATCCACCCTACGCTTACTCGATGATTGATGTCGTCATCACAAGTTGCTTCACAATTGATCATAGATCCCAGATATTTAAAATTTTTACACCTGGGAAGCACATTTCCATTCAAATAAATGTCTGGAATAGGCTTGTCTGGATCTGAAAAAGGGCAGCGCAGGTATTCCGTCTTTTTAGCGCTAATACGGTACCCATTTCCTTCCAGAACATCAATCCAAACGTCAAGTGCTCGTTGCAGGGATGTAGGATCCTCGCTTATGATGGCTCCATCGTCAGCAAAGAATAATTGTTGTACTTTATTGTCCGTTACTTTTCCTTCACTTCCTTTCACTTAAGCCTAACACGTTCAAATGGTTGGCAAAAGAGAAGTGCCCGCTGTCAACGCCAATAAGCTTTCTACAGTCTTTTCTGCTACGAGCTAGCAAAAATGTTGACGTCTTCTAACTAACGTTGGGGAGCATACGCTTGGTTTGTCTGCATCCAATGGAGGCATGCCATCTACGTTTTTGCTCTTCACAGATCCAATCGTTGATTGAAGCTCTCACTGAGGACGCTGGCAAACCTAGCGACGGTTCAGGTCCTGAGAAAGCTGTCTGAGATCCCTGCCTAGTGAGTTCATCGGCGATCTCATTCCCAGATATGCCGTGATGGCCCGGAACCCAAATAAGACTCAAGGAATTTAATCTTCCGATATCATTCAGAGAGCTCTTGCATTCCTCGATCACTTTCGAAGTGGTTAGAGGGTTGAGAAGGGCCTTAAGCACAGCTTGGCTGTCGCTGCTCTGCAAACAAAGATACTTCTCCGCGACCATCAATTTTTCGTTACGTGGCTCAAGGCCATTAGGATAGCATAAGCCTCCGCTTGGAAAACGGATGCGTATGATCCCAAAGATGAGTGCAGTCGTATGTCGTCGTTCTCAACAAAGGCACCAGCACCAGAACCCTCGTCGTCTATCTATCTGCAAGATATAATAGATAGAAGAGTATTGCAACAATTGGTGTTTAGAGGTTAATATGGGAAAATCAGAAATAATGGTGTTTCGAAATGGGCATTTAAAGGAGAGGAAATAAGAATTACTTCTAACTATACATACTTGGGTGTGCTTCTTACTGCAAAGATGTCATTTAGTGAGTGGAAGTTTGGAACAACTCAGCAAAAAACAGCATAAACGCCACTTGGCAAAACTTTTTCGGCAATGAGAAATAAAAAAAAATGAATATTAAAACTACTAGCGAGAACACCAAACTACGCGCTTTCACTTGAAACTGGTGCTGACGACGGAGGAATCAATTTTGAGTAAAAGAGCTTAATGAAATCGGATCGGGTCAGAGGAAGAATGGATCATGAATAATGTTGCACTGTGTGATTCTCTCAAGCTCAAAACATTTAAAGAAAATAAAAGAAAAGTATTGGCCAGCAGCTCACGCATCTACAAGGTCTTAGTTCACTCAAAGGGTCTTAACTATATCACACCAGGGTTTAGTATTTCTAAAATAACGAAGATCAAAGCGAGATGTGAATTAATCTTTCTGAATGGAAGCAGATATAGCGGCAATGAATCATCCTATGCCATGTTGTAGCCTATGCAACATTAGAGAGGAAGGTAATATTCAACAATTTTTGGGCCGATGCCAAGTACTGCGAGAATTCAGAGTCAGAAAAAACCGACATTGGAAGAAAACGATATTATACGTGTGCTTAATGGCGAAGATTTACTAGCCTGGGACTAACTGGTCAATTACCTTACGGTGGCCGTAGCGTACTGAAAATTTCGTGTTGAAGAGTTTAATTAAACAAATGAAATATAGATCGAAATATATTTTAATAATGTTGCAAATAAAATTGAATGCCTTTTTGAAATAACATAAATAAAAATTTAATTAAAAATCTAAAAAGAAATAAATTTCTTATTGGAAAAGTTGTTTGATCGTGAAGATCGACCTCAACTACTTTTTGCGTTTCGCCCAGGTACGGCAATGGGCTCATCAGTTAGATGCTGCCGTACCCATCTAAGACGCAAAATATGTTCGGTTTACACCGACACTTATAAAATCCACTGCATTCACATGCAGTGAATTTTATTTCTAAGTGAATGGAACTTGTCATATGCACTCACAAAAAAGTAAACAAAAAGTTTGCCATGGTTTGGCTTCAATTTATTAGTTTTAAACAATAACAAAAAAATTCATAAATTCTATTTACAAATAATGATATTTTTAATGAAAATTATAAAATAAATTACTCGACAGACGACTCTTAAGGTCATTGTCGTAAGTTTGAAATTTTAACAATATTTAAAAACAAGGTAAATGAAAATCTTTGTATATATTTGAGATTTTAGTTAAAATAAAAATAGTTTACATACACACAAGTGGAAGAAGACTTCAACCGACTTAGAGTACAAAATTGGAGACAGGTCACCCGAACTCGAAATTGTTGGCGTAAGATTTTGGTTGAGGCTCAGGTTCACCCCGATCTGTAATTCCCATTTTAAGAAAGTAAGTAAAGTGCAAAAGTCGTAAGTGGGAAACTTTACTTGGTGGCTTTGTAGAAAATGCCTTTACCGTAGGAAGACATTTTTAAAAAAGAACATATTGTCCCGCATTCCAATTCGAAAAATTGCTCATTCTTTGTGAAATTTACAATTTTTTGATAAAACCAAATACGAGTATAGAATGAATTGAAAAAAGAAATAAAATGAAACGAAATACAAAATGAAATGAAATGAAATGAAATGAGATGGAATAAAATGAGGTGAAACGCAGTCAAAAGAAATGAAATGCAATAAAATGAAATAAAATAAAATAAAATAAAATTCACCCCCCCCCCCCTCCCCCCCCTCGTGTAATTACTCGAAATGGACTGTTATCGTAATCATAGAATATAATTCACACAATTACATAAAAATTCATGGAAATGGAATAAAGATGCCAAACTCATAAAAGTGAACAGGAAGCCGATTGCTGTAAATTTGTTTTCCAAGTTCACCAGCAACTGCAACGCGCCTACTTCATCGACCAGTCAGGCATACATACTTGTACGTACGTATATTTAAAAAGAAAAAAAAATATGTTCAAAGTCATAGCATCTCCTGAATCCGTACGACCCGCGAGCAATGAATATTAATCAAATATCTTTCGTAAAATTCACTCATCAACACACATAGCTTTGCATAAATGAAATTGGATATTGGACGCAGCTAAGAGACAGAGTTGGTTGTGCAGTACGCGTTCGAGGTGGTCCATTAAGGTTTGTGTGTTTGTGTGTGAACGTGTGCATAACTGACTTGGTTGTTAAAACTGAAAATTTAATCTGCGTCGATAGTTGTCGTACAACGACAAACCTGATAGAGTTTTCCTTCATCACCATCATCATCATCATCAGGATTGCAGGATGTAGATTATAAAAGAAAAACTTTAAAAAACAGACCCCCAACTGCTAGTTGAATCAATATGTACCTAGAATTTAAATATCGCGGAGATATGGCAAGTGAAAGGGATGACTCTGCATATTTTGACCGTAATAGATTCCCAGCTTCCATTCCAGTGGGAAAGTGGGGGTGAAATATAGTCAATGTTACTCAGGGGCAATTGAGCACAGTTGAGCTGGAGATGAAAGAATTTTTGGAATCGGCCCTGTATTTTCCAAGTTCCCGGTTATGTTTCAGTTCCCGTTCCATTCCCGTAGTAATAAGGGGATGAAATATATGCTTTGTAACTTAAGGATAACACCGATTTGTAATAGTGAAAAAAATTTTATTGATTACATATTGGTTTTTGAGTGCTCGTTTCCGTTCCAGTGGGAAAATGGAGATGAAATATATTACTCAGGGGCATTGAAGTACGCTAACAGTAAAAGAATTTCTGGAATCGGTCCAGTCCTTTCCCGTGGGGACATGAAAAGGAAATATAGACATTGTTACTAGGTAACAAGAGTAATGAAGCACTCTAACGTTTCCAAGTTACCCATTATGTCTCCATTTCCGGAGGAATAGTTCCAGTATTTTCCAAGTCCCCAGTTATGCTCTTGTTCCCGTCCCGTTTCCATGAAAATATGGGTATGAAATATAGATTAAGCTCTTTGGCGATAACATCGTATCATAATACCGACAAGAATTGGAAATTAATCAGTTCAGTGGTTTTTGAACTCCCGTTTCCGTTCCTGTGGGAGTATGGTGATGAAATATAATCTATGGTACTTAGTGGCATTGAACCAATCTAACGGTGAAAGAATTTTTGGAATCACTGTACTATTTTTCAAGACATTAAACGAAGTATCACGATTAGTTTCTTTTAACGCAAATTCCACACAAAGGTGGCATTAAGTGAATAAACACGAACTACACCACTTCTTTTATCCCTCAAACGGCCCGTATAAGCTCATGTTGCGTGCAGTTCTGGGATTCGAATCTCAAACTTCTCTTAGGCGCCTTGTATCATCCCCACAAAAACATAGATATTTTACCACTAACCTCAGTGTTGGATGAATTTTCATTTGTTGCGTCACTTGTTATCGTGGTTGGAGATTTAACAAGTACTCTACTGGATTTATATTTCGTTAGCCATGCAAAAAACTTTGATCAACTCTTCGCTTCTTCATGTTTTTCCCATAATGATTTAATTTAATGATATTTTACCTGAAAGCTATCAAAACAAATATAGTTTCAGAGATTTCAAAAGCGTTAACAGATCTGCTCTGGAATCGAAGCTTCAAAAGGTTGAATGGTTTCGAGTATATGGTACGCTCTCAGTTGATAACCAAATATCCTTTTTACAAAGAAATAAATTCAAATTGTTTAATGACTTCGTTCCTCTCAAAGATAAAAAAGCAAAGAAATATAGTACAACGTGGTTTAATAAAGAAATTTTGAACCTTATGAGTTGTCGGGATGCTGCTTATAGGAGATGGAAACAGTTCAAGATCGATAGTTTAATGAGCAATTATAAGGTTTTACGAAACAGAGTCACATCTGAAATACGCAAATCCAAGAGAAGATTTGTCGCTCCAAAATTAGATCCATATCTGGGCACAAAAACGCTTTGGAGGAATATTAAAGAACTTGGGATAGGTTAGGTTAGGTAAGGTGGAAGTGGCTGTCAGCCAATGAGTACATTGCCTGACACACTTAGGCCGCAAGGGCCCATTGTGATACCACAGAGATCAGCAAGTTAATCACCTACTGCTCTCAGAAACCCGATGAGAGATTAACGAGTTGATCATTAATCTTCCATTACGGGACTAGCCGGTTAATCACCGGCTAGTCGAACCACGCGGAACTTTTAATGTATTTCGAAAGACTTTTTGGGTCTATGTAAGCTAAGTCGCTAGTATCATCGAAGAAGAATTCACCGAAATGAGTTTTCCTCCTATGAAGTAGTGCAGGGCATGAGCAAAGAAGGTGTTGAACGGTTTCTTCCTCCTCCTCGTCCATGCAGCTTCTGCAGAAATCATTGGAAAACACACCAAGTCTTTTGGCGTGTCTCCCTATTAGAACACCTATGGTAGAACCTAGATACAGGCGGTTCAGGGCTAGCAAACTCTTCGAGCGTTTTGAGTCTACACAAGGCCAAACTTTTTTGGTTGCAAGGCAGTTGTTACTTTCAGTCCATCTAGTGTTTGTTATCCTTGAAGCGTCTTGTCTTAGTAGGAACTTGGGATAAGAATTGAAAAATACGCTAGCCAGACAAATATTGTAATGATTTTAATAGAAGTTTTGTTTTCCATTCGTCCATAGATTCAAATAGGAACACAGATATTTGTGACTCTTAAGTTCCCGATGGTTCAAGCGCTTATACAGGTTTTTGTTTCACAGCTGTAGATGAAGTTGATGTTGTAAAAAGCTTTATGGCCATTAGACCAATTCCATCGGATTTGATGAAAAGCATCCTACATTTATTGAGGCAATACTTCCTTATGTTTTAAGAGCTCTCACTCCTGTGCTCAACAGAATCCTTATGACAGGTGTTTTCCCAATTGAATGAAAAAAGGCAAAAATCATTCATGTGCCAAAAAACAAAGATGCGATTGATTTCAGACCCATCGCAATGTTGTCATCATTTTTTTATCCAAGGCACTTCAGAAAATTATGAACGCACAGATACGAGTTTTTCTCAATGAAAATAGTTTATTAAACAGCAGGCAGTCTGGTTTTCGACTAAAACACAGCTGCACTAAATCAAATCATTAGATGATAATAAAGCTACAATTCTAGCTCTCCTGGACGTTTCCAAAGCATTCGATACAGTGGATCACCATATTCTTTGCTCAAAGGTTGTTAAGCAATTCAACTTTTCCTCCGCGGCTTGTAAGCTAATTTATTTTTATCTCAGTGAAAGGTGTCAGGCAGTGGTTAAAGACTTCGTTTCTACCTGTGACTAAAGGTGTTCCACAAGGGTCGACAACACGCTTACCTGGAAAAATCACGTAAACTCGATTTTAGGTAAAATCTATCGTGGGCTTCGAAGGATTTGGCCAACTCACCACTTAACACCAATCAGTGCCAGAAAAATACTTGCTAGAACCTTGCTATACCAATCATAATGTACGGCTGTGAGATTTTTTCAAACTGTGACCACGAAGACCGAAGGCGACTTAGTTTCGCTCACAATAGTATAGCACGCTACGTTTACGGACTAAAAAGATATGACCACTTTTCCTCATTTGCCGTTTGCATCGCTACATGGACTAGCTCTTGGAAACCTGTTTATATTTTAAACAACTATTTTATTTCACAATATTTTGCAAACTCGCGAAAGTGAAAATAAAACTCCCACTCAACAGGCGGGCATGTTATTGCTAACCAAATAGTACGACCTACTTCGTTCAATCGAAAAAAGAAGAATGAAATGTGATTACAGCTAAGGTACTTTCATTTCGACATCCTCTATATCTTTTTATGTTGAGATTCGCGAGAACTTAAATCCTGCGGAGAAGATAAAAATCAACAGGATTTTTCTTGCCTACTAATTGTAAGGTGGCGCAAAAGAGCTTTTGTGAGGGAATGGAGGGGACCTACAGATTGCTGCCGATTCCGAACGGCTAATCGAGAAAGCGCTTTTCATGGATTTTCTAACGGAGGACTTTAAAGTTCTTCGCGAAAGGCAAAGCCTGTGAAAAACATATTTGCTTCTGTTTGTATTCGAACCACGAACCTCCCAGTTAACAGACAGACATGCTGACCATCACAAAACGGGTACCACTACTTGTAGTTTTTTTTTCGATTTCGAATGAATATGAAAGCTTTGGTCAGATTTAATGAAGCGATCTTCTACTACAATAGTTACTCAATCATTTAGACCGAAGGTTTATAAAAAGAGGGTTCTTTTTTCTTAAATTCTTCTCCTCGTAACTACTACAACGATAATGCCTTCGCATTTCTTCCGAGGCTTCTTCAATTGAATTAAATTCTATCAAACCAATATCCTCAAGAAGCGGCGTATAGATAATTAATGCTCCATCACAACACAGAAACGTTAAAGTTAATCACTTACATAAATAAAAATTGCAGAATTACTAAAACGGCATACTCCACTTTTCGATAAGGTTGAATTTAATCAACGTCTCGATTTAACAGTACCTATAGGCACCCTCAGTTGGTTGTAGCATTTTAAAGATAAGCAATCATCTAAATGTAAGCACAACATTTTCGAACAAACATTAAGGAACGAAGTCGTCCCAAGTGAACAAACAGGTGTTCTTACATCACAAGCCATTTGAGTACCGCAAGAGGAAAAACGAATTCTATTTTAAAATTGGTTTTCCTTCCTCTTTTTTGTGTTTCATTTGTTTTTTTTTTTTTGTGTACATCTGACTTAAGCTGGCGTGACAAATAGGTACAGACAGATTCCTTTCAACTTTAGATTCAATTCACTTAAATATTATCCCAGCATCGTGTAAACAGTCGTCATCATCGCCACCACCGCCAACTCACCAACCGGTAGTCATTTCGGATTTCTTTTATCAATGAATTTTATTGAAATAAAATAAATTTTGTGTGAAAGTCCAAATGCTACTTTCGTCTATAGACTTGGACTTTCCAAAGGACGTTCCTTTGTTCGCTAGACAATGTCTGAGAACAACTGCGACAAAGTGACTTATCTTTGAGCATTTAAGCAATTTTTAAGGAGATTAAAGGAAGATATAAAAAATGAGTGTTGGCAGAATCTGATTAAATTATATTACAACACAATAGTATCCATTATTCCTGTTGTTTGTGTAAACCTTCTTTGTGGACAGGACTGATTCTAAGTCGTTGTGGAGTCTCGGATCAAAGGGAGAAATAGAAGGCGTAATATTTTACTGAGAAATGATTTACTAAATGGAGGACCGAAGGTCCTGTCTCAGAAGGAGCTATGAGTTCTACCACTCTCCGCATTGTAAACATAAACAGACGGAACTTTTCAGCACAAAGGGTTTGAAGGATTTGTCCCTAACGAGATCAAGATAAAAGTTAAAAAGCAATCGAAAACAAAAGCAATTCATCGTCAAACAAAAACTGTCAGTACAAAATACTGATGGGAGAACCTTTTCATAGTCAGTGGCACCACGACTCCGGTATATATTCAAAATGTAAAGGTACGCTTTACCAGCGTACAAAAGGCTTATGACAATTTTCAAAAACAAGTAGCTTTATATTCACTTCAGCTAGTGTAAGAATCGAGTACAATATCTTCCCTGAGTTGACAATTTTTGTTGAATAAAGTATAGCTTGGAAACCACGCCGGTAATATCTGTTTGAACTGAGCAAGGCAGAGTTGATGATCAAGTCTTTACTTCCTGTCGTAGGAAAAATCTTAATATGGCATTTTATTATTTCTCATTAATTTTGATTTCCTCGTCATTGTCGACACTAGAAACATCTCTGCTGTACAATAACATTTTTCAGAAATTTGGTGCTCATTTTCAAGGTTCTTCAAATTCCTCGACAATTCATGCCATTCTCGTTAGAGTACTTCCTGGAAAATCCAAAAAAAATTTTTATATACTTTTTTTTTATTATCACTGTTTTCCTGGAATATTCCCTTTGCAAAGATGCCAAATTCGAGAAAGATGTGCAACGAGTTCCTCTCCTTCCTCATCCTTTCAGCTTTCACCACACAAGTCGTAGTGCTCTCCATCTATTGTTCGTACCTTTAATAGCATCTTGCTTAAGCATATATTTGCATGTAGCGATAGTCATGCTGCCAATTTTTATTCTTTTGGGTGAAATAGGCTCTGATGTTCCTTTCCTGGCGAATTTATCGGCCTTTGTTCGTGAGTTCCCAAAAATTCCGTACCATACCCCTGCATCCAACAATTGTGAATTTATGTCGTCTCAATAAAAAGGCTATAGACAGCCTCGGGTGGTTATAGAGTTTTTTTAGAAACAAAACTAAAGTCATTTACATGTGATTTGGCTACCCGAGAAGATGCTGATATTTGTCGAAGACATCACGTTTTCTCTGAGCCACTTTGATCGGCAGGATCTCCGTTTGGATCACGCTACAGTGGTTTGAGAGTTTGAATGATATACTGATGTTAAGTTCTTTTGAGTACATACCGCCAACAACTCAGTCCTTGGTTTTCGGACCGCCATGTCAGGGTGAAAATTAATTGAATCATCTTTTTAGAAATCCGTGTCCTCCCGTGTGGTTCTTCGTTGTATGGTGACTTCTTACCGAAAAGGGTGGTATAGTCCGTGTGTTTGCAATTGATCCGATTGAATTCAGGACGGTAGAATGACCATCCGAGTTATTGGTCCATTGTGAGGTGGCTTTGAGACGATTTGACATGTTCACCGCCGATTGTTTGATGTAGCATCGCCATAAACTGGACATTCAATGGACTGGCACCCCCTCAACTTTAGCAATTTTACTTGTGAACAAAAGCATTTCTTTAAAATGAATCTCTTAGCTGAAAATCACCAATTTGCTTGCCCTGGGTTTGATTGTGGGAGGGATTCCTTTTAATATATAAAAATCAAAAAATTCATAGAAATAGTCAATGAATAAACGATTAGTTAAAACTGAAAACACTTTTTACATTTTCGACAAATGATCATTTCGGAAGCAATGCTCCACTAACGATTCAACCTTCAGATAGTTCAAGCGAAGAATCGATCGATGAAGATCGTCGACATGTCACCTGTCTAACATTCTTTCATTGCGCCAACAGCTCTCTTGTAAAATAGTCAATTGCGTTCCTCCCCTGAAACTAATTAGCTACAACACCCGACTTTCCACTTATGCTCATCGTTTTTAATTTGAACCCAACTTCGGACATCCAGTAAAATTTAGATTTAAGCAATGTGTATTGCGGTGTTTTTATTAAATCTCCATCCCAATGAAACCATTTCGAGCTTAGAATGAAACGGGAGAGACGCAGGGCATCATTGTGAGCAAGATCACTAGAGTCATTAAAGAAACACGAACCTAGTCGAATCCTACGTTTGTGAGCTAAAGCTGGACTTAATCAGAGACGGAAGTAGTCTTTCCAAATCCCCAGCATTGACTACGGTTCCACCACGATGTTCCCTTGAACGTCTTTGCAGGCTTATTAGGCTCGGGATTTATAGCCTGAGGCAGTTGTTTTTACCTTTTGGTAAAACTTCCTAATCTCATTCCTGCTGTGGCACCCTTCTATCTCCTCGATCGCGTGCTCTGATGCTCTCTCTTTTTCCGTCTAAGAAGCCGGTGTTCGTCTCTCCTCTTCTGCTTGTAGAACTCGCAAGCAGTTCTGGTCTTTTTGTGTAGCGCCGCTTTGTATGCTTCCTGCATAGCTGGATGTCGTTGCCGGCATTGGTCGTCGAAACAGGGGTTTCGTTGTGGTGGCCGTGTGAAGCCCAGCACTTTAGAGGTGGCGATGGCTAATTGGCAGTGCTGCCACTGGTTCTCTATTCTTGATGCTGGCGGCATCGGACTTCTAAAGAGGTTGTAAAAGGCTCGATCGGAAAAGGACTTGGCGATCTCTTGCGATTGTAGTCGTCCAACGTCGAATTTTCTCACAGTTCTTCCTTGTTTTGGGATATCCGCAGTCGTACCTACAACAAGGTAGTGGTCCGAGTCAATGTTGGCCCCTCGGAATGTTCGGAGATCCTCTGTACTGGAGAAGTGTCATGCGTTGATCGCAATGTGGTCAAATTGGTTGACGGCTGATTGATCAGGAGATTTCCATGTCCCTTTGCGGATATTGAGGTGCTGGAACCGCGTACTAGCTACCAGAACATCTCGCCCCGCAGCGAAATGGATCAGCCTGAATCCGTTATCGGAGGTGTTGTCGTGCAGGCTGTATCTTCCGATAATTCCACCAAAGATGTCATCCCTTCCTAGCTTTGCATGAAAATCTCCTAGAACAATCTTAATGTCATAGCCAGGGCACTGCTAATATGTTTTGTCCAGGAGCTCGTAGAACACTTCTTTGGTGTCTTCATCCTTTTCCTCTGTGGGGGCATGTGCGCAAGTGAGGCTTATGTTGACGAATTAAGCCTGGATGCAGATTGTTGCTATGCTCTCGTACACATAGTTAAAACTCAAGACTTTTTGCCTGAGTCTAGTTCCAACAACAAATCCACATCCAAACAGTCGCTGCTGTTGTTCTCGGTAACAAAAGCCAAAACCAACACGCAGTGTTGAAACTAAGTGTCGACTGCTTTCCTTCTCTTGGCCAATGTAAACTTCGTCTTAAAATTCTGTAAGACAAATCAATCAGGTTTAATCAGACTAATTTAGTTTAGATTTAACTAAGGGGTGGGGTGGTAATATTACTATAAGGCATTTTTTTTATAAACCAAATTGACTCCCCTTTGACTTAAATGCTTTACACTGCACTTGATATTGTAACCATAGCTATAAATCAAGAGAAAAAAGTTTATTTGCAATCCTGTTGAATCTTCACCCATTCGTCTATCCTTCTTTTACATTTAAGCTGCTGGTTTTTCAACTTAACAGCAGTACTTGTTAGCTTATGACTCTGATAACAACGTGGGAGAACACTGTACACTTCACCAAAATCAGCTGAAAAGAAAAAAGTATTCCTGACCCAAACATAAATAATTTGCGGATCATAAATTAGAGGCTAATCACAACAGTTTTTTTCACAAACAAAAAGTACGCAATTCGATCTTTCTTAGGTTTTTATTTTTGAAGGAATGATCTAAATCCTTTAATTTTTTTCAGTTTTTTAGTCCTTCTTTAATTGAGTAAGGTGATACTTCAAATTAGGAAGTGGCGGCTGGCGGGGCTGTTGAATAATCAAAAAATTATGTCTGCAATATGAATCAAAAATCGTAATGATTAAAAAAGGGATTATGATGAACTCCCTATAAAGTTTGCACAGATTCCCAATACTATCTGAATTGCTCCTACAAGACCCTTAAAGTTTTCATTTTCCTTTTTTGGTTTTTTCGTTTTTTCTTTCCAGTAATTGCTGAGTGCTAACAACAAAACCCAATTATACTCGAAGTACCCGGGTTTTATTTCATTTTATCTGCGTATCGTGTTGCTTTCTAATTTACCTTGATCCCAACCAAACCCTTTCACTATAATTAGCTTAGGCCAACACCAAAACAAAAAAGAAATCTCTCACAATACCCCTTTTTTTCTTAGAAACTGAAGACGACGACGTATAAACTTTTGGGACTCATCGATGGTTTCGAATGTCCCTTAATCTCGAAATGATGCCAAGATAATTCAGCGAATCTTAAAACGGAAATGGATTTACCTCGAAAAATGAGTTATCCCTTCTTAGCCTGAAAATAGATTCATCCGTGCGTACGCTCTCCCCAATGATGATGGGTGCCTGTGCCTGTTGGATATTTTTCTGTTTAACCTTTTTCAGATAATATACCCTTCAGATGTAAATGCCTATCCAATTGATCGATTGTTTGCTTGTCACTTTTTAAGGGTACCGCCTGTTTTTATTTGAACCGATTACTTTTGCAATTTTTCTTTGAACACCTCCTTGCCATGACAATTTATTGATTTAACCCCAAACTCGAAGCCCCAAAGCCAAAACCACTAAGGTTTGGATGCTTGTGTCAGGATGAATTACAATTCCAACTGAGATTTATTTAGATTTGTATTTTATCCTTTATTATTGAATGCCAGACCCAATTTCGTTGGTTTTCATTTCATTTAATTTCTTTTCACAGATAAATTTCGACAGAGACGTTCTTCGTTCTCACCATTTGGATCGGCTAAACAGGAACCGTTGATTGTGGTTGAAGAATCTGGAGCTACAGAAGAAGATGATCACAGTAGCTCCGGAACACCAACATATCGAGCGAGTTTAGACATTGATTCACCTGTTAACCCATATCTACTGTCTCCATGGAGAGATCCGCGAGAGAGTCGAAAACATTCATTGCCCTCACAACAAGTGACAGAGGGTATAACAGCCAGCCAAGTGCGAAGGCTTTCAGAAAGAGGCGGCGAAGGATCTGGACCATCACCAAATGAAGCCGCTTTCTTGGCCACACTGTCACAGTCAAAGGCTCCATCAGGCCGAAGGCATTCAGTGGTGACAATATCCAAAATTCCTGCTGCCATATTCGGAAGAAGTCGGAGGGAGTCAGTGGCAGCATTTCCATTACCAACAAGGTGAGTTCATTTTGATAACAGAAAGTGTTAATTACAACTGTAAGCGTTTGAATTGTTTCATCGTAAACGTTGCCGCCATTATCTTAGCATACACTACACATTTACAATATGGGCTATGGGGTGTCATTAAGGACGCACAATTTAATGGCTTTGTTTAACAATCATTAAGTCCTTTCAAATTGTTCCTCAATTAGTGATTTTCATGGCAGGATGCTTTTAATTTTGGCGCATTGGCAGTTTTAGGAGAATTCGAATTTAATGGAGCATACGAATATTTTCGTTATTTAATTGTGTATAAGCTCAAATGTGCTGCGGAATGAAAAACCCTCCCCTACCTCAATCAGTCTTCCAACCCACCTTCTGTGTTTATTGTGCTACCTAGAGAACACACTGGGATTATTACCAATCACATTGAAGGTTAAAAAAGACAACTTACATGTTGGCGAAGAAGATACAAGGATTTCCAGGGAAGAGGACGACCGGAGTAAAAACTAAATTAAATTAAATCCAAATCCGCTTAATTTCCGCACTTAATCTCTCCCAGATAGCTTTCGTTTCGTGTAACCTTTTCTATCTTTTTTTCTCTCCTTTTTTTTCTAGGACACGGTTGGTATGTTTGACATGGGGCGAAAGGGGGAAAGATGGGTCGACTTTCAGAGGTTGGGATAACTTTCACACGAAGTTTGTGGTGTTTTCTTTTCATGTGTAATAAGGGAAAAGTTTTTGTACGCATACATAGCTGTATCGCATGTTGTTTAGTGAAAGATGATAAGATAATTCCCAAGATAAGAGATACTAAGTTAATTAAGGCGAAATGATTTTATTCTCATTTCTCACTAATGAACTCACAAAAGAAATGAGAGTAAATAAGCAACAGCGAAACGTTTACTACTTACTAGAAAATAGTAGATGAACATTATTCAACATCCAACAACAACTGGTACTCCGGAAAGGCTTCATTGAAAAATGTGAAAAATGATTCAAGGATCCGAGCACTTAAAATAAATGAAAAAAACAACCCCTACTTACGTGGGGTGGATGTTGCAATTATCAGAACAAAACTTTAATTTTCACAGTAGCTCGTGAGTGCTTTTAGTTGAGAACAAAAAAAAGAGACTCAGAGAATACACAATTTTCAACGTGTTTCAAAAGTTGCAGAGTTATTTTTGTTTCCCAAATAAAAATTTGAATAACATTAACTTCATATCATGTGTTGATTTTGCCATTACTTTTTACAGTCGTATTTTTTAGGGTTGCTGGTTGAGACCTGATACGTGGTTTTAAGTTAACCCTCCTTTACAAACTGGGGTCCATTTGGACCCCAGAGCATGTTTGAACACTCATAACTTTTTTGTTTTTAATTTTTTTTTAATGGGATTTTTACTCAGTGAACAAAATTCAATTTTTTATTCATTTCTAAAGTTGAAACGATTATCAGATGTTTACAGATTTTTCTGCGATTTTTTTGTGAAAAGAACCCGTCCACCCGAACTGGGGTCCATTTGGACCCCACTACTGAAATTCTATGAAAAATCATATTTTTTCTAGTAAATAATAATTTTTTTTTCAAAAGCAGCATAGTTTATGTTTAGAAGGATTTAGTTTAAAGTTGTTGGCAGTTCCGGCAGACATTTTACACATAATTTTCTAGTGTGGCAAGGGCAACAACATCTGCCACATCCATCGCTGTTCTGGTTTTCTTGTCGTCTGCTCTTTGGCAAAGGCGACATCTGCATCTGCTTCTCTTACAAGAGAGCCTTTTGGGGACTGGACGATACTGCTTTTTGTTATTGACCTTTACAGCCTCATTCTGGTCATCAAGAACCTCCCTCGCTACAAAAGGATTAGGCACATCTCTTTTGTTTTCCGGATCGTACCAAGAATGGTGATCTTCTTATCCAGCAACCTCAATGCCAAATCCACTGACGTTAAGAAATAATCAATAGTGAGTTTGCGTCCAGAATTGAAATATGATGGCATCAACGACATCAGCACATCATATCCACGACCAAGTCCTAGGTGACATTCTATTTGTAAAAAGCGAACAAACGTTTTCGTGTATGCGAATGATTTACAATGTCTTCGCTTATGAAAAACGTTTGCTTTCGTTTCGAATTTTATAGAATCTGGCCCCTGTACTTTGGTCAGAGCTACTTGAGTAGATAGAAAACTTTAGTGGATAGCTCGTTGAGCTTTCATTCAACCACTAAGACTTCAAGCCATATTTGGCAGTATTGCTTCGCATTTATTGGCAAAATCCAATATTTTTGAGGTCATAAAGTTGTTTGATGACCTGAACAAACTGAAATAATGACTATTTTTTTTTTTTATTTGATAGCCATACCTGTCAAGAACAATTGATATGGATGAATTTTACAATCAGTAATTACATAAAACAGACATATCTCGAAAGGGATAATCGAGAATCCCAGATTTGCGAAACTAGGCAATTTCCATCGATTTTTAAATTGAAAATTTTTATAGATGACCTCCTACATACCTATATAATGACATCTCTGCTTAAACTTCTTTATCACTACTATATGAAATACTTAGAAACAATTCATACAATAGCCAGAAGAACTATAACTGAACAATATAAGTCAGAAATCAAAAAAATTTCGAAGAATAAATCGTGGGGTCCATTTGGACCCCAGTTCGGGTGGACACGACTTTTGCCGGTTCGTAAAGGAGGGTTAAAAATTGTATGAATCCCGTTAAGTCGTATGTTTTTCTACTGTAGTAATAAATACCTTGCCAAAGAGTACTACGGGTAGATGTTAAGAATCTGTGGTAGTAAAAATTAATTTAAATCGTAGTCGCTGGTCTAATTTGTACTACTAGTTTCCTTTCCAGTTTTCTTACTCAGTTTCTTGTACCGCTAGCTACAAGTTATTAACTCACAAACTTGTTACCATCGCTTGTAGTTTTCAAGCGCTTTATTTAGAATTCAACGAAAGTTGTGCTTAAAACGTCAGTATGAACAAACACTTTGAATATCAACTCCTTGGCTGCTGTTGCAAAAGAGAAGAAAAAACAGACTTGCAAAAAAATTACACGTAAACGTTCACCTGTGAAATATTTTTACACACCGAAAAATCCGACAATCGGACGGTTATAGAGTTTGAAGATACATTACCAAGTGATTCAAGTGCTGCTTGGCTATCCCAGAAAATACGAATATTTGTTGAAGATATCACGTTTTCTCTGAGCCATGATAGAAACTCTTTGATCGCCAAAATTTCCGCTTGGAACACGCTACAATGGTTAGGGAGTCTAATGGATAGACTAACATTTAGTTCTTTTGAGTACATACCGCCTTCTACTCCACCATGAAAAGCTTTCTCTCAATTAGTCGTTTGGAACCGGCAGAAAATTGTAGGTTCAGTCCATTCCCTCACAAGGCAAGGTTGTGAGAAATGCGCTAGGCCCAGGGGCTCCTCGCTCTGTTGCGCCCTATTTATTTATTTATTTACTCCGTCCTTATTTTTCGAACCGTCTGTGTAAAAATGAATTGAGTCATTTTCTTTAGGAAATACGCATCGTCCCAGTTTTTTACTAGTAAACTACAATTTTTACAGACAATGGAATTTTTTCTCCATAAACTTTTCTCTTATAAAATACAACTGCAAAATTGTAAACAGCAACGTTAAACGTTTGATGAAACATCGAAATCATAAATCACTAGTTTAAAACGATATTAGAATACCGTTCTAAATGAAGCTAGGTCTCAGAGGAAGCTTCAGCCGTGAGCTCTTTGAGTTTGCCCTTGAAGAACTTAGCCGAATCGCTTCTGGCCCTTGGAAGTGTTTACAGAGGAATTCTCGTATATTGTAGAAGTATCTTCAGTTGATGATTGATTTTGTTGCAGCTCCAACCGTTCAATATTTTGGTTGCCAAAACTTTTAACTGTGTCTCCCTCATAAAATGAGTTGTCTAAAAACACAGTTATTGCTCAAAAGTTTTGGCAGAAAGCCAAAGTTATAAATGATAAACAATGTGGTGTGGTGGAGTTTGTTGGAGTTTAGGACGCATCGTAGTTTTCCTTTCGCTACCTTCACAGAAGCTTGTGACGTAGTTCCTAACGGAGCAGTGGTAACAACAGAAGTAATAATGTTCACCTTTTTCCGTCAGGCTAGATAATCGGGTTTTTGGCTTTAGCTGTTCAGCATTCTGTGTCGTTTAATGTGGTAACTGTGGGGTAGGCGTTATTTACCTTCCCCGTTCTGGACTCTCCAAGGTGTACTAAGCTTGGTATACCTGCTAAAACTCCAAAAGTTTTTCTCTGATCTACCATTGGACCACTTGCGTATTTCTTCGAGGGGGATCCGTGTCTATACATATGTGTCGGGTTCTAGTTTCTGAACTACCTCTTATTGTTCCTTTCTCTTCAGAATCTGCGCCAGATACATGCTAATTTACCTCCAACTCTCCAATCAGCCTAGCAGTCAAGCACCCTCTGATTTCCGACTCCTAG
Source organism: Melanostoma mellinum (assembly GCA_914767635.1). Lineage (NCBI taxonomy): Eukaryota > Metazoa > Arthropoda > Insecta > Diptera > Syrphidae > Melanostoma > Melanostoma mellinum. The sequence goes on from OU612059.1 coordinate 21,622,605, forward strand.
CGCTCTTGCCAGTTCTGCTGTGTGATCGCTTTCCCTTCCGTGCTCACCGCTTCCACGCCGATTTCCATTTCTGCTTTGTTTTCATGTTCATATGTATTAAATAAAAAGATTAATATAATTTTCAACAGTTAAAAACACTTATTTTATTTCCTCAAATGCACATTTCAGAAGCAATGCTTCCATCGTCAGTGAGATTTATAAATTAAATTAAATTAAATTATTTGTCAAAAAACTAACAAAAAACAAAAATGTTTCTAAACAAAATTACAATTGGGTTGAGATGAATCTATTGAAAAATTTTTTGAATATTGAATCTTTGATCTCTACTACAAAACTCATCAATTCATATGTATCTTCTTTAGTGTTGTGAGAAGTTCGTTTGGTACTACACCAGCAAGCACAAGAGCTGCTGGCTCAGACACTGTGCGGTACGCGCTCGTGATTCGCAAGGCACCGCGCCTCAGTACCGACGCTAGTTATTTTCCTGTTTTATTGCTTCAGTCCAAGTCTCGCTTCCGTACAGCAGAATTGAATGTATTGTTGCCAGAAGAAGTTTCCGTTTGCTAGTTAGGACACATTTGCCATCAACGTTGATAGGTGGCTTGTAACTTTGGATGCGCGTATAGCAGCCGTCAGTATCTGGTCCCAAAGCTTACTTTCGTGTCGAGCTTTATTTACAGGTGTTTCACATTACGTTATTACTTTTTATAGTTTGGTTTCGATGTGGAAGTCGTAAACCGTGGAAATTCGTTTTCTTTTCTTAGAATTACTTAATTTCAGTCTCCTCAGTAGCCAGGGACAGCTCATGTTCCTCCATCCAGGAATTTTTCCATCGCATCACTTCGTTCAACTTTCTCCGTGAGCTTTCGGTGTCCGTTGCAGTTATCACCGCAGTAACGTCATCAGCTAACCTAACTGAACTTCAAGCTGAGTTGGAGTCACGTTACGTTTTTCGTTCACGAAACAACGTAACATCGATGTCAAAGAGGTATTTTAATCGACGATCGGTATTGTGACGTTTTATGAGTAAACTTATAAACGTTAGGCGAAACCATAGCTAAAGTCGGATTTGGATTTAGGAATGATGTCTAAAACATAATGACTTTTAGGCTGTGACTTCGGTCTCGTTACGATAATTTGATTTGACTGCGCTCTGTGTTTTCAGTAACAGTATTCTTATCTTTGCTTGTGGAACAAAGGTTGTATAAAGTAAGAGTGTTCTGTCATATGTTACGTCAGGACTTCGCTCTGTCAACACGTTGAGTCAAAACCTAAAGATACGTTAGTTCCCTGAAACAAAGATTTGAATGAAATCGCTCTTACATCTCTACGTGTCTACGACTAGTTCACAATTACATAACGCCAATCCTTCCAAGATCATTTTATAGACTCAACGTATTTTAAAAGGATTGTAGCTCCAAGAAACAACTCAGAATCGGCGGGGCACAGGAACGCATATTTATGAAAAGTATGAAAACGTGTTTTTACGTCGAAACAATTTTCCCAAAGTATTTCTTTTGTGAAACCCTCTTTACTAGAGAGCCAGTATTGGCTTTCAATCTAAAACATCATTGAAGAGTTCAGATTTGAATGATGATTAATGTCATCGTCTGCCTAAAAATAAAACCATTATATCAGCAAATATTTTATAGAATTAGTCAACTAAAAAAAAGAGACATTTTCGGATTAATTTCACTGTCGGTACGTGAATTATTTTCATGTTATTTTTTGACAACATTTATGTACACAAATAGCTTTCCATTAATTAATTCCAACATCTGTTATTGAAAACCAATAAAAGGAAATGGGAGGTAAGATAATTCGTTAAATTAGTTGACCTGTTTCCAGAGGAGTAGCGTAGGGCTTTTAAGTTGGGTGTCGCGTCCCTTCACAATTTTTCTGAGTCGTCAAATCAAGAAGTGAAAGCAAAATGGATTTGCCGTGTCACGTCAACTCAACCAAGAAGTCTCGAAATGGATAGTTGAAGAGAAAACAAGTCGGCCAATCGAGGAAGAAAAACTCAACCAAAAGATTTTAAAAATCTTTAAAATATCCGCTTCTAGAGCCAATGACACCTTTGGAATTAGTCAAGCCTGCTAAGGCATTGGGATGTTTTTTTTTTTTTAAGAAGACGTAGACTTTTACTGTTCGGGACTGCAAATTCTTCTCTTTACTTGTAATTAATGCTCAATTTTCAACGATATTGCCAGAAAGGTATTCAAATTGAGAGGTGTTATTCCGTTGGCGCTTAAACTAGTTGCTACAAGTAACTGCTATTGTGACGTCGGCGTCGGCTTCTTGTGAGCCGTAAACTGTGAATAGCTTTTTCATTCCCAGTCGAGGTTTAACTCTTTGGATTAGTCAGAGTCTTTCTGAAGAGAAACTCGAAGCTTTATTAGAAATGCCTTCAAGATTTATGTACAAACTCCCTATTCGATCGCAAACAAAATCTCTTAAAAGATATAATCAATTAACTAAAACTAAACTATGGTGTCGCACAGTCCATACGGCAGGTCCTCAGTAACTCTATCCAGTCGTTAACAACTTATGGTCTAATTCCTTGATGTTCATAACATAAGTAATAGCATAACCTGAAACAAATAGAGAAGCACTGGTTTATTTATGACGCCTGATGGCACACAAAGCAGCAGCAAATAGCTCTAGTAGGCTCCTTTGTGGCATGGAGGGCGCGAGAGAGCTCCGAAGAAAGGCATTCACTACCGAAAACCTATCGTAAGCAATAGTAGAACGTTTCAGTCGGGAAATGACGCTTTAATGATTTAAAAAATAACATCTTACCGATCTTTGTCTATAGGCTCTGGGCTTAGGATGTGTTGATGACTACTTATTGGTTATTTCCTTACAGCAGTTTTAATAATTATATGAACTGTAAAATTAACAGTTTAGTGTCTTTTGTGTCTCCTTGGCTTGAACCTTTGCTACGCCCCTGTCAGCTACACACCAGACCCAAGAGCCATAAAGTCAAAAATTAGTGCGACCTGCCTCAACGAATGAATTATTCATAAGCCCAAAATCAATTAAAAATAATTTAATTCCTTCCGGAAGTCGATAGCATTATATGTGGTATCTGTGCATAAAAACTGCAAATTCCATCACAAACCACAACTGGCTAACATTTGGTTAACTTCGCTCAATTTCAAATGCAAATACACTCGATTATCGTGTGAAATAAAAAAAGAAAAAAAAACAAATAATAAAAAAAAAAGAACGGACAACTCGATGTGGCAACATTTTATCAGTGGAAACTACGTCAGGATATTGTTTTCAAACGATGACAACTTAAACACTATGAAAATTCACCATTCCGCAAAATGTCCGGAAGCTGTTTTGTGGTTATGTTTTGCAAAGTTCAAGCTTCCACGATGCAAGCCATGTCAAATCCACTTGAATGCTGATGCTAATGCTGAGGCATTGTTAGTTTCGCATTTGCATTTACAAATGTGTGTGGTTGAATTATGCATGAACGTTTAAAAGGGCAGGACATGTTGTGTGATGTTGTTTGGCATTTTACCACAGATACTCTTCTTGATTGATGGCGGTTTGATATTAGATTTTTCATACCAAAGGCAAAAGGACAAAGCAACTTATTGTGAAATTTTGCTGAAAAAGTCCTTTTCGAGGAGACGAATGCATGAATGTCCAGTACGATTGTCCATTTCAATGTACTGGAGACTCTTTCGGGGATTATACGTAGTATGTATAGTATATGAACATGGTTCGTCCTTGATGGAAGAGCTCAAAGAAAATGTGCAAGTGCAGTGAATTATGTCTAATGACACTTTTTCGATTTCTCAGAAAAGAATTAATGTCTGAATGTCTGACTGTATGGCATTTCCACTTGCATTTCCATTTGCCATTTAAAATTCAAATCAGGCAACCGAAGAACGTGCTCCAAGTTTCGTTTCATCTTATTGCATTCGTAAATGAAAACTTATTGAAGCTTAATAATGGCCTGGAAGTCTCTGATCGTTTGATTTATTTTTATTGACTAAGCACTGAGAAGATTCAGAAAATAGTTTACTTCTTTGACTTGAGGTATTTCTATAGGTAAAAAAAGAGTAAGAAAGGGAAAGAAAAGAGAGCAGTCAAACACAAAATGATATGGAATATGGACGCCAGTCTTTATGAGAAGGGAACTTAACGGAAGAGCTGACAGGCAACGGACAGCTCTGTCTGTATGGAAGTACTTCCAGGAGTGTTTTCGCTATTTATTTTGTTTATCTTGGGCAATCTTTGCAGCCAGTGAATAAATGTTCTTAGAATTTATAGAAAGAAGAAATCGAAATTGTTTCGAATAAGTTTTTAATCTGTTCCGAAAATCTTTTAAGACGTTCCCACTTCTTCTTCTTCCGTTTCAAATATCGTAGTTCTTAATAAACCAAAGGTACGCCACTTTGACCAGCGTTGGGTGTCGTCGCAAGTCTCCCGGTAACAGATTGTTCTCTGTCTGGTAGCAACCAACTGCTACTTGCCATTGAACTTGTTTGATGGTAAGATGTGTTTTGGCCTGCCTTTCTTCATATCTCGTCTTATGATATTGCTTTTTGGCAAAGCTAGGCCCAACAACGTGGTAAAAAGCATTTCCTTTCGCTCATTGGAAGTTTTTAGGCTTTCTGATGATTGCTTCATTTTAAATCATTACATAGAACTCAGCTTTTTCAAACTTGCCAAACTCATTTCCATGCAAATAACTGTCTGTATCCAAAGTCGTGATAAGCCACCACTTAGTCCTTCTCGTCAAGTTAGGCAGCCACTTTTGAATTGTCTATAAATACCTCAAGGGTTCGTTGCTTGGATGTAGGATCCTGGTTCAAGATCAAGATGGCTTCATCTGCGAGAAAGAATTGTTGATGTGCAGTGTCCGGCATTTTACCTTCGAGCGGGTAGCTAATGAGAACAATAATAAGGAACAAAGGATCCAAAAGGTCTCCTTAGGGAACATCTACTGTGACTGGAAGTCCATAAATCTATCCTTACTGAACCTACATTATGTTCTACTTCGACATATCGTTTTTCATCACCCAGAGCTCACTGAAAGTAACACAATTCATGACTTAAACTTCGAACGAAAAACTTTACACTTTACGTGTTTAAACCTTAGGAAATAGCATAAAAGATCTTTCAAGGTGTCGTGCTAGTAAAGGTGTTTCTACCATCGCCCTATGCAATTTAAAAAAAACACCAATTCGAATGCCAGGGTTGCCAATTTACTTTTTCAAAGCATAACATGCGAAGCCTGAATATTCTTTTTAATGCGGATCTTTGTATATTTATCAAGTACTAGCTGACCCGCCTGGCATAGCTCAAGCCCTATATTAATTAAAGTAAGTAAGTTTAGTTAAGTAGTTTCCAAGTTTCCATTTTAGTGGATTTTTTGGATTTCCGTTCCCGTTCCTGTGGGAGAATGGTGATGAAATATATTCTCAGGGACAATGAAGTATTCTAACAGTGAAAGAATTTTTGTAATCGCTTAAGTACTTTCCAGTTTCTTGGTTTTTTCGACATTACCGTTTCCGTAAAGAATATGGGAAGGAAATATTGTCTTTAATACTCAGGAGCAATGAAGCATTCAAACATTGAAAAATTTTTGGGAATTTTTTCAATATTTTCCATGTTTGCGCTAATGTTGTTGTTCCCGTCCCGTTGCCGAAGCTCGTGACACTTGTTGAGTGTCAGCATCTGCACCGTTCAACATGGTCACAGAGACCACTAAGCGATTTTACAATACTTTTATTGGGTCTGAGCCAAAAATAAAATTTTATTCGAGCCTTTATTACTTTACTCATTTCTTCCTGACTCCATAATAACTAAAGAACTTCGACTTCATTTCGAACCCTATATCCCTTCGAGATCCTTATCCCTACCATAGGCCTAGAAGACGCTATCATTGCTTATGTCAAAGTGTATAGTATCACTTTAAATCAATTCGTTTTGTTTTGCGAATGTAAACAAAGTTCAATGTGTTCATATGAAAAAATAGTTTGGATTATTGTAAAAGTAACACTTTTAACTAAAAAAAGTTTCAATCTTTCTTCTTACCAGGCGAAAGTCAAAAGAGTTCTTAAAAACAAACAATCCAATAATCTTACTATTTGTTATTTAATTAGCTGAGCCGCATGGCGTTGCTCGGGTCTGTAGTTTTAAGGCTCCCGTGCTCATTCCTGTTTCTGTTTCCGTGGGATTATAGGGTTGAAATCTACGCTTAGTTACTGAGGCATTATGTGGCATCATAGTGCCGAAAGAATTTTTTAAATCTGCCCAGTTGTTTCTAAGTTTCTATTTAAAACCACGTTCTGGAGGGATAATGTAACATCCTAGAGTTAAAACATTTTTTGAAATCGGTCAAATGACTTTAAAGTTCCCGTTCTCTGTTCCTGAGGGAATCTTCCGTTCCCGTAGAAATATGTGAATCAAATATAAGTCACTGAGGGATAATGTAACATCCTAGAGTTGAAGAGTTTTTGAAATCTGTTAATTAACTATAAGGTTCCCGTTCTCGTTCCTTTTTCTGTTCCCGTGGGGTTATAGACATGAAATAATAAGTAACTGAGGGATTATGTGGTACCCAGTGATGATAGACTTTTTGAAATCTGTCCAATAGTTTTTAAGTTTCCATTTCCGGCCCCGTTCCTGAGGGAATTTTTCGTTCCCGTAGAAAAATGTGAATGAAATATAGATCTATGTCACTGAGGGATAATGGAACATCCTAGAGTTGAAAAAACTTTTGGAATCTGTCAAATAACTTTGAGGTTCCCTTTCCCGTTCCTGTTTCTGTTTTTGTTTCTTGTCTCTGTTTTTTGCGTGGGATTATAGGGATGAAATATAGTCTAAATTATTAATGAAGGGGGATAATGTAGCAATCCTAGTGCAGGAAGGGTTATAGAAAGCTGTCCGGTTAGTTTCTAAGTTTTCATTCCCCAACCCGTTCCTTTCGGAATATGGGAATCAACCCTTGACAGGAATCATTCATAAGTCTATGTCACTGAGGTATGAATGTAACTTCCAAGAGTTGAATGAATTTTTGAAATCGGTCAAGTAAATTTAAGATTTCGGTTCTCATTCCCGTTTCTGTGCCGGTGGGATTATAAAGATAAAAATATAATCTAAACTAGTGATGGAGGGGGAAAATGTAGCACCCCTAATGCTCGAATCGTTTAAGAAACCTGTCTAGTAGTTTCTAAGTTTTCGTTCCCAAACCCTTTCCTGTGGGAATATCAATTTTAAAATTTCTTATGTCATAAAAACCTTCTCCTTAGAATAACAAACACAACAGAAAAAGAATTGGCCAAATTGGTCCAGGCGTTGTTGAGTTATGCGCTTACCAACACATTTTGTGATTCATTTTTATATATAAGAGAAGACAAGATTGCTGACTTACACATGTAAAATTTGGTTGCCTATTTCATGGAAACGAAAATTAAAACCACAAATTTTGCTTGTAATTTACTATTACAAGTTTATGATCCAATTTTTTTTACTTCTTAGCAGCTACAAGTTCTTAATTTAAAATCTTTTGATCAAGTCAAAGAAAGCTGTAGAAAAAGTAATGTAGATTGAAAGTTTTCAAGATTTCTGTTGCACTGCGATGAAGAACAACTTGTTATTTACAACTATTTTTCAAAATATTGTTGAACACTGCGCTGAAAACATCAATGTGAACAAGCAGTTTCAATGTCATCTTTTTGGCTGCTATCGCTGCAATGCCTTCGTCACAAAGAAACTTTTGTTATAAAAGTGAAAGAGAAACAAACATGTTAGAAAAATTACAAGCTAGCGTTCACCTGTAGACTATTCATACAGTTTTCAAAAATTGTGGGAATCTATTTTCTGTAGCGAAATACACCACTCGAGAGCGGTTGATGTCTTCTTCCACTTGATTGGAACACCTAAGACGAGGTCTTCCTGTTCCACGATTTTCCTGTAATATAAAAACTCATCAAGTCAGAGCTTGATGTAAATCGGCTCTACATGTCCCAACCTTCGTTGTCTCGCGATCCGTACACTTTTAACTCTGCCCATGTGGCGATACATATAGAGCTCGTCATTGTATCTTCTTCTCCAAACACTGTCTTTGCATACAGGACCAAATATCATTCGGAGTACATGCTTCCACGCCGTAAAGAAGGAGTGTGTTGGTAAAGGTCTTATAAAGGGTTACCTTACTTTGTCTAAAGAGGGTTTTGTTTCTCATCTGTCTTCTTAACTCAAAGAAGCAACGGTTGGCAGGAGTAATTCTCCGTTTGATCTCCGCAAAGACGTTGTGCTCCGTGTCTATAGCGGATCCTACGTAGAAGTAGTTCTGTACTACGTTGAAGTTATGTCTGTCTATTGTTACGTCTTGTCCAGATTATCTAACAATACTCATTTAGCAATCCCAGCGAGCGATATCAGCTTGTTCACAACTTCGTAAATTTCTCTTCTTTTGTATATTGGTTTGAAGTAAAGTAAATAAATAGAATGCCGCAACAGAACGGAGAGCCCGGGGGCTATCACATTTCTAACAACCATACCTTACGAGACATGGAGTGGGCCTAACATTTTTTGACGATTTCTAGCATCCCACCGAGAAAGTGCATTTCATAGCCATGAATTTCCTATCAGATTACTGCCTAATTCCTCGTGAAAAGTGATACCCGTGGAAAAACATTTTTACTTTCTGTTGGAATTCGAACCTCGAACCTCCCGCGTAATAGGCTGATATGCTAACCAAGGGCAACAAGAAGTGGTAGCCAGCTTCCCTTTTTTGTTTCTAGACTATGGCCGCGTTCCCACTTGCGGAAGTCTTGCAGAAGTTTCTTGCAGTCGAAGCCCTATGTTCCTCATCTTTTCCGATGCTTATGCCTCATCTCGCCTTCTTTAATGAATTTGTCCATTACATCATACGCTTCTTCGAATTCATGTGAAGTTGGTTTTGGTTTTTGGAAAATTGCTTCAAATAACAACAGTCACCTGCTCAGAATGCTGTCGTCATCCACAAGAAGCTATTTTTGGAAATATTTAATGAATTTCGACGAACGAATCTCATGAAAGTTTTGGCTTCTTGGAGCGGCTATTTTGTTGGTCCTTATCAAAGTTGTTTTACTGTTTTTTGAGAATATCCATCAGCTGGTGACAGACATTTCTTGCAGCTCCCGATACATGCCATTTATGTACTTATACCTTTACCTACTCTTTGCTTATGTATTCCACTTTGTGGCGACCCCTCTCATCTCTGTTATATGAGAGAACCATTTTTTGAAGGTCACTTTCCTGTTTCTCACCACTGCTTTAGTTTTATATGTTTCTTGAATTATTGGTGTTATCCATTCGAAACATATCTAGCTGTGAAACAAATTAATAATAGACAATCCAAATGGCGTCGGCATTGCAGGTACTCAAAATAAATTGCTCGCTTTCTCCTGACTCCCCCAGTGGTCTTCATTTGCTTGATTCCCTTCACAATATCTGTTACCAATTCTATCAGCAGAAGAGGGTGTTGCTGGGAGACAGCTTCTCCCAGTATCACGTTGCTGGTTCTTAAACTTGACTACCATTCAATCTTGTTAGTTTTGTGAGTCTGAATCTTTTTCCATTTCTTGCCATTGAAACTCTGTAGACTTTTGATTGAAATATTAAAGGTTTTTCTAATAAATATTTTGCAGTGAGCATAAAGAACCTTTTCATTCACTTAAGCCCGATGCTTTAAAGCTTTTGAAAAACTGGGTTAATGCAATAAAACTTCCCCTATGAGAACGAACATCAGAGCAAAATCCATGTGCATAAAGGTGGTTCATTAAATTCTAATTCTACAACTTTCATTTCATTTTGTTCATCCTGTTTAAGTGATCTTTTATCACTTCAAAAGCTCTTTAAAGAACCTTTTAGTATACCTATGTTTTTAATGGCGTAAAGCATTTGCAACTTATTCCTCATTTATGCAGCTCTGGCCTCTTCTTGCTTGTTGAAGTATGGGAACTTGAAATAGTAGTTTCATAGGAATTAAGTTCATGTGGTAAAACATGAGCTTATATATGTGTTGACTTCCTTTAACAGATATTCTTTGTTTTTGTTACCAGATATGAAAGGATGATATACGAGAAGAACACTTTGTCTTACTATACACAAACGATAAAATCAATTGTGTTTTTGGTAAATCCAGAAGAATATTGTCTGTCGTTTCCTTTCAGACATGAGAGGAATCTTCGTTTACCCGTTGCCGTAATCATCTTTCTTCCATCGTCTGAATTTTCCAGTCATTGCCTCCTCAAGAAATGTGTCTGAAATTGTCCAACCTAGTCTGTTAAGTGAGTTCCATTGTTATGTGAAGGATATGAGCTTAGGATAATGTTACAAACAAATTTGTCATCATCTCCTTCATTTGCCGCAAACATTAAGCTTCTCCTAATCGAAAAAGAGTTTTTTCTCTCTGAAACAAAAACATATTTCAAATCTGGAGGTCGATAGTATTACCAAATTAATCCAAAGATCTGTTTCTTTCTAGCAATCGAGTCTTGGGGTCCCGCCGTGAGAGCAGTGCATCCACAGGCCCTCCATCAACAGACCCTATTGGAAGCATTCACAATCTACAGTTGGACATTATGGACGACATAGTACAGTCGAGGAAGGCTCGCTTAAAACTATGGACAACTAGCAACGAGAAAGTATGTGAAGTGGAAACAGTTAACGAAACCGGAGCCAGTACCCAACAAAGATACACAAATCGAAGGTACTCAGAAGTCATACCGGCTGGAGTATCACCAACTCCAAGCTATCGACGTGCATCTGAACATCCGGCAATAATTTCCCCATGTCTTCTTCCCAGCTCACGATCTCCATCGTCGAGAAAGAAAAAGTCTACCGGTGGCTTACTCGGAAGTCGCACAGATCTAAGTTCAATATTTAGTAATCTCACATCTTCTGCCATAGAGATACACAAATGCGATGAATCGCCAAGTTATTCAAAAACTAAGGCCAGTCCTGGCGGTTCATCCAATCACAGTACCACATGCAATACCCTTGACCCGAATGTAGGACGATCGACCAGATCAAACAGTTTTGACGTTTCAATTCTACAAAATGCTAAGCAATTAGTGTCCGATGCCGAAGACAAGGGAGCTGCGTTATCAGGTTGGTTTACCAACCGTCACCAGCCAATGGCCCGTAAGAAGAGCATTCGCAAAAAGAGCACAGCCATGGCCATGTCCAAGGATGTCCTTGAACGATTGCAAAACAAAGACATACTCAAAGAAAAACCCAAACCCAAACCGAAATCCAAATGGGACTCGAAAGGAACCATGATGGATCCAACTGTAATCGGATCGGCCATCGAGGGATTCCTGCGTAGGAGTACTGGCACATCATCGCCATCGTCGAGCAAAGGTGCAGTGCCCAAAGACAAAGGAGGAGCGAGGAGTAGATTACCAGCATCAGCACGCGCCACCATGAATTGGTTCAGCCGAACAGAAGAAGACGACAGCAAGGACACATGCGACGCGTCGCTATGTTCAACGCTCAAGGACCTCTTTGTCAAATAATTGTCAATGAACTTGAGTTTCAAACTATAATGAGATGGAGCCATAATCAATCTTCTTCATTCAATCTACAGTCAGCAAGCACAATGTGGATGATGATGATGACGATGATATGTGCGGCTGCTGATGCTTCATGGATTGTCTTCTCTCTCATTATCGACCTAAATGTAAGTGTATGTGTGTATGTACATAGATCAATAAGACAAATATATTCAGAAATACAAACAAATGAATTACTTTATCCTTATGCAAAAAAACAAAGAATGTGATTATATGCAAAAACACTTCGAGTAGGATGATTGGTCCTTTATCGGCGCGGCGGCGATGAAATTGATGTCACAAAATGTTTATTTGATATATTTTTTTATACATTGTTATTGGTATATCCTTTCTCAAAAATTGGAATACAAATAACTTAACCAATTGCGTAATAGGTCTAAAAATTATAAGGAAAACAAATCAAAAGCAAAAACATAAAAAAAAACAATATGATATCTTTGTTGTATAGGGAAGAGTAGTGAAAGATACATCATTATACGTTCATGTTGTGTATGTAAAATGTTTATATATGTAATTGTATAAGCTAACAGCAAACTTATTTAATTAATTTCATTACTCCCCACGCACTCTTTCAATTTATTCAAACACGCTTTGATTTCCGATCTAATTTTTTTGAGCAATCAATTTGAAGTTTCAATGTTTCTAATGGGTGTAGAAGCTGATGGACAATGGAGGATTTAAGTGGGGAACTAGGTAATTGAGGTTGAGAACACTCACTGAACCATTTGCAGCTATGGTTCATATATGCTGTTCAGTGGAAAGTAAGAGATGTCGTCCGGTTTGTCGAGTTTACAGGGCGTTACAGGGAGTTTAGTGTGTGAGCCAAGCATAGGCACTCACAGAGGAAGTCTTGCCTCTTTGTCTTGGCATCTGCCTCTTTGTCTTGGCATCCTCTTCATAAGTCGGATGTGCCTATTCTCACCATGTGTGTACCCCATGAGTTGTGACCCGTCAGAATGCCAGTCAACGGATAGAAACAATGGAAAAAATGAAGAAGAAAAAGTAAAAAACTCACTGAAGATTGAGACTTTTTTTTAGTCCATGGCGCTTACTTTTTGGATAAATTTTTTATTTAGTATTTTTTGAATGACATAAAATAAAATAAATAAATACATTGGGTGGCGCAACAGAGCGAGGAGCCCCACGGCCTAGGGCATTTCTCACAACCATGCCTTATGAGGGAATAAAGGGGACCTTGACAATTTTCTTCCGACTTGACAATTTTCTGACTACAGGACCGTGCCAGAAAGAATGGAAGTTTCATAAGGGTTTTTTCTTGCCCAGGTATAGAACCATTAAATGAAATAATAAAACATAAGTAGCTCAAATTAGGATGTGGTTTGTGGCATATAGGAACTACAGCTGTTTCCGAGTTTAAAGTCAAATTTTTGATAATTTTTGTTGCATTAAGATTCGTTTATGGGCAAAAACGTAGCGATTGCTGTTTTCCAAGTCTTCAATTTCTCTGGCTCATTGATGCAGGCTAATGACTTCGCTCTACATTGAATAGTGTTAAAACGCACGAAATTGGTCTCCAAAAGTCGGGATCAACATCGAGCTTCTCTTGATCTCATTGACATTCAGAAAGTTTAGTTGGCAGATCAATGCCTGCTAAAAAGAAAAATCAGGACCTATCACCTTTGAAGGACCTACAATCTTATCGTTTCAGCTAAGTTAAAAAGCGCTTTTCATGGCAGCCTGTAATTAACTTTTGGAGGACAAGTCAATTTCGTCGAGAAAGGCGATACCCAAACTAATTTTTTGATATTTCTGGGATTTGAGCCACAAAGATCTCATGCAACAGGCAGACATGTTTACCATTACCTCACAGGTAGGTACTACAGGTGAGGTGAAATGAATTCAATACCTATTACCGATAGGTAAGGTTAGGTAAAAGTGGCTGTCAGCTCGGCTAACACACTTGGTCCCTTCGGGTCCATTGTAGTACCACGATTGATCTAATGTAACCTCATCCTAATGTACCCTTTTTAAGCTTTCTATGAAGTGGGAAAGACGCATGGCGTCGAATTTGAGTAAGATCACTAGGGTCATTAAAGAATCACGAACCTAGGTGTAGCTTACGTTTGTGAGCAAAGTGAGCTGAAGCGCGGCATGAACAGAGAAGGTGGGTAATGGTCTCCTCCTCCTCCTCATCCATACAGCTTCTGCAAAAATCGTTTGAGGCGACTCCTAGCCTAGCCTGTCTTTCAATAAGACAGTGTCCTGTAATGAAACCTATCGTGTGTTTCATTACAGGACACTGTGTTTTCTATTGAGATACATCAAACCGTTCGACCGCTTAAGATTTAGCTTGGCCCAGATTTTTTCCATTGCGTTGCACGTAAAAGTGCTTGGCCGTATCTAATTAGTTTTCTTGTATGCGTCCTGCTTGAGCAAGAATTCGTATGTAGCGATGTGTATGCCGATACTTTCCGTTATCGGTGAGAATATAAATATAACACCGATAGATCCGTGATAATTTTGGGATTTTTTTGGATTTTTAACAATTTTATTGTAAATCACTTGAACCCCATTTTTTAAGACTAAGTGAGATACTTGAAAAATACAGTATTGCCAAACGGAAACATTCAAATATATTTGATAAAAATATATTTGTTAAAACAGTCTTCAAAAACCCCAATGGATTGAGAATAGTGCGTCACTTCCTGAAGCACTTGGGCACACTTAAGGGCTTTCTTTAGAACTTTCAAAAAACTTCTATTGCATTTTTCGAAAGTGTCCACATTAAAATGTATTATACTAATAATTTTATAAAGATCAGAGTAGTGTAATTGTGCTTTTGGTTAACGTTTCTAAGCCCCTAATATGACATGTTGACAAGAAAACTTTAATCGTGTTGTTCTTGGAATGACGTTTTTGAATGGTCTGTTTATAAAATCTCAGAAACTGTTTAACCAAATAATACCAAAATTTTATTACAAATGTTCCTTTGACTATAGCTGTAATATGTACAAAATTTTTTCTTTTGGTAAAAACGATAAATAAACGTGTTTTTTTAGAAATTTTTGGAAAATCTTTGTTTGGCATCCAGATCTCTTATCTAAGAGGCGTGTTTTTGGTATCGACTCTTCTTCGTTGGATTAGAAACTACCTTTGGGGCCGTTATATAAAAGTTGTGTTGGAATGTTTCAAGTCTGATACCCACATCATAAATGCTGGTGTGCCCCAGGGCTCCGTTTTGTCTCAGACGCTCTTCCCAATTTTCATAAACATCCTATTGAATAAAACTGCGAACTGCTATGCTGAGTACTCAACCCTCAGTTTTTCACATTCGTTTTCAAAATCACGTCCTTGCTCTTCGGTTGTTGATCTGCAACGGCTACGTATGATAAGCCGATTGAATTCTGGCTTTGACAGCATTGTAGAGTAGTATAAACTGAGTAGAATTCAAGGTTTCGAAAACTCATTACTGTCATATGTCGTTAATTCTTAACATCCCCCATTGGCATTACTGTATGAATTGTGCCTTCAAACAAGAAACGGAAAAGCTGTCAGTACTTTATTTGTGTGTAAACGATGATCTTCTTGGAATAACTACATGTTTAAAATCGCTTTAAATGCTGCTAAATTCTATCTACAATTTATGAAGCCTATACCCAAAACTAGAGTACAATAAATCTTATACCTGGTCAGGTGCTCCCCTATCTTTCTCATCTTTGCTCCTCCTTGATAGAATACCAAACAAAGAATTGGGGTTGATAGGTGATTGTTCAATCGTAGAATCGTTTGATTCTCTTGAAAATTGTCGAAACGTTACCTGTCTCTCTCTCTCTCTCTTTTATAGCTTTTTCTACAAACTGTGCTCCAATGATATTGTTTGTTGAATTCCTCCGGAAACAACTTAGCCTCAAGACGTAACATCTGACGTACAATAAAGAATAGAGATTCATACTTTAGCCGCACAACCCGAATGTGGAATGCTATACCAGCCTCTGTTTTTCCCCCACATAACGACTCACAAAAATTCCAAAGCAATTTGCATCGGTATTTTTTTTTAGATCCTCTCCTTTTTTTCCAAAATTGCAAGGGTATTCATAGCGCTTTGATGCGCGCGCTAATTATAAAAAAAAATCCGCCATAACTATTGTCATCCGGAACATGTGTTAAAATTTTGGTAAGGTTCAGATCATCCATTCCAGATATTTCATCAGCATACACTTTACGTTTTCATATTTATCATTTATACTGGTCAAAAAAAGATCGTGGAAATAACATATTTCTACCCCTTCAAAGAGTGGAGGCTTCTTAAGCCAAAAACAAACAAAAAACGCCCTACACCTTGCCGTTGCTAGTTCATCTATCTGCTCGTCTGTTTAACATTACTTCTGGCGAGTATTACAGTGAGAGTTTACACTCTACTTTTGGTTAAAATTTAACTTAAGGAATCAATTCGGTTTCACAGTGTTTATTTGATCTGGAACTGTGTTTATTCTATTCGACTCTATTCTGTCGCTTTATTTCAATAAACTTTTTCGTAGCCTACACAATTTTGTAGCTCATCACGCTCAAATTTGAAAATGCAACCAAATCAGTGCAAGAAAATAATACGCAGTTCAAGAAAATGGGCGATGGGATTAAATGAACACTTATCCCATCAAGAATATCGTTGGAGTAAAAACAGATTCAGACTTGAATGAAACTGATACTGAGCGCTGGGCGCCATGTCTTTTTTGAATTATAGTCATGTCGAAATAGCATTAAACACCTAAAATACACTAAAGTCCAAGTTGTACCTTAAAAAGTGTATTATTCCTTTCCCACTTTGTGATTCTTTCAGAATCTATCTTCTTGTTTAAATGCTTTAAATTTTTCATCGAACATTCGATTAAGTTCCAAGGTTTTATGTTTTACGATTCTTTAAATTCCTTAAAGCAAATAAATTAATACGCAACATAGCGGGAGCCCCGCAACCTATCGCTTTTCTCACAACTATGCCGTGTGAGGGATTGGAGAGGACCTATAATTTTCTGCCGATCTCGAAGGGTTAATCCAGAAAGTGTTTTTCATAGCATGAAATTACTATCTGAGACATTGCCAATTCCTCGCGAAAGGCAGTGTCCTCTACAAAAAATTTTGTTTTCTGTTGGGATTCGATCGACGAACCTCACGCGTCAATTGCAGACATGTTAACCATTACACCACTGAAAAGAGTCAATCAATAAACTTTATCCTGTTGCTGCTCATCTTCTTCACTATATAACGACCTGTTACGAACAAAACCCATCGCATAAACATATATTGCCAAAATATTAAATCCATTCAATCGAATCTAAACAAACTCACACAGACTGCAATAAATAAGCTAGAAAAGTACTTTGCTGGTCATTGTGTACATAGTCCAAGGGATTTGATTTGGATGAGTTAATCCTAACGACAAGAGGGTGCTTGAAGTCAGGATAAAAGTCTTCCTTACCAACTAATTGGACTCAAATATATTTACTGGCATTTTTGTTTTCTTTTCCCTTTTTTTTTCGATTTGAATTTGTTTGTAGATAACACAAAGTTTAACAAACAATGAATACGTATCGATAGATGTGAAACGTATATGTGGTTCTAGTGAACAAGAGGAAAGGATACTCCTACGTTCATACAATGCCCATTTCAACACAAAAGTCTTCTCTTTTTGTCTTCTTTTAAAAGAAAAACTCAAGGAAATCGATTGCGATTATAGGAAAGACATTTTTGGACTGAATGGAATCCAAGGACTTTTTATCTTAATTTTTTTTTTAGTTTTATTTACTTGGTGATTTATATGCTCTTTGATTTTCAAGGGAAAATGAAATAATTTTGCTGTTTTCTCTGTAAACAATACACGAACTCAAACACAAAACACTATGCAATTTTTTTAAACATCGTAAAATTTTGTATATTAAATGTTCAAAAAGATAATACAATTATTTTATTCCTCCTGTTAACAACTTGTGTGCCAATATTTAAAATAAAAGAAAAAATAAAATAAAAAAATGTTACCTAAAGACAATCCTACTTCCAAACTATTCAAAAAGCTAAACTCGCAAACTTAAGCTTGTATAAAATGATAAATTTGTTGTTACCATTCTGGAGACCTTTGCCAAACTAAAAAATTAAATCACACAAAGAAATTTGTAACTATAAAATTGAACAATCATATCTTATAAAAATTTAAAGAAATTATCCCACCAACATAGTTCACAATGCTAAGAATAATTTTTGTTTTTTAATTGAAATTGTATAACATTAAAGATTTTTATCAAGAGAAACTCTCTTTCTCCTCAGAATAAAATTAAAGTTTTCTTGAATGGTTTTCCTATATTTATAAGAAAAGGTGGTAAAATTGAAAATGAAATAGTTCTGTAAGGCTAGAGAAAATTTACTAAATTATATTTATGCTGTTAAACATAAAAACAATAATATTTCATAAAATACTAAATTTTAATTATTCCTTTCTGGTTTTCAAATCGAATATTTAACAATTGCAAAAAGAGATATCAACTGTGAGTTTCAAACAAAACAAATAATAAATTATTTTCTTGTTATTGAAGGTTTTTACTTATTTCTTACATATTTATTAATTGTTAAAATAATGTTTGTGTATCTACATTTTGCTCACTTCAGTCAAGCTTAACAAAAAGCAAATATTTTCAAAGAAACAAAAACGTAGAGCCAACAGATTGTATCAATATAAAAAAAAAAAAAATGGTTCAAGTTATTGGATATCAGTGGCAGCAGTAACAATATCATCCATTCTTTTGTTTTTTAGCATATTTAGTTGTACTTAAAAGTGCTTCTATACTTAAAAGCAAAAACACTGAGAGTAGCCCTCAGTTTACTCTTAAGGGTGAATTCTTGAATGCACATAACTTTGAGAGTACTTAACGGAGACCGGAGAGTTGGCTTCTACTCTTGAGTCTTGATATTCACATTTTTTGACAGTTGGAGGTAGTAAATAGACTTTTTTATCACTGGCCTCTATCAGAAGGCCCGAAGCATGGTAACGACTTGATACAACGTATATCTCTCTAATTTCAGAACGAAAACGATTTTATCAATTTATCTGTGCTGAAAAGGTAAAAGCTCTTAAGTCGACTTAAGTGCTTTCAGCTATTTTGCATTTTTTAAATACTGTTAACGTAACCTAAGTTTTTATCTTACTCCTAATGACTTATCTTTACAAACAAGAAAGTTATGACCATATTTAAAATTGTCTAAGCTATGTTTTTAAATAGAGATTGAAAGTTAAGAATTGATTTTCTGATAAACTTTGAAAATGCACTTAAGAGCTTTTACCTTTTCAGCACAGTATTAACGCCAAGAGAAAATCTGACGGTCTCCCTGCAATTAATTAATTTCCATGACCAATCTTCTGATGACCTCGAGGTAATTGTTATTCTCTTTGCTCCTTTTTTCGGCCAATCATATAGCAATGATCTGAATGATCCTAGCCTTGACTATCACAGGTTTCTGATTAACAGCCCACAAACATCTGTTCACATTAATGTTAGTTCCCAGACTGTTCGTGATAAATTGGGCTGACTGGATGATGATTTCTCGCCTGTTCCAGGTCGCATTCCGGTAATTTTTACTTATCTTTTTAAACTCTCTCTCTCTCTCTCTCTCTCTCTCTCTCTCTCTCTCTCTCTCTCTCTCTCTCTCTCTCTCTATCTCTCTCTCTCTCTCTCTATCCCTCTCTCTCTCTCTCTCTCTCGCTCTCAAAGACAGTTTTCCCCTATCTTTGGAAAAAATGCTTTGACTTCCCAATTTCCAAAAAGAGTTGTAAAAGCTAAATCTCGAACTATCGGTTAAGTTAAGCTTTCCGCCATCCCCAAACCTGCCAAAAGCGCTGTGTACCACTCTCTATATTTTCATTGAAAGCCAATAATTGCTTCTTCACTCCAACATAGTTTCTGAAAGGGAACGTCTACTACGACTAGCCTTACCCAATTCGTATCAACGATTCTCTTGGCCATAGAAAGGGGCAATGAGATCGATGTTATTACAATCGACTTTAGTAAAGCATTTCACAGAATTAAACGTCAAATAAATCTACCTCAAACTCAAAGCCTTTGGTTTCCCACTTTCAATAATTGAATGGGTCAAATCATACCTAGAGAACCGTGTGTATAGAGTGGCCTCTTTTGGCGTTCCCCAAGGTAGCCATCTAGGTCCACTCCTGTTTTTGCTTGCAATAAATGACGTCGATAGTTTTACTTTTTTCTCTGATCTATCTACTTATGTAGATGACATCAAATCACAGTAATAAAAGTTATATCCTCTTCTTAAGATTCCTCTCCTCTTCAAAAAGACCTAAACGCTTTTCTTACTTGGTGTAATAAGAACTTTCATGAACTTAACGTTAATAAATGTCAATCTATGACTTTCTCGCGCAAACACCCATCTCCTAGTCTTCGAACGTAATACTTCTGTAACGTGCGTGTCCACAAAGTTCGTCAATTTCTGATCTTGGGATGATTTGTGATAAAGAGCTGAGCTTCCAATCTCATATTAATTAAATTATTTCGAAAGCAAACTCCTCTCTTGGACTTATGTATCAAACGCTGGTCTAAAGGATTTTCCGACCCCTACGTCACTATATCCATTATTTAACACATATGTTAGGCCTATCCTTGAATATGATTTTTGATCTCCGAAACGCTAAGTAAGTTTGAACCTATAGATAGCTGAAAATTATTAACAATACTTTGCTTTCAATTTTTCTGTTTTCAATACACTCATTCATGGTTTTGGAGTACCAAAAGACACTAAAACTTTTGGCGATGGGTACCAAAGGCAAGTTGGTGCGGGCTGGACATAGCTCCTCCTTCCATAGTTTCCTTTGAATGAAAACGATTTGGCTTAGTCAAACGTTTTTTTCCACGAAGACCGTCATCATTATTGTTTTGCTTTTATTACCTTGTTCAAATAAATAACTACAAAATTTAATTACATTTTTTTTTATTGTCTGCGCCTATTAATGAAAACTTATATGGAATCCTAAAATAATCCAACTATGTTATCGGTCTCGTGTCTCATTCTCTGTCTTCTGTGAAATTTTCAAACGTTTAATTTGAAGACACAAAATTGACAGCTGCTTCCAAATATTTTCTCTTTAAGTGATACCAAATAAGAAGAACAAAAAAAAAAAAATAAAATATCGAATTGATGGATTTACTCAGACGGAAAAGCCAGAACTATCAGTTTGATAAATAGTAAGTAAAAATTACAGTCAACTATCACCTTACGCGATTTCACGTCTGATTTACATGAACACAGATTCGCGTAACCTTCTTCCACTTCCCTACACTCTGCTGCTGACCTTTGAGTTTTGTACAACTTTTTCAAGTATGATATTAAGGAAATTGCATGACAGTTTACCCTTTTTTCGACATCAAAGGTCTCAGTGAGTTCTTATCCGATCTTGACGGAGCAACGTGAATTCTCCAAAGTTATCCTGCATAGTCGAATGAGTTTTGCACGGATGCCGAAACTAGACATGGCTCTGTAAAGCTCGTCTCTGTTTTGAATAACGTACCACTAAGCAATCTTTTTTCAGAAATATCACTTTCACTTGTATTTTTACTCTTCGTTACTGCAAGTTAAAGATTTTGAGGTCGGTACAAATTAATTAATATCATTGAAGACTTAAAAACCATGTGCTTGAATTGAAGGGAAAGCATTTGTTATGACAGCTGTTTTGGGTGAACGAATTCAGCGCTCAAAATAGTTTTTTTCTGCTTTTTAAAACGTCCAATAGAGGGTGAGAGTCTGAGAGTTATTCAGCCCTATCACAGAATCCATCGTAATCGAAAAAAAGTCTAAGTTTCCCGATGCAACTATCACATAATCCATTCGGAGTGGAACGAATTTCTATATTCTTAGATTTGGTATCACCAAATCCGATTGGAATGTAAATTTGTCGTCTAAATATACGAAAGAAGTTGTGTTTGTAGAAAAATGTGAATGATCTTGCACATTTGGCGTAAGACAGCTGATTTCGGCAACTGGGAATACTTTCTTTGATTCCATTCGGATTTTGTGAACACAAATTTTCGTAGTTCGTAACTTAGCTTTCCGTGTTTAAGTTTTCCGTGATGAAATCTGTGATAGGACTGATTATTTTTTTACTCCACAAAACTTATTACTTCAATTTGCAACAAAAGAAATAAAACAAAAAAGTGAATCATCTAAAGGCTACTTTTATACACTTAGTGCTTGAATTCTTGAACGCCATGATAATTGATGCATCTAGCAACTTCCACGTATATTTCGCAATATTTATAGCCTATTCTTTTTTTTATTGAATATTCATTCTGAATTTGAGCGATTCTTCCGTCATCTTCTATAAAGGCTAGAGTTTGATTCTTACTTTCATCATATAAAGATTTTACCTTTTGTTAATTAGAGCTGAATGAATTTATATCTTTAGACAATTCCAACTTTCTTAATATTTTTTTATTTATAAATAAAGGGTTAAGACTCATAAACTCGATGTTTTTTCACACATATGCTAACTTACTTAACAAGAGACTGGTACAAACATCTGTTGCATGCTTTAAATGTTCAAAAATAAAAAAAAACTGTTTTGTAAAATATATTTTATATGGACTTTCTTAAAACTACATGTTCTTTCTCACCAATCAGTGAAATCAAAGTTAACTTAACATTTTTTTTAAAAACTTATGTACCTACATAGAACAATATACGATGTACATTCTACAAATAAAAAATGTATTTTAAATGGTTAAACAAAAGTATAAAATAAAAAACACTTAAAACTAAAATTATGTAGCCAAATGTTTCCAAAAATTTATCTACACATACATATTTGTATTACAACTTGACAATATGCAAATGGTTAAAACTTTCCTGTTGTTTAGAATATTAGCTGAGAGTAAGGTTTATAGATTTACTGGAAAAAAGTTGTTTGTAAATAAAATTTACAGATTTTTATCAGTGTTACAGAGACAAACCGTAAAAAATATACAAATCTTAAATAAATGTTAAAGGCAGCTTGTAAGCATAGTAAAATTAATCTAGTCATGTCATATCACATAATATTAGATGATGTCTAACTGTTGCAATAAATTAACAAGTAAATGTTCTCACATAAACGATTTCCTGATATGTGAATGTTATAGAGGAGTAATGATTGAAATGAATTGAAATCAAAAAATTCAAATAAGAGCTAAGAGTAAGCTTAAAAAAATGTTAATTTAAGAAGCAAAAATCATGAATTTGAAGTTTTAAGTTTTTAAGTGTAAAAAATCAACATTGTCAAGACTTAATTTGAATTCAACACCGATAACAATTATGCATTATGTTGATGTAATAAAATTGTTTTCTTGTTGAAATTTGACATTACTCTTTGAAATTGAATTACATTATTTTCTTATGAAAAATTGTCTATCATCAGGACGCTATGAACTTCACTTTGGATGGCTGTGAAAGTAGAGGTAGGTATAGAGTAACGAAAATGGTAACAAAAGGGAAGGCATGCTTTGGAATGCAATTTGTTTGATTACTCAAACTCTTTTGTTGTAATGGTTAAGTGTGGAAATGCAAACGATTTAGTTTTTTTGGTTTTTTAAAGAATTCCTTTTTAAAGCAGTACATATTGTGGTTTTGTGGTGATAGTTATAATGGAACTCAATTTGATGCTGATGTACCTAGACCTACATGCAAATGCTTTGAATGAAAAAATTAAATAGCAGTAAGTGAGGACGAGAAAATAAAAAGGAAGGCAGACCAAAGCATTTAAGCATTTTTGGTATCGTCTGACAAAACCCTTTAAAATTATAAAAGCTTCTGTCAAGCTAGAAAACACTTTTTCAAATTTCGAAAAATTTTCCATATAAGTGAAAATGACATTTTAAAGTTAGACGAATTTGTTTGAAAGTTATTTAAAACAACTGCTATCGAGGTAGACGACGTCCGATATGAGTTGATTTTTAAAACTTTTAACCAACTTCGGAAAAAACTTTAAAAAATGTTAAAAGTAATTTAAAAGTCTTAAATCATTCTCTAAATCCTTGAGTATTATATGCTGTAACATTTCGTCTGCAGGTTTTGAAGAAAGCTTACTGCCGCCAAACAGGAGCGTTTTATTGCAACAAATATGTAAATCGTTGCAATAATGTTTGCCATATTTGGAAAAGTGCTGTAGAAAATACAGGCATAAAGCTTTCGTCATTTTGCTGTGGTTGGAAAGTGGAAGACATGATGGCAGAATTAAAATGGTTCAACGGAGTTGCGGACCCGGAAACCATTGAACAACCTTTTTGAACACAAAGATGATAGTGAAAGTGAAGAAAACTGCGAGGCATCGAATCTTTCATCCGATGAATCTGACAATAAATAATTGCTTATAGTATTTCATTTTTAAGAAAAAATTTTCGAGTTTCATTCAAATTAATAGATATTGTTTCGACGAGCCACATATCCAAATAAACCATAAACTAATTGGTCTAATTTTCAAACTTTGCGCTCGTTATTTTGCTTATGAGAAAAGTAAGATGAACAATGAAATAAAAACACTTCGTTTTGAACCGCACGGTCTTTTATTTTCGCTTTTTTTCGAAGTTTTTAAACTTAATTTGATCTCGAAATAAGAAATAAAGCAAATTTGTAAGAACTATTACAAATTTAAATGGCGCCCGAGCAGGGACAAATTTGAATTAATAATTTGTTTAAAAATTAAAAGACAATAACTAAAACTTATGTTAATGCTAATGTTAAAATAGGCAAAAGGCTGAATCCAAATTGCTTGGAACACAGTTTTTTCTCTAAAAATTTCAAATAAATCGGTTCCGTAGAACCTGAAAAAGACAATTTAGAGAAAAACGCGTTTAAAGTTTCATGTAAAATTAAGTTTCGTCCGAACCAGATTTGAATGCTGAAAAATCTTCTTGTAGACATATTCTTCAATAATAAAACTGTGAAAATATAAAACAAATAAAATCGATCTTTTTTTTTATTTCTACACCTGAATATCCGCTGTTGAAAAATGCATTTGAAAAAATATCAAATTGCATCTGACAAGTCTGAAACCTTGATTTCAAAATCAAGGGAAATTTTCTGATTTTTTGACGCATCATTTATGTGTTTCTATCACCTTTACCGCATACGAAGCCAAATATGGCTTCCGTTCCTTTTGCTCTTCCAAGACCAGCCCAATAATTTTTTTCACTAAAAGTGAGTGAGTGCATGCGATATTTGACACTTAATCAAAAATATATTTTTGACTCCACTTTACTTACCAAGCAAAAGCAATAATAATAAACACTCAAAATATTAAAAATATCTACATATTTTGTAAATTTTTTTTTTTTTTTTGTTGGTTAGGAGATTTTTTAACCATTATTGGTACAAAAGCCTGAATTTGCAGGTCCATTTATTCAAAAATGGGCTCTTCTCTTACCACTGATGAGCTGAAAAATGGAGGACGTGGAAGCATGGTTGAAAAACTGGCCACAATTGATGGAGTCAAATTGAGCCTGGTTTCTTGGTTTGACAACAAAGTTGTAAGCATGATGTCAACGTATGTGGGCAGCGAACCAATTGTAGAAAGACGCCGTTATTTTAGAAAGGAAAAGTAATACAGAAATATTTCCGTTTCTAAATCTGTCGAGGTGTACAACAAGTACATTGGCGACGTCGATTTGTTGGATTCGATGCTTGGAATATACCGTATTCCTTTGCAATCCAAGAAATGTTACAAAAAAATATTTTTTCATATGGTAGACTTATATCTATAGTGAATGCATGGACCATCTGGCGACGACGTTCGGAAATACTACTCCCACTTACCGCTTTTTGATTTCTTGCAGTTTTTTTTTGTGAAACAATGTATCTTTTCTTCAAGAGTTTTTTCACCCTTAAGTACTCAGAAATATGTGTCACTGTCATAATTTAGCAAGGTGTTAGTTGTTAGTAAGCAAAAATTAAGTCTAACACACTCAAGACAACAGAACTAAAAAATATTACAAAATTATTGATACAAATACTAAAATAAATTAGATAGCTATATACAAAAATTAGATATTAAATGTGACAATTATTAAGAGATAAGAAACATTAAAAAAAAACATAGTCAAGAGAGTGGATCTCTGGTTCGAATCAAGGAATTTAACGTAGTTTTACTGATGTGAAAATCTATTCAATTTGAGTTTAGGTTCAAAGCTTTTATCATACGAGTAATAGGCTCAGTCATGCCATAATTAGTTCTATGATGAGGACAGTGAAGTAACTCCAAGTTGCGCAGTTGGTATGAGCCTCCCCGGTAATTAAAACTTATGCATGAGAGCAAGTTAGGAGCATCAATTTGTCCTGTTATAAGCTGGTGAATAGAGACATAATCATTATTTATTCGCCGATGCAAAAGCAGTTGCATCTGCAAAAGTTGAATACGATGCTCATACGGTGGAAGGTCATAAGAATCAATCCAAGGAAGTCCCTTGAGAGCAAATCAAATAAAAAGCTGTATGCTTTCTAATTGACTTGTGGACTGCATAATAAGGAGACCATATTTGAGAAGCATATTCTGGATGGGGTTGAACATGAACCTTATACAGCGAAAGAGTGACGTAGGGGTCCGTAAACTCCTTAGCCCATCTTTTAATAAAGCCTGTTGCGGAGAGCTTATGAAAGGCTAATAAGATGGCTTTGAAAAGAAAGGGTTGACCATGCAGCTCACTTAGTCTTGCAACTCTTGAGACTATTGGAACTCCAACATCAAGTCGAACCACACCAACCATTACAACACCGACAACCACTCTGAAAAGACGGCATTCTGCAAGGCATCAAGACTTTGCAAAATAATTGTAATGGTCGTTCGTTTACCTTTTCGCAGTTCCACGGTGCTTAATCTTTGAAATAATACTTAAGTTCTCCTAGATCCTTTAGAAATATTAAGTTTACAGTGTGTCTGCACTGTAAACTTTATATATGTGTCGACAAACATCGACTAAACATTGCGTCTTAGAAAGGTACAAACAACATCTAACTGATGAGCCCATTGTTTGTACCTGGGCGAAACTCATAGGAGTGAAGATCATTTGTACTTTTTCATTTTGATTTAAAAATCATGACGCTCCGTAAGAAAATAATAAATTCTTTTATTATTATTTTTTTTTTTTTTCAATATGAATTATTTTGTTATGTTTTTTAATGAAAAATATTTATTTCTTGCTATTTTCTTGAATTCTTCTCGTAAAGTGAATAAATAAAATTTGTAAGATTTTTAACACCTTACGGCATACGAAGCCAAATTTGGCTTTTGTTCTTGTTTTTTGAACAAATTAAATTTTTTGTGTTTTTTTAATGCAGAATGTTTTCAAACAGCACTAGGAACCCATAACTGCTGAAATTAATTCATGTGGTAAAGCCGTAAAGGGTTAAAATCTGAAGAGTTACCATTTGTAAAATTTCTTTTGAATGACGATGTCCTTTAAGCAATTGGCAATAGCCTATTCCCAATTTTTTTCTGGGTTTGTAATTCTTTTTATCAAACGGTAAGCATTATAAAACAGAGTGTCTTCTTAGAAATACTAAGAAAATGGACATTTAAATTTAAATATTTAGTTGAAAAAGAGTTCAAATTATTAAAAAAAAAGATTTTAAGGAAAAGAAAAAAAATAAAACTTAGAAGTTATATGTATGTAAATGAGCTTAGGTTTATTTAAATAATTTTATATATACATATATAAAAGAAATGAGAAAAGGTAAAGGTAAAGTTTATGAAAAAAGATATTTAGAAATAGTTTCTGCGCTTCAAAAGGTTTTCCATGGAGTTTTCCAAACGATTGTAGTTATTTATTCGTCTCAGGTTGGCAGGTAAGGAGTTATAAAGGCCAGCTGTTGCTTTGATTTTATGTATTCAAAAGTAGGGACGATGAGAATATTATATTTCCTTACTGAGATCCCATTCTTTTATGTCTGTACGATTCTTTATCAAAATTCGCTTGTTTCATTGATAAATCATCACAAATTTCCCCTGCAACGACACAATAGATAGATCCTTGAAGCATCCTTCACCGTTTCTAGGAACCAATCGTCATAAAATCAATGTATCCATCTAGAGACTGCTCCTTGGATAAGCTTTTGCAATATACAAAGTGAAAGGCAATCTCAAATCTGCAATAAAATCTTCAATCAAAGAACTTTTTCTCATTGAAGAACAAATTTAACCGAATGAAAGTAAAAGTGATTAGACGGCAGGTACATATTTTGTCTTTAAATTTAATATCCTATGCGACACGTTGGGTTGCACGACAGACAATAGACACAAGTAATCCATAGCCGACGATTATTTTGAGGACCATTTGACTTTTATTTTAACGATAAAATGAAAAGAAAATTCGCTCAAGTGTTACGTAAGATATCGACAGACAAATTACAACAATCCTACATGATTCAATGGAAGTTCATGAATGCCATGGTATCTTTAATAACGAGTATCAGGAAATACCCCCACCAGGTATCACTACCCTCTAACAATCCAACCAAGCATACAAGGTTGCTGATAGCAACCAAAGCAGCAGGGTGGTATCATAATAACTGTTGTGTCACTCAGGTTTCCATTTAACTTAAGAACTCATTGACATCACCTAATGTTTAGAAATACATTCACATTCACATTTCAAGTGTTGAATTAAATAAGAAACTTTTTTTTAGCTCCCTCACTCAATCCAGCTACTCGTATAGACGACTACAAAAGGTGAAACGAACAACGAAGCCGAAAGCGTTTATCACACTACACTAACTGTTTACATTTACATTATTATTTTTTAAAGGAGGATCCTTGAGAGAGCGTAAATAAAAAGCAAATAAAAAAATTAACTTTGGGACCACTCGTCGTTGGAAGTTTGGAAATACAATTTAGATCGTTCTTCTTGATTTATAGGTCCTTAAAAAAAATAATTGTTTAGTCACCGCCTGTCGGTGTCGCATTCAGTATTCAGACTCAGACGACGCAAATGTTGGACGGCAATAATGGATTCCGCAATGAAATTTTCGAGGATAATTTATATGCTTTGTGAAGTAGTCTGAATAAGTGATAAAGAAGTTCACGTAGATTGTAATTAGGTTTCTTGGTTAGAAATTCCAATTTCCAGACGAAGCATGTTGAATTTGAAGTGGTCTTTCGAGTATGTCATTTGAGTAAATTGTTTGGCAAGAGATTAAATGAATCTTAAACTTGATTTTGCACTTAGAGTGTGATGATGTGATGTACATAAATAAATACAAGCATTTTGGATTTGTTTATGTTATGAGATGAGAGGAGCATTTACTTAAAGCAGTTGGCGGATTATCGAATCAGTAATCGAGTGAGTGAGTGCTTTTCATTTTCTTTTCATCTTTATTGAGCATGTTGCTCAAGTCTGCTGTGTATTCAACGACTTCAAATCGTTCTAAAGAAAAAGTTCATCAAAATGGCGTCCTGCTCACTAAATATTTGCAATAGGTGCTACAAAAATGTAAATTTGACCGGTAAAAACGTAATTTTTTGTGATGGCGAATGTAAAAAACCATTTCATAACAATAGTTCGTGCTCTGGACTATCAAAACAGAACCTGGCCGAAATCACTAAGGATAAATCAATATGGTTCTGTCCCAAGTGCAAAGCAGCCAGAGGTCGACGGCGTAGTAGTATCCAAACACCAAATACTCCGCGGTCAAACGATAGCACAGTCACAGGTAACAATAGCCCTAACAAGATTTTTACATCCAACACCATTTCACATGTCACAAATGAAGATTTGTCTCATAAAATAGACTTAATTTTGAAAAATCAAAAAAAAACTTGAAAATGAACTCCAGGCCATGCAGAAAAATGTTCAAGAATATAAGAACATCACAAATACACTCATAGAAGAAAACGTTAACTTGCAAAACGAAATTGAATGCATAAAAGAACAGCTAGTTGAATTGAAAAACAAAAACGAAAAAAACAAACAAAATCAGCTTAACCACCAACTATGTATTTCAGTTTCAAATCAAAAACAAATGAGTCCCAAAGATATTGCAACGAAAATTTCTTTACACTTAAATTTGGAATTTAATACAACTGATATCAAAGAAGTTTTCTGCATACCAAACAACAACGCGACATCGGCAACGTCTACGAACAAAACGATTAAACTCGATTAATTATCGTGGAGTTTAATAGCAAAACAACGCGGGATGACATTATTACTGCATATAAGACCACAATAAAAAACAAGAAATTTCTTACTAACTCTATTTTCAATTGCAATAGCCATGAACCCATTTACTTGGAAGAACGTTTGACAAAATATAACACTTTTTTATTTAAAAGAGCACGAGACCTTGAGAGAGAAGGCAAAATTGCATTTGTGTGGGTGAAGGATGGTAAGGTGTTAACTCGAATTACACCAACCAGCAAAGTCAAGGAAATACAAAAGTTAAGCTCCCTTGAGAATGTTCAACAACACGCATAGTGTTCTCTTAAAAACATGCAACACAGATTACAATGACATTAACATGATAAGACTAAACAAGAATACAACAAAAATACTGTACGTTAATACAAGATCGATAAGAAACAAGATTGAAGAGGTGGAGATGCTCTTAGCTCAACTCAGCGGTGATATTGATGTTATATGTGTAAGTGAAACGTGGCTCTCTGATTATGACCAACACTTTTTCAACATACGTACCTTTGAAAAAGTATGCTCATGCAGGCCATCGAAAATAGGTGGAGGGTGTGCAATATTTATCAACAAAAAACACGAATACTCCGAAGTCTTTAACGAGAGTGACGATACAAATAGCATTTGTGCATCAAAAATTGTTGTGAGCAAAAGTTTAACTCTCAATGTTATATGTGTCTACAGGCCTCCTATCAGAGCATTGCCAGCTAAAGTTGAGTTTTTAAAAAAAATCGAAAAATGCTTAGAACAAAATTCGTCGGGCAATACCTTCATAGCAGGAGATTTTAATATTAATATATCTCAAAACAATGATAACTTTAAAAATATATACTTAAACACAATGAGCTCGCTTGGATATTACATTTGTAATGAAACTGTAAACACCAGACTAGAAAAAAACATTGATCACTTATTTGTCAATAATCCAACTTTAGAGGTCCACTCCCACTTTGGAAGGCTTGACTGCTTCGACCACAAGCTGATAGTTACAGAGCTTAAAACCAACCACATATCTAAGATGCAGCACATTGACCCGAGTCCAACAGTTTTTAATAAAATAAACAACGATATTTTAAAGCGTATGATGGAAAATACAACTTTTACATCATCATCACATACATCTTGTACTGAAGATTACAAACGCATTCAAAAACAATTGCTTGAAATGGTTAACAAAGCAACACACAAATCGAAAAATACAAATAAATCAAATGTACCTTGGATTGATAAGCAATTAACTTTAATTATTAGAACTAAAAATTACTGGTATGGAAAACTGTGTAAAGATCAAAACAATGAACTACTCTTAAGACAGTACAAATACTTCAGAAACCTTCTAACGACAGAAGAACGAAAGAAAAAGCAGGAATATTATGGTAGAATTTTTTCTAAAAGTACAAATAGCAACGCAAAAACCTGGAAATGTATAAATGAAGTTATCTACAATGGTAGTAAGCAACATAACAACTGTGCTCTTCTTAAAAATTGTTCAGAAGACGAGAAGAAGAAAATGATCGAAGGTATAAATAACCACCTGGCAAATGTAGGAACGCAACTCGCCTATCAATTTAAAAACACAAACTTCGCACTGGTGAATCAAAACAGAGAAGTTTCAAGTTTCAAATTTCAAGAGTTATCTGAATGGCACATACGAAAAATTATAAGCACCATGAAATCTTCCAAGGCCACCGACATCTCCGGTCTCTCAACCGACATTATAAAAACCTTATCAGTATATTTACATACCCCTATTACTACAATAGTAAACAAATCCCTACGAGAAGGAATCGTTCCTGAGGAAATGAAAATTGCCAAAGTTACCCCAATATTCAAATCAGGAGACACTAAAGACATAAACAACTATAGGCCGATATCAATTCTGCCTGTAATCTCGAAAATACTCGAAAAAGTAGTAAATCAACAATTAACAGACCACATTAATAAATACGAACTTGGATTCAAACGACAATATGGTTTAAGAAAAAAGTCAAGCACAAATGCCGCACTAACTGACATGATAACATTTATACAGCAAGAAAAAGATGCAGGGAATATTGTTGGTTTGGTATTTATCGATCTTACTAAAGCATTTGACACGGTTCATCACAAAACACTTCTCAGAAAATTGGTATCGATCGGAGCTAGAGGCACATCGTTCAACTGGTTTAAATCCTACCTCAGTCAAAGAAAGCAAGTAACTGAAATAGATACAATTAAAAGTTCGTACTGTGAGGTAGAATTTGGAGTACCACAGGGTAGTGTACTTGGTCCGACACTTTATTGCTTATACGTCAACGATATAAAAGAACTCAAGCTGAAAGGAGAAATCTTTATGTTTGCGGATGACATATGTCTGGTGTATGGCGTAAAACATTCCAATCTTATGCAAGAAATGATGAAAAACGACCTCGAAAAACTTCAAAACTGGATTGAAAGACAAAAATTGTGCATGAATCTTAAAAAAACAAAGTACATGATAATTGATAAGAAAGAAGTAAGCATTGATTTGAAATGTAAAAACGAAACCATAGAAAAAGTAAACGAATTTAAATACTTGGGACTATGGATGGACTCGTCGTGTAGCTTCGATGTACACGTCGACAAAACAGCTAAAAAGCTCTCATCAATCAGCGGTGTATTTAGAAGAATCGCCCATCATATTCCCGACAACATTAAAAGACAACTCTACTTTAGCTTGTTCCAAAGCCATATAGCATATGGTATAAATGTATGGAGTTGCTGTGGAACCCAAAGAATCAAAGAAATTTCAGACTATTCAGAATAAGGCTCTAAAAAATCTATTTGACTACAGCTGGTACACACGAACTATAGAAATGCATAAAAAACTTAAGCTTCTACTCGTACGCGATTTCATCGAACTCCATCTTTTGTGCAACTTGCATAAAATAAGATGTATGGCATCACACTCAACCGTCGAACTAAGAACCAGAGCACAACAACACAACCTCAATACTCGAAATCGGAACAAAATTCATCAACCTAAGCCAAGAACTTCAAAGTATGGAACCAACTCACTGCTATACAAATCGGTCCAGCTATACAACAATCTTGAAGACAACTTAAAAGAACTATCACCATCCAAATTCAAGGAAAACTTAATAAAAAGTATACAAAATAACTATTAACTAAGATTAAATACTCTCAAGTTTTTTGTCATGTTATGATTCATTGGTCTGCTGAAACATGTTTTTGTTTAATTTTGTCTCTTTTTTCTTATTGCTAATGCTCTTTAAATGTAAAAGGTAAAGTCTTACGTTCAACCCTTTAAATTTTTAATATCGTTTTCTTTTTCTTATTGTTACATTAATTGTCATAAGTTACGTTTTTGTCTGGTTAATTTACTTATTCATTGCTATGCCTATTAAAATTTAAAACTATTGTAAAAGCAAAATCAATTATGTAAACACACACAATGTACAGCCAAATATGAGAGAAGTCTCCTCTGGCATCAAAATCGATGAAATAAATCTTAAAATCTTAAAATCTTAAGAATGTCAAATAGTGGTTCTTAAGTGCTCGGTAACGTGAGAAGTATACCCAAAAACACACAATTCAGTCACGTATAACTCGAGCACGTGTGTGTCAATTCGGCCCCAGGTGTGAGGTTTTTTCCCATTATTTTGGCTGGCCTAAGTTTGTTTATTCCTGTTCTGAAAAGTTTGAAGACCCTGAACTGTGACTTCTTCTAAGAGAGTTTGACCTTCATCTCAAGCAAAAGACTTGATAAGCTTTCTATTAAAAGTTACCATCTTGAGGCATCTTCTATCACAGCTGGGATTCATTTTGGTTATTTTTCTTCGGTTGGGAAGCAACCATCATGGAATGTTATTCTCTTGCAAGGTCTTTTAGGAAGACCCAATCGTCTTAGCAAGCGAGAACCATAGTTTGCTAGGAGCCACTTTATTGTGTTGAGGAATTACACCTTATCTTTAATCATTCTTTCGGAGTTCCATCAAGATGTATGAGGATAGACCAAAGGATGTCCCAAATAAGTGGAGGGGACCAACAATTTTCTGCTGGCTCCGAATGGCTAATCGAAAACCCGCTTTTCATGGTAATGAATTTGCTAAAAGAGGACTTGCCAGTTTCTCGTGAAAGGCAATACTCGTGGAAAACATTTTTGCCTCTGTTAAAATCAAATTACGGACCTATGTGTTAACAGCAAGCATGCTAAGCATCACGCCACGTGGACGGGTACCGTGCCTGGAAAGAGCCGAAAAGAATAGGAAAGGTAAAAAAGATTACGCTATGGTTTTGCAAGCATAAAAGAACGCCTCTTCAAAATACCGGGGGGAAGGGGGTACCATCTAGACCTGCTGATTGTTGATTACTCGCGCAACCGCGCTTGATCAAAAAGTATCTATTTTATCACAGAATCTACACGCTCAATCTCAGGCGGGCCACTATTCTATGAGGAAGTGTTGAGTTAGCAATCAATTGAGCTACCACCAAATGACATTCGAAGAGTCATTGACGACGTGTGTTGGAATCAATGACGTGGTGAAGTTCTTAATGTTCTTAAAAATAAACCAAAAGTTTTTGCTTCCTTTTGGAAACAAAGTATTTTTTGGTCATTCAAAAGTTTTGTTGCATTCGAGGATTACTGACATTTCTGACCCGTTTGAACAAATTCGGTTTTTTACTGTAGGGTTGTCTTCAAATATTCGAAACTTCTTTCTCAATCCCTAATCGGCTCTTAATAAAACACGTATTCACCTTGGGAATGATACTTGTTGTTCTTTGATCAACAAAGTTTCTCATGTCGTTGAGAATTGCGATAGATATAATATCAGCTGATGCGTCAACGTTTCCGTTCATAACGAACAATTAAAATTTCGAAAGACATTATTTGGGCCAGCCGTCTCTATTGGCTTTCTCATAATATTACCAAGCAATTGATTTGGGGGCTTCAAGTTCTCCGCTACTGACCAAATACTTTTTTCTGTACTTCAAGATTAACTCTTTGTTTATGTGCTGTTTCCTTTCAAGATTTGAATCCAATAGAAATCCTATCCTTAGAAGTATTTTGAAGTATTGGAAATGGAACTGAACTGTTAATAAAAATTGGAACATTGATTATGGTTTTGATCGTATTAATGTGTTGATTTTGCTTCTTTTAATTACGTATGTCATTTTTGCGTCCAACCAAAAACTTTATCGATAGCATTTTGCAATATTTGTGAAACTCTCGTAGCAAACTTATCAGGAAATCATATTGCAGTATCATCAGCAAATGTGGCCATAATGGCGTCGGTGTCCACTGGAATGTCCCTAGTATACAACAGATCAAGCGGCAGGCCTTGAACACTACCTTGTGGTACACCGACTTCAATTTTCTTAAGTTCGAAGTAATGGTTGATTTTTAAGACGTTATATTTTTTTTTTAATCAACTCACTCAAATATTGGAATCAAAAAATTTGCTCTTGCAATTTGAGATTTATAGATAACTTCATGTAAAATTTTTCCGCGGCTCCGTTTCAAATGGTTCAGTAGAAACGTCCAATTTTGCGTCATTCTTCGAGCTACGCTGTATGCGCACATTACGCGTGTTACGTTACATTGTAAGGCTTCAATTGTGTTTTGCTTGTCCAAATAGAATAACGACTTTACATTACTACACAAAAATTAATCAAGAGGCATTAAATCGCATGATCTTGGCGGCAGATTCACAGGGTCATTGCGAAAATTAGCTGCTCATCAAATCCATCCTTTTTACATATCCATTGTTTCACGAGCTGGATGGCATGTGGCACAGTCATGATGAAACCAAATGTCAAACAAGTTCAACTCAGCCAACTGGGCAAAAAAGCAGCGTTTCATTCCTCGGATTTAACGAAGAAAAAAAACCAATGATGCCACAAGCTCACAAACCACACCAAACTGTCGTTTTTTGAAATGCATCGGTAGTTCTGGTATATGGCATGTGGCTGTTTATCAAAACAGATGCGACAGTTCTTCTTATTTTGGTATCCGTTGAGCCAGAATTGAGCCCCATTGCTGAACAACAATTTTTCGATAAAACACCGGATTTTCATGGAACTGTTCTAAGGCCCATTTACCAAAAATTGGACATTGTGATAGGTCATTCGGCTTCAAATCTTGTAAAAGTTGAGTTTCTACGCTTTCAATCCTAAATCGACAATTGAGGCAGTGTGTGGTACGTGATTAGAAAACAAAGACCAGAGTATACGAGTAAATA
The DNA here is from genome assembly GCA_914767635.1 of Melanostoma mellinum. Classification (NCBI taxonomy): domain Eukaryota; kingdom Metazoa; phylum Arthropoda; class Insecta; order Diptera; family Syrphidae; genus Melanostoma; species Melanostoma mellinum. The sequence continues at coordinate 21,658,584 of OU612059.1, forward strand.
ATAAAGAAACTAAAGATAATTGAATGACAAATGGACAGCAAAGCTGTGCATTTTTATTTGACGATAATCAGTAAATCGACACATCTGGTTGAGTAACACATTATCTTTAGGCAAAAGGCATTAGAAATGAGCTACTGAGTAATTTAGAGTACCAGATCCTCATTAACACTGGACGCAAGGACTACAATATTGTCTTCGAAACGCACTGTACGCAAGTGAGCCGATGGTTTAACGTCTAACAAAGTAACTTTGGTCCGAAGTTTGGTGAAGATAGCACGAATTGTTGATTCAAAACATACATTTTACAACAATTTGCAATCGTTGCTTGGCTGTAAATCTTTCCATGATAAAATGGCACAATACACTGAAAAATCCTTCACAAGGATCATTCACCTTGTCGTGGTGAGTGGAAGCTTGAGTAATTTATCTGACCCGAGCTCGATGCGAATGATGGGGATATTGAATGAAACTAAAATTTAATCAAAACAAAAAGTATGGAGGATAACCTAAAAAATTTTAACTCTGCAGGCGGCATTCCTCAAACAAATAACCACCCGTCTTCTCGATTGCGTCAAGAGCATGGTGTCTGGGAACCAAATCTGACATACAAACTCTCGCCTTTTCAGGTGTGTATGTATTATGGTTCAGCTGTTCAAAGTGGTACTACCACAGGATGCAATGAGGCTGAACAGGCTGATCTTGATCCAGTAGTGGCGTCTTCTGATAGATGGCTTTCCACGTGTCAACAGAGAAAGAATAGAAGATTAGCCGTGAATCTTCAGTGCACTAGGGTGGCCAAGGCCCCCGAGTCTAACCGCGTTGCTTTGACAGCGGAGGCGAAAGGGAACCATTCGAAAGAGGTACTACATTCCACTTCAGGGCATTCTCTAGTAACCGATGTTCCCCCTTTTCTGCATGCAAGGCTCTGCTTAAATTCTTGGTGGTCCAACCAAAACACTGGTGAATGAAACCTTAAATCGCAAGGCTCGCAAATTCGGTCCACGGACGTCGCGCCGTTCGGACGGAATTTTAATTTTGGTGGGGGCAAAACTCCCATTTATTAGGCTTAATACAAGCTATTAACTTACAAACAAAGTAACTTAATAGCTAAGACTTACTAAGTAGTTGGAGGGCTTAGGAGACGAAGTTTTAGGGGAGTACTCATATTGAAGTCAAAACAAGAGGAGTGGGAGTGACATTCCTCAGCATTCGGGAGATGGGTTCATTGGAGACGTAAGAGGTTCGGTGAGTGGGAAGATAGAAGAGACGGGGATTCCGGGTTTACGAGGGTTAGTATTTAGAAAAATCGATTCGTTAAGGGCTAGACAGTCAATGGTACCTGTGAGGATTCGGTGAATGAAGAGAATGTCAAATATTTCTCTTCGATCTTTCAGCGTATTGAGGTTTAGGAGTTTGATTCGGTCTTGATAAGGAGGTAATATCAGGGGATTACTCCAATTAAGACCTCGAAGAGCAAATCGGAGGAAACGGCGTTGAATGCTCCCAATTCTGGCAATTTGTACTTGTTGGAAAGGCCACCAGACTTGACAAGAGTATTCAAGAAGTGGACGAACAAATGAAATGTAAAGTGAATGAAACAACAACATCACCGTCAAAACGGCTGGAGATCCATCGGGAAAGTCGCTGAGTGAAACCGAATACTAGCAGACACTTTGGTCCACGAACATTGGCCGGAAGGAAATAACCCTCCGAAAATTGTTTACAAATTCTTCTACAAAGGCTTCTACTACACTCCTATATATAGCAGACTTTCAGTGCAGAGTACAGAATCATACATCGTAACCATTCAGGACCCATGGGCCTGGAAAGGTCGAGTTCTTGGTCTTGGATGTCTGCGTTGTTATAACATACCTTAACTTACTTCGGACAGGTCTCATCACATATCGAGCCCTGTTCCATCAACTTAAATTGATCAATTTTGCAGTCAATATTTTGTTGCGACGTCGGCGTCGGTCGGTGACGGTAAACTACGAAACGAATGGTGAGTGGAAGCCTTTCGTCGTTGCGACGGCTTTCTTTCCTTGGAACTCCACTTTACTGCCTCCCACTAGACAGGCTGTGGAGTTGGTGGAGTTCTGTGAAAGCCGGAAGTTGAGGCTTATAATGTGCTGTGATGCTAACGCTTAAAACTTTGCTTGGAGAAGCACCAAATGCAACAAGAGAAGCAACCATCTTCTTAGTTTCATTCTGTCTTCTGATTTTGACATTAACAATATTAGCAATAGGCCAACCAATGCAAGCAATCTGATCAACTTAACACTTAAGAAATCACACTTTATGTTTGATCGTATCGAACTCTAAAAAGTCAGTTCGTAACGTAGGATTTCACTATTTCAGTACATCGTAGTATTGCCTGGGAAGGATCGCTAGAGAAAAACTAGGCAAAGCGTTTTTTTATTTAAATAATTATTTTTTATTGCTATTTATTTAAAGAAAATATTTATTTACAATGAATTTCCTAATATTTCGTTTCTTAAGCTTATAGCCAACAATTTTCTTCAGAATTCTACACCTTATTCAGTTCTAATTTAAATACATTCTCTTTTTATTGCTTCATAGAATATACCATAAGCATTTAAAATTCATTTTTGTTGCCATAAATGGCACATAAATATACGTGTGTATCCAGTTTTTTATTTTTTGAATTTAATAATTTTTTTTTAAGATCAAATTTTTGTTTTTTTAGTTACGTATTTATAAAGCTGACTTTTGCATTCCACCAAAGTCGGCAGAGCTATGAGACTACGTCAACCTATTTTAATTATTTCAAAAGTAAAAATTTTAAAATAGGCCAAGATGTTCATAGAAGCTCCTGGTTTAGTTTTTTTTTTAACCAATCTCAACACAAACAACAGTGCCAAAACTTTTGTGAACAATGAAACTATTTTTAGAGTGATTTTTGCTGTGTTTAAATAAATTATTTTTACATGCGTGGTTAATGAATAAATATTACGTTTTTATGGATGAAATTGTCGCAGCATTGTTTTAATTTCCTAAATTTAAGACCTACATTTTGATTTTATTGTTTTTTATTAGTTTTTTTGTGTTTTCTATTTTTTCAAATTTGTTTTTCTTGTTCTACATTAATGGTAATGACCATAGTTGGTCAGTAATGACCTCCACTGTGTCGATGTTCCCGCCTTGCACCTGCTGAATGTTCACGGTACTCCCCACCTCGACTGCTGCTCTTGTGATGGTGGTGGTGATGACGTTTCTTCTCCCCTAAAATTCATAACTAGATTATCGAGATACTTGAAGTGTTAACTAATTTAAGTACCTTTTATACAAACGTCGGAAACAACGAGCTCTGAGTTGTCACGCAGTCCGTAGTCACGTCCAACTCTGTAAGGATGGTCGTTTTTATAGATTTTTGGAATTGGTGCTGACAAATAGATCTTACCTATCCAGATTTTCCCGTGACCTTTGGTGCATATTTTCTCTCACATTGTCCCTAGAACGGGGTTGACTTGGGGGCTCAAGGTTGTCCTGAGTTGTCTTCTTCCTCAGGGCGTTGTGTGAACTATTCTTGGAAGCAGATTCGTGTAGATTTTCCCACGCTTGGCGATAATATCTGAATAATATGGACAGCATAAGGTTAAAATTTTCAAGCCTATGCACATTTATCCAATATTCTTACCTATTTAATCCATTTCTTGAACCAGATGTTGAGCTGTCAAATGAGGCCACAGTGTTACAGTCGGGTGAGGCTCTATGACGATAGTGGTGTGTTGTACGATTTCTAAAAAACCAAAAATCGGAACAAATATGAGTCAGACTTATTGAAACCTAAATAAAAGAGCAAAATATCCCCCGAACATATAAAAGGTGCGAATTTAGGGTGGAAAAGGTGAAACTGTAGTGCAATCGGTGCTGTGTGTGTTTGTCTGTTGTTTTGTTTGAGATTCAAGTTGCAAGCAAATAGTGATTTTGATTGGTTCTTACGTTTCATTCGAATGGCACGTTTTGAGTGTATGGCAACTAATGGCGGAATTGACCTCACTTCATAAAGGCGGATTGCTAAAAAATCCCGCTCGGTTACTATATGCAGCCCGTCCAAATGTACTAAAGTCACGTCTAGCGAGTTTTTGATCGTGGAATGGCAACGCAAGTACATTGTACAGAAGAGTAGGTGTATTGCTGTCATAAATGGCCGAACTAAGGTAGCCCGTTCTGACACGAGAATTCGTTATTTCAAGCCGTTGACACTTGCGGTGATATGAGCCATTAGGTGAGCTAGATGCGACACAATACACAGACATTAGATGGTGATACGTTTAAGCAAAAAAAAATTATTAATATTTTTAAAAAGGTTTAAAGAACATTGATGAAACAAATAGATGGGATCACAATCACCCGCCGAGATATGTGATGGGCTATAGGAAGTTTTAAGGTTTTGTTTATTTCAACTAAGTGTGCCGATGTATGTTGATATTCATACAGCAAGGAGTAAAACGGCAATGTGTGCTAGGCTTAGCGTGAAAAAAAACCAAACAAATACAAGCATAAACCAATTACCTGAATCACGCTTGAATAACCGCTGAAGATTTCAAAGACTTTTGCAAATAATGTTTTTGGTGTTGTCCAAAGCATTGCAAGTTAAAAACTACACACAGGGACAGCAACCATTTTGAGAAAGAAAACAAAACATTCATTCATATCATCTATTTTTATGTTCATAACAAGGAGCACTTAGAATATAAAATTGAAATTAGGTGTCGTTTTGGGTGTTCGGCTTCCGGGAAAAGCATTGAAACATGCATCGGCTGATGAATCTACACAATGACGCCACTGAAGATCTTTACAGCCACCGTGTCACCGTCGCAGCCTTTTTGAATGTCTAAAAAGCATTTGAAAGCGTTTGGATTGAAGCACTCATCCATAAGCTAAATCTTCTAAGCTTTTCAGCATCATTAATAAAAATAATTTTTTCTTTTCTCTCCCACAGGAACTTTTTCGTCCAAATTGGAAGCGCAAAGTCCGCCACCAAGAACATCAGAGCAGGAGTCGCTCAGGGATCATAACTAGGACCCTTCCTCTTCAACATCATGACGTCGGACCAACCTACCCCAAGGGACTGCGAAAACCTGCTTTACGCCAATGATTATCTGACATATAGCACATCTATATCACCAGTTATGGTGTCCGGAGAGTGGAAACTATAATCTTATTATAGTAAGTAGGGTATCCGGATCAACTTAGCTAAGTCAGAGCTCGTCTGCTCCAGAATTCCCGTAGGATGAGGCCGTTGTACTGCTGGTAACTGCAGAGCCACATACAATACTCTACCCGATGGAACCAGGCCTTTACCTGATGGCTGCCTAAGGCTACGCAAAATATTTAGGTATCAATTTTAACGAGGTGCATAGATTCGACCCGCACTCACGCACTGTACTTAAGAAGGCCAACTTCGCTTTCCACCGACTGTACCCTTTGCTGGAGAGAAGGACAGGACTAAGTCAGCCTGCAAAATTACTGATGTAAAAGCAGTTGCTGAGACCTGTCATCAATTTTGGAAGCTCAGTTTGGTTCACCATCTCGATGACCGCGATGAAGGAGCTCCTAATTTTCGAAAGGAAGATTCTGAGACTCTGCACCGGCCTCAGACCAGACCGACACCCTGAGCCAAGGCACGTAAAGCGTGATGAAAACTTTGGACGAAGAAGTAATGCCAGCCAACGACAAAGCCACCAGCTTCGAGACTTCCGTAGCTAATGCCACCCCCTCACCCTCCCCCCTCCCATCTTACCTCCTCATAAAGAGGGACACCAGCGACAACTGGGACGAAACATCTCGAGACAACTCAAGTCAGCCAACTTATAATCAAGAATTCTCTTTCTTTTCAGCTACATAATATTAAGTTATTATTTTGATTCTAGACAAAGTTTTTGGTTAGGCTCAATAAACATAATGTTAATGTTAATGAAATGTCGTTTTGGCATAAATAATTTCTCTAAAATGATTTGATAGTAAAAACGGTTTTTTCTTGGTCAGTGGAAAGAAAAGCTTCAGTATTTTGTCAAGACATTACACTAGACAAATGTAGATAACGTTTTGCCTGACGCTTTTATTAAGTTCAGTCTTAGGAAATCATGGCTCTACTCTGTATTTCGTTATAGATAATCAATCAACATAACAACCCACCCACTCTATCCACATCACAATATGCATATCAAGCAGGGAAATCAACGGAAACCGCGTTGAATGACCTAGTTACTAGGACCGTACTTTCTATCGATAAAAAGAAAATTTGCGTAGTGGCATTTCTCGACATAGAAGGAGCCTTCAAAAACACTTCCTTTGTGTCCACAGACAGTGCTCTAAAGCACCACAACGTTCCACAAGCGATTGGATAGCGTCCATGCTAAACAGCAGAATTATTCACACCAATATCGAAGAAGTGGAAATTTCAGCACTAACAACAAGAGGCTGCCTACAAGGTGGAGTCCTCTCCACCACTCATCTGGCCAATAGTTGAAGACAGCCAACTAAGATTACTTGCAACCCAAGGCATCTATGCAGTGGGCTTTGCAGATGCTCTAGCAATTGTCATACAAGGCTCATTAGAAACACTAATATCAAGAAGCTCTGAACACAGTACAAAGCTGGTGCTCAGATGCCTGTCAATCCCCGTAAGACAGTTACTGTCCCGTTTACAAACAGAAGAAAACTAAATCTTCTAATACCCTTCAATCTCAATTTCATTTTCCAAGGAATCAAAATACCTTGGGATCATCCTAGATAACAATGTAATGTAACCCTCAATTAGAACGCATTTCCAGCAAAGCAACCAAGTTCCTATGGACTTGTCGAAGCGTATGCGGGACAAACTGGGGTCTAAAACCTAAAATGATATACGACCTATATACGCTGGTAGTCAGACGAACAATAACAACATACGCTCTAAACGTCATTGTACGAGACTACCTCCGATTCACCTGTTGATAAAAATGGAAGCAAAACTGGCGACACACCGTCTTTTCCATCAAGGACACATAAAATCACACCCATACCCGAAAGGACATCTGTCGATAATGGAAAGTCTAGAAAAACTAAATACATTTAGTATGTGCTTGGATGCTATTATTCCCATGTACAACTTCAAACTCAACTTCTCCATTGTCATCCTCTTCAGGGAAGACTGTGAGAACACAAAGCCTCATCCTTCAAGGCAAGATATGGTCTGGTATAGGCTCAAAAATGGAAACTGGTACAGGTTCCGGCATTTTCAGCGACTGTCCCAGAACGAACTTCTCAGTAAGTTTGGGCAGTCACTCGTCTATTTTCCAAGCTGAAGTCTTTGCCATTAACAAATGTTCGAGAATAATATGTTCATCGAACACGAAAAACAAAACAATATTAATTTTGTCAGACAGCCAAGCTGCACTAAAGGCGTTAAGCTCACCTGTCGTAAGATCCAAACTGATCCAAGAAACAGTGTTGTCACTCTCTGAACTAGCAAGGAAAAACACTGTAATCCTCCACTCAGCACACAAAGGCTATGATGGTAACGAGAAGGCAGACATCTTAGCTAAAGACGGTGCATCTAAGCCATTCGTCGGTCCTGAACTCTTCTGCGGTTTAAATAAAAGTGCCTTCAAACATATTGCCAGGAACATCCTACTGGAGGAACCAAATAAAGCTTGGAGTAACTCATCTGTCCAAATCTGTTCAAAACTCTTTTTGCCAGAATATACCGAAAAAACATCAAAATTCCTACTGAACCTCAATGTGAAAACCCTAAAAACTTGCACAGTACTACTATCCGGTCACTATTCTTTAAAAAAAAACATCTTCACCAAATGAGGCTGCTAGCGGACCCCATCTGTAGATTATATGTCGAAAATGAAGAAACATCTCAGCACATTATTACAGAATGTCCAGCACTTTTCCGCCTTAGAAAGCAAATACTTGACTATGAGATCATCCCCCTAGATAAACTCAATCTCATTCACCCACAAATGATTGCTAACTTCTGGTTCAATTCTGAAACATCACATGGGCTGGCTGCTTGATTCTATTCAGACACCGTAGTGGTCGGAGCTGAGCAGGCGCTTCCCGTCCCCTAAATCTAATCTGTATTTCGTTCCGAAAGCAAAAGTTTCTTAAAACGAATATTTTGCACTCTTTGTTTCTAAAGCAGATTCGAGTCTACTACACTCGGAATAGTAAATCCGAAAACGGATTTCTTGCACTTTTGCAAGGCGTTTACGAATGTCAAACCCATTCGAAAACGAAAATTGTCTTTCCACAACAAAATAGCTAACGAATTTCAATTCACTTACTGTAAAAGCAATGGTTTTTGGTTGTGTTGAGTAGACACAATTTTCTATCAGTCAATAGATATACACATTGTGTAATGAACTATTATGAGGTCCAACGTCCAAGTTAAGTTCAGTTTATTCCGTAAATACCTAAATAAATGCACGGGTACATGTATACACTTGTTGCACGTGTAAATGAGTTACCCGTGTATGAAATCGTATATTTAGTACCACACGTCTATTTAGTACTTTACGAAAATTTTTCGTAAAGAAATACATTTTGACTTAACATGATTCGCAAAATCGTCGTTAGGTGTTGTTGGTTTATAGGTTTGCAAACATCATAGCATATAATCATATAAACGGACGAATTGAGAGGCGTTAGAGAATGTTCAAAATAAGTCCTAAAAATAATCTTTCGAGATACAAGGTTTTTCCAAGTTCCTGTAATGTTTCAATGAAGTTATGATGTGTTTTCTCTCACAGCCCCGTCAGGAATAAAAAAATTGCATTTTCAGAAGTGTACGTGTGGTACACTTTTACTTATACGCGCTTTGACGAATTGCATACTATAAATAGTTTCAACACGTTGTAATAATCCATAGCAAATTCTTCTCATAGTCCACCCAAATAAACGAAACCACAACCTAATCATACGCTGTCCAGAAAACCCTACAGCTGAAACTACAAAACAAGCACTACAGTCACAGTGTGTGGTGTAATGAATGGAATTTTCCATTCGAGTTCACTCAACAGTAAAACCCACAGGCAAATAGCTCAAAAGGGATATAAGAGAACAGATTAAATCAAACTAAATCAGTCTGCTCTCTGCTCCCGTGGCTCGTGGCAATTGAGTGGTCGTCTAGGAGATATACAGGCGAGCATAATAGCGTCCAATGCTATTTAGCTATATGATTTAAGTGGCCCTGCTATCTCAGAGAAAAACCCTAGTTGATGTTCAAATATGATATCAGTAATAACGATAACGGGAGAGAGGTCTCCCAAGTCTTTTTGTGATCAACGTCAGTGCCCGTTGCGATTCCGAAGACCATCATCATATCATCTTAGTTACCCGAACCAAGACGATCTAGGCGAGAATCACCGTCATCCTCATTCAGGTCCTTATCTTAAGGCCCAGTACTAAGAACCCAGAATCATCCCCAGGCAGACTTCAAAGACGAACCTTAACTCAACATACGACCCAACCTACCAGACAGACATAGTCCCACTGAATTAAATGAAACAAAAATACCACTGTTCATTTATTATGACAAATTTTACGAACTTTGCCAGTTCCGAAGAATTAATCTAGAAAGCTCTTTTCATGGCAAAGAATTTACAAACGGAGGGCCTGCTAATTCCTCGCGAAAGGCAATAACCGTATAAAGACATTTTTGCCACTGTTGGAATTCGAATCACGAACCTCTGGGTTAACAGCAGACTTGATAAACATCACGCAACGAGTTTAAAGCTGTCATGACATCCAGTCCAAAGCACATAGCAAAATCAGTTATCTATGGCAAATTAAACCGGGAACCGTTGGCGTCGGTATATTTGGATTTGTAATAGTTGAGAATGTTGAAAGCTTCATAGATATTAAAAATTATTTGCCTCAAAGTGAAAACTACAATAAGAGAAGTGGAAATGGTGTCCCTCAATTGCAGCCAGACGTAGCCATTAATTCGAAACAGAAGGTATCTTTGATTTCACAACAAAAACAATTTGCAGGTTTTTCAGGCAAGTGGGGTTCAATTTTCGACTCTCTGTATTATCTACTCAGAGGTCGCAATAGTATTTAAATGGCTTTAGGCAAGGCGACAAACTGTCAAGCGATTTCTTCAACATCATACTTAAAATGATTGTAAGAAACTCAAACGTCAACACCAGAGGAACAATCTTTCAAAAGTCTGTACAATTACTCGCCCATGCAGACGATATTGACATAATGGGAAGAAAAAAGCGTGATGTCATAGGTGCTTTTGCGAGTATTGCAACAGAAGCGGCAAAAATGGGTTTGATGGTTAATGAGGGCAAAACGAAGTATAATATGCTGTCATCAAACAGGTACACAGAACATCGACGAATTGGACAAATCGTCACAATAAACAGACATAACTTCGAGGTAGTACAGGACTTCGTCTACCTAGGATCCGCTGTAGACACGGCAAACAACATCAGTGCGGAGATCAAACGAAGAATAACTCTTGCCAACCGTTGTTTCTTTGGGTTAAGAAGGCAATTGAGAAACAAAACCCCCTCCAGAAAAACGCGGAAGCATGGATCTTATCGAAAGCGGATGAGGAAACCATTGGTCGTTTCGAAAGAAAAATTCTCCGAATGAGGGCTAAGAAAAAAGAACCAAAACATTACTTATTTTTCTGCTTTTGTGGGAACACTTCTCTTAAGCATCAAGTTCAATGAATGCATGGGTGGGTATTTCAACAAAAGGATTTCAAAGATCTGCAACGTTACCATACATACATTTTTGGTATAAATGATTTGGTGTGCCTGTGAAATGTCGAAATTATTTTCGGCATTTCTTAAACCTAACGATTTAAACGAATTTTTTCAAGTACTCTGGAATTAGCTTTTATTTGGCGCCCATGGCATAATGGCTAGCATGTCTGTCTATTACCCGAGAAGTTCGTGGTTCGAATCCCAACAGAGACCAAGAATGGTTTTTCCTCGGATATCACCTTTCGGGATCAAGTGACAAGTCCTTCGATAGTAAATTCATTGCCTTGAAAAGTGCTTTCTCGGTTAGCCGTTCAGAACTGGCAAAAAATTGTAGGTCCCCTCATTCCCTCATTTACTTATTTATTTAGTTGCAATTTATATGACGACAAACTTTATTGGTTTCTAAGCGTTTTTTCTATAGAGCGGCCGTGGTGCAGTGGTATAGTGTTCCGTAGATAGGCCGGGAGCGTGGGTTCCAATCCCGCTCTAGGCATCTTCTTTTCTTTCAGCCTCCCAGTTTCATATGGACGCCGCCCATGAGATTATATGTGAAATTACTAACACGTTATTTCCAACTACTGCAACACAAAAAAAAAGGGAAAGGCTGCTACCCTGGTAGTACAATGGACCGGAAATCAGGTCTGAGTTCTCCAGATTAGCATATAAGCCTCCTCTTTTAACAAAAAAGCGTTTTTAGAACTTCACTCATAAACTTCTCTCTCGCAAACCATTATCTTTAGAATAATAAAATTCTGTTCACTTAAACCTCTAAACAGAAACATTGCTTCTTAAAATTATTTAGCATTTTTCAAAAGGTCAAAAAAAAATTTTATTGAAGCAACATTCAACAGTCGCTCAGCCGAAAAACATCCGTTCGCTGAAAGAACAAATCATATGTTAAAAGGAGAAGGCCTATTCATTGTGAAATGGCAAAACGGACTGACCACAAATATACTGAACATTGTCATATTGACAATCACTAGGCAGTCTTGCCAATCTAAGAACAAGCTCATACTCCTTATAGCAGTCCTAAGCACTTAGCACAATCGATTTATATAAAATTAGTTACTGAGATAGTCTGGAACATGAAAAAAGCTATATGTGACATCTCATCCGTATCTTCTTACGCGCGGGTACTAGAATGTAAACGGTAACATAGAAACCACTCGACCAATTTAAGAATTCTTTCCCCGTTATTATGTTAAACGGAAACTCAAAAATTTAAGCAATATTCTGCTTAGCCCAGCGGGTATTCTTGAGAATTTTAAATTTTTTGGCAATGTGTGAAGAACGCTTTTGAATAAGTTAAACCCGAGCAACGCTGCGCCGGACGACGATTCATGCAAAACCAATAAGCGTTGTAAAAAGCGAAACAAATCAAACTCTTAAGAATCTCAACTCAACGTGTTAAAAGTAAATTAAAACAGAACCAGTATAATAAGTTTCTCAAAAATTTATCTAAAGTTAAAAGTCAAAAACACGTACTCCTCCAGTTTTCTTAAAAATCCGCAGTGCGTCCAACAATATGATTAGATTTATTGGAAAGTAAAGTATGATTTTGAATTGCAATTATTTAGTTCGTGGTGAAGGAGTAAAGCATTCGGTTAGGTTGATATTAGCGGAGTTCACACCGTACAATTATAGTTGGACAGACTTCGTTTGATGGATGTTAGATAATCAAATGTAGTTTGCGTTTAGACTTATCAGGCTTGTCGTCCATCATTATGACATAGGTACTAGCTGGTACCCGTGGTGCGATGGTTAGCATGTCCACCTGCTAATCAAGAGGTTCGAGGTTCGAATCCCAGCAGAGGCAAAAATGTTTTTCCCCGGGTATCGCCTTTCGCGAGGAATTGGCAAGTCCTCCGTTAGTAAATTCACTGCCATGAAAAGCGCTTTCTCAATTAGCCGTTCGGAACCGGCCCAAAATTGTAGGTCCCCTCCATTCCCTCACAAGGTTTGGTTGTGAGAAATGCTCTAGGCCCAGGGGCTCCTCGCTCTGTTGCGCCACCCTATTTATTTATTTATTTTTACTAGCTGTTACCGCGACTTCAACCGAACGGAATAGCGGCTTTTACGTTCCCGTTGCCGAGGAAATATAGGGTTAAAATGTATAGCCTTTGTCCTTCCTCTGGTTGTAGACTAGCTCAGTACCAAATTTCATTCAAATCCGTTCGGAAGTTTGGACAGGAGACGTTAACATAGAAAGATGGACAGATAGAACTACTTTCACATTAATAATATTAGTTAGGATAGGATATTCCTCCGCTCCGTCCAACTTCAAAATTTTCAAAAATTTTTGAAAACCATCCAACAAGTTCGACATGTCAGAGAGATAGAGTTGACATTATCCAACATTGGTTGTTCAAATCAAAGTCTGTCCAACTAATTGTAAAGTAGCTGGAGTGCTCCAGCTTTCGTATTTTAAAAACTTCCAACTAATTAAATCGGGACTTCTTACCGTGGCCGAATCCGAAGACCCACATCATCTCTTTTTAAGTTCAAAATTTTGTGTTATCTCGAGTGCTTAGTTTGAACTTATTGAGATGTTGAATTTGATGGTGGAAAACCCTGAATCGGTCCCGGTCGTCGAAAATAATGTATCGATTGCATGACAAGTTTATTTTCAACTCCTTTTGTTTGCCTCTACGAAAACTAAAGTCGAAAGAAAATTTTCAACTTCTTCAAAGATATAAAAGAAATTCTAAAAAGTTTTTTAAACTATGTACAAGTTTTAAACAATTTTAGAGCGTCAGTTGTCAACTTAAAACTGCTTTGAGCTGTTACTTCTTAGAACATCCATATTTATTTGGCATAACCAATAGCTTGTCTTAAGAGCCTAAAAATGGCCTTATGCTATGATTATTGAATAACAACAATATACAAAGCCCACATAAATTAGTTAAGTCAGTGGGAGTGACAGGAGGCAACTTAGTTGAATTCGTCATTTCGACAACATTGTTATCATTATCAGATAAAAGACGAACATCAGTTTCATTATATTCTTCCTTCGCTTCACGCGTGACAGGATTAACACTTAGAAGCTTCCAATTAAATGTCTTGTCAGCACAAAAACGATATTCGTTGAGCAACAGGGACGTATGAATGCTACAGCGCAGCGGGGCGACGCATTTCGAGGGGCAACGAATTGAAACTAAAAAAATATTTTCATTACTGTTTTAAACTCTATTTTTCATCTCATCTTCTCCACAAGATTCACAGAGTGTGGTGTCACTTAAGCCTAGCATTTAAACGTGTTTAAGTAACACCACACTCTGTGAATCTTGTGGAGAAGATGAGGACACCGCAGAGCACTTCCTCTGTGAATGTCCTGCTTTTTCTCGCATGAGGTTACAGATACTCGGCGCAGACATGGTGAGAGCTGGTAACTTAGGCTCCTTATCATGGCAGCGTCTTTTGGCTTTTCCACGAACATCTGGAAAGCTATAACAAATAGAAGGATGCTCTATCTTTATATCAGTCGCTTTTAGTTATTTTTCTCATAGGAACTAAAGCTGAGCACCGAACAAATCAAAAATGAGGAGCAGTTTTGGAAGCCCTGTTAATTTAGTTGTTAAGTCCAACTCCTATGCTAAGATTTAGCGAAAATTGAATTGACTTCCGTTGAAAATTAATTCAGTGATTGCAGTTCATCTGACATTTCAACTTTGATACTAACTGACTTGTTGTAAAGTGGAAACACTTAAATCTCAGAATCTATCATCGTTCAAAGGCGCCATTGCGGAAAACCCGACTCTGATTTATTCACAACTCCTAAAGGGGTATGGCGCATATTGAAAAGATGTGAGACATACACATATGGGAAAAAGTATTCCATCTAATGAGACCCAATAAATAGGCTTTGACTATATATATAAAACGGAGCTCTGACTATAAACCCAAAACGTGCCGAATATGTACATGATTTTTGTTGTATTTTTAGTTTGGACAAGAAGTAAGAAGCAAAAATAAGATAAAAACTACCCAGAAAGAGTTTTCTCAAATAGAATCCTACCTTCTTACGAGAATGATGATTGTCGTAATAACAGCTGCCAGGAATACAAATCCACCAAAAGCTCCCAGAGCGACAATAGCACCCAAATTGAGTTTAGCTTCCTTTCCTTCTTTACGTTCGGAATTCTCCACCGAGAAGGGTACATTAACATTTGGCGATTGATTTTGTTGAATGTTGACACTGTCGGATATTTCATTATCCTGAGGATGGGCATTGAGGATAATGTTTTGTGTGTTCCTTGGCGTAGTGGTGTCATAAATTGGAGACAATGGACGAACTTTAGTAGAGACAGTTGATCCGATTGTGCTGTATGGTGGCAATGCGGTAGATGTGGTTGTTGTCGCTGGGGCTTTGGGAGATGGAGACGACGATGGTGGTCGGTTCTTTGGTACGACAACTGGACGAAGGATTCGCTTGGGTGGGAATTCTTCTCGGACTGTGCCGGGTACAACAAATGTGACGTCTTCATCGGAGTCATCTGAAAGTAATGGGTAAGAAATATGTGATGTGCTGTAAAGAGCAGACTGAGGAGATGACTTACGTTCACCGTTGATTTCAACAATGGGCGTCGAGCTAATGGAGAGAGTTGTGGAAATTGTTGGTCTTGTGGGTCGTCGTGTGGCTGTTGTTTTCGGTCTGAAAGTGGTGGTTGATGAGCTGGCAGGGAGACTAGTGGAAGTCTCTATCAAAATACATCTTGGAAGTGCACTGCTCCATTGTCCACTGCTCAAACAAGTTATGAAGCGAGGCCCTTCCAACCGATAGCCGGCTGGACACGAAATTTCAGCCTTTGATCCAAAGAAGGTGCCATTTGGAGCTGATATGATGGTGTTGTAGTAGTTGCCAGGTAGAGTGTCACATTCCACAACTAAAAGAAAAATGGAAAGGTCAGTATGGAATCATCTTCTGGTCGTATGTTTTAAGAAAGTCTCATCACATTCGCGTAGTAAAGTGCCAACCACATGCAAGACACGATTAGTGAACCAGAAAGTTAAAAAAAAAAAAACAACAAAAGCTGTCATATCCTTATCACTTTCATCCTCGTTGAAATTCGAAGGTCGTGTCTCATGTTTCCGGTGTCAACGTCTAAAAGAAACTAAAACTTACTTTCACAACGAGGTGGAGGTCCATTCCACCTCTCATCAAAGTCACAAGTGAGAAGGGCTCGTCCCAGCATTTCATAACCTTCATGGCAATCGTACTTCACCAAACTCAGATACCCGACTGTGCCATTGATGAGTTCATATGACCCATGTGGAATGGATGCAGGAAGTCCACATTCAATGTCTGAAAATAGAATCCCCAATCAGGACGTGAAACATAAAGAAAAATGATTTAACTTACATTTGCACACTGGTGGGAATTCATTGTAGAATCCAGTCTCCAAGCACGTCCTTGTGGCTGGTCCAACAAGTAAGTGGTTGCTGTCACAGGTGTACTTGACCTCTGCCCCAACTTCGAAACCTTTTGGTGTAACCATCGTTGAGTTGGGTGGCTGTTCAGGACGTCCACATGTTTTTGGTTGGTGCTGACAAATGAAATTTAGCAATGTGTTGCAGTTAGTGTCACTCCAGAGCCAACCCTTGGAACCATCAAATCGTGCACAATCCTCATCACCTCCTGGATGATTCCAGAACGACACAGTTACTTCTTCTCCATCCGTCCATTTCCAAATTTTACCGTCTTCTGAATCACGAATGGCACCCATCCAATATTGTGAGGTGACATCACTTCGATGTCTCCGCCAGAGTTCCCAACTTATGAAGCCTTGTAATGCAGGATTGCTTTCGCTTATCAGAGTCCCTCCGCGAGACCTGCAGAAGGACAAAGAGTCGAGGAAATTCAAAGGCTGACGGTTGTAGAAGATGTAACATTTTCCGTTGTAAGATGCCAAGGCACCTGGTGGTTGGTCCCGGAAGGTGGGGCAACGTTCAATAGGCAGAGCCTGGTCAGTGTAAACAAATGCTTCGCAAATAGATAGCTGATTGTTTGGTGTACTGTTCTCCAAGTGAACTGACACAAACGCACCGGGCATTGGTGGATTGCAGGGCAAAAACAAGGGTTGGCCTTCTTCCAGTGGGCCGGTGAATCGATTGCAAATTGGATTTGTGCCCAAATCAGGTCTGTTGTTGCCGACGCGCACAACAATGGTAGCTGGTTTGTTATCTGAAAGAAGTAAAAAAAGTAGAGGTGTAGAGGTGGTATGGTTAATGATAATATATTTAGACTTTTAAACAGATTTTTTTTGGAACAGGCAGTTGACCAATATTTTCATTGTTAGTATCTATAAGGTCGTGATTGAATTTTATCGAAAAGAGGTTTATTGACGTACGCACACACAACTCTAAGTCAATTCCCACGGGCATTAAACTTGGTATGTCAACAGGCGGACAGATTAACTGAGAATGATACAAGGGCTGAAAACAGTGAACAACAGACTTGGCCCAGCCTTGAAGCCTTGACTCCAAACTCAATACAAAATAAATAAACAGGGTGGCGCGTCAGGGCGAGGAGCCCCTGGGCCCAGCACATTTCTCACAACCACTTCCCTTGCAAGGAAATGAAAGATACCTACAATTTTCTACCGATTCTGCCAGGAAAAGACTTCTCAATGCAATGCAAACATCCTTAGAACGTTTGGCAGCTACTGGCCTTTGACAGTATAAGAACAAGATTGGTCTCTACGTGCTGATCTTCTTCTTTTTCTTTTACGGATCGCAATACAAGCATAGTGATTCCGAAGGGACTTCGGCTTATTTTAAACAAAACTTCCCATCACTAGTCTCAAGATCTCATGAGAATCTTCATGGTGATTATTTCAGGCAAAACAACTTTATAAAACGTTTTCTTAAACCAAAATGGGCATAAAAAAGTTTTTAAATCAAACGCCTGAAAACGGCTATTGGTAGTTGGCATTTTCTGTGGGAAACCTTATTCTTATGTGCAAAAAAAAAATTACCACATTGCAATCGATGCAAGACTCTTCCAGTTCTATTGATGTCCGAACCTTCCAAGCTACCAACTTCGACTCGGCCCACTATACCTTGTTGTAGCCAAAGTACGAATGTGGATATCCTGTTGATGACTAGCGCCAGTTAATACTGTGGAACCATACGACGCTGACTTTGGGAAGTTACAATCGCAAGAGATTGTCAGTGCCTTTTCCTATTGAGTTTCCCTCCACCTATCATATTAAATCCTATATCGAGAGAATTGAGCAGTGGCAGCAATGCCAACAAGGCATCAGAACTGCTGCCTCTGAGGTTCTGGGCTTCACTCGGTCTGCAAAACGAAGCCCAGGGATCGGCGAAGAATGCAGGCAGACAAATGCAGCCAAATAAATAGCACGACAATTGTTGATGCAAAAGAGAACAAGGGCTGCTTTCGACCAGAATAACGAGATTTACGAGAAGAAAAGAATGAGAAGGACACCGAATTCTCAAAAAGAAAAGGCAGCAGCATGAGAAGCGCTCGTTTGAGAAAATTGAGAGATGCCAGATGAGAGTAATGACATTGGAAAGTTTCACCAAATGGTAAAATGATCCTGCCTGGGTGGCAAACCCCGAACACAAGCCCGTGAAGACCAGCAGTGAAACAAAATAATAGAGACGCAGTCGCTACTGAGGACCTGACAACTTCTCCAAGCTTCTTAACGGCGGCGGCGATGAAGACACAAATTTTGCTGTCAAACAGAACTTAGACAACTTCAACTTGGAAGTTGATCTAGAAGGCCGCCTTCCCGACGTAGAAGGAGTTAATACGCAAACTTAAATCAAGAAGACTGAAGGTATAGATGGCTTTAACACCGAGGTTTTTAAGGCAGCTAAACATTAGTTGAGAAGGCGCACGCAATAGATGATCTGTATGATTTTTTCGGAAGACAGTACTCCCGATACTAAAAAAGGGAGACCCGTACAATTGCGCCAATTATTAGAGCCTCCTTAACGTCGCGTGTAATATTTTTTCGAATAAGGTTTTTTCCAGAAAGTCCGCAATGAACCAAATTTTCACTTTACGGCAGATCGTGGTAATATAATTTCGATATTGAAATACACGACTCTCAAACCACTGTATAGTGAGTGTGTTCCAAGTGGGAGTGCTGGCGATCAAAGAGGTCCTTTCAAGGCTCAGAGAAAACGTGATATCTTGGAATATTATCAGCTTCTTCTCGAACAGTCAAACAGCACTCAAATCACTTGGTAATGTTTCTACAAACTTTGTTTCCACCCACGGCTGTTTATCGTTCTTATGGAGATGCCAGAACAGTGTAACATTCACCTTTTTTGAGTGCCAGGGCATAGGGACGAACGGAATTTCGGAGGCAATTTTTGTCGTGTTTGGTGAAATTGGCATTTAAGTTCCTTTATTATTGGTCTAAGTGGGTCGGTCGTTTTCCCGAGAACCACCTTAACCTAGCCCAATCATGCAGGATGACTTTGGAGAATCCTTTGATGTCTATCGAAGATTTTGACGAGATGATAAACTGTCATACGATTTCTTAACATCATACTTCAAATAATTGTACACAACTCAAACGTCAACCCCAGAGGAGTGCTTTTTCAAAAGTCAATACACTAACTCGCTTACGCACTAGATTTTTTTGCGATCATCGAAACAGAATCGGTTTTATGGTTAATGAAGGCAAAACGAATTATATGCTGTCATCAAAAAAGTACAGAGAACATCGACGAATTGGACCAAACGTCATAATTGGATGGACTTAACTACGAGGTCTACAACTTCGAAAACAACATCAATGTGGAGATGAAACGGACCTATAATCCCAACCCATGGACCTATAGTTAAGAAGGCAGTTGAGATACAAAGCCCTCTCTAGAAAAACCAAGGCAACCCTTTAAAAGACCTTAATCATTCCCCTCTTGCATTATAGCACGGAAGGGTGGACCTTATCTTAAGAGAGTGAGGATACCCTTGGTCATTTCGAAGGAAACATACTCCGAATAATGTTTGGTCCCCTATGTGAAGAAGTAGATTCAACAATGAATTGTAACAGCTGTATTTCAAAATGGGCATTGCTAGAAGACTATGCATCGTGAGACTTCTACGGCTGGCACATATGTAAGGCGGATAGGCATTAACGCTCCGACTCGATGGGTTTTCGACAGAAAACTACAAGGAAATCACGGAAGGTGAAGACCTTCTCTTAGGTGGTACGATCAAGTGAAGGAAAACCTCAACCAAATTAGAGTGCAAAACTGGAGCGTGCTCGCACCATATGTAAATTTATTGAAAGATGCTGGTTGAGCCTCGTGTTCACACCGAACTGCAATGTCCTTAGTTTGTAAATTAAATCGTCACAGCAAACATCTTGAATAGAAAATCAGCTGGATTTTCACCTGGCCTAGCCACATTATGGCTGAACTACAGATCCTCTTCAAATATTTGGAAGGTAGGAACATTTCCAAATACTTGCGGTAAGCTTTCCATGGTCAAAAAACGAAGGAAAACATCCAGTTATCTGGCAAAGCCATCATTAAATTGACTAGACGTTAGAAAACCGCAAGGCCACATATTTTTCGGAAGAGTTTCAGTAGAAAAGCTAATGACTACAACCAGCAAGGTCCCTTGCACTCCAACCTACTTCAAATGCAATCAAACATTCAAAGACGATTTTCTTCGTTTTTCAAATCCTTTTTTTTCTATTCCTTTTAAATTAGGTGAGCTATGTTGGCCCCCATTACAGCTTGTTTCCTTACTCTGGAGCAACTCAAGTCTGTTAAATGAAGGACAGGGCTTTTTGAAGGCAGACATTTTAATCATGACAAAAGTTAGTCCGACTGTCAATTGTAACCGTCGGTTTGTTAAAAAAAATCCTTTTCCTTGGGAAATAATTGACTCCACAGCAAAATGTAAAAAACCCAATCACACAAAAACAAAATTGCCATAGCAACTAGTTCGCGAAACGTGCCATCATAAATCCAAACTAAAGTTCACACAACGACACCATCATGATCCATCATCAACTTTTTTTTACGACGACCCAGCGACATCACCACCCATTCGACGGACGACACCCCGGTAAAATGTGTCGTTGATTTATGGTTTCGATTGCGATTGTTATTTCCGTGTTACTCAATATGTTTTGATTGAACCACCAAGCTTCAGCGATTTCCATTTCCCTTTTCGTTTAGTTTCAGCATTTTTATTCCCATTTCACTCCGCTTCATATAAAAATGCCATTAAATGACACAATTTAATTACCAGAACTCCTCAAAGTGTGTTGAAAAAAAAAAGATAATCAGAAACGAAATCAAACTCCCCAACCGCACTTCCTAGGAAATCGATTAAAGTGAAGTGTAGTAAAATAAAAAAATAAAAAAATATAATAATATCAACATCAGCGCTAGTCTGAGGCTCTCCTAATGAGATTAAGTTAAATGAATGGAAAAAAAAGAAGCAAAATCAAATAAATGTTTCAATCCAACGACTTTACCCCAGAGTGCGTAATCAATTTGAACCTCTCCAGGCACTTCTGCCCCATACACCGCACCACATCATCAGGCAGCACCAAGCAACCAACTCTGGGATTTTGCACCAGGCACCACAGGCAGTGCTGCGATATTGTGTGCATCATGTATCAAATTTTCCCCCGAGACCTTTGGGAGAATGGAAAAGCTGTGAACTGGCTATGAGTTGTCGTAGGACTGCTTTCACTTATGCCCAACACCACGAAAGTCATTGAATTATTATTCAATTGGCTGTTACTTTCACTTGGCTGTACTCTGTCCAGCTCCATGGGAGCTGCTTAGATACTAACTCACCACAAGTCCACGGCGGTATTCTTAGGTTAAATCTTGAAACCATAAATATTTATTTAAATTTTGAGTTTTGGCTGTCTGGTCGCATAAACGCATATAATGCGAGATAAAGAGAAGTTTTTATGTTCACTTACCACAACATGATTTTCCAAAATCTAGGCGAACTAGTTGCACCATGTACGGTTCAAGTAGGTTCACATACCACCACGGAGAGCGCTCTGATTTTGTAAGCGAACACGTTTCCGCACTGAAAAATGCGGATGTAGAGCCATCGATTGCTTTTTGCGGAATGCCAGTTCCTTCTGTTGATATTTGCATTGGAGCTTTTCCGGCAGCCACATTCAGAACTGAAAATAAAAACAACAAAAAAAACACCAGAAGAAGATTAATTCATGAAATCGGATTAAGGCCGTGGGTATAAATTATGTAGACAGGCGACTTGTGTTACAAAAATTCACCTAATTTCTTCACACATTCGCGCTTGATTTATGTGGAATATAAATATTTGTTTAGGAAGCAGGAGGATGTTGGTTGTTTAAGCAAATGTAGACGTGTGAAAAGATAAATGTGGATGGTTTTAGTGGAAGGACTAAAGGGTTTGCCTATGTTTTCATATGGAAATTTAAATCCTATTCAAATTGCTGCGGGAAACTTGCTACAAAAAGGACACTAAATTGGTATACTCTCAGCTACGGAATGTCTTGAGATAAAGTGGGATTTCTTGTTGGATTCGGTCTACAAAAAAAAAATGTCACTGTCTAGGTAAGCTAGTGTCTTTATTAAGGGATTTATGAAAGGTACGCCGAATTACATTAGGACCCTTTTCACTAGCGCACGCCAGCACTTTAAATGGAAACTTCTCTTTTTACGTAAAGTGCGTCTCTTGGCCCTACTCAAAATCAAAAAAAAATAATATTGTGCCTGGTGGAATTTTGCTAGTAAATTCAATCAATCTTGTGACCTGTCTCAAGGTTATCAAGTCATCCATCTTACCATCGGAGGCGTACGCTATCCAAATTGCTATAAGCTAAATTACAAACAATGGCTGGACGGGGAGAAGTATTTGTGTCTGCAGCGACAGCCAAGCTGTGCTTAAGGCTGAACTCAACCCTATTACTTATTCAAAATCTATCCATAGGAATGCAAGACTCCTCTGAATTGGCTGTCTTTTAGGTCGGACCATCAAGGCATAACTGGAAAGGAAGTCAACGATGAAGATGCAAAGCAAGGATCTCGGACAGCTTTCCAGGTCATGAAACGATGCTTGATCTGCCAAGGTCTTCAGTAAGGGCTTACATTAATGATTTTATCTGTCGAGAGCACTACCCTAGGTGGCCTTCTTAAAATGGATGCAGATTGACTAAACTTATCAGAGGGAACGTGTTTAGTGTACATCCTGTCCAGTCCTAACGACACCGCGGAGCACTTCCTCTGTGAATGACCTTAATTTTTCTTTCATCATGTAACAGAGACTTCTCGCAGACATGGTGAGAGTTGTCAACCTTGACTTCTTAGCATAGCAGCTTTTTTTGGCTTTTCTCCGAACATTTGGAAAACAATGACAAAAGAAGGTCGATATCTGGTGGACCTGTGTTTAAGTCTGAATGCTCCATTTTAAAAACCTCCGACAGAAAATAAAGGTAGTGAAGAGGAAAATACTAAACAGCCACCACAGCATCAGAATACGACAGACTTTGTTCCAAATTCTGGTCAATATGATGCCTTGAATAATGCATCCACTTCGTAATTGAAGAGTACAATGTTCAAGCCAAGTCGAACGAGGTACTGAAGCTCGTTCACAAGTGATTGAATATAATGTGCTTTGTTAAACATACTCAAGCCATACAATTGGCGTTCATTTAAATTTTTTTAATTCATTATTGGGTACGCTTTATTGTGTTGTATTAATTTATTAGTTCCCTGTCACCTGTCATGCAAAGCAATGTGATGATAATTTTCTGACCCCAATAACACTAGAGAATATTGTCGTAGGGGGAAGACACTTGCGTATCGAGCTTTTGGGCAAGAGTGTTGGGAAGACATCATCTACCAGTTCCAAATGGATACAGCTATATGACGACGTGATATATGTAAACGATGCGAGGTGCACTTTGTTTAGTCCCAAACTGACTACTTAACTCTGTAGTATAAAAATCGATTGCATCGCTTTCCGCAATTATTTTAAATTGTGAACGCTTCTAACTGAGCTGGAGATCTTACACTCGAAGGTGTATTACTTAGTGTAATTGATATTCAGATCGAAACTTTGATCGTTACTACCAAGCGTCCCAAAAACGCACACCATATTGACCTTAACAGATGCAGTAGGAATTTTAAGTGGCAATTAAAAATTTTGTTTCGTTGTAATCGGTGTGTTTCTAAGTTGTCGCTGCCAAAGACATCTGAAAGTACGAAGAAGAATCGCAAAAAAAAAACACAAAATATGGACTTTACTGTAAGGTTCTACAAGTTAATCAGATCGTTAAAAAAGTAGGTTTTCATTTTTCCAATCAGTAAGAATAAGATACGAGTTCAATAATTTGCTATTCGATGCAAAAATTAGAAAAAAGTTTGATTTAGTTTTCGTTGCAATAATCGGAAAAAAAGTTTTGTAAAAAAAAAGGAAATTAAAGAAAAATCTATGGTGCTATTCACACGTGTTGAAAGTGAAACCTTCAAAAATTTTGGTTTCAAAGGTAATGAGACCAAATGTTGATATCGCTGCAGTAGTTTTTATATTCTCGTTCCTGATATTCCCATAAAATGCAGTCAATGTTACTGAGGGACAATGTAGCATCCTAGTACTGAAAAAATTATTGAAGTTGGTTTAGTAGTTTTTGTGTACCCGTTCCCGTTCCCGTTCCCGTTCTGTTTCCGTTCCCTTCTCTATGGGGATGAAATAGAGACCATGTTACTGAGAGCTATTTTAAAGCATACTAACGTTGAAATTTCATTCCAGTAAATTCTAAGTTGAAATATGGGCATCAAGCCATTTCAGGAGCCATCTCTGGCCTAGAGTATATTTCCACACAAGGAGATGGTGGTACGAAACAGAGCACGAAGAGAAGTGGAGCATAAGAAACACTGTGTAATGCTTCCTATCTCATTTTCTCCCTAATTAGATCTGCTGAATTTACAAAAATTTTCACAATGATCCTATAGAAATTTTTACTTTAAGATTAAAACTACAAAAACCAAAGCCTTGTCTTGTTCATTTGATGCCTTAAAAAAGCCGTTTAACTTTCGTCATAAGCAAAGAAAGAAAAAAAAGTTAAAGAATTTTAGATTGGCAGCACTGTTTTCATTGACAGTCATTTTTGTATCTGTGCCCTTGTTCTGTATTGTAATCTGTAACTATTACCTCCATGAAATCCAGCGAATTTAGTAGAATTTTGTTCCGGGTCTCACTGTTTCTCGACCTCGAAGCAAGATTGCTGTTGATTCCAATTTTCAGGTACAAATTTTGTTTGCCAATGAAGTTCAGGTCCCAACAGAGCCAAAAATGTTTTTCCATATGTATCGCCTTTCGTGAAGAACTGGCAAGGCCTCCGTTAGTAAATTCATTGCCGTGAAAAACGCTTTCTCGATTAACCGTTTTTAACCGGCAGAAAATTCCCACACAAGGCATGGTTGTGAGAAATGCGCTAGGCCTTCTCGCTCTTATTTATTTGTTTATGAAGTTCAGGTTGAAACGCTATGTCGATCAGCAAACCTTCGCATAAAGACAGAGTAGATAATCCTCAAGTCATTGTTAAGCAGCCGTTACTGATAGAAAAACAGGCAGTTTGTTGTGCCTTATGGGAAGATGGAGCCATTGGTTCTAACTTCTTCGTACAGTCAATGAAGGTTGCTTTAAGGCAACTGAATCGAACTGAATTAAATTGACTTGTGGGAGCTTTTGTTTCAAAACCACGGTGCAAGATTTAACAAAGCTTGGTAGAAGAAAACGTTTTGATTTTGGGACCTATGAGCTGACCTTGAAGATAGTTCAATTTAACACTGCTAGAATATTTTTGGATTGATATAGTGAATAGCCAAACTGCACCGATAAACCAGGGGTCTAATACCGCATCAGTAATCGAGTGAGTGAGTACTATTTTTCTTCAACAATTCGCTCCATATTACTCAGGATCCGTCGTTCAAATACTGGTGAAAGAATGTCCAATAGCGGTACTAAAGTGCTCGATAGCGTGAGAAATAGCCAAAAACACACAATTCAGTCACGTATAACTCGATTACGTGTGCGGGTAATCAGATCCAGAGACGATAGGTGACTTATAAGACAACAATAGTCGAGTTATTGCTAATAGGCATATTAATATACAGTCGACTCTCGATAATTCGAAACTGGAGGGACTCTTAAAATACTTCGAATTATCAAATGTTCGAAATAACAAATGGTTCGAAATTTGTGAGAGAAAATGAATAAAACTTCGAATTACAAGGTATTGATCATTAAATTACATATAATTTATTAACTGCTATTCTATAGCTATGAAAAAAAAAAAATAGAGTGTACATGTACATTCGTAAACATAAAAAAATTTATCATAATGTGAGCTAATTAATGTTTTTGAAAAAACTCTGTAGTACTCGTTTGCTTCAAAACACATTGCTGTTGTTCAGACTGCTCAATTACTTTTTTTAAGAGAAAAAGTGCCTGAAATGCGTTTTCATCACTTTCGTTTTGTAGACAGAAGCGTTGTTAGGTATCGAATGAAGATCGTGCTTCCGTAACTGACTCCTCTGTTAAGGGTTCTGATGTATCGTCCTCATCTTCACCGTTGCTTTTTTCATTCGTATCTGTCGCAGTTAAGATTTCGACTTCGGTTAGTGCACCTGAGACAGCAACATCGTCATCCACTTGAACAAATTCAGAAAAACTCACACCGCTGATGTCTACTAATGGTTCTCCTGCTGATTCTTCATAATCCATAAGTGTTGGAAGATTTTCTTTTAAGAAACCGATCTCTCTGCAACTTCGAATTGTCAAGTGTTGGACGCCGATGAGTTCGAATTACCGCGTCGTTTTATTGTATAGCAATGATTTTTTCGTTCGAATTACCAAGTGTATAAAAATGTACTGATTTAGTTCGAAATATCAAGAGATTTTGTAGGGAACTCGTGATAACTTTGAATTATCGAGAGGTTCGAATTATCGCAAGTTTGAATTAACGAGAGTCGACTGTATGTATATGAATTAAAAAATAAGAAAATGGATGTCAAGGTTGGATAAAATGTGAGCCAGTCTCAGTTGCTATACATGACGGAAATCATATTAAATCTAAAAGGTCCAGAACTTCTTTGAAGCAAAGAGTACATTTCATCTGTGTCGTTTTTCATTTTGTACTTCTTACATTGAATAAAAACTTTCTTTGTTATAGCTTTCGAAACCCTTCAAACATCGCACATTGTACATCGTTTTTAGAGTTTTGAAAACCCTACAAATGTTATTCATTTGTGCTCCTCATACAATACTATAATGAAAGATGTGCTCGTCTACTTTTTTGGTATTGGAGAGCTTTTAAAAGACTACTGAAGCGCACAAAATTTTTATATGAGAACCCCTTTAAAAAAATGTTAGAAAGTCACTACATTGCCTCAAAAATCATTCCACTGAGGTTAAATTCAGTTAAGTTCTTCTACCTTACATTTTCTGAAAAACCTTCTAGCCCCACAAGTGGAAATAAATCTCCAACCCTTCACCAAAATACCAGTCTCAGTTTTTGGAGACCGTTAATTTCAATCAAAAAGTTGTAATAGCTTTCCTCAAATCCAAGTCCTATCTTAAGAAAACTACAGAAAATGTCACATAGATTACTGTATATTTAAGGGTTTGTCAACACAGTTTTACCCCTAAAATCTAAGCAAAGAAGGTTAGCAACAATTTTACGGTAACAGCTACAAAAGCTTCTGGCCTTTTCCGCTGCAAAAAAAGAGCAACTTGGATACACGAAATCCACTTTCACAAAGAACTTCGTTGCTTAGACTTGAAAGCGAAATAAAAGGATTGCATTATATCCCCACCTCGGCAAACCTTACCTACCCTCAATTATGTTCCCTAAGACTGCCCATTCAACGAACTCGTATACCTACTCATATTCATTTTCTGCCAACTTTGTCACCACATTGGGTGCTCTCAAAAATATTCTTGGAAATACCCCAAACATTTATGTATAAATCTATGTCAGTTGTAATTCAACCCGTTTTTCGAAGGTGTTACTGTGGAAGACAGGACAACATCAAAGAGCACTTTGTCTACTGACATGAAATGTCCCTTCCATTGGAATGTATTCATCCTCAACATCAGAAGGCACCCATTTTAGCCCAAGGGGAAGAGAGAACACTGCCTTTCCAAATTGCTTGACAATTTCGAATTCTGAATGCTTTCAAACGGTGAATGTGTATAGGTCAGAATAGCTTGTTGTGTTCATGCCATAGTAACAACTTGCAGAGAATGTTCCTAAATACCTAAAAGAATGCCTGATGATTAGTCAGTCGGAATGCATGCTGTCTTCCCTCTTCCTTATTACAAAACAAACTTGAAGTCGATCTCCTGTGGGAATGAATTTCAAACAGATGTCAAGAGAGTATAATCACGATTCCAATTAAATGCAATAGGGAATTGGCAATTGGCTTTTTCCCTTTTTCCACACACGTGTGTTGTGTCATGGAATCAAATGGAAAGTTTTTACCATAACTCGTCAATGCCGGGCTTGGAGCTTACACGAATATTATCACGAATCCGAAAGTATTTCCAAGAACATGCCCGTGAGTTGGTATAGCTATTTGAAATTAGAGTCAAAATTCACGCTTCAGCTGGATCACCAAACACCAAATGTCATAGTCTAGATACGGAGATCGGAGATGCAGATGGAATTCATAATTACTCATTGAGCTTTCCGAAATTAGGAGTTTCACTTTCGAATCAATACCCCAGATGGAAATTACAAAAGCAGACAGCGACAGGTACCCGTAGCCCGTACCCTAATACAAATAGGAACTAAACATCTTCAAAAGAAGACTTAAGAAAGATGAAAAAGTAAATAAAATAGAAGGTGACGCAGAAGAATCAAAACAGGAGGGCACAACACAATGGAGTAGTGATAAAATTCTCGCGTTTCACTTTCTCGCAAAACATTCCATTGTGTCTTGATGTTGCTGGCGGTGCGGCGTTGGGACATGCGGTGGAGGCTTGGGGAAGATATCGCTGTTGATGCTGATGGGAAATGGCAGAAGCAAAATTAACATTTGTCTTTGTTGTTGTTCTGTTTGACCTGAATATTTTCTTTCAACTCTTTGGTCGGTTTTTTTCTGTTTTTGTTTGTTTTTTTTCTGTTTTTCCGACGAGGCGAGGTGCCCCCGTTTGAACCACACCGCGCGCAATTGCTTAGCTCATAGTAGTCCATGCTCACGGTTTAGCCATTCACGTTGGCTTAGTTGCATGTATATCGTGCATGCGGTACTTAGAGTCTGTTAGTTCTTTGCTGGTAGCCATCCGAGTTGAATCCGATGGACACAAGGTCTTTGGTATGCGCTGTAGCACAGTTACAAGACCAGACCATTACCGAGCCGGTCTGTGGGCTGTTTGTGTACTGTTTCTGTGCCTATACGAGAGGAAAATAATGGTTCCCAGGTTTTCAAAGATACTTCATCGACGCATTTTCCGTCGCTCGTCGTCATCGTCGTCATTGTGAAATGGCATGACATCTTTTGTGATTATTTTTCTTTTCAGTTGCCTTCAAGTTTTCGCATTTATGTAAGAGTTCTTTTTTTTCGTGTACTACAGTCTGAGCAAAGGCATTGGAGGAGGATTAATTAGAAGAGGAGATAATATGTGGAAATTAGCTGTGGGAATCGTCATCATTGTTGTACAAAGCTTTCAACACAAATCCATAGCAAATTATATGATAAAAGTTGGAATTTTAAGAATGAGAAGGAGAATATTCAATATTTTTTCGGAAAATCTGAGTGAAGGTAGTAATGTGTGGGACATGGAATGCGGTATTCAATTTACCATTTGGCCCAAACACGATATTTATATATTATTTTTTATAGCACAGTTGAGTGTCTTCTTTTTTCTTGGCAGACCTTTTCTAGACTGTTGAACCCAATTTATTTCGATGGATTTACGAAATATCATCTTCATAACAAAGCTTACACTCTCAAGTTCAGGAGGGGCTAGTAAACTGCATGAATATGTCAAGTTAGAAACAGACTAAGCTGCCAGTGGATAAACCCTGTCGACGAAACTGGCATACGAAGAGTCATTGAAAGCTTTTGGACCAATGACGTGATCGAGTTCCGAACGTTTTTCGCAAAGGATTAAAAATGTAAAGGTACCTAATCTACTTCATTTTAAACACCACAGTATATTTTTTATGCATGTGAGAGAACAACTACAAAGGCATTCCTGGCCAGTTTGTGGACATTTTAGTTTTCTACTGTGTTTTCAACTTTCGAAAATGGTTTCCTCTTTCCCTTCTTCCAGTTTGAACAAAAGGATGAATTTAAGTTTGATGATGATGTTGTTTGAGGCTCAGGATCACCCTGAATTGTAATGCCCACCTAAGTAAGTAAGATGATGCTCTTAGTTCTAAGTTCGTAGAAGAAATTTTCAGAAGAAACAATTTTTGAAATCGGTTCAAGATACACGAGACACGGAGATACACGAACTTGCGATAACTGCCGTCTGATCAAGTTTATGTATCAAACTTTGATGATCTTTGTCCGAATATAGAGAAGCTTACTGTAAAAAATTAAAATATATGTCTGATAACCAATGCTGGCTCGTAGCGGCCAAGTCAACAATAGGTGCAATCCTATAATTATAGGTATCCAAATGGACACACGTTGTGACTTCTGAGAAAATTTGCAAAATCTAATAATTTAACTTCAAAAAAGAATTCGATCGACAACCTTCTTTTTCTTCTTAGGCGAGCATTACAGTTCGGGTCGAGTTAGTAGAGAGTAGATTAGTTTGATATTTTTTACCGTTTATACAGTGGATCTTAGGAAGATGAAGTCCTGTGCTTACTCTTAGTTATGTCTGTCTATTGCGCCGTTTCGTCCAATCGATGTTCTCTATTGTAAGATACCAGGTCTGAGGCTGACTAAGTATACGAGGAGTCTCAGTATATGCGTATGATTGATGTATGAAGGAACAGTGACGACACGACGTGACGGTAAAATGTCCAAATGGATATACTGAAGTTGTACACCAAGGAAGTGTTCAGCGTCCTCTGCTCTTTGTTAAAGTTCTTTACTATCAACTCGAAGATTAAGTACAGAACACAAAGAAAGTCAGCTTTTCTTTGCTGGACGATGGATTCATCATACGTGAGGATCCTACAGCCCTGCAAGAAATGTTTTATGAACGGGTGGCAATTAAGAAGGTAGTGGGTACCGTAGTAGTCCAAAAAAGACTAAGTTCTTCCAGACAATTAACTGAATGAAAATGTGTTTCCCAAGTCTATAAAGTTAGAATTTCTGGGATCTTTGTTCAATTGTGAAGCAACTTGTGATGATGACATCAATATAATCGAATACCCGTCGCCGTCGCATCGCGTCGGTTGAAGTGTAGCGAGAGAACTCCGACACCTTGTGTGACAGAAAAAAGCGTCTTAGCTGAAAGTTAGATTCTTCACTGGGATTAGACGTACAGCATTTACATGTTGATCACAATGTTGGACACTGTACAAGAATTCTGAGAGTAAGTTGACAAGAACTGAAACGAACATGCTTCACGTGACAGCATTTCTTCTACTATTGCCTCGTATTAAGAATACCAAGATCTGGTGAAGTCTTCGCGTCAAAAATGCCATCTTGGAAAAAATAGTGAACCGGCTAAATTGGTTTTATGTTTAAGTTGACTTTGATCCGGAGCTGACTGTTTAGTCGCTTGACTTAATATCAATTCAAATTGGTTTTGTCGTCTATAAAAGACAACATCATACAACCTCAGACCAGACGATCGCGAAGGAAGAAAAAAGAAAGACTGACAATGGCAGAGACAAATATAACGAAACTTGAGTTTAATTGGTCACACACATGGAAAAATTGGAAACGGGTAAGGTTGCTGACGCATTACTAGGTCAAAGCTGGGTACCCCACAGGTGGATTGGATTAAGTGCGAGATCATCATCCTCTCGAGATCGCTTTGTTCGTAACGCGCGAAAAATGATGAAAAAGAAGACGAATTCAGGGATAATGTAGCATTGTCATAACGAAGGAATTTTTGAAATGGTTGACAAGTTTTGAGCTTAATCATGTTGCTTCTTGAACATCGGTACAATCTCGCATATGGTAAAAAATTGAACCTGTGTGATCAACACTCGACGAAACTAGTATAACATCAATAAGCAATTAGAGCAAGCACACATACGCTGTGCATCTCATAGCCTCTTGCTGTCTTCTTTTTCTTCTTCTACCTTTTACGGCGTTATAATCTCGAAGCGATCATGGCGCTAGCCAAAGCAAAGTGTATTTTCTCATACAACCACTGAAACCATGGCTAAACAAGTAAACTACCTAAGAGCTAATTTTAGCAAAAAAAAAAATAAGATTTGGTAAATCAAAAACAGTCTTTTTAACGCCATGAAAAGCGCTTTTTCATTTAACCATTCAGAATCGAAAACAATTTGTAAGTCTGTTTCACTCTTCACTTGGTGTGAGTTGAAAGAAATACGCTGGGCTTCGGGCCTTCTTCGAGTTCTGTTGTAGCACCCTATTTACATTTTTGTTCCACTAGGATCCTGAAGTAGTTCTGTTTCCAATTTTTACTAAAGAGCGTTTAAGATGACAAGCAACCCCTTTTAAGAAAATGTTTTCGTTCTGCTTTTTTTTTAGCTATATAAAACGAAGGAAGATCACCCTTACTAGCACGTCGACCTAAAAGACTTAAGGCTCAAACACATAAAGTGTAAAGTTCTTATAATTCGTGTTGAGTTGAGGTTGTGTAAGAACCTAAGAATATTCGAAGAAAAGCTATTTGTAATGTCAAAGGGACTAGTGAATCCTTTTTGGAAACGTTTTAGCCTGGATCTGGCTACGGCAGAGACTTCTCATAAAATATGTTCAGCGGTTTCTATGTCTTCGCGATGGCAGGTGTCATCTTGCATGGTGCCTATGTTTTTAAGGTGATGGTGAGAGAGCACAGAGCAGTGACCAGTGAAGAAGTCCGTAAGTAACTTTACGTCACGTTTGCTCATGTCAAGAATTTCTTTCATATGTTTTTGAGATGAGTCGATGAATAGTTTTGACTGTGGTGGCCAGCAGAGTTGTTCCGAAATGGATCATGTTCTGCTGTTCCCATCAGGCAACCAATTCATCTCCATGTTTCCTTCAGCTTAGCTCAGTTGTTGATGCAAGGTCACCAGGGTGAACCTGAACTTCATTCTTTTCAAAAATATCTCAATTAAATTTCAATGAATGTTTCAGTAAGGCAACTTCAGTGAACAAAAAGTTAACAACAAAAAACTGTCACAGCTTTTCCCTAGAAAGAGTTACACCCTTTTGGGTTTTAAATCAGCAAAGCAGCCTAAGGATTCCTACATCCCGCGGGAGTTACTTAAGTACAGCCAGTAATACCTATTCTGTATTCATCATGAAATCACGGCAAAACCCACGGGGTATTTCAGTCAGAAGGATGATTCTCTTTTTGTTTCTTTGACTCCAAAATGACTATTCACTGCCCTATAATGTTCTCTCTATACTTTGCGCCATGAGGAATCTTCGACGCCTTTAAATAGAACCTCTACCCAGTAACACTCTCAATCCAATGCACTCTGATCTTTGAGTTAACAAATAACGACTAGCTTTCTCTTTGACACCACGCACAACGTACTACAACATCAACAAGTTCATGAATTTCAATTTGTAAATTTGGCTTCAAGTACTTCTTCTTCTTTTACAAACAGAATGGTTTTCCCCATTCACCTGCCGCATAACCTAGCTGCTTGTGTGTGAGGTGTATAGTTGGCAATTCAATTTTCTACCCCACTTGTGTATTCTTTGTTGTCTAAAACGGCAATCCTTGAATTACAACACCCACTCTCGCATTAGAAGCATTCCTTCACACATTAAAAACGAAATTCGAAATACAAATAATGGCACTCCTGATTTTGTTGCCTATTCGCATGAACTAACGGAATTTGTGTGATTTCGCTAAAGTCTTTCTCTCATCATCATGGTTATAGGACGCGCAGCTGTTTAAGTGCCAATGACAATGTCTAACGCCAAACTATGCACGCTGCTTCTCTCTGGCTCAGTCCATCGAACAATGCTGCACCTTTCAATAAAAATATATTCGTCTTCTATGGACAGACAGACAAGCAGATAGAAGAAGTGGCGGATATCTTCTCCAGTGGTGTTTTAATGGAAATCTGTTGAGTTTTCTACGTTCATTTTTTCATTACCGTTGCCTCTAGTTCTTTTTGTCCCCGGGCTGGTGTTGGTGTGCGGTGTGTGGATAGCAGTATGTGTGTATCTACCAGCTTCGGCGATGCCCTCCGGTGCCTTCTCTTTTCTCTGGCTTACCAAATTGAAACAAGTAGAATATGGTTGAGTATTGGAATCTTTTTCAGGTCGACGCGACGTGTTAAACAACGCGTTAGCATGGTCATGGTTTCAGGGGTGTATTCAATAATAAAAAAAAAAATACTGAGCTGCCAAAAGATGCAACAGTTTCGAAACATACAAAATAGGAGAAATGGTGAGGCTTTCCACCTAAAAGGTAAATTGGGGCCACGAGTGCCAGAGCGGCCTAGCTTCATAAAGCGCAGAAACTGGCCACATACTTACCACATAGGCCACTGTATCGCTACAAAACTTTACGAATGTCCAATAGGCAAGGATGGTATTGCAATACTATTTACATAATCAGCCCTGTCACTTCACAGATTCCATCGTAATCGAAAAGAGTCTAAGTTTCCCGATATAACTATCAAATATCCCATTCGGAGTGGAACGAATTTCGAAATTCGTAGTTTTGGTATCACCAAATCCGAGCGGAATGTAAATTTGTCGTCTTAAATATACGAAAGAAGTTGTGTTTGCAGAAAAATGTCAATGATCTGGCACATTTGGCGTAAAACAGCTGATTTCGAAAACCACCATGGCGTTATGCAAGCGGAAATTCTTTCGTCGATTCCATTCGAATTTTGTGAACACAAATTTTCGTAGTTCGTAACTTATCTTTCCGTGTGGAAGTTTTTTACGATAGAATCTGTGATAGGGCTGAATATTTTTTGCACAATTCTATGGCTGTTAAGACAATGAAAGGTTTTGGTTTACAACAGTTTGCTATAATAAAAGAAGTTTTGATAAAGTTATAGTTCAGCCGCTCTGGCTCTCAACACCTCAATTAAACTTAGAAAAAGTATGGTGCCCGTGGCGTAATAGTTAGCATGTTTGATTGTCACTTGGGAGAAAATATTAAAGGAAAAAATGTATCGAATTTCGCGAGGAATCGACCCATCGTCCGACAGTCAAATATGTGCTATTATAAACACCTTCTAGCGCAGTCATTCGAAATGGACATAAAATTGAAAGTCCTTGAAATGCGTTACGACTTGAAGATTCCATAGGCCTGCCGCGCCATTGTATAAATCAACTTTTAAATTCCAAAAACCTTTTGGTTATGGTCATTTCGGTAAGAGTACTGTGTCCCTGGCACCAAGATTTAAATACACCATTTTGTAAAACGACCCCAAATAAGTGGAAAATGCAAAATTAAATTTTGTATTTGTAAATGTTGTTAGCTTTTTGTACAATTGTGTAGATAGTTTCAAAAATGCAACCTACTCTATTCTCACAAGGAAACAAGAGATGCTTCCAATTGCTATCGCTGACCAAATCACCAGACGCAGAACCATCAAAAAAGGTTCGTAGTTAAATTCAAGTAAAATAAATGTGTAAATACCAATCTATTATTTTTGGTTTTATTTTGTTCTATCGCTATCCCCCCACCAGTGGTAAGGAGGTTCAAGGCTAAACACATAGTCCTTGGAGCCGGTTTTGAATCAGCAAACTATGGATTTACAGTACAACTTAATTCCTAAATTTCCAGAGATTGTTGGTTTTGTGAATGAAAAACTAAACTTTTAGGATTTTTGGTCACAAAACAAATAATAGCCTCAGATTCTTTTGAGTTATATGCTGTTATTAGTTCATCATTACAAATATAAATCTAAAAAGGAGGTTTTTGACTGCAAAAATCGATATCTAGAAAACGATGCGAAAAATTCTATTTGTCATTTTTGTTATGTTTGTTGCTTTATTCATTTCCAGATTGCGGATTTACGGATATCGTACTATCCCGTCTCTTCCATTGAAAGTTGTTAATGTCGCAATTTTTTTTTTTTTTTGCTTAGAGGTGGTCAATACCAAGGCGAAACACACAGACACCGGTTAATTTTAAGCCCGGGCTAGCAACCATCCCTTTATTTTGTAATTTCACTTATAACTTGAATTGTGGTTAGGTAAGGTTAAGCTAAGTGTGCACGATCGGTAGGTCTGAAAATAATTGTCAGATCTGCAAACGTCTGATAAATGTGTTCACCTGAACTGACAATGAGGTGACGGTTTGCAGAAATCTACAGATGTCTGCGAATCTGGCTGACAATGTCGACAAACTAATTTGGCCAAAGCTTGCAATACATATGCAAACATTTGTAGATTTCTGCAAACCGTATACACACCAAATCAAATTTTTGATCTGCAAACTCGTGATGGTTAGCATGTCCAACTGCTTACCCAGAGGTTCGAGGTTCGAATCCCAGCAGAGGCAAACATGTTTTTCCACGGGTATCGCTTTTCGTGAGGAATTTGCAAGTCATCCGTTAGTAAATTCAATGCCATGAAAAGTGCTTTCTCGATTCGCCGTTCGGAACCAGCAGAAAAATTGTTGGTCCCCTCCATTCCCTCACAAGGCATGGTTGTGAGAACTGCGCTAGGCCCAGGAGCTCCTCGCTCTGTTGCGCCACCCTATTTTATATTTAAAATCATTTTCAGTTCATTGTCACATCTCACATTGCATCCGTCAAAAAATTTCAAAACTGCCTTGTAATCTTTGCCAAACCTATCTCTGCCAATGAATAAATCTGCAAATGTTTTTTTACACTCGGTTTGCAAATTTACAGACATTCTCAAAAACGTCTTAAAATGCAAAATTAATTGTGTACATATCTGCAGATTAATTTGTCGTCAAAATGATTGATGAACAAATTTATCTGCTAATTAATTTGGTGTGTAACCGATTGTCAGCCATTCGAGAAAAAATTTTTCACTGAGAGATTCGGCAATATTTGCATACCTGGTAATCGTGTACACTAAGCTTTAATGCCTGCTGACATACTGAGAGCAATATAAGTTGCTTTGCGAAGCGGTGTCCACATTAAACTAGGATGCTAAGAAAAAGTTAATAACCTTCAGAGGGTTCGGAAACCTAAGTCTAGCTTATCGATTTAGCACTGGAAAACTGCCGCCCATAGCATTGCTATAGAATGTGTGACTTCACGGTAACGATAACGATCATTTCACAAAATCTCGACTCACCCAGAGCCAATTTGGTCCCTTCTGAAAACATTAAAAGCTTACGTTAATCAAGGTGGGTTCGTCGAACATTCTAGGATCACCTTCATAATACTCTACTCCATAGCTGTCAAGGTCTAACAAGATTCTTCTCAAGCTTTCCAAATAGAAAACTCATTCCCAATGAACACCTATTCACAAAGAGCAACTCTTCTCCTATTCAACTTTAATCAAATCCGGCCCTGACTTAAGCCAGCAAAATAACTTTCAGACACTCACAGCCACAATACCGCCAGTTGCTTTAACGCTGATAGTTATAAACGGTACTTTACCCATACCCATTCTCTCCCCATGTTCACAGTGCGAATCTAAACATGAATCAAGAAGCGCGCACAGGTGTAAGATATCACCTTAAGATATAAATAAAAAAAAGAAACCAGCGAGCAACTTGCAAAGACCCATAAATCACACATTCTCGTATTAATTATTTGTAAACATGATAAATAATAATAATCTGGCGATGACACATTAATTCCTTTCATATGTTTGCTCTTTGGTACCAAAAAAAAAAAGAAGAACAATATTTTGAGTTAGGGAGCATCCCAAATCTAGAGAAAAAAAAAAGAAGGAATACATATTTACAAAGTCTGTCTAAATATCTTTGGTTAGATCTTCAATTTCTTCCGATTTTCATCACAACAACAACAACAAAAAATTGTGTACATAAGTGGAATTCAAACATTAAAAAAAATAAATCTACAAGGCATGAAATTGGTGTCACCCCGAAGCAATTTTTTGAGTGTTTGTCAGCCCTGACATCACAATAAAGTCAATTTCGCGTTGCTCTTCAATGTCAAAAGAAAATCAATTCAACACGACACACATAACTGCCCACGTTTGAATATTATTTATTGTCAACATCAATCAAAAGAGTGACAAAAAAACATCTCCCACCCCCAAACATCTTGCTTGGAAAATTGATATAAAGTACCCACCATGCCACCATTACCACACCAACAAGCCTCGAAAAGTGGGAAGTGCTCACATAAAATGATGAAGTCCTTGTGATTGAATTGGCAATAAATGAACACAAAATGGGCGAGTTCTTTTCAAATGGAAATTGCTTAATTTACTGCACTATGTTGAGGCTCGTTGTTTTGGAAAGAAGTAACAAGCTTCACCCCACAAAAACGCACAAGTGTTGCGTAATAAATCAGTAGATTTATCGAGTGTGTGGCTTTTCAGATTCTTCCAAATACCTACATAATAATTACGAAGCCCCGGGCTATGCAATGTGTCGTGCAAAAGAGGCCTTCACAAAATTGCAAGATTCGCTATGAATGGAATTCCGACATGAGACATGTGTAAGGAATTTCTAAATAGCAAAACCTTCACAATTAGTCTCAAGCATATTGTGAGGAAGAGTTATCACAACTCCTCCCACCATCAACCAACATTTATCTATACGAACCATTCAGCAATTCAAATCAAATTGATGACTTGCTCACTCAGGTTGCGAATAGTATGCAATCAAAATAATTATTCATAAACAAATCGTCGGGTGATAAATGGCATTTATATTAAATCAAATTTCATTCCCAATGGGCTCAGATGCTCTCCCTAAAGTAATTAATGAGTTTGAAGGTCTTTAATTAATTGTTCTCTTAAGAGCAATCAAGTTTCGTTTGTTTTGGTAGTACAAATCTACAAATTTCAGTAAATTGATTGAGAAGAGAAGTCCTTGGGAAGGATTTTTGTTCATATTTTATTACTAATGTGACACTCTATTTTCTTATTTGTCAGATTAATGGTTAATGAAGTTAGTCTATGGTGCTTTAACATAAGTAGTCCATTTATAAACTTTTTTTGTGTGTGATTTTGGATTGTAATTAACTAAAGTGAATTAAATGTTGCATGACCAATAAAAGTATACTTAAATGTGGTAAATACGGGTGGCCGTTATTCAAAGTTCTCTATTGCAGTGTTCTTGAATTTATCAAATTGTTGGATGAAACCGAGAGAAGATATTTGGTTTTTGGCTTAACACAGGACATGCAAATAACATCCGTGACACCGCTGAGTAGTGTTTATTTCTACAACTACGAATACACGGTGTTTTGGATAAGATGCGACAAATGACGCTCAGGACAGATAAGTAGTGTAACGAAGTTACAAATACGCACCCTACCACCAGCCAATGCACATACCAATGTTGTCACAATGATATTTTTCACTCATGCCATAGAACTCACACGCACCAGGTGTAAATAATTTCATAAGACATCCTGAAAAATACGAGTAAGAAGAAGCACTGACCTACGCGCACTCACTGTCACCTGTGATCGCTGCTTGTAGAGTTGAAGACCACATAAAGAAGCTCTTCGAGTACTACAAACTATGGGGAATCAGAATTAACTCAGCGAAATCCGAGCTAATTTGCATAAGAAGACCAACACAAGGACGGAGACGTTCGAGATCAGCCACAAACTGCCACAACATCTGCGTAAACCTTTCCGACGGTACACAACTCAGGCCGAAAAAGCAGGTCAAGTATCTAGGAGTCCACTTCAATGAACTGATGCGTTTCAACCCGCACGCCACTGCAGTCGTCAAAAAAGCTAACTTTGTTTTCCATCGCGTCCATCCGCTGATGCGAAAAAGAAGTGGACTCAGCCAAAACACAAAATTGTTGCTGTACAAGCAGCTAATACGACCCGTGATCACCTACTGCTTCCCCGTCTGGTTTACAATATCCAAAACCAGAATGCAAAAACTGGCTGTATTCGAGAGGAAGGTTCTGCGCATATGCACAGGGCTTGGCTACGATCCGATACGCAGGAAAAACGTCAGCAATAGAAAGCTCTATGAAGAAGCAAAGGTCATCCCCATAGACGAATACTTGGTGCAATCTGGAAGACGCCTACTGGAAAACCTGGCCAACCATCCGAACCCCTTAGTAAGAAGGATAACTGAAGAAGACCGACACCCGGACCCGAGATACATCGATGCGATGACACTTATGGAAGACGACACATTCAACAACGATGAAGCAATGTCCTTCTACGCTGAGGCAGCGTCAACCCACCACCGTGGCTAGCTGCTCCATCACCACATCACCCACCACGCCCAATTCAACTCTTACATCACCATCCTCCGCCATCCTTAACCACAACTAACCCCAAGGACAACAGGAACTGAACACTCCTACAGTTATCAAAAAACTAACAATGTATTATATTTTTTTAATAACCATTAACTTAAGTTCTA
Source organism: Melanostoma mellinum (assembly GCA_914767635.1). Taxonomy (NCBI): domain Eukaryota; kingdom Metazoa; phylum Arthropoda; class Insecta; order Diptera; family Syrphidae; genus Melanostoma; species Melanostoma mellinum. The sequence goes on from OU612059.1 coordinate 21,698,915, forward strand.
CTTTTAATCTAAATAAGCGACAAAGTATATCGTTAGGCCCCTTATGTGCCAACACAGCAAAATCTTACCATATAATTAAGTAACGCATAGTTGAGTATCAATTGTAAATATCTTTTGTTCAATAAAAATCGTTAAAAAAAAATCGAGTAAGAAGAAGTCGGCCCATGTTGGAAAAGTTCCAATCTAGTGTACAGGCTACTTCCACTAGAGGAAAACCAGGGGTACGTAGTGTGCCCAGAGATTCCCAAATTTAGCAAGGTCTGCTTGGATTGGAGTACCTAGCACAAGTCCCCCACTAGCCTCTTAAAGATTTTTGGATTTTATGTTGCCGGCTATTATTATTGGCAGCGCAGCGATTGAAAGCCCGTATTTGATGTCCGTTTTGCCATCATTAAGGATCTACAAACGTTGAAGCCACCGATCACCAGCATTAGAGACAAGAATTAATAAATATTATATTAGACTAGCTTTGAAAGCAATAAAAAGATTGCACCAATGCACCTTCATAACCAAAGCTTTACGTTTGGTTGGCCCGGGATCCGACAAGCATTCCCCAGCTTTAGAGAAAAAGCACATCACAGTTGTTTCAAAACAAGAAAGAAGTCGTGTGGGACAGGACGTCTGTCTTCGGCGCAGGGATATAACTCCAGTCCATTATGGACTTATGTCCCTCTTTTGGGTTTTTGGCTAACAGAATGCAAGTTGTAAGAATGTTTTTGTAAGGCTAATGAAATGAATATCGGATTGCGTTAAGAAAAACCTACGTGCTCGACATATTTAACTTTGTGTGTTCAAAATAACACTCTTCTGGTTCGAGGCTTTGATGTAAGAAATATTTATGCATGCTTATTGATCTTCTGGCAACGAAGATCAATCAGTCAGTTTATCCAAAAACTTACACACAGTATTCATTTTTGCTGACTGTTGCAAGTTTATTTAATTCATTTTACTAAAAAATAAGCAATTCAACTCTGCCAACATAACTCTGGTCTTACTCATAGAATCATCGTTCAAATTGCATTTGGCATCGAAAAATTTTAAAAATCTTTAAATATGATAAAATAAACACACATAACAATAACGCACACACAGAAATTGTGGTTTACTCTCTTTTATTAGATCTTCACTTTGAATTTAAATTTAAAGTGAGATTCACAATAATGATGTAAAGAAAGTAACAGAAGGCAACCAATGTGATTTTGTCTTTTTGAACTTCTGGTTCTCAAATTTTCCCTACCAGCGCAGCGGTGAGGTTAAAGTCAAACGTTCGACAAAATTAATGTTTTCTTCAGTTACGAAAATTAAGCTTTAAGTCTCGTTAGCAGATATGAATGCGACAACACAGTTGCGAAGGCTTGTGAGGTGTTAAATATTGTTCACAAGACTTTCACAAGCGGAAAAAGTCTCAAATTCAAAGTACTTGACACGATAGAGCCAAAGAAGCCTTGGTACTAAGAAATTCAACAAGATCGGCATTGGATTGGCCTCAGACATGGAAACACTTCTCTGAAGTCAACACTTTGTGCGGTGGATAACCTTTTAAATTTACTCAAATGATTCAAAAATAAAAATAATAATAATATAATAATAATAAGTAAAAATAGGACGGCAAAGAACACGCTACAGCAACGGAGCCTAAAGCATTTCCATGTATTGGATGGATGAATGGGACCTACAATTTAATGCAGTCTCCGAATGGAAAAACGCGAAAGCGCTTTTTGTGGCAGCTTAATTGGGTGTTTCATTTGATTGCATTGGATACTTTCCTTCCTTTTCGTTTTTGATATCAATTGAAGGCAAAATCAAAGGAAAATTACCTCAAGAATGCGTCTAAATAGTCTTGCTCTTGTGTGGCAACACTTCAGCATCACCTGTTTGACCTTAAGCTCACGAACTGCAAAATGCATCAACTTATGTTTCAGGAAGATTTAACCATTAATAGCAAGTGTTGGCATTTGACCAATGCATGCCAACAAGAACATTGGCTACAAGTTATTTCTATATAAACTTCTGATAATGTTAACTGAGTTCTTCTTTTATACATATCTACATATTTGCTCAACAATTGCCTTATGTTTTAAAAAGCAGACGTGTTAAATATCCGAACACTGCGGTCCCTAAACCCAAGCCTCAACAAGCTCGTGGTTAAAAACTGACACTTGAATGAGTACATAAACCAACTTGTCAAGAGCAATGAAACTTTCCTGAAATCCCAAATCTCTTTCTATGAAAATTTATTAACCACAAACCTCAACGCTACCATAATAATATTAGAATGTCTTATTTGACAAACTATGGGCGCTTTAAAAGACGCTAACTCCATCATAAAACAATTTTGGCAAAGAACTAAAACTAAATTGCCATACAACTCTTTTATAAAGCAATTTGATTGTGTCAAGGGGACTGTGTTCAGCTTAATGCTCCAAAGTCAAAACTAATTTTAGGGATTTATGCTTTAAATCACACACCACACACACATTATGAATGTGTTCTAATTAACTTTTACTTACACAGTACGCATATGTTCTTTTTTTAGTTTGGAAACAGGAAATGAAATTTCCACAAAGGGAAATTGAGCATAGGAAGCTGCGGTTTGTTGGTTATGCTAGAGAAAGGGAATGTTAAGTGTACAATATGGAAAATCAATACTAATTTTTTTTGGCTTAGCAAAAGTTTTCGGAAACTTCCATCGGAATATACAGTTATGGGATTTAAGGTGGCTGTGTGAACTATTTGGTTCCTAATTGAAATATATTTACGAATAATTAAAAAAAAAACTCGATGGTTATTGCTCTTTGGCTTTGATCGCAGATAAGGCATTGAAAACGTCACTTTTCACTAAATATATAAATAAATAAAGTTGCATTGGGAGTAATTTAATCAGTCCACGAGTAAAGCTTCCCTTCTTCATAGTCTGGTTTCAAGTTACATGTCATATGAGCCTAAAGTTTTCGTTGTAAGACCCGTTGGACAGTGATAGAGAAAAACATTGATTTCAAAGTCATGGTTTCGCATGACTGTTGTGTGATTATCTAACCAAGACATTTATATAAAAGAAGGCAAGAAAAAAAGGTAAGACTCAACACCTACCATATCAACCCATCTCGGATTTCAATATTTGCGTGGCCGTAGCAATGAAATGCAGTTAAGGGGTTCAAGGATGTAATTGTATTCTTGATACTTCATTTGATTATGCGAACGCACAGAAAACAAAAAAAAAATTCGCATCTTCTTGAAAAGACAAAAAGAATGAATGAATAGGGTGGCGTAGCCTCAGACTTATCGAATTTCTTAAAACCATTCCTCTTGAGGAATGGAGGGAACCCACAATTCCTTTGCCAATTTCGAATGGCTAATCGAAAACTTCGGCCATCTTTGGTGAAAGTGTCAAACTTCAAGACCATGACCAATCAGTGCCATGAGAACGACACCAACTGTAGCTCTGAACACTCTCCTGTAGCTAGCTCGATTAGACCTTTTCCCTGAAGAGATGGGCGTCAAAAGGACACTGCGGCTAAAAAAATTAAACAATTGCAAAACAGCCCTATCAGATCGAAGAACTATAATGAATTATGTTGCGATTGACATTCAAATAGACTACACCCCTGAACTTACTGATTTCAACCCAGTGGCCCTAACAAACATCCAGACAAGGCAATGCTCCGTCCATCTTAAAAGACAGCTACAAAACGAATGAATAGGTAGGTTCAGTCATTTTCTAAGAGTATCCCCCAATATCAATAAATTAATCAATTAAGTTCCCAGACTTTTGCAGTGTCTTCCAATCAGAAGTTCAGTTCTTTGGTCAACATTGCCATTGACATCTTAATACACAGTCAGGCGACCATAAAAGCATTCTCATCCATGTTCACAAATTTCTGATTAGTAGAAAGCTTTCGCACAGTGAACTTTAATCTGGGTATCATGACACCGTTAAACAACTGGCTGTGAAATGGCAAATATGCCGAAATCGGGGCATCGCTCGAGTCCTGTGAGGCGAACACGTCTGTACTCAAGAAATTAGAACAAAGCAGAAGACAAAATCCCACGAAGTTTTTCAAAAACTGCTGATTGCTGGTGGTCTTACCTTGGGAAACAGTCCGAGTTTACAGAAACCAGGCATTTCCACGAGGAAAAAACAGAGCAAGCTTAACAGGGATGAGCTTTCTCCGCTGAATGGCATTCTTACGGGTCTCAACTCATGATGACAATGGTCATTGGTACATCCAACCTATGCATAGGATGTCGCGACGAATTAGCAGAGTGAGAATCGTTCCACTTCTTCTGTGAGTGGGAAACTAGGAGAAAACCCATCGGAGAACTGAGCGATATGTAAAACTTTCCACTGAACAGCATGATAAAGTCCATTTGGGGCGTTCTAAATGAATCATTGAGTGTATCCAAACAATTCCCCGTGCCTCGCCTTAACTTTGTACCTCCTCCCCCACAACAAGTCATCCTCGTGCAAAGAAGCAGCATCGCATTACAGATTTTCACCAGACACCTCATAAATTGGGCTAATGGTAGTCAACTAGGGCTTCGACAAAGTGTTGTTCTTGCTTGCTGTGCGGAACTTAACACGATAACACTTTCATACCTCTTGAAGAGTTCTTTAAATATTCATTGGCCTTCCCATGTCCGTTGAAGTCACATTCAGCAAACAAAAACTCCTATTATAAGCTCTTCTAAAGAAGGTCTTGAACTTTTGGAAAAAAGTCATGGTTCTTCCTCTTATATTTTTTCACTTCCAATCTAAAATACATAAAACGGTCACTTAGCTACTCGCATGAAAGGCCCAACGCCTTGCTTTTTCACTCTGATACGATCCACAGTAGAAAATCTCCTGACTTTTTTTTCATCCAAGATACCATCGAATCTCAACCACAATTTATTATGCAAAAAGACGAAAACAAAAACATTTTCGAATGACCCTGCCTTCCATAGCTCCAATTCCGTCACTCATCGTGTTACTTTTCATTGAACACTTTTAGACTTTTAATTTTTACTGACACACATCCAGCTGACTTCAGTGAACCATCGAAAAATCAGTTCATTGGACGGAAGTAAGTCAAACGTAAACATGTGAAAGTAAGCTTTCCTCGAGACGCGACACCTCTTCAAAGTGTTTTTGTTTGAAACTGAAGCAACAAAAAGCCTTTAGATCCTAAGGTCAAATGTAAATGAAATGAGCTTCTGTCTCAATTCTTCTTCTTCCAACAATGTAGTTGTCATTGAGAATTTGTAATCACTTAGCTAGTTTAAATGGAAAACACGTTCGGAGCAGATACTATCTCACAAAAGAAGAAGTCATTTCCTTCCGAACATTGCATTCTTGTAAGTTTATGGAACATACACAACAAATATGTGAGGACGAATTCAAAAGGGAGAAGAAGTGTTCTAATATTTTGCGTTCTTTCATCTCAAGCAATAAATTTCGCATTTTGCGAGTTTCTGTTGGCGTTTTTAGTGTGACCAGGGGCCTATTTCATGAAACATCACATAGTTTTTGAACAAAGACATTTTGACAGTAAAAATTATGTGATGTGCCATCTATGAAACAGGCCACAGCTGTTTTTTGTGTGAAAGAAAAATAATGGCATTCATACAAGAACACTTTTGAGCATTGGGAAGATGTTTTTCAGTGAAATTAAATAAGGGTCTTGAAAGGCTTATGGTTGGCGTCCGCTTCTCTCATGACTAGAGTATCATATAAGCTTCCACACACGCCAATGCAAAACTTGGGATTGAAATGAGTTTCAATTGATCTGACTTGTTGAAAATGATTTTCTTCGGAAAAAGATTCTAGCATGGAGATAGGATTGATTTTCTTCGGGAATAATCCGGATGCAAACATAGAGATAATAGTTTTCCGCAGAAAATAATTACATATGTAAATAATCACGCAAAAGAGTCCGTTCAAGTTTTCAAGGCGAATCTCTTTAGTTCGGCTGGATTGGATTTACTCAGTTTCTTCGAAGAATGTGATTACTTCTCTTATTAAAATCTTGGTAACCCTTAATCTCGATGTTAAGGAAACTAAAATATCTCTCTTGCATCTTTTTCCATTGGAAACGGACACACTCCTTTCATCATTTCAACCGAGGCGACGCAAGAACGACGCGACGCCAACATTCCATTGGTATGTGAATGTAAAGTCCCAGTCCCACTGAGTCCCAACCAAAACGATGTCGTCGAGAGGAAGATTAACGAACACCATGGATGGGTAAACCTTTTTTCTTTTCTAGGGAAGTGGGACAATGGGGTCAAGGTTATTACTCTGAGTGTTCTCCCATACATGGTCATAGCGGACAAGGGTACACACTCAAGGAAAGGAGATGCATTTGCAGCAAATTTCTACACTAACAAGGTTAATCCGTTGGTTCATCAATTTGCATTAATGTCATAGTGGTTGTCGGCTTGGTCTTCTTCATATCTGTGCTGTTGGTTAATACTTGTGAATGTGCGTTCTAGTTAACTGTTAACTGTAAGTAGAATAACGACGACACTAAGTGGTAGATAGAGATGCTTATTGTAGATATATACGAATGTGCAGTGGGGAATATTATGATTTTATACTTCATTACCATAGCCGAGGCTCCATGACGATTTAAATCTTCGCATAAAACTCGTATCCCCATCCCCATACGATGCCTACATTTCAAGTTAAGCGGATGAGTGAAGACATCATCAAGAGTGATGCATGAACTTAAAAATGAGTTTTAATTGCTTGGAAAAATTATTGCTGCTGCGACACAAAATAATTTCCTATAAAACCTGAACAATGAGGTCAAAGATGGATGAGGAGGGGACTTATTGGCTCATTATGCAACTAAGTGTTTTACTAATGGACATACGAACGGATTTTGAACTTACCACAAAATGGTATTCCTTCCGGCATCCAAGTTCCTTTATCACAGACTCTGCGGGCAGGTCCAAGTAGCTCGAAGCCTCTTTCACATGAGTATGATGCAACAGTGCCGTGTGTTAAGTTCGTGTCCGAAAAAACTACGGAACTGTGAGCTGGCGCACCGGGAAAACTGCATACTGTTGATAAATCTGGAAAAGAGAAGGAGAAGAGAATTAATTAGAAAAAAAAAACGAATTAATGAAATTCAGTGAATAGAAAATATCAATATGCATTCGCTCATTGAGATAATAAACTGAAATTTTATCCATATCAAGAATTCCTCAGATTTGGAGCACTTTGTTTTGGAAATCCTATCACAAAAGACCTATTGGTTTGCAGGAGTGGCACCCGTTATAAATTTTTAGCGCTAGAAGCGACAGAAAAGTCCTATAAAATGTGAAAATGTGTGTTCTTTGTAAGCTCGTTTTTTTTGGCTTGTGCTAATCTGGAGCACTCGGACCTAATTGCCGGTCCATTATACTACCAAGGTTAAGGTAGCAGCCTTCCCTTTTTTGTGGTACAGTAAATGGAATTAAGGTGGTTGTAATTTCGCATCCTCAAGAGCGGCGCACAGATGGAACTGGGAGACTGAACACGATATCGCTGCACTTCTACTGCCCATTATGAAAATGGACACGAATGGGTCGCACGAACTTGCGATTGTATGCTAACTACGATATCAAAATCTTGAGGGTGAGTGCAATTTTTTAGTGTTAGCTCTCCATAATATATTTAGTGGTACAGGGCTGCCAACTATTATGAAAATTGAATAAATCACATAAAATATTGAAAAAAAAAATAAAGGGCTCGGCTAGTTTCTCATTTTCAAAAAATCTCAAAAATGATGTCCTAAAATATTGGAAAATATCTTGGGTATTTTTGAAATGGCAGAGTATAGAAGAGAAGCATCTCGGGCGCTCGAACTCATGCTCTGAAAACTTTAAACGCATTTTTCTCAAACTGCATTTTTCAAAATTTGCCGCAGCTGTAACTCACGCAAATATTAACGAATCGTCTTGAAATTTTAACTGCATACTCTCTATATGTTTTTGCAGACAGCACTTAATCACTTAGTCTACAATTTCAACGATCGGATGAAAATTATAGATTTGGCAGCCATCAAAAAACTTTTTTTGACGAAATTTGGATCTCTTCTTTTAAATTGCGGCCATTCTGTCAATTTCCAATTTTTCACTCCAATTATAGATGGCTGTATGTGAAAAAAGGGTCTACTTTAACGCCATTTTTTTATTTTCTTGTTACAGGTACAAGAAAAATTCAAAAACATGCGCAAATTGACGTCTTCTAAATTCAAGGAGTTCAAGACATGGTCCATATTTCTCTTGGATTTCAATATTTTAACTCGAAATTTCTTGATAATTTACATGAATATATGTTTAATAAACTCCTAAGATTACAGAATATTTGAAGCAATAGTTTTTTTTCACGCCTTCAGAAAATCACCTCCATTTGAGCTCGAGAAACTAGCCGAGCCGCTTAAATTAAATATCCCAAAGGCAACAAGTGAAAAGCTCTTTCTCGGTTAGCCCTTCGGGATCGGATAAAAATGTAGGTTCCATCCAATCCCCTAAAGGTATGGTTGAAACTTATAGAAACTTAATTTTCACCTTGCTTAAGTACCTACTTCGTGAAAACATCAAAGTCAGTCTATTTGGTCCTTTTACATGAAGTTAATTTCGATAAAATACCCAAACACCGATCGGATATCATCATCAGAATGAGGGCTGTGCTTACGGGTGTTTTGAATACGGTGCGAGAAAAGCTCAAGACGATAGGTTGAGTCAAAACAAGAAAAAAAGTCGTACAGAGGATTGAACCTATTTCCCTCCGTTTCGGCGGGAGGGAAAGTGTTTTACAAAGTTGATTTAGTTTAAAGAAAAAAAATATTAGGAAACTCAAACAACTAAGCTACTTACTACCACACACCCTAATGCTTTTGTAAGCTAGTGCTTTGTCCCTCAAAATTCGAAAAGTAAGAAAAGTATCTTTGGTATTATTTTTATTTCTCAAAAAATTAGAAAGATTTTTTCGTTTCGTCTGCTGTGTTTGAGTTAGAATTAATAATAGCATTGATTATTTATAGTAAAAGTGTCTTTTAAAAATGAAATTAAATAAAAATTTAGCCAAACTTTTATAAAATTAATAAAAAGAGTATCGCAACAAAGTGAGGAGCACCTGGGTCTAGCGCATTTCTCAAAACCATGCCATGCGAGCGAACTGCTTTTTGACAAAGTGCCTTTCATGGCAATGAGTTTACTAACGGAGGACTTGCCAATTCCTCGCGAAAGGCGATACCCGTGAAAAACATTTTTGCCTCTGCTAGGATTTGAACCTCGAACCTCTGGAAGAGCAGGTGGACATGCTAACCTTCAAACCACGGGTACCAACGAAGCTTTTACTTGAAGAAAAAAATTTATTTTTTTCCAAAAACTTTTGTGAGACTTCATTACTAAAAAACTATTCACTAAGCTAACTTGAACTGAAACGTTTATTAAAGAACAAGATATAAGAAAAAAAAAAGAAGAGATAAAACTTGAAACGTCGATTGAATTTCTCCTCGCTGTGGTGTAGGTGTTTAGAAGTGCCGGACTAGCCTCGTTGCAAGAGTAGCAAATACTACGGGCCCTGCACTCCAACGCCCATCTGACGATAATCAAAAAAAAGTAAAATATCTTACATGTCCTAAACGCAAAGCACATGGGCCATACTCCACTTTCATCTGAATATCTCCTTGGCTTGTTTATACAATAGCCCAATTTGACGCTTTTATGGCTAAACATTTTAAAGTGATGCTAATAATCGAAGCGTTATATTTATCAAAAACAACTTGTGAATTTATTCATTTTATTGCATCAAGCATACTGGGTCAAATTGCTTGCGAAACTAAGAGATGCAAATAATACTGTGTGTTTCATTAGATTACTCCAATATATCGGATGTAGACCAACGGACTCTGATAGTGCGCTTTTTTCTGCCATCTAGACCAGTGGAAAGATATTGTGTTCAGTTCTTGGTCATTCTGCAGAACAGCTAGCTCAACTTGATACTTGATTTCCTAAGAAAAAGAGGCATCGATGTCAAAGATTGTCGTGGGCAAAGCTGCGAAAATACTACCAACATGAATGGGAAGTACAGTGGCTAACAAGCCCGAATTAAGGAAATAATTAAAACGTAGAGTATATTCCGTCTTGCACATTCATAAAATTTGGTAGCTATGTGCGCAGCAGACTGCTGTACAGAAGCATTACTTCTCTTTGATTTCATTGAAAATCTCCATGAATTTTTTCTGCTTCTACGAACTCCTTCCCTTAACTTTTTTCATATGCTGATGTTTTTGTTTGACGTTTTCGATCTGTCAAAATTGTTGAGTGTGAAATCTATCTCTTTTTTTTAAGGAATTTGACATTAAAGATTCTACTTCAAATCTTCCTATTTTGAAACGTTTATCGGACACTAGGTGGTCAATCCGAGCTGATGCTACGTAGGCACTATTATGTGGATTTATGACTATTAAGCAAGCTTTGGAAGACATTTTCAACCATGTGGATCGAAAAGCGGAGTGCCGTAATAAATTTTATGGGCTAGTTTCTCAACGATGAATAAATTAAAAATGAAAATAATGACAATTACGTGGAACGGAATCCTAGAACGCTTTCAAGCGACTAGTGAACCTCTGCGTTCGTCTGATCCCGGCCATAATACGGTATACGCCTTTTATGAATTATTATATGACTACATCCAAGCAATGCGATCAACATTTTCAGATATTGAGACAAGAGTTAAAGATCTAACTAACTGTAAAGATAACCAGCAACCGACATCAAGATGAGTCCAGCAAAATACAAAGTACGACCACTATAGGGGCGAGCACGATCGGCGACTTTGCTGAAAATCCACCACCTTGACAACGTTTCCAATTTGAGGTCTTTATTTTCATAATTGATAGCGTATTGTCTGCTATATCTTAACGATTGAAAGTTTATCATTAAATTAATAGCGTTTTTGTAGTATCTCGACAACAAAAATCTCTTACAACAGAAAAGATTTTGGAAAAATCCACAGATGATTTGGAGAACAGCCTAAGTGGTGAATTGGTGCAGTTCACAGAGCTGCTGAAAATGATGTGGCTATTCTCATTGACACCAAAAAACAGAAGCCTCTGGAACAGTAATATTGAAAACTTTTATTAAATAATTTTTTTGAATCGTGTTTCACTTACTAAGAAATTGCCTTGGCCAACTATCTTTTTCATCTAAAACGATTAAAAATGAAATAACGAGCACGTGGGCCAAAAACGTCTAAATCATCTCACTTCGTTGAGTTGTCATCTCTAATTTTGACCAAATTAAATCCAGAAAAGTTCGTTTGTAACAATTTTGATATATTTCATGTACCCTAAGCTTCTAAGAATCTAAAGCAAACCAAGGGCCCCTTGACTAAATTTGCTACAGGCCCCGCGATGGCCTTATCCGGCACTGTGTTAAGTATAACGCAAGGTAAGTCAGTGATACAGGTTTTCGTTTTAATAAAGCAATAAAATGAATAGAAAAACTTTAAATTTTTCTGTTTAAAATAAAGTGTGAAACCAGCACGCCTACTAACTAACTCAAATTTGAACCCATTCTGTTTTTAGGCGAATGCCATTTTTCACAAGAAACCTCGCTTGACAAAAAATCTCTCGTATCCTGTGAACTTACCCCCCATAACGGTTGCGAAAGATTTATCTCCATTTAATCTTCTTTAAATGCTTTGTTGAGTGTTCAAAACGAAATAAGAAAAGTCACATGCAAACACAGACAGCTGTAGTTGGAAACTGCTAAGTAAAAGATGTACAAGATTCTGGTCTCCCAATGAAGTTGGTGCGGTATTACACAAAAAGCCGATTTACACCCATTCAGTTATGCTCACCTTTTATACTCACTTTCCCGTGTTCTCGACACAACAGATATCTTATGCAGGCATACACACACTTACCCCCAACCCCAACCACATTGCACCTAAGCCCTAAGCCGGTACTGACACAAAAAAGTCTAAACTTCGTGGGTAATTCTGCTCGCACTGCGACACATACCGAAAATTGGTACCTACAAAAAACACCCATCCACGTAAAACACTAACAACAAGAATGTGCTGCGAATTGTGGCATGTATTGGGGGTGCTTTTCAACTTGATACCTACTCTCAACGGAAAATCTCTTTGAAGATGGGGAATTCGCAGGAAATTCAGTGAAAATACACCTCACTAACGATGAATTGCCGGATCCGTTAAATCATAATTGCAATTGAATGAAGGAGATGATTTTAATGATCAAAAATTCAGCACCGCTGTAAGGGTTTCAATCTCAAAGATTAAACTCATTTCTTGGGTGAATTTTCTTTGAACACAAAAATAAGTAACAGGTTTTTCAACAGGGACGCTACAAAAGTAAAGCAACAGGGACAGCAAACGATGCCATATTTCTTAGTTAGTAAGGTTTGCTTTTTTTCATCATAAAAAGATATACGAACCAGTAACGAGTTGCAAATTTTAAAATCTACTACCGAAATTCGGAGTCAGTGGCTTCAACGTTAAGAGCGTTACGTCCAATAAGCGATGAGGCTAATTTCTGGCTGAACGGCTTCGTTAATAAACAAAATGTGCGGCATTGGTCAGGCAGCAAATCACAAGTACTCCATGAGTCATCATTGAATCCCAAAAAGAATACGGTTTAGTGTGGTTTATGGGCCGGCGCGGCGGTGTCATTGGTCCCTACATCTTCCGTGATGATCAAGACCGGTACGTTTCTGTGAATGGGGATCGCTACCGTTCAATGATAACCGAATATTTTTGGCCTCAATTGGATGATATGGGCTTGGAGGACATGTGGTTCCAACAGGACGGCGTCTGGACTTCTACAAGCGTGCCCATGGTGGCCATGCAAAAGAAATCGAGTTCCATACATAATGGCATCGTACTTTCACAGGAATAAAGAATTTCGCCGATATCAAAAACCGGTTTTGATTTATTTAAAAAAAACTTTTGTAGCGCTCTTATTGAAAAACCCTAAATTTGCTAAAACTGCTTTGCATTGATTTGTTTGTCTGTTCGAAGTCAGAATCCATTGCTGAGCTGATTATAGGATTCCTGAGTTGCATCAAACACGCACATCTGAGAAGACAACAATTTTCATTTACAAACCTACTTCCTCCAATCGAGTTCTCTCATATGACAACTTTTATTTTGAATTGTTTCTGTCTAATTTCTTACGTATATACGAGTATATGAGTTAGTTTATATCAAAACAGGATAATTAACTATTTCTAATAAATAAAGCCTCCATGATTTTGAGTGTAGAACCTCGAGCGACCTTTTAGGCAAGCACATATCCATGCCCTCACACATAAAGCGAAATAATGTGGGTTATAAATTATGTCTTAATAGCTATCATCATTCTGAAAACCTCATTTCTATGAAGTCCTTGCAAGCATTCCTCTCTCTCTATCATAAAGAAAGAATTAAGTGTCTCATGGATCATGGTGAAGTGCCTTCCAACTGACAGGAAACTATTTTAAAGACTTGAATGCAACCGGTGTGTGCCGAAGCCGATCATAGCGGGGATTGTCTTGCACATTCACGGTGCATTATTAAGTCGATGATTAGTCAAACAACAAGACAAACTATACGGGCTTTCAGTTCTTTATGCAACACACAACACAACACAACCCTCCTCACCCTCTATACGTTCCATTTGCCATTGACTAACCACTTAAGTCAGCTAGCTTGATGCACTTCTGGTTCAAAGAAAGAATCACTTGCATGAGCTATAAAAGATGGACGAGCATTCTTACGTGTATGTAATAGACGCTGATTTACAATGCAAGATTGAAAATCGCTAGAAGCACTTGCGGTGCCTGCACCAATCCGTTTAGTACACACATAGGCCAGTATATACCTGGCTGTTGAGAGTAAGTTGTGAACATACAAAAAAAGCAAAAACAAAAATAGAGATCACACAGTAGTGACTCTGGCTAGTATAGTATCTATCCAACCAACCATTGGCTAGCTTCTTTGGGCTTTAGTTGATGTTGGTTGTGATCTTCTCTGCAGAAGGCGGCCGACCGTTTGGATAAACTTGCTTGAACCACATGCCAAGTGGTCGTTTGGGCTGATACTACAAAAAGATAGTTATTGTTATACAACCGACAATTTCATAACGGTCAAATGAAAATAGAAATTATAGTCACTTGGTATAGTGGTAGTTGTTGATGTTGGTGGTGTTGTTTTTGGTTTGATGTTCCATTTTAGGAGTCACAACAGCAGTGTTTCCTGGTATGACAGCTTTCAAACTGGCCAAACTGGCTAAGCACTGAGCATGATATCCTCTCTAGCTGAGCAAAAATTATTGAGTCGATTAGTTATTGAATTTTTCTTAGAGTCTGTAGGTGCAGATGAATTTGTGCATGGACAGAGTTTAAAGGTGGATACAAATTTGTGATCGACTTAAGTGGGTTTCCATAAAGAAATTGGTCTCATTACTGAGGTCAAAACTTTAGTTGGTTGAAAAGTCTTCTCTCGAAATTAAACTCAACTAATTGAGTAATGAATGGATTTTCTATTGGGAACACAAGCTGATCCAACTGAGCAGATTTCATGAGATCGTTGTTCAGTGATTAAATGAATCGATAGTTGCAAAAAACCAATTATTTAATGATGATATTATAAGCCCTCAACTATCAAAACTGTTATAAATGCAGTGCCTCTGCTGTTGTAAGAGGTATTCTTGTGCTTATTCCCTAGTTTCAAATGAGATCTGCTTTGATAAAAATAAATGGGAATCAAGGTTTAAACCTCAAAGTTTGAGAGCAGGTAATTTTTCAAAGTGCCACCAATGTGTTGAGATGGTGAAAAGAAACCCAAGGCTGCTTTTTTTGCAAACACTTCAAGCAAATGACAATAGGAAAATGTGTGGTTACATTAGGTTACAGGGTCTTCCAATGTCATTCAATTTGATATTTAAGAAAAAATAACATTTTTTAAGGATGTTTATTTCACTGTGGTGGTACCCGTGGTGCGATGGTTAGCATGTCCACCTGCTAATCCAGAGGTTCGAGGTTCGAATCCCAGCAGAGTAAAAATGTTTTTCCACGGGTATCGCCTTTCGCGAGGAATTGGCAAGTCCTCCGTTAGTAAATTCACTGCCATGAAAGGCGCTTTCTCAATTAGCCGTTCGGAACCGGCCCAAAATTGTAGGTCCCCTCCATTCCCTCACAAGGTTTGGTTGTGAGAAATGCGCTAGGCCCAGGGGCTCCTAGCTCTGTTGCGCCACCCTATTTATTTTATTTATTTCACTGTGAGGAAGATAATGTGCCAATGAAAATGGAAAACAATATCAGTAAAGTGGCTTATGCTATGCATGCGGGAATATTCTTTTCGTGAAATTATTTATCACTAATCCGAACATTCACGAACTACATGAATATCACGAATTTCATGACGACTGAACCGATTGTATGGCCAATAACTCCAGTTTTATCTTTCACGTATCCTGACGGATAGAAGTTTAAGAGTGTAAAATTAAAATTTTCGGGAGGCTGATTTTAATAGTCTCTTCAAAAATTACAGAGACAGGAAGCTTTTCACTCAAAATTTGTACTCAAGTTCCCCTTCCCCCATTTTGGTAAAAAAAACACTGTCCGCATCACTAACTTCTGATTACACCCATTAATCATCGTTCAATAGCGCAATCCTCTCACCGTAAAAGTTTCTACATCCTCATTTTCCAATAAAAAGGCGCACTAGTCAAATGATGAAGATCGAAAGGCTTTTTAACAAAAATTCTTTGGTCTTACAACTGAATGCGGAGAACAAGCTCTTTAAGAGTAATTTAAAAAATTACTCAGCATCTAACAAGCACTTAATTAAATTATTACAATACTATTCCACCTAATAGCCTCTTGTCTGTCTCTTTGTAAGCGGTTTTCGTTTTAGGTTTAGCTGAAAGCTCTTAAGGATATCTTTACTAACTCCTTAACAAGTGTTTTACTTTTCAGCACTTATTGAAAACCTCACAAAGTAGCTATTGCTCAGAGGTCATTGAAAATCTTTCTACTCACTCTATAAAAAAAATTTTAAGATTTTAAAGAGGCTTTCAGAGTTTTATAGGCATTTATGTTTTGTTTGGCTAAAAAAAGTCAGTACAAAATATCAAAATGTTATGACCTGTGGAGAAAAACAGAAATTCAGGGAACTGCAAAAAACAAAATGTAAATAAAATTGCTAATCAATTTGGTCAGAATGAAACTGGAAGATCAGATGTCGCATTCTATGCATCAAAATGTCCTTTCTGCAGAAGACAAAATCGCTTTTATTAATAGAGACTTTAAGAATGTCCAAAATTTTGAGGAAAGTAATGAACATGATGTGTATGAAAATGTCCAAGAAATGGGCAGTAGAAATGGAAGTGTGATCACGAGTGACTTCGAAATATGTTGATGAGGTAGAAAAGTTTGGCACTGGGTAATTAAAGCATAAGCCACACTCAATTAACATCTTTTGTAGCGTAATGTAATAATCTTGTGAATTTAACAAATCCACCAAAAGACTGAAGAATGCTTTTACGGACACCAAGAGCGTTAGATATATGTATTTAACAATAGCAATCAAAAGTGGTACCCGTGGGGTGATGGTTAGCATTTCCACATATTAGCCCAGAGGTTCGTGGTTTGAATCTCAAGAGAGGCAAAAATGTTTTCATAAGGGTATCGCCTTTCGCAAGGAATTAACAAGCCCGTCGTTATTAAATTCATTGCGATGAAAAGCGCTTTCTCGATTAGATATTCGGAACCGGCAGAAAATTGCAGGCCCCTTCCATTCCCTCACAAAGCATGGTTGTGACAAATGCGCTAGGCCCTGGGGTATTGGCTATACTGCTTAGAAAATGATACACTCTGTAAGGCTATTTGTTGTTTTAATAAGATTATACATACTAAGAATTTTTTCACTTCATGCAGTTAGCTTCTCCTCTTTAGTCCCTTTTGAGTCATAACAACCTCTTTATGAATGTTGAAAGCGTGAAAACTCTCGTAAAACTGACACTTTAAGTACTTGATAAGAGGCAATGCAACATGCTTGCTCAATTATGCTTGTCAACGACATTATGTTGCTTTTATTAGGAAGGCTTACTGGACATAAGAAGCCTATAACGAAGTAAGTCCTGATACGAAATTCAGTGCTATTTTGTGTTTGCTTACTTACCAAACTTACCTTACCAAACAAAGCCAATTGACTTACAAATAGGTGTGCGTTAACAAACAAAGTTAACATGCAAAGACTGATGGGAATAGAAAAAGGGGAATTTACAACCCTCGAATGGGAAATTTTTCCTGGAAAATCTGGCAACACTGTGCCTAATTCCGAAAATCAACAAATACCCATGCCTTCACCAATGCCTTTTTTCAGCACTGTGGGCGACAACATCGATTTCAATTTTCACTTTTTCAAGCCAAGATTTTTGTGTATAAGAAATTAGTTTTTATTACCAATGACGTAATTACAGAAAAAAATGTGTGCAAATTGTTGCAATGCCATGATGTTTTTCACTCAAACAACTGCATTGCGCTAATTTAAGGTAAAACTATCGGAATCATTTCGTTTTAAACGAACCAACTCGTGTCACACGTTTCTCTTTTTTTATCTCAAATTACTCAAAAACGGGATGTTAAAACAACGAACAAGAACTATATGAAGCTTTTTAACCACTCAAATGACTCGTGTAAGCCCGTGTTAAGCGCACACGCCTGTGTGATAAAGCACCCTTAAGTAAAACATCAATGAAATGTTCAATAAATTAAAAACTTTTATTAATTTTTAATTTATTATGTAAAAAACACGTAGATTATCTCAGTTATAAAACTAATAAAAGCACCTTTTGAAAATTCTGCTGTTTTACTAAAAGACCTCCCTGTATTAAGCTTAGGGATTCTTGTGGAATGTACAGCCCTAGAGCGGTATCCTTTCAGATCGGCGTGCAACTGTCCGCAGCATCGGACGAAATCAGAAAAACATTTGCATAAAGTTGACAAAAATTTCACAAATAAAGCACTTGATCCTTGATCACACTTCAACGCAGTTAGACGGGTGTCTTTAAATAATGTCGGAGAAAAATTTCGAACAGCTGTTTGGAAGAATACCTCGAAGCGAAAACCTCCGAATCGTACATAACTGGATGATTTTCCTCTCCAAACGGATACCTCGCTAGAGTTGATAAGAAATCCGCTATAGGTAACCGATTGCATGGAACAATCCAAGGACCAGAAGTCTGAAAGTATTCTACAGTACAGATGAGAGTATGAGTAAATAGGAGCCGAGGTTCCTTTTTTTTCGTTCATTTCTGTCTTGTTTGCAGTCACGTAAGACAAGAGTGATATCCATCAGTTTATCTAAAAAATTCGGGCACAATTTTCATTCTTATGACTTCATCATAAACCATGTTGGGAATAAATTAATACCTACAATCTCTCCTAAAACCAATATACCAAGCATTTCAATTCAACGCTTCAGACATTTGTACACTTGGGCTGTTCTTTCTCTAACTGTAACCCATCCAATTACATATTCAAAGTTATCAAATTCCGTTCTTTGTTTATTTAATTCTCGTGAGTAAATCCAAACCCTGTTAGAATTAAAATGTCAATAAAAACTGTGTTGTCATTATGGTTCGCTTTGTACGACTTTTCATCCCATATTTTCTTACACTTCGATAAATTTGTTTACCCTCTTTTATGTACAGTACTCATAAGTAGAAGTAATAGGTGCTTAATTAGTTCAAAGGAGCAACAAGTAGTGGTGGTGCTTTTCAGTGACTTATTCACACACACACATTTTCATTTTTGTATATTTATTTTTTCAAAAAAAAATGTAGAAAAGGTGACTTACATGTTGTTACAACACGCTTTCAAAATGTAGAATGTTTCAAAACCGCGATGGAAAAGACTTAAGTACTTTTAGAAACTGACTTAAGTGACAATGAGTTAGTAAATCAGTAAATAAATACAAATGCTTAGAGTATCACAACAGGGATTGCAGAGGCCAACGTTTCTCTCAACCATATCTTGTGAATGAAGGGGACGAACACTTTTTTGTAGATTTCAAACTTTCAAGTGAGAAAAAGTTTTTAATGGCAGTGTAACGATTCTCAGAAAGCTTGCCGAGTCCTCGCGGAAACCGATATCCAAAGAAAAACAAATTATTGTTTTTGAGGTAAGAACTACAACTTCTAAGGCAGACATGCTCGCATCAACAGAAAGTAAAAAAAAATATTCTTAAGGTTAATTGCTGCTCAGTAAGAAGCCATAGTTTAATCTCAATGGCTTTCGGAACTCTTCTAATTCTTCTACAAAACCGATAAATCAAGGGTAAAATAATCATACTTCAGCCACACTGCAAAGTTCGTCATTATTTTTAATTATATGCAATTTTTATTACCAAAATTAAGCTAATGAACATTTTAAAATTCATATAAAGTCTTCCTTTTTTTTGTGGGGTAATCGTAACGTTTGAAAATTGGGTAATTATTTTTAACAAGACGATGAATTAAATCTCTTCCCCTACATACCAAAAACTCATTTGAGTGTTTTATAGCCGTTAGTGTAACGGCGTGGCGGCGGTGGCGGTGGCAGTGGCAGCGCGGTGGCAAACACTAAGAAGCTTAAGAGAATATATTATCGTGTATGTGGGTTTTACAATCAAGGATTTTGGATGAAGGGTGTGTCTTAGTCTATATTTGTGTTGCGCTCTCGAGTAAGTAGGTACTCATCTGCCACATAAAACGAGTAGAATATGTATTTCAAATTGTGTACTTGGCATGCCTCTCAACCTTGCACTTGTTTAATGTTAAAAAACATGAAGTTAATACATTCTACGAAACGTGTATCAGAGAAGAGATGGTTTATATTTTCATCTTAAGAAGAAAATTGAGTTGAGATTTCTTAAGAAATATTAAGCAATACTGCAACGTAGGTTCTTGTTTAACACGACTTGAGAAATAAATAACCATTAAGTAAGGTTTTCAAAAATCTATAAGTCTCCTTCAACGGAAGACTTCTTCCCTGGAAGAAGTGAACAAGTACTCGATGATTCGTACACACTCAGAAATGTTGTCTTAAGAAACTACTTAGTTAGAGGCGAAATCTGGCAAAACAATACTTTCATCACAGACACCAATAGAAATTAATGAGCAGGAACCATTAAATTCGCCGTAGAGTTTCTCTTGAGGAGCAGATGAATCTTGAAAAAAGTCATTGTTGCATCCCGGATTGCTACATTAGAATGGAATCTATATTTAAAGGCAGTCGCCGCGCCGGCGAGTTGGTGGTTCCCATTCCAGTTCTAAATATCTACACTCAGCCTCCCTCCCAGCTTCATGCCGTTGAGGTTTAATGCAAAGAAGCACCTTGTTTCCATCTACTCCACCACAAAAAAAGGGAAGACAGCTCCCCTAGTAGTACAATGGACCAGCAATTAGGTCTGAGTGCTCCAGTTTAGCATAATGAACTTGATCAGAATCATTGTTAGCAATACAAGCCTCGGGAGTCTAGATTGTGTTGAGTGTGATTTTAGGGTAACGTACACTTAGAAATTTCTGATGATAAGAAATCCCTTTTTTTTATAATCTAGGTGCACTTCAAGGGGTTGTGACTACCCTTATAATGTTGGAAAACACAGTGTGGGTACTAGGAAATAAGGAAAGGATAAGAAAGGAGATGGTGATGAACATTATTCCTGAATTACTGTACTTTGCAGTGCGTGGGGAAAATTGTGTTGGGTAAGGCATTCCACTTCCGGGTTAAACATCTAAAATATGAATCTCTGTACTTAAATGTACTACTGAAGCTGGGCTGGAGATAGAACTGATGAGCATTCCTCGCGATACGAGTGTTGCGGTCAATTTTTTAAGGGGTGGAATGCGACTGGACTGTCTGTAAAAATAGTAATAAGAAATAGAGACAGGAAGCGTTGCGACGATGTTTCAGAGAATCAATTGAATCTACAATCGATATCTATTTGAATACTTTATTTTGAACCCTGGTAGAGCAGCGCACGGATATTTGAGGAGAAGCTGTCCAGACATGGGAAATTTACTATAGTTTGGTACGTTTGTATACGCTTTATAAAGTGCAGCTAGATCAGAGGGGTTTGTTAAACTTCCTGCGTCGTTTTAAGAATCCATAAGCATTTTTGGCGATTTCAAATATGTGGTCGTTCCAACAAAGATCGTCGTATATAAGGAGGCTGGCACAACACAGTTCGGTGAGCCTATAGAGGCTTGACGCATTTCAGTGACCTACATTTTCTTACCGCTTACACACTGATATGAGTGAGAAAGCGCCCGCAGGTAACTTACTAGTTTTGAACTCATTTTTATTAAATTTTTTTAGATATTTTTACATGCTATAATAACTTAACTAACTTACACTACCTTAGCAGCTACTCTAAGTAACTCATTAATGCTAGCTCCTTTCAGCCTTATTTCCTCCCAAACATTATATAGTTCTATACTTTGGTCCATCACTGTTTTCAATTTACTTTAATGAACTCCCACCATTATTTATTTGTTCCTCTTCTCATATTCGCAATTGACTTCCAAATGGATTTCAGCTGCCCCTTTGGAATTATTGAGCATGGAGCTTTTTGTGATCATAAAGATCTCCAAAAAAATTCAAAACTGGTCCGAACAAAATGGTCTAATTTTTTACTTAAACAAATTCAAATGCGTCCTTAATTCAAGAAAAAGTCTTGAAAACTCAACTGTATTGAAAAAGTACCCAATAAATAATGTGAAAACTCCCAATAGTTTCGGATAGTTTAGAATAACCATGGCACAGGTTATGGAGTACTACGTACATGATGAATAATTCAGACTTTCACACGTTCTAAAACACGTTTAGCTCTTGCAAAGACTTTAGTTACTCCGATTCTGATTTATTACTGTGAATCTTACTGTAATTCCAATTGTGTCATACCCTCTATGAGCATAACTTATCATTGTAGGGTTGCTTAAGGTCATCATCTCCGGAAATCCAGCTGCAGAACCTGACCAACCAACATAGCTTAAACCTAACCTCAATGTAGGAAAACTTGAACGAAAAAATGGAAAAAGCTTAGAAAAGGATGAAAAACGAACATGGATAAAGTTTCAAAGGTCAGTAGGAGTCGCGATACTCTCGGCGTTGGTTTGGCTATGAAAGAGAATATGACACCAGTGACTAAACTTTTAGCTGAAAAGGAAAAAGCGAAAAGTGGAAAGACTTAAGAGTCATCTGCACTTGCCTAATAAGCTAACTGAAAAATGTAGATACCTATCCGGTTCTAACGCCGCGCCGCTCCCAAGGGTGGTGCCCATTGCAGTGGCAGGGTCGCAGTGACTCAATGTGAAAATCCCAGTCACACTGCCTAAAAACCGAAGTAAACCCGGGAACTAATACTACAGCTAGCAGAGGAGCCGAGACTTTCGACTCTGATATGAATTTCAATGTGTCGGTAAAGGGATCATTTTCGATAAAAACTGTTAGAACTCTCCTACTTCCGACCCCATCTTATCAAATTTTAAAGGACTAAAGGTTGATCACTCCAGACGGGGCAGACGCTGAGACTATCGACTCCGTGGCTGAAAAGGCAGACTTTCTTTCGAGCTCCCCAAACGCTCCTTCCCCCTCCAGTTGTAAGGGAATCCATGACTAACAATGGAACTGGCAACGAAAGTTAATCCAATCTCCCAACCCTCCCAAATCACGAAGTGAAGTGGAATGTAGAGAGAATTGCGAAAATACTAGGTTATCTACCTTAACCGAAAATTGAGTCGACGCAATCTTCCAAACTCGTAAACGAAAAAAAAACCTCGAATACTTAACGTCTAAGTGTCAACGTTCGTTCGTCGAATCAATCCCGAACACTAAAAGGCCAAGTGCATTGAACCTATAGTGAAACCAGGGCTCTCATATTGCCAATACGAAGTCTCATCTCTCAGAAGGCAATGTCCGACAAAGGCTTTGTTATCAAGGTAGTAATTCGAACGAATGTTTTCACCTTATACACTTGCTCGAAAACAAAACAACACTCCATTTTTTCTTGATTGTCTTTAACTTAAAGTGGCCATCATGCAAAATCATCAGCTTTTTAAGGCAATGTAGTGCAACGTTTAGGTGCGATAACGAAGAAACAAAAAAAGGCAGACCAAAACACTTCTGATACAGAGAAATGTAACGACATTTGAATTTGGTTAACCTCAGACATGAAAGAATCAAAATTCGGAAGCGTACCGAACGACGTATTCTGAGGTCAACACGACATAGCCCCACAAGCGGATCACTAGCAGTAAAGTGGTAGAGCTGTGATCCCATCGAAATCGAAACGTCAGAAAGGAAGAAGGAGAAGGAGAAATACCCAAAATGGCGCCCAATAGATTTATTTTTTACTGTCAGAAGGTTTGTGTTCATGTCGTCCAATAGAGTTTAGTACAATAAGTGTCGTTTTAATATTTTCTCCTAAGAGTTTTATTTATTTCCGGAAACATTCTCAGGTTGTTGAATTGTACAGCACTAACTTGGTTACTACAGAAAATAGACATAGATTTTTTAAAGCTGTTTGTGATAGGCTGTTGTAGAATTTGGGCTTGTTGAAAAAAGCGCCGCTCCGCCACCGGTAATTCATGACTTGTATTGCAAACCTAGAGTTTTGTGCTTAGGTTTTAGGTTAGATGTGGCTGGCAGGATACGAAGTCTGACATATGTACATAGACCACAGAGTTTCCACTGATAACGGAAAGTTGTACACCGTCTGGTGCTTATCTATCGACGAAGAGGATTGATCACCAAGTCTTTTCGCGTGCCTACGTACTTAGGTCTTAGAACTTTTCAAGTCATTATTATTTTCCAGATTTCTAAAAATTAGATGCCGTGGTGCAATGGTCGAAGATCGGGGCTTAACTCACAATTAGATCTAAAAAGCCTTATCGCGGATATTGCCGAGTGAAAAGCCTTCCGATAGTAGCACTGTCGCTGTCGCCTCGAAAATAGCTTCTTTTCCATAAATATTTTTTAAAGGAATGTTTGAAGAAATGCCCTCAAGCTTTAGTTTTTAATAATTTATTTATTTTTCATTTATTCAAATTCCTAAAAGATTCTCAATTTGCATATATAACAGTGAATAACGACTTCTCGGGGGTAGGCATTCGCTGAGTTTTATTGGCTCGCATTGGTATTCCACTTAACATTACTTAAAGAACATCATGTGTACCAAAATGAAAAATTGTATGTCCAAGAACTTTGAAATGTTCCACCAGAGTTGTAATAAGCCCGCAACCAAAGCACATTGTGAGTAATCTTCAAGTCTAGGTACTTACTCGAAAGCGAACAAAAACAATAGCCATGTTCCGTTACGATACGCATCCGTGACTGTGAATAATAGTAATTAACACCGCAAGTGCTTATACATTGGAACTTACGTAGAATAAGATTAGGTATATGGCATGGGGATATATTCATGATACTCCCTATCGTTTCTGAGTTTAAAGATGGAAAACACATCGAACTATATTAACCTTTCCTACTGACTCCGACGCAACGTTTGCCGACGAAATAAAATGGACGGAGAACGAAAATTCGTTTTTATTTGCAAGAAATTTCAGTCGCAACTCAAGTAACTTTTATAATTAAACAGTATTGGTATCTAATCCAAAAAAAAGCATTGTGAATGCACACTGCTGACGCAGAGTGCTGCACTTCGCTTCGAACCTATCAGACTGTGACGAACAATATTCACCTGATATATCTTTTCTTTCATTCGGATTCAACTGAGCTGAGCAAGTGTATGGCTTGCACCTGCAACATAAAGTATAAAAAAAAAATATGCACTACCTCGTCTACCAAAAGGGAAACCAACCATTCAAAAGATTTTGCAGATGTGGTTGAAAATTTCACTTCTTCTACGACGATATACGAATACGATTGACGATGCCAACAACGACGACTCTCGAGCTCTTTGCCCTGTAAAATTCCATCTTGTCAAGGTTGGCGATTTCTCTTTTTTCCTTAATAGAATTAGTCTTGTGATTTTGTCGGCACAGAGACTTCAATCATCAGTAGTTGGTAATCAATAAATAAACACCTTGGAGCTGCCGTGCCGTTACAAAAGATGAAGAACCTAACGATTATTTCATCAGTTAATTAAAATGATGGTTCATCCGAACGCCCATAAAAAATTACACAAAGAATTTCAAGTATCTTTTCTAATTTGCATAAATAGAAGTTGTCTATCTGACCCACTTTTGGTCAGGTTTTTCTTTTGGAAAATTAAATAATCTCCCAGCAAAACGAATTCAATAATCATTTTTACTATCGTCGTAGCTGACTTGGTCGTTCATTTTGTTTGGCCAAGTTAATAGCCAACGGAGTGTGTATCTATAGCTAACTAGTTTTAGCTTTAGCTTAGATTGAAATGTGTTAGTTGGTATAGAGAGCGCGTTTGATACTTTGAGATAGTGTCCGTTCTTTTAACCCAACCTGGGCCGTTTATTTATTTACTTTTTTGTTGTTTTTGCTGCGCTTGTTTCTTCTAAATAGCGTTCTTGTATCCGCACATGTTGTTGGAGTCTTTTTAGTTTTTTTCTTTCTTATCAACCGGTCTTGCATGTTCATCGTAAAATAGTCACATTCCGATTTCAATCGGCGCGGCGGCGACCAACGTTCGGTATTCACACATTTGTTTTGCCATGAATTCCTCAGCTATAGCCGTATTTCCAATACCTCCCTATCTACCTTCCTACCTACCAACAGTCTTTAAGATTTTGCAAAGCAACAAGTGCTTGGGAGACGAAATTTGTTGGTGCACCTTAAGCTGCGTTGCGTTGGCTTGGCCACCAAACCAGAGGAGGCCTTGGTACCACATTTTATACTGTTCTTAGGATAGAAATGCGTGTTCCTTTCCGTGGGGTTAGATAATATGGGAAACAGGAATTTAAGTAGAACAAAATAACGGTGGTTTTGATGTTTATGTTTTGGCTTTTGATTGCAATTGAGCATTTGATTCACTATTTATGTATCTACACAATTCGAATTTAAATAAAGTTAAGTGATTTATAAAAAAGAAACGGTTTAAGATGTTTAGGTGTAAGTGCTTTGTGAGTGTATTTGTTGCTCTATGTTTATCCGATCAATGTCAATTGTCAACTCCAGGTCAACGATGGAACTTCAAATAATCAAGAGTTTTTCACTATACACGAATTGCCATCATAAAAAAAAAAACCTAAATGCGGAAGAATCATTTATTTAATTTTCAACAGAACAGAAGGACTCTCGTCCGACTTTGATTCAAGGAGTGTTTCCGAGAAAAAACATTTCAATTTCTTATTCTACTTGTTTGAATGGGGAGAATGTTGGTTGTCAAGAAGTTAACACATTTCTTTCAGTTAACTTAATGGACACTCCATGATAAGCTTAATTTATATCACACGAAGTTTATAATCTGAACTTACGGGCATGTATAGTGTGTCCTTTTTTTGAGTTTTCTTCTTTCTTAATATTGTGTGTCTAGATTAAAGATAAATCCAGACAACTGACAACAAATGGAAGCAGTTTTGTTAAATAAAATGGCATTGAGTACCTATTTGGCGATAGTTATGGAATGTGTCTTCTCTGTGTGTTTGTATTTTTAAAAAAAGGATATGATATCAAAGTTGCTCTTTCTCAATATTTTCAATTACAAAACACAGTTTATTGTAATGGGGTGGTGCCAGTGGCGTCGTGACTAGCACGTCTATCTTCAGTGGGAGTTCGGGGTTTGAATTGTAGACACATTGTTTTTATGGTTATTGCCCTTAGCGAGTCCTCCGAAAGTAATTTAACAGCCATGAAAAGCGTTTTTTCGATTATCCGTTTACAGTGACCTCCATTCCTTTCAAGGTTAAGAAAAATGCACTGTGCTTCCAAGCACCCCACTCTGTTGGGCCACTCTACTTAGTTCTTCTTGTGCAATGCAACTTGCAAGCAACTAAATGGTTGAAAATGTTCATCACTTGTTTCTCTCGCGTTTTTGAATGTGAAGAAGGGCTGATCAAACCACATTTTGATTGCAACTCGATTCCGAATTAAGTGTTTTAGGAGAAGTTGTGATGTGAGTTTAAAATTCGTAAAATCTGGGTAAATATAAAGACTGATGAGATTTTTTTCAAGAATGCGCATCTGCTCTATCTAGAGCTCTGTTTCGGTCGTACAGTAAAGTACAGATATTCATATTTTCGCCGCTCAACCAGGATGTTGGTTGTTTTACCTAACTCAAATTTAACCACTCATTTCAATGCGCATAGACTTAAAAATAGTGTGTCTCGTCATTTCCGCCTTTTAATCCTTAAAATAAATAAATAAAAATTAATAGGGTGACGCAACAGCGAGAAGCCCCAACTCCTAGCGCATTTCTCACTACCATACCTTTTGAGGCAATGGGGGGACCTACAATTCCCTTCCGGCTTTGAACGACTAATCGAGAAATGGCAGTGAATTTACTACCGGAGGTCTTGCCAATTTCCCGCAAAAGGCGATAACCGTGGAAACAATCATGCCTCTGTTGGGGTTCGATCCACAAACCTCTGGCTTAATGGGGTTTTCTTATTTTTCAAAATTCAAATTATTTCCGAAGTTAGAAGCCGTCTATTGACGTCGAAACAGACTTGAATTTCATTTTACTCGGAACTTTATAAATGCGTTTTTCTCAGAACATACTTTTTCTATATGATACTCACGATTTCGAGTTCGATTTCGAGTTCTACTGGACCGATTTACTGGAAGTTTTTAGAAAATATTCATTATAGACCTCTCTCGGGCGTGAAGCAGCTTCATCCCAATTTTAAAAAAATGCGATCAACTCAAAAAACGGTAAAAAACGGTTAGTTTTCTTCAAACAGGCGCCATTTTGTCAAAACAAAATTTTCACTATCGCTGATTCATGCGATAGCGACATCATTGCAGATTGAGAATCTTTTTTCTTTTTCAATTCGGATGACTAGGAGGATTGAAATCACGGGTATGTTCACGGGTAAATTTTTTGTGATACCCCACTTCATCAACTGCTATAATTAATATTTTTAACCTTTTTTTTAGCTTTATGTTGTAACATTAACAAATAACTGACAAAAAAATGGATGGTAAAAGGTTTGATTGTCTTTTTTTACGACACTTTAAAAATTACTTAAAATTCATGGCCCTTGACTAAAATGCCTCCTTAACAGGCAGATATGCTAACCATCACGGGTACCATTAATCTAATCCTTAAGTCCCCTTAAGGGACCATGAGCTCGGACCTACAAAGGGACCTACAAATTTTTTCCTGTTCCGAACAGCCCTGGACGGAAGTATTCTTTTGGCAGGACTATTTTTCAATAAGTCAACCAAAATACATCCAAAAAAGCATTTAAATCAAGAGACGACCATGAATATAAAGTACATATAGAAGCAAAGGCTTAAAACAGCTTATTTAGATTCACATAGTAAACCAGACTAAGTTCCTTATCATGAGCATCGAGTCGAGCGTTCAACTAAAATTGAATGTTTTATTGGACCTAATTTAGTGGATTATCATCAGTAACTTCGATCATTTTTCTTCAACAGCAAACTCGTTGCGCCAAAAAACATCAATTTCTTCAAAGTTTTTGCCGCTAAAATCAGTAAAACAAACAAAGCTTGCAGAAGCATTCGCCTTTAGTCGAACATTCTAAAAATCTAAGAAAAAATTTTGCAAAGATTGCTCATTTGGCATATTCATGTTCAAAGCAGAGGAAAGGAGAACCCCGCAAAAAGGAAATATCATTCAGACAACATAGCGACAGATAAATGCAACAACATCTTTATCCCAAACATGGAGGTTTCTCCTGACGGATTCTGAAGCCGACGCAGCGTAGCATAAGGCGTAGCCCAACTGCGGATCACTAGCTTGAAGCAGTTTAGTGAGAAAGCTGGAATCCCTTCAAAAATACTATGCTTGTTGCTTATTTACCACGATACAAATTGTCTTTAGCTTCTTATTTTGCCTGTCTAGTTTGATGAATTTCCACCATCAAAAAATAGATTTTTTTTAATTCATAGTTTTGGAGATATAGCCTTGAGAGGAAGTCACACACTCGAGGACAGCCGGACTAAGCGCTCAACACTTTAAACACGTTTTTCACGAAACTGTGTTTTTAAAACCGGTGGACAAGATTTCTCGAAAACTGCTTCCGATCTTGACAAAATTTTAAGGCAGGTCTTCAAAAAACAAGTCACAAGGACGACGCCGGATATTTTTCTTTCGATTGAAATAAATTTCTACAGAAAAAGTTTTGTGATATTTTTACCAGAAAATTTTTGAAAATTGCGAAAAGTCCAATCTTCCCACTGTTTTTTTTTCCTTTCTTTTTTTCTTCGTTAAAGTTCTGGTTTATGGTTTCAACAAAATTTGTTTTCTTTCATAGAACCTTGTAGAAAGCTCTGGAAGCAGTTTTTTTTGCCAAGGGTCGCCGAAAAAGATGTCCCAAAGTCGGAGTTATGAATATTTTCTCAAGATAACTTCCAAAACTTTTTTATAAGTTTGAATCTTCAACAGAGTCAAAAGTTTTAATAAAATATTTTACTTTCCAAATTAAAACAAATTTTTGAAAATAAGCTGTTTTTCCCCCTTTGAAACCCGTGTTACATCTTAGTTTAGTTGATCTGTATAGGCAGCCAACATTTTATTTTGCTTTTGTAAATAGGATGGTACTCTCCGGATGAAATAATAAAAAAAAGAAAGTATTTAAAAAGAACCAGTGAAATTGTAATTTTCGTTTTTTAATTCATACAGTTCCTACTGGAAACATAAGAAACTCCGAAATTTACGTTCTTTTATTTCAAACTCAAATTCACGGCCACTGTAAAAAAAAAAGCAATAAAAGCAAAACCTTATCAGATTGCGTTTGATAATTATTTTTAAGAAAACGAAAGTTAAGTGAAAAAAGTCTTACCCAATTTCAGAAAGTTAACACTTCTTATACGCAATTAGTTTCTATAAACCATTTCTACAGCTTCTCACTTATTATTCGACGAACGTTTGCCTATAATTTATAGTTTCAAATGTAAACAACAATAATAATTAATAGCTGTTTGGACTTGTGCACTTGTGTCAATGTCTACATACAAAACAACCCAACTTACCATATTTGTTTTGTCTCATCCAAACAAGATGCATTGTCTACGCTAGTGAGTTTGTTTGAATAGAACGAAGTGAAAGTAAGAAGACAAACTACCAAACCCAAAAATTGATATTCTTTAGAAAATACACAATCTTTCACGTACGAGATGACACTGGGTAGAAATGTTTCTACTTTCGATTCATATCTTTGAATTGAACGTGGAAATTGTTATTACTGTCTGAGCCAACATAAGCTTCCTGTAATAAATGAGTTTTTGTCTTTTCTTATCTCAGACATCATCAGTATCACGTACTTCTGTGCTAATGAGATTAATTGTGGACAATAAGAAGGCACAATTTGATGTTGTTTGGATGTTAGATATGAAAGAAAGTCTGGAAATTAACTGACAAATGCTTTGAGCTATTGACCCTTAAGGTGTAAACATTTGAGCGAGTTTCTTTCTTTAGACTAACGTCGCGTCGTGTCGTCGCTTCAGGGCGAGGTTTTATTTCCTTGGATGCTGAAGCATTTCCGTCGCTTGATTAAAAATTTAAGTACTATTTCAACAGATAGTTAGTTATAATCACCCAAAGGGCGAAAGACGATCGCCTTATTATAGGAGCAGCCAAATCAAACCAATGAGCTTACTTTCTTGTCTACTTTGCTCAATATTAAAAACACACTTTGTGTTAGATATGAAAACAATCCAAAAACATCCACTAATGCCTATTTAATGGGAAGAAAAAAAATTACCTGTTTTAGTATTTTATATAAACAAAAGATGGCCATGGCCTACATAAAATTATATACAATTCTGCAGTTTGTCTTATTGAGATGGAAATTTCAAAGTGAGAGGTACACAAACTCATCTACCATCTACCCAAAATGATGTAGGGTATTTTTTTAGATGGTTCGAATTTAAGCACGAGGATTCCGTCCAAAATACCAAACCAAACTTCCTAGTTTTCGATAAAATCCAGGAGTCATAAAAAAAGGCGACCAGGTTTTAAAAAAGAAGTTGTAGTAGAAGGCTAAGAAAACTATTGCATCGGTAAATAAATCAAGTCTGGTTGTTGCAAGAATGTTGTAAATTTGTTAACACAACAAAAATTGGCTTAATTAAAGATGCGCATTACCTGATGTCGTGCTTTTTTTTATAATTAACACGCACATTAACGGGCTATGACTACCCTTATAATGTTATAATAACACAGTGCGAGCATTTAGGAAAATAGGAGATGATTTGAAAGGAGACACCAATGCACGTTGCTTTTGAACTTTTGTGAATAGTAATGCAGGGGAAATACATAGCCAGGTAAAAGATTCCACATTCGGGTGGTGCGACTGAAATACGAATCTCTACACTTGACTTTACGTCCGAAGTTGGGCTCAAGGTGAAACTGATGAGCATTCCTAGCGAAAAGGGAGTTGCGGCTAGATTTTTTCAGGGGAGGAATGCAGCTGGCTACTTCACTAGAGCACTATTTGTGAAAAAAGTGATAAAAAAGACAGAGACAGGTAACGTTTCGACGATGTTCAAGAGAAACAATCGATTCTACAAAAATTGAACTATCCACCTATCAATTTTAATGCTCTATTTTGTACCCTATCAAGTAGGCGCAAGGTGTTTGAGAAGCACCTGACCAGATATGGGAGTTATACTCCAGTTTTGGACGGATGAAGGCCTTATAAATTGTAGCCAGATCAGAAGGGTTTAAGAACTTCCTGCATCATCTCAAGAAGCCTAAGCATTTAGCAGCGTTTTTGGCGACTTCAAATATGTGGTCATTCCAACGAAGATCATCGTTTACACACATACCAAGTACTGACAGCTTTTCGGTTTCTTCGATGCCGGTACCATTCATGGATAATGGCAATGGGGGAATGTTAAGCTTCAACGACAAGAGACAGCATTGAGTTTTCGAAGCATTAAATTCTACTCGTTTTTTATGACCCCATGTATCAATGCTGTCAAGGTCAGAATTCAATGAGCTTATCATACGCAATCGTTTAAGTTCCACATCCGAAGAGCAGGGATGTGAACTTGGAAACGAATATGAAAAGCCGAGGGTCGAGTCGTCAGCAAAACAGTTAAGCGGATTAGAAGTTTCAGACAAGAGATCATTTATGAAAATGACGAAGAGAGTCGGAGACAAAACGGAGCCCTGGGGCACACCAGCATTTATGAAGTGGGTATCAGACTTGAAGCCATCCAACACAACTTGTATTGAACGGTCGGAAAGGTAATTTCTAATCCAACGAAGAAGAGACTCATCGATACCAAAAGCACGCATTTTCGATAAAAGAGCCTGATGCCAAACTCTATCAAATGCTTTAGAAATATCAAGTTCAATAATCTTACTTTCTCCAAAACAATGTAGAGATTGGTTCCACTTTTCGGTGAGATGAGCCATCATATCATCAGTGGACCGTTTGCTACGAAAACCGTACTGACGGTCATTAAGAACCCTTCGTTCTTCATGATATTTCATAAGTTGACGGTTTACCAACGTTTCCATGACCTTGGAAGGAAGGGACGTAAGTGCAATTGGACGGTAATTGGAAGGGGAGGAAGATTCGCCTTTTTTAGGGACCGGCTGGACAAATGCAGTTTTCCATCTGCTCGGAAAAATCCCAGCAGAATAGGAAAGATGGAAAAGTTTACGCAGTGGTTTTGCCCCATGCGTAGAAGAACACCTCTTCAGAATAACGGCGGGGATACCATCTGGACCAGCGGATTTATGTATGTTGAGATCTTTGAGGACTCTCGCAACCGAACGAGTTCGAAAAAATATCTGCTTCATAAAAGAATTTGCAAGATCAAACTCAGGTGGAGCCAATATGCTGTCAAGAAGTGTTGAGCAAGCAGCAAATTGGGCTGGTAGCAAATTAGCTTTATCGATAAAGCTGACAAAGAGAGGAGATTCATTGAAGACGAGCGATGGGACCGCTGACGTGGTCAAGTTCTTAATGGTCTTCACAAAAGACTTGACAGATCCGACCGTCGTCACATTGACAGAAGCCTTCTCCTAGAAGTCTGCTGACAGACCAGAGTCTGGTTCAGGCATTCAGAAGGATTGAAAGCTTCTTTTTTCTAAATAAGGAAACTAGTTTGCTTTATGTAAACATGAATGAACACTGCCAATATGTAGGTTAGGTTAGGTAAAAGTGGCTGTTAGCTCTGCTTACACACTTAGACTCGTTGGGCCGATTTTGATACCGCGATGGATCAAATGTATTCCAATCCTAATAGAACCATTTCAACTTACAATGAGAGACGCATGGCGTCGATGTGAGTAAAATCACTATGGTCATCTAAGTAATACGAACCTAGGTGTATCCTAAGTTTGAGAGCTTTAACAATGAAAATGGGAAATAGTTTTCTCACCCCCCCCCCCCCCCTCCCCCCTTCATCCGTACAGCTTTCTACAAAGATCGTTTGTGACGACTTTTAGCCTTGTGTCTCCCAATAAGACAGTGTCCTGTGATGACAGCTATCGTCGCACTAATGTGTTTTCTTTTGAGAGAAATCAAGCCGTTCGAGTGCTTAAGATCCAGCTTGAGCCAGATCTGTTTCGTTGCGTTACACGCTAAGCTGCTTGACAACTCAAATTAGTTTTCTTTTATGAATCCTGCCTTAGCAAGAGTTTTTATATAGCGGTGGTATCCCGATACTCTGCGTTTTCAATGAGAAGGGCAGAAGTGTTCCGTTTTTGGCGAGTTGCTCTGCTTTACAGCTTCGTGGAACGTCTCTATGCCCCGGCACCCAGCACAGGTGAATGTTAAACTGCTCTGACATCTCCCTGAGAGATGATCGGCAGCTAAAGGCTGGAATAGGGTTGAAGGAATTCAATGCCATGGATTTGATGGCCGGCTGCCTGACTGTGAAAAGATGCATCTGTCCTTTTTAGGTACCATGTTTTCTCCGAGCCAAGACAAAGTTTCGCTAATTACCATCACCTTCGTTTGGAACACTCTACAATGATCTGGAAGCGAGATGTTCAATTTTATTTCGTCTGAAAGGACACACCACATTTATTTATTCCTTCAATTGTTTTCGAACCGTTCGTGTAAAAATGGACGTATTCGTTTTCTAGCACTGCTCATACCTCTCATTGGAAGTCCTCAAAAGAATTGGAGACTTCAGGAGCTAGGAGGCTGTACTTGCAAAGCTCCCATCAGTCCTTTTGATAATTTTTTCTTTTGCTTAAATCAACCGAGCCTTTTACTGTCCTTTGCAAGCATTTTGTTAATTTCAACAGCTGAGAGTAGGACAAATTCCACAAGGAGTATATGCCGGTCATATTCTTAAATAAACACGAGAGACATTTTTTGGTCTGCGCTATACTGTCTCATAGCGAAACAGCTTGACCACTATTATCTTGATCTCAAACTGTTTATCTTACAAAAAACGCGCCGACTTCACTAGCCTACGCATGAATTCGATCTCAGAACAGGTTAACCGCAGAAACCGCTAGTCGAGTTTCTCAACTACAAGCCTCTTACAACAAACACAACAGTAAAATGAGAATTTAAATGATAAGAGCTCACAATTACTCAAATGTGAATCCCTATTTATCGCCTCAAAGGTGCTAATCAAAAGGCTTTGAATATATTTAAGTGTCAAATCATGTCAATCCGCACACAAGTCCCACCTAAAAATGAATTTTCAGTCATGAAAACACTTAATTTAAACTAAGAATGATTTATCGACCATACCGGGGCTCATATCTGAATTTGATTATTTTATTAGATACGAGTTCATCGACTCATATTCTCAGAACCTTATTTAACAGCCCCAATAGATCAGCAACGACTTAAAAATGCAAATCAAGTTCGAACCTCAAGTCTTTTGTTTTGGAGAGACTTTCAATGGAATAGGCATACCTCTACCAGCCGTCTGTTATACTCAACTGGAAAAAATAATAACTGTTATTGAGAGTTGAAGAAATACATTCTTCTTTTCTAATGTATTACTAAATCTTGGTGACATACGAGCAATTTATGCAAATGAATAAGCCCGTTCGCTTCAAAGGCATTGCCATCATCTCATACGTGAGTGAGGTAAAGCTCATTCTTTTTCTTCTTCTTCGATTTTTCTTTTAGTGTATTTGTTTTTCTTTCATTTCAAATTTCAAGAAGCATAAGTGAAGCACAAACATAATCTGATGTAAGAACGGTAGGCAAGGCATTCATGCGAGAAGTATTGTGTTACCAATTAGTGCGCACATTTAGAGTTCAATGTAAGAATGTGCAGATGCCATAAGAAGAAAAGACAGAAAGAAAATGAGCAGAAAAAGCGAGACAGAGAGAGAGAAAGAGAGATGGAAAAAAATGTATGATTCTGCACCTCAAATTACGTTTTGCTTTATTTTTTGCTGCTCTGATTGAAATATGATACTGTTATAGCGATACAGAGACGTGTTTATTTACAGTATCCGTGAGAGAATGTATTGGGGAAGCACATTTGAAGAAGCAATATATAATGTGCATCATGATAAGCATGACAGAGCACATATACAAATGTGCCAAAGACCATTTGTCAAAAGAACTTGTCGAAGAACTCGAAAGCAAATCCAGTTCCAACTAAGTGGAAGAACATATTATTTAATATTGACAGTTGCAAAATCGACAAGAAAAAAGTGGGACACACTAAAGTAAAATGGGGGGAAAAAACGAAAAGAAAAACACTCGTCCGACCAGAACTTGAGTCTTCTGATTGCATGTCATCTGTTTTTGTTTTTGGCGCAGGATTTAGGTCAAATAGATTTGATTTATGATTTTAAAATGAAGTCAAATATGCGTGCGCGTAAGCCAGTTCATGAAAACGGCCTTCGATGAACTGGCTTTTCGGATTCCTGACACGAATTTATTTGATGAGTACAGTTTAATGAACTCAATTTGTTTTTGGGTTCAAGTTTTGTGCAACATTGTTGTTTTTTATGTGTATTGGGCTTTCGACACGGCGGAATTACTCAAGTGGGTGGAATGTGTGCGCGCGCCTCACTGAGTAGCAATAACTTTAAGGTGATAGTCAATTTGAGGCACGATTTTTTTCTTTTTTACTCAACTTTTAATGCCTTGACTATTTTGAGGTGGCTTGAGCAGCGAGTGAGTGGTGACTGGTTGTGTGTAAGCAGATAAGCATTTTTGGTTGAGAAGCGTGACAAGAAAGTATTTTCGCAATTCGGTGATTCAACGATTTGGATGTGCCGATGTAAGTAAATTTTCATGTCAAAAAAGGCATAATAAACTGTGTTACCATGTGTCTGGACGTAAGCGCAAGAAATTAATTGTTGTTAAGTTAGGAAACCAGGATATGATTTTTTGCCGAATGTAAAATGGGAATCTTTACCAAAGATCATGGAATTATAAGACTTCGTCTTTCTTATCCATACATACGAGTAGTATCCTCTGCCAAGCAGTTTTTTTTTCACAGGTAGAATGAAAAAAGCAAATTGCTAATATGTTTATTTCATCCGCATGCTTCCACGGGAATGCGACCAAAACGAAAACATAAACGAGAATTTAGTGTTCGTATTGAAAAGGCTTCAAATCTACTGACCTGATTTGAATAGGAGTGGGCACCAAAGAAATGACACAGACTTTATTTTCAGAAACCAAAACGTAAAAAATGTAGTTACTTAATAGTAAAAAATAAATAAATAGGGTGGCTCAACAGAGCGTGGAGCCTCTGAGCCTAGCGCATTTCTCACAACCATGCCTTGTGAGGGAATGGAGGGGACCTACAATTTTCTGCCAGTTCCGAACGGCTAATTGAGAAAGCACTTTTCATAGCAATAAATTTATCAACGGAGGATTTGCCTCGCGAAAGGTGATACCCGTGAAAAAATATTTTTGCCTATGCTGGGATTCGAACCTCGAACCTCTTTAGTTAGGTTAGAAGATGGACATGCTAACCATCACGCCATGGGCACCACAGCTTATTACTAGTTACACAGGCTATTTTACATCCCAAGAACTAAAATACCGGTGGATTGTGGATTCAAATTTTTTGCAATATTGCAATTCAGTGGAAGGCAAACCTGGAAACTTCTTTACCTTTTTTACTTGATTTGATCATCGGGCGGGTCAATAGTCATTTAATTACATAGCATAAAGCAATGTCGCCTTCCTTTGAGTCATATAATGCTTAGAACTTTTAAACTGCTCAAGGAATTTAGATGAGGGTTTTTTTTAAAGTGGAGTTATCCAAGAAAAACGTTTCTGTATATTTCATCCTAATATTCTCACAGGAACGGGAACGGTATTATACACGGGGGCATAGATTGGAACTTTGAAACTGCCTGACCGGTTTCAAAATTCTTGCACTGTCAGAGTGCCATTCATTCCCATACTCTAAACGAAAACTATGTGTTTGCATTGAAAACGCTCCAAAACTACTGATTCGATTTGAACGAAAAAATGGTGTAGAACACGGGAAATGACATCGGCCACATTTCCTTTCCACATTTCCTCGAGAATGGCAGTCTTCTTGTCAACGTTGGGGAGCATACGTTTGGTCTGTCTGCAATTCTGCATTCATATGCCATCTACGTTTGTGCTCTTGACAGATTCAATCGTTGATTGATGCCCTCACTGAGGACTTAGGTAGACCTAACGACGGTTCAGGTCCTGGAAAAACTGTCTGAGATCCTTGTCTAGCAAGTTCATCGGCGATTTCATTTGCAGTTATGCCGTGATGGCCTGCAACCCAAACGATACTCAGTAAATTTAGCCTTCCGACCGCACCCAGAGAGCTTTTGCATTCCTGGATAACTTTCAAAGAAGTTATAGTGGGTTGAGAAGGGCCCTAAGCACAGCTTGGCTGTCGCCGCAAACACAAATATTTCTCCCCATCCAGCCATTGTTCATAACGTAGCTTATAGCCATTTGGATAGCATACGCCTCCACTTGGAAGACTTATGTGTATGAGCCTGAAGAGGCATGCGGTCGTATATCATCGTTCTCCACAAAGGTGCCAGTGCCAGATCCATCCAGATTCAACAGTGCGTCGATAGCAGCAAACTATTCCTTAAAGTTTGGTGAACGGAGCAATAACGTATTTACACGACGCATAGGATACCATTGGTCTTATCATAGCCGTATAGATCCAAAGGACCCTTTTCGGTGAAAGACTCCATGTCTTGCCAAAGGCTCCCATACATTGTCAGAAGACTGACAGTTTTTTAGCAGTCTTTAACTCAACATATTTAGACCAAAGAAGTTTGCTATCTAGAGTTACTCCAAGTTATTTGACTTAGTTTAAAAAAGGGATGTTGTAAATTGGGTCAGACCAATCAATTTTCTAAGTCTCGTGAAGAGTATAACCACAGATTTAGAGGACCGACGAACAGACCATTCCAAGCACACCGGGATACTGCTTTACTTCATTAAATTAATTCAATCACCGTAGGACCTGAACTACGCCGGGCGGGCCAGCTACTTATTTATTTGTGCTATTATGAAAAACATGTCTAATTTTATCTCGTCTCCTTAAAATCGAACTCGTCTGAGGACATTTTATTTTGAACCAAAGGCATTAAGGTGCTTCAAACCTAATAAAATATCAAAACTTCCTTATGACTCTTGTTTTTCTTAGCTATTTGGTTGGTTCTAGGAAGGTCGCTTCAATCAATAATACCTACTATATGTTGGATTGCTTCAACATTGATATATAAAATATATTGGATGGCGTAACAGAGCGAAAACAAAGAGGCTAGCGGATTTCCCTCAACCATACTGCCTCAGTGGGACGAACTTACAATTTTTACCTATTCCGAATGTCCAATTTAGAAAGCACTTTTCATGACATGAAAACACTATTGCAAATTCCTCACGTATGGTGATATCAGTGGAAAAACAGTTTTCCTTAGATATATCTGGGATTCGAAACCCTCTATCGTCCCACGTAACTGACAGACATGCTAACCATTATGCAATGGGCCTGGAGAAGTGCTGGACACTGTGCTATTTTTATCACTTTCGAGGCATATTCTGAAGACAGAAGACCTGATTTGTGGTTTATGGTTTAGGAAACATTGGCCACTCAGTAGTTCGGTTCAACATTTTTAAGGGGGGCATGGTACGAATTTTGATATTTTCTGAGTGCATTCAGATATACAAATTTTTGAACAGGTTCGACCAGATGATATTTGTTTGATTGTTCCAATTGGATTTTGTTATGGTTTTGGTTTGGTTCCGAATGGTGAAGTGGTACCGTCTTTTGCTAAGGTGTTTGCACTATCGTACGCATCATCCATCGCCTAAGTGTGCTCATTTCAATAAAGTGCAGCATTACAGAGTTGTCTTTTCCCAGTTCATACAGGTGAACTCAGTGCTTTTAGGGGAGTGTGGCTGTCTAAAAAAATGAAGTTTTTTGTGTTCGATGGACTTATTATTCTCTTACATCGAGTAATGCCAAAAACTTCACGGGCTGAAATATGAGCGAATTATTACCAAGACTTACTGAAAAGTTCGTTCTGAACCGTCAATATACCAGATCATACCTTACTGTGAGGGATGGGGTTTTGTGTTCTCTTAATCTTCCCTAGAAGGGTTTACTATCATAAAGTTGATTCTGTTTGGGAAAAGTAACATCCAAGCAAATTCTAAACGCTTTGAGTTTTCTAAGCTGAGTTTTCTAATTTGATCAACGATTTTTTCCAGTTTTTGAAGTCCCTGGACACAAAACCTCGATCTCTATTTACTAGTCAAGCTGTTGAACCCCTTCCCTTTTGGATGCAAGGGTGCACATGACGTTGTATGAATATTAATAAAATTGACAAATAAAATGATTCCACTCCGAATAATCTCAAAGTTAGTTCATTGATCGCCAGGATTGAACATAAGTTTCCATGGAGTTGCCAGATATTATTTATCGTATCCCTAAACTTCTTTTTGTGCTCTTTCCTCTATAAATTTGGTTTTTAGGGGACTGGGATTGAAGCAGTGTTGGATTATTGATAGGCCTTTTTAAACTTTAATTGAAATTGTGATGATTCTTCGTCACTAAGCAAGCGTATGCTTTCCTTTTCTAGGAACCAAAAACCATCTTTTTTCACGACCCTGACTGAAAAACGTCGAACTTCAAAATAAAGCACAGACAAACAGATCAATCAAAACCTTTACTCTGACGTCTAACATACAACGCAACCAAGGGGATCATCAACAAACCACCTGTCTAGATCCTAACCAGTCATAGAAAATCCATAAAGTCTAGACAAACCTCACCTTTTAAACTCCATTATTGTGCAACACACCAGCAGAATGCTTTCCTAGTTTCCGTCCAATAACCCCTCAGTCTGGCCCTTAACAATCATTGTACTTCCCCATAAACCAACAAACAAACAAACAAACGAACAAGAACATTCGCACTAGCTGCCTCTTGTTTACATCTTCACTGATTCTGGGTTAATTGCTTAAAGGTAACTTCGCACTTACCACCACTACTGTTTACGCCAATAATTGTATAGTATCCCAATAGCAGAGTTAGTATCAGTGTATTGGAGTACACTTTACTAGCCATGATGCAGCTGAAATGTACTGTATATTGCAGTTAGTAAATGTTGCCAACATATACTCTGCCTAGACTCTCTTCAACCGAACACAATCCACCACTTTTCACACTGTGTTGCTAAATGTTATAAAAATTATTTTTTTGGGTCAACAAAAGAGACTAACACAGAACAACAACGAAAAAAACACTTAACATCTGTCACACGGAATTATGAGTAACTTTTGACCGCTCACAGTGGTCAGAGTAATGGAAAAATAAAAACCAAAAAGAAAAACTTTCTTTAGAACCACTGAACACCCAACCGACCAAGAACTTAAATGTGCATAGGCCTCCTAAAAAGAGGTCCCACAAGATGTGAATGTGAATTAACAATTTTTCGCTTCGTCTTGAACTTTCTAAACAATTATTTTGCTTTCGCTTTTTTCTTCTCGCACAACACCACTTTATTATTCAGAGTATTCATTGACTAAATATCTTTCTTCCCGCGCTGTCCTTGGCAAGTATTTCTTTTAAGGCCGTCCTCGATTAGTGTAGGGACCTCAAGGAACGGTGTTCAACAAAAAACATCAACAACGATAAACGAAAAGAACCCGCGCGATCAAATAAAAAAGATCTTTTCTCGGCAGTCCCTCCAGAAAATTAAAATGTATTACCACCAGCTGCTGTTGGCAAAGACACACATTTACATCCGCACCGGATTGATTTCTACGAGCAACTAACTCGATGGTATCGTACCGCTAAACTTTTGATCGCTTAGGAAGTCTTAGGCTTTCGCGCACTCAGCCATAATTACACTGTGACTAAGTCTCGAAAGTTGGAAAATGTGCGGCCACCGCAGAGCTCGGCTCAGAAGGAAGGTATAGAAAATAATTGAAAACAACAACAACAATAACGAATAAGTGGCAAGACGACAACCAAAACACAAGATTGCCTTTTGCCTACCAACCAACTCAAACCAACTTTATATTGTGGAGGGAAAAAGTCTTCGAATCGACTTCCAGAGTCTTTACAGTCTTTTCGTATTGGTATCGTACCTACCTGTTGCAACTTTTGGTCTGGTTGTTATTGTTTGTGTGTTGATTTCTTATTTTGCTTGTCAATGGATTTCCGTAGATCTGGCACTGGTGTTGAGTTCATTGGTTGCTTCTTCTCTCTTCATTACACCAGAATGAATGAAAGCGGAGGTAATTTTTCGGCTCAATTGAAGAAATTCAACCTGGAGATGGAGTATAGTGAAATGGAGTAGCTGACGGCGACGATGTTTGATAAGGGGAAATTTCGGTTGTTTCTGGCCTTATATTGTTAAGTGCAATTAGCAATTTAATAAGCACAACTTGGTTATGGTTGAGAATAAATTAACTTTTAATGTCTTCAAGATTGAGTGTTTAGTTGCAAAATAAAAAAAAAGAAAACCAATGGAATGTCAAGTGAAAATTTGACGAAATTGCATTGTGAACATCTTGATGCAAATTGAGTATTTGCGTATATGTATTTTAGTGGAATGAAAGTAGAACAATTTAGTGTAAATATTTAGAGCGAACATCTCAATGTTATCCTCCGACGAGATCTACAACATGCTTTTAATTATTTTAGTTCATAACAGGTGGGTTGAAAAGCTTGCAGTCTTCTGCGGCTTCGAACTTCAAGTTCAATAAACGATTCATTTGGCATCAAAAATATTACAGTCTTCAATGAATTCCTTGTGGGTGGCCGAGGTGCAGCGGGTAGCTATAGTATGCCTCTTATGCGGGAGGTTCGTGGCACGAATCCCAAAAGATACATGAAATTCTTTTTCCACGGGTATCAACTTAAACAAGAATTTGACAAGACCTCCTCTGATAGTAAATTCATTGCTACGAAAAGTACTTTATCGATAAGCCGTTTGGAATTGGCAGAAAATTGTTGGTCCCCTCCATTCCCTAACTAAGAATTATTGTGGGAAATGAGCTCCACACTCTGTTGCGCCGCACCCCTTGTACATATGTATAAAATGAATTCCCTACATTCCTTGCAGTTATTTGAACTCCGTGCATTCTTTGCGTTCTTTCGCAGTTCCTACGTCAAAAAAATTCATTGCGTTCCCTAAATGATTCAGAGGCTCTCTAATTGTTTTCTCTCTTATGCATTATATGTACTCACTCGAAAAGCTGCTGTAATTCATATT
Source organism: Melanostoma mellinum (assembly GCA_914767635.1). Classification (NCBI taxonomy): domain Eukaryota; kingdom Metazoa; phylum Arthropoda; class Insecta; order Diptera; family Syrphidae; genus Melanostoma; species Melanostoma mellinum. The sequence continues at coordinate 21,741,696 of OU612059.1, forward strand.
GAACTCTTTTATTGGGTTGGTGACTTTGTCTTAACGGCTATGTAGATATGTGCAAAGCCTTCAAATGTATGCAAAGATTTTGAAAGAATGAAAACATTGTAGAAGAATGCGAAGATTGCAAAAGAGTGCAAGGATTGGATAAGAATTAAATTCAAGAGTGCAGTAAGAAACTACCAAACAACGGCATTGATACATGAAATTGTGAAAAAAATATAAGAATTTTATAAAAGTTGCAAAGATTTATTTTACATTTTATCTCTTTGAAGGCACATGCAATTTAAGTTTCTATTGGAAAGCTCATTTGTCCTACAATATTTGATATCATATACAACTAAAGATTCTTTGACTAATTTCTTCGTTTTAAAATCTACGAGCTTTAAATGGGCTCTGCTTCGTTAAGTGGAAAGGTTTTATACATATTTTTCAAAAGGTATCTTTGTTTAGCATTTTTTATCCGAGGATTTGGTTGTTTCGGAACCAGATGTTTGTTAGTTAACCCTACGCACTACCCCCAACCTGGAGCGCCATGTCCTTTCGGGATCCCTACGGACATAAAGGGCTGAAATATCCAGTGTCATAGTATCTTGCTGCAGAGGTGTGAGGCTGCCCTTGGCCCACCAGGAGCTCATCCGCCACCATCCCTACTCCAATACCCTGTCCCAGTATTGAAAGACCCTGAAAGAGCCTTAAGCCAAATGTGTTGGAGTAGCTCATTCAGGGGTTTCTGCTTTTTTAGACTGCTGTAGTTCAGCGCTGTCTTTAGAATTCACCCACTGGCATATTTCCGAAAAGCTCTGGTAGACCAATGAGATTCGGGCTGTCAGTCATAATTCGCAGAGCATTATACCTAGTACTGTGTTCCGTTCCCTCACAAGGCATGGTTGTGAAAAATGCGCTAGGCCCAGAAGTTACTCGCTCGCCACCCTATTTATTTATTTATTTTTTTTTTCTTATACCTAGTGTTGATGACATTTCTTTTCTTCCGCGTTCCTATGTCAAAACTCGCACTTACTAGTTACTAGTTTAGCAGGTTCACTCCGGGCGAAGTACCCAAGTGCCCAGTGGTTACCGCGTGTAGGTTTAGTAAGCATAATTGACGTGTGCTATAAGTTGCAACATCTAGCCTTCGCTAAGTTGACACCAAGCAGAGCCTTACCGACTAGTACACCCCTTATCTTTCGAAAGAAAAAATCCCCGAATGATCTTTGGTCGGTATGCTAAGACAATATGTGGAGAAGAAGATACAACAACGAGCTGTATGAGCTGTACCGCGACATGGGCATAGCCAGAAGAGTATGCATCGCGAGGCTACGATGGTTGGACTATGTAGAGTGGATGGACCCAAACGCTCCGGCTCGACGAAAGCACTTTGCAGAGAAATCCCGTTAGGGGAAGACCTCGTCTTAGTTGGCACAATAAAGTGGAAGGTGGAGTCGGTTGAGGTCTTCTGGCGCAATAAAGTGGAAGAAGACCTCAACCGACTTTGAGTGCTCGCCTAAATCGAAGTCGTTATAGAAGGATGTTGGTTGAGGCTCAGATTCACCACGAACTGTAATTCCCACCTAAGTAAAGTAAGTAATGTTAAACATTTTCTATTTTCTTAATTGGCTTGAGCAGTGCTGACGGTCGTTGGCTGTAATGTTGGTGGTCGTGGAAGCTGTTACACTGCCAAGTTTTTAGGTAGGCCTTTTGGTGGCTTCAACCTCCAGTCTCCGAAAGACAGCTATCTAGCGATATTTGGAATGCTGGATCCATTAGGTATAGCACATGGAGATACCGATCGTTGGGGGCTGGAATACCTGCCATTATATTTGTAAGGGCGTTGGAACTTGATGGGATTTTCCTAAGTATGTTGGTCCTGAGGTTATGTAGGTATTCGCCTATAGGGACAATTTTTGATGTTTCGTAGAGCCTTCTATTGCTGTATTACAGGCCTGAACTTGGCTTTTCTACACAAAGATGATAAGCGAAGAGCATTACGCTCGAATACTTGAACTTCCCTCTTGAACAAATTGTTTGTAAAGCAGAAGTTTCGTTCATGCTTGACAACCACCCCTTTTTTTGTTGAGAGGGCAAAAGAAAGCTAAGGCACCGTTTGCCTCGCAAAGAGTATGTTTAGGATTTTCCTTTAAATTGATCTTTTGAAAGAAAAGAACTTCAAGCTATTTAAAGCTTTGCTTGAGAGTGATAATTGCGTTTACGGGGGAGAGTCAGGGACTGGAGGGATTTCTAAGGCAGATCAAATCTGTTTTAGTGGGTTTGATTTTAACTGCCCATTGTATAGTTAGTTCTCCCAGAGTCTGAGGATGTTTTTTTCTACGCAGAGCTATTTCTGGGCTTATAGAAGCGTATAAGCATATAAAAAGGGTTTTAGTCAATGGCGTGATTGGTAGTTGGTTGAGGTTGAAAAGATTGAAGAGGTCGGGTCCAAGATGTGAGCCTTGGGCAACCCCTTTGGAGATGTTTTTGAATATAGACTTGGTGCTTTTCACTCTTTCGTAAAACTAACGGTTGGTCAAGAAGCCCTGGATGATTGTGATAAGATGACTTGGCAAGTAAAGTGATTTCAACTTGAAAGACAAATCATCTATGCAAACGGTGTAAAATGCTTTTTGAATAATAAGCTACTGTTACGGCTTTTTTTTTTTTTTGATAAGAGCTAGGATTGTATCTGCGTTAATGAACGGGTCAAAATTGGATTATAGGTTACTGTACTATACCCATTGAGGAGCATAGTGAGCGAAGTTTGTTGAGCATTTCAAGTAGTTTGCTTCGGAGCAGCGAGATCGATCGGAATTTTTAACAGAATTCGCCTTCGGTTGCTTTGGAATTTGGAATATTTCTGCTATTTTCCATTTGCTTTGGAGATAATTGTTATTAAGAACAATCGTAATCCACTCGCAGTCGGAGAAAGTTTTTTGATTACAAAATTGGAGACCTAGTCTCAGGTGTCAGGTAACGAAGATTTTTTGGAGAGGATATGCGAACAAAGTTTTGAAGATGAATTCTAGGAATGAAAGCTTTAAGTTAAATTGTATGATTAACTGGACATACCTCACTATTATCACACCCATCATAACCTATGCTTCGCTGATCTGGTGGCAAAAAACAGAACAAGTTTATGCCCGCAAATCTTTGCAAAAGTTACAAAGACTAACCTGTGTAGGTATCACAGGTGCAACGCGCACCTGTCCAACTTTAGCGTTAGAAAGTTTATTAAATTTTCCTCCGCTACATCAAAGTGAAAAGAAGACTGCTGCACTAAGCGGACTAAAGCTACATCTCACTAACTATTTGAGAAAGGAAAACTTACAAGGACATATGAATATTCTGCAGGTGCTCCCAATATTGAAATCGCCTAAATCGCCTGCAGCCCACTCCTCGTACTTTATGCCTAAACGCATAATGTTACACCACCCCTTTGAAGTAATCTTTCCAAACCGCTCAGCATGGAAGAACCCTGTAATTCTAACAAATAACTTCCAATACATCTGGTATACTGACGGTTCAAAAATAAACAACGGTGTAGGTGCAGGGATTTACGGACCCAACTTTAAATCATCTACATCCCTTGGTAACACAACTACTATCTTTCAGGCAGAGGTAATAGCTATAGAATTCTGTATTAGGGGATGCATTAGAAGATACCTCCGAAGATCAAGTATCCTAATCTGCTCTGACAGTCAGGCAGCACTAAAGGCTCTGTCCTCGACAAAAATCGAATCCAAACTAGTTTGGAATTGCCTGACATGTATAGTTCAATTAGCTACTCACAATAAAATAACTCTTTCATGGGTGCCTGGTCATGAAGGCGTACCGGGTAACGAAGAGGCTGACCGACTTGCTAGACTTGGCTCTCAGTCTCAATTCAAAGGCCCCGAACCCTACTGTGGTCTCCCAATAAGTAGCCTTAAAAACGAATTAGCTACCTGGGAACGACAGAACATGATCAGCACCTGGAACAACTCAAATGGCCATCGTCAGTCAAAACTATTCATTGACTTATCCCACAAACGTATGAAAGAAATTCTTGACATGAGCAAACGTGACGCAAAGTTACTTACGGACTTCTTCACTGGACACTGCTCTCTCAAGTATCATCTTAAAAACATGGGCATCAGCCAAGATGACACCTGTCTTCTCTTTCTTGAAGACATGGAAACAGCTGAACACATTTTATGCGAATGCCCTGCCTTAGCTAGATCCAGGCTTAAAATATTCAATAAAGGGTTCCCCAGTCCCCTTGATATCAGAAACACCTCTTCCTCGAAGATTCTTATGTTCTTACATGACCTCAGCTTCGAATGAACTAACTCATACACTACGTGTTTTTAAACCTAAGGGAACAGCACAAAAGATCTTTCAGGTCGACGTTCTTGCAAAGGTAATATTCACCTTCACCCTATATAATTCTAAAAAAAAGTTAAATTGTAAACGTCTTTCTCCTGGTCCACGAAGAGAGGTGATCCCGAAAATCTCCTTCATCTTTGAGAAAACAACTGATACAACAACACCTAACCATTCACGGAAACGTACTGAGCGACAAAACGGCAAGCGTAAAAATAAGAAAAAAAAATTAAAAACTAACTAATTATGGCCCTGCCGCTCGGCTTTCAAATTTATTCTAATTCCGTCGCTTAGCCACTCAGTACGCGTACGCGTTCTTATAGCTTCTTATACTATCAAAACCAATATCCAAACATAGTCCAGTACTTTGGAATGCATCTGGTATCGGGTTCCGAAGACAAAATGATGAAATTGCGGGTATGATAACTTGCCTCAAATGCCTGGTAAAAAAATTGGCGTAAGTTTCTTTTTCTGTACACTGCTTTAATTTAGCCGATAAGTATTCTTCAAACAAGAACATTGTCATCCATTCGCTTTGAACTTCCCAGTCATTGAAAATCATTTCACTCTTCCCGATAATTTTGTCACTTTTAAACTTTTTCAAATCCTTGTTAAATGTTCGTCTTCATATATCCTTCAACGTAGTTAGCGGCGTAAAGTTTTCCTTTCGATACGATGTGCAATCTAACGTTCACACTCAAAAAACTTTGCTCCCATTCCAAATATTCCCCCTGCCTCTGCACACACTCAAATGTGTCAACCGCTTATGAAACTTTGAATTAACAAACTAAAAGCAAACTATCCGATCACTTACTTCAGATTAATTGGGATATTAATGACAAAATAGAGACATTATTTAGTTCAGGTGCTGTTTCAGTGCTCGTTTCATGGTGCTCCCATTTTCGTAAACTGTAAATGACTTCCTCGAATAAGAGATTATACCTACTCGTACTATTAAGACATTACTTTGCTTAGTCAGTTGGGTAAAAAATGTATGAGAAAATGTGAAGGCATAAAAATTCACAAAATAAACATTAGTGCTCATCGAAGTAATGCAATTCCAGTAATATACCTGCATGGGCATCAAATGGCTTTTTGATTGCAGGAAAGAAAGCAAGCTATGCGCTGCTACTGCACATTCAGTTAAGTTCGAAAGAAAAAAAAACTTCATAATTATTAACACTGTCAATTGTCAGCAAGTGGTAGACGCTGTAAGAATAGCTACTTCTTGGGTTTCTTCTGATGCTTTTAAATTTTGTTCTTCCTTTTAATTAAAATAATAAAGGAAAGGTGTTCAAGTGGAATGAAGGAATGAAATCCAATAACTTTTGTCATAGGGCATTATGGCAATCCAGCTGTCATTTCCAGCCAGAATACTCATCCATTAGGTAAAGAATGCGAGAAAAAAACTTTCGCTGCGTAAAAACACGGTCTTTGGAAAAGAAGGACAAAGTTCTCACTAAAAAGCACCTTCCCATTAAGCTTTGCGGTTTTTTGTGTGATTGTATAAAGAAAAAAATTCATCGTAGGTATCTGTCGATTGAAAACATTTTTTCCTTTAAAAAGAAGTTTGTAGATTTTTTGAGTTTTCTCTTTCCAATAGGCCTGCAAATCTCACACGATAACGTAAGGCCAGCCCTCAATATTTTAAGTAATTCTATTTTGGAAGAATAAAACCTGGCCGTTGTTTACAAATCGAAATTTATTTGGACAACAACAACAAATATTTTCACTGCCGTGAGACCTCAAATTTTAAGAAGAAATGGTTTTTTTGTGAACCAAAGTTGGAAGTAGAAGAAGCCGATGCACATTTTTCTTGGATATCTGTGTTTTGCATTGCGTGGAGTTGGGTAAAGCTTTCCACATCGCAGTTGAGTAGCTAAACTATGAATTCTGTTCTTTACTGTATAACCGAAGTTCGGCTGAAAGGAAAACTGATGAGCATTCCTCGCGAGGCGGGTATCGTGGCATAATTGTTTCAGGGGAGGAATGCAACTGAATATTTCACCAGAGCACTGTTAGTAAAAAAATGAATTAAAAGGAGTGAGGCAAGTAACATTTCGACGATGTTTAAGAGAATCAATTATACGATCGAACTATCAGACTGTCACCTAATCTCAAAGCTCTGTTTTGTACCCTATCATGTAGGCGTAAAGATGTTTGAGGAGCACCTGACTAGATATGAGAATTATACTTTAGTTTTGGGTGGTTGTAAGCTTTATAAGTTGTAGCCAGATCAGAGGGGATGAAAAATTTCCTGCATCGTTTTAAAAAGCCTAATTTACTTCAAAAATGTGGTCATTCCAATAAAGATCATCGTTTACACAAATACCAAGTACTGACAGCTTTTAGAAGCAAAGGGTGTTGCCAGGATTCATCCGAATTCAAAACCATTATTTTTCAACTGCAAGTTGTGAGATTGAGAAAGTAATTCTAACTTTGTTGGTACACAATGAAATGAGAATTTCATTGAATCGAATCGAATTTGTCAACCTTAACAGAATTTCATTAGAGGTTACGTCAAAAGAAAATGTTATGAGTTATGACCCTTACGCTAAATTATTCACGTTTTTTTTAGAAGCTTCCATTAAAAGTTCTGAAGCAATTAAAGTTCTGTTTAGCTTAATTTTTATTTTCCTCTTCAACCACAAAAGTTTCAAATATGAGATTTGTAACCCTTTACAGGTAAATCTTAAAAAAAGAAATGGACATGCAATGAAAGGGTCTAAATACGTCCTTTGAAGACTTTGCGTCGAAGTCAGTATGTATTTTGACAGTGGTTTCGCAACATTTGGTTTCGGAGCATTTGAAATCCCAAACAAAGGGACAGATTTTATCATCCATAGGGTAGAGCAAGAAATTGAGGAGTCCCGTGGTCTTGCGCATTTGTCACAACCATGCCTTGAGAGGGATTGGAGGGGTCTAAAATTTTCTACCAGTTCCGGTTCATTGAGAAAGCTCTTTTTATGGCAATGAATTTATTATAGGACTACTTTAAAGTTCCTTTGTCAAAAGGTGATATCTGCACATACCTATCGGCCACAACAAATTCATTGAGACAGTTTTCTCGACTCTTAAACGTTACGTTCGGTAGAATGCATACGTTTGGTCACGGCTTCCAGCTTGGTCACCTGTCTCCAAATCCGGTCATTATTTTGGTCACATGGTCATTTTTTATTTGATTTGGTCGTTTTCACAACGAAATGGTATAAGATGTGTAATGTAAACATAAAAGAGTTTTTTATCAAATGATGAAAAAAGTGCATTATTAAACTCGTTCGTTTAAGCCCAAGGATTGCATTGAGGTAGCCGCAAATGCGGTCTTTTGAAAAACCTCAGCTGGCCCTTAGTAGTCTCTAAAGTAGAGATAGGATTTTCCTGGAGAGAGTTCAATCGAATCGAAAGACGTGTGCTTTTCTTCAAATGACCGGCATTTGTGGTGACTTCATGATAAAGTCGGACCGAAAACTAAGATTTTTTGGCAACAAGACATGACGCTGCACAGCTTGTTTCTGTCAATGCTGTCAAACGCTGGTTTTTCCCAAGATTTCCCGTGTGCTATAAGAATTTTCTGACGTGGTGGTTTTCAGACGTTCATATAGACAAAACAAGAGATGCTACGTTATTGAGTAAAGAGAAGTATTCCTCTATAATTGTGGCAATTGTATAAGGTTTTCGTTTCATTGAACATGCTTCATCCCGACTAAATCATGCAGCTGGTGCTTTCTCCTTTCAAGGTAATCTCTAGCATTCTTGAAAATTTCAGCGTCAAGATCGCCTACAAGTCCAGTTTTATTTGATTTAAGTCTACATACGAGTTTGCAACCGTAACTTCTTCTGATCTGGAGTATGGCATTCTTGATAATCGTCCAAGTTAAGTCTGCGGTTCTACCACTACGTTTGCTGCTTTTTATTTGCGAGCTTTTTTATTTGTTTTTCACTTTGACATAATCTTTTCTTCAACTTTTGGTACAAACTGTGAAGCTCATACCATCGTGACATTTCTACATTTCCTTAAACAAGCGTCATGATGGTTTTTCCGTTTGAGAACTTGTTGTGCTTCCCTTCTTTCTTCATCGGAATAAATCAGAGTTTTGGTCAGTGAAAGCCGTGCTTTTAGTACCTCGAGGTACCTTCAACTTTAGTTCTCTAAACACGTGTCCTTAATTTGCCAATTTTAAAGGATCGGAAGGAAAACTGAGGATATGGAAAGACCACTTCTCCAAGCTCTATAACGGCAATAATAAACCCAATTCCGCTGTTAGAGAGATAGAACCATTCGATTTAGGCGACGTAGACCAACAATTCCGCCAACCCGACCTGAACGAAGTGAAGACAGCAGTGTCCAAGCTAAAGTCCAACAAAGCTGCTGGAGCTGATGGCCTCACTGCTGAATTGTTTAAAGCAGCAGGCGATGACCAGGTCAGGAGTATGCACCAGATTATTTGCAAAATATGGTCGGAAGAAAGCATGCCCGATGAATGGAACCTCCGCATTGTTTCCCCGGTCGTCATGAAAGGAGACCCTCTGAACTGCGCCAACTACAGAGGTATCAGTCTTCATCGCATACAAGATCCTCTCTGCCGTATTGTGTGAGCGTCTGAAGCCATTCGTCAACAACCTGATTGGTCCTTATCAGTGCGGCTTTAGACCAGGAAAGTCCACCATAGACCAACTCTTCACAATACGGCAGATCTTGGAAAAAACCTAGGGGCTTCAAATCGATACCTACCACCTTTTCATCGATTTTAAGGCCACGTATGACAGCATCTATAGAGAGGAGTTATATAGAGCCATGTCTAGTTTTGGCATCCCTACCAAACCAAACTTGTCCTATTGTGTAGGAAGAACGCACGCTGCTTCATCAGGGTCGGAAAAGAATTCACCGATATATTAGATGTCAAAAATGGTTTTAGGCAAGGTTATGCACTGTCATGAAACTACTTCAACACCGTTCTTGAAAGAATAGTGCAGAACTCCTATGTCAACACAAGCGGCACAATCTTTCAAAGATCCGTCCAATTACGCCGACGATATTGACATAATTGGAAGAACGCAGCGTGATGTCAATGGCGCGTTTATGAGCATTGAGACGGAAGCGAAGAAGATGGGTTTAGTGGTTAATGAGGGCAAGACCAAGTATATGCTGTCATCAAGAAAGGACACCCAACACTGACGTCTTGGACAGAACGTCACGATCACGATAGACAGCTATAACTATGAGGTAGTTAAGGACTTTGTCTACCTAGGCGCTGCTATTAATTCAGAAAACGACACCAGCGCTGAAATCAAACGAAGAATAACTCTAGCCAATCGCTGTTTTTTCAGACTAAGAAGGCAATTGAATAGTAAAGTCCTCTCTCGAGCAACTAAAGTGTCCCTGTATAAGACACTTATCATCCCGGTCCTTATATATATGGCGCAGAGGCATGGACACTGTCAAGGGCAGACGAGAACGCTTTAGGATGCTTCGAGAGAAAAATTCTTCGGGTGATTTTTGGTCCCGTCTGCATAGATGGAGAATGGAGAAGAAGATTCAACGACGAATTGTACGAGCTGTACAGCGACACTGACCTTGTCAAACAAGTCAAGGTCCAGCGGCTTAGATGGCTGGGTCATGTAGAGCGAATGGACACCAACGCTCCGGCTCGGAAAGTCTTTGAATCCAATCCCGAGGGACGGTGCAGTAGAGGGTGACCGCGACTCAGGTGGCGCACGCGGAGGAGAGGACCTCAACCAACTTGGCGTGGAAAACTGGAGGCAGTTAGCTAGGGACCGAGCTGGCTGGAGAAGCATGTTGGTTGAGGCCCTAGTCCGACCCGGACTGTAGCGCCACCTTAAAACAGTAAGTAAGAAGGAAAAACTAGTATATACACTGTTTTCTCGCTTCATATTTAGAAATCGTTTGGTGTTTCTATCGCTCTTAGTAAAGCAATTGTCCAGAAACGAGTTAATTCCTCCCCATCACCATTACTTGAGCTCAAGCGCAAACGCAGTACAGGGAATGGTTGCTAGAGCAATCCTATAGACTAAGCCCCTGGCCCTCACTAGAAAAACAAAATTTATGTTATTTTTGAACAAAACCTGACCTGCTAAATAAATCAATGAAATATACGTCTTCAGTTCAAACGAGCTCAACAATGTATAACAACTTGGGTACTGTTCAGTATTTGCCGCTCTAATTTCGTTACCAATGACTCAGGGTCACTTGAAGACCTTCTTTGACACGTTCACCAAATGCCGTAATACTTCATTACTGCATGCAATGCATCACGTTGTTACTTAAGTTATTTATTATTCAGTTAAGTTGTTGTATACAGACAATCGCCTCTTCAAAACGCAGATACAAAAGTGCTGTCACCACCTCTGGAATGCCTCCTTCATTTGCACACAAAATATTAACATAAAAATGATTGTTTTGATTTTTTGCATGCACCTTCTCTCCCAAAGTCCCAACCCAACACAATCGAATATCAATTTTTTAACACAATTACTCTTTTATTAATAAATTACCACACCATTCCAATGAGTGACATTTTTGTCCCAGCATTACTTTCAGTGGGAAGTTTCTCTGTGAGAATTCAACAAAGAAACTTATTATGTTGACTTTGGTGTAGGTAAGGTATGGTGCCTTACGCAACATTCTTGTGAACTCTTTTCACTTTTTTTTTTTTAGAAAAAAAAAGGTTTTTCAAATTAAAAAAAAAACTGTCAAGACGAGTTTCCGGCACTTTGAAGTGCCTTTTTCTTAAACATCAGCAGCAGGAAATTTACATAACTTGAAATCGAAACAGACAAGTTGACTGCTTGCAAGCAAGTAACTGTCAACGAGAAGCCCTCCAATGACCCGCACTTGTTTCGCAAGTCATGATAGGAGTTGCAGGTTACACACAATTGAGTCCGACATGGACGAGTAAAATCCAAAAATGTTAAAATTCCCATACAAAACTATGCACACAGTAAAGTACTTTTTTGTTCAATTCATAATTCTTTTTCTGACCCTATGCACTATCAGTTTGGGGGGGCATCGCGCTCCCCATTGGGCTAAAAACCAACACACAACAACATAACTTTCACTTGTAAGGCACTCTGCAAATGAAAAAGGAAAACATAAAAACAAAACCCAAGCCGAAGTAGTAAAATAGAGAAAAATGGTGAATTTTCGAATGAGGAAAAATTAAATGTGTGTTTTTCTTTATGTGTGCGATGCCACATTTGATAATAAGTTTAATAAATTGATGGCTAGGTTCGCAATTAAGAAAAACTATAGAGAAGAAAAGTAAACATTGGTTTTACGTGCAAAGTAGTGAGTGACACACTCACGTTGCGCACCTGTAACGATGAGTGTATCTCAAGGCGAGTCATATTTTCATTTTTTGTTGATTTTGACAATCGCAATAAGATTAATTAGCAGGAAGACACCGATTTACAGGTGGTTTGGTATTTATGAGAGCCTTGGCTTCGCCCAAACAGGTGGCGGCGCGACGGTTTCACTTTCATAATGGAATGTCTTGTATGTGTGAATTTCACCGGAGCTGGCGGTGATTGATGTAAAATTCCTGAACTCAAGTTTCTTTTGATGATTAACATACCCAATGGTACACAAACACACTGACAGGCTGACCCGATGCAAATTGCTTTCATTTTATGCGATGTTTTCTCAGTCAAATATTTGATCTTAAGATCAATATCCGCCTCGGGCGGGTATGTTGATGTCTTACGGAAACAGGTCTGTGTATCGATTTCAAATAAATATTCTGGCTTTGTGTATTTTGCAGCTGAATCGTTTAATTTTTTCTTATCAAATTGTTACCGATGGAGTATGAAGTAAGGCCCTGGGGGCATTTGTTTTGGAATTCTAGCGTTTGTCTAATTAAAGCATTTTATGAGATAACTCTAATCGAATACTGAAATTTGATGGGGGAAAAGGAATAGAACGAAACGGTACGAAAGAGCTTGTTTAATCGTAATCAATTGTATATAGTTGGGTAAGTTTTAAGTAGATAATATTTATTTACCCCTCTGGGTATAATTAGCTTTAGACATCGGAAATCGACCCGAACCTGTAGTATATGCTGGTATGCAGTTTAGTTTCCTGTGGATGCCCATTGATTTTTTTTTCTCTCTCCACAAGGATAATAGGGTTTGGGTTAGGCACCTAATGATCCGCTAAGGGTGTAGCTAGTGCATATGTATGCAGGTGGCAAGAAAAATACAGTTTTTTCACTCTTTTCACAAAATTTGACGAGATATCTACCTTTATGCGATTGCGGACTGACATTGAGCTTTCAAAAAATAATCTAATGAAGTCAATACCCTTGGAGCAAAAGATCTTAGCAATATGCGCTTGTCATTTTGCTCTTGCCTTTCTTACCGCGTCGAAAAATCTACGGAAAGTTGCATTCTGATCTTCCTCATGGCTGGTTTAATTTTCTTCATTGCATGGCGTTTTTCACAGTGAAGTCGGCTTCACTTACAAGCGACTAGAGCACAGGCACTTTCTCAAAGTTTTTGCCATTTTCTAAAAAGGATCTCTGCCTTTGAGAACATTATTTCGAAACTTGTAACGTAACGTTCATGCTTCCTTTTACTTTGTATACCTTTAAGCACCTTGTACTTTTGGTATGTACTAAAATCTTCATCTGGTGTCGTCAGAACTGAACAGTGAATGTACATAATTCATCGCCGTAGATTGTCTATCGCCGAGTAGAACTCACATACAGCTCCTTCGTTAGTTAAAACTCAACCAGAATCTTTACCTTCTAATTAGAGTAGAGGGAAGAACCCCCCAGCAAGTAATTTGTGACCGGAGAGAGGAGACGAAAAACCTGCTGTATGCGCTGTACACCAACGAGTGTAAAGAGTCCTTTGCTGTTTTTGATTAAAAAGCATTGTACAAAGGCCTTGAAGTTTTGTGGTTTCTCTTCAGAAAGACCCTGTCTTGTCCGATGAGTGAAACTTCGGCTGCAGAGCAATGCAAAGCAGAAGACATATCACAAACTAAACACAAGCATCTGTTGACAATAGTTTTCAGCTTTCTGATGACATTGAAAAAAATCAAAGTATTTTATAAGCGCCATGTAAAGCACTCTTCTACCCCTCCCTCCCCTCCCATTCATTAAACATCGTTGTGAAAGCCGCCGACTGTCACCATCAACTTCGGTACCGCCCTCAGGCGAAATGAAGTTTCCAAATAGGAAGCTTTCTCGACCTGCCAAATTTTAAGTTGAGTAAGGTGTCGATGTACATATTTTAAGTCTCACTCTAGAACCACGTTAGTAAACAAGGACACACCACCATCGTTTATCATGTGGTTTAGTTAAGATGTCATGGCTAATTGTACCATCACTAACCATCACCGTCCTAAATCAAGAATAGAAACAATGGTGCAATGACATACTGATGAGGAACTCAATTTAGCGTCAAATGCTTTTGTCTGACAAACCGCCATTATTTTGGAACTTGGCATTAATAAAAGTGTCTTAAAAACAACCCATTGCTTTGATGTTTTAGAGTATTTAATATGAACTCTTGGTTCCCGCTATAACAAGCCATATGCACTGACAGTGTTTTGTGAACAGAGTATAGAGCTGCTTCCGCTATCATTTCGGCCGCTCTCAAGAGATCCCCTTTCCCAAGTTTTCACAGTTCATTGGAATGCCTTTCGATAAATTGATAGTAAAATCTTAGTGTTACTTCTCAGGAAAAGCTGATTTTCCTTATGCTAGCTGGAACGGAACTCAACAGTCAAACTAGAAAAAAAATCAGGTGGTCAAAGCCAACATCACGTTTCCTTGGAGGGGGTCCTCAATGAAAATTCTTTCGCGATCTGCCGAAATGATCCTAATCAGGAATACATAATGCTTTTTAAGTGCAGTGTTTTTTATCGGTTACTGTTTTCCCATTTTTTATAGTAATACAAAATTCTACTATGTCTTTGTCTTAAGCATTAAGCGCTGCAAAGTTACTTATGTTAAAGCGTTTACTGCTCTATGCTTGCTATGTTTAATATGCAGTGGTTGAATATAAGCTTCAATACTAAAGCTACTGAAAATAAACCTTTGAGTATAGTTCGCGATAACCTACAAAACATCCTCAGAGGATCTACTGATTTACTCCTGGGGCGAAATTCCGCAAGAGTGAGTTTTAAATTTACACTCACTGACCTGTGAAAGCTCACGCTCTCTCTGAAAGAACGTGAATATATTTAAAGGATAGTGTACGTCTTCTGTCAAAAAAAAACTCACCTTAACCCTTGCGGAATTCAAATTAGAGAGTGTGCAAAATTTTTGGTGCACACAATAAAAATTCACTCTTGCGGAATCTAGCCCCTGATTAATTACAGAGTTCCGCACAATGCTGAATCTTCAAAATCTGTTATTTAGTCAGAATGTTGTTCAGTGGTTAGAGATATTGCCAGTTCGTCGAAGATTTATTTTCTGATTGCTTTTTTCCTTGTGTGGTGTGTGGGCCAAGCTTGTGCATCCTCAGCGGAATGATTCTGAAAAGACGTCAGGTTTCTAAAGATGAACTCCTATAATGTCCTGATTTTTGGAACGATTATTCATTTTTCTGCTCATAGCGAAGCGATCTTCCTGGCTTGATGTTCGCTACCAATAAGAAGAGCCTGATGGAGTATTAGTGGTAAGACCGGCGGGCGTTCAAAAAAAAAATCTATTAACAAGATAATTGGCCACTAATCGTTGCATTTCATTCTCCAATATTATTGTGCTGCTGTCTCTTCCTATACTGATTGTACTTTTGATCTTCCATCACTATGGCAATGGTTTCGTAACTGACCCTTTCTGCGTACTGTCCATACTGGAAAATGCTTTAAGCCTTGAGATTTTCATAGCTCTTTTGCACCTCCTATTTACTTTTACTTGTGAGTGTAGAGATAGATAGATAGATAGATAAAATTCTTTATTACAATATTCAAATTTTACATTCCATTAGTACTAAGAATATAAGGACATGG
Organism: Melanostoma mellinum; assembly: GCA_914767635.1. Lineage (NCBI taxonomy): Eukaryota > Metazoa > Arthropoda > Insecta > Diptera > Syrphidae > Melanostoma > Melanostoma mellinum. Next base: position 21,757,021 of record OU612059.1, read on the forward strand.
CTATGCTGCCGTCTGCCTGATAGACATTTTTTAAACTTAACTACATTCATATATAATGTGAAAGTTCTAAATAGTTTTTTCATATTTTTTTTTTTTTTTTACAATTTGTTTTATGCTCATCTTCGACTTTAGAGCATTCTTTAAAGTAAACAGAAAATTTTAAGCAATTTTACTGATTTGCTACATAAAAAATTATACAATTTTCACGTGATTTGAAACACAAAGATTTGAAAGATATTAAACTTTTTAGCAATTTCGTTAGATTTAAAAGCAAGCAATTTTAATGATTTGCGACATAAATTCTATAAAATTTTCACGTGATTTGAAACACAAAGATTTGAGAAAAAAAAAAACAATAATATTTTTAATATTCTAACTGTCAGAATGTTTTCCAAGATTCAAAAGCTATTGCGATATAACAATGCATGTTTACAGAATTTATAGAGCTTCATCCAACCAATTGATCCGTTGAGAATATCAATAAGCTCGTTCAAAGACAAAAAACTTGTTTGGAAGTATAATCGCCGAATTTCTTGCAATATTGGACAAGCTGCTATAAAATGGTGAGTTCCTTCAAGTTCCCTTAGATTGCAAAGGGTGCAGGTTTGTGAAAGATCGGATCTATAAGGCACGAAGTTTAGATTCAGGATTTCCACTCTGGCTCTAAAAATGATGCCGATAGCTTCTGCAGTCAGTTTTTTACAAAAATAATTTATATGGGATGGCAATTGATGATTCAGTTTCCGGTACAGGTTTCTACTTTCTGAAGAGGATGCCCTTTCTAGATGCTGCAGATATATCGCATTATCAGTTTTTGCAATTACATCATCCAGTAGTCTTTGCCATTCTATAACGTTATTATCTGTTAGGGAAAGAGTTACATTTTGTGCCGCGGCAAGGAGGTTCCATTCTTTAAAAAGTGTAGCGTTTCTTCGAAGCTGTCTTAACAATATTGACTTATGTAGTCCGTTTTCTCTATTCACAACTGTATTCAAATAGTTCGCATGCGATTTAAGATTTTGAATGTAAATCGGTGCTAGACCTGACTCCACATGTAAGGCATACGTTGGTGTTGCGTCAGGTAATCGGAATAGTCGTTTTAAAAAGAACCTTTGGATACTTTCGAATTCCTCATGTTGTGCATATCCAAATGCTTGCACCCCATAACACATACAAGTACTTGTGAGTGTAAGTACTGTGATAAAATTGTCTTCCTATATTCCTCAATTTTAGTAAGTACTGTGAGGCAAATTTTGCAACCGCGCAGGAAAAGATTCTTGATATAACCTCAAAATATGATATTACGATGATAGAAGATACCACAAAAAATGGTCCTGCAATTCAAAATCATCTTTCTCGTTAATGGCTGACTCGATTTTAACGAAATTATATATTTTAGAAGTAATAAGTTGTTTAGGAAAAAATTGAATGTTATGATCTGAAAAACTTTTGTTTTTAGAAGTTAAAATCAATTTTTAAAAAAATATATAGATTTTCTGCAAAATTTTCAAATCAACATCTTTGAAATCTTTCAAATTTTTGTCAAAACACTTTCTGCCAAGATCTTACGACATTTTTGAGAAGAGATTTGGAAGAAACTGGTTTTTCAAAAAAGTAAAAGTAAAGTTAAACTGGTCTACCGTTTTTGATCAAATTTTTGGCATCTATAGGGTCAAGGGTGGTAATTGTAAACGATTTGGCATTTTATGTTTTTCTTAACTTCTTATATTGTTTCCAGCGGAGCTATGTGAAATTGAGAATTGACATTGATTGAACTTAAGCTTAAAGTGCTTTGCCTTTTAGAAAATAATATTGTCAAATCTGTAAGTATATTTGTTTTCGTAAAATTTCATGTTTACATTTACCCCTACATTTTTTTGAAAAAAGAGAAAAATGGGGTAAATGAAAAAAAAGGCGCTCACACACACACTTTGGAGTAAACGTGACCTAAACCAAAACGAAAATATTTGTTGAAGAAAATAAATCGAAACAACGATGGAGCATTTTACATACCACCGATTCTCTTAAAAATAACTGCCTTTGGAACCCCGAACGTCTCTTCGCCTTGTCGGTATGTCTTATTTTTGTTCCTCACGTCTTCTACTGCTCGTGAGATATCTTCTGACTTATAAGATGGAGGTGCCGTTTTTTGATTATAAGAACGTGGCATCTTAGTTAATTAAAATCACAATAAATCAATGCCGAGTTCATTAACAATGCATGTTTACAATTACCCCAAAGCGTTTACTTTTATCCCGTTTTGTTGTTCACATTTACCCCATGATCTAAAAAACGTAGGGTGATTGTAAACAGCTAATAGCTTTCATATTTTGTTATGAAGAACAAAAAACCACACATAACATGCGTTACCACTTATATTTTACATGTCTAGAAATAAAAAGTCACTTACTTTGATCATTTAAAATAAGGTTGCAATTAATTTTAAGTTAACCCTTAAAAAGCTGAAAACACAAAAAAATTAATCAACCAAGTCAAAGATCAAAACGTAACAAACTAATTTACAGATTGCAGCTGGCTCGTGTCTGCATATAGAGAATATACCGTATTTTCAAATTATGTCATGGCATACCTTGATGGAAAAGTAGTTTTTGAAAAACTAAGTGTGTTTACAATTGCACCTGTTCACAAGTACCCCCCTTGACCCTATATATTTTATGAGCAGCTAACAAGTGATATTCTTACGTTTTCGCTTGAAATCTTTGGAGTATGTAATTTTTTTTTTTATATCTTATATGAGATTCTATTCCGTGTTCATAATATAGGTGCAGTTGGAAACCCTGTACCACGTATATAAATAATGAGCAAAGAAAACTAAGACCTTATACTCAGCCTCAAGATTTTGATATTTTACTTAAGCACACAATCGCATATTCGTGCGACCCAGTCACACCCATTTTTACTTTATAGCGCCACGACAGACATCCTGCAAATCTTACCGACCATTGGGAGACTAGGTTGAGTATGTTGTGTTTTTTAGCTACAAACTGCAATTCATATTCTTTATTTTCTCGATATGAGTGGGCTTGGCAGAAGAAAGCTCTCATCGTATTGCTTACAACACCATTTAGTCCTGGTCAGACTTCGCTTTCCTGGATACCAATGCATGAAAAAAGACTGCTAAATTCTTTCAAAAATTTTAAACGGATTGTTGAAATTGAATGAAACAACCGCTCCATTTCGCACTATTTTAAATAACACTCGTGGCGTGACACGAATCTACGCCACAGATTCTAAACTTAGACAGCTCCCATTAGTCTAATTGGTGATGCTTTTTGGTATTACTTCTCATTTGTATTATGCGTGATCTTGTTATAGTGAACAAATTTTTCATATACTCTTTATCAATTTCAAGCTTTCCGCCCTTATTAACGCCCCTCATTGATTTACATACAAAGAACTTTCTTCTTAAAAGAAATTGCAAGACATTGTCTAAGTTCTCAAAAGCTGAATGAATTGGTCATATCACAAAAACACAAGACTCTTCTTTTCAATTTGTACACCTCAACATTTGTGGGCAGTTGGATCAACCTCGTTTCCAACAGCGAGCCCCAGGCCTTAGCGTGCATCTAAATGAGGACAATATGCGCAAGGTCAGATGAATACAAATTGTTTTGCCGCTCTGCTCCACATTTTCAACCGAAACAATTTAGCAAAATCATACTCAAATGTGTTCAATGAAAGTTCTAACACCATTTCCGCTGCACTGAACATTCATGACATCCCACTTAGCTTGACATTGTTACACAAAAAATAAACCTACGTGGAGACACCGTTCGCCGCCATTAATTTCACTTAAAAGGGTGTGCCAAATAAACAATTCTGTCCAAACAATGAAAACCTTTAGTTTAGAGTACGCATTCCAATATTTGGTTTTGGTCAAATATCTGCGTGTTTATTTGTATTGAAGAGAAAAGAAAGTAAAACGTTTCCAGTTCTTCCCACTCAGCAATGACAAATACATAGCTATACATAGCCGACTAAAAAATATGCAAACTATACGTGGGTATGTTTTATTTGGAGTTCGAGGGAAGAAGAAAGGTTCACGACGATTTGATGCTTACGTCCGATTTTTGAATTACTCACGAAGTGTTTCGTGTCGGACGTTCCACTTCATGCAAACATAGCTATGACACTTTGTTTTGGAAAATGAAATTGTGTCCGTGTCCAAATTTGTTTCGTGATCTGATGTGAATAGCTAATTAGAAAAACATTTATGAAATACCAAGGCATTGTCATAATGGATTTGAATTGGTTTTTGAAGACAATCAAATGGGTTTAATGGCCGTACAAATCGGAGGGATGGCGAGTGCTTGGAATACGCAATTGCCAAGAATGAAATGATTTCTAAAGACCAAGTTGCTTACCTGCGATAGCTTTTCATAATATAGTCATGTTGACTCGATTTGATCAAAGCCAACTGATGTGTGTTTTATTTCGTCTAGGCAGACTTTCGTGTCGCATTAACAATCAGGACACGGTTGGCAATGAATCTGCAAACACTTTGGGAACAATGCCGAAAGCCAATTATCTTAACTCAAAGGTCAGGTCATGTCTGGTTTTAATTTGATTTAAGGGTGGTGCGAGTGGGCTCATCGGAAGATGCTCATTTTTTATCTCTGAGAGCATAATTTTAACTATTTTGTTAAAAAACCAGAGTCTTATTAGCTTCTCCCTAAGCTTTAATGCCGTGCCGGGTCACAAAGTCTCGCAGATCTTACGTAAACTTGTGAAAGACTATTGAACTTGCAATACGTGTAGACATAACAAAAGGAAACCGAGGAAATTGCAGCAAGCATTTCCTATTTCATTGCATCAAAACCAGCAAATGTTTTTCGTTTGTCTAAAAGAAAAAAATTAAATAAAAGACTGGCAATTGTAACTTCAATACCAATCAGCTAAGACAACTCTAATAGCATGAAGTGGGTATACTTAAGATGATCACTCACCCATTTTGCTGCGGATGGAGATGGAAGCGATTGCGTACGGCCAATTTTCTTGTGCATCAAATAAAATGCAACTGTAATCGTGTGTTGTTGGCTTTAGGTATAACCCATTTCGTCACATAATGTAATCAAAGTAATAGCGGCAAATCTGTGCTCTTCATCATCATTACCATGAAATTGATTTTTGAGGGCTGGGAAGAATTTTTTTTAAATAAGTTGTGTCTCGTATCAAAGTAGCAAAGAAAACTTTAAGGCCTTATCGGAAGTAGCTCCTTATTTGCTTCAAAAAAAGTAATTCCCTTTCGAAAGTTAATTTCGTTCTACTTGTGAACTGGCACTTGGAACATTAAATTTTGGATCCATTTTTCTTTGACGTCCTGGATCAGTTAAAATATAGTAGAAGTAAAAATGGTCAGTTTGCGAATATGATTTAATCGACAGTTGAGGCCCTGTAAGCTATTTCAACATGTCGGTAATGTGTAAGTAGATTACAAGAATATTTAGAGGTTCCGAATAAATGAAACAACAACAGCTATTGTCGAATCAAGTGAACTGCGGTGTTCAAAAATTTAGGACTTCTTATAAAATAATAAATAAATGAATAGGGTTGCGCAACAGAGCGAGGAGCCTCAGAGCCTAGCGCATTTCTCACAACCATACGTGAAGGAAGGGGCATCTATAATTTTCTACCGGTTCCGAACGGCTAATCAAGAAAGCTCTTCGGACTTCCTATACTTTTTCCTTATACATATAAACGAGTTGAGGATGAGATTTCTTGAATAATGGATGTGATGAGTCTACTGCAACGTTTCAATAGAAGGTTCAGCACTGGCTAAAGAATGATAAAATAATGGGGTAAGCTCATATTATTCAGCAATTAATCAAATCTTCTTAACAATGGTATGTTAAATGTGTCTCAAGTTTCAACCAAGCGTCTGCCCAACTTTAAGTAGGTCGCTATTTTTTATAAATGCTCTTCTATTCGAACATATTTTTCTGAACTATTCTTGAATACTATAGATTAAGCTTGAATTGAGAATCAAAAATTGCATTCTGACAGCTAAAGCTACGCCCACTACATTTATCTACGTTAATTACATTTGGCTATATACATATGCAAACTGAAGGTTAAGAACGTATAGAAATTGCTGTGAAATATGCACAAATGGTGGAAGATCGGTCAAACATATTGGTCTTTAATCATTTTTTCAAGTTGGTTATTATTGTGATCATATAAATTTTACTAACTGCTTTATTCACCGAGAATAAGTGTAGATTAGTAGTTTTCTGATATTGAAGGACGAAGGTGAAATATATTTTTAAAATCACTCATATCTATCCAGGCTGTGTTATTTGACACATATTAGACGATCTCAACTTGTCTCTTCAAGAAAAAAATTAATACGGCGTTATTTTTTCTTCTGCCATTTAACACTAGATAGTTATGTGGTGTTAAATGGCAAAATTGCACAGTCGGTAAGACATGGGCCGAAGGGCTAAAAATTCTGAGAACGCGTTAAGTATGCCAATATACCTTAAAAACTAATTTCTACCCCTAGGAACAAAAACACTCACTACACTCAGTTTATTTTCGCCAGAGAGCAGTAGTGCCTTTGTATACCATTCGTTTTCTTAATGATATTGGAGCCTCAAGGTCATAAAGGTAAATATGCTTTTTCTGCTTTACATTCTGGACAGAAATTGTCACATTTTTGTACTTATGCCGAATTTGCGGGCACATATTAGACAAAACAAAGTGCTTATTTTGGTCACAATTACTAGCCTATTGAAATTTTGTTGCAAAATGGCTATAATTGTATGCCTAACGATAACATACATTACTATTTCATTAAACATACAGAAAAAAATACATAATTCACTCTTTTGAATTACATAATTTATATTCACAAAAGTATAAGGTATTTTTCTATCAAAAATATACACTATTTTACATAAATATATTGTAAAAAAAAAACCGTAAAATGTTTGTCCTAAACAATTTAAAAATAAGCAATTTGACCCTGGTTGTTTTACCTAAGGTACGATATATTAAATCCCAATATCATTCATCAGTAAAAAGTGTTGACGGGGTCTTACGTTTACATTCCACAAAGTCTTAATTTGTTTTTAAAGAAAATATAGCTACATCTATCTTATTAATTTTTTCCTTTTTATTTACACTAAACGAATATATTCCAGTGCACTGAAACGAGGCGAACAGGATTCCTTTTTTAGTTTTTAGTATTTGTTTATTCTTAAACTAACCCCGTAAGACTAATCTTATAAGGTAGTGGTAGTTTGCAGCTTAACAAGTCGTTTAAATTTAGTACATCTTGCAATTTTCAAAACTTTCGAAATGCTCCTTTCAAGCCACGGATTCATAACTGAAATAAATTAATTAGATGGCGCACCATCGCCGAGCGGGAGGGCTCCATGATCCTATCCCATTTATCTCAAGGATAAGTTGTGAGAGAAATTAAGAGACGCACAATATTCTGCTGATTCTGAAGGCTTGGAAGGAAAGCTCTTTTCATAGCACTAAATCAATATCGGAGAAAATTTTTTATTTATGTTTCTAGAACTCTAACGCCCAACCTATCACCTAACAGGCAGACATGCTTGCCATTACACCACGGGCACGACAAACATCATATTCGCCAAAGTGCGCTCTCCATCAAGACCGGAATGTTTGGGATCTTATAATAGTCTTTTACCATATTCATAAATCCAAATTTCCAAAGTTGTTCAAAATAGCGATTTAATAAATAAAATAAAATCAATACAGTAGAGTCACAACCATGTTTTCAGGAAATCGAGGGGACCTACGGTTTTATGTCAATTTCGAACTGCTATTCGAAAAAGCGCTTTTCATTGCGATGAACTTGCTGTCGGATGACCTACAAATTCCTAGCGAAAAGCGATACCCGCGGAAAACATTTTTGACTTCTGTTGGGATTCGAAACAAAAACTTCCTGCGCAATAGAAAATCATCATCACGCCACGGGCTCCACAGTGATTATGTAGGTAATTTTTTGATCTCCACGCTGACATATTTATTTTTCATGTTTAGAGTGAAGCCTGTGTACTATGGTATGGACGGAGCAGCAATTTCATTTGAAACCGCTCTCCGCTTGTCTTCTTACACCTAAAAGCTGTCCTCCAAACTCCGCGCTCAAATAATAGCAACAGATCGGACAGATTTGATTTCGTGGATGGTGAGTTGGAAGAGAATTGAATTTTTGTGTGTTCAAAATACGAGATTACGAAAGACTGAAAGCAGAGCCTCAATTTTCGGATAGTATTACAAAATATTTCTTTGTGCTCTACTCCTAAACGATACAAAACACTGTATCAACTTTGCGGAAGAGCTATTGTAGTCAAGTGACTACTCGTGTTTTTGATCCAAGGAAAATAATGCTGGCAATACCAGGAGTGATCAGATGGTATCTAAAAGATTTAATTTGTCTTCCTTAATTTCCAAAAGAAGGATTTTTTTGTCCGGGGAGATTCGAAAGGAGGATTCGTATCTGTGGTGCCCGTAGCGTAATGATTTTCTTCTTAAAGTAAATTCATTGCCATGAAACACGCTTTTTCGATTCACCCCAGAAAGTTGTAGGTCCCCTCCATTCCCTCACAAGTTGTGAAAATGCAATAGGCCCCAGGGATATATGCTCTGTCGTGCCACCCTATCTAATCCATTTATTGTTTCATTCGAATCTGCTTGCTTACTCTGAAAAGCGATTAAATTATTAGCTATTCCATAAGCCTTCAAAACTCATTACATTCCCTCAATAAAGTTCTTAGGTCATTTGAATTTCTTTTGAAAATAATGAGCCTGTTCATGTATCAACAAATTGGCACATTTATCACTTACCGTCGTATGTTTTTAGAGAAAACCTATCTCAACCAAGCATAATCTTGACGACAAGCGTCAAAAACGATGCTTTAATAAATCTACAGTCTCACTTCATTAACGCGTGCCATCAAAAGAACTTTCTATGTCATTACGCACATAACAAGTCAATCAGGTATCTACACTTTTATTTATATTTGAATCTTAATCAAAAGTTTATACAACAACCACACAGTCAGACAAGACAAGACCTACCTGAACAAGTTGTTGTGTCAGGCACTATTATCAGAAAAAAAATCAACTCATCTTCGTAACATAATTAAACTTTCTTCGACATGTGAAAATATAAATAAAAAAAAAAGAACCTGACATCGTTCAGGTGAATCTGAACGAAAACACGTGAATCATCGCATAAGTGCGTATTTAAAAGTATAGTTACAAGAAAGAAATTCCTCACCGCATACCTCACATATGAACACAATTAAGTGAAAGTTTCTTTCAGTTGCAATTCTGATCGCCCGTTTAGATACAAAAGAGCGCAGAGTGCTTTTCGCTCTTACTGTTGTCATGATGTCACACAATATTATTTTTTATAATTTTTAGGTTTAAGTTGAAACGTGTGGCTTCCAATTTTAATGGCTTATGGGCAAATGAACCCAATGACTCGGTTCTTTTGAACGACCAATAAATTATTTATGCCAAACACAATTTTAGCAAATGGGTGACAGCACTTACAGCGTGTTTTCACGCTACATCCAGTAATGGGGAGAAATTGTAAAGAAAACCTTATTCTTTATCAGGCCCTGACAGGCGAGCATTAAAACTGATTAGCAAGTGGTGTTAATTTTTACAGTAATTATTTTAATACAGTGTTTGATGGCCCTTGTCGTTGAGGAATATTAAATAGTATGCACTGTGAGCAACTCGTTACCCTCAATGAATATTTATACTGTAGTGAAAATAAGTTAAAAAAATTTCTTTCACAAAATATGAACTCAAAAGAAAAGAAACGAAGTCACACTCGCACCTGGTGACGACGGTATCATTATGTGTCAAACAAAAAAGCTGAGCTACGAACCTTTAATTTTATTTTATAACAAATATGGCACCAAAGGGATCAACGAAAGGTTCAATTAAATCAACAACTTTTCGGTTATTCATAACACTGAAAAGTTTCACTTTCTTGAGCTTGCTCCTAATATTTTTTTCTTATTTTTATCGAGTCAAAGATTTTGTGCCGGTTTGAGACTGAAAATTTTTAAATCAGACCGTTGACTAGCTGCAGATTTATTTAAAAAGTTATTCATTAGCCATTTGTATTTGTAACCATATTTCATCAGAAATAAATCAATCGCAGTTCTTATTAGTTCATAACATAATATAGAAAGCGAAATTATTTCAGGACCAAGGTGCCTGGCATATATTTAGTTTAAATGCTCATGAAAGTGAACCACTGAGCCGAATGAAATTAAAACTTTTATGCAAAGGATCATAAGCACTTTTGTGTGGATCTTGGGCTATACAGTCGTTTGAAAAATTTTTAAAACACCGCAAAAAATAAGTAGGGAGTTGCTGATTGTGTTTAAGGGATTCAAATCAAATAGCATTTTCAAAAAAAATTCTTATTCCAGATGTGGAAACATTCTACATCTGGCTCAAACTTTACAGGAAGAAAGGCAAACAGTCAATTTTTTCCCGTGTACTTGCATTTTTTGTGATAGGATTTCTTAGGACGTTTTTCTTTCTTCTCGTTGCTTATATTGCCAATGGGTGGGGCTCTTGGGACACCTCTTTTGAAGCTGACAATACACGGGAGTCGACACTTTTCTATTTTATAGAAAAAACGCAGAGAAGAAAACTGTTCGATCGAAAAACGAGAAATGAATTTCCAGAGGATTTAAACTACTAGTACTGCATATTTTAAAGATGGTTGCTCTATTAAAATTGGTAAAAAGTATAGTAACTCCATTTACAAAACTTTTTCGTAATACCCTGCATCCAATGAGTTAGCCGCAGCTCAAAAAGCAGAAATAGGCTTGTCGCACCTTTACTTTAAAAATTGCGATCTGTAAAAGGAAAATGAGAATTGAACTCCTCTACTCATTTCCTCAATTAAACTGGATTTTATTTCCACGGCATAAAAAATTTTGTCTTCACAGACCGAAAAGTATCATCCCCAAAGAGAATTCGTGACTCGAGTCGAGTTGTATAGAGGCGATTAGGGATAGAAAAAGAAATTTTCGAATATTTAAAGACAACAGTAAAAAATTAAAATAAGTTCGAAAGGGCCAGAAATATCTCGTAAACGAATGGCCAAGTCTTTGCATGATCTATAGGTAAGGAAAAGTATACCGTTGTGTCCAAATAACAAAAACTTGTGGTCTTTCTATAAGGAAATTAAAGGGGTCGTCTATCTTCGCACTTGAATTTCGGGCGTATTTTTGACGAGGGATTAGGAAAGAAAATACACATATACTCCCACAAAGCTCTTTGATTTTATTAGTTCCTAGGTACATTAGTAAAACTAAGAAAAAAAACAGCTTTTTTCGTTATCTTGGAATTGACGCGTCCTTGAATCGACCCCTGCCGCGCCGTCACGACATCGTAAACTTTGTGGCATGATTTCTCAGCTACAAAACCTTCTCACGTAAAAACAATCTTAGTCAATCTTTTCTAGTACTTACTAATCCGGCTACGATTGGACAGAGGATTTTTCAAAGATTTTGAAATTTAACAAAATGGCAGCGATTTAATAAAAAAGCTCTATTTGCTACGCTGTTTTTCTAGGCTAAGAAGGCTGTAAGAAGCTGTCACTTTTTTTCTTTTCACGAAACAATTAACTGATTTCCGATACCTCCGTAGATTCCGTTAAAATTGTTCTACCAACAGCCTTCGGCTGAACGGTTTAAAAGGTGTAGGTGGGGCTGAGGAAGGAGGTTGGTAGTATTTGAAACAAGGTATGTTTTCGAATAAATCCTTCAAAAGGCATGTTCTTTATAGTGTCTAGATGTGAAATAAGCAGAAGGTAACCGCAAAGGTAAAAGACTTAATTTTACCACGTCAACGGTTCCAACGTTAGTTTTCAATGGCTCTCCTTTCGGCTTTCTCCAACGATAAAGCCAATAAATTGGCAGCTCATTTTTGCTGCTTAGTCCACACTTCCTGATAGCTTATTGGCCTGGGACCGTAAATTCTGCCCAAATGGTATCCCCCTGTCATTCTGAAGAAGTGTACTTCTACGCTGGCAACACCACTCGTTTCCTATTTCCCTGGGCTCTTCCCGAGTAGATGGAAAACTGAATTTATCCAGCCCGTCTCTTAAAAACGGACGTCTGATTTGATGGCAACGCTTCACCGAAAAATGGAATCAATATTTGCATTGTTTTGGTGAAATTAAGATTATTGTGCTCAATACTTTTATGGTATTAGATAGACTTTGGCATCAAGCTGTTACATATATCAATAATGCAAGCTCTTGGTATCGATGGACTTATTCTTCGTTTGATTAAAATTTACTTTCTGGACCGTTCAATACAAGTTGTGTTAGATAGTTTTAAGTCTGATACTCAACTATAAATACTGATGTGCCCAGGTCTCGGTTTTGACTCCTATTCTTTTTCTTATTTTCATAAATACCCTCTTGCGTGATACTTCTTATTTTTTTAACTGTTTTGCCGACGACTCAACTTTACTTCCCTTCTCTCTGGAGAACGGTTGCGTATAATTGAGTTATGAGTTCTGAGCTCGACAGCATTGTTACATGCAGTTACACAGATAATAAAAATCACACTTCGTTTGATCAGACTTGTCGTCCAACATCACGGCATATTTTCCTACGCTCCGTCCAACTCAAAAGTTTTCAAAAATATTTGAAAACTATCCCATAAGTTGCTTGAGCGGTCGTCTGCGGAATCACATTACTCTGCAATGGTGGTTCAACTAAAGGCTGGGCAACTAATTAAACCGTGTGAACTCCGTTCATGGTATCAGAGTCAACGAAACTGAAAAGCTGTATCTAATCGGCATGTTTTCGAACGATGATCTTCTTTGGAGTGATAAGTCGAAAAAAAATTTGCTACCACTACCTAATTGATAGGGTTCAAAACAGAGCTTTGAGTCTGATAGATGATAGTTCAATTGTAGGATCGATTGATTCCCTTCAAAATTGTGGAAACGTTACTTCTCTCACTCTCTTTTATCGCTTTTCTAAAAACAGTGCTCTTGCAAAATAGCCAGTTGTATTCCTCTCCTGAAAGAACTTCGACGCAACAACTGACTCGATATGAAGGCACATTATTTTTACCTCGAGCCTAACTTCAAAGTTCATACGTACAATCAAGCATAGAGACTCATACCCTGTTTATTCCCTGCATTACCATACTCACAAATTTTCAAAAACAATGTGCATCGCTGTCACCTAATAATCCTCTCATACTTTCCTAAATGCTTGAACTGTGTTTTATTACAATATAAGGGTAGGTATTTATATCCGCCAAATGTGAATGCTAAATCAAAAAAAATATACAAACTTTTCCATCTGAGACGCTGTTTCATTGCATCACACAGGATACTTAAAGAAAATCATATGCCAAAATAGCAAATCCCTTTCACCCTGCTATCAAGTTGTCTGCTGAAAAACAGTCGCCTTGCCGTCCCTCTAGCCCTGGGCATATACATATGTTTGTTAAAATATAGACACCGATCTAGTCAGAGGCCGAGGCATTTGACTACTACTTTGCTTGGCAGTGGGTGGCCATGTAGTTCAACGATCAACAGCATTCACCAGTTCTTTCTCGTATCCCTTGAGACCCGAGCCAATGACGTTCTAAACAACACAGCAAACCACCAATTTCAATGAAAAAACATTTTTGCGTAAGTAATTCCTTTATTTTTCTTAAGCATTGTCGATCAGATATAATATTTCTTTTTTTTCTGTTATTTTTTTTTTTTCCTTTTCGTTTTACTTGGTACAGGTTTCTTTTATTTTGTTTTCATTTGTTTTCATATTAAATTTACTTTTGAATAGTTGAATGAAGCTAACAATGTTTATGTAGAAAGGTTTTTTTATGTTAAATTTTATTCTTCGGCATCTTAAAGGTACAACAATCTTCACTTTAATATATGTTTACTAAAAAATGATATTAGAAGCTACCACAGGGAACTAAAACTTCAAAAAACTACAAAAATTGTCTCCGTAAAGATGCTGTAAGTCAATATATGGCATGTCTATTCTCCACCACATGGATAGGAATAAAAACAAAAAGGTTGTTGCTCAACAGGTGTTACAGGAATACCTGAAAAATAGTTTTGAAAAGAATATACTCCTTACAGCACCTTGTGTCGCAGATACGTAAATGCATTCAGACTATAAGTAATATAAATAAACTAATAAAATGTACGCACTTATTTCAACGGTGCACACTTCGAACTTGGACTTATTATTCTTAAGACACACTAGAAGAAGGCAAATACCATCAGTAATATTAGTTCTTTTCTGCATTAAGTTTATCTATAAGTTCAGACAGCCTTTCACTGCCCAACGAAAAACGAAAAACGAACTAATGAAATTTCACAAAAAAAAGGATCTTCGTAACAACATTAATAAATATAACCTCAATGGACAATTCACTTAGTTTAGCTAGTTTTGCTATATATTTTTTTTTTGCTTATTTATTTTGTTAAACGGCTGTTTGAATTTTTCTTCTATAATTTTGTATATTGTTTTTTACTTAATTTTTGTTTGTTGCAAGTGTGAATGAACTTATCCTACTTTGCATAGTGGAATTGATTTGCAATCGCAATTAAATATTTTACAATTTTTTTTCTTTCAGGAGCGGTGCTGCAATTGGAACCTAAGATCGTGGTTTATAATTTTTTGCTTTTTAGTTTTCCTCTTATAGTATATAAATCATTTTTTGCATAATAATTTTGTTTCGCAAACACAATGTATTTTTATATTGTTTAAATATAGATATATATTTATATGTGATTTCTTAAAATATGATGGCTATTAAATACATTTTGTTTTATATATTTGTTAATATTATTATATTTTTTGTAAATTTTTATGTTTATTTTTAGCAAGCTTTCCATATCAAAACTATATATGTATATCATAAGGAATCTTTATATATACTTTGTGTATACATATGTCTACATATATATATACATAATGTAACTTTTTGTTTTGCATATATGTAAACGCATTGATATAACACACTAATAGGTATAATTTTTGGACGATTTTGAAATTTGTTTGATGCTGTTAATTTTTTTTATACTTATCTATGTTTAAGAGGATGCATATACATAATGAGTATAGGGTTGTAAGTTTTGTAAATAAAAATTAAATATATATAATTCTTTTAATGTCAATGCTTATTTTTTGTTTACTCTTCTATAAATATATGCTCGTATCGATATTATTTATGTTTATGTGTGTGTGGTGAGTAATTTTATTTATTTAGTCGTTCAAATCAAATCTGTTGTTGTCATTGCTTTGTTTTATTTACAGCGTTTTGTCGTGTTGGAGTGATAGAGGCTTGAGATAGCAAATATTTTTCTCTATTTTGGATAATGTGTGATAGTGAAAATAAATGCGATTGGTTATAATAGTTTTGTATATTTAAACGTGAAGGATATTGGCTTGAGTTAAGCATTTCATTATATTTCTCAGCAAGTAGTTTAAGGACTGTTTCAAAATTTTGAAAACCATTAAACATATTGACAGAAGGTCTTGGGTCTCTGCTGAGGCCTGAAAAGAACCCACATTCAAAAGTGCCTAGGTGCCTACCAAAGGAGGTGCTGAATAGCGTCATACATACCCACTCTGAGTCTAAAAAACACCTCGGTTTACAACTACATAATGTCCAGTTTTAATCTCGAACCCCACCATTAAAATTGATGATGTTTTTTTTTCTAGAAAGTGATCGACTGCTGCCGTTAACGTCATTTTTTCAGATTTCCAGGATAAAAGGTTTCGTTCACGTATCTGATGTTTTATCAATACAATAAATGAGTATCGAAAGAGAGCTTAGCAGCTTCTTCAAAAAATAATAAACTAATGATCATACCAAATCAATCAAGATGTACTTCGATGAAATTTCACCTTTTAACTAGCTGACCCGCCGGGCGTTGCTCGGGTTTAACTTATTCGAAACACCCGCTGGGCTAAGCTGGAGTTTTTCTGATAGTTTTAAGTTTCCCGATCGAATTGTATTGAGACTGTGGGGATGGAATAGTGTTGCTAAAACATCGATAATATATCGATAGTAAAAAACTATAGCGTATATCCATAGCTTCAAAAACTTTCGAAGACTATTGATGGTTTCAATAATTCTAAAGTATTTTACCACAGAGTTATATTTCTGAACGAAGAAGATGCTTAAGACATTAACAAAGTCGATAAAAAAGCGGATGAAGCCTTACTATACCCGGAGAGCGCTCATGTTTTAAACACTTGTCGACGCCAAGTTGAAAAAATTGACTACAGATCACCTACAGAAGCTGATAATGCCGTTCAGATATCACAAAAAGAATACTTACAAATTATTCCTACAATGCCATGTAAGGTGTTGTAAGTAAAGATAGAAATGTGACACCACCGCAACCATCCACTTCTGATTGTAAGCCTGTGTCTAGGAACTACTCTTCTTCCCAAAGAGCAGACAACAACAAGACAAAGTTAAAACACCAACGAGCGATTCCATCATTGATATTTGACAGTATTTGGAGAACCCATTGACAAACAGATCTAATTTCTCAATGAGCTTTTGGGAATTTTCAGAAAACGTGCTGCTAGAAATCGCCATCAAACATTTAGGAGTTCCTGCTACCTCTGTACTATGCGAAAGAATATTTTCAAAAGCAGGTGAAGTGATGATTCAGAACCGAAAGAGACAGGAATAAAATGAAATCTCATTTTTAAAGCACAGATCTGATCTTTTAAAACAACTTCCTTTTTCGAATGCGGTTCTTTGCTAAAAAGGCTGCAGAGAAAGGCTTGTGATTTTTTTTTTAATAATAATTTATGCACTGAATGAATTTTTTAAACATGATATTTGTTTTTTTTTTTTGTAATATTTTTATGAATATGTTTTCATTAACATATACACTATCATTTTGATTCTTATTTTGAAATAAATTAAAAATAATAAAATGAGTTAAACTGAACACAATCGCATTTTAACAGCTTGTATATTGTTCTTTCTAAAGTTTATCTTAAAAGTATGTTTTGCTGTATTATTTCAACATTTCTAATTGTAATAGCTGTAATTATTAAGATTTTTATCAGATTTTTATTAACAAAATATGTGTATTGGTATTTGATTGAACTATCGATAGTATCGATACTATCGATGTTTTTTTTTTGTTTTTTGTTTTTTCAAAACAGTGGCTCTACATGCTGTTGAAACTGGGCATGTTCCGGACTTTGACGGAGTATGAATTTTCAATTCAGAAAAGCACATATTTTCAACAACAAGAGTAACATGAAACGAAATCTCGACAGCAATCACTTGTTGTCCGACATCATACAGCATAAATTTTCAAAAATATTTGAAAACGGTCGTCTGAGGGCTCATATTATCCAATATTCGTCGTTCAAACCAAAGTCTGTCCAACTAATTGTACAGTGTGAACTCCGCTTTTCATTTAAAACACAGCGACCAAAAAGCCGATGCAGTAGAAAGCCTTGTAAGTAGAATCCTTCACACGTTTTGTGCCAGAACCCCTAAGCAAACAATTCCAAAAATTTGAACATAGGAGACCTTACCTAGCAGGCAATAGAGCGGTGTGTGGAAGGACCTACACATTTTGAACCAAACGGCTAAGTAAGAAATACAATTGGATGTTTCTGCGATTTAAACTTCAAATTCCCATGCAGCTGCAGTCAGATATGCTTACTAACCGGGAAGTAGTATTGGGTCTCTGCTGGGCCGAGTTCAGGTAATGCGCAGGTTGGTGTGGTATTTTTTTTTTTTTTTTTTCAAAATTTAGTGCAAATTGTGGAGAGGTGGCGTCATCGAGCTATTTGAAAACAACGTTTCGGTCAACGGTGGACGTTACAAAATGACTTTCTAATGAAACAAGTGACATGGGTTTGGACGACCTCTGGGTCAGAATCGGTAACTCCAAATTCACAAATCGTGGTAACAGCCGCGGTCAATTGGCCGACCTGAAGCTGGACCTTTTCGTTGGGAACCTTCATGGAGCGATGATATACCAACAATCAAAAAATGAGTTAAGATATCCAAGTACTCCATGACCTTCAGGTCCAGCAGCAAGCAGCAAGGTCTTGAAAAATTTAAGTGCCAGGATGCGCCATTATCAAGCTAGCGGTGGCAGCCATTTGAACGACTTTGGTATCCATTTTTAATTTGAATATTTGTTCTTACTAATAAAGCCATAACACATCTCGTTTTAAAAACAAACCTTTATTTGGATCACTTTTCATTTGTCATTTCAAACTTCAACTGGCCACTGTCGGCAGGCTTTCTGGCAGCCTTTAAAAGTTAGTAAGAACGTCTCATTTCATCTCGTCTTTACTTTTCATGCACTTTGTTACCATTAATGGATTTATTTTACTGAAAAAGTATAATAGTAATAGTTTTTACCTAATTTAAGAAAATAGGACTCCAGGGGAACTTAATTTGAAAATGGGGGAGGGGGCTGTAAGCTTTCTTACAGACTTCACTGTGATAAGGCTATGCTCTTTTGTTGCAAATGTGGCGCTCGTCCTGTTTTATATCTTACACACTTCTAAGGTAAGGTCTTTTGCTGAACTGAGCGCATAACGAACTGAGTGTAACGTATCTCGATTTGTATGGTTTCCTATGAGAACTTATAATAAAGATTAACCAACTAAAAATATTGCCGAAGAAATCAAGATCCATTTCGCACCAACTATCAATGCTAGATTCAAATGCGCGGGCATAGTACATTTTGTGTTATGGAAGCAAGAAGATACTCATGTCTTTATACAAGATTTTGTGTACGACCCTCTCTTCCTCCTCTTCTGTCATATACTCCTATCCTGACAAAAGCCACACCTTACAGAAATAGACAATTTATTTTCAGTACAGTAATTATTTTGGCGATTGAGACTTTAGTACATTCAAATAATTTTAAGAAGTTGTTTCAAAATTGGATCTCTAAATTGAAAAACATTTTCATTAGCAACAGAAGAAAAAACGAAAAAAACAAAAACCTCATGTACTTAAAGAAACGTCACATCTACAAAACTTTTGAAAATCTAACAATACATTTATGGTTCACAAATTTTTAGTTAGATACCAGTCCTCCTTGCTGCTCTTTAAATATTAAAAAGGTGGAATGCTTTGCAAGTGATTTAAATATGTGTAGGTTTTTATTAATATGTATTTAGTATTTTTAATCTGATTTAAGCGGACGGAAAAGTTATGAGTTGATATTGCACATGAATTATTCTGGGGCACTGCTTGTTTCTAAAAAAGTATTTTGCTATATTGACTAGATATAATGACATGTAAGAATTAAACTTAATTTTATATAAAAAAAAATAAACAGAATTGTTAAGTAAATGTAAATAAAAAAGAATAATATTAATATAAAATTAGTATAGTTTTAAGCATATATATGTCTTTAATTTTTCTCCTTAATACTTATTCTTCTACAAGTTATTGTGATCTATACTTTATACAAAAGAAAATCTTAAACTAAAAACATCGTGGAGAAATAATAATAAATATTTTTATATATAAATAGGATTTTCTTGACCAGTTAAAAGTCGAAACATTGAAGTTGGCATTGTCTTCATGAGGATCTGTAAATAAATAAGTAAAAACAAAAAAAAGGAGTTCAATTTGGTTGAAAGGAAAAAATATTTCAATAAAAACCTCGCCAACAGATGTCGCTAGTAAATTAACAATTTTCTCATGCGGCACAGCTACAACACTTTGATTGTTGATCTCAATTATGCGATGTCCTACTCGAACACCGCCTCTTTCCGCAATTCCTCCACGTAGTAGACTGCAAATCTGAAATAAGATTTAACATTTGAACAAATGTGCACGTTTACAAACGTCCCGAGAAATTAGAACTTACAAAAATATTCGCATAAGTTAAAGAAATTAAATAAAAATAGGGTTCAAAAAAATTTTCTGAGTCTAAAGGTTCACTCAAACCAAAGCCGTTTTGTAGTTGCGGCATATAAAGCTGTCAAATTATGATTTCATAGTGTGATTTATGAAAGTACCACACCGGAGCGACAAGAACGACACATCGTTTTCATGTACTTGCAGTTGTCGCGACGTCAAAAATCTTGTCAACAGCGTTTCTGACGCTGCCACGGCTGCAAAATCGCTTTGGTTTGAAATATATTTAAGGGCTTTGCAAGAAGCTTGAGAAAAGCAGTTCTCGTATAAAACAGTTTTTACTATGTGAAGAAGCTTTTAAGTGAGTACCTAAGACTTTTAAATAAAACGCCCAACTCATTTCTCTACTTTTGAAATTACTATTGCGTATTGCGTTTTAGCGACTATTCCAAGTCGATGGAACCTCAAATTTTATATTGTTGGTTGTTGTCTCAGTTAAATAATGTTTGTTTTATCAACCGAGTAATCAGAAGTAAGTTGAAAATACCCAACAAAATTAAAGTTGAAGTTTCATTTCGCTCATTCAAGTGCAAAAATAAACACATTACTTTCGAGCTCAACAAAATGTAAAGTAAATGGTTTTTTTTTTTTTTAACCGAACACAGTATAAATCTCAATGGCGAGCAAGAACCAAATTTTTTTAGCGTCGAAAAATATCAGTGAGATCCAGGAATCGTTATACTGTGGATAAAGAGTTTGTAGTATTGAAATGAATGAATGATGTTGTGAAGCTTATTTTTCTACTTAAATATTTTACTAGCTGCTAGTTTGTATGAACGGAAGTGTTTATATGCACCCACTGTGTAGTTCGTGTTAGGTTGTGTGACACGACCTCAATCGAGTCATTTGACGCGAAAAAACACATGGCGTGACTGTTGGTTTGCTTAAAACGTAATCACTCTCGCACACAATTTGCAGCTAGGAAAATATTGGCCTTTAACCGCTTTAATGATTTCGTTTTAAACGAACCAGCACGAGTAGAATCCAATGCACTCGTTGAGTCCGTTGCGGTAACGAATGTGGTGAACAACGGATAGAGGTGACCCATAGAATCTGTTCGGTGTTTTGACAGATATAAACAAGACAAAATGATTCAGAGAAATCAGAGATGGCTTGACTCACCGGCTCAAACTAGAGATGAGTTAGATAATAGATCTTCACTTAATTATTTGATTTTTTTTAACTGGTGTGCGTATATAGCTTTTTGTAATATTTTTATGAAAGTAATTTTTTCTAACTTTTAAGTCAACGAACGCAGATATACAAATTGTAAGTACATTTTTAGACAAAGCTTAAAAAATGAGCTTAAAGTAACATAGAACCATAGGTTTTAACAACAAATTCCCTAATCGAAACCAAAGCGTTCAACCGAATCAAAAAAGTGGCATCACTTTAATGATCGTTTACTGGAAGAATAGTGCTTGTGAGTGAGAGTGTATGCGTCCAGAAATACATATACCGGGAGAAGAAACTGTCCAGCGTCCAGCAATGTATATGGTTGGGGAAATGGTTCATAGCAAACTATAATGGAAAGCTATCGATGTTCGAAACTGCTGGAAAGCTCATGATGTAATAGTTTTCCTATATAAAGAGCCCGGTGATGCAACCAGGAAATTGGTTTTGATTATAAAGTGATAGTGTAAAGATTGAATTAGTGTGATTTTTAATCGAATTGTATATGAAATAAAAGGGATATCGAAAAATAGTAGCAAAATTAAAGTGAAAGCAAAAGTTTAATTATTTCGAACTCAGCGAATGTAACAATACAATAGATTAGATATTCAAGAAACTCTTACAATATAACAGAATCCAAGGATATGTACATAAAAACATTATTGAAGAACATTTCCCATGTGAAGGTCAGTTTGTTAGCGTTTTTCTATGTAAAGAGTCAATTTCAGAGTGACTTTCCTTTAGGTTGTACCGTGTTGGTATATTCGAAATCTATGAAATAAATGCGCCAAGATTTGCATCTGTTTAATCATGAATGTACTTACATACCCTTACATAACGTTTTTGAAAATATGAAAAGCCATAAACAAGTTGCACTCAGAAATGTCATCGAATCTACCTGAGCGAAAGTTGAAACCAGGGACTGAAGTACCGCATCAGTGATTGATTGATTGAGTACTATTGTTCTTTCAAAATTAGCTCCATAAAGCGCAAGAGCCTGCTGTTCATTTATCGACTTCAATTTGTTCAAGTACTGATGAAAGAATGTCAAATTATGATACTAGAATGCTCCATAACATGAGAAGTAGTTATGAAAACACATAATTCAGTCACGTATTACTTGATCCCGTGAGCGGTTTATGGGTCACCTCTGATAAGAACGTGTATATTTAATTGAGCTGTCAGTAGATTCGTACACCGAACGAATTATATGTGTCGGCCTTTTAACATTTAAAATTACTATTAAGAAAGTCATGTTAAACGAACGAACACTTCACGAACCTCTTTTACCATCAAAAGACTTTTGTAGGCCCGTGCATCCTGAAAAAATCGAAGGCATTGACACCAAATACTCTTCGACGAAAAAGTAAAGTGATGAGTGCCATCTTCAAACTAAAGTCTCCCAACATTTCATTCATTTTTGTATTTGCTCTGAAAGTTATACTTTCTTTATGGACATAAAGCTTTGCTTTGGTTTTCTTTCCCACAAAACACATTTTTCATTTGTCGAACAAAACACCACAACGAATTAAGAACCTCCCAAACCAAAGCGTTTCTGCAGTCGCGGCAGCAACAATTGCAGTTGTCAAAATTAATTTATACAGCGACATATAAGTATACCCACACCGACGCGACGCGACAAAAATAAACGCAGTGTTTTCATACATTAACAATAAAAATATGGATTTTAGGTTCGTTTTTGTCGCAGTTCAGCAATCCTATGATCAGCTCATCAATGAAACCTATCAATGAACACTTAACCACATCAATACTGGACAAAAGTGCTCAGTATTGATTTGTTTCTGTGTTAAATGGTAAAGCGAATAGCTGAACTGACTATGGGACCGCTGATTTGTGACAAAAATGCACCAGTTATAAGACAGAAACACTAGGTTGAAAAACCTCGCATTTATAAATATAAATTTAGTAATACTCACCACTCCATTCTGAACACTGAATCCAAGTTGATATTTCGTGTTCGGCCTTTTGATTTTTACTTCTACCACCGGAGCACAGGGCACTACAGTGAACTTCACAACTGTTTGGTTTTTCGTATTCTTAATATAAGTCTGACAAGTGGACAACGGCAATCCAACCAAACTCAAACCATTAATTGCAATCAATTGATCACCAATATTTAACTGGCCACATCTAGCTGCTGCTCCGGATGACATTAAATTAGCAATAACCACAGTGGGCAGCATTGAGCCCCATCCACTTTCAACAATGACCACCCCTAGTATTTCTCCCTTAGCCTTGGGCACAACGACTTCTTTTTGCAATTCTTTCTTAGCAAAAATCTCCAATTCGTCTCCGAATATCTCTTGGCTATTGAGTACTTCTTGGTAATCCATTTCTTTAACAAAACTATGATCTTCAATTCCGTTAGCTTTTAAAAATTCCATATAGGCCACTTGGAATGCCTGACCAATTGATTGGGCAATGAATTGCGCTTCGTCACTTTCAAATACGTGACATATCATTTTTGGAGTACGATTCAGCTTGGGCCCGTCGTCAATGTCCTGGGAGACAAAACGCCGCCTGGCCATGAGGACGACCAAATCACCGATGTCAGCAATATATGATATCGTTCGCAGAGCATGGTCCATCATAATTTCCTTAAGGTCAGTATTAAGGACCATGATCTTTTCAGTTGAAATGAAGAGGTCGACTTCAGTGCTAGGCTGGACATCACCATCAGGGGCCTAAAAATGATTAAAAACAAAATACATATAAAGTACAGTATTTTGTGTCCTATATGGTGGGCTAGGGGCTAAGCTTTTTTTGAAGGTATCAAGCTATGAATTTTCTTCTGGTTTCGTTTAATTTTTTTTTTTTTTTTCTCATGCAAAAGTACTTTAAATGACTTACCAATGTCTACAGGAGCGTTTATGGTATGACGTAATCCAAATCCAAGTTAAATCACGAGCATATGAAAATAAAATGAAGGAAAAACAAATTTTCTTGAATGGAGTTTTTCATATCAATTTGGAGGGTTTTGATGAAACTGATGATATCTACGACTACTTAACAAGCAAATAAAGCGGTACACAATGATGAATCAGTTTTTAATTTGAAATCGTATTTTTTTAAGGGAAAAGCTTTTTAAAGAAATTGAACCAAAGTTCAGTATCCTTACTAGCTCTCATTTTAATACAAGAACTTTTCCCTAGGAAAAAAAAGTGGCTTCTCCGGCCGACCAGACATAGCAGTCATTTTGAAAAATATATTATCTTAGACAGTAAAAAATTGCTTGAAATTAACGTTAATGCCTGTAGCACCTTAAAAAGGCAAAAACCCTTTCGTTTAAAATAAAAACAATCGAACTGGGTTCGAAAAAA
The DNA here is from genome assembly GCA_914767635.1 of Melanostoma mellinum. Lineage (NCBI taxonomy): Eukaryota > Metazoa > Arthropoda > Insecta > Diptera > Syrphidae > Melanostoma > Melanostoma mellinum. The sequence goes on from OU612059.1 coordinate 21,781,484, forward strand.
TAGCAAAGACAGCGATACCAAGCAACTCAATTAGTTACTCGATTAGTTCACACTACACATGCTTAACTTTAATCACTCCTTCTATATAATAAAAAAAACTGAAGTAGTGAAATTAAAATACTCGGAATACAATAACATAGCGCCACTCTCCAATATGGATTTGATTTTGGACTTTGAAGCTTCGTTTCCAGAAGTTCGCTATCTCTGCTCCATGGTTCATGGATTGCTTCTTCTAAATGATGGCAAGTCTCTGCTTTGGAGACGACCTCGGGAAGGGCCGGTTTATGCGAAAAAAATGTTCTGAAAACTGAAGCTTTCTTAAAAAACGACAATTGTCGACACCACAGTCGAAGAAGTTAATGAGTCGGGTAAGATTCAAAAAAAGCAAAGATACTGAACCAGACGAGAAACCATATGAATTTGACAAAATGATGGGAGGAATCTTGGTTAGATGCTCATCTCCAAGCTCATAGGAGATGAAACTATATTCTGTCTGTGTTTTGATAAAGGTACGGTTGGACAAACTTATGTATATACCACACTTTGAAGATTATTGAGTGGGTAAACAAGTGTGAAAACTATTAAAGCTGTCTGATAACCAGCGCCAGTTTCCCACGGATAAGTGAACCACAGCATCGTTATTTTTTGGAGGAAGATTCGCGTGTTCTAATGGTTTACTTACTTTCAAAAGAATTCTAAAGCTATACAAATTCAAAATGAAATGACACATGTCAAAGCAAGCTTAATTATCATGGCATTGGTTTGAAGTAAAATTGTGCTTAAAACCCTTTTCGGGAACATGGGCCTCACGGTTGGCTTCAACGAAGTGTAATCGGAAAGTCATGTATCAGCAATAACAATTTGCAAGCGTTCTTGAGTAAGTCTGTTTATTGTGAAATGACAAAACGTGCTAACCATAAAAATCCCGCCAGTCAAATTATCAATCATAGAAACAATGAAAGAAGAAAAGTTCTCCGAGTGATCTTTGCTCCCGTATGCGAAAACAATGTGTGGAGAAGAAGGTACAGCAACGAGCTGCATGACCTTAAGCTCGACATATTGGCATAGCCAGAAGAGTACAAGCTAAGACGGTTGGGCCATGTAGTACGGATGGACTAAAACGCTCAAGCTTGACATGTCTTCGAAAGCACATTGCAGGGAAATCGCGGAAGGGCACACCTAGTCTTAGGTGACGCAATCTTGTGTAAGAAGGACCTCAACTGACTTAAAGTGCAAAACCGGAGTGAGCTGGCCTGAAATCGAAGTCATTATAGAACTGTTATAGTGAAACAGTGCTCCGAATTTCAAAACCATACCTAAATAAATACCTTTCATAATCAACTCTACATGATTTGATAAGGTAGCCAACAAGTAACGAGTAGTTCCGGAAGCCTATATGTGGATGATCGAAGTCATGCACGAACGATAAAGGTAAGAAATCCAACTGAAACTACCTACAAATTACAAGTGCACAGTAGGTGTACACCAAGGAAGCACCTTCAGCCCTATACTCTTTATTACAGTTCTTGACTGCCTGCTAAAAGATAAAGCACTGAACACAGAATTGCATCAACCGTTCTTTGCTAATTATGTAGCCATCACAATCGGAGATTCTCTTTCCCTACTACCAGCACTTTTAGTATGGGTTACAGTTTAAATAAGAAGTGTGTACCTAATGAGGTCCAAGTCCAAATACAAATATAACCCCCTTTTGTTGCTGTCCATTTTCTGTCATGCATTTGAATATGACTGCACTTCTCAATAGTGAAAAGTTAAAATATATGAGATCCAACTACGAAAGTGAGGCAATCGAGCTGATGAACTCAGATAATGTTTAAATACTGACATCATTGATGGCGCCATCTGTCTTTTTTTTCAATGCTCAACAATTTTTTCCCAAAAGTAGCTACACAAATAAGCCTTTACTGCGGATAAAATGTAAAAACGGGCTTCAATCTTTTTGAAGTGTATAATAATTCAAAGTTCGCATTCACATCGATTTATTTAAGTCTAGTATATTTTTAAGCACATTCAGTAAGCGTAGGAGGATAACCATTGACTACATACATAAGTGTTGTCGATTTGATAAAATTCTTCAAAACATCAAAGAATATGCTAAAAATACTACTCTTGAGTCTTGAGAGAAAAACACAAATTTTTTTCAAACTTTTAGTTGTGAAACTTCCAGACGAGCTTTGAAAAATTTCAAAGTTGTTGCAGAAAGAATGAAACGGATGCAATGAAACGGAGAGAATGAAACAGAAGGAACTGAACAACTAAAAGAGAATATTCAAACTATCGTCTTTTGTGAAAAAGTTCTCCGTAGTCATAATCCGTAAGATCTTAAATGCCTTAACAACCACTTAAGAATTTAAGATCTTGAATGTGCACGCAGTGAAATGGTCAGCATCAGCATGTCTGCCTGTTGCGTAATAGGTTCTTGGTCCGAGTCCTAACACTTTTCTTTGTATCAGTCACCACCTTTCGCGAAGAATTGACAAGTCCTCCGTTAGTATTCAATGCCATGAAAAGCGGTTTCTCGATTAGCCGTTCGGAACCGGTAGAAAATTGTCAATGAATGGGATTCATTCCCTCACAATGTTGTAAGGTTGGGAGCAATGCGCTAGGCCCGGTGCTCAACGCTCTGTTTAGGCACCCTATGTATGTGCGTATGATTTCATCCTTGAAGTGTCGTTAGAAGAGTTACAAATGGAATATCCAGGATACGAACCGATATGGGAATCGTATATGCTGTGGTCGGGGAGCGTGCCTATGAGTATACTTTTCAAAAGCATTCGCATTAATTGTCTGGGGGTTGCTCTGATTTGGATGAAATTGATTTTAAGAACCAATTTTGTAATTTTTCGGAATTTCACTTACAGGAAAGAGAAAGATTGTTGAGAATTTTTGAAAAAGCTGCGGTTTTCGACTTAACTTTTCTTCTTCATGACGTTTCTAAATCATTCATAGTTTTGTTTTTGAAGTTGTGCCGAAAAATTGCTTGAGTTGGAAATCGGCTGTTGTATTTTTCAACAGGTTTTTGACGTTGAAAGTTTTGATTTTAACAAAGTTTTAACTGGCTTTTGTATAGGGTGGTTTGAGAAATCAATTTTCTGTTAGGATAAAGTTCCTGTTTTTCGATGTCGATGGATGAAATATGGAATGGTCGATGGAATATCCTCATGCAAAAAAGCCTTTGAATCCTCAAATTACAGAATAACATGTATAGTAATTAAAGATATTATCGCCAATCCAATAAAACCTGACTCAAAATCTTCCGCTGAAAGTCTGTTAAAAAATATTGACCAAAAGTTTTTCTTTCTCGATGCGTGGAATCAGATTCTAGGTCAAATCGACAGCGTCACTGCAGCTTGGCAATCGAAAAGTTCATTCGTGGAAAAAGCTGCACACTTGATTTCTGGACTGAAGAATTCACTGCAAGAACTTTGTGATACGAGATTTAAAGAAGAAGAAGCGATTGGAGCTGTACGAAAAAGATAATGAGACGATGGGCCAAATTTGGCAGAAATGCAAAAATCTCAACAATGCCGTCGATATTCTGATAACTGAAATTAGCTGAAGGTATGAGAAAATGATGGTGGTTTCTGACGTTTTTTGGGTTTTGTCTGGTGAGGCCTTGCAGAGAATGACCAGTACCACTACTGAAAAGCAGCAACTGATTTGGCATTGAAAAAAGACTTTAACGTGGTTGAGTTCGTCGATGAGATTTCCGATTTTAGTATGTGCATTGTCAATTTACTCGCATAACTTCAAATCCGCGACGGTGTTGGAATTACTTCAATTGATCTGTGATAATAATTTGAGAGAATCGTACTCGAACGTCGAAATTGCATTCCTAATTTTTTTGACAATGCCTGTAACTATAGCTACGTTTGAACGCAGCTTTAGCAAAACTAAACCCATTAAAAACTATGTGAGATCGACAATGAGTCAGGAAAGATTGACTAATTAAGCAATTTTATCGATCGAGTATGAAGTTGCAAGTAAAATCAATTTTGATGATGTCATCGATGAATTTGCAGCGATAAAATCTCGCAAAATCCAATTATAATTATGAAAAATCTGTTTTCTACGCAATTATGCTTTTTTGACACAAGTGTTCTTATAAAATATACATCTGTAGATTCTGCAATGAAAAAATACATTCTTATGATAACGACATTATAATTTATCTTGCAGTCAAGTTTTGTGAAATTTCACGAGGGGGGCGCAAGTTTTTGAATTCGCCTCGGGTGTCAGAGAGGCTCGCAACGGCTCTGTAGAGGTTTGTATTTTTACTAGAAATAAAGTCTAAAATGATGTTTCTACATTCAGTACTGACAGAGAAATCGAACGTAACATGGGTACTCCAAATTTACCCTTTTTCAAAATCGTCAAAAAGTGATGTCAAAGTTGAAAAGCGAATCTTAGTGTGTTATCTTAAAATATGACCAAGAACTACCTTCCAAAGTATGATACACGAGTTACGGGACACCGTGTATTTTATATTTACATTTTTATTTGTTCGTTCAAACAAAGGAAGAAAATCTTTTGATACGCACTACGTCTGTAAACCAGGTATTGGCAGTTTATAAGTTAGTGTAGCTTCAGTTTTAAGCCGCAAAGTAGAAACTCGATAGGTAATGAAAAAATTGATTGGTTGACAATGAAAACACTATGAAAAAAGGTTTTTCCTCCCCATTTACCTCATTTGGAACCTCACGGATTGCATTCAAATCATATTGACTATAATGCCCTGAGCAAAGCAGCATGGCCTGCGTTTGCGACAAGACCGCTGTCAAAACAAAACACATTCAACTTTATGGAGTGGCACTCAATAAGAATATTTCCACAAGTCTCAATTCCAGGCTTCGGTGCTTTGCGCAGGGCTTAATCCTCCGCATGTCCAAAGCTTAACAGCCAAACACATATTAAGGGTACCACTAAATGAAGTGAATTTCTTAAAGAGGCTTCTCAAAAAAAATGTTTCAATGTCATTCCATTTAAGGACCAACAAAGTCCGATAAGCAGTCAGATAGGACATTTCCCAACAAAGCAAGACAATGGCCCGTCTATCAAATTTGACAAAAGCTCACTAGACACGAACACAAACAAATCGAGTTAGTCTGGTGTTTTGTCTGCCTGTAGCAAAATGATTAAATGACATCACGCACTAAACAAATAGAAGTTTCCTTTGACTCATTTTTTATTAACGGCCGTGTTAATTTCTTTTGTAAACTAGAATCGACACTTTAATCCTAAATGCAGTGTTTTTCTTCAATCTTCATATGTATGAGTGTTCAGACAATGAACAAATAGATTAAATAGTCAAAAGAACTCACTTCATACCACTTAAGTTGCTACAAAATACTCCATGAACCGCATTACCACTTCTATAAAACAAATCACTTATTTACTTGGGTGTTTTTCTTCTTCTTTTTTTCTTTCTTAAAAAATAGAATTTATTTTTAGTTTAAGGATAACCTTTTCATGCGACTCAACCACAAACACTAATTCGAAAATTGAGTATAATTTTTCAGAGCTGCTCTATTTGCAGGTAGCTGCATAGACTACGGTTATTTAATATCTACATGAAGGAGTGATAAATGTGTTATAACACGAACATAACATCTGCTCACAAAACTATCCGAACGCATGCATTTATTCCTAAAGAACATCATCAACTATAACTTCGGGTAGTTTCAGTTTCAGTCTTGTTTGTTCAATCGATTTTATTCAACTGTGACCGGAACGAATTGATTTGATGGAAGCCAGCAGAGCACTTACAACTGATTAATGTTGAAAATAAAAATAAAAACCTTTTGCTGTGCTAAATAATTTTTAAAAATAGCCGTTTATTATGACATTTATATTGTAAAGCAATACAAGTACAAAATATGTATAAGCCAAGCTGAGAACGTACCTAACACAACCTAATGACAACAAAGCTCACCTTAATTCTTGATACTGCCTCCTCGGCCTGCATCATCCTTGTTGATTTAGTCGGCTGACCCTCGCATACCAGCTGCGTTGATCCCAAATACCTCGCCCGGAAGAGAACGCCTTCGATTAGCACTGCTCCACCTTTCAACGCACATTAGCACAAAACAAATAAAAATGCAAACATTAGTATCGGAAGTCCATTGGTTCGAATCAAACGAACACTCTAGAAAAACAAATGTCTTACAAATTAAATCAATGTGAAGGCAGCAATTTGAAAATTGAACGCATGCAAAAATAGAAACGTTAGCAATAGAAAAACCAAAATCAAACGTCTACACATATCTACCGCAGCTGGCGTCTCGTCGTCATAGACGGACAGATATATGAAAACATCAATCGAGACAGAAGGAAACCTAACAATTTACCTTCTTTGTTCTTACTCTTTTTAACTTTTTTCTCGCCGGTGACGGTGCTTTGGCTGTCCTTCTTCTGGCTGCCATTGGCAGAGCCATCGGAAGCCGAGTCGGCGCTAGGGCTGCCAATTGTAACGATGGCGCACTCTTCACGAGCTTCGGGGGCTGCCTTCTCGGGAGACTTGTCACTATGATCCAAAGACGACATTGATCCTCCTCCAACATTGTGGAGTAAACTGGTAGTTGAACTCTTTGGCGGAACAGGCGGTGGGTTTTCGGGTGTGCTCGTTAGAAGGGAATTAAAGCCTTGCCTCAACGATAGTGTTCCAGTGGAGTTTTTCGAATTTTGTTGCTGGATTTTTGGTGAGAATTTGGATAAAGACGTGGCCAAGAGGGATCGAGGTTTACGGTCCCACGTCGAGCTTTTGGTGTCATCATAAAAGCCTTGATCGTCAAGCCGCTGATGTCCGAGTAATCTATCAGTCTCCAAATCGGTGTCGACATCGTCCTCGTCTCCACTTAGATTCTTGCCTTGCCTATCAGTCGAATCTAGCAGACTCTTATTAGCGCTTGTATCCAAATATCGTGGCACCCACACAGGAGAGCTGCTTGAAGGTGAAGCATTGCTCAATCGCTCGGGAATGGAAGGTGGCTGGTTGCAGCTGAATGGCTTTTCCAACGACTTCACCGACTTCGTACGATTCAACATGTTCGAAGTGCTTCCTCCGCTTGCAAGGCTCGTTGGCCTCTGTTCTTTGAAATCTATTTGATTTTTGTCAAATATGTCGGAGCCTACTACTGTTGGCTTACGATGTGGAGCAGGTGCTGGTGGGGGTGGTGTTACGTGGACCATGTCAGCGCCTCGATGGAAAACGCCTGTAAAATCATTAAATTGAATTTTCTATTCTAAAAGTGGGAAGACGTTGCATTGATCTTACTTATTGAGTAAAGAGAATCCAGATCTGGGTCTATGTTTTGGAATACTTTGCTGTTGCTACTGCTGGGGCTCTGGCCCAAAATCTCTTGATCACGTTTGGAACGAACTGATTCCCGACCGGAATCATCAAGTTGGCCATTAACTGGGCTCTCATTGATGGTCGTAAATGCATCAACGTTTGGTGAGGCACGATTTGACTTCACATGATTGCTGTTGTCCGGAATCCGTTTGACATCCATAAGCATTGAAATGCCTGCTAGCTGAACAGGCCTATTGTTATTCTCTGTGTCTGAAGTATGACCACTTGACAGACCGTCTTCCAATACAGGCATGCTGGTTGCATAGCATTTTGGGTAGTTGCAGTAGGTCGAAACTCCATTGAATTCTCCAGATAAACCTAAATTAGTAAAAGTGAGAATTGAAATTTCTTGTAAACAGACTCTCAGAAAACCGTTTCAGTGTTTCCTATGGATTGAATAAAAGACAAACTAAAATACTTTTAACTACAATCTGTACGCTTTGTTTAAAATCTGACATAAGATTCAGTCGTTGAAGCCCTGGGATCGCGCTTCGGTCGCCACAAAGGTTTTTTTTACCATCTTATAAGCTCCTCAAAGAAAGCCCGGGTTTTCCAGCCTAAAAAAAACGCTAAAACACAAAATCACTCTGTAATTTGAACAAAAAATTTGAACGTGCCATTTGACAGAACTGTTCATTACCTAAACTCGCCCCGACAAAAACCTATGGCGAGTTGAGGGCAAGCCCAGGGCTCAATAAGCATTCAGTTTGATACGCACAAAAAAAGTAAACAAATAAGGTGGCGCAACAGAGCGAAGAGCCCCAGGGCCTAGCACATTTCTCACAGCCATGCCTGCTGAGGGAATGGAGCGGATCTACAATTTAGATCAATAGATCTAACGTACACGCGCATATGCCGACGACGCCACCGTGATCTCTCAGTTGAATCCAGCCTCCAAGCTGTCTCTTCCAGTCTGCGCTAAGTCTGATCGACAACTGGTATTTAAAAAAACGGTTTCTGTGTCAATCCTCTTAAGACTGACGTTGTCCTCTTAACGAGACGCAGAAAATTGACGGGTTTGACTCAACTTACACTTAAAAGCGTCAACAAGCGTAGGCGTAGGCGTTGATAACAAGCTTGTTTGGTTTGAATATTTCAAGTCGAAAACTGTCAACTTTCTGGCCTGTCACCGAAAAGGACCATTTGGATCTATACTATGAAAATACCAATCATCTCCTATCAGTCAGTTCGTTGGTGGACCAAGCTCTCACGTAAATATTTAATTATCTTGTTCGCCAAGTTTGAAAGAGCAATATGTGTCGACTGAACTGGGGCCTTCTCCAGCACGGCAGGGGGTGCTCTTGGTGCACTCTCCCCTTGATACATACATAATGGGGTGTACTTTCAAGATAATTTCTCGTTGAAAGAAAAGTTTTCTCTGGCATAATTCACACTGAACCTTAAAAAAACTCGCTAGTAGATCCTTGGCTCACTTCTAACAGATTTGCTGTCCGACACGATGATTCCAAGGCTCAAACTGGTCCAAAAATACAATATCAACTTCTTATCGCTTCAGAACTGATCCACTATAGAAACTGAGCCCGGAACAGATTGTTACAGAATCTTCAAAGATGGTTCCCAAACCGATGATGGGCCTGGCGCTGATGCTTTAGTGTTTACCCTATCAAATACATACGCATCCGTCTTCCAAGCCGGATAGGGAATAATATTTGTCATGAACATATGAGCATAAGAGTTTACATCATTTATATACATGATAAAGAATAGTGGGCCCATTATTCAAACTTGAGGCACACCTTTGCTCAAGGGAAGAAAACATGATTCCTGGTTATTTATCACAATTGCCTGAAATATATTGTCTGGATGAGTTTCGAAGAGTTTCAGGGAAAATTCAGAGAAATTGAATTGATACCTGAGTTTTCTGTATAAGACTTGACGGCTCACCAAATTAAATGCCTTAGAGAAATCAAATACCACAAGGAATGTTGCGTTGTCTCTGTCTGTTGCTGGCCTTATGTGTTCAACAACATTCAATAGGGCAGCTGTGTAACTGTTGTTTAGACGAAAAGCAGTTTGGTGGACTTAAAGCAGTGTTTTTCCTTTGAGTATTAGTGAGCTTGCGAGTTTAAACGATTTTTTAAAACCTTAGGAAAAAATGCTAGAGTGGCGATTGGGCGATACTAATTTTGAGTTTTAAATAAAAAGGTTATCACTTTTATGATTTATGGGAGAATAGAATTGGCAAAAACCGATTGCATTTCATCAAAACCCACTGCGTTAGACGTAACTGAGATGCAGCTTTTGAGACTATCAGCGCCAGCGTTGAAACCTTGCTTGAATCGGAGCAAACTTGTCCCACTTTTGAAGAAAAAACAAAATCTACTCTGGCACACCGATTTTTTCTGAATTTGCTTCGCTTGAAATTTTTGGATACCTAAACTCCAGAAAGCAATGGATTTGGAATTTGTGTTATAAATATTTAAATGAAAAAACCAAACCCCTGGAACAAAACTCAAGGAGTCTAGAGGCCTAGCTCATTCCAAGCATCTACAATTTTGTGCCAAATTCGAACATTTTAGTGAGATGGTATTTTTCATGGAAATGTAATTCTCTTGGCCTACCAGTTCTTCGCAAAAGTTGATACGTGCTTGAATGCCTTCCGAATTCTTGAAATAACATCGGTTCTTTACAATCTCCACAAAAAATAGTATAAAGTCGCCAAATTACAGCTATGGGCAGCGAACCGACATCGTCAATATGACTGATAATACGATTTGGGACTTTGGGAGGATTGATGTTTGATCACGGTATAGGGCATAGGATGTGAGGTATGAGGTATGACGAACGACACGCTACCCGCATGAGCCAGGGGTCTTCTTCTTAGGCTATGCCAGTATCAAACCGAAGCGTAGAATCGTGTTCGCGGACTGAGAATAACACTCTCGACTACATTAGCCACATTTCAGTGTTTGCTGACCGTTCGAATCACGTCGCTTTGCTTCACGAATTTCCAGAGTCATTTTCTTTCTCAACGTTCTGAAAACAACGTGAAAAACATCAAGACGGAGACTTTTCCAACGCTTAAAAACTTAATCACGTTAGATAAGTTCAAGGCGATGTCTAGACCACAATCTTCAAAGAAAATTTAATCCTCATCTGAGAATGGATTCTTTACCTAACAGAGTCGGTATTAGCCAGCACTAGAGCTAATTTATTGTTAACCCTGTACAGATAAACTGGGCCTTAGAGGCAAGGTCTCATTATTTGAATTTCCATATCAAACTAATTATGGCTTATGCTAGCTTTTATGCCAGTTAATTTAATGAAGCTCATCATTACATCAAAATAAACCTTCTCGTGACCTCCACTATCAATTTCGCCCCGGTACAACAGTGGGTTCATCTGTTAGATGTTGTCGTAGTCTTCTACGAAATGCTTGGTAGATGTTTATCGACTCTTTTATAAAAATGCCAGGACACATTTTAAGTTTCATGCTTCCAACAGATGCGGTTTTTATAATCCTGCACCTAGAAAATATGTTCCCCTCATTTAGCACTAATTGAAATCGCTGAATGTAAGCCATCCCCAACTTAATTCAAAATCAATACCTATTCATTGAAATCATAACATAACTGATACTGACACGCAGTACGTAGTACACGCCCTCCTTTGTTTAATGGTGTTGCATTTGAAAATGTTGATAAAATGACAAAAGCGGATTATACTCACTATCCAAGTCACCGCAATTGGAATCGTAGTCCGTAGTTTCTGGGGAACAACGATAACTTCTGGGTTGCACTGGATTATGATTAATTCCATCCTGACTGTCCATCTGGTCACCACTGCTGCGGCTGGCCGACTCCAAAAAGAAATCTATGTCTCTCCGATATTGAACCAATTTATCATTGTCCTTTGTCAACATCCGACGATTGTCCAGGACACCACCATTTGTGTTATAGAAATTGTTTTGATGCTTTGCCACATGGCTTTGACTTTGTTGAGGCTTAACTGGGGAACTATTTGCAACAGCTAGCACAGGTTGGGGGCTTTCCGAGTCATCGTCATCACCCTCACCGTCATCATCGCCAGGGCGGTAATTTTCATCCATAGATGGACTGCTGTTCATTTGACCCGGTTGCACAGAATAAATATGCTCTGACTGAGGTGTTAGCACAATCTGATCCTCTTCCTCTCTGTTGGTGTTACTATGGAATTCATACTGGATGTCCTTTTGATGTGGAAAAAATAAAAATATATAAATTCAATTGATTTAAAGTAAACTTTCCATCACAAAAGGATGTCCTTTTGTTGTTTTTTTGCAGAATACAAAAAAAGTGAACCTTACAATACTATCAACATCGCTGCCATTCTCAATTGGTTTCTCATCGGTGGATGGGCACTCAAAGAACTCCTCGAGTACCTTCCTTGTCTCAGAAAACTCGTACAGATAGTCAAAGGTTGACGACTTTGCTGCCGCCGCCGATGCTAATGTGTCTTCCTTTATCGTCTTTCCAGAGGAACAAAGGCCAGCCGGTGAGGGGGTCGCCATCATTGCCTCAGATATCACCTCAGACACTGTCATATCGGATAGAGTTCCTATTTCGGAGACGTCATTGCTGGTGTCTTCTGTATTGTTGATGGGCGACATTTTCAAGTTCATCAATGGAGGAGGAGAATCTTGAGGTGTAGATACAATGCGCTACAAAGGAAAACAAAAGAAAAAATACAGGCATAGACGGGGTTCACGAACTTAGTCCTTTGAAGAGAGTCTTACCTGTGGAAAACCTGGGCGTATGGGGTGCATTTTTTGTGGCGAAGATGTTATTGCAGTGAATTTGAAATTTTGTTGATGTACTTCCTCATCTTCGGGTATGCCTTGACCAAAACGACGAGGAGATCCTTCATATTCTGGAAAGTGAACTTATGTTAAATTCAATTGGTTTGTAACTGGTGTCTTTGTGGTCTTACCGATAATGCCGTTCCTCATTTCGATATTTATAGCGTAGTTTTTGTCTAAATATCTTTTGTAGTTTTTGTAAGCTTCATTGCTGCTTTTGCTCATTTCAATGTTAGTATCGTCAATGCTTGACTCTATCAAAGGAGCAGCTGAAGCTGGTGGTGAACCAGTTGTAACTCGAAGGCCTGTAGAATGAAGTTTGTGTTTAGTTTCTTAGAAGTCGATAAATTGGAAATGAAATAATAACAAAATCTAGTCTGAGTGAATTTTCTTCGAGCACATAACCAACATAACGAAAAGATAGGTACAAGTATACCTAGCTGTTAAGTCTAAGTCTAGCACTTTCGTTTTGGTTTACTCAAGCCTCGGTAGATTTGGTTATCACACCTTCAAAGCGGTTTGATGAGTAAAGAATTTGATTAGTTCAAAAAGAACGTGCCGATTCAATCCAGATGGAAAAGTTAAAACTTTAGAGAGAAGATTATGTGTTAGGGTGGAACGTTCCGTACAACCCTCAAATACAACTGACTTATTGTTATGCTTGAGTATCGCAAGGAATAACAGCGTCTATGGACTGTGCGCCACATCCTTCTTTGGGATTAAACCAACCTTAATATTAACAGTTGAAGAAATGATATCAACACAATTGGTTTGAAGCTGTAAAGAAGAAGGAAGAAACAGAGCAACATCAGCAACTGTCTTTCTGAATTATTGAATCGCTGTATTGGAAATTGGGCAGTGGGCGGTCGAACAATGAACAGAAGCGGAGACCACAGGGGAGACTAATGAAAATATATTGCGATATACAACGGGCCGACATTTACATCCCAGTACTCCGGTGGGTGTTTCGAAATCCTCCGATAAAAGAAGGGTACAATATAAGCAGAGCTTTACCGCTCTGGAAACTCTTTACAGACCTGAACTTCTCTTCAAAATAGATTATTGCATACTCATACAAGAAAAATGTTTCTTTCGTTGAAGCCCTGGGTTTGCCTTAACTTGAATGAAAACTTTGCCCTCAACTCACTTTGCAGTACGTTTTTGCTAGAGTGAGTTCAGGTGAAGAGCAGGGCTGTCAAATGGCATGCATTTTTCTTCAAATGACAGGAATATGTGGATATTTTATGACATGGCGCCTTTTTAGAAGTGAAAAACTTCTTTTCTCTTGGCTACTTATAGAGTTGTTAGGAAAACCTGGGTCAACTCAGGGTAAAATATGTACAACGATCGTACCCAGATAGTATAATAAAAATCATCAACAGAAAAAGAAAGACAATGTCTAACAAAACTGACAAAATCGACGAAACTTTTACTTGGACTTGGATTCCGCAAGAGTGAATTTCTATTTTGTACACGAAAAATTGTGCACGCACTCTATTTTGAATTCCGCAAAGGTGAAGGTGATTTTTTCGACAGAAGACGTGTACACTATCCTTCAAATTTGCTCACGGTCTTTCAGGGTGAGTTTTCAGAGAACCGTGAGTGAGAATTTTTTATACTAACTCTTGCGGAATCTAGCCCCATTACTTTGTTGTTGAGAAGTTAAATAAATAGGGTGGTGCAACAGAGCAAGGAGCCCCGGGGCCTAGCCGAGACATGCTTACCCCCACTATACGTGTACCACTGTAGACAAGTGACAAGCGAGGACATGCAGTTCACTGCCCGATCGAACAAAAACTACATTTCTAAGAGATGGCTAGTGCTTTTCAGATCGATGTTGGCTTCAACTATCATTGAATGTTACTAGCACTAAGCATTGAAGAGCAACAAGTGCCAACAATCCATCACTCAAAAGTCTTAGAAATAGTTAAAAGATCATGTCAACGAAATGTGAATTTAAGCCTGTAAATAATAGTAAAGATGCTTAGGAAAGACCACTTCTGCAGACTACTTAACGGCGATGAAGACATAAATTCCGCTGCCAGGCAGAATGCCCCATTCAACTTGGACGGAATCAGGAATGCCGTCCTCCCGACCTGTAGAAGAAGTTAAGCTTGCCAAATGCAGACTTAAGTCAAATAATTCTGCAGGTGCAGGCGTAGATGGCCTTGATGCTGAATTTTTTCAAAAGAGCTGGAGATCAATTGGAAAAGAAGCGTGGACGAACTGATCTACATGATAAGGTCAGAAATAAGTATGCCCGATGAATGGACCCTCAGTATCGTATGCCCGATCCAAAAAAAGGGAGATCCTCACAATTGCACCGAATATTATAGAGGAATAAGCCTTCTTAGCAACGCGTATAAGGATCTTGTCTGCTGAAATATGCAAACGTCTGAAACCCCACGTCAACAACCTGATAGGTCCTTATCAAAGTGGTTAAAAACCAGAAAAGTCCACAATCGACTAAATTTCCACATTACGGCAGATCTTGGAAAAAAAGCCCGAGAATAAAATATCGATATACACCATCTTTTTATCAATTTCAAGGCCTTGTATGTATGACAGTAGCTACAGAGATGAGCTCTACAGAGCCTTATTTATTTCGGCATCCCTTCAAAACTCGTATAACTACGCAGGCTAACTTTGAATTCACGCTGATCTGTCAAGGTCGGTAAGGTACTCACCGAAACCTTTGATGTCGAAAAAGGCTAAAACAAGGCGATGTCCCTTTCCTCACTCTTCAAAAGGTTGTACACAACGAAAATGTCAACGCCAGAGGAATGATCTTTCAAAAATCTATGCACTCACTCTCTTAAGCAGACGACATTGACGTAATGGGAAGAAGGAAGCGTGATGTCATAGGTGCTTTTGCGAGTATTTAAACAGAAGTGGCAAAAATGGGTATGATGGTTGATGAGGGCAAAACGAAGTATATGCTGTCATCAAACAAAGACAGAGAACATCGACGAATTGGACAAAACCTCACAATAGACAGACATAAATTGGAGGTAGTACAGGGCGTCCTACGTTTACCTGGGTTCAGCTATAGATACGTCAAACAACATCAGTGCGGAGATCAAATGGAGAACAACTCTTACCAACCGTTGCTTCTATGTGTTCAGAAGGCAGTTGAGGAACAAAACCTTCTCTTGAAAAACCAAGGCAACTCTTCATAGGACCATGATCATCCCAGTCCTGGTTTACATTGCGGACTGGTTTTCTCGATGTGTGGAAAAGAAGATACAACAACGAACTGTATGATCACGACATTGGCAAAGCTATAAGAGTAAGCATCGCGAGACTACAATGGCTGGGAAATGTAAATGATGAACGCTGCGGATCTACGTGTTTTCGAAAGCACAATGCTGAAAAATTGCAGAAGAGAAAGCCGGAAAGCCCTATTCGTCAGTGCCGCAATCACGAGTAGGAAGGCATCCATAGACTCATAATTCTAAACTGGAGAGAGCTACGAAATCGAAACTGTATGTAATGCCCACCTAAGTAAGTAAGTCAGAGTCTAGCATCTAACTGGTTGATGATGAATTGCACTTATGATTGTTATCTTAGAAGTTACTTGTGCATATTTTGTTCAACGTACAATCTCTTCAAAAGAATAGCCAGAGAAAAAAGCAAGTCGGCGGTCATTGTTAGGTACTATCGAGTCATTGTCCACTTTCAAGAATAAAAGATTGTGAAGCATGACAGTTTTTAATTTGGTCCATTTTAATGTTGTATAAAGATAGACACAGTGGGTTAAATTTCACACCGTTTCAGGCTCAGTACTAAAATTCCAAGCAGTTCAAGCAATTTACTCATCGAAACATCGCCACAAAGGCTCAGCAGTGAAGTCGGTTCAGTTTTATTCTTTTATTTTGTTAAATAAATTATGAGTGTTATTAACTAAATGTTATTCATACTCACTTTGCCAGCTGTCAGAAATGTCATCGAAAACAACTACACCGCCACCCCCACCACCACTGCCAACACCGCCTCCTCCATTGGTTGCCATTGACGTAGAACGATTATAGCTATCATTATCAACACGATTCTGCACATCGTGTTCTCTATCGCTTGCCTCCACATTGTAATAATCATGAGTTGGATTCTGATGACTGACAGGACTTCTTCCCAGCCTAATGTGTTGTGGCTTTTGCAGGTAATTGTGACCGTGACGGCGGGAAGTGTTCTCCGAAGTAAGTTCCGGCGAATTAAGGACGGTACCCGCTGGAGTCGTATTGTGACGTGTGTCCCAATAGTTGTGATTAATGAATGGGTTTTGATTACCAGAGCTTTTCATGGTTCGCTGACTGCTCTGGTTTGGTTGCTGCTGCTGCTGTTGTTGTTGTTGCTGTTGCTGTTGTTGCTGTTGTTGTTGTTGTTGCTGCTGATGATGATGGTAATGCTGTTGTTGGTATGGTTGCTGATGTGGGGGTTGGTTGTAACCAGAGGACTTTCGTGGCATTTCTATTATTTCTTGTTCCTTTTGATGGATGATGTTCTCAAATTTGCTTCGTTTAGCTTCTGTGCCGCTGGGATTTGGAAGACAAAGGAACGGATTTGTTGATATCCTTGCTGAAGACACTGATTCGGATGAGTACGACGAACCCGACGCAGCCGGAGGTGATTGCGCAAAATTGTTGCCCGAGTTTTGTGTTGTGCTTGTGGTAGGATTTGTATTCGCATCGCTTTTTGGCCGACACTTTGGGAACAATATTGAGATTTGATCACTCAAGGGTGGAGATGTTGATGCCAAGAGACTTACTTCATTTCGAAGTACATTTGAGCCTGTGCATGATGATGTCGGGCTGTTTAGGAGTAAATCCGGTTTAGGGCGTATTGTTGAGCTTGTTGGTATTGGTATAACGTTGCTCGTTGAATGTTGAGTGCGGACGGTGTTTGAAAAATTACCGTTGTATGAGTTTGTTGATGTGTCCTTAGATTCGGCACTGCCACCATTAAATGATGAATCACTGTTTAAATAATAACTTCCTCTTATCGCTGATGATTGAAGGGTGGTGGAATAATGAAGTGAGCTGTGGGGTCGCAATTGGTGCACCGTTTGGTTGGAGCCACTTGCCGTCGTTTGCTGCGAAACTGTGGTAGTCAATGTTGTACTAACCATTATTGATATCGATAAGCTAAAGCGAAAAAAAAAGTATTACAAAAATGTCAGGTAGAAAAATTATTTAGAAGAGAGGAAAATCAAAGTTTCTAAAACCGAAAAAGCAGGCAGGAAAATGTGTAAGGCATGCATTACGTAGAGACTAAAATATTCTATATTTAGTGTGACTTAGACTACGCCTTCAAAAGCAATTGAGAAGATTTCGAACCTTGGACCTTCGGTTTTAATCAAAATAGATCTTCTGTTATGGAAACCTTTTGGGGTTAATGCTTTATATGTTCTATTTGATTTTTGTTGTGCATATTTAACATATTTTCAACTAATAAAAGATTTTGCGCAGAGTGTAAGATTAATAAATAAATAAGAAGGGCGGCACAACCGAGCTCGAAGGGACCTAAAATAGTTTGCCAATACCGAACGGCTAGGTAAGAGAAAGCTTTTGATGGCAGTGTGAATACTTGGGGCTTGCCAATTCCTATTGACAGGCGATACTCGTGGAAAACGTATGATGTTTTTGGGATCCGAACCTAGAACTCCCATGTAGCGGATAAACAAGCTAAACAGATTACTACACGTAAAACTAAATAGATGCAATACATATGTTCGTGTGCAAGGCTGCCCCACAAAAAGGCTATAGGCAAAATGTGCAACCCTGGTTCAACGACATAGGCGATGCACAAAATTCACAACCGATATTTGTTACTTATCCAAATATATTATCCTCTACGCCAACAAAGCTATAAGAAGAGATAAAAAAAGAAGAATGACTTTGGAAGCAAATTTAGGGATTGATTTAGTGAGAAATGAATACCGCATTTTCTTATCCCATCTTTTTTGGACAGTCAGCGAAGAACCTTTTATGCATTCCTGATATACCAAAAAAACAATGGCATCAACTGTGTTTTTTAAGTTTTTTAAAGATCGTTGTGAAAATGGGAAACGTTTGGGAAGTTCACTCAACTGACTGATGGTCTCTATTCATTGAGTGGTTTTGAATATTTTTGCTGTGGGAATAGTTGCTTAAGGTCTGTTAAGTCATTCACGGCGACACCTCGGAAAAAAGTGCATCCGTAGCTATAGTCGAGAGTAGGCTACTCAATCCAACAACACTCTTCTAGACTTCGGTTATCAGTAAGCAGATAATAACCAACTTCTTAAATAAGATTGATGACAAGGACTTAAACAACCTCTGGTTTTTATAGATCCATGCCACACCTATGTCGCAATCAATCTTTTGCACTCTAAGTTATCAAATCGTGTTATCAGCCATCTTGGTGGTGTCAATTGGCCGCCTTGTTGCAGTTTTTTGTGGGAACTGTGGAATACCGTCTCTTTAAGCAATGAAAACGTGTCCTTGAAATGCACTAAGCCCCAAGGCTCCTGAGGTTTGTTGCTTCCATTTTTTACTTATAATTAATTTCTAGTATTTCAATTCACTGTTGCTTGAAGTTTGTGTATCCAAAATTGTCTCTGTCGAAAAAGTGGAGTTAGCCCCAAACCAGAGCTTCGGAATAGAATTTATTTCTTCTTCAAAAATGGAGCAAGGTTTAAATAAGGTTTAATTTAGTTCAAAAAATTTAATAACATGTTTCCTGTAAAAATTAGTTGTAATCGAAAAAAAACATCCTCCGTCCAAGTCATTGTGCATTGTATTTCGAAGACCTGGTGTTAAACTTTATCTAGATCAGTTGAGCAGTTTTCGAGAAATTTTGAAACCGACTTTAAAAGCACAGTTTCGAGAAAGACTGGTTTAATGCTTTGAGTAAGTAAGCCCAGCTGAACTCGAGTGTGTACGGAGTCCGTACGGATTGAAAAAGTGTTGTCTTATTTCCGAACGGATTCACAACTGGATTTTATATCATAAAAGCGGTTTAAGAATTAAATTTTTGTTCATTGGATCTATCTTCTACTTTAGTACATAAAATTGTCAATATAGTTCACCATTTGTCATGTATAGCAATGAATAGTGTTTTTCATAATTCGTCAATCGAATTCAATTCCGTTAACAAAGTGATAAGCGAATTGAACTTCAAAAATTGTAAAACGGGAGAATATGGCATCCGGACGAAAATCAGAACAGGAGCCGTATTGTAGAATAAGCCAGTAAAAATTTTTTTTTGAAGTCGTGGAAACCACGTAACCTCTTAAAGGAAATCGGTGACTTGGAGAGGTTCAATAACGTTACAGCCCTTGAAAACATCCAACAAATTAGGCAATTCACTTAGCTTTGTGTCAAGCCATCTCCTTACTGGCATTTAACTGTCTTCTTTTTATTCCTCAAAAAATATCGTTGACGAGTTATTGTTCAATCCATTTGGCAATGCAAAGCAAAAGCTCAACCCACTCAATTTTCAGTGCCCCTAACACTCGCCCAATTCATCCTATTATGAGATTTTTTATGCTATTCATAATCCTTAGCTTGAAAAAATGTCCAAAGTATCATTAATATGTTCAAAAAGGCAGATATAAGCTTCAAAACTCGAATATCAAAATGTGTTTACCTGAACGGACATAATGTAAAAAATAATTTTAATGTTCAAACAAATAAATGAATAGTTGGATTGCTATGTAAAAAGTATTTTCTTAGAAGTCAGGTTTTTAAATTGGCAACACTGTTTCAAGTGACTGTCAAATTAACAATGGGCAGTATATTTGTGGTCAGTAGGTTTTGCCATTTAACAGTGAAGAGACTTATTTCAGAACAAATGATGTAAATTTTTATTGCCGATATACGGGCCTAGTTACCGGAAACAAAATGGTCGAAATTTAGACTTCCAATTTCTCTTCACTTGAACCAGCTTTGAAGCCCGTATGCTCGAAATCGTTTCGCTTTCAAGCACAAAAATCATAACAAGATCTTTTATTTAAAACTAGTACCACGATAATGGGACTTATTTTATGTGTTTTATTTCATTTTGAATTTAGATAAGATCTAGATTTAGATTTATTGTTTGCTTTCTTGTTTTAAATACAAATTTAAGTTACAAAAATCTTTAAGCATGGCTTGCGTCTGCCTGATTGAAATAAAATTAATCAATTAATAACAAATTTGTTTTAATGTAAATACATTATATTCAATTCTTGCACTTAAAAATATTTACAACGTTAAAAGTTTTCAGTAATAATTTTAATACGGTAGTTAATAGCTGCTTTATAGAAGTAAAAAAGTTGTTTAATCTCGCTTTCGCAGTTTAAATAGGCTATAACTTCATCCTTAGATTTTGTGTTGATTCCTAGAAAGTATTTTCTTATTTCTTGAAGGATGGGGCATCTTCCGATGAAATATATAACATCTTCTCTCTCAGATAAATTTCAAAGACTTCAATAAATTGGTAGATCGGGAAGATGTGGGATATAATTAAGGCGTATTATCTCGCCTCTTATTCAAAAAACTCCGCTCTGTATTGATCATCTAGTTTGGCAATGAGATTGACAAGCACCTCCTTACGGTAACTTTAGTTTCCAGAAGCCAAACTGCCTTCTTATCCGCAGTACGTTGCTAGCTCTTCGAGTTTCTTATACCAGAGCGTATTCCTTTCAAGTAACATCTTAGCAAAAATTATTTTCATTTTGAATTAGAATATCTCTAAACAAAAAACACCCTTTAGAAAAGGTAACGAAGCTCGAAAAAGTTGTATGGGTACAACAACTTTGTAAGTACAACCACTTTACAAGAGAAACCTTTTCAAAATATGTGCTTCATAAATTTAAGGAGGCACACCTCAAAACTGCTAGCACACGCAAAACTGTGAGTGAATAAAGAACCTTGAGTTTTTGGACGCGTTTGAACGTCTGCGACTAAGTGTGAAAGTTCTATTCATAGAAGTTTTTTACTCTCGGATCAATTGGTAACGTCAAGTATCTCGAAAACGAAGCGAGATATCGCAAAATTTTACTAACGTTTTCGTTTTATCTTGGCCAAATTAAGCTCAATTCAATTTCTGATCGTGATACAAATATTATAAAGCAAAAATAATTCGACTTCAAATATCGATAATTCGAAAATGAAGCGAGATATCAAAAATTTTATTGAACATTTTTGTTTTATTTTGGAAAAATTAAGCATAATTCGTAATATAACAATATGGAGCCAGCATTTTTTAATAGACTATCCCTAAAAACAACAATTAGCACTCTTTCAGTAACACTTTAAAAAAAAAAATGGCCACGACTGGGTCGCACGTACTTGCGATTGTGTACTAAATACAATACCACAATATTAAAACTGAGTAAAAAGTCTTAATATGCGCTTTTAATATATTTGGGGGTGCAGGGTTGCGAACTACAAGTTAATAGTAAGAAATGAATTAAATCACGCAATTTATTGAAAATAATTAAATTAAATATTCCAAAGGATTCAAGCCAAAATCTAAAAACGCCATTCATTTGCAGTTGCCAATCGCTGTGAATTTAATCCAAATCGTTGAATCAGTTTCAGAAAAAAAACTGTTTCTTATTTTTCACTTTTCTTAAAAACCAGTTTTTTTAAAGTCAAGTACGCAAAGTTTAAGAACTTAGCAAGAGTTGTTTTGACAAAAAATTTGAAAAAAAATCGAAGACATTTGAAGTTTTGAAGTTATTTCAAAAAAATCTAAGAAATAAAATCTAAAACTAATCCTTCACATGAAATTTTATCGAAATCGTTGGAGCCGTTTTCGAGAAAATTAAATATTATCATATCGGTTGTATGGCAGCTATACAGTTATTTCAAGACCTAGAGACTCAATTCCAAAAATCCATATGTAAGCTGGAAAATCGGTTCAGGCTGCAGATCCATATACGGGCAGACAGACAGACAGAAAAGCAGGACCCGCTTTTTTCGTAGTCTCTATCATCGTATAATTTTACGTTCAATTACTATCCCAATTTCTCTGCACGATTGCTTTGAAAAGTTTAATAAAAAACGATTTGGTTCATCGAACAGATTGTTTACTTTTTACTTAAGTTTTACCGAATTATTTTTCAGAAAAATATCAATATGGCTAAAAACATTACTTCGCATGTTGTTGTAGGTACCTCGTGGCACAATTGGAGTTATTCCAAAAAATTGTATTTCTAAATCCGTCACTTTCACCATACCTTCTTCTCCTTACAAAAGGAGCTACACTTAATCGTATATTTATTTCATTTCGTTGTAAAGAAGCTCGCTCGGACGCAAGTGTATTACTCAACTTGTACCATTGTGTGTATTAGCAAAATTGCCTGACCTAAGATTCGTGACATTAAATAAATTCATGTGTTCTCATTGTGGTTAGATACTCCCAACGAAGCAAAAGGTCGTCGTCGTCGTTTCAATCATTCAATATAGAATCTAGAGACCCAGTCCGAGCAATTTATTCATCTCCAGTTCGGTTTTAATACTTTTAATTAAGTAATTGGGTCAAATTCACTAAATTTAGTGCACATAAACTCTAGCTAACTATATCGATCTTTGTATATAAACCGAACGTTGGAAAAACAAATCACGTCCCAATCAAATCCAACCAGCAATCAATGTCACTGAGAACAAAAAACTGGCACTGATGGTGCCTAATAGTATAGTTCTGTCGAATTAAAACCCTCAGTGGAGGGAGAAAATCAATTTCAGTTTTAGTATATTTCACCAACAATTTGAAAGAACAATGTCCTTAAACCTTTCTATGATTTACAAGGCTTTTCATTTTTTTTTCCTCTCCTCTTCCCTTGCCTCTCTTTCTCTGTCTGTCTGTGTTGTGCCTTGGCTTCATTTATACAACAAACATAAAATATTTTGATAATAAAACAAAGAGGGAAAAAAAAGTAGACCGGAAACGTTTGAATGTGGAACAATTTTGGACATTTTTTGCATTGTGTAAGTCAAATGTTGGGGGCAGAATGCATGAAATTCCATCCAGAAGGACATGCAAACATCGGAAGCATTTTAAACCAAACCATACTGGCGCTGATATTTCAGCATGGTGGAGCAATTGTAATGAGGGAAATAAATTAAAGAAAAGACATTTTGCTGTGATAATGGGAAAGTACCATAGCACCAGAAGCCAAGAGTTACAAGGACTTCAACACAATAACCATTTCTAGCTTTTGTTTGTATGGTTTGGTGAAGGATTCAACCGATACGTGGTTTGAATTTTGAATGCTTTGCATACAAACACATAAGGAATGATAAAAATCCGGCTTGCTTGGGAGCAGAACTAGAAATTTCAAATTTCAGGTTTGAAACGCCCTCTATTAATCAGTGTAGGCGAGTGCTACTACTGAAGCACAATATAATGGGCCGTGAGGCAAAAGATTTTAGCTATTAAAGCATTTTATCAAAATTGAACGGGGATGGCTCGTATTGCTACCCTACTTTGTGCAAGTTTTTTCTTCCGTTCGCTCGTCCGTTCGCTTTTACCTCAGCCTTAAAATTTTACTCAAAAACAGGCAACAAAAATAAAAAGAACTCTTTTTTCACTGTCGAAGGTTTTTAAAATACTAACTGAGGCGCTAAGACTTGGGATAGATTAGGTGGAATGGGCTGACGGACGGTTGATCTTATTGCCGCCACACTTAGATCAATGTAGATCCATTGCGATACCCTAGAGCAGTGATTCCCAAAGTGATCGATATCGACCCCTTGGAGTCGATACCAATAACGAAATCTGATTTCGGGGGTCGATAAGTTCTGCAATAGACCCCCTTTAGACAAGTTCTTACTTAAAACTTTTAAGATAGTGTTTCGTTACCTTTGCCATTTTATTATAAGAATGATTTTATTAGTATTGTTGCACTTTAAAAAAAGTTGCGTACCTAAGTACTGTTTCGACGTATAGGTAGTTGATGTAATTAGATTTTTACTGAGGTATATTCGGTTTTCCAATCCCAACCCTTCTTATCTGAAAATAACTGTTAGTAAGTAGTTTAAAAAATATTTACTCTATTTCAACGAATTTTTTAATGACGTATGCTACTATTCTCGGAATATGTACACTCTAATGACCTGGTTGAAAGTACATGCATACATTTTTGCATAATTCAGGTATAATTTGTTGATCATTTCCATCAGACTTAATATGCTGCAGGTCCGGCAAAGGCGGTACAAATAAGCGGAGTCAAATGGCTTAATGTGGTACCCGTGGCGTAATGGTTAGCATGTCCACCTGATAACCCAGAGGTTCGAGATTCGAATCCCAGCAGAGGCAAAAAATGCAAAAATGTTTTTCCACGGGTATCGCCTTTCGCGAGGAATTGGCAAGTCCTCCGTTAGTAAATTCATTGCCATGAAAAGCGCATTCTCAATTAGCCGTTCGGAACCGGCGAAAAATTGTAGGTCCCCTCCATTTCCTCACAAGGCATGGTTGTGAGAAATGCGCTAGGCCCAGGGGCTCCTCGCTCTGTTGCGCCACCCTATTTATTTTTTTATAAATGGCTTAATGACACAACCAAAAGATTATACTGATAGCCCAGGAGTTTGCCTCGATAATAGTCAACTATTTTGTTCTTTTAGGTTGTGTCAATTTTTATTAAACTGTCCCTCCTGCCTAAATCGAGGGAGATGGGCCCTCCCCCCCTCCCCCCTCTTCTCTAGCACGATTTATTTCTTAGAATATGACAAGGAAAGGTATCCTATAGAGTATGTAACACGAACTACGGGACAATTGTAGAAAAAAACTCTCAATATACTGTTGACCCGGATGAAGTAAATGATTTTTTCCTTGGTGACTCGGTTTCTGTTGGTGCATTTGAAATGAATACTTCCTCAATTCTCTCGAGTTCGGTGCCCAGTTTTGGAGACTTTGCACTGGTTAATGAAGATGAAGTTATGAATTAATTAAACTGGTGTATCATTACTGATACTTTCCCTCTTTCTTGGAAGTTGCGAAAGTACTACCTATAGGCAAAAAACGGGACTCTGCCCTTCCTGCTGATTTCAGACCAATCAATATTCTACCGTGTCTTTCTAAGGTCTTAGAGAAGTTAACTGAGAAACAAATTGTAGTACATCTTTCAAGAAATAATCTTAAATTTGATAATCAATGGGGTTTCAGAGCTAAACAAAGTTGCTCAACAGCCATGTTCAATATTCTCGAGGACATTAAAGTTGAATATGATAACCATCTCAGTCTTTTAGGCCTACTTGACTTTTCTAAGGCTTTCTCTTTTGGATTTAGTGGTCAGGCATACAACGGATTTATCTGTCGGGTCGACAGCAAACTCTTGCATTTGGGGGTAAGAGTTCAACAGCTAAACCTGTTATCCAAGGAGTCCCACAGGGATCGATTCTTGGTCCGTTACTCTTCAGTATGTTCATCAATGATCTACCGTCGTGCTGTTTGCATGCTTCTGTCCACTTATATGCAGATGACGTCCAACTTTATTAAGCCAGGCCTTTTCATCAACTTCATGAGCTTAGTCTTTTAATTAATGAAGATCTAAGTAGAATTAGAGATTGGTCTATCGCAAATGGCTTGTTCTTAAATCCTGAGAAATTTAAAGTCATCCCAATTTCCAAAGCAAAAAGTTTGAAATCAATATCCTTCCAGACATATGGTTAAGAGAGGGAAGAATTGGCCATCTGCCTACTTTACCCCTGTGGAAACTCGTCGGAAACTGGTACTTTCCTTAATTCTTCCACTGATTTCATATTCTGAAGTCGTATTTAGTAGTAACCATGATTCACTTTCCAAACGGAAATTACAGGTTGCATTCAAGGATGCAGTTCGCTATGTCTACGGGTTACGCAGATATGACCATACTTCTGCACTAGTCAGGAATCTGCTAGGCTGCAGTTTAGAACAATATATCAATGCAAGAAACTGTAGATTTTTACACAAGCTAATCAATGTTAAGGCACCGTCATATTTATTTAACAGGCTTTCATTCAATCGGTCAAAAAGAACAATAAATATCATTCCGAATCTTTTGAACTACCTCAACTCATCCCGTTTAATTTTTAAACATGCTTGTAAGACTCTGGCACTCCCTCCCGTCCTCAATCAAAATAATTGTCAATCCCAAAACATTCAAGTCCGCTATCTTTCTCTACTTCTCATCTCTTTAATACTATCCTTATACACGTCCCCTTCTTTATCTTTTGCAACATAACAAAGATCAAATTGTTATAAATTGTTATTAGCATAAATGTAAGCCTTTTTTAACTCTTTTGTTTAAACCATAATTGTAAACTTTATTTATTTTTATTAATTTTAAGATTTAAATCAAATTGATAGCATGGTCTTCTTAAGTACTATAAATGATTCAATCTTACTGTATGTACCCCTCGGTGCCGTGACTTAAGGCCAAGTGACATAAGGCCAAATTTGAATGTTTGGCCTTATGTCACTTTGCGAAAGCGACATAAGGCCAAAATTTAGGAGTTGGCCTTATGTCACTTTCCCATAGCGTCATAAGGCCAACTTTTTTTAGGACATAAGGCCAACTGTTCAATTTATTGTTTGTTTATGCAGTATGGATTGTTATCAACATCCAGCTTTTTACATCTTGCGCTCATTAACATTCTTCTTCTCAATTATGTAAAAACTAATTTTTTGGACGGCCCTTTCATTTTTCGCAAGACAATCATGTAAGCCTACTTCCCTAACTTATATTTGAGCAAAACATTTTTCCGTTATTAACTTCATATCATAATTTTGTTTGATGGACGTGATGCATTGTTTTATAAAGGAAGATACAGTTATAATTAAAAATGCGAGTGCATACATACAGAATATTTTTAAGTATCATTAGCCGTGTTTCA
This sequence comes from Melanostoma mellinum, assembly GCA_914767635.1. Taxonomy (NCBI): domain Eukaryota; kingdom Metazoa; phylum Arthropoda; class Insecta; order Diptera; family Syrphidae; genus Melanostoma; species Melanostoma mellinum. Next base: position 21,808,494 of record OU612059.1, read on the forward strand.
TTGGGAATTTTCATATATATTTATATATATATTCATATATAATTCGCGCGAATTTTTTACTTTTACTTTATCTTAAGCTCAAAACCTAAAGATTTGAAAATAAAACTGAAAAAATATTTTTTAAAAATTCCCGGCGAATGTTTTTTAAAAGCTTTTTAACTTATATCTTTAAATTAAACTAATTGAAAGCATATCTCTTTGTATCAATGATACTTAAAAATAATCTGTATGTATGCACTCGCATTTTTAATAATAACTGTATATACCTTTATAAAACAATGCATCACATGTATTTAATCAGAAAAATTCATAACAGAGGACTGCACTCTCATTATCTTGCTGTCCACTTTTATATATGAAAAACAATAATCCAATTCTCTGTCCAATTTGCAGACAAATTGTGACGAATAACACCCACATTTTTTTATAATTGTAAAAAGTATAAGATCTTTTTTGAATTGTTGTCAATTTCTTTTGACTTAGCGTTTATTTTTATTGGTATTCTTTTATGTCGCTGTTCGTTATATACATATATGACTTTCTTGTTTAATAGTAATATAATTAAATACTAATGAAAATACTTACAATATACACTTGAATATTAAACCATTTTTCGTCTTTTGTTTGAAGTTATGGAATATGAACTTTGTTCTTGGAATCCAGGTACAATCACTTCTGAGTTCTGAGTGACATAAGGCCATATTGGCCTTATGACGCTTTGGGAAAGTGACATAAGGCCAACTCCTAAAATTTGGCCTTATGTCGCTTTCGCAAAGTGACATAAGGCCAAACATTCAAATTTGGTCTTATGTCGCTTGGCCTTAAGTCACGGCACCGTACCCCTCTTGTAAGTCAATAAATCAAATAAATCAAACCGGTATATAAGGAGAACGAAATCACCACTTCACCAGAAGAATACAGCTCTGTTCTTAAAAATCATGGCACAGTCATTTTCAGAAAGGGCTGTGCTGTCGTGAACTATAAGAAGACGCTAAGAAGCTCATTAGGTCAAAGCTCCAACATAAGTTAGACATGGGTAATAAGCTTCAAAAAACAAGACCAAAAAATTACTTAATCTGCAAAAAAGCTTCAACGTACTCCCAACTATGGTTGAGCCATTTTAAAAACAAGTTCTCAACTATTTATGAAAATAGCTTACTTGACGAAGCTACATCATAAACGAAGTGTCCCCAAGCTGGCTGATGTCAAGAAACTCATGAAGTTCTTTACTGTTCCAAAAGATGCCCAGGACTTTTATAACAAAGTACTGTCAGGAATTGCTGAAAAATGTACTGAAAACTGAAGAGAGACATGTTTACTATCTTTGGCATGTTCAACAAAGTCAACTTGCAGCTGCAGCCTGCAGGGTGATGATCAGAACTTGAACAAAACAAAATTAAGTATATCGGGAAAATTAATTCTTTATAAAGAAAATTTAAACGACAAAGAATACTTGCAGTTTCAACATTTGTCAAAATCATCAGAAATCCTTCAAGAGAACACAGTATGACACCCATGGAAGAAGCCAATGTAATTAAGCAAGAAGGGTCGAACACCCCCTTAAGACTGACGAAGAGCTTAAGCAAAAGTTTAATGAAGTCTATCAGAAGTTATGGTTGCAGTGCAGCATTGAAATTTTATTAAAATCGTTGGAGCCGCTTTTGAGAAAAATAATTCTAACACAATTGGTAATTCAATTTTGAAGAAAATCCGTCAATTGGTTCAGGCTGTGAATCCATATACGGAGAGACAGATATACAGGTAGACACTTTTTTCGTAGTCTTTATCATCGTAATGTCATGTTTTATTGATATCCCAAGGTTTTCTTTCTTCAGGACTGCAACACTTGCCTCATAACTACATAGTACATATAAAAGCAAGTTAAAAAGATGAGATATGATTTTCAATGTAATTTGGTTGTCAGTTTCTTTTCGGAAAAGGGGTCTCTTGCTCAATATAGTTTAGGAACCCCTGCCCAATAGTGTTGTGGCGTCATAAAAACCTGTGTGCTTATGGTTGGTAAATTGTCAACCATTTTGTGGCTATAATGAAATTCTGCAGGCTGTTGCCTGGAGTGTTTGATAATTCTTCTAGTTCGTTGAAGAAGTAACTGGCCAGCAATTTCATCCATTTGTGGTAGATTGCGGGGCAGTGACAAAGGAAGTGATTGGAGTCCTCATGTTCATCTTCGTCATTGCGTTCTCTACATAAATCATCAGTGCAATGAAACTTGCACAAAACTTTATATTGTCATCGATAATGTGCTTAGTACAAGAGAAAGATTGGGCAACCCAGTCGTACAAAAGCCTATCTTCAATTTGAGTAAATATTTTTTATCAAAATTGTAGCTTCCAAACCATTTTTTTAGAACATGATCAGGAATCTCTTACAAAATCTTAACATTTGATTTGAAACTACTTTTTATAGTGGGTTTAACATACACATGGGATATTCACTCTTTTCGTAAAGCCAACCTCTAGGCTGCAGATCCTTTTTGCAATGGTTAAAATAAGTCATTAAAAACAGAATATACCTGAGCCTTTGATTAGCGCTCAGGTAGCCAACTGAAAGATCAGCAAACAGTTCTTAAATGTGTTGATCTTGAGTAATTACTTAATTGTAATTAGGGATGTTTTCAATACCCATCTAAAAGATTTGAAATTCTACGGAAATACTTTATGGCTGTGCTTGGGTAATTAAAGGATTTGACGCTGCTGATAGGTAGAGAAAGTATAAATGAGGACTGAATTTGAAAATCAAACAACAGAACAAATTGAAAGCCAAAGACTGTGAACGTGTGGAGTAATTTTTGTTATTAAATTAGACTTGCCTCAGTTATATCAGCAAAGATTCGTGCATTTGTCAGACATTGACTTTTATCTGAAAATAAATTTAAAATAAAACTAAACCAATCACCATACAAGTAAACTTTAGTTTCCGAAAAACAGGAGAATGACCATGGAAAAAGAGAACACTCTTGAGGCTTTAAACAAAGTGACGGATAGTGGCTCAATGGAAAACGGCTCTAACAAAACTATATTCAACACAACAACTGAAGAACCATTGTGTCTTAAGGAGGAAACCCCAAAAACCAGCTCTGGCAAGCCATCCACAGACTCACACTTATTGGATGAAGAACAAACTGAAAAGGTTCCTATCATGCAGCAAATTCTTGACGGTATAGCAACGACGCAGAAAGAGATTCAGAATATCAAAACTGATCTCAGGGAACTAGAGGAGAAGTGCGATGAAAGACAGGACGCTGATCGGGGTTTCTGGAAAAGAGTGTCAACTCAAGTAAATTCAATTGATGAACAAATTACTGAAATAACAGCTGTAATTCAATTCATAGCAACCGATGTTAACAAAACACTCAACACGTCGGAAAGATTATCAAAAGTCTTAACTAGCTGTGAGATTTTGAAGAGATGTATTGAAGTTAAAATAAGGATACCACAACTAACGCCTGTTCAACTTGAGGTCGTGAGAGATTTGATACGACAGAAGCGAAGTGCTCGAAGGAAGTGGCAGAAGACCCGTGATCCTCAATACAAATCCGATAAGAATGTCGTGGCTCGTTTACTCACTCAAAAGTTAGCAGATTTCAGGAGCTGTAAATTGGAAATACCATTTGAAACTAAATAGCCCTGAAGACAGTGGTGTTGATGTCAACAGTTGTTATTTAAACAAAACTGTATTAGAAAAAAAATTTGTATGTCATTTTGATTTTTGAAAATAAAATAAAATATTTTAAGAATCGAAAGAAATCTTTTGCTTGGTGTAGTTGAGCGACAAAAATTTCCAAAGTGGCTGATTGATAAGTTTGAGTTATCATAGGAAAGATAGAAAACTTTCGTACTAGGTATAGTTCGCATGCTTAAGAATGAAGATGCATTTCAATATTCGAGTACAGGTCTTTGCTGCTGCTAGCAAATTGTTTTTTTTTTTTTTTTAATTTAGAGGGAAGTGTGGTGATTTTGAGGTTTAGCCGTCTATTGAGGACTGAAAAACTCAAGCTTTTTGATAACTCATAGGGTTGTCAAGGAAACCAGGGAAGGAACCCTGGGTAAGGTTCTCATCCTTCCAATGTGCTGATTACTACGAAAAAAATTGGCCTCAAAAAAAACTTTGGAGAGTTTTCAAACTGAAGAGGGCGTATAAAACTCGGAATTGTATGCCGGGGAGTGTGGTGTGGGAAGCGTGCCAAAAAAAAGTAAGACCCAAGGTCTGAACCCCGCATTTACATGCAAAAATACATTGTGTGGTATCAAAGCATTATGTGGACGGAATCGAAACTGAGAGAGAATGTCCACACTGCACCTAAGATCCATTTTAAAAAATGAACAGTAATGTATATTTTCGGTATATTCAGCTTTTTTGCAACGGGCTTACTATTAATTCTCTTCTATTTCTCTGAAGCAGTCTTTTATATCACTGCTCATGTGTAGGCTCCAAGTGACGATTTCGATAACTTTTTATGTCTGGAAGTATTGCTTTATTGCCTTTCTTATGACGTAAGAAATTTTTTGGAAATAGTCTGAAAACAGTTCCCCCACGGTACGGTTTTTTTTTTTTAAACCGACTTTCTTGTTAATGGCTTACACGATTTTGACGAAATTTTGTTTTGGAAGCCTTAGATTACTTCTTCCTCACTTAGGTGGGCATTACAGTTGAGGTGAACCTGAGCATCAACCAACATCTTACAGGAACAATTTCGTTTTCGGGCGGTCTTCAATGCTTATTTGAAGGACTTAAGGATATTTGAAGGGACACTCGATTGGAAAATACATTGGCTATCTCTTGCGGTTGTAGCTTTCCGGCGTCATATCTCTTTACAGCGTTGGTCCGCACGAGTCGTGAACAGGATATTTTCATTCGTACCTTGGCTACAACAAGGTAGTGGTCCGAGTCAAAGTTGGTCCCTCGGAAAGTTCGGACATCTAACACACTGAAATAGTGCCTTGCGTTGATCGTAACATGGTCAATTTGGTTGACGATTGATTGATCTGGCGATCGCCAAGTACCTTTATGAGTTTTGGGATGCGGGAAGCGTGTACTACTTACAACAAGATTTAGCCCCGCAGCAAATTCGATTAGCCTTAGTCCGTTTTCGGAGGTTTTGTCATGGAGGCTAGCTTATCGATTGTACTACCAAAAAAAGTCCTCCTTTCCCAGTTTTTCGTTAAAATCGCTAAGAACAATTTTCACGTCATGTCCAGGGCATCGCTAATAGGCTTTTTCGAGAAGCTCATAGAAGCAATCTTTGGAGTTCTCGTCTTTCTCTTCTGTGGGGTCGTGGGCGCATATTAGACTAATGTTGGCCAATTTAACCTCGATGCGGATGGTCATTATACGCTCATTGACTGGATTTTGGGTAATCACCTTATCTCTGAGTCTTCCTCTAACGACAAACACGCACCCAAATAAGCGTTGTTCCTGTTGTCTATAGCAGCCGCCATAGTAGACGTCGCAGTTTTTCATCTTCTGTATGCTTTATGTCTTTAAATTTTTATTTAATTTTTTTGTAGAAACATCTTATAGCAAATCTTAAAAGTCGCATACTTAGCTTTTTAAAAAATTCGGTTTTGTAAAAAATACTCGAACGATTCTGACTTAGAGTAGTTTAAGTAAAAACTATTTTTTAAAAGTTGTATGCCAGGTACCGTTGTATACCTAGAAACACAATTTTAAAAGTGCTACTGTAGGCTTTCCCTCTATAGACCCTAAGTGCAAATTTTGAAGAAAATCGCCCAAGATGTACAAACAGAATTGCAGACTTTTTTGTATTCTTCTCTATCATCGCTCTGCGGAAGATGATAACGTTTTCTTAAAGGGATACTTCATTCATGTTTTCAGCCTTTAATAGACCTAAAACAACATTAACAGCATTGTCACGCAGATACTTGAATTGCCATTAATCATTTCTTGCTCCCAAAATGAAACCTCCATGCGTAAGCCTTAAAACGTTGATTACTATGCTGAATTAATCTCCACCACTATGATTTATCACAGCATCTCTGATTAAAATCTTTCCTATTAAATCGTTATCACCCACCTGTGTATAAATTTCAGTTTCAATTTCAACTACACACACGAGATTCATTGAACATCTCTCCATACGAAAACTTTAAATCCAAACAAGAAATTCCCTGTACACACGAATAAACAAGGATTCCTCCCCTTCTCTTCCTTAATTTCCTCATGAAAATATTGTAAGAAAATGATTCATCGCACTTAATCCCTTTTAAGGATAACAATTACCAAAGAAAAAGAACACGTCATAAGAGATATTCGACGAACTTTTTTCACTTCTTTTTTTTTTGTCAAAATAAGGATTTGTGCCTACGGAGATGAAAAGTTTGTTCAAATTGCTTAAGTAATTTTAAGAAGATTCGTTTAAAAATTTCAATCCAACTTATTATAAGGTTTATTTAAAGCTCAGGCATGTTTTCGTGTGTAGAGAGTGAAGAACTTCTGGTTGACAAAATTTGATGTCGTTAACAATTTATGAAAAAAAAAAAGAATGTAATGGAATGGGAATTGTGGCAAGTATATCATCATTTCATCACACAAATAATATACGTGAGGTTTGTAAGTTAGTAAATTAGATTATCTTTGTACACAAATATAAATGAAAATGTAATTAGAGGCCATGCGTTATTAAATTAATTGAGTTTTGTGTCAATTCTTTTTATGGGTGTTGAAGTTAAATAAATTGCACGAGAGAAAAATAAACGAGTGCGTTATTATTGGTTTTGAAAAGAAAAAAATTCTTACACAGAAAATTATTTGAAATATTCGGAACTTTGCGGAATTGTCTAAGGCTTACAAACTACCACGATCACTCAGATTCTGAAGTTTGTTTATTTGTGAAGTGTTTGCCTGAAAGAAAAAGTATTTTGCAGTTTTTGTTAAATTGTTCTGCTTTAACCAAGTGCAATTGAAGTAAGAAGGGAGAAAAGAAATTATTTACAGAGATGTTTGCTTGTTTCAAGAAATGAATTCCTGATTTCTAAGTTAAAATGATTGAGAAGGTAACCTACCAGTAGTGTTTTTTATATATATATAAATTACGCGCACTTCAAGGGGTTATGAACTATCCTTATAATGTTTAAAACACTGTACATTATATTGCGTGGGGGAAATTGAGTTGGGTAAAGCATTCAACATCCGGGTGGAGCGGCTAAAATATTAATCTCTTTACTTAACTGTACGACCGAAGTTGCGCTGAAGGGAGAACTGATGAGCATTCCTTGCGGGTCGGGTATTGCGGTTAAATTGTTTCAGGGGAGGAATGCAACTGGCTATTTCACTAGAGCACTGCTTGTAAAAGAAGGGATTAAAAAGAGTGAGTCAAGTAACATTTCGACGATGTTCAAGAGAATCAATCGATTTTACAATTATTGAACTCAATCTCAAAGCTCTGTTTTGTATCCTATCAAGAAGGCGCAAAGATGTTTGAGAAGCACCTGACCAGATGTGGGAATTATACTCTAGTTTTGGGCGAATGTAGGCCTTATAGACTATAGCCAGATCAGAAGGGGTTAAAAATTTTCTGCATCGCCTTAGGAAACCTCAGCACTTTGCAGTATTTTTGGCGACTACGAATATGTGGTTATTCCAACGAAGGTCGTCGTTTACACACATACCACGTACTGACAGCTTTTCGGTTTCTTGGATGCAGGTACAATTCATGGATAATGGTAATGAGGGGATGTTAAGCTTTAACGACAAATGACAACATTGAGTTTTCGAAGCCTTAAATTCTACTCGGTTTTTTATACCCCATGTAACAATGTTGTCAATGTTATCATACGCAACCCTTTCAGTTCCACATCCGAAGAGCGGGGACGTGAATTTGGAAACAAATATATGTAAAAACCTGAGGGTCGAGTCGTCAGCAAAACAGTTAAGAGGATAAGATTTTCAGACAAGAGATCATTTATGAAAATGAGGAAGAGATTCGGAGACAAAACGGAGCCCTGGGGCACACCAGCATTTATGAAGTGGGTATCAGACTTGAAGCCATCCAACACAACTTGTATTGAACGGTCAGAAAGGTAATTTCTAATCCAACGAAGAAGAGACTCATCGATACCAAAAGCACGCATTTTTGATAAAAGAGCCTGATACCAAATTATATGAAATGCTTTAGAAATATCAAGCGCAATAATCTTACTTTCTCCAAAACAAGGTAAAGACTGGTTACATTTTTCGGTGAGATAAGCCATCAAATCACCAGTGGACCGTTTGCTACGAAAGCCGTACTGACGGAAATTAAGAAGCTTTCGTTCTTCAAAATATTTCATAAGTTGACGGTTTATCAACGTTTCCATGACCTTGGAAAGAAGGGACGTTAGTGCAATTGGACGGTAATTGGAAGGGGAGGAAGATTCGCCTTTTTAAGGGACTGGCTGGACAAAAGCAGTTTTCCATCTGCTCGGGAAAATCTCAGCAGAGTAGGAAAGATGGAAAAGTTTACGCAATGGTTTTGTCAGCGTAGAAGAACACCTCTTCAGAATAACGGCGGGGATACCATCCGGACCAGCGGATTTATGTATTTTGAGATCATTTAGGACTCTTGCTACCGAACGAGAACGGAAAAATATCTGCTTCATTGCACAGTTCTTACTTACAACCTCAGGTGGAGCTAGATTTCTGTATGGTAGTGTCGAGTCAGCAGCAAACTGAGCTGCTAGCAGATTTGCTTTGTCGATAGATTTGACGTAAGTAGAGTCATTGAAGACGAGCGTAGGAACCGATGATTTGGTCGAGCTCTTAATATTCTTAACAAAAGACCAAAAGTTTTTGCTTTCTTTTGGACACAATAGTATTTTTTGCCTTACCTTTTGGTCATATAAAAACTTGGTCTTCTGTATGCGTTCTGTTTTCAACAGTAGGATCATTTTTGAAAATTCGAAAACATTTTTCTCTTTCCCTAATCATTTTATTTACAGCCCGAATCGAACCACGAACTTTCTTTGGGGATGACGCTCTTTGATCTATGCGAAACAAAGTTAGTCTTGCCGTTGAGAATTACGTTAGATATCATATCCCACGAAAGTGAGTTCATTGAGTAACTACTTACGAAATGAGGGATTACCAACAAAGTAAAGAAATTAGACGTGTTTTTTTTAAGTCAGTCTTCGAGATTCTCTTCAAGAACAACAACAAAGCATTTTGTGGTTGTGTTTTACCACATTATAAACAGGGATGGCATTGTTGTGGATAAAAAGTTTACAGTTCTGAAATGAAGATGGCTCCACCATTGACTTTTAAAATAACTAAAGAGGGTGGCGCATCAAAAAACCACAATTTTTTGGTTTAAGGAACTCGTTTGACCGGAATCAGCATTTGGGGAACATATCAATAACAATAACATACCAATTTTCAGGTTCTTAGTAGTTCTTCTTAAATTTAACTAAAATCTTATATAGTTAAAAGATAAATCTAAAATATTAGTAATTATTTATAATTTACATTAAAATTACGATAGCATGAAATATTTTTTTTAACATTTTTTTTATATGCTATTAAAAACACATTTTAGGTCCCACTTCCGAGAATAAAGCTCAATCAGCGGAAAATTAACAACATTTTGTTTTAAAAAAAAAAAAATACTCCTCGTTCTTTTTTAATTTCTCAATAACAAAGAAAGAATTTTTTTGAAATGAAATTGTTTTTTTTTTAACTTTTTTCTATACGCTATTTAAAACACATTTACGAAAACTTCATGTAAATGCATGGACTGGCCCTGGATTCTTAGGTTTCGCCATTTTTATGTCTAACAACACTCCACTATTAGACTTATCGCGAATGCAGTAGAAAATGATCGAAAGAGAAAGATGTTTTTATGAAAATCAAACATTCTTCCATAAAAATTCATATTTCGAATCAAGAGTACGTATTTACACTTAATTCATTTCGACGGTGTTTTATGATTCAATTTCACGGTTTATCTGTAGAAAGAACAAATAGTTTTCTATTGTTAAATCTAAAATTAGCTTACTCCAGTTGTTTGAGTTCAAAATCTCCTTATGTTGATAGAGTTCGCGTGAATTTCTAGATGTTACTTGTCATTGAAATGCAAGTTAAAATAATTAATTTTTTCACAATAAAATTATTTTACTCATGCGTGAATTTTTAGCAATTATTTTTCCAGCTGCAAGTTCGTTGATCAAAAATAAAACTATTTTGACCTTGCACTTTGGTCACTGTACAGTGACTAAAAAAAAAATTACCGAAAAACTCAATAAAAAAAGCTCGAATTAAAATCAATAGAAAATTTTTATTCGAAAAGCTCTTCAATAACCTCTTTGATAATTCTTAAGTGTTTGGTAACCTCTTTGATAATCTTAGGTGTTTGGCAGCCGAACGTCCAAAAAAACAAATGAAGCTTGTACAAAACTACTTGCATCTGTACAAAAGTCTTATTTTGCTTAGCTCAGGAAAAAATTTGACCAAACGGGGCGTGCAAGAATCTATCTTCAATTTGAGTAAATATATTTTTAATGAAAGATTATTAAATACATTTTGTCGAAATCGCCACTTGCCCTCCAGTTTTTTAAAAACATGGTCAGGAACCTATGTGCATAATCTTAACATTTGAGTTGGAACTACCTTTTATAGTGAACATGGAATATCCACTTTTTTTGTAAGCCCAACCTCTCGATTGCAATGGTTAAAATAAGTGATTAAACACAGAATATACCTGAGCCTTTGATTAGTGCTCAGGTAGCCAACTGAAAGATCAGCAAACAGTTTTTAAATATGTTGATCTTAAGCAATTACTAAATTGCAATTAGGGTTGTTTCAATTCCCATCTTAACGACTTGTAATGATAAAGAATACTTTATGACTGAGCTTAAGTAATTAGAGGATTTGACGCAGCTGAAAGGTAGAGAAAGTATAAATGAGGACTGATTTCGAAAATCAAATAACAGTCCAAATTGAAAGCCAAAGGCTGCGAACGTGCGGAGTAGTCTTTTATTAAATAAGACTTGTCTCAGTTAAATCAGCTAATATTTGGGCATTTGTCAGACATTAACTTATCTGAAAATAAATTAAACCAATAACCATACAATTAAAGAATAGTTCCCGAAAAAAAGAAGAACGACCATGGAGAAAGAGAACACTCTTGAGGCTTTAAGCAAAGTGACGGATACTGGCTCAATGGAAAACAGCTCTAATGAAACCATATTCAACACAACAACTGAAGAACCATTGTGTCTTAAGGAGGAAACCCCAAAATCCAGCTCTGGCAAACCATCCACAGACTCATACTTGTTGGACGAAGAACAAACTGAAAAGGTTCCTATCATGCAGGAAATTCTTGAAAATATAGCAACGACACAGAAAAAGATTTGGAATATCAAAACTGAACTAATGGAACTAGCGGAGAAGTGTGATGAAAGACAGGACTCTGATCGGCCTTTCTGGAATGGAGTGGCAACTGAATTAAATTCAATTGATGAACAAATCACTGAAATAACAGAAGGAATCCAATTCATAGCAGCAGATGCTAACAAAACGTCGGAAAGATTATCAAAAGTCTTTAATAGCTGTGAGATTTTGAAGAAATGTATTGAAGTTAAAACTAGGATACCACAACTAACGCCTGTTCAACTTGAAATCGTGAGAGATTTGATACGACAAAAGCAAAGTGCACGAAGGATGTGGCAGGAAACCCGCCATCCTCAATTCAGAACATATAAGAATATCATAAGTCGTTTACTTTCTAAAAAGTTAGCAGATTTCAGAAATGGAAATACCTTTAGAAACTAAATAGCTCTGAAGACAGCGGTGTTGATGTCAACGGTTTTTTTTTATAAATATCACTGTATTGCAAAAAAAAACAATTTATGTCATTTTGGTTTTTGATAGTAAAATAAAATGTTTTAAGAATCGAAAGAAATCTTCCGCTGTTAAATAACAAAAATTTCCAAAGTCTGAGTCGTCATGCGAAAGGTTGAAAACTTTGAGATTTGAGACTGAAAAAGACTTTCTCCTGTTAATTTTATTACCCATATGAAATGATAATTGGACTAAAGCTACTTGCATTTTTGAAAACTGTTTACATGAATTATTCACCTACGTATTTATCTAGTTTTTTATATGCAATTCTTCGAGGTTCGAACTCCAGAAGCATCAAAGAAAATCAATGTTTTTCGCTTCAATCTCTTTTCGTGAGGAATTATGACAAATTCGACGGTTAAAGAATCCGCGCCATTGAAAATCCTTTCCAACTTAGCCGTTCGGAATTGACATGAGATTGTAGGTTCCGGGAAGTTCATAAGGCCTCAAGTTTTCCATAGCTTTGTTACATATTTTAGTATTTATTCATTTAGTAAACATAAACCAGAACCTTTGTTCCTCCACAGAACATAGGTGCAGAGGGAGAGGTTTTCAAATATTTAATGATAAACCTACAAAAATTTGTTCAAACTGTTAATGCTGGTAAACATAGCAAAAACATTAAGAACTCCACCATGTCAGTGGTTCCAACGCTCGCCTCTCCGTGCGTACACTCTATCGATACATTCCGGGCGTACACTCTATCGAAACATTCCAATTAGCTGCTTGGTCGACGCTTCTTGATATCATATTGGCTTCACTTGAGCTTGAGTCATTAAATTGTGCTATGCTTTTTACTCGCTCGGTCACGAGAGATCACAAAATACAGCCTTCGCCGATGGTATTAGGCATTTGAAATACTTAAAAAAAAACTTAAAAAAAACAATACTTAAAATACTTTCCAGAGCTTAGTGCAGCCGTTTCTGAAAACTTTAAACCAGAAGGTTCAAAAATACCCTGCAGAAAACACAAAGAGGTGACCAAAAATCTTTTAAAATAAGATTAGAGAAAAGTTAGTCCAATCTGTTAGATGCAACTCATTAAAAGGATAACAAAAGCTATTGAAACCATAGGTGGCACCTAAAGCGACATTCATATAACAATTAATTTCTTAATCAGCTTTTAAAGGATCCTCATACTTTTGGCTTTGTCTGTTCACAAGTGCACTGGTCGATATTGTATCCCCACCGGCCATCATTCTGAAGACATGTTCTCCTACGCTGGCAAAAACACTACGCGTAAGCTTTTCTATCAGTCCTATTCTTTTCGGCTCTTACCGAGCCCTTCCCGAGCAGCGAAGTAGATGGGGAGATTCATTCTTTCAGCTTAAATTTATCAAAATAATTACAGCGTAATTTGTTTTCCTGTAATGGCCAAATCACGATAGAATCTATCCAATGCTAGATTTGCAAACAATGACGATAGACTAATTTGAAGCATATTTAACATGTAAAACCCATCCAAATAGAATTGGTCATTTGTCTGTACAAATGGAAAAGCTTAATAAGTACACTGTCACTGAAAAAAAAAAACAGTTTCAGACTGTCATGTAGCGCTGTCAAAAGTAAACACAGCATTAAAGAATCCTGCAGTAGGCAGGGTTGCTTTGGATAAAGTGGGTTCATGGACAAGCTTAGCATAGTCCATCAATCAACCTGCTTGTATGTCATGCGTGACGTTCGTTTCACAAATTCAGGTGCCTCAGAAAGTTAATATTCTCTCGTTCCTGGACATTCTTAGCAACCCAATGACCACAACCACTGCCTGAGCGCCATCTCTAAATGTACTCGTACCAACAAATAAATTGGAAATGAAATCATTCTAGATTCATTCGGCTCAGTTCAAATACGTCACCCCAGCTGATTTTCGACCAAAAGTGCTAAGACACTCTTCAATCAAGATCTATTTGGAAGAGCTCGGTCTGTTGAGGAGTTTCTGAGAAATGAATCAATTCAACTCAGACGATTTTGTTGGTCAGGTATCGTGAACGTGCACTTAGACAGAGAAAACCCTTGTCTCTTACGTCATCCTCTTGTGGCCATTGAAGCATGTTGAAAGCTAAAATATTGGCGAAAATTCTGCCGATCAAAGAAGTTCCATGAAAGAAATTCCATCTTGGGTCAAGCAAAGCGTGATATATGTTTTGGATAACTGCATCTTTTCAAACAGCCAAGCAACCCTTTAATCACTCTGTGTTCCTTCCAAGAATTCAGCGACTACCCCCAATAACTATTGATCATCTCTAAGGAAGATCGCAGAACATTTTTTACTTCCATCTCTTCTAGTTTCCAGAACATAAAGACATTCCTTCAAACTGCAAGGCGCCAAATCTAACTAACATGGTGAGCAATAAGAAATCCAGCTGACACTTCACACTTTCTATGCAGCAGTCATTCAGTTCACTTTCTATAAGAAACACAAGCCTAGGAATACAATTTCTCGAGTATTTGCAGGATCTTTGAGACATTACTGGAAACAGATTGCTGAGATTGGATTCCGCAACTTTTTAAACGATTATCGACCAATCGTCATGTAACTTCGCTTTCAGCAATTTAAGGATGATAGGTAATCAACTCTTGTCTTACAGATTTTGGTAACTTTTTCAGTTTTTTATACCCCGTTTTCGAGTACCTAGAATTTAGACAATAGTCGTCTTATAAATTACGGAATCCAGGCCCTGACGTCTTGAAAATTCATAAAGTTGTTCTTTTTTTTCCTTATTTCAGGCATCCTAGAGCCACACAGTTGCGATTTATCAACGTTGCTCTTAGTTTGACAGTATCAACTTCAACTGTCAACTCTTTAACCTACCTGGTTTACACCCATCACTACAAGGGAACTCATTTAAGTCAAGATATAAGGTGTGCTTCTTTCCTGAAAATCTTCACGAAATGCACCGAAAATCAGACTGATCCTATTCCAGAATAGCGATTTTTTGAAGCTGTGCACAAAAGAGAGTGCTCACGAGAGAGCAAAAAAATTCCCCACCCTACGATTTTCTGCAGACAAAAGGTCTGTTTCTTTACTTTGTGCACAGAAATTCACAATCTGTCATATTTTAACGAGTAGGGGTAAAATTCTCTGAGAAACTCTCTATAAGAGCGTAATTGTCTTAAAAGTAAAGAAACGCCTTGAACAAAACATTCACAGCAACGCTTGGAAAAATGTCTGTTTGACAGTTGTTGTATTTGTTTTGGCTGTGCACGATTTTTGGTCACAGAAATTTTGGTGGCAGAAATTCGCAGGGTGGGGAAATTTATTACTTTCTCGTGAGCACTCTTTTTTGTGCATACTGCTACGAAAAATCGCTGTGCTGGAACGACATTAGACTGACTTTCGCCGAATTTGGGTGCATTTCGTGCGAATTTTCAATAAAGAAACACACCTAAAATTTCTGTGGAAAAAACGTGCACAGCCAAAACAAATACAACAAATGTCAAATAGACGTTTTTCCAACAGTTGCTGCGAAGAGAATACTGCACTCAATCCCATAGACAATCACATCTTTACAGATACTGACACCGTCAGTGCAATAATAAAAAATCTTAAACCCAAGAAGTCTACGGGTCCAGACTTAATCTCAAACTTTGCATTAAAAAAAAATTCCCACCTTGGCATTGAATTCCTAACTATAATATTTAATCACTGCATTAATAATGCATACTTTCCAAAATCTTGGAAATCAGCCAGACTTATACCAATCCAGAAAAAGCAGAACGATTTTGATGTAAACAATTTCAGGCCTATATCATTATTGTCTAACACCGGGAAAATCTTGGAAAAAATTATTTTGTACAAACTATGCGCACCAACTGAAGTCCCGATCGACCCTATTCCTGACTTCCAATTTGGTTTCAAAAAAGGTCACTCTACTCTCCACGCACTTCTTAAGTTCCAAAACGATGTTATTTTAAACCTCAGAAATAAAAAATGCACAGTTGCTTGTTCTTTAGACGTGGAAAAAGCATTCGACAGTGTTTGGAGGACGGGGCTAATGGCAAAGCTTTTCTCTCTTAACACTCCTACGCAAGTTTTGAATATGCTAAGTAGTTTTCTTTCTGATAGATCCTTCTTCATTCAATTACAGGGCTCAATGGGTAACATGTGTGATAGTAACTGTGGAGTCCCTCAGAGCTCTATTTTGGGTCCATACCTCTACAACATTTTTATATATGATTTTCCACATCAATATTCAGAAAACAATTTGCTATCAACTGGCCTCCTATATGCCGATGACACAATTGTTTATTCGAGCCACGAGTCGCCCATTGTTGCCACGATATTTTTGGAAAGGCATCTAATGAAATCAACCTTTACTATAAAACTTGGGGAATTGCTCTAAACATACCAAAATCGGAAGTCATTTGTTTCAGCAACGCCAGTGGCAAAGGTCCAGAAGGTGTGGTTAGAGAGAGTAGATTCCTCTCTCTAAGACTGGACGGCCACAGTATTCAGGTAAAAAATAAACTTAAATACTTAGGAGTGAACTTCAATAATCTACTGAAATTCAACCCCCACGCAAAAACAACTCTCCAAAAAGCGAGAAAGATTTCTAATATGTTTATGTCACTTTTCAGACACAGAGACCTTAATAATAAGACCAAACTCATACTTTATAAAGCCTTGATCAGGCCTGTCTTGAATTACGCTTTCCCAATTTGGTTTTCCATCTCTCACACTGTAGCACAATCTATGGAGATTTTGGAAAGGAAAATCCTCCGGCTATGCGCGGGAAAAAACTATGAGACGCCCACCAAGCGTTTTTCTAACTCCTACATATATAATACCACCAAAATCATTCCGCTTTTGAGATATAACCTCTTACTCATGACAAAAACAATTAACAATATTGACCTCTCAGAAAATGACTTGATAAACCACGTCATCAAATCCTAGACAGGGATCTCCTGGGATGGCAGCAGTTATTTATCTCCAGTCGGGATTCTGTCCATAGACCTGGATTCGACATCGTCATCCACTCCCTTGTTTTATACAAAGGCCACTTCTGGCCAAAATCATGGCTAATCCACCATAAATTCTGTATTTTATAATATTTCAAAAGCTCTAACACTTAACCTGTTCTCTGTCCGACTGTGAGTTTGACCAGAGATAAATAATAAAAAAAAAAAAAAAAAAATAGTTTTAAAATATAGACACTAACTACTCATACTTTTTGCATTATGGGATGGACAGTGCTTACCTGATAACTGTATAAGATTAATAATAAGAACACTTCATATTTTATATAACTATAAAATTTACTTTCAGAATAGTAGACTGTACATTATACCTTTACTGTGATAATATTTCGTATAAATGCATTTACCAACTAAACTATCGAATATGTTCATTAGAAATTTCTTATTAATGAGTTCGATCATTAGACTCAATACTTATGTCCAGTTTCGATTAGAAAAAGAATTTCAGAACGAACTCTAAGTTATCTTTACAATATCTCCATGTTTGTATGTATCCATATTCAAACAAAAAAAAAAAAAATCCTTTACATAATTGTATCTTTTACATATCGTATATACACCTCAACAAAATTGCTCAATTCAATGAATACATTATACCTAGAGTCCTAGACAGAGCGCTCTCGCTCGTTTCCTTAATGATCAAAGAGAATTATAAAATAACTCTTTTACTTTTTCCACATTCCGCCCTCTATTGTTTTCTTTTCTTATTATTTATTTTTTGTTATTTAGTCTTTAGTTGTAAATATTTGTACCATATGACATTTCGTCAACAAAACTGACATGTAATAGGCTCATGAGCAAGAGCAGTAAAAATATATATTTTAGTCAGCCACGAGGCAATCAATAAAAGTAAAAGATAAAGCAGGCAATACTTGACAGCCGCAGTAATTCACATCTGTTATCGTTAAGAAATTCAATACCTGTGTAATAGAAATTAAAAGTCTCAATAAAGAATTCAATTCAATTCAAGAGTTGCTGCGAATGTTTTGTTAAATGCATTTCTTTAATTTTTTTATCAATTACGCTCTTTCAGAGAGTTTCTGAGAGATTTTTTTTTTAAATGTGACAGATTGTGAAATTCTGTGCCTAAAGTAAGGAAACAGATCTTAAAATTAAAGATCAAACCAGGCAAATCCGACAAACACTAATAATAAATGATCATTATCTCTGAGCAGAATAAATTTTTCTTCAATAAATGTTTGCCGTAACAGGACACTGGCTTAACTAGTATAGACACGCCACAAGACAGCGTTTGCTCGAATAGCTTGTACAGAATGTGATAAAAAATGAAGGCTAACCATACCACCATTAAGCTGCTCAAAACCTTCCGTTAGCTACTGTAGACTTAAACTACACTATGATAATCATAGATCTATTACTTTACCAAGTGGGGTACTTTCCCGCATCTTCATGTGGTCTTGCTGTATATCCCGTTTTATAAAGAAACTTCTAAAGGAGTTTAAACTAACGAAACTTTATGAACAATTGGCAAAAACATTTCTTGTCACTTAAAATTATTTTAATTTCAATTTTAATCATCTTTATAGGCACGGCTATTTGACAACCCAATTTTTATTCAAAACTCACACAAACAGACCTCTTGAAAGTGTTGAGAAAATATTCCATAGGCTTTGACTCACTTTGGATATCTTTAACATTCTACACACAAAATTGAGCATAGGCTTAGGTAACTCTAAAACAACTGAATGATGCTCAACTATTGGCCTTAAAATACATAGGTATATTAGGTATTTGTAACAATTCTTGAAATTAATATTCGCAAGGGTAGATCTAGTAATAAGTATTCAAATTTCAAACTGTAAATAAAATTTAATTTAATTTAACTTAACCTAAAATTTATTTGTACAGATTCAGGATATAAATTTGAAGAAAATAAAATACGGACAAGGCCAATTTACTCACAATACTGTTTTGCGAAAAACAAAGAAAAACAAAAACTTCATGGGATGTTGCATTGCATTCGATTTATTGGAGACAGAATTCTGCAAGTAGCAACCACCCACAGGATATCTTAGAATTTAAATCACTTTTCTTAAGTAGACCCTTGATTGGTTTTATCGACGTTGAATATTTCAATTTCTGCTGAATATAAGATGAGTCACTTTGGAATGATATGGATACAGACATTCAAATATGTACATTTGGAGACAAGCAAATGATGACGCATGTGTTTTTTGTTCTATAGTTTATCTCTTGATACAATTACTCAAACGAAGTTGGTGTGTAATATTTTTTTTTTTTTTGCTTTTAATTTTTGAAAACCTCTTTTTTAATTTAATTTTTAATTTTTCATCAACTCAAGTGATAAATAATCGCAATTTGTCTGAAAAGATTGAAGCTATTTAAACATTTTCAACTTAAAAATATACGGGCCGACAAAAGAAAATCATATCCAACTGCACATAACTATTTAAGAACAATAATCTTTGTCACTCCCATGACCAACCTCAGCAAGATAAAGGAAGTCCTTTTTGGCGTAGAAATCAAAATACCCTTGCTTAGGTTTCCTTATGTGCCATAACTAACGTGACCATACGTCCCGCTTTGGGCGGGACAGTCCCGCTTGCAGGCAGTCTGTCCCGCTGTCCCCCGCGAGGCTGAAATTGTCCCGCTTTTGCAATTTTTGTGAGATGAATTTCTTTTGATTCGATAAAATATAAGCAAAAACATTTTCATTCTCTTGTATATTGCTAATAACTCGGAATGCGTGCTAGCACCTAGCAAAATACTCGAGGTTAAAATTAAAAACAATTTTTAAGGGGAAACAAAATATATTTCAAAAATCCCTTTTTTAGGGAGGTGAAATCTGAAGTGTTGGTTTTGTAACAAAACAATACTGCCGAAACGCAAGTGTTCCTTTAATATAAGTCTGCAACAGAAGGATCCATTTATAAAACAAAAAAAAAGATGGCACCGCAGACGTTACATATGAAAAATTGTCGAACAGATTTTAGTGTTGGATTTTAGAGTGATATAGAAAAACTTTTAAAATCAGAGAAACATAAACTTGCCGATCAAGTCGTTGCTTCAAGCTCGTCAATGCTGAATATTTGTAAGAAAACCGAGTCGCGGACTTCTAAGGACTTAGATTTAGCTGCAGCTGAGGGTACATGGGCGTAACACACCGTGCAACATTTACATCATCACAGTTTTCGCTCGTGCACGTGCAAAATTTGAAGCTATTGTGGTAAATGTGCTGTAAACCATTGCAACCGAAGATTTAAAAGAGTATTTACGAAAACCCAATTGCAAAACTTTATTAACGGGTGCTTCAAATCATGGCTCAATCAAATTATTCCCAGTTTTAATCCGCAATTTTTTACCATAGGAAGGCGTGAAAGGTAAGGTTTTAGAGTTTCGGGAGCAGCCAGGCGAAACATCCGATATAATTGTACTTATTGTATAATTATTGTATTGAAGGAAGTATTGTCTTTTAATGACTTAAATATAAAAATTGTTGCGTTTTGTGGAGATAACACGAACTGCAACTTCGGGGGAAAGAATTGGAGAGGAAATAATAATATTAACTCAAAGTTGAACCAATCACTCGGCAGATGATTGGGATTAGATGTGGAGCCCACAGAGTCCACAACGCCATCAAAATTGCCGCTGATTGTCTTCCTGTATTCGAATGCATTATAGTAAAAATTTCCTCATTTCTCTAGCGTTCTAGTAGAAGGTTTGAAAAAGTTTTGTATTTCTACCAAGACAGAGTATCACAAGCTGCTGGGCTACAGTAAAACAAAGTGGCTTGCGTTAATGCCTGCGCTTGAGAGAGTTATCAAAATGTTTCAGCCTTTGAAGAACTATTTTCTGAGTATCGAAAAATGCCCAAATATTTTAAAGATAGATTTTTCGATAATCCCAGCTCAGAATTGTAATTATATTTTTGTCAAGCACAAGCAGCGACCTTTCATGAAGTTGTTTTGAAAATCGAATCGCAAAATGTATCGGCTATAGAGTCTGCCAAGGAAATTAATGGTTTCCGAGATAGCCTAACAGCTAACACTAAAAGCGAATACGATTGTCCTTCCTCACATGGTCCGTAGCCTGATGGTAAAATTGCAAGAAAGAGCAGAAGAAAGAGCAGCAGTAAGCCAGAAAAGGAAAACTACGGCGGCGGCTGAGTTTTATAAAACAAGGAAGGAATACTTGGACCAGTGCCAGTTATGTCAATTTAACACAGAACTAGAAGTGTTTGAATGGGTAAATTTAACAAAACTGCCTACGTGGGAAGAGGTAGAGAAATTGGTTGATTTACTAATCACGCAAGGATTTATTAGCAGCAGCCAAGATGCGAAAGTCTTTGACGAGTTTTCACTAATTTTAAACTTTGTGACGACAGATGAAAACATTTCTGGCTGGAATACCGAGAATGTTTCAACTGAAATTCGTTGGGTCGATTTATTCCAGCACTTTCGTGCCAATAATCTAACTTTAACAAATTTTTTACGATTATTGAGTACGTTATGTGTCTGCCTGGAAGCAACGCACCTATGGACAATTTTTTCTGATATGAACAAGGTTTGGGTAAGTGATAAAACACAGTAGAGTGTCTCAGTAATGAAAGCTACTGTGATAACGAAGATGAACATAAATAAATCATGTACTACGCTTCAAACTTTTCTAAAAACATGACCCGATATTTTAAAACAAGTTTGTTCAGCCGATAAATATAAAAATACAAACTAGAATTCACGCCACAATACTTATTTGCTTTGATTATTTAAAAATATTTACAATAATTAAAAACTTTGTAAAACACTAGCAACTTTTTTTATTAAATAATTCCGAAGATGTCCCGCTTTGACAAAAAAAAATAAATGGTCACGTTAGTCATAACTCATAAGGAAACCTAAGCACAGTGTGAAGAGTGTCAACAAGTGTTCATGAAATTTCGGAGCAAATTTTCAAAAAAAGTAGAGTAAATGCAAAATTTCCAGAGTAGATTTGGAACAAAAAGAAAATTTTTACCATTTCTTTAAGAAAAAGTTTACTTAAGTAAAGTGTGGGCCATCTTACAGTTTCTTTTGACATTACAGGCTATTTTGACACTGACAGCTGGCTTCCGTTATGAACTTATGACAGAGAGTCAGTATCATACCTCTGCGGAATTAAATAAGTAGCTATTGGTATGGCTAATCAAAGTTAAGAAATGTTTAGCAACTGATTCCAAAGCAAGTGCTGATACTGACATGGACCCCTGTGAATTGGCTGCCCGGGGCTGCAATTTGAAGGATTTTTTACTATTTTAAGTGTGCGCTGTGAAGGACCGATGCTATGTCAAGGATTCGGAAGCCATTCAAGCACGTATCAGCTTTTGCGAGGAACTGGCGAGATTTAAAGAGAATTAAAAAGCCCAAAAAAACAACTTCTCACAAAAATGTTCGAATTTTGCACAGAATTCTTGATCCTTGGAATACGCTAGGCCCCGAGATTCCCAGTTTTGTTGCAGCTGAAAGAGTTGCAGACTTCCGCAAATTTTTACATACGTGTTAAAATGTTGTAATTCTAGTTCGTGAAAATTTGCACAATTTCTGAACAAAAATGGTTCGGTTTCTTCATTTTGTCAAAATCAGGACAACGTGTCATTTTGAACTTTACTTTCAGGGGCCACAGGAAATGGAGACAAATTTTGATAAGCTCTTTTTCAAAAGATTGTATATTTAATCTGTTGGAATGTTTAAAAAGTGTGTTTTAAAAAGCATAAAGATAAAAATGTTAGAACGCAAAAATGAATTTAGTTGAAATTTGTGTAAAAAAAGTTCCACTTTTTATATCATACTTGCCTATAACCTATAAGTGTGTAAAGCAGCGATCACAGACTAAATGCAGTGTGTCAACTCGTACCCCATTCACCTGAAAAAATTTTCTATGGCTAAATTAAAGTTACTAGTAGCTTCTCACTTGAATTGACGGCTGCATTCGGCTGCAATTGAGTATCATTACTTCAACTTTTTTTAAGGGTAGTTTTCTTATTGATTGCAAATAAAGCTTATTGCTGCAGTCAGTTCTGAATGAAGCTTTCAACAGTCTTCACTGTTAAAACCCAAAAATATCAAAAACACGTTCATTTTTTTTAAATTGATTTCAAAACGAAGGTTCTCCGTTTTAGTCAGCTCGTGAACAAAATGCCACTACCTTGCCATTGTAGTTACTTTGTGGCTACGATTAGGGAAGACCAGTGGAATTAATTTACCGATATATGTACGTTTTAAAATTCACTCACAAAATGGTGAAAACTTTAAGATCAAAGTTAGCAAAATAATTAGCATTTTTGGGTTGTCGTGAAACATCTTGAAAACTTGGGCTAGTCGCTAGTAACGTGAACAATTGAGCTTCGCAAGTGCGTTGAGGTCGCCCACGAAAAAATGACACTGTTGCTGTTGTAGCTTAAAGTGAGGGAAGGTTTGCCCATTTCTTAAGGGTCATTGGAATTGGTTATTCCACAAACGACTTTAGATAGAAGATATTGATGTGGACGCAACGTAACGATGCCATCGCTGTTTTCCGTGAAATTATTTCTGACTTCTTGGGATTTCTCGAAAAGGACGATTGGAATTGGTGACCGAAATCTTATGCTTTTTTCTTAGAACCTAGTACGCTGCTGCAACGAAAAGAAAGATCCTTTACAAAAATGACAAGACGAAATCGTAATCGGAAAATTTCGCCGTCCTTTTCGTTGTGCAGTACGATGCTACTTTTCGAAATCGGGTATGTGGTAGTAGATTTTTTTTTTAACAATTTTTACAATTCTCCACAATTTTCCGTCCATCATTTATCTCCCGATACAAGCATTTAGCTTGCGAGATTTTGACAGTTCTATTACTTTTTTTTATTTTGTTTCACAACAACTTTTGCACAATGGAAGCACATTTTTTGGAAAAAGATATCAAAATAAATAAAAAATAAACCAAGAAAAACAAGATGTTGAGGATTATTGTAAATTCAATTTGTTCGTATAAACTAACTTCTTAATTACTTCTGTTGTCAACTTTACTTGAGTTTGCACAGATATTTTCCGCTGAGTTTTCGTTCACGATTTCGTCGTGGATGTGGAGACCAACGAATAATTTAGTTTCTTATCAGCAGCGAACAAGGCTTTAACACGAGGTGTACCGAGGTTTCTTCGTAGTTGACATTGAACAAAATAACAGTTTTTTCAGCTTTCATAAAGATTTCTATCGTTTTTACACTGTGTAAGTCCTACATTTTTCCAAAATTCGTTTCAGTAAAAAACTTGTGTGAACTGTAGGCCCATAAGACATAGAGCAATACTTCAAAAGCGAGCTGAGATCCTTAGACAAAATGGGCTTCGAATCAAGGAACACCATTCGTGTTAAAAAAAAAAGTCTTTTTGTGCCTATGAAATGTTTCTAGCTAACTTTCGGGCTCTCACAGACGTTTCCTTTTGTCAGTTGACAGTTTGCCGTGGGAAAGTTGTTATGTTGTTTAACTACAATCCATGACCTTTAAAAAACAGAATATTCTGGCTCTGCTATCAAAAAGACTGTCATAACTTGTTATAGAACCTAATTTCGTTGAAATTGGTTCAAAGCAACTTATTTTGTGTCCTGTGCCCCTGTTCTGTAACTATCGCCTTGGCGATAAACGGTGGAAAATGGAACGAAATTCTATGAATTTAGTAGGATTTCGTTCCATTTTCCACCGTTTATCGCCTGCTTTTATCGAGGCGATAGTTACAGAACAGGGACACTGGGTTTATAAATAATGACTTTAGAACTCAGAGCTTAACACCAGTCGCATCGTGTTGCCAGATAGCAAATTCTTTTGTTTTAGTTTTCTAGATGTTCGTCGAAAAGCCAAAAAGACGCTGCCATAAAGAGCCTCACCAACAACATTCCAACTCAAGTCATTTCGACTTACAACTGTTGAAAAATTAAGGAAACTTTCATCGACTTAAGTAACTTCGGATTCTATTTATGATCGTAAAAAGCTTTGTTAGTTATGTTCATCTTAAATTCCGCTTTCGTTTTAAGTAGGTTATCGATTTTTTGCTGATCAAAGCAAAGTCTTAAGGCCCGAACTAGCCAAAACGATTTTGGAGTTGCAGCAGCAGTATTTTCAGCTGTTTGCCTAGCGATATGAGAGCACCCTCAATGTAGCGAAAAGAATAACACTATTCTGTCAATAGCTCTTTCGACGCTGCCGCAATGGCAAAATAGCTTTGGTTTGGGAGAACCAACGTGACGTATTTTCTTGCCGAAATGTTTGAATGAGATCTTATAGCACTTAAAGAGTGGCATTTTTGAAAAGAATTTTGAATGACAACTATGGAAGTGTCAAAGTTTTGAAAACTCTCTTTGAAGACTTTAGCAATCTCACTACAGGCTACTGAAAAATGTAGCTACATAACAAACCA
Organism: Melanostoma mellinum; assembly: GCA_914767635.1. NCBI lineage: Eukaryota > Metazoa > Arthropoda > Insecta > Diptera > Syrphidae > Melanostoma > Melanostoma mellinum. Next base: position 21,833,730 of record OU612059.1, read on the forward strand.
TTTTGCTACATGACAAAGCTTCCTTCAAAGGTTTTATGGTTTTGACATACATATATATTTTGCACAAGATATGAGTTTTCGAATACGTCTTGGGTAGAAGCAACAAGTTAACAGTCTTGACCTACAGTTTTTGGGTATTAGGCGGAGAAACTCTAAAGTTACTTACAATTTTTGTTTTGTGATGAATTATTCATGAAAATGCATCGTTGTTGTCAGAATAACTCGCAAAAACCCCAACGAGAGCTTCGACATCTCCATGGAATCCATAAACCTACCCGAAAATGTCAAAGTTTGAAGAGGGTTGTCGGTAGATATACCCAACCACTTGTAAGTTGCTAGCTAATCTAAATGGGAGAACAATCTTTTCCATTGTAGGCAAGGCAGGCATATTGTAAAATTACATGTCTTCAAACAAGCTTCAGTCGGTAAGTGTAAGTGCATCAATCGAGAAGCAAAGACTCTGCTTGGTCGCAGCAATTTGCTTCATAATTAGTAACAAATTGGCAAACACAAACTATTCTACTTAGTTTAAAAGACATACCTACTTAGCTAGCAAGCAATTGTCTCTAAGCACCCATAGCTCGCAGAACGCAGAACAATGTACTTTAAATTTCATAAATCCCATTATAAGCGTCCACGCAGACTGGGTCATGATTCATTAAAACCAAATACACAACCATAGCCGCAGTCATACGTATGATGACATATGAGAGTGCATAAAACGCCAGCATACACACACACAGAAGTAGATGTAGAAAAAAAAACTTCAGTCCCTGACCCCAAGTTATTAAAACAAAGCATTTTATATCACCAAAGAATTCAGCCATCAGTATCAGATTTTATTCTTGGGCTTGCATTTTTCCTTTTGCTTTATTTTGCTTTCCAACCCCAACGCAGCAGCGATACAAAACTTCACCACATAAAAATATATACGTCAATTTCGCTGTTCCCTCTTTTGTGTGTGATATTTTCTACTCGTGAAACAGGAAACAAAAAAAAAACAACAAACCACCATCAGCAAGAACGAAAAAAGGGTGGGTGTGCTGCTCAGCGCCCCCACGTAGTAATAAACTATATTTGCAATATAAAGTCGAAACAAATTTACTAAAATAACGAACAAAAAATTAAGTGTTTTTACTACATAATTATGCAAACACAAAACAATAGAATACAAAAAATGCATACATCAATAAATCTCTCCTTGTTTCAATGTGTGTATAGGAACGTGTGTGTAGGTATACTTATGATGGACTATGACGTTTACAAAAATGTTCAAAAAAAAAACTTTAAAGTTCTTTTCCTTTAATTTAAAAAAAAAAATTTTTTTCTTGTAACAGATAGGAGAAGTCTTTGTGTTGGTGTTGAAAAATTTGGTTCGTTATGTCCTTGAACAGTTCATGCAGGATTTTAGAAAATGCGTTAACAGCATAATTTTTTTTTTTGTAGAAAATTAGAAATTTTTAGCTGTAGGTATCCAATTGCTGGTTTTTGTTTTTTTTTTTTTCAACAGGAGAAAGGATTACAGAAACGAATGCATAAAAGAATATATGTATAACTTCAAAAAGGTTTTAAAGTTGACTGAGGAACTAGAAATTCTCACGTTGTATAGAGCACATTGTCAAGCTTTATTGAAACTTGGGGGGATGGCACAATACACAATATTGATTATTTTTTTTCTGCTTAATTAGCGATTAACTTTATTTTAGCGAAGAGGAAAAAAATACTGAAAAAAATTATTTAATTCACATACACAATCCGCACATTAATATTGATTGGTTGTTGCACCCGTTAAATAAAACAATTATTTATGTACGTTGTTAAATCAAAAGACACATTTTTTGAAGAAAAAATTGAAAATATAACTTTTTCGCTTGAAATGAGTTATCCGGAGTAACAATTTTACTCGAACTTGAAGTTTTACACACAAAGTGGCAAATTGTATAATTTTTTTCAAGATTATTATCTGTCTCTTTTGTGAACTTTTTTTTTACTTTAATTTTTTACTTAAGAACATAAAATAACACGAAGCGCACAACACCGATTCGCAAGTCGAATTAATCCAGAAACACAACGAAAATGAAAGGATATTCGTTGAAATTTCGGAAATACATTATTTTGCTTCTGTCTTGTGTGGAATTGGTGTTTGTCCTACTCTTTAATGTATCGTGTTTTCCTTGTTTGCGAAGATAGTGAGCAAGAAGAGCGAGAGACCCTTTATAGTGGCAGAGGCAATATGGCACTTGGCACACGTTCTTTTACGTTCTACCCCCAATACAAATTTTGTGGTTAAAGTCTCCTTTATATGGTAAGGGTGGTTTGGATGGCGATGATGGTGGGTGACGTCTATGCTAACGCATTCATTGTCTTTTGAACCGGATGGATTTTATAGTGTCTTTTTTCTCTACTTTTGGATTGAAACAACTGAGGGAATTATACCTACACTCGTCGCAGTAAGATTAGCTTATGAGGGTGGAATGAAGGAGCGATTTTAAAAGAGAAAGTTCACAATATTATTGATTACTTTCTCCCAACAATTGACTTTCGAAATGTTTGCCACAGAGAGTCAGATAAACAACTGTTTGTGGTTGAAAGCAAGGCTTGTCTCTCTTTAGCACTTGGTTCAAGAGCTTTTTGATGAATCAGTCTGTTAGAGCACAGCATTTTTATTGCTGTTTAATTATCTGTGAGTCAAATGATTTCATTTTATCTTTAGAAGTCTTAGGATATTTTGTATCTAAACCTTAAACGAGTCCTAACGAAAATGTGATATGAAAAAGTATCTATAATCGCTCTTGGTATCGTACAAATGCTTTCAAAAATATGTAGAGTTATAGTATACTAGTCTGGCGTAGTAAGGTTCCTATGGAGACCTAGTGTATAGCATGAAAACACGGCGCCATTTATTAGATGCAGGAAGTATATGATTTAGAGGCATTGCACTTTCACAGACAGAGTAAAAAATACGTCGCAAAATACGTTGTGGTACTCGAAATTGAGAACTTTTGGTTCGCAATCTTTTTTTTAGCTTAAAATAGGTATCTTATCACTTAAGTTGGAACAAAACGCACTTAAAAAAATATGTGTAACTACCTACTTACGTAAGCGTAGGAATATAAGAATAGATTACATCCTCTCTTTTGTTCTGATGTCTAAGCTATAAAATTGTATGGTTTCATTAAAATCCATTCAGTAGATTTTGAGTGAGAGAACCAAAAAAAAACATCCATACATCCACACATCCGTATATCCATACATCCATAAATCCAATCATCTAAGTAGCTATACAACCATACATCCATTCTTCCATTTTTTCGAACTATTCAGCTCTATCACAGGTTCCATCGTAATCGAAAAAAGTCTAAGTTACCCGATGCAACTATCACATAATCCATTCGGAGTGGAACAAATTTCGAAATTCGTAGATTCGGTATCACCAAATCCAAGTGGAATGTAAAATCGTCGTCTTCGTGAACGATCTTGCACATTAGGCGTACACAGCTGATTTCGATAACCAGCATGGTGGTATTTACTGAAGCAACTGGAAATGCTTTCTTCGATTCCATTCGGATTTTGTGATCACAGGTTTTCATAGTTCGTAACTTAGCATTCCGTGTGAAAGTTTTCTACAATGGAATCTGTGATAGGGCTAATTCCTTCAGTTCCTTTTCCTTTGCCAACTATGCAGTAGCACAAGGGAGCCATCTAGGACAACTCCTGATTATCCTTGCTTTTAAAGATGTCGAGAAGGCAGTCAGTTAATTTAGCTCATCCTTTAGGCAAATAGATTAAAATTTTTAAAAGTGGTCACCTCTATTCGCGATTCTCTTCTGATAAGATTGATTGGAGGTTTACCTGATGTAAATCTGAGCAATGCGGTCTTTGTCACTTGAGGCAGCAACAATTTTCATAAACTGACTTAACATTGCCAGATGCGAACGTTTTCTTGAAGATATAAAATGCTCTTCATCGGCTCATTTCATCTTTAAAACCATATCACTAACAGCTTATCTATCTCACGTGTGTAACTGTGAATTGAATTTTCGTTCTTATATTGACGAAGCCAAATGAAGAGGTGCCGTGAAATAAGGCCAAGTGAAATAAGGCCAAATGGAGAGATTTGGCCTTATTTCGCTTTCTTAAAGTGATATAAGGCCAAATTTTAACGTTTGGCATCATTACACTTTGCTGAAGTGAAATAAGGCCAATTTGGCATTATTTCGCTTTCGATTGCCTAGATTACCCAAAATGAACTAAAAAACATTCTTAAATTTTTGAAATGATTGAAGAGAACATATTTAAGTCAAAGATCTTTTTATTTTAAATGTAGATATGTATAAGCAACAGTTAAAGTTTGTACATAAATTTGCAAATCAGTATAGTAAATGTATAGAACTAACATAAGATTTTTGTTTTTTATATAGTTATAGTAAGGAAATTTAAATACATTAAACTTAATAGGCGAGTGTATAATGTTTAATGTATTTAGTTTTCCTTACTGAAAAAATAATTATAGCAAAAAATTCGAGCGAATTTTTCGCTATTATTATTTTTTCAGTAAGGAAAACTAAATACATTAAACATTATACACTCGCCTATTTAGTTTAATGTATTTAGTTTTCCTTTCTGAAAAAATAATAATAGCAAAAAATTCGCAAGAATTTTTTTCTTTTATTAGCTCACTTTATAATACGAATACGAATACGAATACGAATACGAATACGGATACGAATACGAATACGAGTGCGAATACGAATACGTATACGAATACGAGTACGAATATGAATACTGGTAAGAACACGATTACAGATACAGATTCGTATCGGATAAAACGCTTTGAATATCCTTTCATGCCTGCTATCAGCTCCCGCATATATTCGACGCATGCATCCTCATGCATCCTTAAACATATCATGTAATTGTAACTCAAATAGATTTCTAGCTTTTAGCCAACAGATTCAAGACTAACCAGTGCATGGATCAGGTAGTTCAACACAAAAAATACCTTACGCTTACTCGCAGTGAACCGATTTAAATTTTAGAATCCACAATTTTTTTTTGTATTCATTTCCTAAAGCTCACAATACCCTCGCTGAACACACCCAAAAAAGCTTCTGTTTAAGAAATGTTTTGTTGTGAGGCTATACAAACTTAAAAAGGAATTTTCATGAAAACAGCTCCATATTTAACTTTAGTAGACACAGATTAGGTTCTTTCGCTTATGTCTCTCTTTCCTACTTACCTTCAAATTGAACTCATCGTTTTTCAAAGCGCATGTCCCAATTATGTGATAAGAAGACATTCTCTTTTCTAGTTGGCTCTCTTGACTTAAATTATAGCACTTGTCAGAAAATCCTTCAGAAACACACTTTCGAAAACAATTTACATCCCATTGTTCGTTGAACAATGATTGAAAAGTTTTTGATAACTTGTCACCTAGTTTTTATCATGTGCTTAGACTTTAAAAAGACATTTAAAGCGGTAATTACTGTCCTTAATCAGACTTTGTATTGACACAAGTCACCTGAAACCTAGGCTTTATGGATGGAAAGTGTGTGTGCATCTGTTTGCTAATTGGGTCGACACCTGTTGTAAGAAAAAGTTCGCACAGAATTTTTTGTCATGTTGTACACACTGAAAGACTCTGGTCAAGGGGGCATTACGTTTTTTTTATTTTCTGCTTTTTTTTATTCTTTTTTCAGGGGCTACATCTATCGGAAATTGAAGATGAAGTGCCTTGACTCATGTAGATATTTTCAATGTGGGTGTTATTCAAATCCTTTCAAAAACAAAACAGAGAAGCAAGTATTCATTAATGTCATCTATTGGTCTTTAAACAGTTTATACTGACAATAATTGAAACGAAAAGTCGATTACAAACCTTCTATGCTTTCTACATACATAAATGGTCTTCATTTCTTTGATTTAGTCTTATTTCTCTAAGGACTTTGACCAGGGCTCCTGCTTTTACTGAGTAGATCTTTTTCTATCTATCTAGTCGATTCGATGCTTTTAAGTACCTATAGCTTCGAAATTTCCTTGAGTTATGTTGTTTTTTGTAGTAATTTCACTGAAATTTTAACATAAGCTAATAACATGAAAGTTTTAAAAAAAAAATAACCACACGAATGATCGCTTTCATCTACAAACCAGTGTTATAATCGATTTACTGTTTTTCTTTTCGAAGAAGGGGTTATGAATACTCTAACATAATGCGTGGATTTAAATGCAGACACCGATATACGTTGCTTTTGAATATTTGTAAAGAGTAGGGTTGAAAAGCTTCATAAATTGTAGTCAGAAAGGGTAAAAATTTCCTGCACTGTCTTATGAAACCTAAGCATTTCGCTGCTTTTTCAAATACATATGTGGTCATTCCAGCGAAGATCATCGTTTACACTCATACTTGGTGCAGACAGCTTTTCGGTGTCGTTGTTACTAACTTCCTATTTTCTATTCGACAAAACGGGATTTTAGCATCTCACGAATTTTTCGTGTTTTGTGTCACTGTAAAACGTTGTCAGTTCGGTCTATAGTTCAGCTATGAACGTCTTACAAACGAACAATGCTCATAAAAGTATTAAATTTTATTATCAAAATGCGTGCAAAGGGTTTCACGCGCTTCCTCCGTTTTATGGTCGGTTTAATAGACCTACTGAGGGGGTTATCTGTGCATTGCGGGACACTTACAAAAAGTGCAGACTGAGGAAAATATCGCAACTGTATCGGCCACTGTTGGTGATGAATAGAACAACCGAAAATATCCTCGTATAGCGCTTTGAATATGCACTAAAAACTTTGGAAAAATCACGAAAGACTAGACAAAAATATAATTTTCAAATATAAAATTGAAAACAGTTTTGACAAAATTGTAAAAGAGCAAAATTGGCATATTTGCCCTAAAAAGACATTCTTTTACATTGAAAAACTTCTTTCTATCGCGTTAATTTTAATGCCATTTCCTCAGCGGCTATGTATTCACTTACTCTAAAGTTTTCTCCTGGCACACAACTGTGTACACAACTAGCTTTTTGCTGTGGCGAGTTTAGAGCTGTCAAATGGCATGTATTTTTTTTTAATGACAGGGATGTGTGGTGATTTGTGGTTTAGCGTTTTTTGAGGACTGGAAAACCCAGGTTTTTTGATAACTCATAGGGTTGTCAAGAAAACCTGGGTCGACCCTGGGGAAAGTTCAACGAACTGACCTTATACATATAAACAGACCTGCATCTTTGACTATGTCGATAAATGTGGTAAGATTCAAGCAATTCGTTTCCAATTTCTTAATTGATTAAGAAAGAGACCGTAGCTTGCTTTTAAAAACATTAAGTCAGTAATTTCTTTCTTCGTTCAAGTAATTTCGAAGTATTGACAGCAGCAGAATCATTTTCGACCAATGAATGGAAAATGTCTCAATGTTCTCATGATTTTCATCAAAATATGAAACTGCTTTTATTTAGGTTTCGCAATGATTTTTAATGGTTGCAAAAGAAGTTATATATTCTGTTCAATTTCTTTAAAAGATCTCACTCTTGAAGGAGCTTTCAAAAACACTCTGCTTACACTGGTAGTAAGAAGATCGACCTGAGAGAATTGTGCGCTTATGGTTAGCGTACACACAAAAGCAAATAAATATTAAACTATATCGACCGTACTTTCGATGCAATTAAAGGTTTCATTCAGTGGCGCATCCGCGGGAGGGGTTTTCGGGTCCGGTATTCGTGTTCAGAACAAATTCTAGCAACATGTTCATAAATAACGTGGAAAGTATAATCTACGTTTTTGCGTTTGTACGTTAATTCATTCAAAACTTCATCTGCCAGCTTAGTAGCCTCACCCAGATCTTGGTTTTTAGATTGCAATTTCCGACTCAAAGGCAGAACAATCGTATTAACTGATTCCATAATGTGACAGGCGATTTGGAATTCAACCGTCGATATCACTGTCTTATGCCTTTTACGAAGTATCTGGATCTTTCCACGGTTTGATTTCTTCCAAAGATTCAATAACAGCCGGTAGCAATCCAACGTACGTTCCAACTGCTTCATGAGACTGAGCCCACCTGGTAGGAAAAACAGACTTTAACTTTTGTTTTTTTTTCTCACTTTTGTTTGTCATTTTTGAAATTTGGTGTAGAACGTCTTGTCTTTTTGGCCAGTGAAAATATGCTTCAATCGCTCCGATAGTTGCTAACGCTTTTTAATTCCTGACACTTCCATGCTGCATTAACTGTCAAACTAAAGCTACGTGCAGCGCCAGGGGGAAATACGATCGCAGATGAGCCTGTGCACCATTGAATTGGCCACTCATTGCCGGAGCTCCGTCATCATGTTAATAATTTCTGATTGAATCTGCCAAACATCGCATCGTCCAGAAACGTTTGTAACTGGCACAAATCCAAAAGAAAATCTTCACAGATAATCAGTTTTGTGTCCAAGTATCGGATGCAAATAGAAAATTGTTCTATACTTGATATATCAGTCGATTCATGTGCTAAAGATGAGAATCCTTTGGCTCTATTGACTATATCAACAATTTTTCCTCTTACCAATTTGTGACATATCTCGATTATTTCGATTTGAATGTGTTGCATTTCTTGGCAACGACAAAAGATTTTCCTTCAAAAGTTGATCACTCTCAGCTCGATATCTCAGAATAGCCCGAAAATTTCCTCCGTTCAACTTTTCTCTTTATATATATGTATAAAACATCGAGTTTAGCTTCGTATGTGTGACACGTAGCGCCGCCCGTCCTGTTGAAACCAAATGCTGCCAATATTCTCCTCTTCAATTTTTCTAAACAAAAATTTGTTCAACAAGGCCCGATAACGATCGCCATTGACGGTAACGGCCACTCCTTGCTCATTTTCGAAGAATGCGTCTGGACCAAAAACCACACTAAACAGTGACTCGTTTTCGATTCGGCATCGGATTTCCAAAGTAATGTCGCAATATTTCCCTTCGTTGTTTAATACGTGTGTATATTAGTATACACAACCATATTCGTTCAGCGGAAGGATAAAACTAATTATCTATCGAATCAGACATGAGCTAAGTGTTACCATTCACGAAATAAGCACTAGTTGAAAAAAAACCTTAGATGGCGGACCCTTTATATATATAAATAAAGTTTTGAGTATCCCGAATTTGCCGAATTGTGCTTTTCATGGAAGTGTTATTCTCTTGACTTGCCAGTTCGTCGTGAAATTAGGCACATGCTTTAATGATTTCCAAATTTTTGATAGAGAACCGGTCCTGCACATTCCCCACAAAAAAATTTCACACAGTCTTGGTTGATTATACTATTTGGCAAATTCGAGGGCAAAAAATTAATTGTGGTATAGGCTGTGTGGCATTTCACGTCATGCTGCATGATCCAAAGGTTGCAATGTCATCAATTTCATTAAAAAATTTATTTAATTTTTGTAACGCCCAACGATAACCGTGGGGTAGAGTTAGAAACGTGTTTGTGGATTGGGTATCACTCTGTGCTGACCCTTTCGCACTGTCTGGTGTCTGTGCAAAAGGGACTTTGGAAGATGTCCACTAGCACTACTTTTTTGCAAAAATTGCGCGTAAGGTGTTTCATTTCTTCCAAAAATGTTTACAAAAAATACACCGTAAGGGAACATAATGTTAATTTTCGAGAAAAATTTTTAACATATCCTAACTTTGATCAAGCGCAGAAAGACTCAATTCGTTCCGCGGTGATACTGACTTTCTGTTGAAAGTTCGAACGAGAAGCAGCTGCCAGTGTCAAAATATTCTATAATTTTAAAAGAAACCATTAGAACGCTCAATAATTAGTTAATGGAATGGTGTTTTGTTGCCTCAAATCTACCCTGAAAATTTTGCATTTGCTACACTCGTTTTTTCAAAATTTGCTCCCAAATTTAGCCAGCCACTGCCGAAAAAATTTAAATAATATACACAAGGGTATATTACTTTCAAACGCGTCGTGAAAAAAAAAACTAGACGAGTTACAAAGGTGGTAACACTGCAGGACGCTTCTCCAGACTATGCCATTTCCGTCAGATATTGTTGGTTAGTCGACATGGTTTTCTGGAACGCGAAACATCGCGCTTTCTGCGTGGAAGCGTATTTTCGGTATGGTGAAAAAATGGTCCTAGTTCGTCGCGCGTTTAAAAGAGAGTTCAAGTTAAAGCGTCATGAAAACCCTCCCGACCACAAAACAATTTTGTTATGGGTTAAAAATTTTCGAAATTCGGCCGAATTCAGTCCCTGAAACTGTTAAACGAGTTCGTAGCGCTGTGTTGAGAAGTCCTGCGCGTTCAGTGCGTAAACAGTCCATCGCGTTTAACATTCCGCGTTCAACTCTAAGAAAAATCATTAAAGATGACTTAAACATGCATCCGTACAAGTTACAAGTCACCCAAGAATTGTTACCCACCGACCATCCGAAAAGTTTGGAATTTTGCACTCGATTCTTGGATATGCTCGACGAAGAAGACGAGCGTTGGACGACGTTTTCTTTAATGATGAAACGCACATGAAGGTCACCTGAACAATAAGGTTTATGCGGACAAGCCGCGAGACATCGAGGCCCTCAAAACATCGATTACGAGGCACATCAACGAAATTAAGAGAGAAATGTTAAGTTAATGACAAATTTTTGTTAAAGGCTACGTGAGTGCAAGCGTTTCCGTGGCCACCATCTCAATCGTGTGATTTTTAAAAAATAAAGCGGATATTAAATGTGCATAGTGTGTACTTTATTCCCTTTTTTAAATCGTCTTTCTAGGTATTATAGTTTTTGTATACGACGCATTTAAAAGTGGGGAGTTTTAAATTGCCCATCACCCTGTACCTTACATGCCACCTGCGCTGCGGTTCCGAAATAATATCTGGCTATACCCAAGAGCTATTGTCATTATTGTTGAGTCACCAATGAGTTGTAATTACCGATGAGTTACGAATAAATGGAGTTTCTGACTTTGTGAAGTTCTTGTGTATTTTTTCACTGACCTTGCTAGCCGTGAGTTGTTCCCCGGCTGGAAAGCCAAAATATAGGTCACATATTTAATAATCAAGCTTTTTCTTGGCGGCCAGTAGTCGAACCATTCTCAGTTTAAGCCACAAAATTCTGGGGGATAATATCGAGTGGATAGTTCAGATTCAGATTTATTTTGTCCATAAAAAATTGTCTGTTGGAAGAGTTTAATGCAGTCAGTAGCGCCGGTTTAGTTTTGCACCATATCGAATCTTATCTTGCTTAAAATATGTATACCTACCCTTTAAGAAAAGCTTAAATAAAGCTTTGCAATAAGCCAGATAACTGAGAAGCGAATAATCTGCCTTCAAAACACTGGTTATTTTTCGGTGACAGTAGCTAAAGGTAAACAAAAGGAGACATGTGGTGTCGAGGACACCCGTGAGGACCTAAGTTCTTTACGCACTCCCCTATACATATATGCATAAATCACATCGCGTACAGTAACATCTCCAATCAAACTTAAATATTCATTTGGACTTGGAAACAAATGAGTTCACGACTCGTGTGAACCAACCTAGCTGTAATTTTTTCGATACTCTTTAAAGTTAGGTCTGTTGGACAAGCACTTCGAGGTCTGTTTGACAAGCACTTCGGTCCAAACTAAAGTAGTGGCCATTGAAAATGTAACGATTGAACGCTGCTAAAATAGTTTGTGTATCATTTTATTGAACTTCATTCACTTTTGGACTTTTCTCAGCCTTCCTGGACGAAAACTACCGAAATTGTGATTCATTTGAGACCAAATAAAATCACTTGGGTAATGTTCGCACTTTTAAAACTAGGAGCATTTCCTAGATCCAAACTACGTACCCAAGTTGTCCTTTTACTCTTGATAAGATACTAGGCAAATATGCACAGTAATATACCTATATCTTCCTGATCCCAGAGCATAATAAACTTACGATTTAATACCACAGCTTTAACCTCTAACACTTGAACAGCGGATATATAAGTACATACAAAAAGAATTTTTAAGGTTTAAAGTCATTTCAAATTCAATTTCAGATTGCAGTTACCTATTTTGGGGAAATCTAGTACAATATTGAGCAAAAACAAAGTTCTAATAGGAAGTCCTTTAAAGGGAGCTTTTTTGCAAAACTTTTCCGCTTTCTCTTACCACAATAAAAGAAGTATCAAGTATCATCCTCACGTTAGTACACAAATACATACAAGCAAGATTTTCTCTCGCTCATTTCCTATCGCATCCTTTTTCTCTTTATCTCCCAGTCCACCTCCACACACACACAGTCTAATATCCAAATTGATGACTACACCATAAACTACACAGGATTTACGACCAACACAAACAAGAATAATAAACATTCCGAAAGGATACTAACATAAAACACGGAAAGCGGCTGAGCACCAGGAGCAAATGGCCAACATAGATGAGGAAACTGAAAGAAACGCACACAGAAAAAGACGACAAAGAAAAAGAACGAGATGTGCAAAACAGGACGAAGACGGGTGGCGAAAACTTTCGTTCTGACAGCAACTTTTGTCCAACATAAATAAAAGTTTTGTACCGACTTTGCAAGTGGCACGAGAAAAAAAAAATAAAACCAATTCCATTGAAATAAATTATCCACATAAATAAATTTGTATACTTTTCTGCTTAAAGTAAATGAAATTAAAGCGAAAGCTAAAAGAACATAACAACTTCAAGTTCCATTGAAATACCCGTGCAGTCCAATATTGATTAAAGATATTTTCGCGAGCGTATATTCGGACTAAAGACTTTTTTCCATTTCTTTTTCCTTCGTTTTGCTGGACTCCAGTGGAATCCATTATTCTACATCTCGTGTAAAACTGTGCATCCTGAAGGAAAAATCCTAAAATCTACAACTATCTACTCAGAAGAACTAACATATTTTGCAAAATGTTCCTGGAAAAAGCCTTCGCTGGCGCTGGCCCATCCCTTCCGATGGGGAATGGCTCAGTTGCATGAAGGTGCAATCCTGTATAGAAATTTTACAGTCGCGAGTGCGTTTTTCTTCCTTTTTTTTATTCGTCTGTAAAAATGTGTGTTCCATTCTAGTGATCTTTCAACGGTAAATCGTTTTGTTGGTGCATAGCGTTTAAGCACCGTGAAAATTAAAAAGAAAAATTGGTTAGTCCTGAGTAGAAAAAAAAAATATGGAAGGCGCTTTGGGAAGAAGGACAGCATCCTCGAAATAAGAGATGAAAAGTCATCGCCATCATCGCCTATAAATAAAATGTGAATCGGCGCGCAGTGAATGTATGTGCGAGTTTCATACGTGTAGACGAGACCAAGAAGGACCAAACGTGTATAGGCAAGACGGTAGGCGGAGGCAGAGGCAAAGGCAAAAGCAACGGGTAACGGGTAACGGCAAGCCCAGGCACCATAAAGCATAATGTCTAAATCAAACGCGGACTTTAGTGCATTCGACTTTAACGATAGCTCCGAGAACAGTTTGAATTCGCGCAGCATATTCCTGAATCGCGGCGGGCTCGGTTCGGTGACAAATAGTGGCGCCGGGGAGGGTGGCGGCAGTATAAATGGAGGTTGCTCCTCGTCACAAGCAACCTCTGAAATAGGCGGCGGCGGCGGTGACGGTGACACAAACATAAATGGCAACAACGAGGGTAGTAATGCATTAGATGCAGTTTCGGGTGCCATAGGTAGTACCAGTAGTGGTGCGGGCACATCTGGTGCTGTGGGTGGCAATAACAGTGGCGGAGGTAGTGGTGTTGCTAACTGTAGTGATGTGTTAGTGAATAATTTTAACGATGTTCGCTGCGCCAGTGCAAGCTTAAGTAATAACAGTGCGGTGACCACAGGTGGATTGGGGGGTGGTGGTGGCACTACTGGTGGTGATGGCAGTGGTAATGGAAATAGCAACAAAAAGTATCGTCACCAAAATTACAGCAAAAATATTTACATTGGCACAAAAAATGCTGAAAAATGGGAACTAACCCGAACGAAGCTGGCCTTTAAGAATGATGTTGAGTTCGTTGCATATCTCTTGAATTTGGCTGAAAATGACACCGAGAGGAGTTCAAGGTGAGTAGATGTACACTAGGCCTTTTTGTGCTTTTCTTTCCATAGAAAGCGAATGAGATGGACAGATAAGACATTTTATGTCTTGGCAACGAACAATACAATCGTTTCGATTTCATGCACACCACAGGGATGTTGATTTCCTCTTTAAAAAACACAGATAATTGAATTCGGTATAAAACATTTATCAAATTTTGTTTTAAAAAAGTGGCAGTGTGTCCCAGATATTATACCGTAGATATTTAAAAAATAAAGTATATCTAAGTTTAGATAATATAAACAACTTAACAATTTAGTGCCTCGTCATATGTCTCTGAGTGGTCTCTAAGGCTAAGCCTTTAAAATTTCTAATGAAGTGTTTTGGATTGGTTTTTCGCAAACAACTTCCCTACCCTTTGATAGTTCTTATTCTACAATTCTAAAATTCTTTCAAAACAAATTTCAAAAAAAATTTAAATTGACTGAAGGCAAGCGTGAGCATCGAATAAAAAATTAAAATATACGATTTACATTCGGCGAATGTAGAGTAGTTCTTTAAAATAAAACTTACTCAAGTTGAGTACATGCAGCTAGGGGTGTGTTTTTGTCGCAACTCAGCAATCCTATAATCAGCACACTTGAAAAAAACTAGTGAGCCCTATCACAGACTCCATCGTAGAAAATTTCCACACGGAAAGCTAAGTTACGAACTACGAAAATTTGGGTTCACAAAATAAGAATGGAATCGAAGAAAGCACTGCCAGATGCCATACTAAATACCGCCATGCTGGTTTTCGAAATCAGCTGTTTCACGCAAAATGTGCAAGATCATTCACATATCTCTGCAAACACAATTTCTTTCGTATATTAGCTGCGTGAGCACAATGAAACGCATACGCAGGCGGAGCCGGAGCCGCAAGAGTTAAAATCAAGTTAACTTTGTTGTTTTTGTACTCGCTTGTATTTAATGTCTTGACATTTCTTGGGGCTACGTCTCTGCATCCATTGTGTTCACGCAGTAAGACGACGAATGTCCACTCGGATTTAGTGATACCAAATCTATGAATGCGTTCCACACCGAGTCGATTATGTGATAGTTACATCGGGAAACCTAGACTTTTTTCGATTACGATGGAATCTGTGATAGGGCTGAATGTTTTACTATAATGGTTATTAGTAACACCTACATTTCAGGTTTCTTTCACTTTGGTCTCGGAAGTTTGCTGAGACCAGTTGCAAACTTTAATGTGTTCAGTAATTGGTTTCAAGGCCACAGCCAGGGGGAGATCACAAAGGTTTGAACCGAAGCAATACGACATAAATTTTGATGAATTTAGTAAGGTACCTCTGACAATTTTTAAATAAAACCCCAAGCGAAACACAGTCCCATGCTGCCAGTTAACTTTAACTTCGATTCCACATGATGTTTATAGTATATACATTACCTATATCTAAACAACTCAAGGAAATTAATATACCTAATAGATTGGTATGTACCTACAAGAAAAAATTTGTACAGTATAGTGTATTTTTATTTTACTTCCAAATAAATAAATGTTGTCTTTGTATGAATTAGGTTTCAACTTCGTTACTCCACTTCAATTAGTTGCAACATTATACCCGGTTCATTCCATGCGTTTCTATTCTCTCGCAAGAGCAGTAAGCAAAAAGGAACAGCAACCCGACGTTTGATTTTTTTTTTTTTCAAATTTTTACTTCCACATACCTTCACATTTCCAGTGAAAAATAAAAAGTCATTCCCAAGCATAAAAATTCAATATGGCCGTTTCCAGCATATTCAAAAAACCAAAAAAGTTATGTATGAATTTGATTATAAGACTTCCTAAATTTTAAATTTAGCTGAAATCTGTCTTGTCGTTAGCGAGAAACTCTAATGTTAAAAAGTGGTTCTGTAGGAGGTACCGTTTTAAGATAAATCTTGCAAAATCCATTCTTACCAAAAAATAGACTATTTTATCTAAATCGTCAAGGCCGTTTTTAGAAAAATCAGGTTTTTACAAACCGTTTTATGACCTTTAGGTATCAATGTTTTAGAACTTAAATTCTAAATTCAACAACGCCTATGTGAGACTATTAAATAAACCCTATGAACCAAGTTTGTAAATCGGTCCATCTACTTAGGCCGCAGATTTGCAAACAGGCAGAGGGACGAACAGATTTTTCCAACTCTTTTTTTATACTTCTCTACATCGTAATGTCTATCTAATTGTTATCTCAATTATTTCTTTTGCACCAATCTATAAAGTTCCTTACATATACGTAGTATAAAACCATAATCCCAATTATAATACTCGTGTTTGATCGATTTTCGGGTAAAATGGGCTGTACTAATTTTATCTATCACATCTACCATTCGGAAAGGTACAAGCTGATTGGCGTATTAAATAAATATAACCCCCCCGCGAAATAATTGTCTGGCTACAGCCTTGATTGATTTGTTTTGTGTTCATTGTCAAAGTGCATTGGTAAACTGATTATAGGATTGCTGAGTTGCGACAAAAACATAGCTTAGATTAGATACCAATTCTTTTTTTATTTTTTTCACTTTACAAGAAAAAGAATACCTACTTACCTCTCGAATACAAATTCTTTGTCTCTGAGCAACTATTTTGTGGTGATACGATGGAGGGTGGATTTCAATTTTGTAAAATTCCAAGTAAATGCTGCATTTTGGAACGCAATTTTTTCAGTTCAGCAACCAAACAAATCGAACATTAGATGTTCTAAACGAGAATATATTTATTTCTTTAAAAAATCAAGCCTGCCTAAAAAGGAACTGTAGCACATTCTTTCAACTTAGCATAAAAAGTTCCTGAAATACGTATCTTTAAAAGTCGAAAAAAACACCAAATGAGACCGTGATTCGATGGACTTCAATACACAAGCTTACCTTGGCGGGTAAATATGAACAAAATTGTTTCATGGCCAAATGAGTCCAACACCGTCACCATTGTTTTTTGTTAGGGTTCCCGCAGGTGAATTTGGTGTTTTTTTTTTTTTATTTATAGATACAAGTAACTTTTCTAAAAAATTTAAATAAAGTCGAAGTTTTTTTGCCTATTTCAGCAACGTACAAATTTATGTTTGGAAGCGTTTCTTGACAAAATTTGTGATTTTTTTGATCAATGTTTCTTAATTAACCGTTTTTGCTACAAATTTGTATTTGAGTTTTACAAAAGTAACCTCGTTCGAAAATTTCCTTCATCAATACCAAATTAAGGTTAAGTTATTTACAAGTAGCAAGCTTATTAAAATGAAATCAATGTGTGAATCTCCATTTCACTAACGAAATCAGACTTCACAAATTTTCTCAGCTTGAAAGAATATTCTAAAGATGTGCGTAAATTTTCTTAGAAGTTTACTTCTTCTTTAATTTTGTGAATAAAATGTCAGTAGAGTAACGAAGGTTTAGCCGTAGTGATGGCAGCCAAAGAGGTGATATTTTAACCACGTTTTGATTGTTCATATTAATGTTTTCAGCACAAAGTTCAACAACATAGTGACATTGTAAGTCAATTAGTTTCTTAAGTTATTCTCGACCCCGGTACAACAGAAATTGCCCAACAAGCTTCAATTAGACAGGTCCTAATGGATTCCTATTACGTTACTATTTGGGTGACAGTGGTTCCAAACGTCTTAAGCTGAAAAGAACTTTTATGGCAGTACTACTACAGTGCTTTCGAAATGACAACTGTAATAACATTTGGCTCCTCTGCAGAAGAACCCATGTCCACGTACCACAAAGTAGAACCACAGAGGCAACAGCGGCAGGGAAGTGCTATTTTGTGCAAAAGCTAAAATAGACCGGAAACCTGTGATCGGGAACTCTCGTCGCTATTTTTTGTTGGTTGGCTTGAAATCACGTTTTTGGGTCTATAAGACTTGAGCATTTTGAAAGCTTCATTCGAAACTACCGCAATAAATATTATTTGCCATAAAAGTGAAAAATACTCGTATCTACATTCAATAAAAATGGAAATAATGAAACTCAATTGCAATAAAATAAAATCAATAGCCCAAGGACCTAGCGCATTTCTCACAACCATGCCTTGTAAGAGAATGGAGGCGACTTACAATTTTATGCCGGATCCGAACGGCTAATCGAGAAAGCGCTTTTCATGGCAATTAAGTTATTAACGGAAGACTTGTCAATTCCTCGCGAAATGCGATACACATGGAAAAACATTTTTGGCTTCTGTTTCCAACCACAAACTTCTGGGTTTACATGTGCACATGCTAGCCATCACGCCACGGGTGCCACTCATTGCAACCGGACACCTTGGAAATGAGAAAGTTTTGAATGTCACTGGGTAAACTAGAAAGCTATTAAAGTGGTAATCTTAACCAACCCCAAAAAACGGTCAAATCTATCTTAAACAAAAAACTGAGTACCTAATTAATGAATTTATAATAAAACGTATGTTGTATGACTAAATCTTTTCAGTTTCTTGGTTAGAAACTTCAGACTAAGGATGAGTTAGTAGAAGTTTATATTAGTACATTAGTCGAAAAACTCCCAACTTGATGAAATATGCTGAAGAGCAACATAAATGTATCACATTAATTTCATGTATTATTTGACTGAATTTAATTTCAGCACGTCCAAAACCATCAAAAATCTGCTTTCTGATTCGAATTTCATTTTGAGACTGTACCTGGCTGGGTTTACAATAATGCATGACTGTGTATTACAGCTTTCGAAGCTAAAAACCTCTGTAAATTAATAATAAAAAAAAAACACCGGAAAAGCAGTGGTTTGTTTTTGGGCTAACATTCTTTTGATGGTCAAAACATAGGCTCGAAGATAGCAAAAATTAGCATTCGATATGGAATGCTTTATATCTCGGAAACACAAGGTATTAGGAAAACTCTGAGCTCATATTTATTTAAAACGAGGCAAAAACCCTTAGAATGGCATTCAAAATGTGCAAATTCGTTGACCAATGTAATCTGACCGAATAACTTGAACTGATGACCGCAAGAAACTTTCTTATCGGCGTTAATACCGCAGTTATGTGGTCAGTACTCGGATGGGATACATTCTACACATTACACGCAATCATTTATTAGAAGCAATAAAATTGTGAGTCTGTTGACATGTAGGCTTATTCGTTAACTTCTCTATTCCAGCTTTATACTAAACCTATCAAGTCTAAATTGTAATCGAAAAAGCTATAAAAGTCTTCATCAAATGCTGGAAAATTGAATTTAGTTTGTTTGATCCTTTCGAAAGATATCGTTCGTTTTTGCTTATTCTTTGAATGTCTTTGAAACCACTAAATCGATTCGCTACAAATTTTATTAAATCCTTAGGTTTAATTAGCTTTTTCAGAACTGTATTGGCTTTCTACGTTCTAAAGATATTAAAAGCTTGTTTTTCTGGCTTTTAATCTGGCAATGGTTTTTTTTTACAGCTGTCACTTGAT
Organism: Melanostoma mellinum; assembly: GCA_914767635.1. Taxonomy (NCBI): domain Eukaryota; kingdom Metazoa; phylum Arthropoda; class Insecta; order Diptera; family Syrphidae; genus Melanostoma; species Melanostoma mellinum. The sequence goes on from OU612059.1 coordinate 21,853,188, forward strand.
TTATGCTCAGTTAAGTTTGTCATTTCATCGTGCAAGAATTGGAGCCGCACGACCACTGGACACTGGGTAAATTGCCTCGAAAAGAAAACGTTTTTGACGCCTATTTTACCTCCAAGATCGGGCAATTTAACACCGCTGACCTACTTTTTGTGACGTTATGTAAAGTTGCTTGTCTAAGCAGATAAATCCGAGATGATTTACTCTTTGGAAAAGAATATTCGGGGCGTTATTTCTGACATATGTCCCGAAATGCTGCAAAAGGCGGTCGAAAATTGGGCCTTTGAACTGGAATGTTTTCGAGCCAGCCGCCACTAGCCCGAAATCATTTTTGAAACGTAATGGAAAACCCTTCTGTTTATAATATAGCTGAGTTTTTGGCCATAACATAAAAATTGTATGCCTTTTTTTCGTCTTGAAAACCACACTTCTAAAAAACACCTTTATATATCTACAAAGTATTGCTTATTATTTTATTTTGATGTAAAATAAAAAGATTGAGTTCAAATAAAAAATATAAATTAGAAGCTGTTAGTTATTTATTTTTATTTTTTGTATCCCTATGAGAGTTTGGTCTGAAACTTAAATTTTTTCGGTTTTTAAACTGGCAACACTACTTCTTGTAATTGTCAATTTGTGGTTTATTTGTGGTCAGTACGTTTTACCATTTCATAATGAATGAACTATTCGCTTGCAAATTTTTATTCCCGATGTATGGCTCCAGTTCTCTAAAAAGTATTCCAAAATTATTCCGGGTTTTCTGGATTATTTTATCTGAGGCGGTAACCGTGGTGTGATGGGTAGTATGTGTGCCTGTTAACCCAGAGGTTCGCGGTTCGAATCCCAACAGAAACCAAAAATGTTTTTTCATGGGTATCGCCTTTCGCGAGGAATTAGCAAGTCCTTTAATAGTAGATTCATTGCCATGAATAGCGCTTTCTCGATTACCGTTCGGAATTGGCAGAAAATTATAGGTCCCCTCCATTCCCTCCCAAGGCATGGTTTTGAGAAATGCGCTTTCCTTGTCGCAATCGTGTGAGAACGTCGTATGACATATCCTTTATTAATAGGTTGTCCGAATTTTTCCTTTAAACTAACCAGTTGTTGCAGTCTTCTTATTAACATTAACATTACATAAGCATACATTTAGTTTGTCTGCATCCAATGCAGACATGCCAGCTACAGTTGTGCTCCTGACTGATGTAATCGTTGATTGAAGCATTCACTGACGACCCTGGCAGACCAAGGGACGGTTCAGGTCGTGAAAAACCTTGTATGAGAACCGTTCTATCGACTACCTAATACCTAACTAACTAACTAACGTAACTTTTTCTATTCTCCTTTGGCAGACTATTAATTCCCAAATACTTGGGGTTTGGGGAATCGTAAGAAATCTCAACCTGGTGTCTTTAGCTTTTTTAAATTGAAAGAAAAGTTATTGAAACCATGGGAAGCACTTCCATTGATGTTTCATAATCGCGTTGTAAGGCTATAACTCAAATCTTGCATAGTGTTTTCAAATATAAAGTTTTTGAAAACAAAATTTAAGAAAAAACGATAATCCACTCGAAATCATTCTTAAAGTGACCTAATGATCAAAAATTTTACAAAAACTCAAAATATGTGTTTTTTTGAGGAAAATACTTCCCTGCTCTTTTTAACATTAAAAAAAAAATGAGACCATTTATTTATGAATAAGTTTTAAGGGTTTAGCAGTGAACCGACAACAGCATTGGTTTTTAGAAAAAACACTAAATATTTAAAAATAGAAAATTTCATTTGTTTCTGTCTGTAGATTGAACATTGAAAACAGACAAATGAAGAATTTCTCTTCTGTCCGATTTAACATTGTATTTTTTACAGTTACTGACTCATTTATCTTAACTCATCTCATCAATTTCTCATTTCGTTTTCAGCCTTCCATCGATAACATCCACGACGAAGAATTTCCCAAATTTCAAAATGGAACCAAATCTTCTAGCTAAGGACTTTAGCAACAGTCAAACGGAAAATTGCAATGACCCACTACCTCTGACCAAGCCCGCTCCAAAACCAAAAAAGCGTGTACAATTTCATGATCCGCTCAACGGCTTCACCAAGACGAAGGATTTTCCAAATTTTTCAATGAAAGTTCCCAAGCATGATGCACAAGATAAAGCTATCAGTAGTAGTTTAGATAACGACACTCTGCCAGAAGTCTTAGATTGTAGGATTGCTGAAAAAATTAAAAGCGAACTTGCAGAAAAATCAGCAAGTATACAAAATGAAAGCTTTAAGGGAGCTCTTTGCTTGAAGAAATCCACCGCCGAAACATACCAGATCTTTAATCAAAGTGATGCTGAAGACGACGATGATTTTGAAGATGACGACGAAAACGATGAAGAAGAGACAGGAACCCTCCACCCGCCTAATAATAAAAACTTTCGAATACGAGATCGATCAAAAATCAAGAAACCTCCTAAGCCTTCGTTGTTCAATGGGAAAATTAAACAAGAGGTTCAATCGCAGCTGCCACAAGATCAAGAACTTCAAAGCGATGATGACTTTGACGACGATGGTGAGGATGGCGATGACGGTGATGAAGGAATGCTGGCGACTGAAATTAAAAACGAGCAAAACTTCATTGAAGAGGACGACGAGCACAACGAGAATGGAAATGGCTATGGAATGCGATCGTGTCGAGATTGTACAGTGTTGCATGAGTACGATCACTGCCCGCTGCGGAACGCCATTTGCTTCATAAAAGATACCGTTGATCTTTCAACTTGGATAGAGAGAAAGAACATCGAAGCGTTGGAAAAGATTAAATCTGATTCACAAAGACTTGACGATTGCGGCGAGGATGCGGATGATCAGGATGATGACAACTGTTCACAAACATCCGATAACGCAAGAAGGCTGACTGTAACCTTTGCTGAAGCTTCAATGCCGAATGAGTTCGAACTTCGAAACATCGATGCGAGTACTTTTGGAGTTTTCGCCAAGTCCGATATTCCACCTTTCACTAAGCTTGGACCGGTTATAGGAAGATCTGTTCAAGTCAATGATATCCCCGACGATAGCAACATGAAGACCATCTTCGAGATATGCGAAGGTGATCGCAAATCGGATCTTATTTCCTGTGATGATCCAAACGCGTCTAATTGGTTGCGTTTCATTCGACCCGCGCTGTCCTATGAAGAAAGAACTGCTAACCTTGTTTCCATAGACCGTCAGGCATATTTTGTTACTTGTCGAGAATTGAAAGCCGGCTTCGAGCTCTTCTATTGGAGTGATGATTGCAATACCATGTGGCGAAAGAAACACACCGAAAAGACGAGTAAGATGTTTATGTTTGAAAGACAATTCATTTAAAACAATCAAATCAAAACTTTCTTTTTTTCTAGACTGCGGCGGTTGCAACCTCAAGTTCGAACACCCTCTCTTTTATCGAACGCACTGCTCTGTTTTCCACGATCCTTCGTTCAGCTTGACGATTCGAAAATATCATTGCAAAGTTTGTGGTGAAGCAGTTTTGGGAAAGGACAACATAATGAAGCATGCTGCTGAGATGCACGAAGGCAAAGGGGCCTACCAATGTCAGTTTTGTAATAAGTTCTTCTTAAGACTTAACTATTTGGAAATGCATCGCACCTATGGCTGTAGTGCGAACCCTCAACGAGCACGACCTCTGTGTGATTTCTGTGGACGGAAGTTCTGTCAACCGCAGAAGCTTAAAGTGCACATCAAACGAATGCATAGCGGTAAGAGGGATCTTCTTTTGGTTGTGTTATTTTTAGGTTATTTGAAATTATATCGTTTCTTTAAGACATCAAAACATTTCAAGTCATTCACGTCTCATAACTCATAAGTCATGATTAGGTCCTTAGTTCGTTTGATCAATCACCTGTTTGATTTTTGGTATTTTTTTGCGTTTGTATGTTGTCCTGATTTTTTGTCGTTAAGCTTTAAGCACTTGTGGCTATAAATTTGTGATTTGCCGTGATAACTTCAACTTCTTCCAGAAGGGAGCCAGTTCAAAAGGATCAAAGATAAAATCTTTAACTACACATTTTGCGTTATAAAACTTCATATAGAGCTTAACAGACTTTGACAATTTATAACCCTTTCTAGGGTGAGAGGTAGCCTAGGAAAACAGTTAGCACAAGCTTCAATTTTTGTTATTTAGGTCGAATTGACCATCAATATTTGTATGTATTGGACTAATCAATGGTCACTAACCCCTCTGGAGTAGTACATACCGATAAATAGATGACCTAAATATTTGAACATTAAGACGGCCAACAATCAAAATTGACAAACAGAATTGCGTGACTAACTTACTTTTTGCGTTTTTCCATCACCAAAAGTCAAATAAATTTATTTATTGGCTTTCCTAACTGCTAAAACCTAATTGAAACGTGTACAACTATTGAACACGTTTCACATTTTTCAGCATTTGACAGGGAATACGCAAGCTGTGTACACGTTCTTCTTCTTGAGTCTTTTTTGCCATAAATTCAAAAAGAGTTTAATTTATTAAAATGCAATACTTCTTGCAAATATTCTATATTCTTAAACCTGAGGAGAAGAAAGGTAGGTGGAAAATATCAATTCAAAGGGCTACATCCCCAATACAAGTCCAACTGGAAATGTTTCCTGAGTCCTTAGCTCCAGTTTTAGTTTTAACTTATTTTAATTTTAATTCTCAAATCAAACATGATATCGACACCAAAACAACCTCTGTCACAAACTATTTTGTTTAATTTTCAAAATTTCGAGTCATAAAATTGCATTTGAAATTATTTAAACCTACACCGTACACTTTCCCGAACATATCCATTCATTTTTCATTAAAAAATCACCAAAAAGCAATTTATTTCTTCATAATTTCATTTTAGATATGGCTGAAGTTTTACGAGATTTTCAGTGTAAATTATGTTCAAAACTTCTAGGATCTCGGGCGGCATTGCAGCGCCATTCTAAGGAGGTGCACAGTCGGAACTCAGCTGTGGTCAGTTGTCCACGATGTCAAAAGTTATTCCAAAACCGAAGCAATTTGAAAATTCACATGCTGACTCATTCCGGTGTCAGGCCATTCAAGTATACAATTTTAAAATGATTTTTATAATGATTTAGAATGTTAAATTCGAATGGTTTTGTTTATGTTTTCAGATGTGCAGAGACTGAGTGTACAGCCGCTTTTACAACAAAACAGTGTCTTCAATTTCATTATAAGAAAGTGCATAACTACACCCAAGAACAAATGCCAAAGATAGAACGTAGTGTTGCGTATACGTTCGATGCATACTCAGGAGGAATGAAAGTCGACTTTTTGGGTAAGAATATCAAACTTTTTTTTTTTATTTGATCAGGCTGTCTGCCTTTCACGAAAAAATCCAACTACGTAATGACAATGAATTTAAATTTGAGCGGTCAATACGACTTCAAAAAAAAAAATACCGTTAACTTAAAAATTGACGCACTTTTTCTTTATGCTTTGCTGGAAATTTATCTATTATTTATTTCTTCGAGTTAAGGCTTAGGAAAATGAATATAAAACCTTTATGGGACCGCCTTGGAATGGTTAGTATTTCTACATGTTCCGTGGGAGGTTCAGGCTCGAATCCTAAGAACATCCGAACGATTTTCCACGAGTATTGCCCTTCACCCGTGGCGTGATGGTTAGCATGTGTGTCTCTTAACCCAGAGGTTCGTGGTTCGAATCCCAACAGAGGCAAAAATGTTTTTCCACGGGTATCGCCTTTCGCGAGGAATTGACAAGTCCTCCGTTAGTGAATTTATTGCTATGAAAAGCGCCTTCTTGATTAGCCGTTCGGAACCGGCAGAAAATTGTGGATCCCCTCCATTCCCTCACAAGCCATGGTTGTGAGAAATGCGCTAGGCCACAAGGCTCTTCACTTTTTGGCGCCACCCTTTTTATTTTTGATTTCGCTTTTAACGAGGTATTGGCAAGTCTTCTGACAGTCATCAGCTATTAAAAGTGCTTTCTCACTAAGTCCCTTCATTACACTCAAGTTATGATGGAAAGAAATGCACTAGACGCGCGCCGACCCTTCCAGAGCTTGAAATAAGCTGGATAATTCTGTAATAATGTTATAATACTTCGTCCAAATTAGGCTCTTTTGATGAAACTAAGGATCTGGACTACGTTTGGGGATTTAAATTCCCTTTCTCTTAGGGATTGTGATCCTTTTTTCTTTGGTGTTTGAGAGGTTCACGTCTAGTTGGAGGTATTCCGGAGATTCTTGTAATTCGTTACAATATCTGCATTGGTGATCGCCCATTATACCTTGTATTTTGAGGTGTTTCCTTAGCCCATACTGTCTAGCTAGGAACCCCGTTCCTACATAGGTTCATAGAGTCTTTAAATCGTTTTGTGTCGAACTTGCCAAGTATACAAGCTTGGTGTAATGCATTTTTGGGAGCTCATTCCAGTCTTAATTTCGGTTATCTTCCTCAATTTTTTTTAGTTTCTTCCTTGATGTGGATCTCCGTTACTCCCCAAAAAGGTTACTGTCCTTTGAGAGGTGTTCCGACTCCTGTTTTTGCTAGTTCGTCTGTCTGCTTATTTCCTCCGATACCTTCATGTCCTGGTAGCCAGTAGAATGTTACCTTGATGCTACTGCCCAGTTTGTTAAATTTGTCAATAGGCTCGTTCTTTGAACTTTACCCAGGGTTGACCCAGGGTTTCCTTGACAACCCTAAGAATTGTCAAAAAACCTGTGTTTTCAAGTCCAGAATTGAAAAAACGCTACACCACAAAATCAACACACATCCCTGTCATTTAAATAAAAATATGTTCCATTTGACAGTCCTCAACTCCCCCCAGCAAAAACCCAGGACAACCCCAGGGCTCAAAAATCACTCAGTTTGACTTTTAGGGAGAGTTCAGGTGTTTTGAAAAACGCTTTATGGCTACCACAGGGCGACCCCTGAGCTTCGACGAACGAACCTAATATATTCCCTGACAAGTTTTTTTTTTAAATTCATTTTTTATTTGATTATCTTATATCTATCTACTTACGCGCTAACAAAAATGTATAAAACTAGCTTATATAATAAAGGGCGGCCGTGGTGCAGTGGTAGAGTAATTGAGTAGATAGACCGGACGCGTGGGGTTCGAATCCCGCTATGGGCATCTACTTTTCTTTCAACCTCCCAGTTTCATATGGACGCCGCCCTTGAGGTTATATATGTGAAATTACTAACACCTTATTTCCAACTACTGCAACACAAACAACACAAAAGAAAGGGAAGGTTGTTACCCTGGTAATACAATGGACCGGAAATTAGGTCCGAGTTCTCCAGGTTAGCATATAAGCCTCCTCTTTTTTATAAAAAAAAAAAAATTATATAATAACTTAACTAACTTACTGACCCTAATCGGGTACTCTAAATCAATCAATATCTTAATGCTAATGCCTTTCGGCCTATAGATAACTTATATTAATAATCTAGAGCTAGAGTTAAAACTAAGAAAATTTAAAAAACTTGGTTTTCTTGATTCCCTGACAAGTTTTGAGATGATTATGTAGGATCTTATGGCTTTAATTGCTGTCCGTCATTATTTGCAATATGTTTGTTATTATCGTTTCTTTCAATGTTTAATTTCACACACTTGCGCATTGCATAGACTTCAGCTTGAAATATGCTTGACATCTTCCCCATTGATACTAATTTTTGTTCTTAGCCCAAATACTTCTGCTCTTGTATCTCCGTTGCTTTTGAATCATCTGCATACCATTTCATTGCATGGGTCTTAATTGATTAAGTATTTGACATGAGGTTTTGTTACTTAACTTTGAAAAACTCAAAAACTCACACTCATCTTAGAGAAATTGAGTCCCTTGGCCAATAAGTGGTACCTTGTTCTCGTCACATTTTATTTCTATCGCCAGCCGCCAGGTTGAAGGAGACGCTGTGTTTCATTTGCAAACGTAGCCAATGTTGCGTTTGTCATGCTTCTTATGATTAGGTGCAGGGGTGTGAGGTTTATAAAACAAAATGAATCCGAAGTTTCGTTGCTAAATAATCAGAATTTTTTTAGACGTTTTTTAATCTGGCAATAGTTAGAGTTTATTATAGGTCTGTTCGTTGAACTTTCCCCAGGGTTGACCCAGGTTTTCTTGACAACCCTATGAGTTGTCAAAAAAACCTGGGTTTTCCAGTCCTCAAAAAACGCTAAACCACAAATCACCACACATCCCTGTCATTAAAAAAAAAAATGCATGCCATTTGACAGCCCTCAAATCGCCACAGCAAAAAGCTAGGGCGAGTTTGGGGAAAACCTATGGCAAACCTATGGCTCAAAAAACACTCAATTTGACATTCAGGGCGAATTTAGGTTTCTCAAAAAACGCTTTGTGGCGACCCTAGGGCAACCCCAGGGCTTCAACGAACAAACCATATAACAGCTGTTACTTGATTATTGCTCAGCTCTGAGTAGCTTCGGTAAATTGCCTCGAAATGAAATGGCTGTTGAAGCCAATGTTTATAGAATTTCGAGTTTAAAAACTGGGTGTCTACAAACCCTCATCTTAATAATAAAGCTGAATTCTTGGCCATAACATTAAATTATGAGCGTTTTGTTTCTTCTTGAAGCCCAAACGTCTAATAAGACACACTTTATAATCTTCTTCTCCGAAATTTTTTTTATGAATTTGAAAGTTTCTATGCTTCGTTGTTTGGCTGTTCAACGGCCAGGCAAGTAAGAATAAACGAACTAGGAGTTTGGAGTTGAAATGACCTCATCCTTCCTCGAGTAGGACCACACTAGGGACTATGAGTCACTTTCAAGCCTTTGGAGAAACGAACTTTGACAACTGCAGGTCTTTAAACTTTCTTTTTTAGTCTGAATATTTAAGAACACAACCAAGCGTTTTGCTAATTCAAACAAGCACAAATTCACTGAATTCCTTTTTAGAACAAGCACCACGCCGACGACGAAAGAGCCTCGAAGATCAGAACTCCTTACTCAGTTCTAGTATGCTAGACAGCAAAAGCGACACAGAGTTCTCTGACGATCTATTCGAAAACATTAAGAAATCAGGGAAATCCATAAAGGATCTTTGCCGAAACGAGACCAATTTGTCGTTACTTTCATCCAAAATCAACAACATTTTCACGAAAGAAGTCGGACGGAAACGAAAGAAAAAGCAACGACCAATGAGTCCAAAAGAAGATCCTAACGGCATGGACGATGAAGAAGAGCGCATGGAGCTGGTACGCCGAAAACAAAACGCTCAGCTTAGTTTAGTGGAAACATTTCTCTCAAAAACTGCCCAAAGAATTTCAGAGCAGCAACAAGCATCTGCTGCAGCGGTGGCTGCCATCGTCGATGGCACCGATGTCGCTGACAAGTTACACATGGTCGGCAATCCTGATGTCACTGACGAACATGAAAATAATTTCAGGCATCATGACCACATGTCGAATGCTTCACAAACTCCTACCTATAAACATTCGCCATCTCATGCTATGATGCAACGCCAGAATCTTGTTGTCAGCAAGGGGAGTAAAAAGTGGATAAGCGATGACGATCGCCACATGTCGAGAGATTGTCCATCGTCCAGTGGTGTGTCTGTGCCTGGTTCTTTTGTATCAGGAAATCCCGGTCAAAATATCGGCATGGGAGTACCCCCAGGTGGAGTAGATGATCCAAGTAAACTCCTGCCTAATAGAGATTTCTTGGCTCGTTTGATGGGCTCCTCAAGTTCTGACCATCATAATCATCCTATTACGCATGAAGAAGACGAGAACTCTTCGTTCCTAGACGTAGTTGACTCCAATAATCCTGGTGCTGTAAATACAGGTCAGATGAATCAGTTCCATCACAATGGAGTTGGGTCGGAAGCATCACATCAGCATCAGATGCAGCATATGAACTCCATTGCGCATTCGCAATCATTCATGAACACCTTCTACAACAACTCGAATGCAAGACTGAATAGTGGTGGTGGTGCATCCACTTCGGCTAGCATGCTCGTCGAAGCAGCACTGAACTCAGTTGGGAGTATTATGGACAACGATAGCGGTGATTTGAAGGTACCTTTTTTCGGTATCCTATAAGGAGAGTGTATAGGCTAACCATTTGTTTTTCAATTACAGACACAAGTTAACCCTAATCTAGATAATGGCAGTCAGATGAACTCTCAAATCGAAGTCGAGTCAGATCGTTTTGGCGGAGCGAGTATGTCAAACATGGACAATCTTGAAAACGAGATCAAGTTGATGAAAAACCTGAACAACTTCCCCATGCAAATTCCACCTCTGCCAATGTATCCGGCCAGTGGAAACTCCATGAACTCTTGCAACATCTCTCCAGACACTTCGACTCCAACCGATCAGCAATCAAATCAAAACAATAACGATATTGACGTAGATGCAGGCTCAACCCCACGTGGCCAGCACATGGGCGGTGGTGGTGGAGGGGGAGATTCGGAGAGTTTTTCAAATCATCACCAAACACCTCCATCACCGCAGGCTATATCACCCGGACGTGACTACTCGATGTTTGGGTCCAATGGAAACGCTGGAAATGGTGGTGTCCCCAGTATAGCAGCGTCCTCGCCTCTACCGTCAATGCACCATAGGCGTAACGCTTCTAGTGTGGGTGCCAGCGGAGGATCTGGATATACAGAACACGAATTGATCTCTCCAGCGTCATCACCGTCTATCCCACGATACAATTTCAGTGGAAATGACATCTGCCGCAAGAGGGATGACGAAGGTGAGCGACCGCACAACATGTCTGGACATAATCAACTTTCCAGCGATGACGAAAACAGCATAATCCCTCAAAACAGGTAAATATCATCGTCATTGAATCATAATCTTACAGTTTCAACTGTTTTTTTTTTCTCTTAGTGGTCAAGACATGCGACTAAAGTTCACCCAGTCTCAAATGGACCTGGTCTATTCAAAGTACGAAAGTATGGCCAGTGCTGCCAATCTCAAGTACGGTAATAATCAGGATCTGGAAGTTTCCTCCGACTACCGAAACAGTTCAAGCAATGATCTCTCTGACCTACAAGGACTTGACATGACTTCCCGTTCCAATGTTGGAGCAAACTATCACCATAACTTTCAGCTTCCTCCGACTGGTTCGAATTTGGGGCTAGGAAGATATCACCACCATATATACGACATCCTATCCGAACGAGAACAACAGCAGCAGCAACAACAACAACAGCATCATTCACAGCAACAACAGCAGGAGCACACGAGTCAGCTGTCTATGCAACAGCACCAATCAATGCATAATCATAATCTTTTACCTGAACAGCTTAGCGATCAGGACCACGATCAAACCACCTCTGTCGATCTTAGTCGAACAGCAAATTACGTTGTGTCTTCCCCGCCACAAATCCCATACAATCACCCACATCATGATGTTTTGCGTATGGTGTCGTTGGACCTTACACCGAATGGCAATATGAGCGTTGGCAATAACAGACCATTCCTCCCTTCACAAATCCAGCACAACAACCGCGAAAGCATCGATCATCATCGTTTACTCTCGACAGCAGAGCAGCACAGGATATTAGCGGCATCTAATGCCGACCAACACCGTTTACTGGTCGATCCTACAGCGCATCTGCTGATGGAGCAAAATAATCGACTTCTCAGTTCGGATCAATCGAGATTGCTTGGTGAATCAGCCGCAGCTCAAAACCGACACATGGTTTCAGCGCGGGGCTTTGGTGCTTATCATCAAGTTGCTTCAGGGAACTATCATCCATCGGTAAGACCAGTGCTACCATCTCCAACCCATCATGCATCTAATCCATCGAACTATCATCCATTCCCAGCCTACTACTGAGATTGGTCGTAATTTATTGTTTTTCAAATTTTCTTATGTGATATTTCAAAGAATTTTAGAAAGCTTCAGGTGGTGGAAGTTCAGAGTAACTTTTTAATTTTTTTTTATTCGCCGGATAGTTTGTTAAAGCTCTTACAACTTTTTTTGAAAGACACTTGGGTGCCAGATTATTTTTAAATTAATTGGACTTTTGTGACGCTTCTGTGCCACGTCCGGTTGCTTCTAAAACTTTGAACTAACCAAGATCTTCATTTTCAAGAAATAATATAAAAATTTCATGAATTAGCTGGCAGTCAGTACGTTCTTAACTCTTTTTCCTTTCTTTTTCAAAAAAAAAAAACTACGAGCTTTTACGTATTTCGTTAAGAGCATGTGGCAAACGTCATAAACATCGAACATTTTAGCTCAAATACTGCAAGAAGCTGAGTTCCCTGAAAAAGAAATTGAATATAAAACACTTTTTACCAGACATTCGATTGGCTTTTTATGAGAGCTTCAATAATTTCATACAAAGTCTTTTATGAAATGAAACGATTAATTTTTTGTAGTTCAAAAAGCAAACCAATATTCTAAAGGGATGCCAATTTGCAAAAATGTTGTGACCCAGAGCAGATCCATAAAACGCAATAACATTCTTGATCGTTTTTGAAAATCAAACTGAGTGTCTCTTGAGCCCTCAGGCTGACCTGTGTTTTCCCTCAACTCGTCCTATGTTTTTGCTGGGGTGAGTTGAGAACTGCCGTGTATTTTAATTCAAATCACAAGGATGTGCGTGATTTTGTGATGTAGTGTTTTTTGAGGACTGAAAACCCCAGGGCTTTTCGACAACTTATTGGGTTGTCAAGAAACAAAGCATTGCATTTCCAAAACTAGAACTTTTCGCAGCAAAAACTTATCGGAGGACTTCAGATCGACCGATCGGAGAACTACCACGAAGCAAAATGTCTCCGAATCGTAGGAAATCGGAGAAATCCCCTCCGACGACTACCTCGATAGGGCCTATTTTTGGTGTACTTCTTATTTTAACGTCACAAATTTTTAATAAAGTTGTCTTTGAGCAAAGACAACTTTAATAACATTCAAAAGGTCGCATAACACATTCCTTAAGTCACAAATTTTTTATTGCGACAGCTTTACGGCTCTCCCGAACAAATTCGATTCGAATCAGCTTTCACTTTTTTAGATTGATTTCAACTGACAATAAAATGGCGCCCAAGGATTTCAGTTAGAATTTTTCTTCTGGGCAAAATCCCAATATCTTCTCGAAGTTGACTGTGTGTATTCCGCAACAGAACCGGGAGCTCCGGGTCCTAGAGCATTATCCTGTCTTGTAGGGAATGGAGGGGACCTACAATTTTTTGACGACGTCTAATCGAGTTAACGCTTTTCATGGCAATGAAACAGCTATCGGAGGACTTGTCAATCCCTCGCGAAAAGCAAAAACCGTGCAAAAGCCTTTTGGTTTTTCTGTTGGGATTGGAGCCCAAACCTCTCACTTAAATGTCAGACATGCATAGCATAAAGATCGGGTACCACAATATTGCATTGTCTACTTTGTGTTTAAAAGCCATAGATTGTTATCTGGCCGATAGTTTGATCGGGTTAAGTTGCTAGCGCCCACACTGCACCAGCTAAATAGTCCGGTTAGAGTAGTTTGAATGTAATCGTGAATTTCATCCAATTTATCTATCGGCCAATAGTTGCGCATTGTCAGATTCCAATTCCAATTCTTCAAACTGATCAAGAGGCCGATCGCACTGTCTGCAATCTAAAGTATTTTTTTTGAAATTGAAGTCTATTTATTTACACCTGTTGAACTTCTCACCATCGCTGCTTCATTCTTTCCGATTGTCAGCTGTTGATTTCAATGTAGCCATACTAATTATAAATAACTTGTTTAATACAATAACATAAAAATCATATTGTCTGTGTATAGTATTCATAAAAATTGTTTTTACACGATGCACAACTTTAAGTTACTGTGTTTATTCCTTTCGATTTAATCTTAACTAATTTAACATAGCAGTTACTGAATGTATTATATACGAATATTGATTAATTTGATATAATTAATGTTTCCAATAAGATTATTATCATTACTATCTAGAACTAGCGTGAAATATTTCTTCTTTTTATTTTAGTTTTAAACTAACTGTAACCAAAAGTGTTTAATTGGATAATTAAATATGTAAACCAAACTGTAAGTATCTGCATATGTATATTATAATTATCCACAACTCATATAACTATACAAATAACACTAGACTATGTATGATAGTTCTTAAAATAAATATATTATATATATATATAAGATTATTTATATCAAACAAAAAAAAAACAAGTAAATGTGCCAATAAACGCTACCCAACGGTTAAAAGTGAAAGAATAAAAATAAAAATATAATTTTATAACAAAACAAAACAAAAAACAAACAGTAAGACATTCTATAAAATATAGTATACAATAAAATTTAGATAGAATGTAGAAAACAAGAAGAGAAATTCAATATTTTCCTTTGGAAGTTCTTTTAAATTTGTTTTTCTTTTCTGTTTTAACTCTCATCAGTCGTTATAATAAAATATAATTATAAATCGTATTATATACAATACAATAATAGTTTTACAATAAAAAAAAAAAAAAATGACTTAAATTGTTAGCATAAAATAAAATCCGAGACATCCCAAGGTAGTTTACTATTTTTACACCTGACGCCCACAGAAAAATATTCAAGTACAAAACAAAATAAAATAACATAAAGAGAAACAAACAAACGCGCATAATATTTACGCATAAACTTTATTAAGAATCTTGAACTTTCTATTTGACTAGACGGTAAATGAAGAACAAAAAACTTATGATGTCTTTGAAGAATATGAATATATTTTGTTTTTTTATTTATTGTTTTACCACTATTTTAAGAATGTAGTATTGAAAAATGAACTTAATAAAAAAAAAATTCAAACAAGGAAACAGAGGCGCCATTTGTAAAGTTTGTTTTTTGTATACTCACGCGAAGGTACGTTTTAAGTGATGTGAAATTTAAGTAACACCTTTTGTTAATGACTATGTAATTTTCATAAGAGAATTGAATATGTAAAATATATTTCTTATTTAATACCAATATATAACAAAATACATATGTAAATTTTTTTTTTTGCTTTAATCGATTCAATTTCACAAGTCGTGTGATTGGAATTTTTTGGACAGCAATTTTTAATTATCATCTGTGTATCTAGATTCCGGATGCCCAGTGCAGTGACCTATTTCACCATTCACTAATCTTGTACAACAACAAATGTATTTGCTTGCTAATTTTATTACAAAATTTGTGAATGGTAAATAGCAAATAGGCCACCAGGCCGAAACATGGTGTTAGGTGAAAGATCGAAAATTTTCAATACACGTTGCTCTTGAACCTTTGAGAATCGTAATGCAGGGGAAAAACAAAGTCAGGTAGAGTAGAGAATTCCACATCCGGGTGGTGCGACTGAAATGCGAATCTCTATACTTGACTGTAAGTCCGAAGTTGGGCTCAAGGTAAAACTGATGAGCATTCCTAGCGAGGCGTGTGTTGCGGCTAAATTGTTTTGTGGGAGGAATGCAGCTGGTTACTTCACTAGAGCACTATTTGTGAAAAAAGCGTAAAAAAAAGAGAAAGGCAGGTAACGTTTCGACGATGTTCAAGAGAATCAAGCGATTCTACGATTGAACTATCACCTATCAATTTTAACGCCTATCAAGTAGGCGCAAAGATATTTGAGAAGCATCTGACCAGATATGGGAGTTATACTCCAGTTTTGTGGGGATAAAGGCCTTATAAATTGTAGCCAGATCAGAAGGGGTGAAGAGCTTACTGAATCGTCTTGATCACTAATAACGTAATTCGTCCCCAGGAAAATTTGAGAAAAATGGAAACATGAATTTTTTCCTCATGAGCGTATATAGCAAATAGTCCAGTCAATTTAGACAATTGAAATAAAGAAAATTCCGAAAGAGCCAAATATTTGTAGAGACCTTAGGTTTACCACAAAGAATAAAGTGTCAAAAGTCCCATTGTGTGCTTAAAGTCCCATGTGTGCTTAAAGACTTATTCGCGGTCAAAGGTCAAAATTTTAGGTTTTTTGGATTCTTCTCGAAAATGGTAAGTTTTATCGAGAAACACCTCTAAACAAAGTTGTAGATCTTGAAATTCTCTATAAAAATGGTTCTTATAATTTTTTCTCTAAGACCCACTATTTCCCAGATATTGCGCTTGTAAGAATCACGTTGTACATAATATTAGCGCATATGCCACGTATATACATATTTAGGTGCTCAACCAAGAAAAAATGCCTAATCGTGTCTCCTTTTATGTCTACATTATACTAAGAAAATATACATACTCTAAAAAGACCGCCGCCCGATCCCTTACCGAATCCCCTCTACTGGAATAACATCTGGCCTTGAATATGGCTATGTGTACTTATTACAAGCGTCTACTATTGTAGTTAGTGCTGATCAATAAAAAAAATGTCACAATTTTGCTTTATTTGTAATAAACTTTTGACTGAAGATGAAACTGTTTTGGTCAGTCGTGTAATGCCAAAAGTCCATAACAATTCACGTGGATTGCAGAAAATCATAAAAAAAAAGGATTCATTTTAGGGCATTTTTTTAACTCAGATGTGACTTAATTGTTTTATTACTTAAACTGCAGTGACCAAAAAAACCGACGGAAAGACATAGTTCTATTTCACATTGAAAATTTACAAAATCCGTTCGCAAAATAAGGGAAGTTGTTAAAAAAGTAAATCTACGGTGTTTAGTGTAACAAAACTGTTTCGGGAACGTCGAATAGAAAATAAACCAAAAAGTGTTGAAAGCTCTCAACAAAAATTTGCCATAGAAATGTGAGGTTTCTTTTAAGAAAAATAAGGAGTGATTCCTTGCTGTCCGCCATTGGCCTTCAAAAAATGTTAAAGGGCACTAAAAATGTTGACTTAAGGGCAGAAAGAGTTCGACGGTTTGTTAGGAGAAACGAATTGAGTGGCTGAGTTGCGCGCAAAAAGCAGAAAACAACAGTCGTTTAAACGGGATAGGGACAAAATCCTGACTTTTAAAATCCTGACCGAGGAAATCCCGCAATAACTTAGAAAAATTTTCGCTGAAAATTGAGGTGAACAAAATCCTGACATTTTATTTCTGATACATTCAGGATTTTTGTGTTTGCTCCTTTTCAGTTGCCTGACAGTACTTTTAAGCTAAAGTAAATAGTAGTATTGAGTACTTTTGATAGATTGATTGGTGGGACTTGGGAGCGTCTTCTGCTCTGACGATTTTGATATGAGAATTGAAGGAAGGTGGTAAAAGGGACTAGCTTAAAAAAAAAACAGGATAGGGAGCGTTTTGAGACATAGCTTACCAACAGGCAGGGAGCGTTTGGAAAAAAAAAATTTTTTAAATCAATTTGAAGAAATAATTGACCAATATATATATTATAGCTTATTAATAGGCAGGGAGCGTTTTTTTTTTTGGAGAGCATGTAAAATTAACAAAAATCATATATTTCTTTAAAAAAAATTTGTTAGCTCTGAAAAGAACAAAGGGAGCGAGCGAGTAGTGAAGCGAATGCCAATAGCTTAACTGTACTGTTAAGCGAGTCAGAAAAAAACATTTTCTGACTAGCTTACCAGCAAGCAGCAAGCAGCAACAGCTACTACTACTACCCCTACCGGCAACCACTACCAGCCAATCAAAATCAATCTTACATTTCCCTACAAAGTTCTTATAAGAACTTTTTACTGGCAACCACTGCCAGCATACGACCTACCTGGTTGGAGTTCTGACAAGAACTGAATTTACGATTTTAACGATTTTAACGATTTTTTTATTGAACAAAGGGATATATACAATTGATACTTAACTATAATACGTTTCTTAATAATATGATTAATTTTGCTGTGTTGGCACATAAGGGGCCTAACGATATACATTGTCGGTTATTTAAATTAAGGGTAAAGCTTAAGTTTATGGTTATTAAAAAATGTAATAATTTGTTAGATTTATATAACTGTAGGAGTGTTCAGTTCCTGTTGTTCTTGGGGTTAGTTGTGGTGGAGGTGGAGGTGGTGGAGGATGGTGGTGTAGGAGTTGGATTGGGCGGGGCGGGTGATGTGGTGATGGGGCAGCTAGCCACGGTGGTGGGTTGACGCTGCCTCAGCGTAGAAAGCCATTGCCTCATCGTTGATGAATGTGTCGTCTTCCATCAGTGTCATCGCATCGATGTATCTCGGGTCCGGGTGTCGATCTTCTTCTGTTATCCTTCTTACTAAGGGGTTCGGATGGTTGGCCAGGTTTTCCAGTAGGCGTCTTCCAGATTGCACCAAGTATTTGTCTATGGGGATGACCCTTGCTTCTTCATAGAGCTTTCTGTTGCTGACGTTTTTCCTGCGTATCGGATCGTAGCCAAGCCCTGTGCATATGCGCAGAACCTTCCTCTCGAATACAGCCAGTTTTTGCATTTTCGTCTTGGATATTGTGAACCAGACGGGAAAGCAGTAGGTGATTACACTTCGTATTAGCTGCTTGTACAGCAACAGTATTTTGGATGAGTCCATTTTTTTTGCGCATCAGCGGATGGACGCGATGAAAAGCAAAGTTAGCTTTTTTGATGACTGCAGTGGCGTGCGGGTTGAAACGCATCAATTCGTTGAAATGGACTCCTAGATACTTGACCTGCTTTTTCGGCTTGAGTTGTGTACCGTCGGGAAGGTTTACGCAGATGTTGTTGACGCGACGCACGTGGTGTGGAATAAGAATAAAGTGAAAATGCTATTGTAAGCGTAGTTCTACACGCTCAAATCGCATGGCAATAATTGGAAATGATAGATAACATATATCTTCAAGAAGCTATTAATAATTCTGAGCTGAACAAAAAAAACCTTTTTGTTTTTGGCTATGGTGTTAATTGATCTTGATAGTGTCGTCGCCTAGGAAGGGTATATAAGTGAGGAGGAGGAGGAGGAGGAAGATGAGCCAAATAGTGTCGTCGCCTATAGGTAGGGTATAAGTGAGGAGGATGATGATGCTCTTGGTGCTCTTGATCGGTTATATAGACATATACCTACATATTATAGTCTTTCGGGAATTTGGGATTCAGGATTTTTTCACCCCAACCCTTTTATATTTGATGATTATTGCAGGTTATACTACTCTAAAACCAAGTTTAGCGCCATGCTTCGTAGGAATTCAATGTTGAGCTGGAGTGTTCTACTGTTAAGGACTTTCTGCAGTCGCACGTTCCGCTTCTCAGTTTTTGTGAAGGGGCGCGCCTCACCCATCCGGCCCTGTCCACATTAACCTTTCCAACTATGACCTCTTTGCCTAGGTCACCGACAAGCTTGTAAAGTCCCTCATGTGTTTTTCCTACAATCACTTTTAGACGCCTATGCCAAGCCTCCACGTTATTTTGGGTTCTGGGAAAGCTGGGATCTCCTGTCAGCGAGACGTCCACACACCAAAATTTTGGTTCGTAAGCTGGTGGTCTCTCATTTCTTGGGTGCTGCACATAGTTTTTTTTAAACCACTTTGCCACTTCTTTGCTTTCGGAATGGCGGAGCGAAGCATAGAAAGAGTTATAATATGTAGTGACTTCTTCGCATTTCCAAAGAAAACGACTCCTCCGTCGCGTACTTGCTTCGGAATTCCATATGTTGAATGCGTCTCCAAATAATCTGCCCAAAATGGAAATTACATCCTCGAAAGTCGGTCGTTGGCATGTACTTTCTCGCTGATATAAATATGGCCTTCTCAAAATCCGAGATGACCCGCTCCGGGCTTAGCGTGATGTTTTGCTCGGTAGCAGCTTTAAACAGGCTTAACCAAACCTGGCTATATGCCTCTTTAGTTTTGTGTGTCATAAGGCAAAATGCCAGTGGCACAACCACCCCATCCAAATAACCATGGATGGAGAAAAGCTGCTGCATTATGGTCGGAACAACTGCAAAAGTTCCATCTACCAGCCAACATTTGGCTTCACTTAACAGCTTCAAGGAACTAGGAGTTCTGAGAAGAATGTTATAACATTCATTCTCCAATCCGAAAGTTACTTCGTCCAGCACAAAACACTCGCCGTCAACGAACCGAACGTAGTTTGGGATATCAATCTCACTGATGTTAGTGGGCTCCCGAATATTGGCGAGGCGCACTCTTTTAATTTTTTTGTTTTGAGCCCTATTAGACGGCAAATAAGGCCGGCATCCAATATCAGCCCGCACTATCGAATCGCGAATTATTATGCTTGGTGGTAAAGCCTCCTCTTTTGATGCCTTGTCCTTAACGAAGTTATTCGCGCTTATAACCTCACGTTCATATGCCAACGGGTCATGGCTGTGTTCACCTGGCACATTTTTCAATATAAAATACCGATCGTCGACCATTTTGGTACGAAGCCGAACATTGATTTGCGCGCAGCACAAGCCCAATACGTAACATCGTTTACAGTTACTCTTTCCTTGTGGAAGTAATAGCCCCCGAACACCAATTTTACCCCGCCTTTATTAACGACCGTTTCGGCAAAATTTGTCGACATTTTTAAATAACACTTAATAACAAAAGACACAATATTATAATACTTAGCAAAATTCTCACTTACTTACTTACTTACTTAGGTGGCCATTACAGTTCGGGGTGAACCTGGGCCTCAACCAACATCCTTCGATAACGACTTCTATTTCGGGCGAGCTCTCTCCAGTTTCGCACTCCAAGTCGGTTGAGGTCATCCTCCACTTGATTGCGCCACCTAAGACGAGGTCTTCCCCTTCCGCGATTTCCCTGCAATGTGCTTTCGAACACCCGACGAGCCGGAGCGTTTGGGTTCAACATGGCCCAACCATCGTAGCCTCGCGATGCGTACTCTTCTGGCTATGCCCATGTCGCGGTACAGCTCATACAGCTCGTTGTTGCATCTTCTTCTCCACACATTGTCTTCGCATACGGGACCAAAGATCATTCGGAGAATTTTTCTTTTGAAACGACCAAGGGTTTCCTCATCCGCTTTCGATAAGGTCCATGCTTCCGCGCCGTAAAGCAGGACTGGGATGATTAAGGTCTTATATAAGATTACCTTGGTTTTTCTGGAGAGGGTTTTGTTTCTCAGTTGCCTTCTTAACCCAAAGAAGCAACGGTTGGCAAGAGTTATTCTCCGTTTGATCTCCGCACTGATGTTGTTGTCCGTGTCTACAGCGGATCCTAGGTAGACGAAGTCCTGTACTACCTCGAAGTTATGTCTGTCTATTGTGACGTTTTGTCCAATTCGTCGATGTTCTGTGTCCTTGTTTGATGACAGCATATACTTTAATTTGCCCTCATAAACCATCAAACCCATTTTTGCCGCTTCTGTTTAAATACTCGCAAAAGCACCTATGACATCACGCTTTTTTCTTCCCATTACGTCAATATCGTCTGCATATGCGAGCAATTGCACAGATTTTTGAAAGATTGTTCCTCTGGTGTTGACGTTTGAGTTTCTTACAATCTGTTCAAGTATGATGTTGAAGAAATCGCATGACAGTTTATCGCCTTGCCTAAAACCTTTTTCGACATCAAAGGTCTCGGTGAGTTCTTTACCGACCTTGACGGAGCAGCGTGAATTCTCCAAAGTCATCCTGCATAGTCGTACGATGCCGAAACTAGGCATGGCTCTGTACAGCTCGTCTCTGCAGATACTGTCATAAGCGGCCTTGAAATCGATAAAGAGGTGGTGATTATCGATATTATGTTCTTGGGTTTTTTCCAAGATCTGCCGTAATGTGAAAATTTGGTCTATTGTGGACTTCTCCGGTCTAAAACCACATTGATAAGGACCTATCAAGTTGTTGACGTGGGGTTTCAGACGTTCATATATTACAGCAGACAAGATCTTACAAGCGACGTTAAGGAGGCTTATCCCTCTATAATTGGTGCAGTTGTGAGGGTCTCCTTTCTTTAGGATCGGGCATACGATACTGAGGTTCCATTCATCGGGCATGCTTTCTTTCGACCATATCATGCAGATCAGCTGGTGCATGCTCCTTTCCAACTGATCTCCAGCTGCCTTGAAAAGTTCGGCATCAAGGCCATCTGCACCTGCAGTCTTATTTGATTTAAGTTTGCATATAGCAAGCTTAACTTTTTCTAGGTCGGGAGGACGGCATTCTTGATCATCGTCCAGGTTGAATGGGGCAATCTGCCTGACAGCGGAATTTGTGTCCTCATCGCCGTTAAGCAGTCTGCAGAAATGATCTTTCCAGATCCTCAGTAGCGACTGTGACTCTATAACTATGTTTCCCTGCTGGTCTTTACAGGCTTGAGTTCGGGGTTTGCCACCCTGGCAGGATCTTTTTACCTTTTGGTAAAACTTCCGAGTCTCGTTCCTGTCATGGCACCTCCCTATTTCCTCAAACGAGCGCTTCTCATGCTGCTTCTTTTTCTTTTTGAGAAGTCGGTGTTCTTCCCTTCTTCTCTCCTTGTAAATCTCGTTATACCGATCGTAAGCAGCCCTCGTTCGTGTTTGCAAAAGCATTTGTCGTGCTCTTTGCTTGGCTGCATTTGCCTGCCTACATTCTTCATCGAACCATGGGTTTCGTTTTGGTGGCCGAGTGAAACCCAGAACCTCAGAGGCAGCGGTTCTGATGGCTTCTTGGCATTGCTGCCACTGGTCTTCGATGTTTAATGCTGGCGGCATGGGATTCAAGGATAATTGAAGGGACACTCGATTGGAAAAGGCATTAGCAATCTCTTGCGATTGTAGCTTTCCGACATCTATTTCTTCACAGCATATCTTCTCACTTTACAGTTTACACACATTAAAAAAACTTTGACCAAGTAATTACTGAGAGCAACAGTAAAGATGCTCACAATGCTTTCTATGTTGTATTTTAATATAACTCCTCCTAGATGTATTCTTTACTATACATTTTGCGGCTATCAAGCACATGCTCATTAAAAATAGAAGCAAAAAAAATCCAGATGACCTGATTTTGTTTATAGAGAGTATATTATGATTTCTTCTGCTGTGGCGTACAAAAACCTATTCCCATTAGATTACTTCTGCTACAATAAACTTTTATGTGACCGCAATCTATACACAAAAAAAAATAAACTCACAAACCTCCTCACATACAAACTGCCTGCCGCGATCATAATCTATACCCAATTCCACTCATATATATGCATTAATTCCAATCTATCAACAATATAACACCCCAGACTGTCCCAAAAAAAAAACATCCGCACTGGTTATCAGAGAGCAGCACTTGTGCGCCTCCACGCTAACCCAATTTAATTACCATGAAAGAAATATCCATCGTTGATCATGCGACGATTGACGGTACTTAAGAAATCAATGCTAGCTAAGCATTGTATTCGTTGTGATAAAAAATGGTTTAGGTTGGATTTTATTGCTTAGAGAAATAAATGCTCTAACCATTGTATTCTTTGCTATCATTCATCAGCAAAGAATAACATAAGCAGAATAATAAAAAAAGAAACAACACCTAAACAAATATGAATGAAATTGTAGGTATCATCATTGAGTTTGTATACATAGAGGAACCATGCTAGCTTGCGTTTAGACGTCGATAGATGTCACCAAGTAAATAAATCGACATTTGAAATTTCAAAGCAACAGTTTTCTTGTGCATTTCTCCATACCCATTTTTTTAGTTTTGTTGGTGTTGAATAGAGTAGATGTGTTCAATGGCTTTTTTTAAGATCAGAACAGCACAGCACAGCACAGAAGCAGTGAAAAACGTCAGGCAAGTTAGAACAAGCAAACTTGTCAAAAAAGGCAACAACAAAAACGAAAAAAAAACAACCACCAATTTTTCTTTTTCAGATATCAATTTAATTTAGCGTATTTTCGTCACGAATAAGTAATTTTATTTTCAGCACAAGGTTAGGTGTTATTTTCCTGATTTTTTAAATTTTTTTTTTTACTTTTTACAACAAATTAAAACTACAATGCGCTTAAAAAACTACAAGCAAAAAGTCAACAGCTGCTTTTGACAATTTTCACCAAACTTGCACTTGCTCAAGAGGAGGTGCAGAAAATGCTGTGCTAAACTGTTCTAGAACAGCTCATTGAACACAAAAAAGATCAGAAAAGAACAGAAAATTTCTCATTGAACACAAAAAAACTGATCTTTTCTGTCTGAAACTGTTCTAGAACACAGGTCATTGAACACTCTTAGTATCTTGATGTTGCTGTTGGTAGCAATCAGTCAAATGGTTATAAAGTTCATGTAGATAGGTGCACAACATGGATTCGGGTTTGATTGATTTACACTAGTAGCATTTATATAGCTCTTTGATAGCTGGTTTTTTAGTTGTTGTTTTACGTCGTTTGGGTATAGATGTGTCTGAAGTATGAGTAGCAGTAGCAGCCGCAGCCGCAGCAGGAGCAGCAGCAGCAGCAGCAGCAGCAGCTTGTACTGCACAATAAATAATTTCATAAATAAATTCGTCAGCTGAGTTCTAACTTGTTCAATAGGCCATTTTTCACGAAATTGAATTAGGTATGCAGTCTTCATAACTTGGGCGCAAACCATTTTGTCATATCTCTCTTAGTTTTTAAGTTATGGAAAACTGCTTTGTTCAATAGTACAATTTTCTA